>OY740786.1:66473239-67741597 GCA_963514005.1 Raja brachyura
AAGTTGGCGTTCCGGGAGCTCCGAAAAGCGGTCTCCCACCAGGGACCCGCGAGCTCCCAATGTCACCGTTCACCAGACCTGCGGCTGGAGCCTCCGAACTCGGTCGCAGCCACGCACCACCACAGCTCCTCCCATTCCGAACTCCGCCAGCTCTACGATGGAGGGTCCGCAGGCTCCGCGACTAGAGCCCAGGTCATTCCGGTCGGAGGCTGCTCCACGTTGCTGGGCCCCAACGGGGGTGGTGGTGGAGGGGCATGGCGTGGAGGAGGGCTTGGAGGGTGAAAGGGGGGGGGGGGGGGTGTAGGTGTTTGGTGAGGAGGGGGTGAGGTAGGTGTGTGTGTGTGTGCGCTCCACAGCGGCCATGGCACCACACAGCGGATTTCCCGACTCAATCAGCACGGCTTGTTTATTCAGCCGCGCCTCCGTGGCTTTATTCACCAGCGTGTGCCGGAAGGGGCGTTACCTTCATGGTGACAGACAGGCGAGAAGACCAATCTGCTGAGAGTGAGTGTGTGTGTTTGTTCACATATGAACTTTGGCCTTTGATTCTTGACTTTGGAAGGAGTAGGATGGGGACCCACAGTCCTGTTTATATCAACGGGTCGATGGTTGAAAGGGTCAAGAGCTTCAAATTCCTGGGCATGCACATCTGTGAAGATCTTTCCTGGTCCGAGAACACAGATGCAATTATGAAGAAAGCTCATCAGTGCCTCTACTTCCTGAGAAAATTACAGAGAGTTGGTCTGTCAAGGAGGACTCTCTCTAACTTCAACAGGTGCACAGTAGAGAGTTTGCATCGTGGCTTGGTTCAGCAATTTGAGTGCCCTGGAGAGGAAAAGACTACAAAAAGTAGTAAACATTGCCCAGTCCATCATCGGCTCTGACCTTCCTTCCATCGAGGGGATTTATCGCAGTCGCTGCCTCAAAAAGGCTGGCAGCATCATCAAGGACCCACACCACCCTGGCCACACATTCATCTCCCTGCTACCTTCGGATAGAAGGTACAGGAGCCTGAAGACTGCGACAACCCGGTTTAGGAATAGCTACTTCCCCACAGCCATCAGGCTATTAAACCTGGCTCGGAACTCGGAACATTAATATCCCTCCATCCGTTATTTGCACTTTATTAATTCATGGGTGTATTTAAGTATAGAATTGTAGTCAATGCCCTCTATGTTCTGTTGAGCTATGCAAAGAAAGATTTTCATTGTCCTGTCAGGGACACATGACAATAAACTCTTTTGACTTTGACTTTGATTCCATGGTCCGCCAAAACCAGACGGTCAAATTCCACCAGTTTTGCCATTGCACTAGCTATTTCACTTTTACATTCACAAATTCACTCCTCAATACATTTAGACATTTTTATGTACACATTTTTTAATAAAATCATCTCACCCCCCCCCCCCCACACTCACTCATTTTAAAATTGAGCTGCTTACAACACAACCCCACATGCCAACCAATCCCAAGCCGCTTCTCTCTGCATTTGCCAGCCCAGTTCCCGCCCCCCCCCCAAATACGTTCACGCCTCCCGCGCGCTCCAAAACCCCCCCCACTATGCTCGCGCCGCACCTCCCGCAGCTGTAATCACCCGTGCGCGAGTCTGCTCAACCCCCCCCCCATTCTCAAAATGCTCTGCCGATCGGGAGGAGAGATAATGCGTCAGTTCCGTGCGCCCCTCCTGGCCCCTGCGCGCTCCAGAGAGTCACAAGCAAAGATTATAGAGGAGCGTGGTCACAAGCCCACAGCTCCACTCTCACGCCAGCATGCTCTGCAGATCGGGAGTAGATATAAGTCGACAGGCGGGCAGGGTAAGGCCCGATCCTGGGGAGGTGAATAGGGGGAGTCGGGGGATTGAGGGAGAGGAGGGAGAGGGGGGGAATGGGGAGGTGAGGAGGGAGAGTGTGGGAACAGAGGGAGAGGAGTGGGGGTGATAAGGTGGGGAATAGATGAACAGCCCCCACCCCTCTCTTCACCTCTCTTCCCTACCCCATCTCCTCCTTCCCTCCCCCTCTCAGCCCCCTCACCTCTCCTCCCATCTCTCACCCCTCCTCCCCCACTCACCCACCCTCCCTCCCACCCCCTCTCTCTCTGTCCCTTTCACTTTGTCTCTCCCCATTCTCTCTGCTCTCACTCTCTACTCACCCCCCTCTCCCCCCCTCCCGCTCTTTCTCCCTCCCCGTCTCGCTCTTCCCCCCCCTCTCCGGGGGGACGCTGCCGTCGCACTTTCAATCCCGCCCGCCCCACGCCCGCCCGCTCCACCCTCGCCCTCCGCCCCCCCCCCCCCATCCTCGTACTCGGGGTCTGAAACGCTGATGCAAGACCTCAGTCTCTGATGGGGTTGCGTTCACAGACCTAACCGTGAGCGGCCCCCGTGTTTAACCAGGGCTCTGGGAACTCGGCACCTGATGGGGACGAGGAGGCTTCCACAGAGAAGGCATCCACGTCAACTCTGTCTATCCCTTTCATCATTTTAAAGTCCTCAATCAAGTCCCCCCTTAACCTTCTGCGCTCCAAAGAATAAAGACACAACTTGTTCAACCTTTCTCTGTAACTTAGTTGCTGGAACCCAGGCAAGCTTCTTTGTTCTACAGATCTCGGGGCAGAGACTCCTCACGCGCTTAACCTTCTCCTCATAAGCTCTGCAGAACAAAGATTCTACAGCTCCGTTCCGCTTTAGGATCACGTGCTGAATCTTCTCATCAATCTTCTCCCCTCCCCCTCCTCTCTCCCCCTACCCCCCCTCCACCTCCCCCCCCCCCCTCATGCCCCCCCTGCCCCCCCTCCCTACACCCCCCTCTCCCCCTGCGCCCCCCCCTCCCTACACCCCCTCTCTCCCTACCCCGCCCGTCACACTATCTCCCACGTTACCACGTCGGGTTGCGGCGATGCGAATCAAAGAAAAAGTTCAAGCAAACACACAAGTAAACATCCAAGATCAGAGTTTTATAATAATAGAGATGAGATCCCATTGTGACGTCATAGCTGGAATTGCCACTGCAGTGTTCAAGTGATTCTTTCTCAAACTGGATTATGAAATTCAAAATGTCAACAACTTGTAAAATATAACATCAATCTGAGCAAAACTTGATAAAAACATAGCAAATGAAAATTGTAAGGCGGTACAAAAATTGTAGCGCTATCGTGTTCTGCTTTGGCGTAGTTCTGGGAGCACTTGGGCACGCACACAGACATGCATGCACTCAGAATCAGAAACAAGATGAGAGTTTTAGTAATATACTAGACCAAGTGCAGACCCGTTGGGTCTGGTCCCCGAACGTGCTTCAGTCGCACAAATCGGCCGCGAGGAAAAAATTGGCGGCGTTTTTGGAGGCGAGTGGGCTGCAGCAGCTTCCATTATGGTTTCTGGCCAGCAGGAGGCCACTAAATGAGTGTGAGTGTGAGTGTGAGTGTGAGTGTGAGTGTGAGTGTGAGTGTGAGTGTGAGTGTGTGTGTGTGTGTGTGTGTGTGTGTGTGTGTGTGTGTGTGTGTGTGTGCCGGGGGGGGGGGTGAAGGATTTCATTTTACAAATGTCTACAAGTAATGAGGAGTGAATGGGTGAATGTAAAAGTGTAATGTGTAGCAAAATGGAAAATATCTCGGGGTTTGAAAGTGTGGTTTTGGCGAACCATGAAATCAAAGGGCACTTGGTCTAGTATATTACTAAAACTCTCATCTTGTTTCTGATTCTGAGTGCATGCATGTCTGTGTGCGTGCCCAAGTGCTCCCAGAACTACGCCAAATCAAAGGGCAAATCTGACACACACCCGGTCGGCAGACACGCACACACACACACAGAGTTTTAATAGTATATAGATAGACCAAGTGGGACTCGTTGGGTCCCTGCCACATGGGAGGCCTGGTCCCCTAACGTAACCCATTCCCCAAGGCAATATTCCACCACTCACCCGTATCCCCAATGCAACCCGTTGCCCCAACGCAATATTCCACCATTCACCCATAGCCCCCAACTGTGCAGGGACTGCTCATTTCGCCTTATTCACCATCCCTCATTTAAAAAAAATGCAATTGCACTTGATAGCTAGCAGGACTCAGTGTACTTGGACAGCAACAATAGTGCGAGCAGGGCTACAATCCCATTGTGACATCATAGCTGTAAGCACAGGGCAGAAATATTTCTCAAATTGGGGTTTTGTAAATCTAAAATGTCAATAACTTGTAAAATATAACATAAATCTGAACAAAACTTGACACAAGCCACCACAGGCTAATTGGGAGTAGGGTGGTGCGTTTTCGTGTACTGTTTTGGCATAGCTCCATGATCACAATTACAGACAGACACGCATGCATGGAAACAAACAAGATGAGAGTTTTTATAATATATAGATAGATATTATTTATAACACCCTCACATGCAATCCAATCCAGATCATGAATCCACACCTGTAAACACAGTCATTCCGTCTAAGCTACTGGGTTTGTAATTGTGGTATAAGAATAGCAAAACTGCAGTCTAAAATTTCAGGAAACAACATTTTTGGGATGCACTGCTAAATATGTTACATTAAAAATTGGTACATCATGATCAACACCTACCTGTATTGGTAAAGTTAGGAAGTCCCTTTTTAATTTTCGTATATTTGTTGCTGGTATTCTTGCAGTGTTGCCATAATCTACGTATTTGACATCAACTTCTCGATGTCCAGGCAACCCTGAAAAAAATAATTAAAGTCTTCTAAACACTGTGATGCTTTAAACACATACAAACAGTGTAAGAAACGCAAATGTACCCAAAATACAAAGCTATTTCAAAAATATTTTTTGGATATACAAAATACTTAGCACTCACAAGTATATATATATTTTTTTACAAGCAGCAGAAATTAATTATGAGTATTTTGTATAGAGGAAGAAAATGTGGCCCCGACCAGACTTAGCAGATTTTTTTAAAAGAGCCATGTTTCTAGCAAGATGGAGATTTATGGGTAGGAACCTGAAGAATAATAGCAAGAGACTCTTCATATATACAGTGCCCTCCATAATGTTTGGGACAAAGATCCCTCATTTACTTAGTTGCCTCTGTTGCAGCACCTAGTCTTTCCTCCAGTCTTTCCATCACCTTTGGAAACTTTTATTGCTGTTTATCAACATGAGGACCAAAGTTATGCCAATGAAAGTCAAAGAAGCCATTATGAGACTGAGAAACAAGAATAAAACTGTTAGAGTCATCAGCCAAACCTTCGGCTTACCAAATTCAACTGTTTGGAACATCATTGAGAGAGCACTGGTGAGCTTACTATTCACAAAGGGACTAGCAGGCTGATGACGGAAGAATTCTCTCTATAATAAAGAAAAATCCCCAAACACCTGTCCAACAGGATCAGAAACGCTCTTCAGGAGTCAGATGAGGATTTGCCAATGACCATCGTCTGCAGAAGACTTCATGAACAGAAATACAGAGGCTACACAGTGTTCCCGTGGATTTTGAAGCAACAGCAACAAAGAGAAGCAGGAGAAAGCACTGATTGGCTCTAGCCCGAGTGGGAGGAGAGTTCTCAGTGAGTCAGAGGGGGAAAACAGTTGAAAAGGAGAGACAAAGCACAGGCAGACTTTACTCAGTGTTCCCGTGGATTTTGAAGCAACAGCAACAAAGAGAAGCAGGAGAAAGCACTAACTGGCTCCAGCCTGAGTGGGAGGAGAGTTCTCAGTGAGTCAGAGGGGGAAAATAGTTGAAAACTGAGGAATTTGGTTTGTAAATTAGGCAATTTAACAGTCAATATAAGCAAGGCAGCTCTTGGGGAGCGGCCTTGTGAGGGAAGTGCCCTGTGAGCAAACTGTGAGTCTATGGCTCGAGAGTCTTCGGAGAGAAGGCTGCGCAAAACACTGGATAGGGAGAGACCGAGGCAAAAGAAGGAGATGCCAAACAAGCTGATGCAGTGTGATGCTTGCAGTATGTGGGAGGTCAAGGACACTGCTGGTGCCTATAGCTGCTACAAATGTGAGAAGTGCATCCAGGTACAGCTCCTGAAGGACTGTGTTGGGGAACTGGAGATACAAGTGGATGACCTCAGGTTCATCCGAGAAACTGAGTCGTTCCTCGACAAGTCCTAAAGTAAGAGTGTTACACCCAAGGCGACTAGAAGAGAGAAGGTGGGTGACGGTGAGAAAGGGAGGAAAACATGGAATGCAAAGGTCCCCGGGTGTTGTACCTCTTGTGAACAGGTTCACCCAAGTGGAAGCTGCCGGGACAGAAGACGGTATCTCACTGAGCGGCGGACTGGCTTGCAAAACAAAAAGGGCTGTTGAGCCAAAACCAAAGAGGCCAAAGTCGGGCAACGCCATTGTAGTTGGAGACTCCATTGTGAGAGGTATGGACAGGGGTTTTTGCGGCAACAGACGGGATTCGAGGATGGTGTGCTGCCTTCCTGGTGCCAGGATCCAGGATGTCACGGACAGAGTGCAGACAATCCTCAAGGGCGAAGGTGAACAGCCAGAAGTGGTTGTGCATGTTGGCATAAATTATGTTGGAAAGAAGGGGATGAATATTTTGCAGCGGGACTTCAGAGAGCTCGGAAAAATGCTGAAAAGCAGGACTTCCAGGGTTGTTATCTCCGGTTTGCTTCCAGTTCCTCGTGCTGGCGAGAGCAGGAACAGGGAGATACGGGACCTGAATGTGTGGCTGAGGAACTGGTGCAGGGGGCAGGGATTTAGATTCTTAGATTACTGGGATCTGTTTTGGAGTAAGGGGGAACTGTACAAAAGGGCCGGATTGCATCTTAACAGATGGGGGACCAGCATTCTGGCCGGCAGGTTTGCCACTGCTACACGGATGGTTTTAAACTGAATAAGGGGGGGTGGGGTGTCAAATGGGATAGTCGAGGACGGAGTTAATGGGAAAGAGAGTAAAGGGATGGTTAATGACCCCAGAATTAACGGGAAAGAAAGCTCACAAAGGGATAGGAGAGTATGGCCAAGTGTAATAGGGATCGATGTGAAAGGGGCCACTTGTCAACATAATTGTATAAGGAGTAAGAGTGTTGTAAAAACAAGCCTGAAGGCTTTGTGTCTCAATGAGAGGAGCATTCGTAATAAGGTGGATGAGTTGAAGGTGCAGATAGCGATTAATGACTATGCTATAGTTGGGATCACGGAGACATGGCTCCAGGGCGACCAAGGCTGGGAGCTGAACATCCAGGGATATTCAATATTCAGGAGGGATAGGCGAAAAGGAAAAGGAGGTGGGGTAGCGTTGCTGGTGAGAGAGGAGATTAATGCAATAGAAAGGAAGGACATTAGCGTGGAGGATGTGGAATCGATATGGGTAGAGCTGCGAAACTCTAAGGGGCAGAAAACGCTAGTGGGAGCTGTGTACAGGCCACCTAACAGTAGTATTGGAGTTGGGGATGGCATCAAACAGGAAATTAGAAATGCGTGCAACAAGGGTAACACGGTTATAATGGGTGACTTCAATCTGCATGTAGATTGGGTGAATCAAATTGGCAGGGGTGCTGAGGAAGAGGATTTCTTGGAATGTATGCGGGATAGTTTTCTCAACCAACATGTGGAGGAACCAACGAGAGAGCAGGCTATTCTAGACTGGGTATTGAGTAATGAGGAAGGGTCAGTTAGCAGTCTTGTTGTGCGTGGCCCCTTGGGCAAGAGTGACCATAATATGGTTGAGTTCTTCATTAGGATGGAGAGTGACAAAATTAAGTCAGAAACAAGGGTTCTGAACTTGAACAAAGGTAACTATGAAGGTATGAGATGTGAATTGGCCAAGATAGACTGGCAGGTGATTCTTAAAGGGTTGACAGTGGATGTGCAATGGAAGGTATTTAAAGACTGCATGGATGAAGTACAAAAATTGTTCATACCAGTTTGGCAAAAGAATAAATCGGGGAAGGTGGTGCATCCATGGATAACAAGGGAAATCAGGGATAGCATAAAAACAAAAGATGAGGCATACAAATTTGCCAGAAAAAGCAGCCTACCGGAGGACTGGGAGAAATTCAGAATCCAGCAGAGGAGAACAAAGGGCTTAATTAGGAAAGGGAAAATCGATTATGAAAGGAAACTGGCAGTGAACATAAAAACTGACTGCAAAAGTTTTTATAGATATATGAAGAGAAAGAGACTAGTTAAAACAAATGTTGGTCCCTTGCAGTCAGTAACAGGTGAATTGATCATGGAAAACAAGGACATGGCAGACCAATTGAATAACTACTTTGGTTCTGTCTTCACTAAGGAAGACATAAATAATTTGCCGGAAATAGCAGTGGAACGGGGGTCAAATAAGATGGAGGAACTGAGTGAAATCCAGGTTAGCCGGGAGGTGGTGTTGGGTAAATTGAACGGATTGAAGGCCGATAAATCCCCAGGGCCAGATAGTGTGCATCCCAGAGTACTCAAGGAAGTAGCCACAGAAATAGTGGATGCATTAGTGATAATTTTTCAAAATTCCTTAGATTATGGAGTAGTTCCTGAGGATTGGAGGGTAGCTAATGTAATCCCACTTTTTAAAAAAGGAGGGAGAGAGAAAGCGGGGAATTACAGACCAGTTAGTCTAACATCGGTAGTGGGGAAACTGCTAGAGTCAGTTATTAAAGATGGGTTAGCAGCGCATTTGGAAAGTGGTGAAATCATTGGACAAAGTCAGCATGGATTTACGAAAGGTAAATCATGTTTGACAAATCTGATAGAATTTTTTGAGGATGTAACTAGTAGAGTGGATAAGGGAGAACCATTGGATGTGTTATATCTAGACTTTCAGAAGGCTTTCGACAAGGTCCCACATAAGAGATTAGCATACAAACTTAAAGCACACGGTATTGGGGGTTCAGTATTGATGTGGATAGAGAACTGGCTAGCAGACAGGAGGCAAAGGGTAGAAGTAAACGGGTCCTTTTCAGAATGGCAGGCAGTGACTAGTGGGGTACCGCAAGGCTCAGTGCTGGGACCCCAGCTATTTACAATATATATTAATGATTTGGACGAGGGAATTGAATGCAACATCTCCAAATTTGCAGATGACACCAAGTTGGGGGCATAGTTAGGTGTGAGGAGGATGCTTGGAGGCTGCAGGGTGATTTGGATAGGCTGAGTGAATGGGCAGATGCATGGCAGATGCAGTATAATGTGGATAAATGTGAGGTTATCCACTTTGGTGGCAAAAACATGAGGGTAGACTATTACCCTAATGCACGGTTGCAGATTAGGAAAAGGGGAGATGCAGCGAGACCTGGGTGTCATGGTACACCAGTCATTGAAAGTAGGCATGCAGGTGCAGCAGGCAGTGAAGAAAGCAAATGGTATGTTAGCATTCATAGCGAAAGGATTTGAGTATAGGAGCAGGGAGGTTCTACTGCAGTTGTACAGGGTTTTGGTGAGGCCATACCTGGAGTATTGTGTACAGTTTTGGTCTCCAAATCTGAGGAAAGACATCCTTGCCATAGAGGGGGTACAGAGAAGATTCACCAGACTGATTCCTGGGATGTCAGGACTTCCATATGAGGAAAGATTGGATAGACTCTGCTTGTACTCACTGTAATTTAGAAGATTGAGGGGGGGATCTTATAGAAACTTACAAAATTCTTAAGGGGTTGGACAAGCTAGATGCTGGAAGATTGTTCCCGATGTTGGGGGAGTCCAGAACAAGGGGTCACAGTCTAAGGATAAGGGGGAATTCCTTTAGGACCGAGATGAGGAAAACATTCTTTACACAGAGAGTGGTGAGTCTCTGGAATTCTCGGCCACAGAAGGTAGTTGAGGCCAGTTCATTGGCTATATTTAAGAGGGTATTAGATGTGGCACTTGTGGCTAAAGGGATCAGGGGGTATGGAGAGAAGGCAGGTACGGGATACTAAGTTGGATGATCAGCCATGATCACATTGAATGGCGGTGCAGGCTCGAAGGGCCGAATGGCCTACTCCTGCACCTATTTTTCTATGTTTCTATGTTTCTACACTGCAAGATGCAAATCACTGGTTAATCGCAAAAATAGGATGGCCGGGTTAGAGTTTGCCAAAAAGTACTTAAAAGAGCAACCACAGTTCTGGAAAAAGGTCTTGTGGACAGACGAAGATTAACTAAAATCAGAGTGATGGCAGGAGTAAAGTGTGGAGGAGAGAAGGAACTGCCCAAGATCCATAGCATTCCACCTCATCTGTGAAACACGGTGGTGGGGGTGTTATGGACTGGGCAGTACGGCTGCTGAAGGTACTGGCTCACTTATCTTCATTGATGATACAACTGCCAATGGTGGTAGCATAACGAATTCTGAAGTGTTTAGACATCCTATCTGCTCAAGTTCAAACAAATGCCTCAAAACGCATTGGCCGGTGGTTCATTCTACGGCAAAATAATGATCACAAACATACTGCAAAGGCAATAAAGGAGTTTTTCAAAGCTGAAACATGGTCACTTCTTGAGATCGGGTGATTGGCCAATCACCGATCTAAACCCAATCGACCATGCCTTTTATATGCTGAAAACTGAAGGGGACTAGCCCCCAAAACAAACATAAGCTAAAGATGGCTGCAGTCAAGAGCGGAACTCACCATCAAAACATGGAAAGGACGGGGGACACAATTTTTTGGCGGCCACACGCGCATGCGCACACTCACACGCACCTTCGGATGCTCAATCCAGCGCTAAATGCAGCTCAACTCTGCCTGTCTCACCGGGTTAACTACAGCCCTGTCTGAACAGACGGGATACTATCACTGCTTCTCCGCGCTGGCCATATTTCCCGCAAGCCCAGGCAGGTTCACTTAGCGGGACAGGCAAAGTGGGCTGGGTTTAGCGCTGGCTGTCGGCCTGGGGGCACCGCGCCCGTCTGACTGCCAATGTCTCTGGCCACCCGTGGGGGGGGTCACTCAGGTGCGGACGGGACAGCGCCGGAGAGCCGGCCGGGATCGATCCTGGCGGTGGATGAGGCGCAGGTCTGTGCCACGTCTCCCTCCTCTAATCACTGCACTCTATCCTCAGTCCCCACCCCCTCACTCCTCCAATCACCGCACTCTATCCTCAGTCCCAACACCCCCACTCACGTCTCCCTCCTGCAATCATCGCACTGAATCATCATGTCCCGCCCCCATTACCTGCTGACCGACGTCTCTCTCGTCCAATCAAGCAGTCTTTGCAAACAAAGGATATGCAACAAAATACTAAGCATGACTACTTTCATTTGCACAACAGTGCTGTGTCCCAAACATTATAGTGGCCTGAAATGGTGGGGACTATGTATAAACACTGCTGTAATTTACACATGATGAAACCAACCAAAATGTATAAAAATGGCCTTTATTAACATCTGACAATGTGCACTTTAACGACATGTGATTTATTTCTATTACAAATCTCAAATTCTGGAGTACAGAGGCAAATAAATAAATGATGGGTCTTCGTCCCAAACATTATGGAGGGCACTGTATATTGAGGCAAGATTAGATGTTGAACCACTGGAAAATGATGCCGGAGAAGTAATAATGGGGAATAAAGAAATGGCAAAGGAATTGAATCACATTTTTGCATCAGTCTTCACAATGGAAGACACCAGCAACTTGACTGAAATTCAAGCGATAATAGACAACAGGTGCAGGAGTAGGCCATTCAGCCCTTCGAGCCAGCACCGCCATTCAATGTGATCATGGCTGATCATCCCCAATCAGTACCCCGTTCCTGCCTTCTCCCCATATCCCCCGACTCCACTATCTTTAAGAGCCCTATCTAGCTCTCTCTTGAAAGTATCCAGAAAACTGAGGCAGATAATTCCACAAACTCAAAACACTCTGTGAGAAAAAGTGTTTCCTCGTCTCCGTTCTAATGGCTTACCCCTTATTCTTAAACTGTGGCACCTGGTTCTGGACTCCCCCAACATCGGGAACATGTTTCCTGCCTCCAGCGTGTCCAACCCCTTATGCCCCGGCATACTTAGGAAACCTGAACGGAAACCTCTGGAGACTTTGCGCCCCACCCAAGGTTTTCATGCAGTTCCCGGAGGTTTTTGACAGTCTCCCTGATGGTCGAAAGTGGTTTCCGTTTTAAAAATCGGTAATTTTTCAGTCGAAGCCGGTTGCGATGCTAGTTGAAGGTGGTTGCCGGAGGACAAAAACCTCCGGGAACCGCACGGAAACCTTGGGTGGGGAGCATATTCTCCAGAGGTTTCTGTTCAGGTTTCCTAAGTGGGACAGGGGCATTAATAATCTTATGCGTTTCAATAAGATCCCCTCTCATTCTTCTAAACTCGAGAGTATACAAGCCCAGCCGTTCCATTCTCACAGCATATGACTGTCCCGCCATCCCAGGAATTAACCTTGTAAACCTGCCCTGCACTCCCTCAATAGCAAGAATGTCCTTCATCAAATTAGGGGACCAAAATTGCACACAATACTCCAGGTGTGGTCTCACTAGGGCCTTATACCAACTGCAGAAGGACCTCTTTGCTCCTTTTCTCAACACCTCTTGTTATAAAGGCCAACATGCCATTTGCTTTCTTCACTGCCTGCTGTACCTGCATGCTTACTTTCATTGACTGATGAACAAGGACCCCCCAGATCCCATTGTACTTCCTCCTTTCCCAACTTGACACCATTTAGATAGTAATCTGCCTTCCTGTCTGCCTAACCTCACATTTATCCACATTAAACTGCATCTGCCCACTCACCCAACCTGCATTCTCATAGCATGCTCCTCACAGTTCACACTGCCATCTAGCTTTGTGTCATCTGCAAATTTGCTAATGTTACTTTGAATCCCTTCATCCAAATCATTGATGTATATTGTAAATAGCTGATGTCCCAGCACCGAGCCTTGTGGTACCCCACTAGTCACTGCCTGCTATTCTGAAAGGGACCCCTTAATCCCTACTCTTTGCTTCCTGCCTGCCAACCAATTTTCTATCCATGTCAGCACTCTACCCCCAATGCCATATGCCCTAATTTTGCCGACTAATCTCCTATGTGGGACCTTACCAAATGCTTTCTGAAAGTCCAGGTACAGTACATCCACTGGCTCTCCCTTGTCCATTTTCCTAGTTACATCCTTAAAAAATTCCAGAAGATTAGTCAAGCATGATTTCCCCTTTGTAAATCCATGCTGACTCGGACCGATCCTATTACTGCTATCCAAATGTGCCGTTATTTCATCTTTTATAATTGACTCCAGCATCTTCCCCACCACCGATGTCAGGGTAACTGGTTGATAATTCCCCATTTTCTCTCTCTCGTCTTTGTTAAAAAGTGGGATAACATTAGCCACCCACCAATCCACAGGAACTGATCCTGAATCTATAGAACATTATCACCAATGCATCCACGATTTCTAGAACCCTTTCCTTAAGTACCCTGGGATGCAGACCATCAGGCCCTGGGGATTTATCAGCCTTTAGTCCCATCAGTCTACCTAACACCATTTCCTGCCTAATGTGGATTTCCTTCAGTTCCTCCGTCATCGCAGATCCTCTGGCCACTAGCATATCAGGAAGATTGTTTGTGTCCTCCTTAGTGAAGACAAATCCAAAATACCTGTTCAACTTGTCTGCCATTTCCTTGTTCCCCGTACTAAATTCACCTTTTTCAGTCTTCAAGGGTCCAACTTTGGTCTTAACTAATGTTTTCCTCTCTACATACCTAAAGAAGCTTTTACTATCCTCCTCTATATTCTTGGCTAGCTTACCTTCGTACCTCATCTTTTCTCCCCATATTGCCTTTGTAGTTTTCTGTTGCTCTTTAAACATTACCCAATCCTCTTGCTTCCCGCTCATCTTTGCTACGTTGTACTTCTTCTCGTTTATTTTTATACTGTCCCTGACGACCCTTGTCAGCCACGATCGCCCCTTACTCCCCTTGGAATCTTTCTTCCTCTTTGGAATGAAATGATCCTGCACCTTCTGTATTATTCCCAGAAATTCTGCCATTGTTGTTCCGCTGTCATCCCTGCTAGGGTATCTTTCCAGTCAACTTTGGCCAGCTCCTCTCTCATGGCTCCATAGTCCCCTTTATTCAATTGTGAGAGAGTCGGGGGTGGAACGACTATTGCTAAGGAGTAGGTGCTTGGGAAACTGAAGAGTCTGAAGGTGGATAAGTCACTCGGACTGCACATCAGAGTTCCAAAAGAGATTGTGGAAGCATTAGTCGTGATCTTTCAAGAGTCACTAGAGTCAGGAGTGATTCCAGATGATTGGAAAATTGCAAATATTACCCTGTTGTACAAGAAGAGAGCAAAGCAGAAGAGTGGAAACCAGGGCCGGATTTAGAGGAAGAGAAGCCCTAGGCTATTCCACTTGTGAGGACCCTCCCAATCCCCCACAACGAAAAGATGGAAGCGTCCACCAGATTAACACTGTGTGCAGCCGAGCGTGGCCAATGAGATAAGGCATGGAAACCTGCGCTTTTTATTTATTGCCAGTGCTCGTGTCGCGTAATCGGCTTGAAACACTATTATTCTGAAATGGAGGGCAAGGAAAATTACTGAAGTGTTGTTTAGAGACTACAGTGCGTTGTGACAGCATATGTAAGAAAGGCCTATGACAGTGTCAAAAATATTATACACCAAGCCCGAACGAAGCTTTTCAAAAAGGGGGGCGGCATGGCAGGATTACAAAAATTTAATGTGAAATAAATGCAAGCAGTGCATATCACAAGAGCGAAGCTCAAAGACCCTTGCAGCCGGGGTCCAGGGGTTTTGGATGCTCCCTGGTGCATTCCGAGCCTTATTTTGGAGCATTTTTGCACCAAATATATGACCAATATTTCAGAAATAATTTTGGTTGAGTCAAGAGTAATGAATGGTTGGAATGGGATGATTGGGGTCATTGTTGTATACATTTTTTTAAATCAATTTAAGCTGTCCTTGTTTTAATAATCAAGTTGTACTGTAAAATGTTATGTAAAATATTATAAAGGAGCATGCAAACACTGCAAATAAAATATTGTAAGTTTTTGAGTAAATAAAACCTTTTTTAGAAAATGTTTTGTGTTGATTTGATCCTGAATCTATTGAACATTGGAAAATGATCACCAATGTGTTCACTATTTCTAGAGCCACCTCTCAGGGTCCTCATTACTCTCAGAATAATTTTGAGGCAACACATTTCAAACCTGAAGAATAAATACTGAATAAGGAAATTAGTCATTTTGAGAAAGTGCAGAAAAACCAACAATATTGGCAAGCATTGAGCTGATGCAAAGAAATTTGTCGATTGAGAAGGTTGGATGGGATCAATAATGCAACATTTTGGTACCAGAGATTCCACGCTGATACCCACTGTTTTAAATGTCTAATTCTTACATTAATCTGCTCTAAATGACTAATGGCCAAAATTTATACAGCTGGGACTACGGAATACAGACCTGGGTCCAAGGAGTTTACTAATTAACCCTACTGTAGATACAGATAGACAAAAAAATGATTTTAGTACTTGTAAAGGACAAATTTCACATGGTTTATAAAGGAGATCAACAATGTACATCAGCATTATTTGGAGCCATTGCACAGCCTATGGGGATCAGAGTGCCATTTTACATATTTTCAACAATGGCCTATCTTCTCCTTGCCTTTCCCAGAATATTTTATAATTTTCAGGTGGTGGAGCATGTAAACATTGAAAGGATAGACTGGAGTGGCGAGTGGATCACTGCAAAAGTTCAGTGATCGGCTTGGGAAGCAGGTCATGGCGACTTTGGCTCATAGAAGTGGAGGGGTGGCTGCTGGAGGCAACGGATGAGTTATGGTGCTGACAGAGCACAGCTGTGAGTGGTGCTACTGCAGCCAGGTGAGCGAGGGAATTAAAGAACAACAGCTGCACAGAGCGGACATGCAAGTAACTAACCGCATCATGATGGGCCAGTCCAGCACCCAATTCATGATCCAGAGTCACCAGGATGCCAGGTCGTAAAGTGAAAATAAAGGAACTTTCATATCTCCTTGGGTGAAGATTGGTCTTTTCAAAGTCTTGTAAGTTGCACACGATGGTGCCAGAACATGGCGACTTTCTGCATACTCATCCAGAAGAGGGTTTATATACTCCATTTTTGGAGGATTTAACTGGTAAGCATGCAGAACAAACATTTCACTGTGACAATAAATAAACCACAGACCGATTTGGATCTTTTCATTCAAGTCTTGTAAAAACTGCTATCTTAGAATATGAAGAACTGGCATTCTCAGATACATTTTCCATCCCAAAATTGGATATTCTGGCCTCAAGTGAAAAAACAGAGATGCATTTGTAATGTGCTTTCAAAAATAGGGTAAACACTATCTAGCTACCTCAGTGATTATGTCCTTTAAAGGGTTAATAAGAGAACATTGTTTAGTATCAGTCATGACAGTGTAAAAGAATCAAATGATTCTGCAAAGCCATTGATGGAAACATCAGGTGAGCAATGAATGTCAAATTATGAATATTAGTGGGTTAAATCTTAACAGCATGTTGAACATCATCCAAAGTAAATACAATATTTGCAGAATGTTACTTTGACTCCATTTGAATAAAAGCTCAATTTAAAGAAAAAGATTTTTCATTTGACGTGACTAGAAAAGTACAGTAATAAACAATCCCTCAAATATTGACTTCAGATTACACTTACCGTTAATTTGACATCTGTACCAACCTCCGTCGTCAAATAGCGCAGCACACGCTTGTCCTACAACTGGGCACAATATCTCGAAATTGGCGTCTTTCCCATTATACAATTCAAACATGTTTCTTGTAAGAATGAGAAGATCCACATTATCAATCTGCAATTAGGAGCAGTAAATAACAATTACTTGATAAATATCTTCACAAAAATCGATAGACCAAAGATATCTGCAATGGATAAATTCACAGTGCTATTTAAAATAACAAACAGTCTACAGAGATGAGGAGGAACTATATTCATGCTGGTTAGACAGACATCAACAAGAAACACAAGCCGTAACAAATCTGTCCTTTTTATAATGAATTATTTACACTACAATCCAACACTACAGTACAATTTCCACGCATCCGATGGAAATATATGGATGGTTCCTTTTTCTATCAACACCCAATTACCTAACGATTCTTACAGTCAATGCAAAAATGTCCTCTTTAAAATAAAGGAAAATCATTGGCAGTGGGAATAGGAAACTTTGACATGGATCAAAACAATAACCTAGAGTTGATTTCAGAACACTTCAATTACTTTGTTCTCCGGACAGGAAAACACAAATACTTAAGTTTAGTGATGATTGGCAGAGGAACTTTTCACTCTATCAGTGCCTCTTTTCAGTTGGTCACATTTTGACACCTCAATATTTAAATTTAATTTCTCATCCATCATCAGAAGACTTCTGTCCCTATTTTATCAGCAACCTATTTTGAGACGGCACTCCATGTGCAAAAGGATAGTCTATGCATGCAGCCCATTATTTGTAGGGCATGTCATTTTAAATTCCACTGCAATATTTTCACCTTCATGTTTATCATCTGAAAAAGAGCCTCGACCCCAAACATTGATTTTCCATTCCCTCTATGAATGTTGCCTGACCCGCTGAGTTACCCCAACACTGCGCTTTGTATCTATTTTTACCTACTTGCTTCTTGGTTTAATTAATTTTTATCCACTGTAAAATTGTTATACCTCACATCTGATTGTTTTCCTAATTTTCTGATTGAAATTGATTGAAACAGAATTTTAGGAAATTGATTGAAGCATGGAAACAGGCCCTTTGGCCCAGAGTCCTCACCGACCATCGACTGCTCACTAGTTCTATTTTATCTGCTTTCTTATCCACTCCCTACAAACTCCACTTGCCTTTCAAAACCTTAAGAGCTCATCTCAAAGTACTGCTATAGACAATAGGTGCAGGAGAAGGTCATTCAAGCCAGCACCGCCATTTAATGTGATCATGGCTGATCATCCCCAATCAGTACCACGTTCCTGCCTTCTCCCCATATCCCCTGACTCCACTATTTTTAAGAGCCCTATCTAGCTCTCTCTTGAAAGCATCCAGAGAACCTGCCTCCACCGCCCTCTGAGGCAGAATTCCATAGACTCATAACTCTCTGTGAGAAAAAGCATTTCCTCATCTCTGTTCTAAATGGCTTACTCCTTATTCTTAAACTGTGGCCCCTGGTTCTGGACTCCCCCAACATCAGGAACATGTTTCCTGCCTCTAGCATGTCCAAACCCTTAACAATCTTATATGTTTCATAGAAACATAGAAAGTAGGTGCAGGAGGAGGCCATTCGGCCCTTCGAGCCGGCACTGCCATTCATTGCAATCATGGGTGATCGTCCCCAATCAATAACCCGTGCCTCCCTTCTCCCCATATCCCTTGATTCCACTAGCCCCTAGAGCTCTATCTAACTCTTAAATCCATCCAGTGATTTGGCCTCCACTGCCCTCCGTGGCAGGGAATTCCACAAATTCACAACTCTCTAGGAGAAAATGTTTTTTCTCACCTCGGTCCTAAATGGCCTTCCATTTATTCTAAGACTGTGGCCCCTGGTTCTAGATTCACCCAACATTGGGATCATTTTTCCTGCATCTACCTTGTCCAGTCCTTTTATAATTGTATATGTTTCTATAAGATCCCCCCCTCATCCTTCTAAACTCCAGTGAATACAAGCCCAGTCTTTTCAATCTTTCCCCATATGACAGTCCCACCATCACAGGGATCAATCTCGTGAACCCACGCTGCACTGCCTCAATCACAAGGATGTCCTTCCTCAAATTAGGAGACCAAAACTGTACGCAATACTCCAGATGTGGTCTTACCAGAACCCTATACAACTGCAGAAGAACCTCTCTACTCCTATACTAAAATCCTCTTGTTATGAAGGCCAACATTCCATTAGCTTTCTTCCTCAAATTAGGGGACCAAAACTGCACACAATACTCCAGATGTGGTCTCACTAGGGCTCTGTACATGCCATTCGATTTCTTCACTGCCTGTTGTACCCGTTTGCTTACTTTCATAGACTGATGAACAAGGACCCCCAGATCCCATTGTACTTCCCCTTTTTCCAACTTGGCACCATTTAGATAGTTATCTGCCTTCCTGTTTTTGCTACCGCATTAAACTTCATCTGCCATGCATCTTCATAATGCATTTCGTTGTCTCTGTACTGTACACTGACAATGACAATTAAAATTGAATCTGAATCTGAATCTGCCCATTCCCCCAACCTGTCCAAGTCACCCTGCATTCTCATAGCATCCTCCTCACAGTTCACACTGCCACTCAGCTTTGCGTCATCTGCAAATTTGCTAATGTTACCTTGAATCCCTTCATCCAAATTGATGTATATGGTAAATAGCTGAGGTCCCAGCACCGAGCCTTGCGGTACCTCACTAGTCACTGCCTGCCATTCTGAAAGGGACCCGTTAATCCCTACTCTTTGCTTCCTGTCTGCCAACCAATTTTCTATCCATGTCAGCACTCAACCCCCAATACCATATGCCCAATGTTGCCCACTAATCTCCTATGTGGGACCTTATCAAATGCTTTCTGATCCATTTGATAAGTCCAGGTACACTATATCCACTGGCTCTCCCTTGTCCATTTTCCTAGTTACATCTTCAAAAAATTCCAGAAGATTAGTCAAGCATGATTTCCCCTTCGTAAATCCATGCTGACTCGGACCGATCCTGTTACTGCTATCCAAATGTGCGGCTATTTCATCTTTTATAATTGACTCCAGCATCTTCGCCACCACCGTTGTCAGGCTAACTGGTCTATAATTCCTTTTTTTCTCTCTCCCACCTTTCTTAAAAAGTGGGGTAACATATATGTTATATAAGCTATATATGTTATATATGCTACATATGGAAAACCCGTCCAATACTTCCAGATCTCAAAATCATACCATCAATAATGAGAGGTTAGTGATCCTGCTAATAGCACTGGACTTGTAAAATCCCCAACTCAAGACAAGCATGGGAAAAGTCATTCATTTCGAAAGGATCATTAGAAATAACTTAATGCCGGATGATTACACTGTGAGAGAAAATGATGGTTATTTTAAACTGTAAAAAATGTGCACACACGATTCCAAATGAATATGTTTGACAAGAATATTCTAAATATTAATATTTACCAACTGAATATAGAAATCCAATGGACTGTTGATGTGAGTGACCATTATCTGACTCTCTTTTAAGAAAGGCGGTACAATTGGTAGATAATACTGCATAGGTAACTCATTGGTTTCCAGATTTGACATGGGAACAAGACATTCACTAACAAACCTGGGAAGAAAAATGGTTAAGAAAATATTCAACATCATATCCAGATAATTGTTTGTTTGGATTATTCATCAAGTTTGGGCATTAGATGTATAATTTACAAAGAACAGTACAGAAGCAGGCCCATTAGCCCACAATGTCTGTGCCAAACACCATACCGAATTAAACTAATCTATTCTGCCTGCTTATGATTAATATCCCTCCATAATTATTTATGTGCTTATCTAAAAGCGTCTTGAATACCACTGCCTTGTCTGTTCAAGTCCTTTCCTGCTTGGTTTACATTCCTCAAAGGTCCGGTCTAATTTCATCATCCTGAATCTTTTGTATGCTTCCTTTTTCTTAACGACCTAAGTTACAACCTTTCTGGTTATCCAAGGTCCCCTTGCCTTGCCATCCTGATCCTCATCCTTACTGGAAAATGCTGGTCCGGAACTCTGATCACCTGTACTTTAAACTACTCCAATGTCTAATGTGGGCTAACCCAATAACAGCTGCTCACAATTTATTCCTTCTAGCTGATGCCTAATAACGTGGTAAACTGCTTTACTCCATTTTAGTAAACAACCCCTAACTTTAACAATGATCAGTTGGATATTGACAATTCATATCTATCTCACGTACTTCGGTTCAATTTTCTCAACATAGTGAATCTTGGCATACATTCTTGAAATCCTATGTAATATACACCACAAAGGAGCTGATGCTTGAAACTGTAGATATTTTTCAACAGTTGCACTATTGGCACAGTAACAGACATTGTAACAAAACCTTAATGGTGACATCATACTTTGTATATCGCCCCATCTTGAAACTATGTTGTCATTAATTCGTTATGCTTGGATCAAAATTCTAGCATCTTCTACCTAATAAAGAAATAGCTTCATAAGAGCGTAGCACATCAAGGTGGCACCATACCCTACCTTCCCAAGAGCAATTAATTACGGAAAATAAATATTATAAGTATACAACCAGCAACCAACAGTGCAACTAGTGTTGTGTGAAATTTTTGTCTATCTATGCACTGATCTTGCTAGATTGATGTGAAAAGGATCTATCAGTCCACCGGCTTTTGCAAACATTCTGCCAAGATTAGATATGGAAGAAGAGAACTGCTACTTTTACCTGTACAACAGAAGACAGCAGGGATTCAGCACCCTATTACAATGGAAATGTCATGTTGAATCAGTTAGATAATAGCAGCATAACAGTAAATCTACTTAACATTCTTGAAAGTAGCAAATAACCTTCACTGATTAATTAAAAACTAAAATAATTTATACATCTCAAAGGCATACCTGGCTAGTTCCAAAAAAACAAGAGCATCCCTTAGTGATACAGGAACATCACTCCCCATCTTATCCATTGGAGACTTCTTCAAATCCACAAGCAGTTTGTCTCCATCCTTTCCCAAAACTATCATCTGTACAGCCTTGTTGTCCACAATTCGAGTAAATTCAGTCCTTGCTTCCACATTCCAAATGTTATTCTATCAAAGTGAATAACAAAAAAGTTGATTAAGTCAGACGATAACAAAATTTTAACACAAAACAATTGGAGTTGCTGGAAATTTTAAATAAAACAAAAAAGTGCGGGAGGGAGTAGCTCAGGCAAGGGAAAAATGGGGTTAACATATCAGGTCAGTAAACCATCAGAACAGGAAAGATGCCAGAAATAGGTTCCATTGTTTCTCAGCTCAACTGATGACTTATCTTTCCAGGTTATCCTGTTATTTTCTTCCTCCCTCCCTGTTTGCTATGTTGCCCGAAATTGTATTCATGGGCACACTGAGGTAGCATCTTCAAAATCAATTTGAAAGTGATTGAAAATTTTGCCACAGAATCAGATTCAGAAATTTATTCCCAAAAGCATGAACCAAACCGATAATGAAGCAGAACTCAAAAATACTTTTCACTCTGTGAGAAAAGGGTTAACAGACATGGTTGATTTAAACTAGGGATAGAAAAATATAGCTTAGAAAGAAATAAGGTGTCAGCAGAAACCAGACTGCTAGTAGAATAGAAAGTAACGATATATAGAACAGCGAGAAATTCGAGATAAAAAGTAACAAACAGATAGAAACTTCAGTATAAGCCTTTGACGTCAGGAGATGTACCAAGACGTTCCTGGACTTTCTCGTGGGAATGTGGGCTTTATGTTATAATTAAAAAGAGGCAAAATGGTGAGAAAACAGGGTGTGGCTATAATGTAATGAAATGTATTAAGGTAGAATACATCCCGACCCTCGGTGTGCCTCTAGGGGACAACAAAGGAGAGGCACCTATTTTGCAGAATATTATCTTAATAAAAACTTATTTGCCCGACTTTGCCTGATTTTTTTTATATCTCACTACTCCATATTGTGTATGTGTTATCTCTAGCTCACAATTTTCCAGTGCATCTAAAGTATACATAATGTGACAATAGACAATAGGTGCAGGAGTAGGCCATTTGGCCCTTCGAGCCAGCACCACCATTCAATGTGATCATGGCTGATCATCCCCAATCAGTACCCCGTTCCTGCCTTCTCTCCTTATGCCCTGACTCCACTATTTTTAAGAGCCCCATCTTGCTCTCTCTTGAAAGCATCCAGAGAACCTGCCTCCACCGCCCTCTGAGGCAGAGAATTCCACAGGCTCACCACTCTATGTGAGAAAAAGTGTTTCCTCGTCTCTGTTCTAAATGGCTTACTCCTTATTCTTAAACTGTGGCCCCTGGTTCTGGACTCCCCCAACATTGGGAACATGTTTCCAAGCCTTTAACAATCTTATATGTTTAAATGAGATTCCCTCTCATCCTTCTAATCTCCAGAGTGTACAAGCCCAGTTGCTCCATTCTCTCAGCATATGACAGTCCCGCCATCCCAGGAATTAACCTTATAAACCTACGCTGCACTCCCTCAATAGCAAGAATGTCCTTCCTCAAATTAGGGGACCAAAACTGCACACAATATTCCAGGTGACATATGCCCACTGAATAAAATTATCAAACATGAAGTTGCAAAATAACTATCGAACCTAATTCTATCAAAAAAATAAATCAGAACTAAAAAATGAAAAACTTAGATGCATAGCTAAATTTAAAGATCAAAATAAACAAAAATATAATCTCCTTTACAAAGGGAAGTCAGAGTAATGGTCAGAAGTTCCT
Organism: Raja brachyura; assembly: GCA_963514005.1. The sequence continues at coordinate 66,496,570 of OY740786.1, forward strand.
TATTCAAAATAATCATACATGTGAGTCTATATAGATAAGTTACTTCAATTTTCATTTGAATAACACTTTTAAAAGGAGATTCCAAATGAGTAAAGGGCCTGTCCCACCAGCATGCAACTCTATGCGATTAGCGCGACCTAACGTGGTCACTTGAGCCGTCCGGCGTCGCGGGGCCGGTCCCACTTCGATCGCCGGAGCCGTGCGGAATTGTGCGGAGTTCGTCCCGAGACCGCGCGGGGCTCCGAAAAACCGACTATGTCCAAAAATCCCGCGCGGCAACGGTTTGTCGTCTCGCAGTCGCCTCGACATTTACACACCGCCCGGACATCGTGCCTCCGTGAACCCATTTGTAAGTGCCTCCGTGACCCTCTATGTGTGTGGCTCCGTGGCCCTGTATGTGTGTGTGTCTCGGTGCCCCTCTCTGTGTGCCCCTCTAAGTCCTGGCGAACTTACCTTGGACTTGCTTCAAGTTCGCCTCGCGCCGCTCACCCAACCTCTGCGCGGCCCCTGCTGCCAGTTTAGTTGCGCTTGCCGCATGCAGGCGCATGCTGGTGGGAACGGCCCTGTACAGGGGATCACCCGACCTCCGCGCGGCCCCCGCTGCCGGTTTGATCGCGTTCATCGCATACAGTTGCATGCTGGTGGGACAGGCCCTTAAGTCCAACGGTAACAAACAGAATTGTTCATCTCTTAAAGCCAAAAATGTGTAGTTTACAAAACATCCATTAACTGTGTGCTGGTTTAAAATAAGTCACTTACTGGATTTGCTGGCACAATATCTTTTAATGAGCATTTGATTGCCAATGGAGGTATATTTTTTAACGGTCCTTTCAGTTGGGGGTTCAATTTTCGTACATAATGGCTGAAGTCACTGACGTGTGTGTAAACATGCACAACATCTTCCAACTTCTTCTCAGGAATGTCAATTCTATGAATAATAAAAGTTAGTCCAATAGAAAATGATGTACAGGTATTAGATGAACATTTAAAATCCTAAGGGACAGGAAAGGTTTGGAGGGACACTAGCCAAATGCAGGCAAAGAAGGACAAAGATAGCTTAGATGGAGCATCTTGGACAGGTTGGGCGAAGGGGTTGTTTCTGTGCCATACAACTCTATTACTTGGAAAGGCAGGACGTGATGAGGGGGAGTCTGCATTGTTTTGTGCAGGGGAAATCTTGTCTCACAAATGTGAATGATTTTTTTAGGAGATAACTAAAAACATTGATAAAGGCAGGGTGATAGACATTCTTGGACTTTAGCAACATTTCTGAATAGGTTGGCCAGAAGGTTAAAAAACATGGGAGGGGAAAGTTTTGGTAACACATTACCAGTTTCCATAACTGAATTACAAAACCACAGTGACCAGACAAAAAAAAAATCATAGGTTTGATCCTCGCTCTGTGCTAAGTCAGCAGATTTTAATCAAGACATTAAAACTATTTTTGGAGCCTTCAGTACTGAAGGGTGACAGAACTAATTGATTACGTAACTTTCACTGCAAGTTACATGCAAGTAATAGGCATTGTACAAATTGAATGGGCCCATTAACCATGTCTTTGAGGGTTACACAAAAAGCTGGAGAAACTCAGCGGGTGCAGCAGCATCTAAGGAGTGAAGGAGATAGGCGACGTTTCGGGTCGAGACCCTTCTTCAACCATGTCTTTGATGTTGCTAACACATTGATCCAAGATCTTAAATGAGGTGATGGCACCCTCAGATGTACTGCCACACATCCACCAAGATATGAGGGTATCTGGCATTCAGTAAGAAAAAATGCAGCAAAACTCAACTGAAAATATATCAAAAACACAATACCCTGGAATTGAAAAGATTTCCGAGTGTCCAAAATCCAACAAAAACACTTGGATTACTGCAATGTCAGTTATTTCATAACTTGTAGAATTGTTACATTTCTCTTCTTGGTTTCCTGATGGAACCAGTTCTGTGATGGTTCCTCTGCACCATGCATGAAAAATATTGCTTTTAACAATAATTTTCTCATCTGAATTAGAGAGAGAAATATTACAGGCAATAAAACTAACAGATGAGCAATGACAAATCAGAGTTCTATAATATTTTTGCTACAAAAAAAACACTACCAGGTTTCATAAAACAAATTTGTTATTGGTAACCAATATTTTGTTACCCTGGAAGAAATGCCTTCCAACTAACTAGTCAGCTAATAACTGCTCTCAGTGAGTACAATGCAGAAGTCTCTTTGTGAGAAAATCTATGAATCTTCTTTGCTTTAAAGGTTACCTAATCCCAGTGTAACGGCAAATTTCCGACTCTTCCAGTGTCCAACTTTCCATTGACATTACTACACAGGTGAGTAGGAGTGATCTTACGCAGACCAAATAGAACAGTTTTTCTAGTCGTTATTTCCAGTTTTGGTTCTTTATTGAAGTAGTTGTACAAACAAAGAGATGAACGTACCAGGTTTTCTTTATTCTGCATTCAAGTTGTTCCTAACTGTTCTCCCGATCTGGTGAGAACTGTATGCCCTCCACCCCTGTGCCTGGTCTTCCACTCCCTGTCCACTATGCCCATATATATATATACGCCCCTCTGTGCATCTAATGACTGCCCCCAAGTGTCCAAAATAATACTGCAAGATATATGTAGACAAAATAATATAATATGCCAACGGTAGCTAGCATAAACATAAATGGCTCCTGCACCAGGCTTTGGAACAACAATCCAATTCCTGGTAGGCTTCAATAGTAGTAAGTGCAACTACTGTAAAGGCTCCATAAATATTCAAAGTGGAATGTTTAATGGCTATCTTGCAAGATAAAAAAATGTTTTGAATTATAAAGAACAACAGTTCACTTACCAAGCTCCAGAACAGATGCAGGACATTTTTGCATATCCATACTACAGCAGTGTTTGCCTGCTTCTGTAGCCAAAATACCAGCCTTCTTTTTGTCTGAAGATTTCTGAACGTAAAAGTGGCATGGATTTATCACATGACTGACGGAAACCAATCCACGAAAACCTAAAGTGCCATAGAAGGAAGAAAACTGAATGAGAAACCAATAAAAAAAAATTAATGATGTGAATATAGACTGTACACATCCAAACTCCTACCTGCTTTACAGCAAAAGCTGAAGTCTGAAATACATTTCCTGTAAAAACTTTGCTTTGGTCTCTTTAATACTGGTCTAAGAAATTCTAGATCATTATCACCAATTATATCTGAAACACAGAATATATAAGCATTCTGAAACAAATCATAAAAGTGATTATAGAAACATTTTGAACAATATTCAGAATCACACTTTATTCACCAAGTATGTTTTGCAAAATACGAGGAATTTGATTGGCGAGGTCAGTCATACAATTAAAAATAACAGATCGCTCAAAAACACATTTTAACATGAACATTCACCACAGTGACTCCTACACATTCCTCACTGTGATGGGAGGCAGAATAAAGTTTGTCTTTTCCTTATGTCCTTCCTCGATCGGGGGCCTCGAGCCCCCTGTTGACGGGATGATATTGACTCCCGTAGCCGGCGGCTTTCGGGCCCTCCGCGTCGGGGCTGGTTGAGCCTTTCGCGGCGTTGGAGCTCCCAACTAGCCTCACCCGAGATGCGAGCCCTTGTTGGTAAGATGCGAGCCCTTTTGGTCGCGATCCCAGGCAAGGGCTCCGCTTCGCTCTGATGTTAAAGTCCATGCCCCACGGTGGGGCTCACGACAGTCCGAGCAGGTTTCCAGCTCCATCGATATTAGGCCGCAGGGCCTGGAGAATGTGATTCGAAAATTGATCACATCTCCAGGAAGGTAAGAGACTTGAAAAAAATGTTTCCCCGGTCCCCTCCCCCTCCCCCCACATAAAACATTCCAAAGAACATTAAAACAAAATTTTTAACAAACTAAAAATAACAAAAAGAAAGAAAAAACAAACAGACTGCCGGCAGGGCTGCCATCTTCCCCCGGCGCCTCTATTTAAAAAAGAGATGGGAGTTAATTCATAAAGAGTATCCCACAATATGTCAGTCCATCGTAATTATGCTTGATTTCAAACAGCATGGTACTTTCCTCTACACTTCAAGATTTTAATAAATTTTGAGATTATGAACAGTACAAAAATCTGTACACTATCAGGCTGATTTCCAATTGATCATTTTCAAAACATGAGGTCTTGCCAAGAGCTACAAGTGGACCCCATTTTCGCCTAAATCAATGGACAGTAACTAGGAATTTCACCTGTTGTGTATTTGGGTGCTTGGAACCGACTTAAAAGAACACTCAGATACGGGAGTAAACTAACAAGCTTCTTTATTCCAGGACGCCACCTTGAGTCTCCCCCAGCGCATGCATCCCCTTGCACAAGACATAACATATGCTAATTATATCACATACATCACATCACCCAATCCAGTGAAGGCAACCAAAGAGTAAGCGTTATCTTCAGGTCCAATGTCTCCATATTTTGCTCAAAGTGCAGCTAAAGGAGAACTGATATTCATAAAAGACGGTTCCAAAAATAAACAGAATTAATACACTAGATACAAAGTGCTGGAGTAACTCAGCAGTTCAGGCAGCATATCTGGAGAGAAAGGATGGGTGATGTTTTGGGTCATGGCCCTTTTTCAGACTGAAAGTGGGGGGGGGGGGTGAAGACTTCATGTCTGACCCACTGAGTTACTCCAGCACTTTGTGTCAATCTTTGGTATAAACAAACATCTGCAGTTCCTTATTTCGAGCAATAATACGTACTTGGCTCGTTATCTTCAAGTATTTCTTCAATATCCGTATCTCTTGCAAGGCATAATTTGTTTTGCTTGTGTAATGAAGCCATTTCATCAAATGCTGGGCCATTTCCCAGCTGTGAAACCATTATTGCTGATTCATTCACGTTATAGTCCATTACAGAATCCAACTTTATTTTGTACGATTCATTTTTGTAACCAGCAAGATCCTGTCCTTCTCTAAGTGGACAGTTTTGCTTTATATTTTTTTCCAAAAAATCATTAAACAATGTATTTTCTGATTGTGAAGCAAGAAACCTGTATGCAAAGAATCAAATATTATTAATTTGACAATGGAAGTATTTGAAGCAGGTACAATAGTCATAGAGTGATACAGCATGGAAGCAAGCCCTTATGCCCAAACCGGCCAACATGTTCCAGATACACTAGTCCCACCTGCCAACGTTTGGCCCATATCCCTCCAAACCTGTCCTATCAATGTACCTGTTTAACTGTTTTTTAAACGTTGGACTAGTCCCTGCCTCAATTACCTCTGTCAGCATGTTCCATGCGCCCACCATCTGAAAAATAACCCCTCAGATTCCTATTAAATCTTTTTCCCTTCACCTTAAACCCATGTCCTTGATTCACCCCGATCTATTCCTCTCATGACTTTTTACACCTCTATAAGACCACCCCTCATCGTCCTGCGCTCTAAAGGATAGAGTCCCAGCCTACTCAATCTCTCCCTATAGCTCAGACCCTCTAATCCTGGCAACATCCTCGTAAATTATCTCCGTACCCTTTCCAGCTTGACCACATCTTTCCTATAACATGGTGCCCAGAACTAAACACAACACTCTAAATGTGGCCTCACCAATGTCTTATACAATCGCAACATGACCTCCCAGCTACTCTGACTGATGAAGGCCAATGTGCCAAAAGCCTTTTTAACCACCCTATCTATCTGAAAATCCTCCTTCAAGGAACCATGCACCTGCACTCCTAGATCCCTCTGCTGTCCAACACTCCCCAGAGCCCTACCATTCACTGTGTATAATAATAAAGAAATTTAAAGGGATACAAGTCAAACATGGGTGAATGGCACTAGCTTAGATTGGGCATCGTGGTCGGAATGGCTGATTGGGCCAAAAGTTCCGTCTCCCCATGAAAGCCCTCTCATCGTAATAATTCTTAGAGTAAATCTTTACTGCACCCTCGTGAGGCGTGCATTCTTCATCAATAGGAAACCTTGTACCACCAGAATCAAGAACAGCTTCTTCCCTGCAGATTTCAGACTCTCATATGGCAAGGATGAATTCCCGATCTTCCAATCCACTGCATTGCGGCCCTAGCACTTTGTTTTATTATACACATTTTCTTTCGAGCTGTAACACTACTTGCATTCTGTTTATTTTGTCTTTTGTACTATCTGATGTACTTATGTATGGAATAATTTGTCTTGATTGCACATAAAACAAAGCACATGACAATAATAAACCAATACACAAACAAACATAGCAAGTTAATTTTCCATAGTGGTAAATGAGATAAAATGCTGGTTAAACTCTGGAAAGTTAATCGAGGTAACTAGAAATACACTGTTCTATCTTAGCATCGTAAAAGTTTGTATCATCTAAAGAACAGGTATCTTAATAATATGTTAAATTCTTTGGAGTAGCAATTGAATATTGTGGTCTAGTATAAGGGTATTTCTAAATTGTTCTTCCTACCAGTTTTGCCTCTTATTCATCCCTTCAGGTTAAATCAAACCAAACAAAATCAACCTGCAATGTAATTATAAATCCCATATTCTATTCACTGAACTGCCATTTAATAATATTCATGCAATCTTAACTCAGTCTAGCCAGCTAAGCTCCAACTGTCCAATTTTCCCCCCTCCAACCACTGAAACGTTTATTTTCCCTAAAGACTTTAGACTTTACTTGACATACATGCCGCACAGAAACAGGCCTTTCGGCCCACCGAGTCCGCACTGACCAGCAATCACTCCATACACTAACACTGTCCTGTACACTAGGAGCAATTTACAATTTTTTTTACCAAAGCCAATTAACCTCCAAACGTGAGCGTCTTTGGAGTGTGGGAGGAAACTGGATCACCCAGAGAAAACCCATGGGGTCACAGGAAGAACATTTAAAATTTGTGGTCAAGAACTCGTAATCAGGATCGAACCCAGGTCTTTAGCACTGTAATGCAGCAACTTTACTACTGCGCCACTGTTCTGCCCTCAACAGCTCTAATCTTTATCCTTCTGAAATCCACAAACACCAATAATTGAGCAAAACACATAGTGCATATTTTACCCTGCACTAAAACCCCGGAAAGCCGTCATCACAACTCTTGCTGCTTTGCCTTGACTCACTGGCCGCAATCTACAAAAAGGGGCTGAACAAGTAGAAATTCTTTTGGAAACCAACACACGTCATGGAAAGAGGAACAGTATCAATAATGAGAAATTCTAGGGTACACAAAAGGCTGGAGAAACTCAGCGGGTGCAGCAGCATCTAAGGAGCGAAGGAGATAGGCGACGTTTCGGGTCGAGGCCCTTCTTCAGACTGGTTAGGGATCAGGGAAATGAGAGATATAGACGGTGATGTGGAGAGATAAAGAACAATGAATGAAAGATATGCAAAAAAGTATCGATGATAAAGGAAACAGGCCATTGTAAGCTGTTTGTAGTGTGAAAATGAGAAGCTAGTGCGACTTGGGTGGGGGAGAGATAGAGAGAAAGGGAATGCCAGGGCCCGAGGGCTGAGGGAGAGGTGGGAAGGTGAGGAGACAGCAAGGGTTAACAGAATTGAGAAAATTCAATGTTTAAGCCCAGAGGATGCAGATTCCCCAAGCGGAATATGAGGTGCTGTTCCTCCAACTTGCGGTGTTGCTCACTCTGGCCGTGGAGGAGGTCCAGGACCGAGAGGTCGGATACGGAATGGGAGGGGGAGTTGAAGTGCTGAGCCACCGGGAGGTCGGGTTAGTTATTGCGGACCGAGCGGAGGTGTTCGGCGAAACGATCGCCAAGCCTCCGCTTGGTCTCACCGATATAGATCAGCTGGCATCTGGAGAAACGAATGCAGTAGATGAGGTTGGAGGAGGTGCAGGTGAATCTCTGTCAGACCTGGAAGGACAGCTTGGGTCCCTGAAAGGAGTGGAGGGGGGAGGTGAAGGGACAAGTGTAGCATATCTTGCGGTTGCAAGGAAAAGTGCCCGGGGAAGGGGTGGAGCGGGAGGGAAGAAATGACAAGGGAGTTGCGGAGGGAGTGGTCTTTGCGGAAGGCAGACGGGGGGAGATGGGAAGATGTGGCGAGTGAAGGGGTCACGTTGGAGGTGGCGAAACTGGCAGAGGACTATGTGTTGTATATGCCAGCTGGTGGGGTGAAAGGCGAAGACCAGGGGACTCTGCCCTTGTTGCAAGTGGGGGAATGGGGAGAGAGGGCAGTGTTGCGGGGTATGGAGGAGACCCTGGTGCGAGCCTCATCTATAGTGGGGGAGGGGAATCCTCGTTCTCTGAAGAATGAGGACATTTGTGATGACCTGGTGTGGAACACGTCATCCTGGGTGCAGATGCGGCATAGACAGAGGAATTGGGAATAGGGGATGGAGTCCTTACAGGAAGCAGGGTGGGAGGAAGAGTAGTCCAGGTAGCTGTGGGAGTCAGTTGGTTTGTAGTGGATGTCGGTCAGGAGTGTATCACCTGCAATAGAGACGGTGAGGTCAAGGAATGGTAGGGAAATGTCGGAAATGGTCCAAGTGTATTTGAGTTCCGGATGGAAGTTGGTGGTGAAATGGATGAAGTCAGTCAGTTGTGTGTGGGTGCAGGAGGTGGCACCAAAGCAGTTGTCGATGTAACGGAGGTAGGGGTCGGGGATGGGCCTCTGGTACCAGGAACAATGCCGAGAAATCCTACATCACTTACTATGTTGCAATGGATAATTCCAAAAGGGCTACATTAACTTTAGGATCAGGGCTTACAATAAGAAATATACAAATACATACACAAATCAGTGAACAACATCTTACATTTTTGTTCCTAATTCAATTTTTCCTAAGTTTTCAAGGGCCATTATTAAAGGGCCTGGTTGGATTTGAAACCTGAAACAAAAATAGAAAAATTAAGAGAGATCTGAAACAATTATTTTGCCTGTTTCCCAGCCCTTGCCTCCTATTAGCTTTCCCTCTCCTGAGGAGCAACCTCAGACAAGTATTTGGACACAATTCAACATTTGAGTAGTAACCTCTGCCATAAAAGTGCACATGCATGTGTGCATACATGTAGAGCATTAACAGGAAAACCAATATCACCTTTCCTCTTGCTAGTCATAAAATAAGTCAAGTTGAACAACAATCTATTGAGTTAAGTTAGTGTTTTAAATCTAACATGCAATTAGTCTCACCATTTTTTATATTAGCAAAAAAAATAAATCAGCACATTCTAAAAGGTTCTATAAGAATATTTGTCATTTGAAGAAGGCTATCATTTTTAATTTCTGGAGTCCATCTGGAAAGCCAGAGGCAAGGGCATCACCAGAATCAGGATGACAATCTAATTTCAGTATTCAGAACCATAAGAGCCAACCAAGAAATCTAACCATGGAGAGAGGTTACACTACAGTCTGCAGAATGCTCTGAAGCCTCTAAGATAGGGAAACTGTAAGATTGCTATACTTTAGATTGCCATTCTTCACTAACTACTATGCTGATATTCCACCAGTGACAACTGCACATAATTGATGAAAAAAAACCTAATTGTGAAAAATTGCACATTTCCTTCGAATCAAAAAATTAAGTGCAAATTACTTACCCAAGATCAATTCTAGATTCAAGCATTTCGACAATATGTTTTACTTGATCTAGGTTTTTCAAATTTTCAATAATCTGAAGTTTAAAAACAAGAACAAAATGCTAGAAACCCACAGGACAATTAGTACTTGTACACAAAAAAATGTTGTGGTATTTTGGACATATATGCTTCCATGACAAATGAGGTCACAAAATCTAAATAACAGCTCATAATTGAATTTAACTTTCTCCGGTCAAATTGATGAAGGGCATGTTCCACAATTAATCCCAATAACCATGAATTTTCTCTTGTTTTCCCAAGCTGCAAAACTACTTTTGACTTTAGACCAAATCTTTGAAAAGTAAATCATTTACTTAAGAACACATTTCTTCAAGAAATCAAACAATCACTCCAGCAACAAATAAAATTTAAATAGAATAGAGTATACTCCATGTTCAAGGCAATGACTAAAACTGCAGTTATAAACCATATAAACCAAATGCAGCAGCATCAAGAATAGAAGTCAATAGTTTTATCATACATGCTCAATAAAATATTTCAGTTGAAGATTTCAAAATAATGCAGCTACATGTGTTGAAGAAAATATTAAAATCATTTCTTACTTAATTTTGATCGGAATTGAACAAGGTAACGAAAGGGTGTGCGGATGTAGTAATTAGCATCTCTCGTTGACTAGGTGCAGAAGAGGTTCGTGGGAATCGGCAAAGTAAGATTTAAACGTATTACCTCTTGTCTGGGAATGTGATGAAGGGTGGAAGGTAAATGTAAACATGAAACAGTAGACAGAGACAAGGAAGCTTGCTTTCCTCTGTGGGAAGTTACTGTAGACCACCCACGCCCACTACCGCTATTAGCGTAGAAATGTTGCAGTAAGTGGCAGGCTTATGATTGGCTTGGAGAGGGGACGGTGGCGCGGTCCGCTTAAAAGTTGAGATAGAATTTCAAGACACCCTTGTATTATGTTTGACTTGTATTAAGCATCTGTTGTTGAATAAGATTAACATAAATTATAAACATAACATTATATTATGGATGAGAAGGGTATGGAGGGTTATGGTATGAGTGCAGGCAGGTGGGACTAAGGGAAAAAAGTTGTTTGGCACGGACTTGAAGGGCCGAGATGGCCTGTTTCCGTGCTGTAATTGTTACATGGTTATATGGTTAAATAAAAAGTATGTTATGACTAATGAAATAATTGGTACCCATATAGCAGATAGTATATTTTCGTATAGTTGTATCCAAAACAAATAACAAAAGTTGTTTACTGCACAGTATAACTGTTGTTTAAATCTGCTGTGAAGTCATAGAACTGGTGAGCAGTTAACTGCGCCATCTCTCCATGATATTAAGCAATAAAATCTCGAAGCAAACCTGCGAAGTCTCCACTTTTAATTTTCGTTGAAATACCCTCTAAATTAATTTCTTCCACAACATGCCTTGGCAGAATAAAAGTGTACCTGCTGTTTATTACAATATGTTGAAAGACTTTCATGTTTGGGCTCCACTTCATCTTGCATGGCAGAGTCTAAAGCATTAATTTTCTCCTCAAGTAGCTTCTGGACATTACCAGTTACAATAAGGTATTGTTGAACTATGAATTCTAGCTCTTTTAACAACATATCCTTCCTATAAAATGGAAAGACAATAAAAATCTAAATTAGTTATGTCACAAACGATTTTTGTTTATTCAGTGCAGGTGACCCCTGTGTTTTGGCCATTGGGATTACGGAAATTTGCTCTTACAGAATTCGAATTACAACCCGAATATTTGCAAAGCAAAATATAATTCACTTACGGAATATGTCTTTTCCAACTTAAGTTAAATGCATGAGCAGATGGTATGACTAATATTGTGGAAAACTAAATTACAAGTAAACCTCAGCAGAAAAGACCATATCTCTTAATGAGTTGAAAATCAGAGGGCATTGATTTAAAGCAAACAAGGATTACAGGGGAATTTAGAAACCTATTTTCCATTCAAACTAGGTAACTCTGGAACAAACTGGTTGATGTAGAAATCAAGTCAAGTGTTTAATTGTCATATACATCAGGAACAGTGAAATTCTTACTAGCTGCAGCTTTGCATTAATGCAACACCAAATAAATATACAATAATCAATAAATTAATGATCCGATAACCCGATTACTATTATACTGGCAGTTTTTACAACGTTCTCAAAGTACAACTTCGATAGCCATTAATTATCGGAGATGATTCGGAGGTATAGCCTAACACACTCACAACACATAAGACAGCAAAGATGAATCTTCCAGATGTCGTTTCGTGATTAATTGTTTTTTTATTGAATACAAAACAAAGAAATAACATATCTTTCCGTTCTTAATCGCTGTTCCATTCACATCATATCAATCATATTAAAGCTTCTTCTTATAAATGTATGTCGTCTCGCAACATGTGTGTCGTGATCATGGTAGAAAACTGTTTCCCCTCATTATCCAACACCAAACTGAAACTTCTAATCTGAGTCTGCGCCAGACTCCTCTAACAAAGGAACACACCCCTACTACATATCAAATCCCACCTACAAAAGTACGGGCAGATAAAAACTAAAACTAAAAATATCAGACATGATAGTAATAATGACGGTAAACAAAAGTGCTGGAGAAACTCAGCGGGTGCGGCAGCATCTATGGAGCGAAGGAAATAGGCAACGTTTCGGGCCGAAACCCTTCTATTTTCCAGCATCTGCAGTTCCTTCTTGAACATAATAATCATGATATAAGTTTAATGGCTCCTACATACCGGCCCCTAATTGAATGAGGCAATTACCAATAAACATTAAAAAAGGAGCTATAAAAGCTTAACATATCTAAAAAAAGTAATAAGCATTATACATTAGCATTCAGACTTCTTTAGAAATTCTTCCATCTTCACTTTCGCCTTCTGGAAGCAGACATATCTAGGTTATTGGTCTTACCAAGACATTGTTCTTAGTCTGAAGTCGTACTGTATGCACCAAACATTTAACGACCGGCATGATTTCCAGTATCCTTCCCGAAACCCAAAGTTTCATCAGCGTATAATTTCTTCCTCCATGTCCAATCTGTTCATGGATATGTAGTAACAATAATTCTGAAATATGAAAATCTTTCGAGAGAATAATAGGATGCTTAGCCTCTTCAGGCATTGCTCATCTATTCAGGCGACCACCTACTCTCAGAAGTCCTTCTTCCAATACCGGATCAAGCTTGTACAATTGACTGTCTCTTTTGACACCATGTACTCCAAATGACAATTCCCAGAATGGAACTTATTGCCGCAGTCTTAGCTGTTAAAGTTGACATGCTGCAAAAGGAATTGCAGCTTCAGCTGGAGAAATCTATCTTCTGGACTAATAGTACCATAGTGCTTAAATACTTTAACAATGAGAATAGGCGTTTTCTAACATTTGTAGCAACATCGATATTTCTTCTTTGTATCTTTGTCTTAGAAAGAAATAATCACATTTTCTGCCTTGAGATGATCATCAAGACGTAAACCCTGTCCACATTACTATGCCTTAAACATCTTCCGGATCATTAGCAGATTTCAAATCCCAGTTCAAGCTTTGGCCATTCTCTGTCTGGTTTACAGAGAAACTCTGGTCCATTGGTCCATCTCTTAAGCTATCTGCAGTTAATCCTCTAGAAGCTTCATCCGCAGGATTTTCATATGTATGAACATATTTCAACTGTGATACGTTAGTAGCTCGCCTCACATAAGAGATTTGTTTTGCTACAAATGTTAGAAAACGCCTATTCTCATTGTTAAAGTATTTAAGCACTATGGTACTATTAGTCCAGAAGATAGATTTCTCCAGCTGAAGCTGCAATTCCTTTTGCAGCATGTCAACTTTAACAGCTAAGACTGCGGCAATAAGTTCCATTCTGGGAATTGTCATTTGCTTCAATGGTGCCACTCTGGCCTTTCCCCATTAAGAATGCAACATGGACCATAGCCACGTTCACTTGCAGTGATGCAGCTGTGCATGTCTGATTCGACCAAAGTTTGTAGGCTTCATGCACCACCGGTCAACTTTGAATTCTGAGATCTTGTTGAGATCTGCTGACCATTCTGTCCATCGCTGAGAGGAAGTTTGCATTATACTCTCATCCCATCCAAATTTTTCCTTACAAAGGTTCTGCAAAATGGTGCGAGCATTCCCAAAGGGTCGTAAACAGAACCAATCACAGATAGGATACCCCTTCTAGCACGTCGCTCTTGAATTGAGATTCTGAACTGGAACACATTGTTTCAACACACCAGTGCAGTCCCAGTGCTCTTTCCAAGGTCAGATTATCTTTATCCAAATCCAACTCCTTGGCCTCCTCGGCTCTGTTATCTGGTGAAATGCTCTCCAATACAACACGGCTGTTGCTGATCCACTTGGATAGCATTAATCCTCCCTTATTACAAAGCAGTCAGATGTTTCACCATTTGAATTGCTTCCTCATCCGTAGACATGGATTTTAATGAATGAATAAATAAGTTTATTGGCCAAGTATTTACATACAAGTAATTTGCATTGGTGCTCCGCCCACAAGTGACAACATGACATACAGTGACAGTTAGGAATGACACATAAAACATTAATAATAAAACATTATCGATTAAACATGTGAATTAAATAAAATACCAGAGCAAAAGGAGGCTACAGATGTTTGGTTATTGAGTGGAGCTACTACTCGCGGAAAAAAAGCTGTTTTTATGTCTGGCTGTGGCAGCTTTGACAGTCCAGAGTCGCCTTCCAGAGGGAAGTGATTCAAAGAGTTTGTGGCCAGCGTGAGAGGGGTCAGAGATGATCTCAAGGGCCTGTCCCACATACGCGACCTTGGCACGCAAATTACGTGACCTTGTGGTCGCTTGAGGCGTACGGGCACCGTATGGCCGCACGGGGCCGGTCCCACTTAGAAGCGCGGAGTTGTGCGGGGCTCAAAAAATCTGACAGTTTCCGAAATCTTCGCGCGCCAACAGCCTTTCGGCACGCAGGCGCATTGTGGTCGTACGCAGCGTCTTGACGGCGTACGACTAGCATGTGGCATTGCGCGATGACGCCACCGCCCGGCGTGGCGTTGCGCGATGACGTCACCACCCGACGCCCAAATTCAGTCGGCCCGCCTCCTGCCCAGCTGATTGGTAAGTCTGACACAAATGACATCACGCGCGTACATAGCGTGAACTCCGCTTCCGTTTGGTCGTGCCAAATGCATGCAATCGCATGCAAGTGGGACAGGTCCTTTACCCGCCCGCTTCCTGGCCCTTGCAGTGTACAGTTCGTGAATTGAGGGAAGGTTGCAGCCAATAACCATCTCAGCTGAGTGGACGATTCGCCGCAGCCTCCGGCTGTTGTGCTTTGTGGCTGAGCCAAACCAGATTGTGATGGAGAATGTGAGGACAGACTCTACGATGGCCGTATAGAATTGGACCATCATTGCCTGTGTGCTTCCTCAGCAGGAAGTACATCCTCTGTGGTGCCTTTTTGACTGTGGAGTCGATGGTAGCCCTTCATTTAAGGTCCTTGGTTCCCAGGAACTTAAACGACTCCACAGATATGACTGTGGTGTCGTTTAAACAATCATCCACGTAGAAGTTGTTCTTTACTGTGTTTGTTACTTCTTCTGGAAAGTGAGCTATATTGTCCTCAGCAGTTTCCTTAATACAAAGTTTGCACAACTTGGTGATGACACCACTCCAAAGAGATGTACCTTCATCCGGTATTCAACGAGATCTTGTTATGCATCACCATCAGGCCACCATAGGAATCCCAAGTAGCCAATATGTTTTTCTGAAACTTTTAGACAATGAAACATTGCCTTAATATCAGCCTCAAAGCAACCGGTTCTTGTCTGAATTTCCAATGAGTAAGGTCCAAACCCTGTAGTAGTTGAGTTAAGTGATGTTCCTTTGAAGACTGCAGCACAGTCAAAGACCACCCTCAAGGTCTCTTCCTTCGAGTGATGCACCCCATGGTGCGGAATATACCAAAGTTCTCCGTCACTTCGATTCAGCTGGTCTGTTGGTACTATTTCGGCATAATCATTGTCAATCATGTCCTTTAGGAAAGATGTATATTCATCATGAAATTTCATATTCTTCCCAAATTTGCATTTCAGATTCTGGGTTCGTTGCTCTGCAATGCGACGATTATTCGGCATTTTAACACTTTCTTGTTTGAAAGGCGAGTCTAGACAACAGTGTCCGTCTATCATCTTTAATGAGTGATTCATAATATCTAAGAGCTTTAATTCTTCTCTGGACATTTCTTCTGATTCCTTACTGGTACTTTCATTGAATTTGTGATTGTATTGCTTGATCAATAGCTATTCTAATTTAGCAGTAGATATTTGATTGACAGCAGCAGCAAGGTGGTTATTCTGGTTCCTGCTTATGTTGTTCTATTTCAAGGAGCCATAGATAACCCATCCGAGTAGGTTACTCAGAGTAAATGGTTCGTCCCCTTGACTGCTGACAAACTCTTTAGGTTCCAAAGCATTTGTTCCAATAAGTAGGCGATACCAGAATTTATTTTAGGTATCTTGACATCCTTCAAGTATGGCCATTGTTTCAAGTTTTCTTGCTTGGGTATATTTAGATGAGAACCAGGCATGGTCTCATGTGTAAACACATCAGATAGTTATATAAAATTGTCTTCATCCAGACTAGATATTTCCATACCTGTAATATAATGACTATTACAACATTTCTCCTCATTCATGGTACGCAAGAAAATCTTAGTCCTTTCTCCTGTAATGTCCAGCCTTCTCATCAAGCTTTCTGTGCAAAAGGCAGCCGAGTCCCCATGATCTAAAAATGTATGTATTCCCCTGGCTGCTCCTTACCTTTACTGGTAAGATGGAGAAAATACAGGGTTCTACCGCAGTCCCAATATGTGCATTTATCCGAGGTGAGGCAACAGCATCACTCGTAGCTGGTTTCTCCTCCTGTTCTATTTGCTCCTGTTCTATTCTCTTCCGTATTCTGTTCAGTATTAAGTAATTCAGGATGATCTTGTCTGCACTTCTTACAAGTTATACTACTTGCAGTCTCTAGCCATGTGTCCTATCTTCAAACATCCAAAGCAGATTCCCTTCTCCTTTAAGAAATCCATCTTTTCTTTATATCCCTTCTTCTTGAATTTTCGACACCACCTTATAGTGTCACCCATCTCATCATTTGACAGAAACCTCGTGGCATAATGGCAGATACGTCTCTTTTCTTCTAACCTGTTGTTTCTACAGATATTACAACGGTAGCAAAACTGCTTTCCTTAGGTCCTGACCTTCCTTTTGTTTTAGTAAAAGTAGAACCTTTGACAGTTGCTATTAGTTTAGGATCTTGAATATTCCCATGGCGTGGATCCGTCATTAATCGTTCTTCCTTTACCATGAAATTCACCAGGTCAGGAAGCATGGCTGACTGACTGTGGTCTTCCTGTATCTGACCTACTCTATCTCTCCACCTTTCTCCAAGCCTATAGGGCAGTTTTAGAATGATAGTTCTCATATTACTAACAACATTCATTTCTTCGATGTGATCGAGATTTCTCATCGAGCTACAACAACCGCTAAGAAATATCACAAACTCATGCAATGCCTTCCCATCTTCTGCCTTGATAGCTGTCCAAGCATAGGCTTTCATCGTGTATGCATTGGCAATCTCCTGTCAGTTACCAAAATGTTCTTTAAGCAATTTTCTTGCTATTTGATAGCCCTCTTCTACAGGCAAATTTCGACAACTTATTACAAGCTGCTTTGCATATCCACTTGTGTAGTGCTCCAGAAATTGTAAGCGATCTCTTTCATTAGTAGTTTTCATTACCACTCCTTTGTGAAACGCTATTATGAACGTTTCATATAGCAAAGGATCACCAGCATAATTAGGAATTTCCATTGGCGATAAGGTGGAAGAGAGATGTTGTTGACCTAGGAGCTTGCTGATTCTCGTTTGATTCCTCACCAATTCATAGAATTCACTTTCAGATCGCTGGTTGGGCGCAAATGGATGAAACAGGCCTCTGAAAAGCGTACTGGTCTGGATAAGTTTTGGCACGAGTCCCATGACCAGTTGTTTGTCCCTGGCTGGGCTCAAATGGATAATAAACAGGCCTCTGAAAATCTTGGCTTGTACAAGCCTCTGGATTGGGCCTCTGAGAAGAGTGTTGGGTCGCTGGCTTATTACGAGCTTCATCAGACAGCCCAAAAGTTGTTTGCTTCAGTCTAGCTCCTTGTTGCTGAAATTAAGTTTTGTCACCTATCCACCCACTCAGTACTAGTTCCGAGTCATGCCAGATATTCTCCGGCTGTAGATTTGATTTAGCTGCTGTTCCCAACTTAGCAGCTCCTTCTTGGACTAAGGAAATCTCCTTCCGAGATATTCTAGAGCTGCATCTTGTACCTTGACCTTCCAGTATCTCCTTATTTGCCTTGGCAGCTGCCAACTTCGTGGCTATTTCCAGCCGGTCTTTCTCCCTCCTTGACTGCCTTTTTCATTCCTCAGCCTCTTCAGCTGTTCTTCTTGCTTTTACAGCTGTTCATTTCGCTCCTCAGCCTCTCTCTTCAGCTGTTCTTTTTCCTCAATCCCATATTTTTTCTCCAAGGCGGCAGCTTCTAGCGAGAGAGCAGCTATTTCAGCTTCGGCTTCCATTTGAGCAGATACTTTTGTAGTTGAACTGGCTAAAGAACTAGATTTATGTCTTGATCTTCATGTTAAGACATTTGAAATACTATCTTGAGGTGTAATTTCTTCTCCCACTTCAACACCTCATTGCATAGCACTTCTGACTGTAGTAAGTTGTTCGATTTCAAGTAACCACTTCTTCACATACTCTATAAAACCATTAAAAAAAATCCACTCTTTCTTGGAACCACTGGGTGTGCCTTTCCAGTTCTCCCTCAGGCAGTTGTAAACCCAGCAATGAGTTTTGCTTTTCTCCAACCTCGTGGCTGAGGCTGAATAAGTGCTCCAGATTAGATTGCACCATCACCATCGCATTCTCATCCGATTCCATTCGTTTCTTCTGGATTTCAATTTCATTGGTCATCTGCTTCCATAACTTGTTTCTTTCCATCTGGCATCTTTCATGGTAGGCTGCTTCTCCCTTTTCAGTGCGCTTGGTGTCTCTCATTCATATCTTCTCTTTTCTGGCTCCACGGCTCCTCCTTGTGGCGCTTCTCTGTACTCACCTGTCAGTGGCTCCATGAGTTGGTGTTTTCTAGGCTGACTGCCAGGTCCGTTATACGCTTAAAAAAAGCCTGTTCCGCTTCTTCGAAACAATCATTATTTCGAAGGTTTCCTTAGCCAGAATCTTGTAAATATTCACTAGCTGTTCTCGACTTATCGTAAAAGTCCAAAACATCCAATTAATTTCAAGGCCATTCGCTGAACGCTACCTGACTAATCTTCAAATAAAGGTAAACAAGCATCTGGCAGTATTCTGGCTGTAGAATATTCCCACAGGCTTTTAAACTTTAATGCTTCTGGCCCATTTCAAATATGGCAAGCAATCGATCTACTCACAGCTCTCTCGGTCAATGAAGTCTTCTCTTCCTCTAATGACCCAGGTGGCAACCGTGTCAGTTCTTCCTCCCAGCATTCAGGGTGTAATCTCTGGCAGAGGTTGATATTCTTCAGTCCACTGTTGAATTAGCTTTGGCTACTACTCTTCCTGGAAGTAACAGTTTTCTACTTACTTATAATGGCAGTTTTTACAACGTTCCTAAAGTCCAACTTCGATAGCCATTAATTATTGGAGATGATTTGGAGGTATAGCCTAACACACTCACGACTCCCATAAGACCGCAAAAATGAATCTTCCAGACGTCGTTTCTTGATTAATTGTTTTTTTATTGAAGTAATACAAAAGAAATAACTCATAACTTTCCATCCTTAATCGCTGTTCCATTCACATCATATAAATCACATAAAAGCTTCTTTGTATAAATGTACGTTGTCTCGTAAAATGTGTATGTCGTGATCATGGTAGAAAACCATTTCTCCGCATTATCCAACACCAAACTGAAACTTCTAATCTGAGTCTGCGCCAGACTCCTCTAACAAAAGAACACACCCCTACCACGTATCAAATCCTACCTACAAAAGTACAGGCAGATAAAAACTAAAACTAAAAATATTAGACATGATAATAATACTGACTTAAGCTTGATTTTGTTGTGGTTGCTGATAGTATACTATCTTTTATACTATAATAGGTCCTTCAATTATAGTACATGAACACAAGTACATAGTGAAACTGAAATAAAGACCTAATTAGATTGTTGTTGAGGAAGGGTTGTGGTTAGGGCTGTGCAGCATGTTTGAAGAGCCTGATGGTTGCAGGGAAGTAGTTATTCTTGAACCTGGCGGTCACAGTTCTCAGGCTCCAGTACCTTCTTCCCAATGGTAGTTGCGTGATGAGAGCATGATCAGGGCAGTGCAGGTCTGAAGATATTAGCTGCCTTTTTGAGACAGCACTTCCTGTAGATCCTTTTGACGATGAGGTGGTAATGTCCACCAATTTCCTCCTTTCCTGGGCATTTGTGTTACGATCCACACCACGAGGCAACCAGTCAGTATGCTCTCTACTTTCTATGGAGATATAGGTATTGTTAAGTTTTCTTTGGGATTGCATCAATATGCTGGGCACAGGACAGATCTTCAGAGATATGCACTCTCAGAAACCTGAAGCTGTTGACTCTCTTCAGTCTTCCCATCAATGATGACAGGTTCATGGAACCTCAGGTATTTCTTCCTGAAGTCAACAAATCGCTCCTTGGTCTTTGATAACAAGATTGTTGTTCTGGCACCAATCAGATCACCCAGTCTTCTGGTCTCTGACTCTTGGTTACCCGTTATTCCCCCAAATATAATGGTATTGTTCTGAATTTGAAGATAGGGTTGGAGCAATGTCTGGCTGCAAAGTCATATATTGAGAGAGTAGAGGGAGAAACACCCACAACTATCAATGAGCTAAAGCCCAATAATCTTTTTTTTTTTAATATAGTGGGAAGCTTTATGTGTAACAGAATACTAACAACACACTCCTGCTCTGGTCTGAACCAGCAATGAATCTTGCACATTCAACAGAAAAGTCAGAGGGAACCGGAGTTTACCGATTCATTCAACAGGTAAGGCTATTGGCAATGAAGCATTTCCTCCATACTTCAACGCTTATATAAGCCAAGATGACGTATTCATATCCCTGGAGTGGGATTTGAATCAAAATGTTCTAACTCAAGTGGAAAGATTTCTGCTAAATGAGTCAGGGATCACATTATAAACAGCCTGGTTATTGGAGATTTATAGAATACAGAACGGTGACAGGGTGGAGCAGTGGTAGAGTTGCTGCCTTACTGCATCAGAGACCCGAGTTCGATCCTGACAACGGGTGCTTGTCTGTACAGAGTTTGGACGTTCTCCCCAAGACCCGTGTGGGTTTTCTCCGGGAACTCCAGTTACCTCCCACACACCAAAGATGTAGAGGTTTGTAGGCTAATTGGCTTGGTATAATTGTAAATTGTCCCTAGTGGTAGTGTGACATTATCGCTGGTCGGCGCGTGCTCAGTGGACCGAAGGGTCTGTTTCTACGCTGTATCCCTAAACTAATAAAAATAAACTAAACAGTACAGGGACAGATTCTTCCGCCCACTATGTCTTCGGCGTTCATGATCCCAATATAAATTGCATATCTGCCTACATATAGTCTATATGCCTCCATTCCTTGCCTTTTCCTGTGTCTATCTAAATGTGTCTTAAATTATTCTACCACATCTGTTTACACTACTTCCCCTGGCAACGTGTTCCAGGCACCCAACTTCATAATACAGCTGCAACTGTACGTAAAAAAAAAACGCCTCAGAGACTTAAAGTTTCCTCCTCTTACCTTAACATTAGTATTTGAGATTTCTACCTGGGGAAAAAGACTATCGAACCTATCTACGCCACTCATAAGATGGCACTTTAAATATATACAATGTATGGAAAGTGTTCAGAGAGGAAATTTATAAAGTTGGGGATAAAGTACAGGTGGTAGTGCAAGGTAGTGACATAAAACTAGAGTCAGAATGTGACAGAAGGGTTTGGAGCAAACATCAGAAAATACCGGCATATCAGGTGTTACTGTATTATGAAGGTGAGAGAAAGTGATACAATTAGATGATTGTCACTTTTTTGAACAATCTAAAAATAGGATCTAACTTTTACATTGGGTTTTATAGTCACTAAGAGGGTGGATAAAGTGAAACTATCAGACATTGTGTTTTGGATTTCCAAAAGTAATTTGACAATGTGCCATATAAAAAGTTAAATACACAAAATAAGAGTTCTGGCCTTGAGTTGATATATTACCTCAAGTGGGTAATCCCTAGCAATACTCTTGCATTTTTAAATGGCAAGGTATAATTTGTAACTGTAATCTCTAAAGTTTAAAATTAAATACATAGAGCATCAAGAAAAAAAAATCAAGTAGTTAAAGCTACAATAGTAATTAAAGCTATTAATTTTAATGAATTTCAAGAAACAGATACAGTTATTGCATGGATATTACCTGTTCTTCACAGACTGGTTAATTTTTTCAAATTCTTCATGCATTTCATTACTAATTCCATTACGTTCTTTTTCAATTGAAAAGCCAATTCCTTCCACCCTCTGTGTAAAACAAAATAATTATTTCAAACTATAAAGTAAATCAATTGATGAGTCGCAGAATGAAGCAAAAGTTCAGACTATGTACAAATTTAACCTGGTGTCGAAAGATTTTCCATGTTTATATTCATTTTAAAAAAAGGCATTACTAACAGAGAATTTTTATATAAATAGCTAATTGGTTAGTCAAGGAATGGCAGGTGCAAGTACTATAATCACTCATTTATGCTGCAACATCACAATTGCATGCAATCCAAGGCAAGATCATACTGCTAATAATATTTTTATATTCACTTAATTACTAACCCAGTGGAAGATTTAAATGTATTTAGCAGAGATCTTCTGTTACCTAGTAATGGACAAGCTTTAATATAGCTTTATAATATAGTTCATTGGGTATTATATGTCATAACTGCTTTCTCCCCTCTCCCTCCCCTTCCCTCGCAGCCATCGGTGATTGACCAAAAGGCCCTTCGGAGACTGATTGGCCGCCGAGTAACCATCGCATTATGTGATTGGACACGATGTCCTTGGAGACAGCGGCTGATTGGACGGGAGGAGACCTATTTGCTGATTGGACGGGAATTTTAAGGGAAGCCGAGTGGTGATTGTACGCAACCCCCTTAGAGACAGCAGTTGATTGGCCACCAATTAATGGGGCACAAAAAATGGACAAGTAGGAAAACAATAAAATCGTAATTCCGATTTAAATTTGAAGAATATCATGCCTGATCTGCAGCAAAGATAGTAGTATCCCCTCTAGTATCTTTGATCTGCAGTTCCTTCCTATTGAAGAAGAACCCTGGCCCGAATCCATTCCATCCACAGATGCCGCCTAGCCCGCTGAGTTCCTCCAGCACCCTGTGTTTTTTATTTAACCCTTGAAATTGAAGTTAGGCATAAAGCTGGAGTAACTCAGCAGGACAGGCAGCGACCCTTGAGAGAAGACACTTCTTCAGACTGAACTGAACTCCGTGTCCACCTTCAACTCCAGAGCCAAACAAAAAACACAGAGTGCTGGAGGAACTCAGCGGGCCAAGCGGCACCCACGGAGGGAACGGACCAGGAGCCGCCATGGGCCAGGGTTCTCCCCAACAGGGAGGAACCGCAGATGCAACCGTCCCCGCAAAACGCCAAATGATTCCAGGAATGCCGAGGCGAGAGGGTGAGAGAGCAAGAGAGAACCAAAGGACGGATTCGGATCCCAACTACGCCTCGGTGAGACCTCGCCAGAAGTTTCAAACCTACGGCCCCCTCCAGTTCGAGCCATGAGGACCAAGATACCACGTTCGCTACTTTGACTGGGAGTTCGCGTTCCACCACAGTCCCACCAGCGGTTTACAGCTGTTTGATATCCGCTTCAGGAAGGAGCGGGTGGTCTACGAGTTGGGTGTCTAGGAGGTGAACTCCGTCTACGGCGGAGAGACGCCAGGTCTGATGAGGGCCAAGTTCTTAGACAGTCATTATGGAATTGGGAAAAGTTCCAATGAGCTGATGAAAGACGTGGACTGCCCTTACAGTGCCACTTTCCTCCTCACTCTCCATCTCATGGAGACTGGAAACCAAATATCCTATAGCGGAGCAAGATAGTCCACTCGACGAAAAAGCCGTAGTAGGGTCATGGGTAATCTTCAGCACCTTTTCCGTAACCGGCTTCCGTCTCCGCTCTAGTATCTTTGCTTTGGTCATGGCTTCTACATGCACAAATCATCTTTTTGTTTCTCAGATGATCATTTTGATATTCCTACCCAATCTTCCATATTAACTTTGAACATACAAAATAAGGAACTGCAGAAAATCCTGCACCCACTCAAGCCACCAACACGGAGCGATCGCCGGCTCCCCTTTTTGTTCTTAAAAATCTGTTTCCTTCGGGTGGGTCTCTTTAAATTCCCCTCTTACCATCTCGTTACTTTTTCGATAGCTGCCATGACCCGTTTGATGTCATCACCCCCCCTCCCCATATACATTCTCTCCGCTGATGAATGACAGGATATTCATTCCTTGACACAAAGTAATAATTTACAATGGTGATAATATTTCAAACTTACCTGAACTAATTTATTAAACTGATCTCGTTCGCATAACATTTTACAAAGTCCCTCATTAATTGCATCGTTTTCCTGAGAAGGAAAATTATGAATTAAAATCTATATAACAGATCTAAATAAAACACTATATCTATATTGATTCCTTTTCATCTTTGTCCTTTTCCACCCATCAGCAATCCCCCCCCCCCCCCCCCCCCACCATCATCTATATCCACCCATCACTTTGCCTGGCTTTGTTACACCTCCCCCTACTACAAGCTGTTTGAAAAAGGATCCCAACCTAAAAATTCACCTATTCTTGTCCTCCAGCAAAGATGCCTGATCCACGAGTTATAGCAATGTGTGTTTAGTGTAAACTATACCACTGAACTGCTGCTATTAATGTACAGCCAAAGGACATATTCAGCAACAGATATTTTACCTGTTCAAAGCAGACAACACTCAATTCCTCGGTTGTGCACAAGGATTTCTGGTGTAATTTCCGTTCTAAAATTTAAAAATATTCATAAGCATATCTGATGGTAATTAGAAATATACAAAAAATGTTGAAAAACTTGTCATACAGTGGAAAGAGGAACCGTTAATGCTTTCGGGTCTATGACCCATTGAACCTCTCTTTTTCATTTCATTCATTAATGGTCATCATTATCACATGTGACACGAGAGAAACGTGCAGCAGCACTACATTCCAAAAACAAAAAATACTAATTTAGATTAACAACAAAAAACATTTAAATTTTATTCGAATCACTCATTTTTTTAAGTGTTGGATAGCACTCAAGAAGAAGTGGCAATCCATCACTTGACTAAGAAAGTTGCCCAGAAAAATAATAGGGAGTAGGGGTGGAATTTACCAAGAGCATGGCTAGTGTCAATACTTTGGTGGGTACAGACACACATAAACACACACACAGTGTTGGTTACATCCTCATTCAAGGTCAAAAGATATTCTTACAGTGCTCAAACATTTACTTTTGTCATTATTTAAGAACAAGTTTTTTTTGGCACAAGTGCACTCCTCTTTTGTCAGGTTGACCATAGGCCCAAATATATCTGTTGTGAACTTTACCCGTTTTTGAAGCAGTGTAGCTGTTCTTTCAACCACATTGTTTCCCTTGATCAAATAAATTGAAGCTGACAGCATCTCGATATAACTAAAAGTCTTTGCCTTGTTTGTGCCCACGATGTGTCTGTGTGTCAATCTGGTTGATTCCTCTCTGGTTGATTCCAAACGCTAGGCCACAGCCTTTCCATTTTCACACATCCTACTCACGTTTCCCGTATGGCAACAAACATCTCCCAGTCACATTTCCACCTATATTTCCGAAGCTATTAATCGTTGAAATTTTAAAAACAGCCTGATTTCTTCAAACTCACCCATTTCCGGAAATAAAAATCCGAATGATGTCACAATGCACTCGCTAGGCAAAACGGCCCACTCCAGGAGGGAGGGCACTCCAGCGCTCCACCAGCAGCTCGCAAAGCACGACGGGCCACTCCGGGCAGAAGGTGCCCTCCAGTGCTTCCACATTTTAAAACACTTGCATTTTAAAAACAACTTTGCCTTGGTCACTCTTCCAATCGCTCTTCCACAACGTTCTTCAAACCCTCTCCCAAGACATTCGGGTGAAGATCCAGTTCAGAGCGGACTGCTTCATTCTGACCTTGTTCTCTTTAATGATAGGCTTTAAATATTTTTAATGTTGCACGATTCTTTGAATTTCTGGCATTTCTTTACTTATTTCATTTTTAAAAATAATTCCCTATTGCATTGATTAACTTTTATTTTAAACCAGCTGGATTTCATAAAAGACCGGCATTTAATTTTAAACGGGTTGCATTTTGATTATTACTTCGCGGTTTTACAGTTGAATTTGACTGCTGCTTGAAAAAACTTGGAGATTAACATTTATTTAAAAAAAACGCAGATTGTATTGATTAATCAAGATTAATTAGACTGCTGCTTCAAAAAAAAACCTGGTCATTTCATTCATTAACATTTATTTTACAACAGTTGCATTTAAAAAGATTGAAATGTATTTTAAACACTTGGACTTTAAAAAAACGATAACTGCTCCAACCCCCCCCCCCCCCCCTTCCCCGACCCCCCTCCCTCCATCTCCCCCAGCCCCCCTTCCCCCCCACCAACCCCGACCCCCCACAGTGCACCAATCACAATGGGCTCTCAAGTTGCCAAGTGCCACACACCCCCCTGCCACCTCCCCCCACCAATCACAATGGGCTCTCAAGCTGCCGAGTGCCACACCCCTCTTCCCCCATCCGGGCGCGGGGTGCGTTGTCTGCCCGCCCGGGCCAACGTCTACATCCACGGCGTCGGAGCCTCGCCAACGGCCAGTTCTCCATTCTCCCGTCGCCGGGCGGGAGTGGCTGAATCTGAACCCAGCGGCTGTAACCACAACACCAGACGCAGCTACGGCGGGGCCCGCTCCCCTCGCCACCGGGGCCCAGACCATCTTCCGTCCACGCCACCCCCGCTGGACCCCAGCTGGGCCCACGCCATCCCCGTTGGACTTCAGTCTTTTCAGACTCCAGTATGAAAAGAGTGGACCCATTCCCACCTCAACCAACACTTCATACGCACTCACAGCCTGACCTTAGTCTGCAAAGACTGGGCCCTTCTACACCCACCCCACTCACCACTTCACACCCAATTACTCATTTTTAACCAGTCCCTGCAACGATATACTGTCCCTGTAACCAGAAAGGTAAGGATTACTGGTATTAATGACTAGAGGCTTGTCGTACTGACCTCTGTAGTCATGAAGACCGTTGAAAGGTTTGTGCAGGCCAAGCTGAAAAATATCACAATCCCTCTGCTGGACCCTCTGCATTTTGCATATTGGACCACATGAGGATGAGGAGGAGCACTGGAGGATGAGGGATGATCTAATAGAGGTGTATAAAATGATGATTTGAATAGATATGGTTGTGTCTTTTGCCCAGAGTAGGTGAATCGAGAAGCAGAGGACACGAGTTTAAGGTGAAGGGCAAAAGATTTAATAGGAATCTGAGGGGTATGTTTTTCACACAAAGGGTGGTAGGTGTATGGAAAAAGCCGCCAGAGGAGGTAGTTGAGGTGGGACTATCGCAACATTTAAGAAACAGTTAGACAGTTACATGGATAGGACAGGTTCGGAGGGATATGGATCAAACATGGGCAGGTGGGACTGGTGCAGATGGGACATGCTGGGCCGAAGGGCCTGTTTCCACACTGTATCACTCTATGACTATCTATCTTTCCCTCTCAAACCCATTCTCCTGCCTTCTCCCCATTATCTCCGACTCCCATATCAATCAAGAATCTATCAATCTCCTCCTGAAAAATGTCCATTGACTTGACCTCCACAGCTGTCTGTGCCAATGAATTCCACAGTTCACCACCCTCTGACTTAAGAAATTTCTGCTCATCTCCTTCCTAAAGGAATGTCTTTTAGTTCTGAGGCTGTGGCCACCAGTCCTAAACTCTCCCACTAGTGGAAACATCCTCGCCACATCCACTCCATCCAGGTTTTTATCAGGCTGGTACAGACGGCAATAGCTTCACACCGTGTCCAAAAGCTTGTGTCCTGTACTGCATCACCCAAGGCAGCAGAGACGTTATAGGAGAGGGCAAGCACCTTAACAAAGTAGCTCACAATGGTTTGGGTAACATTCAGGAATGTCTATGCATGTCACATCATGAATATTACTGAAGAACGGTCTTGACCTGAAATATAATCTATACCTTTTCTCCAGAGATGCTGCCTGACTCACTGAGTTACTCCAGCACTCTGTGAAACGTCGCCTATTCATATTCCCTGCAGATGCTGCCTGACCAACCGAGTTACTCCAGCACTTTGAAGCACAGTTACTTCAATTTTCCCTTCACTCATCTGCCCAAGCCCACTCTCCCCCCTCCTTTCCTATGTTTCTTTCGACCCATAAACCTCTCTCTCTGCCTTCACATTTCACTCCTCCTTCAAATCTGCTCTACTTATCTACATGCATTTTTCTTCTTAACTTTTTAGTCATAGAATGATGCAGTGTGGAAACAGGCCCTTCAGCCCAACTTGCCCACACCGACCAACATGTCCCATCTAAACCATTTCCACTCACACGCTTTTGGGCCATATCCATCTAAATCTGTCCTATCCATGTACGTGTCCAACTGTCTCTTAAACAGTAGGATAGTCCCAGCCTTAACTACCTCCTCTGGCAGCTCGTTACATACACCCAGCACCCTTTGTGTGAAAAAGCTACCTCTCAGATTCCTGTTTATTTCTGAAATATTGGTCATAAATGTGGTGCAAAAATGCTCCAAAATAAGGCTCAGAATGCATCTAAAACCACTGAGCTTCGAGGGACTTCACGCTTGTGATGTGCGCAGAGTGCACGTTATGTCACATTAAATTTTTTGTAATCCTGTCACGCCACCCCCACTTTTGAAACGCTTTGAACGGGCCCGCTAGAGGAATTGTTTGATGATGTGTTTAGCCATT
Organism: Raja brachyura; assembly: GCA_963514005.1. The sequence goes on from OY740786.1 coordinate 66,525,281, forward strand.
AAAAAGCTGCTAGTATGTCCCATTGCAGCAAAATAGTTGAATAGGTCCACAGATGACAAAAAATGATTAGCCATCAGCAGTGAAGGGCCAACATGAACGCATAGGTTTTCCCTTCAGAGGTAATTTAGGCAGGCCAAATTGATTTTTTGGTATCTCAGCTACAATGGGGTAATTACATAATTTGGCGTTCTCGATGAGATGCAGAAGTGTTACTGGAGGACATGCAAATCACATTGTGTCGATAGAAGGGTCTCGACCCGAAACGACACCCATCCCTTCTCTCCAGAGGTGCTGCCTGTCCCGCTGAGTTACTCCCGCTATTTATGTCCATCCTCCATGCAAAGCACATTGTTGTACAAAATCTTCCCGCAGTTCGCATTAAATTGGAACACTAAACTCTATGGAACAAGATTTTCAACACGACCGATCGGCGGGTAGCCGAACGAGCACCCGAGCAGGTTTGTCCTTCCTTCTTCGGCGTAGCCTTGTCGCCGAGTTGGGCAATTACAGCCGACAGACCATTGGAAGTGATATGCCATGCAAGTTCTTTCTTTAACTCAAACGTTATATGTCCGAGTCAGACGTTTATTTTATTTTACTTTCCAAGCATTTGTGTAATTTTACTTTTTTTAATTAATACATTTAACCAATGAATCTTCCCTACGATTGTATTTTATTTGTTATTCTGCCAATCACCTGCCAACTTGTATCCAGAAACAAATTATGCTGCAAACCGTCCACGTTGTTAAGTTTAGTTTGGGGATACAACATGGAAAGAGGCCCATCAGCCCAGAGTCCATGCCGGCCGTCAATCACCCATTCATTCTCGTTCCATGTCATCTCAATCCTCAAACACTTCTACATATTAGGGGCAATTTACGAAGGTCAATTTACCTGCAAATCCGCACGTCTTTGGGATGCGGGAGGATACCCACGCGACCACGGGAATAACCTGCAAACTCCACAAGGACAGCACCCGAGTTCAGGCTCGGACCCGGGTCTCTGGCGCTGACACAGCGGCTCTACCACTGTGTGCCGCACTTACAATTGAAAAACATCTAATCTGCACAACCAAGTTGTATAATGTGGTTAAATTCGAGGCTTAAGCTGGAATCTTACAAGAGGTTTGCAACCATTAATCAACCAAAGCCCACACCATCCGCTCGGGCCTGGCAGCGCTCCCTCTGTCTTCATATTCCTTTGGCAGGAAAATTCTCAAATGGCTCCTTTTAAACAAATATAGCCCAGTCTGAGTTAGCGACTGCGCTACATACCGAGGGGCTGCGACTGTTCCTCGATGCTCGCCGACCCTTCCTCCGCCATTTTGACAACGGCCACGTGACGCCCGCTTCCCGCGCCGTCCATTTATGCTCGCGCCCAGGCGTGTCGTCTCCGTCAAAGATCGGCCCCGCCCTGCCGGGCCCCGCCTGCGCCGCGGCGTTTCTCTAGTAAATCTCAGGTAGCTTATATTTTTAACCCACGTGTAATTTATTGGGACACAAGGAACTGCAGATGCTGGTCTACAAAAAAAGACACAAAGTGCTGGAGCAACTCAGCAGCGGGCCGGGCAACATCTCTGGAATCTGAAGAAGCGTCCCGACCCGAAACGTCGCCTCTCCAATGTCCTCCAGAGATCCCGCTTAATTACCCTGTATCATATATTCAATATATCCAATACGAGGAATAAACTCACTTGGAGCATCAAAGCAACACGTGTTTATGAAAATAAAAGAGATCTAGCAACTCAACGGGACAGACAGCATCTCTGGAGAAAAGGAATGGGTGACGTTTCGAGTCGAGACCATTCTTCAGACCCGACACGTTCCTAGCATTTTGTGTCAACTTCGGTATGAATCAGCATCTGCAGTTGCTTCGCACACAAGGAGACCCATTTACTTGCTTCCTGTCTTCTTCCATTCCACTGACAATATAATTCAAACGAAATATACTGGCAACAAATGTCGTAATCCAGTTCCTACCCAAAAAGCCTAGCTCCATTGCTGCAACATCAATATCAGCTACAGAGGGGTGCTAATGTACCTTTATAGTAATGTTAAACTTACTACAATCTCCTACATCATTATGTACTATGTAACTGGCACGATTCCATGTCTTAATTTACTATAATGCTTTGCAAGACACCCCTCTGGGTTTACCCTGCATGTTTATAGCCCTGTAGACAATACATGCACAGGCAATAACTATAAATGTTTGCTGTTTTGTCTTTTAAAAAAATGTTTAATGTCATTCTAGCAATGAATTGCTCTGAAATTGTCAATCAAGGCTATGTGGTTTCTACAGAGAGCATGGGCTTCCACCTTCTACAATCATTTCAAAAACGCTTTTCCTATCTTGTGGTTCCAGGTGGCTTGCATGTTACTAGCACATTGATGGTGATTCAGGGTACACAAAATGCTGGAGAAACTCAGCAGGTGCAGCAGCATCTATGGAGCGAAGGAGATAGGCAACGTTTCTTCAGACTGATGTACAGGAAGCAGGGTGGGAGGAAGAGTAGTCCAGGTAGCCATGGGAGTCAATGGGTTTATAATGGATGTCGGTCAGGAGTGTATCCCCTGCGATGGAGATGGTGAGGTCAAGGAATGGTAGGGAAGTGTCGGAAATGGTCCAGGTGTATTTGAGTGCCGGATGGTAGTTGGTGGTGAAACGGATGAAGTCAGTTACAGGAAGCAGGGTGGGAGGAAGAGTAGTCCAGGTAGCTACAGGAGGTAGGGTGGGAGGAATAGTCCAGGTAGCATTTGATGATGATTCAGTTGTGACCACCTTCACTACCCCTATAACATCAAATGATGCTCTCATATCTGGATCGACCAGGTGAAAATTCTTTAATGTTATTTAATGCCATTTTTATAACATGGGTAATGATACTCACCCTATCGAATATAATGTCTGGACTCTTGAAGCGTTAGAGCTGTATTTATTCATCAACTAATCCACACGTTAATCTGACCCTCAAAACACAAACCATGAAGGTTCTGAAATTGCAATGATTTGATAGCTCTCAAATTCACATTGGGATCAGCAAATGGCTATCTAATTATGTGCACCAAGTTTCTAAATAAGAAATATTTCAGATGCTGCTTGGTTGTAGTTTGACTTTACTTTATTGACCACTTTGCCAAACAGTACATTGTCTGCACTCCATATGTCCAAGACCACTTCTAATAAAAACATGAGTGTCTTTTGCTGGTGTCATTTTGTTCTTTGGAATCTTCACCTGTGACAGTTATTAGTTTTGAAGAACATGACCATTTGTTCAAAGTAAGCAATAGAAATGTCATTTTTTCTGTCATATTTACTAAGTTTCCCAATGCACACATTGTCATTTCTGCCGTCTTGCCTTGAACCCTATCTTTATGTGCTGATCTTAAATCAACATGGAATGATTCAATTTTCTGTTTTGCAATGCTTTCAGTTTCAACCAATGCTCACCAGTTTAACTCTATGACATGCTCTAAGTAGATATCCAACCTTATCATCAGTTTACTGCATTGGGTTCATTTTATCACTGTAATTTGGTCTGATATAAACCAATTTTGAAGTAGAGCAAGTTTATTTCTAAACACTGGTGCTGGGTCTTGTGTCTAGGGAAGATGGAGGAGACTAGAGAAAGCAGGTAAGTAAAAATATTTAAGGGGGGAGCGGGTGGTTTCCTGATTGGAGGTCCTGGTGGTGGTGCTGAAACTATTAAAACCAGCTTATTCTAACGATGTTGCAACAAAAGGCATGCCACAGAGAAATGGTGACACCTTCCCCAAAAACCATGGCAGTTTTTCTTTATTTTTCCCCCAGATGTGGGTGTCACTGATAAACCCAGCATTTATTACCCAGACCTAATTACCCACGAGTAGATGGTCGTTGGCCACTTTTTTGAATCACTGATCATTCTGATTTAGGTGCTACCACCGTGTTATTGATTTAGGATTTAGACGCAGCAACACTGAGTCTGTTCTACTTGGCTCATTCGGAGGGATCATGTTACATAGGTTCTTGTGGAGTAGCCTAGATGAGTAAGTACAATGTATTTGTGAATAGTGCTTACTCTGGTGTGCTAGGAGTTGGAAGTAAGTGTTTGGAGTGATGGATGGGGTATCAATCATACAGGCTGCATTGTCCAAAGAGCTGATTTGAGCAACATTTTGAATAAATTGCAAGTATTCAATCATACTGTTGTCCTGGAGAAAGTGAAAGGCCTTGGGGATTTCATTAGGTGAATCACATTCATCAGTATACACCAGCTTTTCTCAGTCTATTTTACCCTTGTGGAACTCTGAAATAATCTTCATGTCTCAGGGAACCCCTACGTAAAAAATTATATATCTTTATTGCCTCACCCGCTGAGTTTCTCCAGCATTTTTGTCTACCTTCGATTTTTCCAGCATCTTCAGTTCTTTCTTAAACATATATCTGACCCCCCCCCCCCCATTCAACCCCACTGACATCCCCCACGCTCTCCCCTCACAATTTTACCTACTCCAACCAACATGCCCCAATTCCCCAGCCTCAATCCATCCCTCACCGATTGCCTTCTTAACACCCCCACCCATCTATCTATCCCACACTGATTCATCACCCCCCCCCCCCCCCCCCCCCCCCCATTGTGATGGAAATGTCTTCAGAGCAAACATTGACTTTGTTTGATAACGGAATGCAATCAAATGTCTTTTAATTCCCAATGTTATTATTTGTTTTAATCCATACAGATGGATAAATTAAATTGTGAACACGTGAAACATTAAAACCGCAGTGTTCGATTGTCACTGCTACTGTTGACTCGTTATTACACAATTCATTTTAACGGTAAATCAATGCTCTTAATATGGAGTATCAGTACTGTGGTTATTTAATGAGCAACATATTGGATTTATCCAGGTTTTACTTCTACAGTCAGTCATATACATGACAAATTTGGTCAGGAGATATTTCAGTTGAAATTTTAATTCCTAAGTGGGAATGATGGAAACAGCGTTTATCAATAATTTTTTTTTAATCTGGTGTGTACAAACTGGGTATCTTCTTTGCTGTTCACAACACATACATCTAATCTGAATGTCCGGTAATGTGGCGTATTGACACCTTTAAACATATTACCAAAAGAACATTTGCTGCAGTTATGTCCTTTGGCCATCTCTTATCAGTTAATGTAATGTTTAACCTGTCAAATGGGTATAGTCGGTTTTAACAGCCATTATCATAAAATGCCTTTAGAAATTTCCTTGCAACCTGTATATTTTGTTGTGGATAAATTATGTGGGAAGCGAGAGTGTTTCTGTACCAATAGCGATAACGACCCATGCTATGGCCATGTCATGATAATTTTCAATCCTTCACAGAAAACATGCTTGCATCAATCTGTAGTGTGCATGGTTAAGCATATATGTTACCATGGTTAAGCATATATGTTACCATGGTCCAGGATTTATTGACATGGGTTGATCATACGCTGAATAATCCAACTACATTTTTGTTTGGAAGTGGAAAGAAATAATAGAAATTCCATTAATTGCAATGTGTAAAAAGAGTTAAGATACTGTATTATAATTTTGCTGCATGTCATTGTGGTATATATCATGTCTTGATTGGTGAATATGTTTAGTTTGTGACTTTATCTGAAGCAGAAATTATATGTGAATGCTTTATTGAGCATAATTCCAACTGGTAACTACGTACTTCGTCCGAGCACATTATCGCACGCGTCATGCGAGCAGTCTTAAATGACCACCTAAACTAATTTGGCAACCTCAAAAGCTGCCTAGGTTGCCCGGCTGGCAACAGGGGAAAAAAAAGAGCCCCAACATAAATAAACTTGATAAACTAACAAAAATAAACATTCTTAAATTTTTTAAATTCATATAACATCCCTAAATGATGGGTAAAATTTACTAAATAACGTGGGTGAATGAGGGACTGTACCTGCACGCCCGAAAGCACAGACAGGACTGATGGAGACCGTGCACGCGTCTATGCTCGAGTGAATCATTTGACGATACACGAATCAGTCTGACCACTAAAGGTAGTTTCTCACTGGCGCCGTAGAGACGTCGCTAAATATGACATCGCTAAATATGCTGTACGTGTATAATAAAATTACAAATATTAAATTAAACACAAAAATGACTCAAAAATGCATTTACATATGATTAGCCTATTTATCACTATTTCTCTCTGAACCCCTAGTTATCTCTCGCGGAACCTTAGCGTTCTGGGGAACCTCGGTTGAGAAATGCTGGTATACACGGTACTCTTTGAATTTCAACTGTTATCAACTACTAGTTCTTGCATAACCCCTCCCCCTTCACACCTTTATGCTGACTATCTCCCCTTTAGTCTCCCAGTCCCGATTCAGGCCTTGACTGAAAAACAACTATGGAGATATCCCACTATCACCACAGATGCTACTTGACCCACTGTATTCAGCCGGAAATTTGGTTTCTGCGCCAGATTCCATCATCTGCAGTCTATGATCCATTTTAGCTTGAAGCAAATTTGAGTTTATTGACATGTGCATAAGTGTAGTGAGGTATAGGCACAATGAAATCTTGCTTGCAGCAACATCACAGGAACATAAACTTAAGGGCCTGTCCCACTTGGGCATTATTTGCGCGCATGGTGCGTGGTGATGTAGGCAGTCGCGGGCGGCGCCCCTGCATTTTTGGTTTCACAAAATCTTTGCACATGCAAATGATGCCCAAGTGGGACGGGCCCTTTAGACAACACATAAGAGCATCTATATTACTAAAAGTCTGATCTTGACCACTTCCTGTTGTTCTGTATATTGATTTTAGGAAAAACACTACCACTAACGGCTGTGATTTTTGGGCATCTTACTCAGAGTCCCCCTCCGCTGCGCAGGACAAGAGGACTTTTCACATAGATTAAATTTTTTTTATTCTTTATTTTTATTTTAAAAGAACAGTGAGAGAAAAAAGAAATAAAGAGTGTCGGAATAGATAGACAAGCGAGTAGAAACAGATAGCAAAAGAAATAAAGGACATAGAAGAGAAGCTAAAAAGATTGAAATAGAAGGAGAAAGTAAAGAAGAGTGATTAGGAGAGATCTACCTATTTCGTATTTTTGCCCATCTGTCACCCGGTTCTAAACCATTTAATTTCTAAGGTTATGTTATGTTGCACCATATGTTTGTAAAAAGTTGATAAAAGGAGACCAAGTCTTTAAGAATTGGTCTACTTGGCCTAGTAGGAGAAATCTCATTTCTTCAAGATGTAGTGTTTCAGACATGTTTGACATCCACATTTTGAATGTTGGCGTGGTTGCGTTTTTTCCAAAATTTGAGTATAAGTTTTTTTGGTGTTATTAGACCGTAATTAAGAAAAGCTTCTTGGAATATAGTTAGTTTACTTCCCTCTTCCATTGAACCAAAGATAATCAGTTCTGTATTGGGGTTCAATTTTATGTTGAATAGTTTTGTAAAAATTCCAAAAATGTCATTCCAAAATTTATACAGTTTTATATAAGAGACAAAAGAATGTGCTATCGTGGCATTTTGAGTTAGACATTTGTCACAAATGGGAGAAACATTTGAGAATATTTTATTCAGTCTATTTTTTGAATAATATAATCTATGTAAAATATTAAATTGTATTAGGTTATGTCTTACATTAATTGAACATTTATTTACATATAATAATTTTTTTTCCCATCTATCATTAGGAATTTTTATCAATAACTCTTGTTCCCAGTCCCTTCTAATTGCCTCTGTCGTTGGTGTTTCTATATTTAAAATTATATTATATAAGATATTAAATTGCTTGATTCTGCCTTTCTATTCATTCCTTCCCCCAATAAATCTGGGGTTAGAGTTTGATATCGTATATATTTCTTCAAATAATCTTGAATTTGAAGATATTTGAAATATTGATTACTTTTCAAATTATATTTTAGCTGTAATTGTTGGAATGATAAAAGTTTTCCCATTTCATACATATCTTCCATTGTTTTAATTCCTAATCTTTCCCAATGGATAAATGTTTTATCAATAATGGATGCTTTGAATGAGGGATTATTAGCTATTGGAGAAAGAAGCGATAGTTTTCTTAATTTTAAAGTTAATTTTATTTGATTCCAAATTCGTATTATACTGTGAATAATTGGATTCTTCTTATATATTATATTGTTCAGTTTCATCGGGGAAAGAAGGATCGCTCCTATATTATAATGGGAACAATCCTCTTTCTCCATTCTTATCCAATCTACCTGTTGGGCAGAACTGTCCAACCAATAGATTATATTTTTAATATTCACTGCCCAATAGTAATACAATAAGTTAGGGAGTGTCAGTCACCCTGATTCTTTAGATTTACACAAGTGTTTTTTCTTAATTCTATGTGATTTATAATCCCATATGAAGTTTATAATATCAGAATCTAATTTTTTAAAGAATTTTTTAGGTAAGTATATTGGTATTGATTGAAATAGGTACAATATTTGTGGTAAGATCATTTTTATCGCGTTTATTCTGCCTATTAAGGACATCGGCAGTGTTTTCCAAAATGTAATCAACCCATTTAATTTAGTTATTAAAGGCATATAGTTTGCGTTGAGTAATGATTTATATTTCCTAGTAATTTGGATGCCCAAATACTTAAATTTTTCTGTTGCAATTCTAAAGGGGAATTTCAACAGATGTGTTGGCTCTTGAGGTTTTATCGTCATAATTTCGCTTTTGTTCCAGTTTATTCTATATCCTGAAAAATAACAAAATTCCTCTATTAAATTTAGTATATTTGGTATGCTAATTTGCGAATTTGTAATATATAATATGTCATCTGCATATAATGAAATTTTATTATTTGAGTGTTAGGTATTATATCCATGAATATTTGGATGACATTATACTTTCTGCTAAAGGCTATCACTAGTGCAAATAGCAGAGGCGATAGTGCGCACCCCTGTCTATTGCCCCTTGCCAATTGGAATTTCGGGGATAATATATTATTAGGCGGAATTCTAGCCGTTGGCTTATCATATAATAATTTTACCCATGAGATAAAGTTATCTCCCATGTAATTTTACCCATGAGATAAAGTTATCTCCCATTTTTGCAATTCTGAATAAATATTGCCATTCTACTTGAACACACGCACGCGCGTTTCTTCTATTTCCTGAAATGTAATCTGAGCTCCTAATCCCTCTTGTTCCACCATATTTAATTTGGGAAGATTATAATTGTCTAAGAAATTCGTTATTTGAGTATTATTTGCAGAGGTTTTCGATGTATATACATTTTCATAATATTGAGCAAATCTTTTATTAATATCTTTAGGTAATGTTAGTAATTCCCCTTTGTCCGATTTATTTTTAGTAATTGTATTTTCTGTTTCCTGTTTTTTCGGTTGGCGTGCTAAGAGTTTATGTGGTTTATCACCAAATTCAAAATTTTCTTGTTTTGTAATTTGAAATAATCTTATTATTCTGGCTGATAAAATGTATTATATTTTAGTATTGTTATCTTATTGTGTTTATCTATAGTTGGTTCTTTGGCATTTTCTAAATCTAATTGTCTAATTTCTTGTTCTAACTGTAATTGGTCAGTATTATTCTTTTTATTTTGGAAAGCTTGATATGAGATTTTAGTTCCTCTAATAAATGCCTTAAAAGTTTCCCATAATAAGGAGGGTGAAATATCTGGTGTATCATTTGACTCAAAGAAGAATTTCATCTGCCGTTTTAAATGTGTACAACCTTGTGAGTTGTTTAAGATTTCGGGGTAAACCTCCAAAACGATTTTTTATCAGGCATTCCTTCGAATTTTAAAGAAAAAGTTAAGGGGGAATGATCAGAAATAATACTATTGTGATATTTAGCATTATATGTGTATGGAATTAATTTTGTGTCCACTAAGAAATAATCAATACGTGAATATTTTTTATGTACCGTTGAATAAAATGAATATTCCCTACCTACTGGGTTAGCGATCCTCCATATATCTGTTATAATGGTATTTTTCATGTATGTATTTAGGAGTTCACTAGTTTTAGATTTTATGTTAATCCTTTTTTGTTTTGCAGATTTATCCAGATATGGATCTAAAACACAATTCAAATCTCCCCGTATTATCACATTTTGGTAGTTAAGTTCTGAAATTGTATCCCGAATTTTACTAAAAAATTGAGGGTTGTCAAAATTAGGAGCATAAATATTTATCAAAGTGGAGTAGAATAAATTTCTCCCGTGACTATGATGTACCTCCCCTCTTTATCTGCTATGGTATTCTTTAATTTACATGGTATACCTTTACGAATGATAATGGCCGTGCCTCTAGATTTAGAAGTAAATGAAGAGTAGTATGTTTGTCCTATCCAATTTGCCTTCAGTCTTATCTGTGTTTGATATTTCAGATGCGTCTCTTGTAAAAAAATGTCACTGTTTAAAGCTTTTAATTGGGCAGAGATCTTACCCCTTTTAATTGGTTCATTAGCGCCCCTTATATTCCAACTGCAGAACGCGATTCCTCCAGTTTTCTTTTGTTTATCGTCTTGCATTATGGATCATGTTAATACCTTTACTTAATATGGTGCAACCAAGAACCTCATTACTCTAGGTGAGGGATGATCATCGCCATGTTTTAAATTTTGTTGGCATCTCCCCTTCAGAATAGACCTTGATAAAGACTAGAAAGTGTAGAGCCGTGAAAAGATAATTAACAAACAAAAAGTGATATTATAATATCCAAAAATAAAGATATTATAATTAAAAACAAACCACCAACAGGTGGTAGAAAAATTCTTATCGACTTCCGTAGATGTTTTTATTTGTTTCGCTCTGCCCCCTTGACCAATTATTATTAATTGGAAGAGAGCGATAAAGTTAAAAAAATATATATATAAAATAAAACGCATTCCAATAGATAGATTAGAAATGTATCTTCAAAGAGGAAAATCAAAATAAAAGAGAGTTTCCAACCTTAAGTATATAAATAGATATAATGATTATGTGAATTATATATCCATATCTATCGATATGCCAAGATCTATTACAATTAAGTCTCAAACTTTTGTATCAGACAACAGCAGGCCTCAAGGGGTAAAATTAAAAGAGTTACTAGTGTTTTAAAAAATGTTGAGATTCTCTCTCCCGAAGGCCACACCCCTTCAGAAGGGACAATAAAACCCGGAAGAGTTGAGTGCCTCAGTCAGTCTCTGCAAGATGGGGGAAGTGAGAGGGTCATGTCTCTCAGTCCGAGCTGTGAATAACACTGAACACGCGTCTACTAAACTGTGAGTGTTTTACTAACTTGTCAGTGCCCTTAATGTGGTTTGAAAATATGGTTTGGAATATGCGTTGCCTTTGGTTTGGAAACGCTAAAGCCGCCTTGGCTAATTAAAGCCGCCTTGGCTAATTAAAGCCGCCTTGGCTAATTAAAGCCGCCTTGGCTAATTAAAGCCGCCTTGGCTAATTAAAGCCGCCTTGGCTAATTAAAGCCGCCTTGGCTAATTAAAGCCGCCTTGGCTAATTAAAGCCGCCTTGGCTAATTAAAGCCGCCTTGGCTAATTAAAGCCGCCTTGGCTAATTAAAGCCGCCTTGGCTAATTAAAGCCGCCTTGGCTAATTAAAGCCGCCTTGGCTAATTAAAGCCGCCTTGGCTAATTAAAGCCGCCTTGGCTGATTAAAGCCGCCTTGGCTGATTAAAGCCGCCTTGGCTGATTAAAGCCGCCTTGGCTAATTAAAGCCGCCTTGGCTGATTAAAGCCGCCTTGGCTAATTAAAGCCGCCTTGGCTAATTAAAGCCGCCTTGGCTAATTAAAGCCGCCTTTCCTCCTATATAATTAAAATGATATGCTGGGACCCAACGGGTCCCACTTAGTCTAGTAAATTATACAAATCTGCAAGACAGTCAAAATAAAATTACTGCGCAAAAAAAAGTAGTTTATTCTGGCAGGGAAGCCTTTAAAATTGCAACCAGGATTTTGCCAAATCTCAAATGATGTTCCTGTGTTCTTGGGCATTTGAGGTCATGTACAATGAATTAAATTGTTCTAGTTGTTCTTCAAGATGATAGGAGATTTTGATGGAACATACAGAGAAACTTTGACAAGTAGATCAAAAATAAAGGTCTTGCGTTGCATTCATTAGTAAAAGATTTACCAGGAAGTGAGGAGATTTATTTTCACCCATTCACCTTTGCTTAAATTTGGAAACCTCAACCTGAAAATCTTATTTCATAATTTTAGAAAAGATTTGGGGAAATAAATGAGGATGGGGAACTTGCAGTATTCTAAACAAATGCCAGCAACAGTGCAGCTGACTTTTAAAATAGTGAACACAGACAAATAAGTCAAGAAACCTCCTCCTGTGCCAAGTTCAATATAGCTAGAAAAGAGAGCATCCACAGGTTATTCTTGACACATGATCATTTCCTTGGACTTGTGTCACTTGGTTAAAAAAAATGCCAAAACTATACATTTTGGCGAGTCAGAGACGGTAAGTTGGTTTGAATGTAACTATTTTAACGAAACAACGAGCCAACGAAAGTCGATAAGACAACCGAATTTACGATGTGGCTTCCACAAGTGTGGGCTCTAGACAGACAGTATCTGACAGTTGCAGCAAAAAAAACTGCCAATCGAACACGCTCGCTCATGAGACTCCTCCAGTCAATCACGAGGGTTCGATTACCCAGAGCCGCCACAGTGAGCGCTACAGGACCCCCCCCCCCCCCCCAAGAACTCGAAGAGCAAAACCTAGCAGGGAGCCGGACAGAGCGACCCGAACGCATGGTAACTGGGGCCAGGGCGGGCGTAACAACGGGGGCTGGCAAAATCGAGCCAGAAGACTGGAATGGGCCCGGAGCAATGGGGACAACCAGGTCAAGTGAAACAAGCACCACTGGTGCAGCCGGATCGGCCGGCGGACGACCTCGACACTGGGGCTGCGCGACCAGCCACGTCCACATGTGCCGACTTGAGCCGGGAGAGAGACGATGTCCTTATGGCCCCCCCACGTCCAACGTAAATGTAGCGAGGCCGGCACGCAATACCGGAAACAGCCCCTCAAACTCGCTGGAGCAGAGATCGGTGGGCATCCCTGTGAACAAAAACAAACAGACAATCTCGCAGACCAGACGGCATGTGCACTGCGGGTACCGGAGCCAGTTCGACCGACTCGCTCACAAAGGGTCACCAGAAACGCCGGGGCAGAATTCACCTGCTCCTGTACAGCCAGGAGAAAATCGGTAGGCACGCGGAGGACCAAGCCGTACACAAGCTCAGCAGATGAAGCACCCAAGTCCTCCCCGTCTAAGGCGCTGTAATTGCGCTTGGGAGCCCGCAGCTGACGGCTGAAGAAAGCTAGCAGCTGCCAGCAGCCATCGATCTGCTGCTTGAGCACACCACCCGCAGCCGTGTCAGAGGTATCAACGGTGAGAGCCGTCGGGCAGAGGCTCGCGGGTGGACCAACATGGTGGCATTGGCCAGAGCTGCTTTGGCATCGTCGAACACCGCGTCCATTTCAGCAAACCTAACGAGCTCCTTCGGCTTGCCCCGAAGCACTGGAAAAGGGGGCGCATGACTCTGGTTGCTACCTGCACGAAACGGTGGTAAAAGTTTACCATGCCTATGAATTCCTGCAACCCCTTCACCGTGCGTGGTCGGGGGAAGTCACGAATTACCTCAACTTTCGAGGACAAAGGGGCAGCGCCTTGAGGTGTCACGCTGTCCCCAGAAAGGAGAAGGGGGGGGGGGGGGCGGGCAAGGCCACCATATTCAAAAGCAGTTTCATACCATTTCAAGCAAGGTGCAAGGCCACCAAAGACAGAGAGTCGTGACCACTCCCTCCCCATCTTGCAGAGAGTGAGCCATGCCCACACTTCTGAATTTTATAATCCCTCCCCCTCCTACCGGAAGGGGCGTGGCCTTTGTGGCGTGATTGACAGGAGACAGAATCTCAACTTTTTTTTAAACACTAATAACTCTTTTATTATTCATCGATGGGAAAAATCCTCAGCACCTGATGAGCGGAGGACTCAGAGTAAGATGGCCAAAATTCACAGCTGTACGTGGTAGCGTTTTTTCTAAAATCAATATAAAGCGCAAACAGGAAGTGGTCAAGATTAGACTTTTAATTATATAGATTTTCAAACCACATTTTCATTGTCCAACCACAGTTTCAAACCAACCACATTTTTAAACTTCATTTTCAAACCACATTAAGGGCACTCACAGGTCAGTAAAACCACACTCACAGTTTAGTAGACATGTGTTCTGACTTCAGTGTTATTCACAGCTCAGACTGAGAGTCGTGACCTCTACCTTCCCCATCTTGCAGAGACTGAGGCAAGTCCACACTTTTGGGTTTTATAGTCCCTCCCACCGGAAGGGGCATGGCCTTCATGGCGTGGTTGACAGGAGAGAGAATCTCAACATTTTTAAAACATTAATAAGTCTTTTATTAAAAAAAAACTAATAACTTTTATTTTTCATCGATGGGAAAAATCCTCTGGCCTGACAGTTGGAGGGGGACTCGGAGTAAGATAGCCAAAAATCTCAGCCGCAAGTGGTAGTGTTTTTTTTCAAAAATCAATATACAGTGCAAACAGGAAGTGGTCAAGTTTTGACTTTTAATTACATATAGATATGAATTGGAATGGCAGGATAGGCTTGAGGGGCCAAGTGGCCTACTCCCAATTCTTTTGTTGTGGTTTAGAAATGCAGCGTGGAAACAGGCCCCTCAGCTCACGCCAATCAATACACTAAATCTATCCTACACTAGGGAAAATTTTACAGAAGCCAATTAACCAACACATCTTTGGAATGTGGGAGGAAACCGGAGCATCCGGATGAAACTCACTCAGTCACACAGAAAAAATGCAAACTCCATGATGACAACACGCACAGTCAGGATCAAGCCCATATCTCTGGCGCTGTAAGGCAGGAACTCTATCGCTGTGCCATGTGCTCTCATGAATTTCTAGGATGAATTGATTGGCAGCATCATTACAGATTTAATGTTTAATTGGGGGTCAAGTTAGTCTGTTAAAAACCAAATAACCACAAGATGGCAGTGTTGTGAGATTTCATTACTATTTGTCACTTGCCTCATTTCCAAAAGATCCTAGATTTATGTTTCTGAACAAAGTACATAACTAACATTATTTTTCTAAGTAACCTCGTGTCTGGCACACTTAAGAGTTTCAAAATTAAGCTAACAAGACAACAGCAAGCATTTAAGAAAATGTAGTAAACACTTCCCAAGAGAACATCCTGTTCAATAAAGTGGAAAGAAAACACAAGTAAGGTTGTGCAAAATAGTACTTGAAACTTACAAATATTTGCAAAAGGATGACTGGAGTTTAACCAACTAAAACAATGCAGCTTTGCAGCTTACCAGCTTAGTTTCATTCTGCTTTTTCAGCTTGATCCAATTTAGGCATTGATTGGCCATCGTGTTAGGTCTACTCTTATGTTGTCCATTAGCAGGCAATTGTAGCTCATCAATCATCATCAGTGTCATTGGCTAAGGACTTGCCTTACTCAATTGCTGGATTCTCTAAGCAGGCTGCTGGACAGGTTTGACTTTGTCCAATCTTTTATCTAATTAACTGCAATTTCCACACCTCTATCCTATTAAGGACACTGGACTTTGTCTCTGGAACTAATGTGCTACAATGCTGAGAACTATATTCTGCACTCTATATCTTCCCCTTTCCAGTTTCCACTGTCTATTGTACTTGTGTTTGACTTGTTTGTATTAATGTATGGTATATCTGACCTGTTTGGATAGCATGCAAAATAGTTTTTCACTACACCTGTGACAAAAGGTGACAGTAATAAATGTTGTGACAATAATACATTAAAAAGAATGGAAAAACATGGTGGGTGAGAAGGGCCAATTCCTATGCTGTACTGTTCTATGTTCTATGAGCTGACAAATACATATTTAGTAGAAACTTCAGATTCTGGAATCTTGGGCTAAATACAAAGTGCTGGAGGAACTCAGCAGGTCAGGCAGAATCTGTGGGTGGAATGGATGACATTTCGGGTTGTAACCTTTCTTCATACTGATGAAATGTTTAGAGATTCAGCTCTTCAGAGCATTGCAACTAAGATGCAATGCAAATCTAACACATGGATTTATTTGAACAGGTAATGCACCTTATTTCCAGCAATAATAACCTCTGCGAATAAGATATTTAAAATAAATCTGTTCCTTATCCTTCACTGTGAACGTGTAGAAAGCTTCGTTTACCTCCAACACATTATTTTATTTGCTAAACATATGGCTTAAAATAAGAATTATCTCATCTCAAAAACAATTTGATATTTCTTTATAGATTTTGTAGGAATTATTATCCAACTTGTCTGATGGGATAGTAGGCTCAATTAGATGACAACATCTTCAAAAAGCATATTTATTAACTATAGACATGCACATGTAATTTGGAATTTTTTTACATTATATATTTTGATGGATTATGAACATGGATTATCGAGCATTTTGAACATAGGTATTTAACAAGGTAAATTATGAGCCATGAAGTGCAAAGCTAGCAAAGGAAACTTGAATCCGTTGTTTAATCTAGCTGAAACCAGAATAAAAATTGCAATTTAATGGTTGTTCAATTTTAATTCATTTCTCTTCAATACTCTGCCACAGCACATATCACTTATCGCTCAGTGGAGTAGATGACAATGTCATTTTGTGTGTGTTAATTTCATGTAGCAACTTCTCCTGTCATGCTTATGTTGTCCTTTTGACAAAGCATTTTGTTTTTCCTGGTCAGATAAGCAAAGCACGATGTGCACAAAGGAAAAGATTTATGTGCTGCAATAAACTCAATACTGCAGTGGCCTGGATTTTTTCTGCACGAATCGCTGGCTATTCCCACATTTCCCAGGCCCCAAAATCTCTTTCGTAAAGGGAAAGGTAGAATCGACTGGAATGCTACTCTTTTTTGGTATATTAAATGGAGTTGACTTGAATGGCCTAGAAATTGATTGTTGTTGTTAAAAGCATCTTAATGAGATGTTGCACTCTAGGCCTTCAAATGTTTTTTATAAGGTCCTTCCACAGGGAAAATAAAAATCACCATTTAGCATCTTCCATCTCAAGATCCGGGGTCTCTGGTAGATCCTCATAAAAACGCCCCCCTTACTCTTTGGCAAAACTTATGATCCAAATGCTTTGTCCGAAAGTGGATATAAGCTTAGTTTCAATGCATTTCAGGACTTGGAACGTCGAAGTCCCTGAGCAGATGCCTCATTGCATCCAAATTCAGATTTTTCTTGTTTCCATTGGCCCTGCTCAAAATTTGGATTCCTAATGGGCCTGTTCCACTTAAGCAACTTTTTAGGCGACTGCAGGAGACTATGCAGTTGGCACATGTTCGAGGGTGGTTGCTGGGGAGTCGCCTTCATGGTCGTGAAGAGTTCCCGCAATCTGGGAACTAGTCGCGGCCTCATTATGGTCACCGCGAATTTTTGAACACGTTGAAAAATTAATGGCGATTAGAATAAAGCCGCCATGGAGAGTAGTGAGAATTCTCGTGCCGTAGGTGGGTCGTCAGGAGGTCAACGGTTCTCGTAGGTTGTAGCCAGTGCTGACCGGTGAATTTCATCGGCTCATTGGGGAAAAGAAACGTAAGCAGTAGTTTTCAGAACCAAGGATAACAGACCAGTAATGTTAATGTCCATCGAGCTACACAGCCGTGTATCTCTGGCTTCATAAAAGTTGTCTCCACTCCTTCTCCCCCCTCTTCCCCCCCCCCCCCCCCCCCCCACTTTTAAAGGACTTACCATACACTGTGCTTTAGCCGTCTTAATTACAGCGACAACCGTCCTGTTTATCGTGGTATCACCTTGGCTTTGCACCGTGTGAACTTCACTCAGACAGTGCTTCCCCTGCTTGTAAGTTGCCGGTTTTTCAGGCGACTGCCGGCAACTTGACAATCGCTGGCAGTCGCCTGAAAAATCGTCTAAGTTAGATAGGCCCATAAGTGTATTAATTCATGTTATTTTATCTTTAATTTCTTTGTAGGGTAAAAACAAAAAAGCCAGTTCTATAGATGTAGAATGTTTGTGAAGAAAAAGATCTTGCAATAATACCTGCTTTTTATAGTTAACTATAATGAAATTAAACTCGACCAGGCAACAAGATTACAATGCTCTCACTAGAGAGCCGCGAACACTTTTCTGCTTATTGGTGCATTCACCAACTCATGTTTGTAATTGAAGCAATTCCCACAAGTCTTTCAGGAAACGTTTTCTCCTGAAACAATCATCTGTGTGTTATTGGAACAAAGTTATTAAAAAGAATGTTAGCTATCTTGGGTCATATCAAGTTCAATTACTGATTTGGTTATCTGATGAAACCAACCTTTTTGAAATTAAGTTGATGGGAAGCACAGTGAAGCTGCAGTACAGAACACTTTTTTTCTGAGAAAGAAGAATGGGTTTGTTTAGGGTTATACAAAGAACATAAAATAACAATTTATTTAATATTGTGAGTTATTTGATGCAAATTGCAATTTCTGAGATAGATACTTAGATCTAGAAACTAAGAATCACATCAAGCAATTGGTTCCATAAAAATGTGATTAAAAACAGTGTTGGGATCCATGTGCCTCATTTTCAGTCATATACTATTTCTACTTATCTATCTATCTATACATAATTAAAACTCCGATCTTGTTATCTTTCTATTCGTGCAAAAAACGGTTTGTGATAGCGTTACTATTTTTAGACAGTTCACTCACCGTTCTCCTATGCTGCGATTGAACCAAGTTTTGTTCCGATTGGTTGAATGTCGTAAAAGTTAGCAAGGTTTAAAAAATCTTAAAAACCACGCATGTGCAGATCGATCTCTTCTCCTGCCGCGCAGCTCGGATTAGTCTCTTCCCCTATCACTCACCGGGACGGTCCGCCCCTTCCTGCGCCATTGCGACTTTACTGGAGCTAAGGATCGCCGACAGAGGTTTCCAACCGGACACCATTTTCGGAGGGACCCGAAACAGCCCAACCCCGAGCAGCCCAGCATCGAACAGCATCGGAGACCCTGCCCAGCCTTGTGTGGGAAACCCAGCCGAGTCGGAGACCGAGCCTAGCCAAGCGTCAGAGACACAGCCAAGCCCAGTGTCGGAGACCCAGCCCAGCCTGGAGTCAGAGATGTCGCCGATGTGGCCAAACGGAAAGCGGAGACTTTGATCCTGATGGAGGAGAACGACCAGCGTCTGCTGTGAGTCCCCATCGCACCAGCAATTCCAACCACTACCCCTCTGGACCCCCTCGCTGGCTCCTCCCCCGTGATATCCCCCCTCTTGCCCATGGCTCTTCCTCCGTCTTTTCCCCGAGCTCACTCCCCCCCCCCCTTCCCACCTGCCCACACACCCTCTCCGCCCACAACTCCTCCGCGACGCCCACACACCCCTCTCCCCCTCAACTCCCCCCCCCACCCACACACACCCCCCTCCCCCACAACTCTCCTCCCCCACAACTCTCCCCTCATATTCTGCTTGCGTTCAAGATTCAAGAGAGTTACAACAAATTCATCGCTGTTCGTTAAATGCCGGACGTACTTTGATACAATTCAAAGTATTACATAGATTACATTACTCAAAAAAGAAATTAAATAGAATTTTTCCTAATATATCACCACTGTGTGATAAATGTCAACACATAGAAGCTGATTTAACTCATAGTTTTGTAATGTGTACAAAACTTAATAGTTATTGGATTGAGATTTTCAAAATTATTTCCATAGTTTTAAAGATTACATTAATTCTTGACCCAAAATTAATAATATTTGGTGTTTCAGATTCAAATCAAACATTAACAGCAAATCAAAGAAATTTTCTGGATTATTGTTTAATAATTGGAAAAAAATTAATATTAAAATTTTGGAAGGGACCATTATCCCCTACAATCAAAATGTGGACAGTGGAAATGTTGGAGACGTTGCAATTGGAGAGAATTAGGTTTATCCTAATGGATGAACATGAGCTTTTTGAACAAATATGGTCTTCATTCACTGATTATATGAAGGGGTAGCTGGGCTCAGCATTGAAACTCAATAAGTACCCGGTGGTAAGATCAAACAAAAATATTTAATCTGAGATTTATATACTTGTCTCCATATATTATAATTAGAAATTGTTCCATTCATTGATAAGATGTATACTGTTTTTTTTCCTTAAGTATAATAATTGTTTATTAGTTATATGTTTTTTCCTTTTTTTCTCTTCTAATCTTTTTCTCTTCTAATCAAGTATAATCACACTCTTTAAATTATTCTCTATTCTTTCTTTATTCTTTTTTCTTTTTCTCTTTTTCACACTATTAATAAAATTAAGGCCTATATATATGGCTTGGTAATATTTATATAATTTTGGAGAGATGTAATATGTGTATCTGAAAAAAAAAATCATATTATTTGTAATATGTATGGCCTCTAATAAAAATATATTTAAAAAAAAAAAAGATTCAAGAGAGTTTATTGTCATGTGTCCCAGATAGGACAATGAAATTCTTGCTTTGCTTCAGCATAACAGAATTATAGAAGGCATGAATACGGAACAGATCAGTGTGTCCATATACCATGGTGTAAATATATACACACATGAATAAACAAAACAGATAAAGTGCAATTAAACAGATAATGGGCTATTAATGTTCGGAGTTTTGTTTGAGTTGAGTTCAATAGCCTGATGGCTGTGGGGAAGAAGCTGTTTCTGAACCTGGACGTTGCGATCTTCAGGCTCCTGTACCTTCTACCTGAAGGTAGCGGGGAGATGAGTGTATGGCCAGGATGGTGTGGGTCCTTGATGATGTTGCCAGCCTTTTTGAGGCAGCAACTGCGATAGATCCCCTCGATGGTAGGGAGGTCAGAGCCGATGATGGACTGGGCAGTGTTTATTACTTTTTGTAGTCTTTTCCACTCCTGGACACTCAGGTTGCCGAACCAAGCCACGATACAACCGGTCAGCATGCTCTTCTGTGCACCTGTAGAAGTTAGAGAGAGTCTTCCTTGACATACCAACTCTCCGTAATCTTCTCAGGAACTAGAGGCGCTGATGTGCTCTCTTTATGATTGCATCAGTGTTCTCTGACCAGGAGAGATCTTCAGAGATGTGCACACCCAGGAATTTGAAGCTCTTGACCCTTTCCACCATCGAGCCACTGATATAAATGGGACGGTGGGTACCCATCCTACCTCTTCCAAAGTCCACAATCAGTTCCTTGGTTTTGCTGGTGTTGAGGGCCAGGTTATTGTGCTGGCACCATTCGGTCGATCTCTCTTCTATACTCTGACTCGTCCCCGTCAGTGATACGTCCCACAACAGTCAAGCCCAGTGTCGGAGACCAAGCCCAGCCCAGAGTTGGAAACTTGATGATGGAGCAAACTTGATGATGGAGTTTGCACTATGACCAGTAACGCAGTCATGAGTATAGAGTGAGTACAGCAGGGGGGTGAGCACGCAGCCTTGAGGTGCTCCCATGCTGATTGTTATCGAGGCTGACACCTTTCCACCAATTCGAACAGTCTGTGGTCTGTAAATGGGGAAGTCGAGGATCCAATTGCAGAGAGATGCGCAGAGACCCAGTTCTACGAGTTTGGTAACCAGCTTGGCGGGAATGATTGTATTAAATGCCGAGCTGTAATCAATGAATAACAGCCTGACATATGTGTTTTTGTGGTCCAGAGCGGAGTGGAGAGCCAGCGAGATCGCATCCACCGTTGATCTGTTGTGGCGGTAAACAAACTGCAGTGGGTCCATGTTTTTGTCGAGGTAGGAGTTGATTTGCGCCATGATCAACCTCTCAAAGCACTTAATCACCACCAACGTTAGTGCCAATGGTTGATAGACGTCGAGGCACGTCACCTTGGTCTTTTTGGGCACCGGTGTTATTGATGCCCTCTAAAAAGCGGGTGGGAACCTCAGACCTCAGAAGTGAGAGGTTGAAAATGGTTAAAGGTATGATCGCTGAATTTTCCAATTTCAGCCAACCTATTCTCCCTTGTGTTCTGTTATCATTCCCACCAGTGCACACAGGGTCTCCCTCCTTTTGCTAATTTTTACTGCCACTTTCCCCTCCCCCTGTTCCTTTGTTGCATAGACTCATCACCTTCCCTCACCTGGTTCCATCTGACCATCTGCCACAAGCCTATCTACTTATCTATAATCTACCAGCATCTACCTTAACCTATCCCACCCCTCCCCCATCAATGCCCCCCCCCCCCCCCCCCCCCCCCCCCCCCCCCCCCCCCCCCCCCCCCCCATCAGAACCTGTTATGGACTGGGCTGTGTTCACCACTTTTTGCAGTCTTCTACACTATCAGTCCCAATTCAGGGTCTCAACCTGAACTGTCATACGTCCCTTTACCACCAGATATGCCGCTTAACCCATTGAGTTTCTGCCAGTTTATTTTTTGTTCCAGATTCTAGTGCCTGTAATCTCTTGTGCCTCCAAACCTGATATATGCTTTGTTCAGTCTTTGTTGAAGCTAGTTGAGATTTTCATTAGTGAAGCAGCTTTGTTCCCAACAGCTGCTTGTGTATAATTGACTAATTATAATAACAATGCTATATTCGCCAATTACCTTATGATTAGGTAATTCACTCTATAAGCATGCTTGGCATCCATACTGCTGTAAGTAACTGATACTAATCTTATTCATTTATTATTTTTCCTCTATAATTAATTTTCTAGACTTTACTCCTTTTTAAATATTTTTAATTATTTACTTAAGTAGTCTTAAAAGTATCTCTGAATGACATAGATATTTAAAAATATATAAAATGACTGAAGGATTTTACAACTGGCAAAACTCTGCCCACTTCGCCCAGTTGCCTTTCAGATTGAGCTGCTAGGAACCAACAAAATAAGTTCCCTAAATATAAACCCTTGTAAGTCATAGAGTGATACAGTGTAGAAACAGGCCCTTTGGCCTAACCCTCCCACACCGCCAACATTGTCCCAGCTACACTAGTTCCACTTACATGCGCTTGGTCCATATCCCTCCAAACCTGTCCTATCTATGTACCTGTCTAACTGTTTCTTAAATGTTGGGATAGTCCCAGCCTCAACTACCTCCCCTGGCAGCTTGTTCCTTACACCCACCACCCTTTGTGTGAAAAGGTTACCCCTCGGATTCCTATTAAACCTTTTCCCCTTAACCTTGAACCTATGTCTTCTGGTCCTCGATTACCCTACTCTGGGTAAAAGACTCTGTGCATCTACCCGATCTATTCATCTCATGATTTTGTATACCTCTATAAGATCTGCCCTCATCCTCCTGCACTCCATGGAATAGAGATCCAGCCTACTCAACGTCTCCCTCAAGCTCACATCCTCTAGTCCTGGCAACATCCTTGTAGATCTTTTCTGAACCTTTCAAGCTTGACAATATCTTTCCTATAACAAGGTGCCCAGAACAGAACATAATATTCTAAATGCTGTCTCACCAATGTCTTATACAACTGCAACATTACCTCCCAACTTCTATACCCAATACTCTGACTGATGAAGGCCAAAGTGCCAAAAGCCTAGATTACAAACTGTAACAGGCCGAACACCAAACCCTGAGGCACACCACTAGTCACAGGCCTCCAGTCCGAGAAGCAACCTTCCACCGTCACTCTTCTATACAATACAATACAATACAATACAATACCGTTTAGTTAGAAATTTAGTTTCTGCAGTTATACAAACAAGAAAAGAACCAAGACACAACACAATTTACACAAACATTCATCACAGTGAATCTCCTCCTCACTGTGATGGAAGGCAAAGTCATATCTCTCCTCACTCCCCATTCTCCTCCCGATATCAGAGTCAAAGCCCCCAGCGGGCGATGGTAAATAAGTCCCGCGGCCATTCAGGCCGTGCCGGGCGATGCAAGGCCGTGCTCCGGGTCTTGATGTTAGAGCCCCTGGCAGGCGCTAGCAAGTCCCACGGCCATTAAAGCCGCGCCGGTCGATGTAAGGCCCCGCTCCAGGACATTTTCGACCCCGCAACTCGGGCGGGAGAAGTTGCCGCCGCGGGAGCTCCGAAAAGCGGTCTCCCACTAGGGACCCGTGAGCTCCCGGTGTTACCGTCCACCGGCCTGCAGCTGGAGCCTCCGAATCTCCGGGGTCGGGTAGCAGCAGCGCGCCACCACAGCTCATCCTGTTCCTAACTCGGCCAGCTCCACGATGGTGAGTAGTCCGCAGGCTCCGCGACTGGAGCCCCAGGTCCGGTTGGAGGTCGCTTCACGGTGCTAGGCCCCAACGACAACGGAGACCTGACAGAGGAAAGGTCGGGTCTTCCGTACAGGGAAAAGATTTTAAAAGTTTCCCCCACCCCTCCCCCCACCCCCCCCCCCCCACACATATCTAGCTAAAAAAAACCCACTAACTACACTCAAACGAGACAAAAAATTAAAAAAGACAGACGGACTGCAGAGACGGCTGCGACGAGAGTCGTGCCGCCTACCCATTCTATGGAGCCAATTTGCTATCCATTCAGTTATCTCTCCTTGGATCCCATGCGATCTAACCTTCCAGAGCACCCTACCATGAGGAACCTTGCCGAACGCTTTACCGAGGTCCATGTACACAACATCTACAGCTCTGCCCTCATTAACCATTTTGGTCATGTCTTCAGCTTACCAACTACAGATGTTAAGATCACCGGCCTTTAGTTCCCAGCATTTTTCCTGGAGCCCTTCTTGAAAAGAGGCACAACATTTGCCACCTTCCAGTCTTCCAACACCTCTCCTGTATTTAAGGACGACTCGGAAATTTCAATTAGGGTTCCCGCAATTTCAACTCTAGATTGCCGCAATTACCTCAGGTATATCTGCTCTCAAGACATACCAGTGATTGCCCCAATATTCTCTGTCCTACTGTCTTTCTCCTTGGTAAATACAGAGGAGAAATACTCATTTAGTACCTTGCCCATCTCCTGTTGCTCCACACAGAGATTCCTGAGGTCCCACTCTCTTTCTCTTGTTACCCATTTCCCCATTATGTATTTATAAAATCTTTTGGGATTGTCCTTAATGCTACCCGCCAGAGCTATCTCCAGCCCCCTTTTTGCCCTACTAATCTCCTTTTTCAGTTTATTCCTTAGCTCCCGAAGCTCCTCAAGGGATGCACTTGATCCCAGCTGACTATACCTATCCCATACATCCTTGTTTTGAATAAATGTCTCAATTTTCCTCGTCAGCCAAGCTTTATTATGTTTGCCTGCTTTGCCCTTCACTCTAACGGGGACTTACACATCCTGAGCTTTCTTCAGTACAATTTTAAAAACACCCCACTTGGCTGATGTTTCTTTTCCCTCAAATAACCTGCTCCAGTCAACTTGAGCGAGACCTTCTCTCATACCCTCAAAGTTGGCCTTACCCCAGTTGAACATTTTAACACGTGTACCCTCTCCGTCCCTATCCATAACCACCTTAAACATAATGGAACTGTGGTCACTGGTCCCAAAAGGCTCCTCCACACACACTTCATTAACTTGCCCTTCCCATTTTCCCAATACTAGACCCAGAGTTGCCCTCTCACGTGTGGGGGCCTCCACATTCTGCTTAAGAAAACTCTCCTTTTGAGGAATTGAACCCCATCTAAAACCCTTCACGCTATGATTTTCCAAATCTATATTGGGAAAGTTAAAATCCGCTAGCACAACAACATTTGACCTGCAGCTGTCTGCAATCTCCTGGCACTTTTGTTCTTTGAATTCCCATTGACTATTTGGGGGTCTGTAGTACACCCACAACAAGGTCATCATCCCTTTCTTGTTCCTCAGCTCCACCCATATAGCCTCACTCGCCTCACTCATGATTTTGTACACGTCTATAAGATCACCCCTCATCCTCCTGCGCTCATGAAATAGAGACCCAGCCTACTCAACCTCTCCCTACAGCTCACATCCTGGCAACATCCTCGTAAATCCTTTCTGAACCCTTTCAAGCTTGACAATATCTTTCCTATAACATGGTACCCAGAACTGAACACAATATTCTAAATGCGGTCTTATACAACTGCAACATGACCTCCCAACGTCTATACTCAATACTCTAACTGATAGGTTCAACCTTGAACCTATGTCCTCTGGTCCTCGATTACCCTTCAAAAGGGTTGAAGTGCCAAAATACTTTTTGACCACCTTATGTACCCACGACTCGACCTTAAAGGAACCATGCACCTGTACTCCTTGATTCCTCTGCTCCACAACACTACACAGAGGCCTACTATTTACTGTGTAGGTCCCAAAATGCAACACGTCACACTTTTCTGTATTAAATTCCATCAACCATTTCTCTGCCCACATGGCCAATCGATCCAGATCCTACTGCAATCTTTCACGACCATCTTCATTGTCTGCAAAACCACTCACTTTTGTGTCATCAGCAAACTTGCTAATCTTGCCCTGTATGTTATCATCCAAATCATTGATGTAGATGACAAACAGTAACGGGCCCAGCACCGAACCCTGAGGTATACCACTAGTCACAGGCCTCCAGTCTGAGAAGAAACCTTCCACCATCACCCTCCGTTGCCTTCCATGGAGCCAATTTGCTATCCATCCAGCTATCCTTGGATCCCATGCAATCTAACCTTCCAGAGCAGCCTACCATGCAGAACTGTGTCGAATGCCTTACTGAAATCCATGTACACAACATCTAACAGCTCTGCCCTTATCGACCTTTTGTTCACGTCTTCAAAAACATCAATCAGACTTGTGAAACATGACCACCCACATACAAAAACATGCTGACTATCCCTAATCATCCCTTGCCCATCCAAATGCCCGCTTAACCTATCCCTCAGAATCCCTCTTGTAACTTTTCAACTGCAGGATGTTAAGCTTACCGGCCTACAGTCCCAAGCATTTTCCCTGCAGGCCCTCTTGAAAAGAGGCACAACATTTGCCACCCTCTAGTCTTCCGGCACCTCTCCTGTATTTAAGGACGACTCGTAAATTTCAACCAGGACTCCCGCAAATTTCCTCTCTAGCATCCCACAATGTCCTTGGATATATCGGATCAGGCCCTAGAGATTTGTCTACCTTCATACACGACAGTACCTTCAGTACTTCTTCGACGGTAACACTGACTGCTCTCAAGACATTGATTGCCCCAAGTTCCTCCGTCCTACTACCTTTCTCCTCGGTAAATAGAGGATTCCTCAGTCCTACTATCTTTCTCCTCGGTAAATACAGAGGTGACCGCTTTGATTCCTGAGAAGTCCCACTCTCTCTCTAGTTACCCATTTCCTCTCTCTATCTCTATCTCTCTCTCTCTCTCTCTCTCTCTCTCTATCTATCTCTCTCTCTCTCTCTATCTCTCTCTCTCTCTCTCTCTCTCTCTATCTCTCTCTCTCTCTCTATCACTATCTATCTCTATCTATCTCTCTATCTATCTATCTCTATCTCTCTCTCTCTATCTCTATCTCTATCTCTCCCCTCCCTCCCTCCCCCTCTCTCTCTCCCTCTCACTCTCTCCCTCTCACTCCCTCCCTCCCTCTCTCTCTCCCCACTCCCTCCCTCTCTCCCTCCCTCTCTCCCTCCCTCTCTCCCTCCCTCTCTCCCTCCCTCTCTCCCTCCCTCTCTCCCTCCCTCTCTCCCTCCCTCTCTCCCTCCCTCTCTCCCTCCCTCTCTCCCTCCCTCTCTCCCTCCCTCTCTCCCTCCCTCTCTCCCTCCCTCTCTCCCTCCCTCTCTCCCTCCCTCTCTCCCTCCCTCTCTCCCTCCCTCTCTCCCTCCCTCTCTCCCTCCCTCCCTCCCTCCCTCCCTCCCTCCCTCCCTCCCTCCCTCCCTCTCTCTCTCCCTCTCTCTCTCCCTCTCTCTCTCCCTCTCTCTCTCCCTCTCTCTCTCCCGCTCTCTCTCCCGCTCTCTCTCCCGCTCTCTCTCCCTCTCCGTCTCCCTCTCCATCTCTCTCTCCATCTATCTCTCCATCTCTCTGTAGATTGGTTAGTGCATGGACCCGAGGCTATGATTCGCGCGCAAACCTTCGACTTTGCGCCACCTGTGCTCGACGGGAACGGCCAGGTGGTGGTTCCAGCTGAGACGATGCGTAACCCTAATGTACTGCTACGTAAATTCCGTGAGCTATGTGACCCGCCATCAAACTGCATTCTGGAGAGAGCAAAGTTCTTTGCACGCCAACAGCATCCTGATGAACCTGTGGAACGTTTCATTTCTGATTTGAAGTACACAGCCCCGAGATGTCGCTTTGGTGAGATAACTAATGAGTTAATACGTGCAAATTCAAAGTCTAATCTTCTCCTGCTGATGCAAGACCCAACAGTCTCCGACTCCCATGAACAGTTCGAAGCTGCCCATGAGAATGAATCAATTATCTCATACGATAGATCTGCTGTTCACACTCTCTTCTGCACATCTGGTAAGTCCATGGACCCTGTTGTTATCGTGCGCATCAATAACAAGTCTGTTATTGCTAAAGTGGACACGGGAGCGCGTGTGAACGTAATGTCCCTGAAGGTCTATAGCAAGATAAGAAATAATGAGACCTTGACTACGGATGCCTTTACCTTGCAAGCCTATAGGGGGGAGGTTCTGCATACCCCTCAGAAAAGCTGATTTCAAGTGTGTAGTGGACAATGTCACTAAAAACCTGATTTTCTATTTTGTGAAATCGAACTCTGAGACTTTGTTGGGAATCCATGTGTGCCACGACCTGGGTTTTAGTGTCCTTCGGACGTGCTGTCCACAAGTTATGCCTATCTGACAAACCGACACATCAGCTCCTGTCCCTATATCAGGATTTGTTCAATGACAAACTGGGCAGGTTGCCAATGACTTACAAGATCACTATTGTCCCAGCAGTCCGCGCACCTCACCACGTACTGCATGCTGTGTGTGACAGAATTCAAGCCGAACTGAGATACATGGTGTCCATGGGGGTACTGGCTGAAATAAGTGAACCCACAGACTGGGTCTCCATCATGGTCATTACAAAAAAGAAAGACAAGACGAGCTCCGTGTGTGCATTAACCCAAGAGACCTCAACACAGCAACTAAACGCCTACACTACCCGATGAGAACCATCGAAGACGTTGCAGCTTAAATCGGTTTTGCAACAGTGTTCTCAGTACTAGATGCCAAAACCTCGTTTTGGCAGATACCTCTAGATGACGCATCCTCAGGCCTCACTACATTTGCCCCACCATTTGGCAGATTCAAGTTCCTCAGAATGCCATTTGTAATTAGCTTGGCCAGCGAGGTCTTTTAGAGAACTATGGAACAGCTGTTTGCAGGCTACCCATGTGCTATTATCGTTGATGACATTCTGGTGTACGGCCATGACTAAGTGGAGCACGATTCTAATTTTAAAATGATTCTGGACAGGGCAGGTGAGATCAACTTAAAGTTCAACCCCATGAAGTGCAAGTTTCGCGTCTCAGAAGTTACCTACATCGGACATGTGTTGATGAGCGAAGGGTTAAAGCCGGACCCTAAGAAGACTGCAGCCATCAATGAACTACCTGCTCCCACAGACGTCCACAGCCTCCAGTGTTTCCTGGGTATGGTTAACTATCTGGGCAAGTTCATACCCAACCTCAGCGAACTTATCTTGCCACTGACACAGCTCACTCACAAAGACACTGCCTGGACCTGGTACCAGCAGCACCAACAAGTGTTCGACTCTTTAAAACTTCAGCTAGCCAGCGCCCCTACCTTGACATATTTCAACCTCAAGCTGCCAGTCACTATAGAAACATAGAAAATAGGTGCAGGGGGAGGCCATTTGGCCCTTCGAGCCAGCACCGCCATTCATTGTGATCATGGCTGATCGTCCCCTATCAATAACCCATGCCTGCCTTCTCCCCATATCTCCACTAACCCCTAGAGTTCTATCTAACTCTCTCTTAAATCAATCCAGTGACTTGGCCTCCACTGCCCTCTGTGGCAGGGAATTCCATAAATTCACAACTCTCTGGGTGAAAAAGTTTTTTCTCACCTAAGTCTTAAATGACCTCCCCTTTATTCTAAGACTGTGGCCCCTGGTTCTGGACTCGCCCAACATTGGGAACATTTTTCCTGCATCTAGCTTGTCCAGTCCTTTTATAATGTTATATGTTTCTATAAGATACCCCCTCATCCTTCTAAACTCCAGTGAATACAAGCCTAGTCTTTTCAATCTTTCCTCATATGACAGCCCCGCCATCCCAGGGATCAATCTCGTGAACCTATGCTGCACTGCCTCAATCACAAGGATGTCCTTCCTCAAATTAGGAGACAAATTACACAATACTCCAGATGTGGACTCACCAGAGCCCTATACAACTGCAGAAGAACCTCTTCACCCCTATACTGAAATCCTCTTGTTATGAAGGCCAACATTCCATTAGCTTTCTTCACTGCCTGCTGTACCTGTAAGCTTACAAAATTCTTAAGGGGTTGGACAAGCTAGATGCTGGAAGATTGTTCCCGATGTTGGGGGAGTCCAGAACAAGGGGTCACAGTCTAAGGATAAGGGGGAATTCCTTTAGGACCGAAATGAGGAAAACATTCTTTACACAGAGAGTGGTGAGTCTCTGGAATTCTCTGCCACAGAAGGTAGTTGAGGCCAGTTCATTGGCTATATTTAAGAGGGCATTAGATGTGGCACTTGTGGCTAAAGGGATCAGGGGGTATGGAGAGAAGGCAGGTACGGGATACTGAGTTGGATGATCAGCCATGATCACATTGAATGGCGGTGCAGGCTCGAAGGGCCGAATGGCCTACTCCTGCACCTATTTTCTATGTTTCTATGTTTCTAAGCTAACTTTCAGTGACTGGTGTACAAGGACGCCCAGGTCTCGCTGCACCTCCCCCTTACCTAACCTAACCCCATTGAGATAATAATCTGCCCCCTTGTTTTTGCCGCCAATGTGGATAACCTCACATTTATCTATATTATACTGCATCTGCCACGCATCTGCCCACTCACCCAACCTGTCCAGGTCATCCTGCAACCTGCTAACATCCTCTTCACAGTTCACACTGCCACCCAGCTTTGTGTCATCCCCAAACTTGCTAATGTTGCTCCTAATTCTGAAAAAGACCCGTTCACTCCTACTCTTTGCTTCCGGTCTGCCAACCAATTTTCTGTCCATGTCAACATCCTACCCCCAATACCAAGTGCTCTAATTTTAGTCACCAGTCTCCCATGCGGGACCTTGTCAAAGGCTTTCTGAAAGTCTAGATACACAACATCCACTGGCACCCCTTCATCCATTTTACTTGTCACATCCTCAAAAAATTCCAGAAGATTTGTCAAGCATGATTTCCCTTTCATAAATCCATGTTGACTTGGGCTAATCCTTTTACTGCTTTCCAAATGCCCCATTATTACCTCTTTAATAATTGACTCCATCATCTTTCCCACCACTGAAGTCAGGCGAACTGGTCTGTAATTCCCCGTTTTCTCTCTCTCGCTCCTTTCTTGAAAAGTGAGATAACATTAGCTATCCTCCAGTCCACAGGAACTGATCCTGAACCTATTGAACATTGGAAAATGATCACCAATGCGTCCACTATTTCTAGACCCACCTCGCTGAGGACCCTGGGATGCAGACCATCAGGCCCAGGGGATTTATCATCCTTCAGTCCCATTAGCCTACCCAATACTATTTCTCGCCTAATGAAAAAACATTTCAGTTCCTCAACCCCCTTAGATCCTCTGTCCTCTAGTACATCTTAGTGAAGACAGATCCGAAGTACCTATTCAACTCTTCTGCCATTTCCTTGTTGCCCATAATAATTTTACCCGTGTCTGCCTTCAAGGGACCCACATTTGACTTTGCTACTCTTTTTCCCTTAACATATCTAAAGAAGCTTTTACTGTCCTTTATATTCCTGGCCAACTTCCCTTCGTACTTCATCTTTTCAGCCCTTATTGCCCGTTCTGTTTCCTTCTGTTGTCCTATGAAAGTTTCCCAATCCTCTGGCTACTCTTTGCTGTGTTATACATCTTTTCTTTTAGTTTTATTCTATCCCTAACTTCTCTTGTCAGCCACGGTTACCTCCTACTCCCCTTAGAATCTTTCTTCCTTTTTGGAATGAAATGATCCTGCGTCTTCCGGATTATGCCCATAAATTCCTGCCATTGCTGTTCCACCGTCATTCCTGCTAGGATCCCTTTCCAGTCTACCTTGGCCAGCTCCTCTCCCATGCCTTCATAGTCCTCTTTGTTCAACTGCATCACTGACACTTCTGATTTAACCTTCTCCTTCTCAAAGTGCAGATTAAAACTAATCATATTATGATCACTACCTCCAAGTGGTTCCTTTACCTCGAGTTCTCTTATCATATCTGGTTCATTGGACAACACTAAATCCAGAATTGCCTTTTCTCTGGTCGGCTCCATTACAAGCTGCTCTAAGAATCCATCTCGGAGGCATTCTACAAACTCTTTCTTGGGGTCATGAACCAACCTGATTTTCCCAGTCTACCTGCATATTGAAATCCCCCATCACCACAGTAGCATTACCTTTGTTACATGCCAGTTTTAACTCCTGCTGCAACTTACACCATACATC
This sequence comes from Raja brachyura, assembly GCA_963514005.1. The sequence goes on from OY740786.1 coordinate 66,557,779, forward strand.
CGGGCTACTATTTGGGGGTCTGTAGATAACACTAATTGGTGTCCTCTTGCCTTTACAATTCCTCAACTCAATCCACAGTGACTCTACCTTGTCAGTCCGTATGTCTTCCCTCGCAAGGGACTGAATTACATCCCTCACCAGCCGAGCTACCCCCCCTCCTCTGCCCACCTGCCTGTCCTTTCTATAGGATGTATAACCCTGAATATTAAGTTCCCAGGCCCGATCTTCCTGCAGCCACATCTCAGTAATCCCTACAATGTCATATCTACCAACCTCTAACTGAGCCTCAAGCTCATCTACTTTACTTCTTATACATCGATCCCTATTACACTTGGCCATACTCTCCTATCCCTTTGTGAGTTTCCTTTCCCGTTAATTCTGGGGTCATTAACCATCCCTTTACTCTCTTTCCCTTTAACTCCGTCCTCGACTATTCCATTTGACACCCCACCCCCCTTATTCAGTTTAAAACCACCCGTGTAGCAGTGGCAAACCTGCCTGCCAGAATGCTGGTCCCCTACCTGTTAAGATGCAATCCGTCCCTTTTGTACAGTTCCCCCTTACTCCAAAACAGATCCCAGTGATCTAAGAATCTAAATCCCTGCCCCCTGCACCAGTTCCTCAGCCATACATTCAGGTCCCGTATCTTCCTGTTCCTGCTCTCCCCAGCACGAGGAACTGGAAGCAAACCGGAGATAACAACCCTGGAGGTCCTGCTTTTCAGCATTTTTCCGAGCTCTCTGAAGTCACACTGCAGAATATTCATCCCCTTCTTTCCGACATCGTTTGTGCCGACATGCACTACCACATCCGGCTGTTCACCTTCGCCCTTGAGGATTTTCTGCACTTTGTCCGTGAGATCCTGGATACTGGCACCAGGAAGGCAGCACACCATCCTCGAATCCCGTCTGTTCCTGCAGAAACCCCTGTCCGTACCTCTCACAATGGAGTCTCCAACTACAATGGCGTTGCCTGACTTGGCCTCTTTGGTTTTGGCTCAACAGCCCTTTTTGCTTCGCAAGCCAGTCCGCCGCTCAGTGTGACAACGTCTTCTGTCCCGACAACTTCTAAGTGGGTGAACCTGTTCACAAGAGGTACAACACCCGGGGACCTTTGCCTGTGATGCCTCGCAATACGGTTTAGGCACAGCCTGCCTGCAAACATCAGCTGATGGCACCGTGCTACCTGTATCGTACGCCTCTCGCACCATGACAGAGACCGAGCAGCGCTATGCTCAAATTGAAAAGGAGCTGCTAGCCATCGTTTTTGCATGTTCCACGTTTAGAGACTTTATCTTTGGGAAAACTATTACAATTGAAACTGACCACCAGCCCCTGGTCACCATCCTGAACAAGCCTATTCACGCAGCGCCTGCACGTTTGCAGCGCATGATGATGCAGCTCCAGCGTTTTGATTTCCGAATTGTTTACAAAAAGGGCAAAGATATGCTCATCGCCGACACTCTCGAGCGCCACGGGCGTCCTGTGAACAACATCCTTTTGAGTGCGACGAGCTTGCTGTCGACTTAAAGTCGACTTCGTTCCCACGGAATGATTGCTTCGCATTGCGGAACACACAGCTGCTGACAGAACGCTACAGCTGCTCTCCTCCATTATCAAGAGTGGTTGGCCCACAAAACAATCCAACACACCACGAGATATACAGCCATTCGTCTTAGTTCGCGATGAACTGGTGATACAAGACGGGATCATTACCAAGGGTCACAAAGTTGTGATTCCTTCATCCCTGCACGATGAATACTACAAAGATGTCCACAGCGGCCACCCAGGTACCGAGGCTACGCTTGCCCATGCCCAAAGCATGTTTTATTGGCCAGGAATGACCAAATACATACGTGAAAAAACGGCATCCTGCATTATTTGCAACAGCTTGGCACCCCACCAACAGAAGCAGCCTCTCCTGCAACAACCCGCTCCTGAACTACCTTGGTCATCCGTCGCTGTGGATATTTTTGAAAGGCATGGTAAACACTATGTAGTTCTGGTTGATTCCTATTCCAATGGGTTTGAACTTGATCTGCTGCCTACCATTACGTCTGAGATGGTTATACAAAAGCTTCCGAGACATTTATCTGTACACTGCGTACCAGTTCGACTGTAAACTGACAATGGGAGACAGTTCACCAGCCAGGCATTTAAAAACTTTGCCAAACATTCGAACTTTCAGCATGTTACCAGCAGCCCCGAATACCCTCAATCCAATAGCTTTGCTCAGCATGCTGTCCGGAACACAAAACAGTTAATGGAACGTTCGCATCTTGCCAATTCTGACGTCTACCTGGATCTGTTAAACCTGAGAGACATTTCCAGGGATGGTGTTCTAGGCTCTCCCGCCCAGCGGCTGATGTCTCGTACGACACGGCCCCAGCTCCCCGTCGCCCTGCAACAGCTGAAGCCACATGTGCTCAAACCTGCTGCGGTCCAGAAACGCATTCAGGAGAAACATGATGTCCAGAAGCGCTCCTATGACAAGTCGAGCAGACCACTAAAACCGTTACTGCAAGGTCAAGTAGTTCGCCTGCAGACTGCAGTTGGACATACCCGTCTGGGTTTCGTTGAGGGACCAGCCAAGGAACCTTGTTCCAATCTTGTCAACGTCGATGGTGTTCTGTATCGGCGCAGCCGTCAACATCTTCTGCCTGTGAACAAACCGCGACCATCTCCTCTCGGTCCTTACGCACCGCCGTTGATTTTCAAAACGCCTGCTGCTGTTGTCCGCCCCAGACTACCTGCACCCAGCATGTATTCCTCGCATCGTTCGGTTCCCTCATCCCCCAGTGCCCCTAGTCCTGCATGCTCGCCCCGCCGCTCCTCTCCAGGCTCTCCAGCTGCGTTCTCCTTCTTCGGTTCTCCACCACCCAGCCCTACTATCTTTTCCGGAATGGAGGAGGAAGGGTTTGTCCGTACACGTTTGGGTCGGGTTAGCAGACCGCCCGACAGTTACGGTGAGTATGTTTAAACGCATGTGTTTTAACAACTGTTTAACAACTCCTTTCTCCACGGGGAAGGATGTAGATTGGTTAGTGCATGTGCACGAATCAGAGTAATGTACTAACACTAGCTCCACCTTACTGTACACTTTATATTAGCACTCACTTCCCAAATTACGTAGTTACACCGGTGGTAGAGATAAACTAACAACGTATTGTACTACATCACCATGACTGATGATTAAAGATGACTTTGAACACCAGACTGTGTCTGTACAGTTGTTTATAGTTGTACCTCTCTATTTCTCTCTCTTTCCCTTTATCTCTCTCTCTCTCTCTCTCTCTCTCTCTCTCTCTCTCTCTCTCTCTCTCTCTCGCTCTCTCTCTCTCTCTTCTTGTATGTGGATTTGTGTGTGTGTGTGTGTGTGTGTGTGTGTTTATTTGTTTGTGTGTGATCACATCTTCTTGAAAAAACGACACGCAACGGTAACATTTTTACATATTCCGGTAGAGATTGTTTCCGTCAACTCCAAAATCATTTTATCTGAAAAATTCATGCATTGTTTCTCGAGTTATTTATGAAAATGTTCACAAATCCGATAAAACTTTGAAAATAAACTGGCTCTTTCGCTGATGTCACAATGGATCTGCTTGCTGCCATCTTGCTTGCGCTGCGAATGTCTGGCTCACACCGTGAGTGACGTCACCCCCCCCACCTCTCCCTTCTCCCCCCGGTTATTCCAAAGACGCTTGGGCACAGCTTTCTCTCGGCTCCTCGGTCGCCTCCTCTCTCACTCCCCCCCGGGCTCTCTTCCCCCCCGGGCTCTCTTCCCCCCCGGGCTCTCTTCCCCCCGGCCTCTCATCCCCCCGGCCTCTCATCCCCCCGGGCTCTCTTCCAACCGGGCTCTCTTCCCCGGCCTCTCTTCCACCACCACCCCCCCGGCCATCATCCACCCACCCCCTCTCCACCCGTCTTCCTCACCTCTCCCCCTCCCTCCTCCCCCTCCACCCCCCTCTCCACCCCCCCTTTCTCCCCATCCCTCCCCCCTTTCTCCCCGTCCCTCCCCCCCCAACTTCTCCCCCTCTCTCCTCCTCTCTCTCCCCCTATTCTCTCTCCCCCCCTCCTCTCCCCCCCCCCCCCCCCGCCTCTCTCTCCCCCGACCTCTCTCTTCCTCCTCCGGCATGGTTTGTGTGTGATCACATCTTCTTGAAAAAACAACGCGTTAACGTTGACATTTTTACAGATTCAGATAGAGATTTATGCTGTGGTCAAAAATCGCCTTATCTGAAAAGTTCATGCATTATTTCTCGAGTTATTCATGAAAATGTTCACAAATCTCAAATAAGGTAGAAAATAAACAAGATGGTCTCGCTGATGACGTCACAATGGATCTGACTGCCTGCCGTCTGCTTGTGCTGCGAGTTATGTTACCCCTGTTCTGTCTTCTGTATTGCTTGGCTTCTTAACTTTCACTTCTTTAAACTTGTCACTTAGTGTTTTTAAACGACTGCTCAGGTTGTGCTCCGCTGGGGTCCTTGACTCCTTGATGTTCTAGAAAATGGCAGCAGTCGATAACGCCTCGCGGGTGAGGGTGCAGGGCAGCGCGGTGGGAAGGTGGCCCTGGCAGCCATTACTCTGGGAGAGGCCGTCTATGGAGACCTACGATTCCTCCGTCGGACGCAGGGACTCGGGGAATCATGATGCCTTTTCCTCGCTGGTCATCCCGATCCCACCTGGCAATGTCTGGCCGTCACGGGGGGCGACCTCCTCTCCGTCTCCCCCGCCCGATCGGCTGTCACGCGGGTGGGTGGGCTTCAACTGCTTTTGACCGTCTTCGGATCTCTCCGAGCTTTCTTCTTTTTCAGCCCGCAGTCACTCATTCTTCTTCTTCTTCTTCTTGAGTGGAGAGTGGTCCCGCCCGCACAGTGTCCACGCGCCGGGTGGGGAGGCTGCTACCAAGCCCCCCTCCGTTTCTGCCCCCCTCCCTTTCTGCCACCCCCCTCTCTGCCCAGTCCTTCTCTGCGCCCCTCCCTCTCAGCCCCCTCTCCCTCTCTTCCCGCCTGCCTCTCTGTCCCCCCCTCCCTCTCTGCTCCCCCTCCCTCTCTACCCCCTCCCTCTCGCTCCCCTCCCTCTACCCCCTCCCCCTGGCACTCTCTCTACCCCTTCCCCTTCCCTCTCTAACCCTTCCCCCTCCCTCTCTACCCCCTCCTCTCCCTCTCTATCTCCTCCCCTCCTACCCCCTCCCCCTCCCCCTCCCTCTCTACCACCTTCCCTTCCCTCTCTACCCCCTCCCTCTCTGCCCCCTCCTCCTCCCCACTACCCCTCCCCCTCCCTCTCTACCCCTTCCTTTTCTAAACCCTCCCTCTCTACCTCCTGCTGCCTATCTACCCCCTCCCTCTGCCTTACCTCCGCCTATGCCTTACGTCCTTCTCTGCAGCCCTCTCTCTCAGCCCCCTCTCCCTCTCTGCCCACCTGCCTCTCTGTCCCCCCCTCCCTCTCTGCTCCCCCTCCCTCTCTGCCCCCTCCCTCTCTATCCCCACCGCCTCCCTCTACCTCCCCCTGGCACCCTCTCTACACCCTCCCCCTCCCTCTCTACCCCTCCCCCTCCCTCTCTATCCCCTCCCCTCCCTCTCTACCCCCTCCCCCTCACTCTCTACCACCTTCCCTTCCCTCTCTACCCCCTCCCTCTCTACCCCCTCCCTCTCAACCCCATCCTTCTGCCCCGCTACCCCCTTCCCCTCGCACTCCCTCTCTACCCCCTCCCTCTCTACCTCCTGCTCCCTCTCTGCCCTCCCTCCTTCTCTGCCCTCCCTCCTTCTCTGCCCTCCCTCCTTCTCTGCCCTCCCTCCTTCTCTGCCCTCCCTCCTTCTCTGCCCTCCCTCCTCTGCCCTCCCTCCTCTGCCCTCCCTCCTCTGCCCTCCCTCCCTTTCTGCCCTCCCTCCCTTTCTGCCCTCCCTCCCTTTCTGCCGCCTCCTCCCTTTCTGCCGCCTCCTCCTTTTCTGCCGCCTCCTCCCTTTCTGCCGCCTCCTCCCTCTCTGCCGCCTCCTCCCTCTCTGCCGCCTCCTCCCTCTCTGCCGCCCCCTCCCTGTCTGCCACCCCCCTCCCTCTCTGCGGCCCCCTCCCTGTCTGCTGCCCCCCTCCCTCTCTGCCGCTCCCGTCCCTCTCTGCCCCCCTCCCTTTCAGCCCTCCCTCTCGCCCCCCCCTCTCAGCCCCTCCACCCTCTCTGTCCCCCCTCCCTCTCTGTCCCCCCGCCTTCTCAGCTCCACCCCTCGCTCACTGCCCCCCCAATCTTCCGCCCCCCCCCTCTCTACCCCCTCCAGTGCCTCTGTCCCTCTCTGTGCCTCTGTGTCCCTCTCTGTGCCTCTGTGTCTCTCTATCTCTGTCTCTCACTCTGTGCCTCTGTGTCCCTCTCTGTGTCCCCCTCTGTCCCTTTGACCCTCTGTGTCCCTCTCTGCGCCTCTGTGTCCCTCTCTGCGCCTCTGTGTCCCTCTCTGCGCCTCTGTGTCCCTCTCTGCGCCTCCGTGTCCCTCTCTGCGCCTCCGTGTCCCTCTCTGCGCCTCCGTGTCCCTCTCTGCGCCTCCGTGTCCCTCTCTGCGCCTCCGTGTCCCTCTCTGCGCCTCCGTGTCCCTCTCTGCGCCTCCGTGTCCCTCTCTGCGCCTCCGTGTCCCTCTCTGCGCCTCCGTGTCCCTCTCTGCGCCTCCGTGTCCCTCTCTGCGCCTCCGTGTCCCTCTCTGCGCCTCCGTGTCCCTCTCTGCGCCTCCGTGTCCCTCTCTGCGCCTCCGTGTCCCTCTCTGCGCCTCCGTGTCCCTCTCTGCGCCTCCGTGTCCCTCTCTGCGCCTCCGTGTCCCTCTCTGCGCCTCCGTGTCCCTCTCTGCGCCTCCGTGTCCCTCTCTGCGCCTCCGTGTCCCTCTCTGCGCCTCCGTGTCCCTCTCTGCGCCTCCGTGTCCCTCTCTGCGCCTCCGTGTCCCTCTCTGCGCCTCCGTGTCTCTCTCTGCGCCTCCGTGTCCCTCTCTGTGCCGCTGTGTCCCTCTCCCTCTCTCTCTCTACCCCCCTCCCTCTCTAACCTGGATAGGGCGGGGTTGGGGTAATAGGAGTGAATGAATAATATTAATATAATATCAATGGGGGTGGTTAGTGTGTGTGGGGGGTTGGTTAGTGCGTGTGTGTGATGCCGCAGGCCGGCCCTTGTCCCCACAACCGCGCGTTGAGGGGACGGGACCCAACGGGTCCCACTTGGTCAAGTAACTATTAAAACTCTAATCTTGGATGTGTGTGTGTTTGTGTGTTATTCACATCTTCTGAAAGAACGATGCGCTAACGGTTACATTTTTACATATTCTGATAGAGATTTATGCTGTGAAGCCAAAAATTGCCTTATCTGAAAATTTCATGCATTATTTCTCGAGTTATTACTCTGCGTGTAATGAGGTGTAATCACATCCTCGGAAAAAAACGACACGTTAACGGTAAAATTTTTACATATTCCGGTAGAGATTTATCTCGTGGAGTTATTTATGATAATGTTCACAAATCTGAAATAACTTTGAAAATAAACCGACTCTTTCGCTGATGACGTCTCAATGGATCTGCTTTGCACGGCCTGCTCTGTGTTCCATGCGCTGCGAGTGGCGTCACCCCCCCTCCGTACTCAGGCCCTGAGCCTACAGCTGGGAGCCGCAGCCGGGAGCAAGGGAGTATTGCGTTCGGGAACCAGCCCTCCCCTGTGACGACCCCTCCCCCCAGGGTCGGGATCGAATCCGCTTAACTCGCAGTCGTTTGGTTGACGCCTGCCCCACTCCCCCCTCCCTTCCTCCTCTCCCCCCTCCTCCTCTACCCTCCTCCTCTCCCCTCCTCCTCTCCCCCTCCCCTCCTACTCCTCTCCCCCCTCCTCTCCCCCCTCCTCCTCTCCCCCTTCTCCTTAATTGCATCCTTTCCTAATATAATTGAACACTTTTTAATAATGGGTGGAGATTTGAACTGTTGTTTGAACCCCGCGATTGACAGGTCTACATCTGATCATGTGCTTCCAAATAAATCAGCTAATTTGATTAATTATTTTTTACTTGACTCTGGAATGTTAGAAGTTTGGAGATTTTTGCACCCAAATGACAAAGAATTTTCATTTTTCTCTCATGTATATCGCAGTTATTCTAGGATTGATTATTTCATACTAGATTCTCAGCTAAATCCATCAGTCACTGCATGTGAGTATGACGCAATCGGTATCTCTGATCACGCACCTTTGAAACTATCAATCAATCTACCTGATTCCAAGTTTAGTGCTAAATAATGGCGATTTGACGCTACTTTGCTTCAAGACTTAAATTTTATTAATTTTATGAAAGATCAGATTGCGTTTTACTTTTTGACAAACTCTACTGAAGAAATATCCAATGGTGTAGTCTGGGATGCTTTTAAGGCATATATTTGTGACAAATTATTTCATACTCCGCGGGATTAAAAAAACAAAATCAAAAATAAATAGGTACATTGGCTGACGAGATTAAAGAAATTGATTAAAAATATTCAAAAGGTCCTAGTTTAGAACTCTTCAAGAATAGAGTTGAACTTCAATTGAGACATGATTTGTTATTAGTATCACCAATTGAGAACCAGTTAAAACCAAAAGTCAATTTAATATACATGGCGAAAAATTTGGTAAATTACTTGCTAATCAATTGAAAGCGGTGTCGGCCAAGCATCAGATTACTAAAGTGAGAAAACGGGATGGTACAGTAACTGTAGACCATGACGAAATTAATAAATCCTTTCAAGAATTTTACACCTCACTATACCAATCAGATCTTCCTACTGATTCCAATATAATGCATGAGTTTTTAAAGAAAATGAACGTACCAAATTTACCATATAATTGAATTGAATTGAATTTATTGGTCATTCAGACCTTTCGGTCTGAACGAAATTTTGTTCCCCTGCAGTCATACATGTAATTAAAAAAATGACAGAAACACACAATAAACACAAATGTAACATCCACCACAATCAGTTCACCAAACACCTCCTCACTGTGATGGAAGGCAAAGTCTTAAAGTCTCTGTCTCTTCCCTCTTTGTTTCCCTCTGCGCCGAGGCGATCCAGGCTTCAGATGTTGTGACCCCACCGGGTGATGGTAAGTAAGTCAGTCCCGCGGTTCAACCGAGCTCCGCGAACGGGCCGGTTCAACTCCGCGGCCCGGGGTGGTCGAAGCTGCTGCCCTCCAGACCAACGGACGAAGCTGTTGTTGCGGGAGCTCGTAAAAACAGGTCACCAATCTGTGAGCTGCGAGCTCCCGACGATGTCGTCCACTGGGCCCACGGCCGATTCCACCGGGCCTGTGGTCGCGGTCGGGCCGCTGCCACTGCCGCCGCCTCCGCTCCGGGACCGAGTCGGGTCGCCGTTGCTGGCGCTGCTGCTGCTGCTGCTGCCGCTGGAACAGCTCCAGGACCGAGTCGGGTCACCACTGCTGCGGCCGGTGCTGCTGCTGGAACCGCTCCGAGACCGAGTCGGGTCCGAGTCGGGTCACCGCTGCTGCTGCTGGAATAGCCTCGAGGCCCGAGGCCGCCAGCTCCGCCATTAGGCCTTGGCGCAGACGGAGACGAAGACGGGGAATACGACACCCCCCCCCCCCCCGAAGGAAGAGACCCAGACATGTTTCTCCCCCCCACCCACATACACACACAATCTAATAAAACAAAACCAACTAAAAACAGGACAAAATAAATAAAATAACAGACGGACTGCAGGCGGGCCGCAGCTGTTAATGAGTCTCTGTTGTTAGATGAACCCATCATGGAAGAGGAAATACTGAAAGCAATCTTTTCAATGAATTCTGGTAAAGCTCCCGGTTTAGATGGGTTTCTTTCTTGGATCAAGCTGATGTATCATATACCTCAGGCTTCTGTATTTACTAATAATCAGAGATCCCCTTTTTTCAGGCTCTTTCGAGGTACTAGATAGGGTCCTTTACTATTAAGACCTTTACCCTTAAGTCCTTTACTATTTGATATTGCTTTGGAACCTTTAGCTTGAGTTAGGGCTATTAGGGAATCCCCTAATATTTTTGGTATTTTCCGTGGCAATAAGACACGTAAGCTATCTCTTTACGCAGATGATCTGTTATTATTTATTTCTAACCCTGAGAAATCTATTCCGGCAATAGTAGCATTACTTAATCAATTTAGTAGTTTTTCTGGTTATAAACTAAATCTTAGTAAGAGTGAGCTTTTTCCATTAAATAATCTTGTTTTGAATTATGGTCAGTTTCCATTTAGATTGACTACTGAAACTTTTACTTATTTAGATATTAAGATCACCAAGAAACACAAGGATTTATTTAAAGCCAATTTTATGCCTTTAATTGACCATATTAAACATCAGTTTACTAAATGGTCACCAATGTCCTTATCCCTAATTGGCCGAATCAATGCTAATAAAATGTTCATTTTACCTAAATTTCTGTATTTATTTCAGACGATACCAATTTTTATTGCCAAATCTTTCTTTGACATTATAGACTCCAATTTTCTTCATATATATGTCAACCCTCCGACCACTCCCCCCCCGTACTCAGGCCCCGGAGCCTACAGCTGGGAGCCACCAGCCGGGAGCGAGGGAGTGCGTTCGGGAACCAGCCCTCCCCTGTGACGACCCCTCCCCCCGGGGTCTGGATTGAAGCCGCTGAACTCGCAGTCCTTTGGTTGATGCCTGGCCCACTCCCCCCTCCCCTCTCCCTTCCTCCTATTCCCTCCTCCTCCTCTCCCCCTCCCCCTCCTCTCCCCCCTCCTCCTCCTCTCCCCCTCCTCTCCCCCTCCTCTCCCCCTCCTCCTCTCTCCCTCCTCCTCCTCTCCCCCTCCTCCTCTCTCCCTCCTCCTCCTCTCCCCCCTCCTCTGCCGCTCCCCCTCCCCCTCTCCTCTCCCCCTCCTCTCCCCCTCCTCCTTCTCCACCTCCCCCTCATCCTCCTCCTCCTCCTCTTCCCCCTCCTCCTCTGCCTCCTCTCCCCCCTCCTCCTCTCCCCCCCACTCCTCCTCTCCCCCTTCCTTTTCCTCTTCCCCCGCCCCCTCCTCCTCTTCCCGCTCCTCCTCCTCCTCTCTCCCCATCCTCTTATTATGGTTCACTTCTTAATAAACAGACAACTCACAAAAACATTAGTTAGACCAACTCAAGCTTTACTGATCATCGGCCGGGAAGTGACGGGGATGCACCAGTCAAGTAAGCAACACAGACACTTGACTTCCCCCGTGCCACCACTTCAATGAACAAAGAGGTGCATGATGTTTTATACTGTGTGTTTGTCACTTAGTTACATTCCAAAGATGTTAGTCATGGTCAGAGATACAGTCAATACACATTACCACAGGTTGCGTCTGAGCTTGTTTCTCGTCAATTAGTAGACACATTACAAAGGCATCTTATCAGTTGGTACTTTCAAGACAAGACATCTCAAAGGCATCGGTCATTGTCTCAATATACATCACTGAGCCAAGTCTGGGCTGCTCTCTCATCAATTGGTAGACACATTTCAAAGGCATTGGTCATTGTCTCAATACACAGCAACCTGAGGCAAGCCCGGACTTGTCTCTCTTATCAATCCACTGGAAAAGGCCTGCTTGAGACAAAATATAAGCTATAACCTAGTCCAGGATTCCATTATATATCTTTTATATATTTAAAAGCATTTACCCTTTTCATTCTCTCCTTTTTATCGTTTTGATGATAACAATTACAGTCCTCGCCGAGTACATAAGAAAGGCCAGAAGTATCGCAACAGACAAATTAAGAGTACAATTAATAATACAATCAATCCATTGTGGACAATAATTCCATATGTCCTTCCAAAAATATTAAATGGCCACCAACCTCCCCTGGAGCTATAATCAGAGAATTCAGCTCCTACCTTCTTTATTTGAGCTCCTTCCATTCTGATATGGGCAGCCAAGTCGGAAATGTTGGAGGAAGCATCGGGAATAAAAGTACAACATTCCTGGCCGATTATGGCGCACGTCCCTCCTTTTACTGCTAGGATAAAACCTTGGGCCATTCTGTTTTGTAATACTACAGTTCTCATAGCTACAATCTCAGCTGTTACCCCCTCTATCTCCTGAGTTGTACTCAAGGAGGTGGCAGTGGCATTAGCAAGCGTCTCCATAGTGGAGGCCATTTTAATCAGTTCCCGTGATACTACCATGCTACCATAGGACGGGAAGAGGATCATAAAAAGTTGCTCAGCCTTCGTTAGGCTTCGCTTGGAAATCCCCGTGTGCTGCTGTAACTGGTTCATGCTTCTCATGTGTGCGACCACATATGCAACATAACAACACCCTGTCCAGTGATGGGGTCTTTTTAGTCATTCCCAAGTTACCCCGTCTGCTGGCAGCACTCCTGGTAACCATGGGTAGGCCCAGGATCCACGTACAAAATATGTGCCATTAACTGGTTGGGGTGGGCTGGCAATGGTGGCTGACTGGGTTGTCATACACGTACTGTTTCCCAAAAATACACCAGTGCCTTGGTTGTGGCAAAAAACACGTAGTATTAACTGGCCTGTGTAGTTCTCTGCCTCGCTCGCTCGGCCCCGCCCTACTCGCTCTGCTCGGGGAAGTGAAGAGTCTAAAAAAGACTAACCTTGCTTCTATTCCGTTTCTTTTAAAAAACCTCGCGGTTTTTGACTTGATTGCACTAATTCCATTGCACCTTGTGGTTTTAACAGATTCTTTGAATATCTATATGATTAAATGTCTCATCTTGACCACTTCCTGTCTGCGCTGTGTATTGATTTTAGAAAAAACGCTACCATATATCGTTATGATTTTTGGCTATCTTACTCACAGTCCTCCTCCGCTGAGCAGACCCTGAGGATTTTTCCCATCCATGAAAAATAAAAAAGTTATGAGTGTTAAATAACCTTGAGATCCTCTCGCCTGTTAATCACTGTGACACCATTCCGGGGTGGGGGGGGGGGCAAAACTATTAAATCCTGGAATCCTGGACATGACTCAGTTACTCTGCAAGATCGTGAGGGAGAGGCCACGACTCTCATTCTCAGCTATGAATCAACTGAACTGTGAGTTGCAATGTACTTGCAATAAATGATTTGTTAGCCCTTAATGACAATCACATTAGTTGTTTGGCCTGCTGCCCTGCCTGTGCTTGAAACTGCAATGCTTTATTAGGTCCAAATGTGTTTGGAAGGAATAAATGCTTTATTAGGTCCGACTGTGTTTGGTGTGTGTGTGTGTGTGTGTGTGAGTGAGTGGTGTTAGTGACTGAGCAGCCAGTCCAGGAATCCATTCGGCTCACAATGTCCATACTAACCCTCTGGAAACCAGTCCTTTCGGCCCATGACACCATGCTAACGCTCCAGAAAGCCCCCCCCCCCCCCCCCCCCCCCCCCCCCCACTGGCCCCAATATTGGAATTGGTGGAGAGGTGGAATTGGTGCATTGGGGAACCAGCCCTCCCGTGTGAGGCTGGGACCCAACTGGTCCCACTTAGTCTAGTAATATATAACATTTTTAAAAGATTTTATTCCCCTTCTTTTAAAAGACCTCACCATTGCATTAATTCAGTTTTTAACTTGATTCTACTTCATATAACATTTTTAAAAAATTGACGTTGGTTTCATTACGTTTATTTTAAAATATCTCGCTGTTTTTAACCTGATTTGCTTTTCTTCATGCCCCGCTGGGTCGGCTCGGCCCGCCTTGCTTTTATTCACTTTCTCGGCCCCTCTCGCAGGGCTCGGCCCAGGTTGCGTTGGGGGAACGGGTTACGTTGGGGGAACGGATAATGGGGGTGACTGGCTCCGGTGGGCACCTGTGTCTGGGGTGAGCGCCAACGCCTCATTTGGCGACCAGCACTCCCGTGTGACGCCGCGCCCCCCCCCCACCCTCCTCCCCCCCAAACGGGTCCCACTTGGTCTAGTGTTTCAATCTAGTGCCTCGCATTCTTCTAAATTCCAGAGTATACAAGCCCAGCCACTCCATTCTATCAGCATATGACAGTCCCGCCATCTCGGGAATTAACCTCGTGAACCTACGCTGCACTCCCTCAATAGAAAGAATGTCCTTCCTCAAATTTGGAGACCAAAACTGCACACAATACTCCAGGTGTGGTCTCACTAGGGCCCTGTACAACTGCAGAAGGACCTCTTTACTCCTATACGGGCCAACTTAGGCTATTTTTTAGGCAACTAGGCTGTCGAGCCAATGAGAGTAGTCAAGCCAATTGACTTCTCCTGACATTAACCTGGTGTCGTCAGGTTAACATGGGTAGCCACCACATTAACGTAGGTTGTCACTAGGTGACGTAGGTTGGGCGCTGGTGCTGACTTTGTTTTTTTGTTGTTGTTAAAGTAATGATTCTATTTCAAATTTTATGTCGAAGGGGGGTCCAGTTGCCATTTTTTCAGCAACCTGCTCGCCAGCAGTCGCCTAAAAATAGTCTGTGGGACAGGCACCTATACTCAACTCCTCTTGTAATGAAGGGCAACATGCCATTTGCTTTCTTCACTGCCTGCTGTAAATGCATGCTTACTTTCAGTGACTGATGAACAAGGAGCCCCAGATCTCGTTGTACTTCCCCTTTTCCCAACTTGACACCATTCAGATAATAATCTGCCTTCCTGTTTTTGCCACCAAAGTGGATAACCTCAAGAGTCAAGAGTGTTTTATTGTCATATGTCCTGGACGGGACAATGAAATTCTTACTTGCTGCAGCACAACAAAATATGTGACTATGTAAACATAGTACATAAAGGGGGTAGAGAAAAAAAAGTTCAATAATAACAAATACTAGACTAAGTGTGACTCGTTGGGTCCCATGTTCACACAGGAGGGCTGGTCCCCCAATGCAATATTCCACATCTCCACCAATTCCAATATTGCTGGCCAGTAGGGGGGGGCTTTCTGGAGCGCTAGTATGGGTGTTGTGGGCCGAAAAGACTGGTTTCCAGAGGCTAGTATGGACATTGTGGGCCAAATGGATTCTTGGGCTGGCAGCTCAATCACTCAGGCCTGGTGGACTGGCAGCTCAGTCACTCAGGCCTGGTGGGCTGGGAGCTCAGTTACTCAGGCCTGATGGGCTGGCAGCTCAGTCACTCAGGCCCGGTGGGCTGGCAGCTCAGAAACTGCCATAAATTCTTCCCAAAACAGGTGAGAGACTCTGTGAGAGAGAAGGGAGAGAGGGTGGAGAATCAATTTTAGACTTTTTTCATCTTTTTCTGCAGATCATAACAACGAAGGAGGAAACTCTATCCTGGCCTGGATCTCACAGGAAGCAAATGAAGGCAGGGCGAAAAATGCTGGGGTGAGGTTTAATACTTGCAGGGGGAATACTTACTGATGGGCCGAAGGGAATCCTGGGCTAGTACAGGCCTGATGGGCCGAAGGGGCTCTTAAAAAAAAATCTGAGTGTAATCTCAGTGAAAGGCACTTTTTCTAGACTTTTCCTGGCCTGGCACAGGCCTTCTGGGCCAAAATGCTCCTCCTGGGCTAAAACGGGCATTTGGGGCAAAAGGGACTGATTTCTTGGCTATTAGGGGCCTTGTTGGCCGAAATTGGTGGTTTCAGGCAGGCCAAACAACTCATTTAATTTCATTTCCTATTGCATTGCACTTTCAAGCACAGGGCAGGCCAAACCAAACAGCTGATTGCATTTTTACTTCATTTCCATTGACATTGCACTTTCAAGCACAGGGCAGGCTCAAGCCAAACAGCTGATTACATTTTCACTTCATTTCCATTGCCATTGCACTTTCAAGCACAGGGCAGGCCAAACAACTCATTTCATTTTCATTAAGGGCTAACAAATCATTTATTCAAGTACATTGCATACTCACAGTGTTCTGTAGTTTCCCAGCTCAGATAGAGAGTCGTGACCTCTCCGTCGCCATCTTGCAGACAGACTGAGCCAAGCCCTCACTTCTGGGTGTTATAGTCCCTCCACCTCCCACTGGAAGGGGTGTGGCCTTCATGGCAGTGATTGGCGGGAGAGAGAATCTCAAGATTTTTTAAAAAGTCTAATAAGTCTTATTTTTCATTGATGGGAAAAATCCTTGTGGCCTGCGCAGCAGAGGAGGATTCTGAGTAAGATGGCTAAAAAACCACAGCCATATGTGGGAACATTTTTCCTAAAATAAAAGCACAGTGCAAACAGGAAGTGGTCAGGATGAGACTTTTAATTATATAGATAGTGCAATAATAATAGTCTTTTGCAGTTCAGAGCTCAGAGCTTATTTGTTGTCATGTTTAATAGCCTGATGGCTGTAGGGAAGAATCTGTTCCTGAACCTGGACGTTACTGTTTTCAGGATCCTGTACCTTCTTCCTGATGGCATTCGTGAAATGAGTCTGTGGCCAGGATGGTGTGGGTCTTTGATGATTTTGGCTGCCTTTTTGAGGCAGCGACTATAATAGATCCCTTCGACGGTGAGGTCAAACCCGGTGATGGACTGGGCAGTGGTCACAACATTTTGTAGTCTTTTCCGCTCCTGGACGTCAAGTTGCCGAACCAAGCCACGATGCAACCAGTCAGTATGCTCTCTACCGTGTACCTGTAGAAGTTTAGGAGAATCCTCTTCGACATGCCGAATCTCCGTCATCTTCTCAGGAAGTAGAGTCGCTGATGTGCCTTCTTTATAATTGCATCTGTGTGCTGGGTCCAGGAAAGATCTTCGTAAATATACACGCCTAGGAATTTGAAGTTTTTGACCCTCTCCACCATCGTCCCATTGATGTAAACAGGATTGTGGGTCTTCATCCTTTCCCCTACCAAAGTCCACAATCAGTTCCTTGGTCTTACTCATGTTGAGAGCCAGGTTGTTGTGCTGGCACCATTTGGTCAGTCGGTTGATCTCACTTCTATACTCTGACTCATCCCCACCTGCGATTCGTCAAACAACAGTGGTGTTGTGGGCAAACTTGATGATTGAGTTCGCACTATGTCTGGCTACGCGATCATGGGTATAGAGTGAGTAAAACAGGTGGCTGAGCACGCAGCCTTGAGGTGCTCCCGTACTTATTGTTACTGAGGATTAAGTGTTTCTGCCAATTCGAACCGACTGTGGTCTATGGATGAGGATGTCGAGGATCCAATTGCAGAGGGATGCGCAGAGACACAGTTCTGTGAGCCCGGTAACCTGCTTGGAAGGGATGCTGGTAATAAACGACGAGCTGTAGTCTATAAAAAACAGCCTGACATAAGTTTTTTTATTGTCCAAGTGGTCCAATGCGGAGCGGAGAGCCAGTGAAATTGCATCCTCCATTGACCTGTTGTGGTGGTATGCGAACTGCAGTGGGTCGCGGTTCTTGTCGAGGTAGGAGTTGATGTGCACCATAACCAACTTCTCAAACCACTTCATCACCACAGACGTTAGTCCCACTGGTCGATAGTCATTGAAACACGTCACCTTACTCTTCTTGGGCACCGGTATTATTGATGCCCTCTTAAAGCAGGTTTCTCAGACCTCAGAAATGAGAGGTTGAAAATGTCCGCAAAAACTCCCGCCAGTTGGTCTGCACAGGTCTTGAGAACTCGACCGGGTATACCATCAAGTCCAGGCACTTTCCGAGGGTTCACCCCCCGGAAGGATCTTCTGACGTCGGCCTCTGTGACTGTGACTGTGATACCGTCAGGGCGAATGGGGGCTCGGGAAGGCACATCAGTGTTCTCCATATAGAACCGTGCGTAGAACATATTAAGCTCGTCAGAGAGTGATGCTTCGCTGTCTCTTGAGCTGCCTCCTGAATTACCCTTGTAGGAGGTGATGGCATTCAAGCCCTGCCACAGTTGCCGAACATCCGTCTCATCCTCCAGCTTAGAGCAGAAGTCCCTTTTGGCCTTTTTGATGGCCTTACCAAGGTCGTATCTGGACTTATAGACCTCTGCATCGCCAGACCTGAATGCCTGGGATCTGGTCTGCAGAAGAATGTGGATCTCATTGTTCATCCAAGGCTTCTGGTTAGGAAACGCTTGAAAGGTTTTTGTTGGAACACAGTCCTCCACACATTTCCTTATGAAGTCTGTAACCACTGTGGCGTATTCATTCAGGTCCGTTGCCGAGTCCTTCAACATTGCCCAGTCTACAGACTCCAAGCAGTCCTGTAGTTGTTGCTCTGCCTCCCCCGACCACCTCTGTACAGTCCTCACCTCTGGGGATGCTTGCTTCAGTTGCTGCCTGTATGCAGGAAGAAGCAGTACTGCTGAATGGTCGGATTTCCCGAAGCGAGGCCGAGGGATAGAGCAATAGGCATCTTTGATGGTCGTGTAGCAGTTGTCGAGGGTGTTTGATACTCTGGTGCTGCAGGAGACATGTTGGTGGAAGTTAGGGAGCGATTTCTTCAGGTTGGCTTTGCTGGTCCCCGGCTATGGTGGTAAACGCCTAGGGGTAAGCCGTCTGGTGCTTGTTGACCATGGCGTGCATCTCTCCCAGTGCCAAACGGACGTCTGCCTAGGGTGGGATGTAGACCGCGGTCAGGATGATGGAAGTGAATTCCCTCGGTAGGTAGAAGGGGCAGCACTTCACACTCAGATGCTCGAGGTGCGGAGAGCAGGGGTTAGATAGGACAGCCACGTCTGAGCACCACGCTGAGTTGACCATGAGGCAGACGCCCCCCCCTCCCTTTCCCAGATGCCTGTATACGGTCCATGCGATGAATAGAGAAACCTTCAGGCTGGACTGAGACTGAGGAGCTGGGGGTGTGCCCTGTCTCTGTGAAACAGAACGCAGGGCATTCCCTCAGCTCCCTTTGGTAAAGCTTCCTTGACCTTAAGGCCTTAAGTCCTCCATTACTGCCCACTCAGCCAACCTGTCCAAGTCACCCTGCATCCTCATAGCATCCTCCTCACAGTGCACACTGCCACCCAGCTTTGTGTCATCTGAAAATTTGCTAATGTTACTTTTAATGCCTTCATTAAATCATTAATGTATATTCTAAATAGCTCCGGTCCCACCACCGAGCCTTGATCCTGTTACTGCTATCCAAATGTGTCGCTATTTCATCTTTATAATTGACTCCAGCATCTTCCCCACCACCAGGCCATCTGGTCTATAATTCCCAGTTTTCTCTCACTAGACGAACCGTCCGTAATGTCACCTCTGATTACTGCCATGACATCCTCCTAAACTAACAATGCCACCCGCGGAGGCTCGCAGGTACAGTAAGCTCCGTTGGTGCTGGGAGATTCTGCCCGATGGCCTCGAGGCCATCGGGCAGAATCTCCCAGCACCAACGGAGCTGGAGGTGCCGACTGTAAGGGAATTCCCGATTGCTGGGGAATCCCCAACATCGCGGAGACTCTCAAGTACTGTATCTGTAAACACCGAGGAGCCTTCATGGAGTACGGAAACATGGTCGTCGGGCAGAACTACAAGTAAGACTGAAGCGCAGGGACTTCGGCCCCCTCTCCCTACCATCCTACTAGCCAGTTACTAGAAAACAAAGTGGAGGACTTAAGGGCAAGGCTGCTTTACCAAAGGTAGCTGAGGGAAAGCTCTGTGTTCTGTTTCACAGAGACATGGCTCACTCCCAGCTCCCCAGACTCAGCGGTCCAGCCTGAAGGTTTCTCCATCCACCATATGGACCGTACGCAGGCATCTGGGAATGGGAGAGGAGGCGGCGTCTGCCTCGTGGTCAACTATGCGTGGTTCTCAAACGTGGTTCTCAATCCTATCTCCTGCTCTCTGCACCTCGATCATCTAACGGTGAAGTGCCGCCCCTTCTACGCATCAAGTTCGCCGACGACACCACTGTTGTTGGATGAATCACAGATGGGGATGAGTCAGAGTATAGAAGTGAGATCAACCGACTGACCAAATGGTGCCAGCACAACAAACTGGCACTCAACATTAGTAAGACCAAGGAACTGATTGTGGACTTTGGTAAGGGAAGGATGAGGACCCAAAATCCTGTTCACATCAATGGGACGACGGTGGAGAGGGTCAATAACTTCAAATTCCTGGGCGTGCATATTTCCGAAGATCTTTCCTGGACCCAGCACACCGATGCAATTATAAGGAAGGCACATCAGCGACTCTACTTCCTGAGAAGATTAGGGAGATTTGGCATGTCGAAGAGGATTCTCCTAAACCTCTACAGGTGGAGAGCATTCTGACTGGTTGCATTGTGGTCTGGTTCGGCAACTTGAACGTCCAGGATCGGAAAAGACTACAAAAAGTTGTCACCACTGCCCAGTCCATCACCGGCTTTGACCTCTTCACAATCGAAGGGATCTATCGTAGTCACTGCCTCAAAAAGGCAGCCAAAATCATCCACACCATCCTGGCCACACACTCATTTCACCATTGCCATCAGGAAGAAGATACAGGAGCCTGAAAACTGAACATCCAGGATCAGGAACAGCTTCTTCCCTACAGCCATCAGGCTATTAAACACAACAGTGACTAAGCTCTGAGCTCTGAACTGCAAAATACTATATTATTATTGCACTATATTTGTTATTTATTGAACTTTTTTCTTTTTTTCCTCTTCTCCCGTTGTATACAATGCTTACATATTCACATATTCTGTTGTGCTGCAGCAAGTAAGAGTTTTCTTGTCTCATCCGGGACATATGACAATAAAACAGTCTTGACTTGACTCCCTTCTATTTTTCCCTCACCCGTGTCTCCTGAAGGTCCTGTACCCCAAAACATTGAGCTGCCAGTCCTGTCCCTCCCTTAACCAGGTTTCAGTCATGGCGACAACGTCCCATTCGATCGTACCTATCCATGCCCTTAGCTCATCGAGCTTACCTGTCCTGGTGTGCAGGGACCTCGGCTGAAAATCAGGCCAGGCCCAACATTAAAATAACAGTCTAACACAGAAACATAGAAAATAGGTGCAGGAGTAGGCCGTTCGGCCCTTCGAGCCTGCACCACCATTCAATATGATCATGGCTGATCATTCAACTCAGTATCCTGTACCTGCCTTCTCTCCATACCCCCTGATCCCTGTAGTCACAATGGCCACATCTAACTCCCTCTTAAATATAGCCAATGAACTGGCCTCAACTACCTTCTGTGGCAGAGAATTCCAGAGACTCACCACTCTATGTGGGACCTTGTCGAAAGCCTTCTGAAAGTCTAGATATAACACATCCATTGGTTCTCCATTATCCACTCGACTAGTTACATCCTTGGAAAATTCTATAAGATTCGTCAGACATGATTTACCTTTTGTAAATCCATGCTGACTTTGTCCAATGATTTCACCACTTTCCAAATGTGGTGACTCTCACAGTTTCCCCACTACCGATGTTAGACTAACTGGTCTGTAATTCCCCGTTTTCTCTCTCCCTCCTTTTTTTAAAAAGTGGGGTTACATTAACTACCCTCCAATCCTTAGGAACTACTCCAGAATCTAAAGAGTTTTGAAAAATTATCAGTAATGCATTCACTATTTCTGTGGCTACTTCCTTGAGTACTCTGGTGTGCAGCCTATCTGGCCCTGAGGATTTATCGGCCTTTAATCCATTCAATTTACCCAACACCACTTTCCGGCTAACCTGGATTTCACTCAGTTCCTCCATCTTATTTGACCCCTGGTCCCCTGGTATTTCCGGCAGATTATTTATGTCTTCCTTAGTGAAGACAGAACCAAAGTAGTTATTCAATTGGTCTGCCATGTCCTTGTTCCCCATGATCATTTCACCTGTTTCTGACTGCAAGGGACCTACATTTTTTTTAACTAATCTTTTTCTCTTCACATATCTATAAAAACTTTTGCAGTCAGTTTTTATGTTCCCTGCCAGTTTTCTTTCATAATCTATTTTCCCTTTCCTAATTAAGCCCTTTGCTGGACTCTGAATTTCTCGCAGTCCTCTGGTAGGCTGCTTTTTCTGGCTAATTTGTATGCTTCATCTTTTGTTTTGATACTATCCCTGATTTCCCTTGTTATCCATGGATGCACTACCTTCCCTGATTTGTTCTTTTACCAAACTGGGATGAACAATTGTTGTAGTTCATCCATGCAGTCTTTAAATGCCTTTCATTGCACGTCCACTGTCAACCCTTTAAGAATCAATTGCCAGTCTATCTTGGCCAATTCACGTCTCATACCTTCAAAATTACCTATTTTTAAGTTCAGAACCCTTGGTCCTGAATTAATTATGTCACTCTACATCCTAATGAAGAACTCAACCATATTATGGTCACTCTTGCCCAAGGGGCCACGCACAACAAGGCTGCTAACTAACCCTTCCTCATTACTCAATACCCAGTCTAGAATAGCCTGCTCTCTCGTTGGTTCCTCTAAATGTTGGTGTAGAAAACTATCCCGCATGCATTCCAAGAAATCCTCTTCCTCAGCACCCCTGCCAATTTGATTCACCCAATTTATATGTAGATTGAAGTCACCCATTATAACTGTTTTACCTTTGTTGCACGCATTTCTAATTTCCTGTTTGATGCCATCCCCAACTCCACTACTACTGTTAGGTGGCCTGTACACAACTCCCACCAGCGTTTTCTGCCCCTTAGTGTTTCGCAGCTCTACCCATATCGATTCCACATCCTCCAAGCTAATGTCCTTCCTTTCTATTGCTTTAATCTCCTCTCTAACCATAAATGCTACCCCACCTCCTTTACCTTTCTGTCTATCCCCCCTGAATATTGAATATCCCTGGATGTTCAGCTCCCAGCCTTGGTCAACCTGGAGCCATGTCTCCGTGTTCCCAATTATATCATAGTCATTAATAGCTATCTGCACCTTCAACTCATCCACCTTATTATGAATGTTCCTTGCATTGAGACACAAAGCCTTCAGGCTTGTTTTTACAACACTCTTACTCCTTATACAATTATGCTGAAGTTGCCCTTTTTGATTTTTGCCCTGGATTTGTCTGCCTACCTCTTTTACTTTTCACCTTGCTACCAATTGCTTCCACCCTCATTTTATACCCCTCTTTCTCTCTGCTCACACATTTAAGAAACCCACCACCTCTTATTCTCTGCCTCCTGCCTCCGACACTGTCTACTAGCTTTCTCTATTTGAGTCCCTCCCCCCAACATCCTTTTATCTGTTCTCTAAAAGTTTGAAAACGGGCATATATTTTGTTACCCTTTCTCGCAAGCAAAGTCAATACTGGTCCAAATCTGATATTTTTCTTGTGCTAGTCACAAAATCTAATTTGTCAGATACTTTCGTCCATATTGACTTGGAATTGTCCAGTAAAAGTAACATATCTTACACAGGGGAAAATGTGCAAGAATGTGCAAGAATTTGAAGGAAATAAGATTTCTTGGTTTGGAATTAATAAACTAAAATAGTTTCCGGAGCTCTGTTGCACAACTTTCTGAGTTTCAGTTCCCTTTAGGTTTACTCAGTCCTACTGAGTAGGTTTACTCCTACTGAGTAGGTTTAATAAACTAAAATAGTTTCCAGAGCTCTGTTGCACAACTTTCTGAGTTTCAGTTCCCTTTAGGTTTACTCAGTCATATTTTGATTTAAAAAAAAAAAAATCATAAAAGCTCAGGAGCACAACTATCTGATTTTCAGATAAAAAAGGAAATAGTACATATATCTCATAAGCATGAATTTATTAACAAAAAACATGCAAGAAACATTCATTTAGAAACCAATCACTTTAGGTTTGCTCAGTCATATTTTGATTTAAAAAAAAATAATAATCATAAAAGCTCAGGAGCACAACTGTCTGATTTTCAGATAAAAAAGGAAATAGTACATATATCTCATAAGCATGAATTTATTAACAAAAAACATGCAAGAAACATTCATTTAGAAACCAATCACTTAGTCCTCTTTATTTAACTTAAAAGGTACAGTAATTCATTACAGGTCAAGTGGGATACACCAAAAGTGATGTGAGGGCTCTTTTATTCATGATTCATCAACGTACTTTTTATGAAAATTTAATTATCACTCAACTAAGTGGGCCCTGTCACACGGGAGGCCTGGTCCCCCAACGCAACCCGTTCCCCAATGGAATATTCCACCACTCACCCGTTCCCCCAATGCAACCCGTCCCCCCAACGCAATATTGCACCACTCACGCATTGCCCCCAACTGCGCAGGCACGGCTCATTTCCCCTCATCCCCCAGCACTCCCACCCCTTCCACTTTACCCTCCCTCTTCTTTCCCCTCTCTTCCTCCCCTCCCCAATTCCTCCTTCACCTCCCCCTCCCTCTCCTTTCCCCTACCCTCAGTCACTCCCTCCCTCCATAACTCCTCTCCCCTCACCTCCCCTATCCCACCACTATCCCTCCTGACCTCCTTCACTGCCCTCCTCTCTCTCTATTCCCCACTCCCTACCTCCCCTCTCCTCTCCCTCTATTGCCCCTCCTCCCCCATGTGGGAGCCAGCAAGGGGGACCAGAGGGGTAGTGGCTGGAATTGGTGGTGCGATGGGGACTCACAGCGGGCACTGGTCGCTGGTCGTTATCCGCCGGGATCAGAGTCTCCGCTTTCCGTTTGGCGACGTCTCCGACTCCGGGCTGGGGTGGGTCTCTGACTCTGGGCTGGGTCTCTGACTCTGGGCTGGGCTTGGTCTCTCATGCCGGGCTGGGCTGGGTCGGGTCTCTGATGCTTCGATGCATGGAGCTGAGCAGCATGGGACTGGGCTGCTTGGGGCTGGGCTGCTTGGAGTCTGGGCTGCTTGGGGTCTGGACTGCTTGGGGCTGGACTGCTTGGGGCTGGACTGCTTGGGGCTGGGCTTCTTGGGGTCCATCCGAAAATTATGTCCGGTTGGAAACCTCCACCGGCCATACTCAGCTCCAGTAAAGACGCGATGGCGCAGGAAGGGGCGGACCGCCCCGGTGAGTGACAGGAGAAGAGACTAATCTGCGAGGCTCTGAACGGCAGGAGAAGAGATTGATCTGCGCACGCGTGGTTTTTAAGATTTTTTAAACTTCACTAACTTTTACGACATTCAACCGATTGGACCGAAACAGTGGATACGCAGCACTGGAGAACGGTGAGTGAACTGGCGAAAAATCGTAGCGCTATCTCGAACTTTTTGCGCAAATAGAAAGACCCTACAAACCGGAAGATAGCAAGATCAGAGTTTTAGTTATGTATAGATAGAAGATATATGGTATCACAGTCATAAAGTGGCATCTCTCACAATCAGAGTTGACTTGACTTGCAAAGGCAGAAGTTCCAATCTTATTGGCTGTGCAAAAAACAAATTGGTGTAGGAACTCAACCAGTCAGGCAGCATCTATGCAGGCAGAAGATTGATTGCATTTTGAATTGAGACCGTGCATCAGGATGTCCTTGCTGGATTGGAGTTCATTCACCAATAGTAGAACTGGAATTCCTCACCTGTTACACTAGAAGAACTGTTCTTGGATCCAGCAAGACCAATCATTTGAATTATAATTGTACTGCTTTGAATGCAAGGGGCTGTGAGATAAACATAGCGGTTATAAAATCATTGAGGGAATAGACAGGGTGAATGCACAGAATATTTCTCCCCATGGTAGAGGAATCAAGAACTGAAGGGCATAGGTTTAAGATGAGAGGGGAAAGATTTAATAGGAACCTCAAGGGAAATCTTTTCACATAGAGAGAGGTGGGTATATGGACCAAGCTGCAGAGGAAGTAGTTGAGGCAGGTAGTATAACAACATTTAAAATATATTTGCGCAGGTATTTGGATAGGAATCGTACATAGGGATATTATCCCAGTGTGGGAAAATGGGACGTTGGTTGGCATGGAGGAGTTGGGTCATGTAGTCTTTTTCCATGCTATATGGCGCTAATAAGAAAATTAAACAGGTAAGTCACATTTTTCAGTACTAGAGTTTGTTTTAATATTTTTAGTAATTTCAGTATGTTTCAAGATGATTTTAAAAGAAAATTAAATTTCATTTTAATATCGATTACATTTTTAGATGTTTCTGAATGTCTGGCATCCAGGAATCATTGATATCGCATGAAGCCTAAGCACAGCAGGGCCTTCTCTTTCATCCCCATAATTGTCTCCGCCAGCAAGGTCAACCAGAGGAATACTGATACGTGTAAGTTTGTGCAATGAAGTACACAGATGATGAGTGTGGGCAGCAGGCCTCACATATTGCTGCAAGTGGCTTATATTGTTATTCCTTGTACATGGGGAAATGCTACCTGCCTACATTTTAACGAGATACAGTGGGAAAAAAAAAGATATGGGATGTGGGAGATGTGGGATATGATTTAATCACACAATATCTTTTGGTAGGTAAACCTCTACTTAATGAAATGTTTAAATGCTAGTAAAAAAAAATAAGAACATTCCAGTGAAATGAAGAGATGCTACTTTTAGGCAAAGGAATTCAGTGCGATTACACAAGAAAAGAAAAATGTGCAAATATTGCTATGGTATTGAAAATAAAGACAACTATTCCATACAAGGCAATATTTTTAGATGAACCTTTGCCAGTAAAAAGAAAATAATGAAACACATAAATGCTTGTTAGCTATGGCAACGCAGAAGGGGAGAACATCTGCGGCTTTCTCCTTAAGGGCCTGTTCCACTTACGTGATTTTTTTCGGCAACTGCCGGCAGTTGTCATAGTCGCAGCAGGTCGCCGAGAGTGGTGCCTGTATGGTCGTGAGTAGTCGCCCAAAGAGTCGTACCTTTTTCTGGTCGATGCTGGATTCTCAACATTTTGAAAATTTTTGGGTACCTGCTGCGACTATGACGGGTGCCGGCAGTCGCCATAAAAATTGTGTAAGTGGGACAGGCCCTTTACTCACCTACTGTGTGTATATCAAAGTCAAAGTCAAGTCAAACAAACTTTATTGTCATTTAGTAATACATTGATATAAGCAGTTCCAAACGAAATTACGTTGCATTTGGCTCCCTGTGCAACATGATAAATTAACAGAAGGATAGGCATGGATAAAAAGGATAAAAGGATAAATGGACAATGGTGGCAGCCCATTACATGGCATTCAGGAGTCTGATGGCTCGTGGGAAGAAGCTGTTGCAGAACCTTGATGTTCTGCTCCTTATTCTGCGATATCCTTTTCCCGAGGGCAGCAGAGTGAACAGACCGTGATGGAGATGTGTGGGGTCTTTTATAATACTGCTGGCCTTAGACACGCAACGTTTGGTCGCAATATCCCCGATTGAGGGGAGAGAGGTCCCGATGATTTTTTCCGCTGTCCTCACCACTCTCTGCACAGACTTCCAGTCTGAGGCTCTACAGTCCCCAAACCAGACAGAGATACAGCTGGTCAGAATACTCTCTATGGTGCCCCTGTAGAAAGTAGTGAGGATGGGACGGGGGAGATGAGCTCTTCTCATCCGGCGCAGAAAGTGCAACCGCTGCTGCGCTCTCTTAATTGTTGATGAGATGTTGGACTTTGGGATTTGCTGCTTCTTGGAACTGTTAAGCAAATAGGTGAAGTCTTATGGAAATCCTCCATCCATATTCACTATGAGAAATCTCAATCAGTGTCACAGTCATCTACAGTACAGTAAAATACATAGCAAGTTCATTTACCTCCACAATAGAACTTCCCTTACCTTCCGTTTTAACTAATATCCTATTTTTCTTTATTGCGTTCATCTTGCCTTTCTGTATAACACTTCAGCATTATTTCTTCCCATAATTATAATATTTAAATACATGAATCCTGTTATTTTGCCTAGAATACTGGCATTGTACAAGAATGAAAAATTATCATGCACAATTCTAGTGAATGAACTAGATGTGAATCATACCCTGCTTTGATTTATGTACACACGGTACAAAGCTATACGGTAGATAGAATTGATCCTCTATTACAGATAAAAATAATTCCATACAAACTAGGTCGCATTTGTCCATCTCCCAGTGAGTAAAGGGCCTGTCCCACCAGCATGCAACTGTATGCGATGAGCGCGACCTAACGTGGTCGCTTGAGCCGTCCGCCGTTGCTTCGATCGCCGGAGCCGTGCGGAATTGTGCGGAGTTCGTTCAGACATCGCGCTGGGGGTTCCGAAAAACTGACTATGTTCAAAAATTCCGCGCGGCAACGGCTTGTCGGCTCGCAGTCGCTTCGACGCATTACACACCGCCTCGACATCGTGCCTCCGTGAACCTATCTGTAGGTGCCTCCGTGACCCTCTATGTGTGTGGCTTTGTGGCCCTCTGTGTGTGTACCTCTGTGCCCGTCTCTGTGTGCACCTCTCTGTCCTGGCGAATTTACCCTAAGACTTCGCTCCAAGTTCGCCTCATTTTGCGCCGCATTGCGTCACTCACCCGACCTCCGCGCGGCCCTCGCTGCTCAACGCATGGAGTCGGATGCTGGTAGGACAGGCCCTTAAGGCTCTATCTAATGGCATCTTGACCTACCTCAACAATGTGCATTATCCTAGAACCTTGTTAACCTGTGGAGAAAATAAAATTCAGTTAACAGTAATTTGTTTTTACTGGTTGAATAATCCCTGTTGTTCATTTACTTATTTAATTAACCTATCAAATGTTTAAAGAAAATTAGAGAGAGGCAGTAAACAATGGCAATGACACCAATGCCATTCTCCAGTAAATGAAATAAAATGTTGTCAGCTGAGGCCTTGGCATGAACCAGTATGAATAACTTGATAAATTATTGTGTTCAACATCAGTCCTGGGATGTCAGGACTTTCATATGAGGAAAGACTGGATAGACTTGGCTTGTACTCGCTAGAATTTTCAAGACTGAGGGGGCATCTTATAGAAACTTACAAAATTCTTAAGGGGTTGGAGAGGCTATATGCATGAAGATTGTTCCCAATGTTGGGGAGGTCCAGAACAAGGGGTCACAGTCTAAGAATAAGGGGTAATTCCTTTAGGACCGAGATGAGGAAAACATTTTTCACACAGAGTGGTGAGTCTTTGGAATTCTCTGCCACAGAAGGTAGTTGAGGCCAGTTCATTGGCTATATTTAAGAGGGAGTTAGATGTGACCCTTGTGGCTAAAGGGATCAGGGGGTATAGAGAGAAGGCAGGTATAGGATACTGAATTGGATGATCAGCCATGATCATATTGAATGGCGGTGCAGGCTCGAAGGGCCGAATGGCCTACTCCTGCACCTATTTTCTATGTTTCTATATTACTGCCGATTCACATACCTTTGCAAAAACATTTATCTATCTATCTATCTATCTATCTATCTATCTATCTATCTATCTATCTATCTATCTATCTATCTATCTATCTATCTATCTATCTATCTATCTATCTATCTATCTATCTATCTATCTATCTATCTACTATTAAAACTCGGTGTGTGTTTGCCGACCGACTGACCAACCGGCCAGATTTGCCCTTTGATACCACGGTTCGCCAAAACCACACGTTCAAACCACGAGATATTTTCCATTTTGCCACTCATCACACTTTTACATTCACAAATGCACTCCTCATTACATTTAGACATTTTTATGTACACATTTTAACATAAAATCATTCACCCCCCCCCCCCCACACACACTCACTCATTTTGTGGCCTCCTGCTGGCCAGACACCATAACTGCTGCAGCCTGCCCTCCTCCAAAAACGCCGCCATTTTTATTCCCCGCAGCCGATTTTCCCTGCCGATTTGGCTCCCGATTTCACTTCCTCCACTCCCTCCTCCCCCCCTCCCCTCCCCTTCCTCCCCCTCCCCTCCCCACCCCCTCCCCCTCCTCCCCCCCCCCATACTCGGGTACTGAAGCACGTTCGGGGACCAGATCCAACGGGTCTGCACTTGGTCTAGTATACTTTTAAAACTCTGTGTGTGTCTGCCGACCGGGTGCGTGGGTGTATGTCACATTCCATTTTTTTTCCCGATAAAATCTTTGGCTTTTGATTCCATGGTCCGCCAAAACCAGATGCTCAAACGGCGCAATTTTGTTCCATTTTGCTAGACATTACACTTTTACATTCACTAATGCACTCCTCATTACATTTAGACACATTTTTAATAAAATCCTTCTCCCCCCCCCTTCACAATATTTCAAAATGTTTAAAAAAATCAAATTGGTCTCACCCATAGAATGTTGGTGAACGTTCTATCGTGTGATATCACAATGCCCAATGCTCACAGATGTCCAATCGGAACGGATTAATTTACATGTGCCTTTGCACCAGTCCCAGCCCCCGCTCGACCCACCCCGTCTGATGTCGCAGCACGTTCCATTGTGTGATGTCACAATGCCACCCCTCACAGATGTCCAATCGGAATGGGTCTCATTTACATATGCCTTTGCCGCAGCCCCAGCCACCCCCCCCTCCGCCACCGCCACCCCCCCCCCCCCCCCCCGTAGCCTGTATCGAAGCGCCTGATCATGTGTGTGGGTATAGAGAAAGAGGATTGGGGATGAATAGATGGTCTGCCCCTACGTCCCCATTCCCTCTCTACGTCCCCACTCTTTCCCCTCTCTCCCCCCACCCCTCTCCCCCTCCCTCCACACTCTTCCCCCTCCCTTCACTATCTCATCTCACTCCTCTCCTCCCTACCCCATCTCCCTCCTCACTCCTCCCCTCCCCCACACCTCTCTCCCCCTTCCCCATCCCTCTCTCCTCCCCCACCCCTCTCTCCTCCCCCCTCTCCATCTCCCCCTCCTCACCCCTCTCCCTCTCCTCACCCTCCTCTTCCCACCCCCATTTCTCTCTCCCCCACCTCCCTTCCCTCTCCTCCACCCCCCTTCCCTCTCTCCCCCCACCCCTTCCCTCTGCCCCTCCCCACTCTACCCCCTCCCTCCACACTCTTCCCCCTCTCTCCCCTACCCCATCTCTCTCCTCTCTCCTCCCCTCCCCCATCCCTTTCTCCTCCCCCTCTCCATCTCCCTCTCCTCATCCCTGTCCTTCTCCCCCTCCTCCTCCCACCCCATCCATCTCCCCCCCACCCCCTTTCCTCTCTCCCCGCCCCCTTTTCCCTACCCCTCTCTCCCTCTTCCACCACTCCGCCCTCCCCCTCCCCCCTCTCTCCCACTTCCACCACTCCCCCTACACCTCTCCCCCTCCCTCCCCACTCTTCCACTTCTCTCCCCCCATTCCCCACCCCTCCCCATCTCCCTCGCCCACCCCTCTCTCTCCTCCCTCCCCTTCCCCCTCTCCCTCTTCCCTCCCCTCCCTCGTCCCCCCTCCCTCTCTCCCCTTCCCCCACCCCTCTCTCCCCCACCCCACCCCTCTCTCACCCCCTCCCCGAACCCTCTCTCACCCCCTCCCCCACCCCACTCTCCTCCTCCCGTCTCGCCCGCCTCTACATCTCCCTCTCTCCTCACCCCTCTCCCTCATCCCCTCCCACCCCCCTCCCTCACCCCTCTTCACCCCCGTCTCCCCCCACCCCTTCCCCTCTCTCTTGCACCACTCCCTGCTACCCCTCTCCCCCTCACTCCCCACTCTTCCCCTCTCCCCCCCTCCCCGCCTCTCTCCCTCCCCTTTCTCTCTCACCCGCTCCACTCTCTCCCCCTCCACTCGCTCTCCACCTCTCCCCACCCCCTATTCCTCCCCCTCTCCTCTCCCCTCCCCCTCTCCCTTTTCTCCCCTCTTCTCCCCCACCCCTCTCCTCTTACCTCCTCCTGTTCCCCTCTGCTCTCCCGTCCCCTTCCCCACCCCTCTCTACCCCCCTCACACACCCTCCACCCCCTTCCCCCTACCCCTGTCTCCTCCTTTACCCTCCCCGCTCTCTTCCCCTTGCCTCCCCTCATCCTCACCCCCCTCTCTCTCTCTCTCTTCCCCTCTCCTCTCCTCCCCCTCCCCAATCTCTCCCCATCTCCCCCTCCCCACTCTCTCCCCATTACCCCCTCACCCTCCCCACTCTCTCCCCATCTCCCTCTCCCCTCCTCCCCACCCCCCCTCACCCCTTCCCTTCCCCCTCCCGTACACCGATTATGGGGTAAAAGGAGCAAATTAATATAATATCAAGGGGTAGTTAGCGTGTGTGCAGGGTGGTAGTTAGTGCGTGTGATGCCACATGCTGCCCCCCCCCCCGCAACCGCTCTCTCTCCCTCTCTCCCCTCCCTTCTTTCTCTCTCCCTCTCCCCCTTCTGTCTCTTTCGCCCCCCTCTCTCTCCCTCCCCCTCTCTCTCTCTCCTTCCTCCCTGTCTCTCTCCCTCACCCCCCCCCTCTCTCTCTCCCGCTCTCTCTCTCCCCCTCTCTCTTTTCTCTCTCTCCCCTCTCTCTCCTCTCCCCCTCTCTCCCCCTCCCTCTCTCTCTCCCCTTCCTCTCCCCTAAACCCCCTTCCCCCTCCCCTCCACCCCTTCCCTCCACCCCGCCCCCTCCCTTCCCCCCACCTCTCCCTCTCCCTTCCCCCCACCTCTCCCCCTCCCTTCTCACCCCATCTCCGCCCCTCCTCATCCCATCTCCTCCCTTCCCTTCCCCACCTCTCAGCCCCCCTCTCCTCCCATCTCTCTCTCCCCTCCTCCCCCACGCTCCCTCTCCTCCTCCCTTCCACCCCCCCCCCCCTGTCTCTTTCCCTTCTGACTCTGCCTCTCTCACTGTCTCTCCCCATTCTCTCTCTGCCCTCACTCTCTACCCCCCTCTCCCTCCCTAGACACACCTGCGAGTTGGGGGCTATGCGTCAGTGGCTAGGGCGGTTATGGGGTAAAAGAATCTAATTAATAATATTAATATAATATCAAGAGGGTTGTTAGTGTGGCGGTGGTTAGTGTGCGTGATGCCGCATGCCCCCCCCCCCCCCCCCCGCAAACGCGCGGTGGTGGAACAGACCCAACGGGTCTGCACTTGATCTAGTACTTATTTAAAACTCTGCGTGTGCCTGCTGACCGGGTGTGTGGGTGTATGTCACATTCCATTTTTTTTTCAGATAAGAACTTTGGCCTTTGATACCATGGTCCGCCAAAACCAGACCCTCAAACACCGCCATTTTTTCCATTTTGCTAGACATTACACTTTTACATTCACTAATGCACTCCTCATTACATTTAGACATTTTTACGTACACATTTTTAATAAAATCCTTCCCCCCTTCACAATATTTCAAAATGTTTAAAAAAATCAAACTGCTCTCACCCAAAGAATGTTGGTGAACGTTCCATTGTGTGATGTCCCAATGTCCAATGCTCACAGATGTCCAATCGGAATGGATCTTATTTACATCTGCCTTTGCTCCAGCTCCAGCCCCCCCTTCCCCCACCTGTGTCGCAGCACGTTCCATTCTGTGATGTCACAATGCCATCCTGTAGATGATATGTGTGTATACCTTTAACAGTAGTGACGTAGCCCTTGCTAACCACTCCCCCATAATCGAGTATAACTGTGACCTTCCCACCCCTAGCTCGCTCTCTAGTGTTCGTGAAAGACCACGTACAGCTAGGGCAGTGATGTGTATGTTTAATTAATAAAGTAGTAGTAAAGATTTCTCTGTGTACGCGCAAGCTCTTTACACACCCCTCACAGATGCCCAATCGGAATGGATCTCATTTACATCTGCCTTTGCCCCATCCCCAGCCCCCCCGCAGCCTGTGTCCCCCTACCCCTCTGTCCCTCTTCCACCACTCCCCCTACCCCTCTCCCCCTCCCTCCCCACTCTTCCACTTCTCTCCCCTTCCCCCACCCCTCTCCCTCCCCACCCTCTCCCTACCCACCCCTCTCCCTCCCCCACCCCTCTCTCTCCCCCTCCCTTCCCACTCACTCCCCTCTCTCCCCCACCCCTTTTCCCCACGACTCTCTCTTCCACCACTCCCCCCTCCCCCCTCCCCCTCCCTCTCTCCCACTTCCACCACTCCCCCTCCCCACTCTTCCACTTCTCTCCCCTTCCCCCACCCCCCTCCCTCCCCACCCTCTCTTTCCCCCTCCCTCCCTATCTCCCCCACCCCTTTCCCCTACCCCTCTCTCCCTCTTCCACCACTCCCCCTGCCCCTCCATCTCTCCCACTTCCACCACTCTCCCCCTCCCTCCCCACTCTTCCACTTCTCTCTCCCCATCCCCCAATCCTCCCCATCTCCCTCGCCCACCCCTCTCTCCCCCCTCCCTTCCCTCTCCCTCCCCACTCTTACCCCTCTCTCCGCTCTCCCCCTCCCTCCCCACTCTTCCCCCTCCCCTACCACTCTCCCCCTCCCTCCACACTCTTCCCTCTCTCTTCCCTACCCCTCTCCCACCCTCCCCACTCTTCCCCCTCTCCCATTCTCCCTACCCTCCATCCTCCCCCCTCCTCCCTCTCTCCCCTTTCCCCACCCCTCTCTCACTCCCTCCCCTCCCCCTCTCTCACCCCTCTCCCACCCCTCTCTCTTCCTCCCCTTCCCCCTCTCTCCCCCTCTAACTCCCTCTCTCCTCACCCCTCCCCCTCCTCCCCTCCCACCCCTCTCTCCCCCCTCCCCCACCCCTCTTCACCCCATTTCCCCTCCACCCTCTTCCCCTCTCTCTTGCACCACTCCCTGCTACCCCTCACTCCCCACTCTTCCCCTCTCCTTCCCCCTCCCCACCTCTCTCTCTCCCCCTCCTCTCTTTCCCCTCCTCTCTCCCCCTCCACTCTTGCCCTCTCCTCTCTCTCCCCCTCCATTCTCTCTCCACCTCTCCCTTTTCTCTCGTCCTCCCCCTCTCCCCTCCCCTCCCCCTCTCCCTTTCCTCCTCTCTTCTCCCCCACCCCTCTCCTCTCACCTACCCCTCTTCCCCTCTCCTCTCCCCTTTCCCCACCCCTCTCTACACCCTCACCCACCCTCCCCCTCTCCCTTCTCTACCATCCCCTTCCCCCTACCCCTGTCTCCTCCTTTACGCTCTCCGCTCTCCTCCCCTCCGCATCCTCATTCCCCCTCTCTCTCCCTTCCCCCTCCCCTCTCCTCCCCCTCCCCACTCTCTCCCCATCTCCCCCTCCCCACTCTCTCCCCCCTCCCCACTCTCTCCCCCTCCCCCCTCCCCTCCCCTCCCCTTCCCCCACCCCTCTCTAACCCCCTCAACCACCCTCCCCTCCCCACTCTACTACCCCTTCCCCTACCCCTGTCTCCTGCTTTACCCTCCCCGCTCTCCTCCCCTCCCCCCATCCACATACTCCTCTCTCCCTTCCCTCTCCTCCCCCTCCCGACTCTCTCCCCATCTCCCCCTCCCCACTCTCTCCCCATCTCCCCCTTCTGTCTCTGCCCCTCTCTCTCTCTGTCTCTCCCCACTCTCTCTCTGCCCTCACTCTCTACCCCCCCCCCCCCCCCCAGACGCGCCTGCAAGTTGGGGGCTATGCGTCAGTGGATAGGGCGGTTATGGGGTAAAAGGAGCAAATTAATTATATGAATAATTATATAATTATTTATTTATTTATACATTATACTTATGGGCGCATTTCAAAGACTCTCAAGGACGCCTTACAAAATTTAATAAGCAGATTAAAACAAAAGCAGAATAAAACAAAATACTGTGGCGGCTCCCAAGGGTCGGGCCATCCTATGGTCAAACCCCTCAGCACGGGAATGGTTCAGTCCAGAAGCGGCCCTTGACCATAGGGTTTAAAGGCATAGTTTTGGGTGCCATCTTTCTCTCGTGGACTTCCTTACGACATGAAAGGACAAAATAAAGGTACTTCCCATTACACCTGGCTTCTTGCTTTGATTTCGGGATCATACCCCACAATACAAAACAAAAATAGTAGGGACAAGACACAATTCAAAGAGAATTGCCAGCGTTCACTCTCCCTTCCGGCAGCCATCTTGTTGGCAAAACAATTAAAACATCAAAACATCTTTTAACATTGAACATCCATCACAGTGACTCCTACACACTCCTCACTGTGGTGGAAGGCGAAATATAGTTCAAGTCCTTCCCCCAGCTCTTCCGCGGTCATGGGCCTCGAGCCCCGGTTGACGGAACGATCTTGGCTCCCGGAGCTGGTGTTCGGGCCCTCCACATCGAGGCGCTCCACTCCCGCATCAGGCGGTTGTCAGCTCACCTACGGCGGGTGAACGAACCTCGCGTCGGGGCAGGTCGAGTCTTCCGTTGGAGCTCCCGACTAGCCTCGCCCCGAGACTGCGAGCCCTTGCTGATAAAGTCTGCAGTGGTCATGATGGGAGCGATCCCAGGCAAGGGATCCGCTCCGATGTTAAGTCCACATCCCGCGGTGGGGCTCACGACAGTCCGAGGAGGCTTTCAGCTCCAGTGATGGTAGGCCACAGAGCCCGGAGAATGTGATCTGAAAAATGATCACATCTCCAGAAAGGTAAGGACTTGATAAAAAAAGTTTCCCCCGACCCCCTCTCCCTCACATAAAACACACCAAAGAACATTAAAACAAACTTCTAACAACTTGTAACAAACTAAAAATAGCAAAAAGAATAGAAAGACAGACAGTCTGCCGGTTGGGCTTCCACCTCCCCATGTGGCCACCAGTTATTCAATTCGGGTAGCTAGTGTGTGTGCAGGGTGGTAGTTAATGTGTGTGACGCCACATGCTGCCCCACATGCTGCCGTTCCATTGTATGATGTAACAATGCCCAATGCTCACAGATGTCCAATTGGAATGGATTCATTTACATCTGCCTTTGCTCCAGTCCCAGCCCCGCCGCCCCGTAGCCTGTGTCGCAGCATGTTCCATTGTGTGATGTCACAATGCCATCCCTCACAGATGGCCAATCGGAATGGATCTCATTTACATATGCCTTTGCACCAGCACCAGCCCCCCCCACAGCATGTGTCGAAGCGCGTGATCACGTGTGTGGGAATAGAGAAAGAGGATTGGGGGTGATAGGGAGTGGAGCATAGATGGACTGCCCCTACCCCTCCCCCTCCCTCCCTACCTCCCCACTCGTTCCCCTCTCTTCCCCAACCCTCTCCCCCTCCCTCCACACTCTTCCCCGCCCTCCCCCATCCCTCCCCCCACACCTCTCTCACCTTCCCCATTCCTCTCTTCTCCCCATCCCTCTCTCCCCCACCCCCCTTCCCTCTCCCCACCCCCTTCCCTCTCTCCCCCACCCCTTCCCACTCGCCCTCCACACACTTCCCTCTCCCTCCACACTCTTCCCCCTCTCCCCTACCCCATCTCCCTCCCCCCTCCATCACACCTCCTTCCCTCTCCCCTCTCTCTTCCCCTCCCCCACCCCTCTCTCCTCCCCCTATCTCCCTCTCCTCACCCTCTCCCCTTCTCCTCCCACCCCATCCCTCTCTCCCCCACCCCCCTTCCCTCTCTCCCCCACCCCCTTCCCTGTCCCTCACCACTCTTCCCCCTCTCTCCACTCTCCCCTCCCTCTCCGCTCTCCCCTCCCTCCCCACTCCTCCCCCTCCCTCCACACTCTTCCCTCTCTCTCTACCTACCCCTCTCCCCCTCCCTCCACACTCTTCCCCCCCTCTCCCCTTCCCTGTCTCCCTTCTCCCTCCCCTCCTCCCCCCTCTTCCCTCCTCCCCTCCCACCCCTTCTCTCCCCCCCCACCCCTTTTCACCCCATCTCCCCCCACTCCCTTCCCTTCTCTCTTGCACCACTCCCTGCTACCCCTCTCCCCCTCACTCCCTACTCTTCCCCGCACCCTCCCCCTCCCCACCTCTCCCTCCCCTTTCTCTCTCTCTCCCCTTCCTCTTTCTCCCTTCATCTTTTTCCCCCTCCACTCTCTCCCTCCTCTCTCCCCTCCACTCTATCTCCACCTCTCCCCTCCCCTTCCTCCCCTCCCCTCTCCCTTTCCTCCCCTCTTCTCCCCACCCCACTTCTCCCACCTCACCCCTCCCCCTCTTCCTCCCCTCCCCCTCTCCCTTTCCTTCCCTCTTCTCCCCCACCCCTCTCCTCCCACCTCTCCCTCTCCCCTCTCCTCTCCCCTTCCCCCATCCCACTCTACCCCTCCCCCCTCTACCACCCCCTTCCCTACCCGCCTCCTCCTTTACCCTCCCCCCATATGCATCTCCCTCTCCCTCCCCTCTCCCCCCCTCCCCACTATCTCCCCCATCTCCCTCTCCCCATCTTCCCCTCCCCACTCTCTCCCCATCTCCCTCTCCCCTCCTCCCCACCCTCCCCCCCTTCCCCCACCCCTCTCTACCCCCTCACCCACACTCACCTTCACCCCCCTCCCTCCCTCTCCCCCCCATCCCTCCCTCTCCTCCCCCCCCCCCCAACCTCACGTTCGGGAACCAGACCCAACGGGGCTGCACTTGGTCTAGTATTCGTTAAAACTCTCATAATCCTCCATCAGACTATTTGGAAATTCCAATGATTTACCAGTCTATCATTGAGGCCTATGAGGAACTATGAGGCCTCAGTTTCTATTTTCCCTTTTGCTCAAATGCCCCTGGTTCCCATGAACCCTTTTGTTCATTTGGCTCATGTGCTTCTATGCAAGTTACCTGGTTCACTGCAAAAAAAATTATTCTCTTTTTTTTTTAAGTGAATTGTAGTATTAATAGAATAACATTTGAAAATTTGGAAAAATCTGCTAGTCCAGCAGCACCAGTCCTGAGCATGCCAGACTACTTGAGCTTTAATGGGGTAAAAAATTAGTGCACATGAAAGTGTCCAAATGAAGCCATTATTAGAAGCAGATGTGTTAATTTTATTTGGTTCTTTTCTTTGGATAAAATATTAAAAACAAAATAAAGCATGAACTATTCACTTTGTCAGTGATATATTTGAAAGTATATGTGCTATTTACCAGCTGATCTCTTTCCAACTGTCAGGATCAGGGTAAATCATAAAAAATGCCCTTTGCAAAATGTAATAGATTGTTCTCAGATATTTACAGGACAATTGTTTTAAAATATGTCAGCTCATGAAAGCTTATCTTGTACCTTGTCGAAACAAAACTCGAGCTTGATTTATAAAGACGTAAAATAATCAGTTTATTCATATTAAGATAAAGGATGAAATATTAGAATAATATATTATTCAAGTAATTCTTGATTCCCTCATGAATATTATACAGTGTAGAAGATGCAATTTTGCAGTGAAGATAAAATACTTTGCAGTACAATTTACTGAATTACTAAATTAGCTTATTTTGGCTTCTTATCCCCACATTTGCCAATTATCCTTGTTTTATATATGGAAATGCAAAACATTACTGAAACAAAGTGCAGGAAATACTGAGCTGGTCAAGCAACATTCAATGGAGGGAGGAATGCTGTTTGGCCTGCTTAGTGACCCTTCTGGGCTATTGGGAAAAAATGAGAAAACAAGTGTGATGCAGTAAGATAAAGAGAACATAGGGAAAGTCTACAGTACGTTGGAGTCTTGGAGACCATGGTTGTCCAGGTAATGTGCAGCTTGCAAAGCAGATTATTTAATAGATGAATGGGAGCAATTTGAGAGAAAATATTTAAAAAAAGATAACGTGTTGGAAGTGTGATATGCAAAACACAACAGTTGCCAAAAAACAGAAGCAAAATATTAAAGTTGGATGTACCCCGCAGTTTGGGTAGCATCAGGCAGAAAGAGAAAGACAATGTTAAGGCGGATGGCCTTGCATCAGAACCAGCAAGTTCTGTTCGAAAGATTAATTATCTGAAATTGTTAACTTCATTGTTGAATCCCAAAGAATGCAATGCGCTTAGACAGATGAAGAGAGAGAGAGGTGGAAAGGGGAAGAGAGACAAAGAGAGAGAATAACTCGTTGAGTAGTGCCAAAATAACAACATCTCGCTTAATGTCATCAAAACCAGCAGACAAATTATCGACTTCAGAGTCAGGAAACGATCTGCCAGTTTCATTTCATGGGTTGGCGATGGAGAGAGTTAGCAGATAATTTCCTGGGCACTAATGTCTCGGATAACCTGTCCTGGGTCCAAAACATAGATGCAATTTGGAAGAAGGCGTGTCACTGCCTCTATTTTCTTGGAAGTTTAAAGAGAATTGGATTATATACTATTACACACTTCAAGAGATGCATTGTAGAAAGTGTCCTGACTAGTTCCATCATGGCCAGTTACAGCAATTGCAATGCACAGGATCGCAGGAGGTTACATAGAGTGGTGGACTCGGCCCAGTCTATTGTGGGCACAGCCATCCCCACCATCGAGCTTCTATATAAAGGTTCTGCATCAAGAAGGCAGCATTGATCATGAAGGATAACTATCATCCAGGCCATGTTTTTAAACTGATTTTTAAACTGGTTTTTAAACTGTCAGGTTTTTAAACTGACCTGTGCAACCCTAATCCTACCTTGGTCTTCTTCTTCTTATCGAGTCTGCAGTAAAGATTAGAAGTTGTTCAGCTGGAGCTGAATACACTTCTCGGCATCTGCATACAATGGTGTCTGTCTTGCGCTTCTTGTGCTTCTTGTGCGTGGTGGTGGAAAGATTGGTGAAAAGAGAGCCGCGACGTGAACGCTCTTTCCTTGACTCCTACCTTGATAATGGAACATGACAGACCACCTCTTGTGCGACAATGGACTTTGTTTTCCAATTGTGTATTTCTGCACTGATGTTTTTTTGCACAGTTTTTTCCTTTTGTGGAATGTAAATACATTACACACAATTTATGTTTATGTGTTGTCTGACTCTCTGTGCCTGTGATGCTGCGGCAAGCAAGGTTTTCGTTGTACTTGCATCTCACCATACCTCTGCATGCGACAATAAACTCGACTTGAGAAGTTATTCCTCAGGCTTATGTTGGAATGGTGTTGGAGGCCAAAGACAGCGGTCAGAATGGAAATACGATGGAGAATTAAAGTGACAAGAAACTCAAAGCTGAGAGTTTTCCTTGCAAACTGAGCAGAGGTGATCTCAAAGTTATCAGCCAATCTATAATATATTTTTCCAATGTGTGGGAGACTTCATCATGAGCACTGAATGCAGAAAGTTAGATTTGAAGTGCAATTAAATTGCTGCTTCATCTAGAAGGACTGGTTTGGTTCCTGAATGGTGGTAAGAGATGAGGTAAGTTGAATTACTTGAACTTGAAGCTGTTCACTGGAAGCAGCTTTGTTTATGAGGACAGGGTTGTGTTCACCACCACCCCACATGTCCCACTTCCGCAGGTCAACAACCGACCCTTTAGTCTGAAGAAGGGTTTTGGCCCGAAACGTTGCCTATCTCCTTCGCTCCATAGATGCTGCTGCACCCGCTGAGTTTCTCCAGCATTTTGTGTAGACTCTCTAGTCTTATTGACATTAAAGGCAAGATTGTTGTTCTGACACCATAACACATGGTTCCGATCTCTTTCCTGTACTTCATATTATCATTGTTGTTTATCTGGCTGACAACATGACAATATGGCGAACGCAAAGAAACTACTTGTGTAAAATTGTTGTATTAATTTTGTCAGTGACTAAAAACTAGCCCATACTTCCCACTGGTAAAGTTCCCAGTCAGATTTCAAAACAGATTACATTAGTCAAAAGTTAAATTGAATAGAATCTTCCCACAAGTCTCCTCTATCTGCGATAAATGTCAGCTAATTTAACACATACTTTTGCAAATTGTGTAAAAATTAAGAATTTCTGGATTGAGATTTTTAGAATAACTTCCGAAGTTATTAATACCAAATTGGATCCGGACTCAAAATTAATAATACTTGGAATATCAGAACAAAGTTTAACGCTTACAACAAGTCAAAGAAATTTCCTAGATTATAGTATAATAATTGAGAAGAAATTAATATTAAAATTTTGGAAAGGCCCTATATCCCCCACAATTAAAATGTGGATTATGGAAATGTCGGAGACCCTACACCTGGAAAGAATTAGATTTGCCCTAATGGGCAAACAAGAAGTTTTCGTTAGAATATGGTCTTCTTTCATTGATTATTTAAAGGGGTAGATCGGTTCAGCAGGGAACCCTAACTGAAACTTGGACTCAGGATTAGATGAAAAGTTATATTCTACATTCCTTGATCTTATCTCCAATGATGTATTCATGGTAAATTATTCCATTCTTTATGATTTCTTTTTGATTTTTACTTTATTTTTCTTTCTGTTTTATAAAAAAAATTATAAGAGACAATATGATTCATTTGATAATATTAATAATGTATGATTGCTGTACACAAAATATTGCTATCATAATATGTGTTTGATAATTCACTGCTTATCTACTCTAATAAAAATATATATTAAAAAAAATTTCAAAACACAAATGTACAAACACAGCAAACGCAAATAAAAAACTGAACCTCAACTTCTGGTATAGTATCAATGTCATAATGACACTTGATGAAAACCTTGAAATACTCACCCATCTACTTGTTTATGTTCTGTAATGACAAGAATGAAAACGAGGGGTATATTATAATGCAAACATAGAAATTGTATAAATATACTATTTCCCTCTCTTGAGAAAGGTTGCTGGGAAAATTTCTTAGCACATTGTGCTGAAAAGAGTTAAAGACACCAATGGTTGATGTCTCCCTTGATTGAAGTTTGTAATAACTAATTTTAATTACATGATTTTTCTATACATATTTGCTTTAAATTGTATCAAAAAATTAAATTACACAAAACAAAAGTATGGGTTTTATTTAAAGCTGTGAACTGTGGATACTGAGTTCCCCCTCCCCCCCCACCTCTCCCCCTCCCTTCCCCTCCCTCTTTCCCCTTCCCTCCCCCCCTCTCAGCCCCACTCTCTCCCTCTCTCTCCTCCCCTCTCTCTGTCCTCCCATCTCTCTCACCCCTCCTCCCCCTCACCCACCCTCCCTCTCCTCCTCCCCTCCACCCCCCTCTCCCTCTGTCTCTTGCCCTGCTGTCTCTGCCCCTTTCTCTCTGTCTCTCCCCATTCTCTCTCTGCCATCACTCTCTACCCCCCCCCCCCCTCTAGACGTGCCTGCGACTTGGGGGTTATGCGTCAGTGGATAGGGCGGTAATGGGGTAAAAGAAGCAAATTAATAATATTAATATAATATCAAGGGGGGTAGTTAGCGTGTGTAATGCAGCATGCCGCCCCCCCCCCCCTCCCCCGCAACCACACATTGGGGGAACAGACCCAATGGGTCTGCACTTGGTCTAATAAATATTATAAAGAACAAAAAGAGCAATAATATGGGAACCACATCACGTCCAAGTTGTGCATTATCTTGACATGGATCTATATTACCTGTAATCCACAATTGTTGCATCCGGATATTCAACATTTCAGTAAGTTGCAATTTCTGGCTGTCACAACTTTTTATTTGAGTGGCATCTTATCTATAACAATACATGACACAGTTTCCTCTGCAATATTTTGTCCAAATGTAAGAACATTAATGCACCTTGCTTCCCTTTCTTTCTCCTTTCAATCTTTGGGTTCTGTAAAGGGGCTGTCCCACTTGGGCGACCGAATCCACGAGTCCAGAAGAGTGTCTTCGACCTTCAAGCTCGAGGGCACTCGCCCGGAAAACATCGAGCTGGATCGACTGTGTGCGTTGAAACGCGAGCTGGATCGCATACGCACAAACACATCTCAAAGGCGGGGGCCAGGGAAAGCGGGGGAGCGCTGGCTGCGCAATGAAGAGGAAGGTAAACGGCTGCCACAGTGTAGGGTAAGTCCTTCAGAGAGCGTGGGGGGGGGGGGGGATAAGGGGAGAGAAGGGGGAGAAGAAGGCATGGAGACACTTTTAAGAAGTATAATAAAGTTTAGCGGGCATTTAACCTACCGGTAGGTTTTTCCTGGTCCTGAAAACTCCAATGAGTCAATCAAAATGCCCGGTCAGCGAAGGAGATTGCCTACGCTGTCCTCGACTGCCTGTAACTAAATAGCTAAAGATTTAATCGTTCAAATAATATGTATTGAACAATATTTGAACCATTAGTTCTTCAGTCTGATCTTTACACGATATTCTAGCAACCTCTGGAGTGAAGCGTAAAGATGGTATAGTTTTCTGTGTGGCCAAATACAAATTGGAGGAACAGCTTACTTATATTACGCTTGGGCAGCTTGCAACCCAGCGGTATGAGTTTTGATTTCTCTAACTTCAAGTAACACTTGTATCCTCTCTATCTCTCCACCGCACACCCACCCCAGTCATCATACTAGCTTGACTGTCGTCCTGTTGAGTTTCACTGTCTGCATAACTCGTTATCACCTAACCCACAGCCAACAATGACTTTGTGGGTTCCATTTTTCCTTGATCATCGTTGCCTATCTTTCATTCATTTGTACTATGTAACTTCTAAATCTCTCTTTTCCCTTTCCCCTGAACCTCAGTCTGAAGAAGGGTATCGATCTGAAACACCACCGATTCCTTTTCTCCAGAGATGCTGCCTGACCCGCTGAGTTACTGCAGCTTTTAGTGTCTATAGTCTTCTGTTATCAGGTTTGGCTCAAAAGTAATTTTTAAGTAAAAATATTGAACCCATCCCTGCTTTATTCACATTTGCTTTGGCTATAATAAAACAAATTGCAAGTGAAACTATAACGATCATTATTTAACTAAAGTTTTAATAAAAATTATTTCAACCTTGATATAATTACTTTATTAATAAATAAGAATTGCTCCATAATTATGATCATTAATAATGTGATTAATGTGCCATTTTAATTTGCTGCCTCTCTAATTTTAAAATGTTAGTTGTGTAATTTTCTAAGATTATTCATTTTTCAAGTCAAGCGTCATTTTCCAGTCATGCCCAATTTGATATCCCAGTATTCAGATGACATAGTTAATTAAAAACTAACAAAGACCTGAATGAGAACATTCTTATTTCATACAGTTATCCATCAAAATACATACTTTCCAAAAGTTAATTCTTGTCAGTGATGAACATCACAGAGTAATGTTCGGGAAGTATTTAAAATTGATTCAAAAGCACTATTTTTTGATTGGCCTAAATCATAATTGCTTCTTAAACAGGCTAGCTTAGTCCATCACACAGACCAGATTGCCCAGCATTGAAATGTGTAGGAAGGAACTGCAGATGCTGGTTTATACCGAAGATTGACACAAAATGCTGGAGTAACTCAGCAGGTCAGGCAGCATCTTTGGAGAAAAATAATAGGTTACGTTTCAGGTTGGAACCCCTCTTCAGACTGAAAGTAGAGGGGGGGGGTGATAACCTGGAGTTGTGAAAAGGCCAGAACAAATCAAGGCCTGCAACAGATGACCTCAGGAAGGGTGGATCCCATACTAGTCCAATGTTGGCTGGGGAAGGT
This sequence comes from Raja brachyura, assembly GCA_963514005.1. Next base: position 66,602,597 of record OY740786.1, read on the forward strand.
TTGATAGCAAGAGGGATACAAGGATGTGACCAGTGCAACTAGCAGGAGGATTGGAGGAACAGCACCTCATATTTCGCTTGAACAGTTTACAACCCAGTGGCATGAATATTTATTTCTCTAATTTCAAGTAACTCCTGCATTCTCTCCCCACCATTGTTTGCTTGCCTGGTGATTTACTGGATGAAATTCAGCATTTTCTACACCAAGGCCTTTACAATCCAGAAGAACATTTATGTCCTTCAGAATGTGTAGCCACTGGTAAAAAAGGGACTTCCGAATTAAAATAATTTCATATTTTTTATGGTTCATGGTTATGTTAATCACAATTCCTCTCGTGCACCTTACAGTGGCTGGAACAAAGTATCATTGATGATTTTGGAACATGCTGCCTGATCATCCTTGGTTGGGAATATGGGAACTTGCATGAAAGAAAAGTCCCAGAGGGTGGAAGTAAGGAGCATATTGTTTGTATGCAGATATTTTACTGGGAAGAGGGAATGAACTGTAATTTATTTAATAAAATATCATGATAGTTTTAGTTTGTGTGTCAAATGACAAAAATCACTGACATGGGAACACTTGCTGTCATGTACTGCTTGCTTGATGTATTAGTGTATATCATGGTCTAAGAGCTGTTGTAGCACAACACAATGGGAAACAGCAGGATGATGATTAATTTTTGTTCAGGAACAGAATAAGAGCGTTGCTGTGTAATCTTGTGTGCGATTTTACTTGTGAGGGGCTCTCTATGAATGTGGCTTCATTAAAGGCTATTCCATACAGCTGAGCATTAATTGCTTCATTTCTGTGGTAGCTCTTATTCCTGTGCTAATTTCATGCTGTGCATTCTTTCTAATTTTTGATATTTTTGGATCTCCTAATTGATTGAGCTGGTCAGTTTTAATCACTGTTACAATTTTCTTGACAAATTATGAACACTAATGAGCTTAATGATAGGTTCTTCAATGGGATAACCTGAATATAATAACACAGTAAAATATAATTTAGAGATTGTTGATGACAGTTGATTTGTATACTGGTGTTGTGGTCTTTATTGGATTTATGTGGATTTATTTTCTTGAGGTCTTTTGCACAGTTTTCCTTTCTCATCGAGGTCATCTCGGGTCACCTACCTAGCATGTCTTCTGTTCACTCTTCTTTTACTATCTAATAACTAATTTCCTGTTTTGGCACCCATGTCTGCCAATATTGCCAGTGCCTGTACGCCCACTCTTTTAACTAACATAAGTATCATCAAAAGGACCACAATTTGCTCAGAACAATAAACTACCAGGAAAGTCAGAGTGGTGCTGCGTTTACAGACAGTTTGCAATTGTAGTAGATTTTGAGAAGCATTGTGAGTAACATTTCAAAGGTTATGTGATGCACAGATGTAATTATGCTCCAAAAGCTTATCCCCTCAGGTGCGGCAATGGTTCACTTGCACCTCCTCCAACCTCATCCATTGCATCCTCTGCTCGAGGTGCCAGCTGCTCTACATCGGTGAGACCAAGCGTAAGTATGGTGATCGCTTCGCCCAACACTCCTGCTCGGTTCGCAATAACCAACCTGATCTCCCGGTGGCTCAGCATTTCAACTCCCCCTCCCATTCCGAATCTGACCTTTATGTCCTGTCCTCCTCCAGGCCAGAGTGAGGCCCACCGTAAATTGGAGGAGCAGCACCACATATTTCGCTTGGGCAGTTTACGCCCCAGCGGTATGAACATTGACTTCTCCAATTTCAGGGAGTCCCTGCTTTCTCCTCCCCTTCCCAGCTCTCCCTCAGCCCACTGTCTCCGCCTCTTCCTTTCTTCTTCCCGCACCCCCCCCCACCCTCACATCAGTCTGAAGAAGGGTCTCGCCCTGAAACGTCTCCTATTTCCTTCGTTCCATAGATGCTGCCTCACCCGCTGAGTTTCACTGAGTCAAGCACTGGATCACTATTCTTTATTCTTTCCAACAATAACAAACTCCCTGTACAATACCTAACCATTATGGGTCCGATCCTTGTCTCGATCGATTCAAGCCCTTCAGCCTTGTACAAGCAGACACCTCCAAAAGGTCACGAGGTCCAAAGCGCCCCTCCAGGTCATCGGACCCTGTGGCGCGAAACTAGATGGGGGTGGCAGCCCCTACAAACCAATCACACATACCGATCACATTATACAGTTATTGACAGTTCCCTAACCCAATTACAAAGTACCGCATTACAATGTTTCTATAGAAGCTTCTGGAAAGAAGTCAGTTAACTAAAGTAATGCAACATTTTCCCAGGTTGTATAAACAATTCAAACAAGGTTTCACACTTCAGCCTCATCTTATCCTGCATATCAATCTAGGGTCCAGACTTTCTGGAACCGACTCACAGCTTGCAACTTTTCACAGAAAGAGGCCAAGCAGGCCCTGCAAATCCAAGGATCCTCAATTTTGTAATACCTCTAATTTGGCCAATATTAACATTCCTCCATTTTATCATTATGATAACTCATCATTAATGATAACCAAAATAGGATTAAACGAGAATTTACCGTTTGACGTTTGATCTTTATTTTATGAGAAGTTGAAGTGAGGGATTACGTGAAGAGCCCGCCAGTCCGCATACGCGTCAATCTTTAGAGCAGCTGTATGAAACCACAGAATAGTTGCAGACCTAAGCTATAGGAAGATTAACGACCTTAGAACTACCAAATTATCTTTATGAGAAGTAGGGTTGGGAGTGGAGGGCACGTAATCCCTCAATTCAACTTCTCATAAAATAAAGATCAAACGGTAAGTTCTCGTTTAATCTTTCTATTTTATATCGAAGTCACGTGAGTGACTACATGAAGACTTCAAAGCTCTGTGGTTTCATGCAGTAACCCAATCTGTGTGTTTAACACTTAAACCGGACCAAAGTCCCAATTGTTCTTAACCGGACCATAGTCCCAATTCACTTTGAGTTAGACAATAACTCATGCAACACTGTGCAGAATTCTATCTGCAAATATCCAGACATATTCAACCAAATTTCTTAATTTATTAACACACACTATGTAAGCCTCGTGCTGTATGATAAAAGGGAAATGTCCATTCTATTTGCTGCTAATGAGCCATCAGCAATATCTTGAGACTATTGAATAACAATAAAGAAAGTATCTTTCATCTCATAGGTACTAGCAAGCTCAGTGCACTTGTATACCTAATGACACCCCCAATCTCTGCTCCGGTGGGTATGCTGTCAACTTCAAATGTACACAATCATGCCCATTTTGCTTATGAGATCATTCCTATAACAAGCTACCCTAATGTCAGTTATAACCCAAAGACCGAGCCAGAGATTGAGTAAAGACTGTGTTCTTTGTGCTGAGCTCAGTTGCTGAAAGCATAGTCATCTTAAAAATACTGCTCCCATTAGGAATACAGTAGAAGAATATTTGCATAATAATTTACTGATATACATCGCACACTATAATGAGTGTAGGCTTTAAAGTGGTCATATAAAAGACACCCAGCATAACGTTAGTGAACAGCTGGGTGAATAACCAATCATTTATTGTCCCACTAATGGTACTATAGAGAATGACAAAGCAGCACAAGCAGTGTCAATTGTGCTATCACATGAACGCTTCTCTCGGCTCAAACTGAAAGCCACACAAACCTCTGTTACTTCCGTTTAAAAGTAACTCACATATTTTGTTCATAAGCTTCCCATACAATCGTGCAGAGCTAGCTGCCCGAGAAGGCAGGCTGCCCCAGCCATTACTCGTGACCAAGTAAATAGGAGTTGCTTCAGCTGCCTTACCATGGCCTGAATGAATAGGCAAAATTGGCACTATTAAATTTCATGTTGCCTCATTCTTAATATCACAAGAGGTATCTACTGATACCCCCTAAGTTTTATCGGCTGCAAATTTTGTATATTATCTAAACTGGATGGCACAATGCCCTTTGATCTGAGTAGGGCAACATTGGCTTCCACCACTGGCTTTGTTATCAAAACACCAGTTAATCTGTGCCTCATGTGTATAGATATGGCAAAGTATGCATCTCTAAGATCGATTCTCTGAATCAGTTAAACTGCTGAAAAGCAATCATCCATCTTAAACTGGGTAACTAAACACATGATCAGATTAGCCAAATGCTAACCTGATTTGGCATGCTTCATGTTTCTGTAATCTTGAGAAGTATCAGAAATATACCCCTCTTGTTCTTGGCCAGACCACTCATCCTCCGATGAGATGTCACTGATTCCACTCGGAACCACCGTTCCTCTATTGACCATATGGATGGAAATGTTTTGGCTTCTCTTGCTGCGGAAGATGCATTATCTAGTTATTCATACATTTTGCCGATAACATATAATCAGAACCTTATGAGTAGAGCTGAAAAACACAGTCTCCCTTTGATGTGGGAATGCGAGTTCCCTGTCAACTCTTGACTATAAGAGCCACTACGAATTCTCAGCGTTCTTCCTCAGAGTGGAATTTTAGCATAATGTAAGCCTGAATCAAGAATTGCCTTGCAGTCCTCTGACTGAAACCACTTGTCTGAGTCGCTAGAGTGCACAACACAATCTCTTCGACCCGCCACTCAATCACGAATACTGGTATTGAGAGCCTACGGATTATTATAAATACATTGTTGATTCACAACAGGAACCTGTAGGTCAGATAAAAAATATTATATGCCAGACCAGCTTCCTGCTGGTAGCTACCTATCCCAGAGAGGATGGCAATAATGATTCCAATGAACCGGCAACTCTACTAACTGAGGAGAAAATAAACCATGTGTTGAGGAAGACTTCAACTACTTCATTCTACTGAGCAGTCTGATAACCTCAATCACAGATGATGAGGTAGTGCTTCCCTGGTCAATATGACCCACATGGCCAGCCAGTTCCATGATGGTCTACCCTGAACCAGGGTAAAAAAGCTGGTCTTACTTGGAACTTACAGAGGTTACTATGAAAAAGCACCCTGCCAATGTCTCTGCATCAACCTGATCTACCCCAGAGACAGTGAAAAAATACCAGACAGCCCATGCTGCCAGTAAACCCAAACCTGGGCCGACAGACTCCTTTCGGAGTTTTACGGAGGTTAATAAAGAGACCTTACCTGCCAACGTCTCTGAACCTGGGTCGATTTGCTTGTTGGAGTTTCAGCTAAGTTCCATTTGCAGACCCTGTCTGTCATGTCATTTCTTCAGCTCGTGTGATGTTAGATAGCTGATGCCGCTGGGCAATCCTCTAGTATTGGCCTTATGCGACTCTCATACATCATGCATTAAAGCATGGGATTCAGGTACATAGTCATGTTTGGAGTCATGTTCAGAGTCAGCTCCATACTGATCTCTGACACTCCCTTTGAGTGGAGAAATAGTGCACCCCGAACCAGGCGTTGCCACATGCGTATGACTCGAACTGCATGTGCATGCTACCGTAACACGGAGCATATTTTGTGACATCATCTCCGATAGTCTTTCGAATGGGAGGAATATTCCAACCCTCAACCCGGAGTTGCCACAAATTGAATCAAGCTCCAAATGGAGCCTCCACGGCAGCCCAAGAGCGGCCGCCTCCATCAGCTACTCCGGGCCTGCTACAGGCATATGACTGGAACTGCCTGTGCATGCTTCCGTAACACGCAGCATATTATTTGGCACCATCTTCAACACTCCTTTCATCTGGGTGGGAGGAATATTGCAGCCCTGAACCAGGAGCTGCCTCAGGTGTATGACTTTAACTGCCTGGGCATACCTCCGTAACACGGGGCATATTATTTGGCACCATCTCCAACACTCCTTTCATCCGAGTGGGAGGAATATTGCAACTGTGAACCAGGAGCTGCCTCAGGTGTGTGATTCGAACTGCCTGTACATGCCTCCGTTAACACGGAGCATTTCTCGTGCCACCATCTGATTCATCAGATGTTCCAATCACATCTGCCATAGATGTGGGGACAGAATCCCCTTGACCCAAACCGTCCGACAGGACTTGTCCCACAGACTTGGCTTTGACTTTGCCCTGACTCGGGGTTGTCAAGCTGTTCCCTCAAGGAGCCGAACCGGGACTAGCTGTGCAGATCGGTGCTCTGTCGGTATCATCATTATACTTACCAGACAGGTTGCACCTGCTAGTGACTCCTTGCTCCCTTCTGGAGCCTCAGCGGAGTATTTCAGGGAGGAAATAGAATGCAACCCTATACCAGGTGTTGTTTCCACAGGCCTCTGGGCCCCATATGACTCGTATGAGCCGGCATTATAATCGGAGTTACCTCTTCCCAATAGTCCACTAGACAAAGTGGGAGAAATACTGCAACCGTGCCAGGCGTTGTCACAGTTCATACGATTTAAACAGAAGCATAGCCCCATTGTCGATATCCACATGGTTGGGGTCTCTTTTGAAAGATCTCCAACAGTCCCCTCTACTGAGCGTAAATTATCATGATGCAACCCTGCAGTAGGTATTGCTCCACAGGTGTCTAATAGACACAGCTGAAAAAAGGCTTCCCAAGCCAGGAGCTCTTTTCTGGAGCCTCAATGGAGTTCCTCCGAACAGCCGCTCGCTCCAGTGGAGCCTCATTCTGTGCCGTAATGGCAAGTCAAATTTTACTACACCATATGGTGTATGATAATAAATGTCCTATCTGCTGCGATAGTCACAAACGTGACCGAACAGCAACCGCTATTAAAACTGCCAGCTCTATTAAAAACTACCTTAATCAGTTCTTCAGATTTTGACTTTAATTAAAGAACTATGTGTAGTATATCCCCCTACAAATAGAGCACACACTATATGCTGGTCTCCAGCGTATGCTGCCTCAGCAGCGTCTATGTTTAAAAATTTATAGGCGCTATGGCAGCTGAGCTTACCTAGCATTCGCTGCCCTGGCCGCGGCTAACACTGGCTGCTGTTATCTTTAGCAGCGATCGAAACCTAGCCGCGGCTACATTTAAACACCATCTGCTGCTAATCTTAGCAGTGAGCTCCCTAGCTGCGCCGGCAGCCCCAACTCCTAATGGAGTTTCCACGGTGGCCTAAAATCCGGCCGCCTGCTCCCGTATGGAGCCCAAAGCCGGCAGGCAATAACGAAACCGAGCTCCTATGGAGCTTCAACGGCGGCCTCCAAATTCGGCCGCCTGCTCCCGTTAGGAGCTCCAACGGCGGAAGCCACAAATTGAATCAAGCTCCAAATGGAGCCTCCACGGTGGCCCAAGAGCGGCCGCCTCCATCAGCTACTCCGGGCCTGCTACCGCAGCAGCCCGCTGTAAGTAAAATTAATTACCTGTCAGAGCAGTTGCGAACTGCGCCGTCTCGCCCCATTGCGTCTCGCGTATTGACGCGCATGTGGACTGGAAGGCTCTTCACATAGTCACTCACGTGACTTCGATATAAAATACAATAATGACTGCTTTATTCTAACAAGAAGATGCTGATGTAATTTCCCAGAATTTCACCAAGCTTCCCGAGTTTGCATGGGCGTAGCTTCATGATTTCCGTCTGAGGAGTCTTCACCTCCCACGTTTTCATGGACGTAAATCTCCTCCATCCATCTTGATAAGTTTATCTGTGCTCGCCACATAGCAGAGTATGATGTTTCTAAGAGAATCTGGAATAAAGCAATTTAGTATTCCATACCTCCACCGATACTCTTACAGTGGTGGAGATGTACCCAAGCATTCCTCCCTTCTACATTCAACACAAGGCATCTCATTATATGCCACTCTTACTCTACAGCATGACTCTCTCAACACTCGGGTCAAAGCTAGAATGTAGTCGGTCATCTCTGCAGTCATATGATGAAAGTTGATTATTTTCATTGCATTTCATTCTTGGCTATTCTCAGGGGTTTATCATAATCATTTCAGCTGGGCTCAGTCTGGATTTCCCTATAGGCGTGACTCTCATTGAAATAAAACTATGGGAAGTAATTTTAATCAAACCAATTTCAGTCTTTGCCTCTAATTTACTTAATTTTAGTTTTAAGGGTTTGATCTATCCTTTCTCCTTTCTACAAGTCCAGCAGCCTGTGATGGATACAGTAAAATTGCTGCTGGATCCCCAGCTGTTCACATAATTTTTATTAATTTGTTCCAATAAGATGTGGACCATTATCTAAACTAAGTCGAATAAGGATGCCAAATCCATGGATAATTTCTTTCTTTAACTCCTTGATAACAGTAGCCGCTTTATTATCAGGGATTGGGCAAGTTTTGATCCACCGGCCAAATGCATCGACTTTGACAAACACATACCCATAACCCTGGCACCTCCTCTAATTTAATGTAATCCTTCTATAATATTTTGAACAGACCCATAGGCATTAGTGGTTCTTTCTCTTCATTATCCTTCTCCAGCAACTGAGTAACCTCCTGGGTGGTTAGACTCGACCTCTTGGAGGGGGACTTGTTATTTAAACTTTTAGTCTACCTCATTAATTTTTGTACTACTATCTTACATTCCCAGGGTATTCTTTCACTGTCAGATCAGCACCGCGATTCCTGATATCTGTTGGGGTCTGACCTTGATGATCACTAAAGAGTCCTGTCCCATTTCTGACTGTTTTTCTGGGGGTGAAACAAGAAAATATGCTGTCAATTTATATACAGTGTCTAAATCAAAGTTTTCAATTATTTCTGAGGTAGGTCCCATACTATTCTGATGAGCCATTGTTAAGCGCTAGGTTCTGGAGCCGTTCTAATAACGCTGCCATTGGCTATGAACTATGTCCTACAATTTCCTAATAGAGGGTCAATTTTGCAGTCGGTTGTAAACTGTTATACATGGCAGTTAGAATTTGGGTGCAGAGTGGATGTCCGCTAGTTATAGAGCTGTGTCTATTCCCATGTTTTTGTGTCAGACATGAGGTTGCCCATTCACACAAAACAATGCAGTAGGACTAGAAGGGACCGATGTACAATGAACTTCCCAAAATTGGCGCCTACCTCAATGATCTCTTTTAATCTTTGGAGGCTTCCTGCACATTCTTAATTCCCTGAGACTCGATTCATCTTCTTCCCTGCTTTGAAGTGTTAATTCCTTAATTTTTCTGAGTTAAGATGTTAGTTTGGCATTAGTGCATGTACGGAGCAGTTTTACAATTGAGTTAATTGTTGTTAAGGGGCTGTCCCACTGCGGCGACCTAATTGGCGTGTTTAGAAGAGTTTAGGAGAGTTTGAAAAAATGTAATGTTGGAGACCTCCTTGGACTATGTAGAAGACCTCCTTCGACCTCCTTCGACTATGTTGAAGACTAGCTTCGGGAAAATTGAACACTGAATTGTGGAGAGTGAAGACGACCTCCTTCGATCTCCTTTGACCTCCCTTCGACCTCCGACTATGTTAAAGACTATGTATGACTACCTTCGACTACCTTCGATTACCTTCGACTACCCTCGATTACCTAGGAATAACAGGCCAACCTCCTACGACCTACTTCGACTAAACCTATGAGTACAAAAAGTAGCGATTTTTTCCATGGCAACCTTTTTTTACTCACGGGCATTTTTCAACATGTTGAAAAATACGCCGCGACCTAGCTGAGGCCTCGAGTACGCGGGGACTGCTCCCCAGCATGAAGGAGTGTTACAAGGACCTCCTAGGACCTCGTGCCGACCATGCTGCGAGTATGAGTCGAGGGCAAACTTGCCAGAACTCGCGGATTAGGTCGCCACAGTGGGACAGCCCCTTTAGATTTTATATCAGTCTATATAGACCTTCTTCTTCCGGTTTCGGAACTGCAAGAGTAGGGATGTTACTGTGAGGAGCAACCTCTGTAGTTCTTACAGATTGATTGGCAGTATTTTTTATTTTGGCATACCCCGAATCAATCTGTCAATGCTGTTGATGGCCTGTGGTCTTCTTGGATATTAAAGGAAAAGTGTTACCTCTTTCTATGGAGCTACTTGGATGGGATTGATGTTCATGGATCCTAGCTAAGCTGTGTTCTGCCCACACTTGAGGGTTCACATACTCATATACCTCACTCCCCAGATGATGACGTAGGTAGGTAACAACTGTCCTGGAGGCCTAATAGAACTCAACAACATTTTGGTTAGATTTGTTTTGCTTTATAATTGTTTGGGTCTGCCATGGTGATTGCTCTTTTCCAACATTGCTCCTGGGTCTCTTGCACTTGCTGGATAATTTTCTTTAATTTTACTGGTACCTCAGTGTATTCTGCAGCTCCCTCCTTTCCTTCAACTAGTGCCAAATCTTATTCCCATCGAGTTCTTTCACATCGCTAACAGTTACTTTGTTTCCCATCTTAGTCTCTTTCGTATTTCTTGCTTGTTCTGCCTTTACTCTGCTCTATTTTGTCTTCTCGCTGGGCATTCTCTGCTCCAGTGACCTAATTGGTTACAATTGAAGCAGACTCCCGATGCCCCTGTCCCACTTAGGAAACCTGAACGGAAACCTCTGGAGACTTTGCGCCCCACCCAAGGTTTCCGTGCGGTTCCCGGAGATTTTTGTCAGTCTCCCTAATGGTCCAAAGTGGTTTCCGCCTCTTCTATGTTCCGGTGATTATTTAAAAAAATTCAAAACCGTCCGCGACTAAAAATAGGTTGCCGTTTTAAAAATCGGTAATTTTTTAGGCGAAACCGGTTGCGATGCTAGTTGAAGGTGTTTGCCGGAGGTTGCAGGTAGTGGAAGGTAAGACCTTTTTTTCACCCAGTTTTATTCCACCAGGGAGGTCTATTTATAGTCGGGCTATTTATTTTTAAAAACGGACTTACCGGCAGTCGAAACAAATCTCCAAAAATAGATCGCACTCCGAGAAAATAAAGCTCCGGATGGCAAGGGGAAAACCGCATTTTAACCCCGCCCCCCCCTTAAAGGTGCCAAAGTCTCGCACACGGCCAGCGGCAGAACTGCAACACCGCTAAAGGTAAGTTTTGTAACATACCTATATTATTCTTTCAAAGCTTTTATCCTTGAGTACCAAAACTATCTTTACTTTACTCCTAGTACCCTGTGCTACCAAACTATGTGTTGTTAATGGAGTAATCGGGGTTAAAGAATCCTATGCTGGTGTCACTACTGTTGGTGAAGTAAGCTTTGGTGTAGATTCAGTAGGTGGTGTTAGAGCTGCTGCAGAATCTAAATATATGTTGTGTGCACAAGCTAAACAAGGTATATCTGGAGTACTGGGAATGCAAGAGGAATAAGGTGAAGGCTGTGAACTTCTAATTAGAATACTTTCTCACCTCTTCAAATATTCGTCTGCTTCCCCTTTAAGGCCAATGCCAACCACCGGGTCCTTAAATTCAAGATCTGCTGGTGCCAGTTTCCCTTCGGAAGATTTCCCTCTTCCCTGCTCCTGTTCCCTAGCACATCCCTGCTCCTTTCTCAAGGTGCCTAGAGGTTGGTACACTTCAATATCTTTCAGCTCTATCCCAAGCCTTGAAGTTGCTTTCTTCCAATTCGCCATTCTCATAACCTCTCCATTCGCCTTCTGCATCTCGTAGTGTTGGTCTCCACAATCCTATTAACTCCTTCATTACCTCACTGTCACTACGTTGCCAAATAATTTGTTCAATATACTTCAATGTTCCCTCAGGCCATAATTCGTCCCCAAATCTCTTTTTCAATGTTCCTGAAAAGTTTCTCAAACTCTTAGCTTTTTGTGGAAATTCACTGCATATTAATTGAAGTGGACCAGTCGGAATCTTCAGTCATATCGCGCTTGACTTGATTTCCCACCTATGCGGGCAATGGAAACAAACTCTCAGCAATTCACACCTTCTCAATAATTTGCACTTCTCTCACAATCTCCTAGACTATTAAACTCGTTCCCAAACAATGGCCAAAAGTTTTGCAATGCGTCAGCAGTCTCGCACTTCTCACAACACAGTCACACAATCAAATCTCCTTTCAACTCTCGGGTACCCAAATTCCTCTACAGACTTACACAAATCCACACAATTTCAATTTTTAAACTATTTTAACAATCCTCGGTCAACAAAAAGTTAAGGTGCTCCAGTGAACAACCAAACACAATCAAACACGCTTTAGCAACACGTTTACTACATTCAAAGCAACCTTAAGCTAAACATAGACAAATGAGTTTTAAACACGCGAGCAAAATCGTAAGCAGACAAGAAATTATATTACTTATTACGCTCCTATATAAAATACAAGCATTCGTCAAGCATTTGTGTCCTATACAGACGAATACAAGTCTAATATCGCATTTGTTAACTGCACAGTCAAAAAAACGAATCACAGTATTTTTTAATCCCTCGTCGTATTGTTTTCAACCAATGGAACCCCTGGTTGACCAGCCACGAGTCGGATTCCAATTATAATAACAGTCTTAAACAAATTATGTTCTTATACAGTCGATTCAAACCACTATTGCAACAGTGTATCTAACACTCAAAACTTTAAATCAAAGGCAATACACAGTAAATACAATGAAACAATCGGCATATCTTAAATACACTTTAAACTGCAGCTTCACAAATCTTAACTATTAACAATTTCAACAAAGTATTTATTATACACAGGTTAACCTGGAAGAAAATATATACACTGTACAACATCCTGCTCCCAATATGGAAGCCTGGAATAGAAACTAGCCAGCACTTCAATATGAAGTCCTGAATTTGGTAAATTTGGATCGAATTTTTTTTAGCTCATTACTTTCTTATTCAATCATCTTTTGGTACATAAATTCAAATTTAGATTTAGGACAGGCTCATCTTTATTATTAGTATTAAATTCTCAAGGTTGGTCAGAAGTATTTTTTGCCAATTATACTCTAACCTCTGAGTTCCCGGTACCTTTACGGAACCCCTCCCAAGGGTCCGATCCTTGTCTCTGCTCGTAAAGGCCCTTCAGACTCGTGCAAGGAGATACCTCCAAAAGGCCGCGCAGTGCAAAACACCCCTGCAGAAGATTGACTCCGATCCTTGTGGGGTCTACTGTTTTATACGTTATCGGACCCTGTGGCGTGAAACTAGATGGGGGTGACAGCCCCATACAAACCAATCACACATATCAATCTCATTATACAGTTATTGACAGTTCCCTAACCAATTACTAAGTACCCCATTACAATGTTTCTACAGCAGCTTCTGGAAAGAAAGAAGAAAGTAATGCAACATTTTCCCAGGTTGTATATACAATTCAAACAAGGTTTCACACTTCAGCCAATCATCAAACAGCAGTACAAACACCCTGCAACATTATTAACATTATTTACAACTCCCCCTTATTTGGCCAATCCTGACCGTGCATTTGCAATACCTCTGAGCTCCTCTGCGAAGTCCTCATAAATTTTAACAAAGGAAAGAAAATAGTAAGATTAAACGAGAACTTACCAGTTTGAAGGTTGATCTTTATTTTATGAGGAGTTGCGATGAGGGATTTCGTGAAGAACCCGCCAGCACACATGCGCGACATACTTCAAAGTAGCGGTGTGGAATCACAGGACCAACAACAGAGAAATGACTTGTTATAGTAAGATTGAAGAGACTCTAATTACCAGTTGATTTATGATCGAGGGTTGGGAGCGGAGGGCACGAAATCCCTCATCACAACTCCTCATAAAATAAAGATCAACCTTCGAACTGGTAAGTTCTCGTTTAATCTTACTATTTCATTTCGGAGTCACGTGAGTGACTTCGTGAAGACTTCAAAGCTCTGTGATTCCATGCCCTGGACCACGTCCATGCTGTCACACACCACTTATAAGGATGGATAGGAGTAAACAACTTTCCAGACTGCTTGTACTGAAAAATAAGAACAATATTTATTAACAACAAAGAAAAACCCCCTCACTCGGGGACATCTCCACGTTCTGGACCTGCATTCAGCACGGCCTCCACGAACTGTAGAGGAGCGGCAACAGGTTTATTGTAGAACCGCTGGAAGGTGGCTTCGTTCGCCCATCCTGCTGTGGCAAGAATATGGTCCATGGGCACCTCCATGACCCTTGCCGCCGACGTTGATGCAGCCCTGGTGGAATGGGATTTGAAGATATTAGTGTCAATACCTGACTCACCCAAAACGATCCTGAGCCACCTGGATATCGTCTGGACCGTCACTCTATGGTGAGGTTTCTTGTGGGTGATGAGCAAGTATTTCTCCATTACCCTCAGCTTTCTCGTCACTTTCACATAGTGACGGATATGGGCGGCTAAACATAGCCTTGCATCAGCGGGGTATGCCGGGAACTTCAGCTGCAGCCCTGTGAACCCAGGTCTATGCTGCTTTAGTAATTCATCTATGAAGAAGATTACTTCCCCAGGGGTAGAGATCATCCTGTCGATCCTGACCTTGTGGAGTGTCTGTACCCTCTGCGCTGAAGTCAGTGCCAGTAACATCACCAGCTTCAGGGTGAGTTTGTCCAGCTCAAGCCCCTCCATGGGCGACCACGTCCTGAGCAGGGTTAATACCTTCCCAATATCCCAGGTGATGTTATAACGCGGTCTGGGCGGTTTGGAATTGAATATTCCCCACATGAGTCTGGACACCAGCCTGTTGGATCCTACCTCGATATTGAGGTAGAATGACAGCGCATTCCTGGCGCTGTTGATGGCACTGTAGCTGAGTTGTTCGTCATGGTGCAACCCCGCCAGGAATTCCAATACGTCGGTGATGGTTACGGAGTCGTATGCAATGTGGGAACGGCCGCAGTAGGTTTCCCATTTCCGGATGTGTGTGAGATATTGCCGCCTGGTGGACTCCCGGCATGACGCTCCGATGGTCTCCATGGTTCTAGATGATAGGCCATACCGCAGTAATGGCCTGTTCAGAACCTGCAAGCCAATAAGTTGAGATGACTGTGGCAGGGATGTGGTTCCCCTGATACAGGGTTTGTTACCAATTTTGGGCAACCCTCTAAGAGGACCCAAGGTTTCCTGATCATATCAAGGACCACCGGATACCATGGCTGCGTAGGCCAGTCGGGTATGATAAGAATGCCCTTAGCAGCATCTGTCTGGATTTTCCGCAATACCCGACTGATGAGGCAAAATGAAATGCATAGAAAAACCATTTCCCCCAGTCCAGCGAGAACGCATCCATCGCCATTGCCCCAGGATCTGGTTCCCACGAAACGTATGTTGGTACCTGATGGTTCAACCGTGACGCAAAGAGGTCGATATCCGGTTTACCAAATTTGACTGTAATTTTAGCGAAGATTTGAGGATTCAACATCCACTCGATGTTGTCATTAAATTTGCGTGACCTGGTGTCCGCCACTGTATTGAGCTCACCTGGTAAATAGGTAGCTGAAATCCAAATATTCCATCGAATACACCAGAGCCAAATTGTATTTGCCAATTCATCACATGAAATTGACCTGGTACCGCCCATATGGTTTAAATATGCCGCTGCAGTGGTATTATCTATTTGGAGACGGACATGAGCGTCAGTAAGGTTAGAACAATAAGCTCGAAGTCCGTGAAATGCTCCTAGCATCTCCAAATAGTTTATCCCTTGTGACAACAACAGGGTAGATTCAAGGGTGTCCCATCTGCCCCCACAACTAGAGTAGTTGTCCATAGCTCCCCAGCCATGGGAGCTTGCGTCTGTTTGTAAGTATACCATCGGATTGGGCAAAATGATGGGTTTAAATGAGTCACAAATATTGTCAACTCACCATTGTAACTCAATCTTTGCCTTTAGAGGCAGCTGCATTGGGCTATCGAAATGTCCAGCGTTCAGTTTTAACGCTGAGATCTTGGCTCTCTGCAAATTTTGATAATGCAAAGGTCCGTATTGGGCAGCTGGAAAAAGTGCAATGATCTTGCCAATCACCTTAGCAGTTTGTCTAATTGATGGTATACTGGCCCAGACTAGATCCTTACATACTTGGGTGACATCCCCAACTTTGTTAGTTGGTATGGTGGCCCTCATGCGATTGGAATCCACCGTGAACCCCAGATAATCCATGACCTGTGAAGGGCAGAACTTTGATTTATCTGGATGGATAATGAACCCCATTTTCTGAAAAATTTCCACGGTGGCTGAAACTGCCAGTTCCGCTGATTCCAGGGTGTTCCCAATGATTAGGATATCATCCAGATAGGCCATCACTATATGATTTTGTCTCCTTAGCGTAGCCAGTATTGGTTTGAGCAATTTAGTAAATAATCTAGGGGCTGTGGTAAGCCCATTTGGCAAAGCCCTGTATTGCCAGAGCTGATCCATCCAGGTAAATTTCAAGAACTTCCTGTGGTGTTTCTGTATGGATACTGAATAGTATGCATCTTTTAAATCAATGCATGCTATAAAGCAGCCCTGAGAAATCAATAACTTGGCTGTTTCGAACGTGTCCATTTTGAAATGGGTATATTTTACAAAGGTATTCAAATGGGTCAGATCAATAATAACCCGACATCCTCCATCCTTCTTGGTTTTTGTGAATACGTTGGATACAAATTCAATTGGTTCGTGTATAGTTCTTTCTATCACGCCTTTTTCTTGTAGCCTTAAGATTTCAGCATAGCCTACTGCCGTTTCGTTGCTGGACAGTGTAAATTTCCGATCTGGCATATGCTGGGATGGAGGGATTTTACCATTGATGAATTCAATCTCATGGCCCTGAATACTTTGTAAGATAAACTCATCAAAAGTGATAGTTCCCCATGCCTCCGTAAAAAACCGTAGTCTCCCACCAACATGTGAAGTTAAGCATGCAGGTGCATGAAATCCAGACCGCCTTACCTCCATGGTTACCGGCGGTCCCTGATATGTTTGGCGGGACGTGGAGGTGCTGGGTTGGGCTGATGATGCGGCGTCCGCATCTTCCATGGTGGCCGCTGGGGGCCTAGCCCTAAAAAAGGCCTAGGTTGTTGAGGCTGCTGAAATTGAGGCGGAGCTGGAGCGTAGGTCCTTGCTGGTCTAACGGCAGGGCCTCATGGCCTGAAAAATGGCACTTTCCTGGCTGGCTGCCTGGTCAAGATGTGTGACCGCATGAGTCCCACCGTTTTAGCGTGGTCATCTAGCTCCTTGACCCTCTTCGGGAGGTCTTCCCCGAACAACTGTCTGGGTGGCGGTGTAGGAGGTCCTTTGCACAACCCCGCAAATTTTGGGTTCAGCGTGGGTTTGATGACGTTCTTCCTGAAGGCGTTTATCTCATACTGTGTGGTGCACAGTAGAGCCAGAGCATCCTCCTGCTCGATGCTCAGATCCTCCCCGTGCACCAACCACGCAAACGCGGTAATCCCAGCAGTGAGCAGCTTCAGGATCCGCTGGAGCTTCATCTCCTGGGTCCTGATCCCTGGGCTGATGTTGCCCCAGATCGGCGTATTGACGATGGGCACGTTGAGGGAGTTGCAGTTAGCTGGGGCTTTGTGCCTATTTATGGCCTCCGACAGGACCTCCTCCTGGAGCTGATGGTTTGTCAGGAAGTCCACGGTGGCAGCCAGTTTGGGGTTGAGGGGTAGTCCTGACGTCTCCGACAATGCAAATTTTGTTGCTACATCCAGGAGCTCCTCCTGAGGGGCCTCCGATGTAGCTGGTGCATGGCCCAAAATGTCCTCATCCTCCGGCTGTCTCAGGCTTCCTGCTGACGATGGTGATATCTCCCTGTGCCCTCTGGAGCTAGATGTTTCCTGCCTCTGATTTTGTTGCAGGAGAAGTTCCAACATTCGCTCCATCCTGTCAATATGCCCTTCGCCCTTAGAACCTGGGCAGTCGGAGTCCTCATGTTCTGCGGAACTGCTGAGGCTCCGGTCATCGGCCCGTACCTCGTCGAGGTAATATCGGTGCCGGAAGCTGTCGCTACCAGCCGCCTCAGCGAAGCTGAGCGATTCCCGCGCGGATCCGCTCAAACGCCTCCTTTTGGCGGAGCTTGATCCCACTGCCTCGGAGGGCAAACGCGGTGATAAGTCGGCACCCGACGCCTCGGCGTGGTGACCCGACATCCTCGCGGGCTTGCCGACTGCCCTAATCCTGGGCCTAGACGGCGTACGGTCCCGTCCTCCCATCCACGGGGGACTCGGTGACCGTGGCGGGACTCCACCCGAATGACTCTTCCTAGTCTTGGTGGCTGGTGAGTCGACACTGGTCCTTACAGGTCTCCCAGTGGACTTGAGTCCCGCCAATTCACCAGTCCGCAATCTAGCGGCAGGTGATACCTTTGCCCGTGAAGGGTTAGGTTTACGGGCTCCATCCCTCCCTCTCCTCCGAGGGCTCAGGGAGAAGGGCCGTGCAGCAGCACGTGAACCCTGTTTGCCCTGGTCGACCAACGAGCCCGTTGGCGACAGTGATACGGAGTCAGGGTCAACCTGCTCCGGTGGCACACCGTAATCCTGCTCCGCGGGATCCTAGCTGGAGCTCCGTTGTATCGGCGGGTCGGGTCCTGTAGCGACAGGGCTCCCCGACTTCCTCGCCCTTTTCCCGGCCTGACTCGCAGGTGTAGCCGTTGATGAGGGCTCCGGGATGGGTGGCCGGCGACTCCGTGCGGACGTCCTACGGCCCTTGTTCTTCCCGTCCATGTTCCTGTTGAGAGAAAAAACACTCACAACAGAAACCAACCAACTCAAGGTTAGTTTCACTTACCTGAGCGGCTCCTTATGAAGGGCTGGTGGTGAGCCGCGCTCCACCTCCAGCCGTCGACTGCAATGCGTTGCGACGATATGTCGCGCATGCGTGCTGGCGGGTTCTTCATGAAGTCACTCACGTGACTCCGAAATGAAATCTGGATCTCACCTTAGGCTGCATATCCTGGGACTGGCTCACAGCTTGTAGCTTTTCACAGGAAGAGGCCAAGCAGGCCCTGCAAATGCAAAGATCCTCCATTTTGTAATACCTCTAATTTGGCCAATATTAACACAGATAGTTATTATTATAGCCAATGAGCATGTGCATGTGTGCTATTTGGCCAGCCAGCCTAGAAAGATAGTCCCATGCTGAGATACTGCAAACCTCAATGAAGCTTTTTGGGCTCAAAACTACTGGTGGTCGTTCTCAAAGGTCATCCACAGACTCCTGCAGTGAAGTCAGCACCTATTATTGCTCAGCCCCTTGGACACCATTGTACAGTATTAATAGGACAGCCAAACATAAGCAGGCATAATGTGAATGCTTAATGTTGATTAATCATATCTCCTTTTCACCTTTTCATCAAGTCAGTATGATTTCATTAATAAAATTAGTTTGACTTAAAAAAAAAAATTATTTAAACCAATCCTGTGATGGGAAATAACAGAAGGAAAACAACATGTGAAACTCAATGGCGAATGATGATTGGCATCATTCACAGCACTTGCTTGAGTTTGGAATGGACAGCCTGGGTAGTCATAGATTATTTTATCTCCAATAAAAAAAATGTGTGCATTTTAAAATGTTTGATTTTATATTCAAAAGTTGATAGAAATTTAAAAAATAAAACAGCCATAGTTTGCTATTCAAAATCAAATCAATCCAAAGTAAGCATGATCTGGGAATATTGAGAACTGGTCTACAGGAATTTATTGGAAATAATTAGGCCTAGTAATTGTGTAGAAATGTGGTCTGAACAAAATCTGAAATTGAATACCATTGTAAGACCTGGAGATTAACTTATCTAATTCAGTCTCCACGTTTTTCACATGAAATAGTTCATACACCAGTCAATATGTAATAATCTTCAGTCGCTACAATATTGTGAAATTAATGATAGATAAGGGGGTTGGATTTTTTTTAGAAACCAGCAAAAGATAAGTAAAAATGGTATAAAGAAGGAGAAGTTGGAGTAGAAGAGTAAACTAGTAAATATTATAACATCAACAGTAAGAACTTCTATAGGTACAAAAAAGGTAGAAAGTAAATATCAAGTTCAAGTTCAAGTTACATTTATTGTCACATG
The DNA here is from genome assembly GCA_963514005.1 of Raja brachyura. Next base: position 66,622,377 of record OY740786.1, read on the forward strand.
CACCAATTGGTACAGTGACATTTGAGTTACCGTACAGCCATACGAATAAAAAAGAACAAAATACATGTTAGAGTTTCACATGAACATCCCCACACATCAGAATCAACGTTCCCACTGTGAGGGAAGACACTAAAGTTCAGACATCTTCCTCTTTGTTCACCCGTGGTCGGGGCCTTTGAGCATTCCGCAGTAGCCAACACGGCGGCCCGATGTTTCAGGCCCTCTTGCCAGGATGATCGAAGCACCGGCGTCGGAACGGAAGAACACCCTCAGCGGCTTGGAGTTCCAAATCGTCCACTTCTTACCGGAGACCGCGGCTTCCGAAGTCCACAGGCCGAGCTGGGCGGAGGTACAACTCTGGCGTCCCCCGGCAAGGGATCGCCTCCCTCCGTTATGTTAAAGTCAGCGCCGCCCATTGCTGGAAGCTCCGCAAACCACAGCTCCTCGATGTTAAACAGGCCCAACACTCCGGAGCTTCAACACGGCGATCCCCAGTAAGCCATTGCCCACTCCGCGATGGAATCCAGTGCTGCAGCACTGCTGAAGCTCTGATCGGTCTCCGGCAGGAAAGGTCGCACCAATCCAGATGGTATGGCGCGAGGAGGGAGCGAAGATGCGACTCGGAGAATAGACGCATCCTCGACCAGTTTCCCTCCTCCCCCCCACCCCCCACATAAAAAGACTAAAAAACTTCCGGGAACATACTTTTTAGACGGACTAAAAATAAGAAAAGGGATGAAAGGACAGACAGCTGCTGGTGAGGCTGCTGCGCGCGACGCCACCCGATGACGTATCAATCCCTTAGAACACGGTGCTGGGACATTAATAATGGGAAATAGAGAAATGGCAGGGTTCTAAATAATTATTTTGGATCAATCTTCACTGCAGAAAACACAATGATATCCCAGTAATAATAAGTATCCAAGGAGGTTACTGGGAAGGAGATACTTAAAACTACAGAGGGACAAAAAATATCTGTCAAATCAATGGATCTAAATGATGAAAAGCCCCTTGAACATGATGACCTGCAGCCAATGATCTTCAAGGGAGTGGCTGCAGAGATGATGGATACGTTGATTGCAATCTTCCACGATTCTCTCATTCCTGAAAAGGTCCGGAGTATTGGATGGGGGAACTAAGTAACTGACAAAATAAAGAGAGTCAGGATAAACAGATCAATTTCAAAACAGTCAATTATTACCTAGTTGCCAAAGAAATACATGCTGAGGAGACAACTATTAACAATCTATGTTATTGACAATAGACAATAGGTAGGCCCTTTGGCCTCCACCGCCCTCTGAGGTAGAGAATTCCATAGACTCACAACTCTCTGTGAGAAAAAGTGTTTCCTCTTGTCCATTCTAAATGGCTTATGCCTTATTCTTAAACTGTGGCCCCTGGTTCTGCACTCCCCCAACATCGGGAACATGTTTCTTGCCTCTAGTGTGTCCAAACCCTTAATAATCTTATATGTTTCAATAAGATCCCCTCTCACCCTTCTAAACTCCAACCCAGCCGCTCCATTCTCTCAGCATATGACAGTCCCGCCATGCCGGGAATTAACCTTGTAAAATTACGCTGCACTCCCTCAATAGCAAGGATGTCCTTCCTCAAATTAGGGGACGAAAACTACACACAATACTCCAGGTGGCATCTCAGTAGTGCCCTATACAACTGCAGAAAGACCTCTTTGCTCCTATACTCAACTCCTCATGTTATAAAGGCCAACATGCCATTCGCTTTCTTCACTGCCTGCTGTACCTGCTTGCTTACTTTAATTGAACAAGGACCCCCAGATCCCTTTGTACTTCCCCTTTTCCAAATTTGACACCATTTAGTTAGCAATGTCCCTTCCTGTTTTTGCTACCAAAGTGTATAATCTCACATTTATCCACATTGAACTGCATCTGCCATGCATCTGCCCACTCACCCAATCTGTCCAAGTTACCCTGCACTCTCATGGCATCCTCCTCACAGTTCACACTACCACCCAGCGTTGTGTTATTTGCAAATTTGCTAATGTTACTTTGAATCCCTTCATCTAAATCATTGATGTATATTGTAAATAGCTGTGGTCCCAGCACTGAGCCTTGCAGTACCCCACTAGTCACTGCCTACCATTCTGAAAGGGACCCGTTAATCTCTACTCTTTGTTTCTTGTCTGCCAACCAATTTTCTATCTATATCAGCACTTTACCCCCAATACCATGTGTCCTAATTTTGCCCACTAATCTCCTATGTTGGACCTTATCAAATATCTGGATGTATCTGGATGATACAAAGATAGACAGGGTTGTGAAGAGGACAAAAAGTTTTCACAAGGATTGTAGATTTAAGTATGTTGGCAAATATGTGGCAAATGGAGTATAATGAGAGAACATGCAAAGTTATCCATTTTGGAAGAAGTAAATGAAAATTATTATTTTCATGAAGTGAGATAACAAAATGTATTATAACGGGGATTACAAATGTAAATGGGGATTTTGTATACTAGCACATGAAATACAAATGGACAGCAAGTAATTAGAAAGGCCAGTGGAATATTAATCACACCAAAGGGTGGGAAATATATACAAGTTTTGACTCAAATTTACAAGATTGGGAGACTACGTTTGGTTTTGGCCTAAATATTCTCGGGAAAATGTTCATAAAAAGTTCACTAGTTTGTTTCATTGGTGAAGGAATTAATGTATGAAAAGTAGTTCTACACAGTTGTAGTTCATAAAAGTGAGAAGTGATCGGATGAAAACAGATAAGATTCTGAAAGGGCTAACTGGGTGGATGATGAGAGGTTACGTTGTTTTCTAATGGTGGGGAAATAGCTTTATTGTAAAGGAATGTCCATTCAAGACAGAGATGATGAAAATTTTACTTTGGAGTGTTATGACTCTTTGGAATTCACTTCTACAGAGATCTAAGGAAGCTCTTCATTAAATATCATTGAGGCCCAGAGATTGACAGAAATTTGAATTGCCAGAGAGTTGAGTGGTAAATGGATAGATTGCTGGTATAGGAACAAAGACTGGATCAACCATGATATTGATTGATGGAGCAGGCGCTAGGGACGAGTTGGTCTACTTCTGGCTTTGTTTTTATGTTATCTATCTATTTATCTATTATACTAAAACTCTCATCTTATTTGTTTCTATGGGTTTGTGTGTGCGTGCGTGCCTGTCTGTGATGTCTGATTCGGTGATGTCATCAAATTACGCCAAAACGGTACACGATAGCGCTACAATTTTGGACCACCTTGCTCACAATTGTCATGTGGTGGTTTGTATCAAGTTTCGTTCAGATTTATGTTATATTTTACAAGTTATTGACATATAAAATATAAAAAATTAAATAGCGCCCCCACTTGCCCTTAACAGTGTATGACATCATAATGGCATCTAATTTACATAAACTGCCTGCTCATTTACAAAATAAAATTAGAGATTTTCATTGTGGTGAGATGGGGTCAAGGTGAGCGCTGACGCGTCACAATGGGATCTCATTTACATTTTAAAAACTCGCTGTCCCGATAAAAGCACACTGGACACAGACAGGGCCCAGAGCCGCACTCCTCCCTCCCCCTCACGTGGGTCAAGATGGCAGTCTCAAAAATGAACTGATTGACTTTCAGTTATTTTAAAATGCCGCGCGTGCGGAGCCGCGGGAGGGGGAGGGAGACGGAGAGGCAACGGCAACCAGCGGGGGGAGGTAGACTCACTTTCAGTTATTTTAACATCGGCGTGCTGAGGCTGCAGCGAAGTCTGGGAAGGCACGCGTGCAGAGCCGCGGGAGCGAAAGTCTACCCGGTGTGACCGTGGTACTGAGACTGAAGCAAGGTCTGGGGGATGCTACAGTTCTAGCCCAGCTTAGAGGGAGAGAAGCGGGCCTCATCCTCTCACTCCCCGTCCCCGCTCTACGACAATGTTTTGGAGAGAGCACCAGTCCTGTTAATTGTATCATGTCTGTGCCTTCATTTCAATTCTGTAGCTATAGTTTCTCAGTTTGTTTGATTGCTTGTAAGCGTGCGTGCGTGCCCTGGACACTCTAACAAAAACAATACACGATAGCGTGACAATTTTTGGCCCACATTACTCACTATTGTCCTGGGGTGTGCAATAGCCAAGTTTTGTTCAGATTGATGTTATATTTTTACAAGTTATTAACATTTTAAACTTTAAAATAACTTTTCCACTTGCCCTGCCTGTCAGCCACATTCGACGTCACTGAAACTCCGCCAAAATGATACACGATAGCACTACAGTTTTAGGCCCACCTGGCTCACCATTGCCCTGCGATGTGAACTACCAAGTTTCATTTAGATTGATGTTATATTTTACAAGTTATTGACATTTTAAACTTTAAAAAATCACTTTTCCACTTGCCCTGCCTGTGAGCAGTGTTTGACATCACAATGGGATTTTAAACTTTAAAAAATCACTTTTCCACTTGTCCAACTCGTCAGCCGCGTGCGGTATTTGTAATGACCGAGCGTGCGGATTTAAAAATAACTGAAAGTCTCCCCACGTGTGCGCAGTGGGCCCAGTATCCGCACCTGCAGGATTTGAGGGAGAGGGAGAGGAGGGCAGTGTGGGTGGGGGGGGGGGGGGGGGGGGTGAGGAGGAAGAGTGGGGGGGGGGGGGTTGGATGAGGGGAAGAGGAGAATGGAAAGAAGGGGGAGGATGAAGAGGAGGGGGATGGAGTGCTGGGGGATGAGGGGGAATGAAGGAGGATAGGGGTCAGAAGAGGGATGGCGAGGTAAGGGAGGAGAGGGGGAAGAGAGAGGAGGGGAGGGAAGGGGTCAGCGGAAGAAGCAGAGGAGGGTTGGTCGGGGGGGGAGACAGGATAATGGAGGAGGGGAATAGGGGACTGAAGGAGAGTGAGATGCATTCACATTGATCTTATATTTTACAATTTATTGTCATTTTAAACTTTAAAAACATCGCAGTCACACTCCCACTTGCCGGCTGCGCCTTCATAGTTGGGTGAGGGTTACCTTGACGTGGGTCACAATGGGGATCTATGGCGTCACAACGGAAACCCGTCAGCCATGCCTGCGCAGTTGGGAGCTCTGGGTGAGTGGTGGAATATCTCGTTGGGGGAACGGACCCAACGGGTCCGCACTTGGTCTAGTTAAGTATTATAAAAAATACCGAGGTGAAACTCAGGAAGAAGTTCTTTAAAAAATTACCGGATATTTACATTTTAGTTTTTAGCCACACTTACCCAGAGTTTTACTTTGTTTTATTTTAATTTGAGGGAAAAGATTGATCTTATATATTCCTTTTCTTTACTTGATTACTTACAAGTTATTCATACCTGTAATTAACATAATGATTTATTTCCAGCTATATATAATACATATTTATCAAAATCACCAATGCTACATACTCTATGTATTGGAAAGCTTTGAAATTGAGATGTAATTAATTTTGCTCTCTGTTCTTTATGTGCTTATCTTCATTATTTTTTCTATAAATGATACTCTTGTCTCCACATTTTGCACCATTACTCATCTCTGGAGTTGCAAAGATTGGGTCTTCTTTCCATATCATTTGTTGCGGGAAATCAAAAGGCATATTAATAATGCACTATTTGCACAGCACAAATCCATATCCTTTCTGTCAGTTATCTGTCAAAGAGAAGATTTTAAATGTTTTGTAAGAAGAAATTTTAAATAATTGTCAGATTACTGAACTATATATATTTTTTACTTTACTTAACTGTTGCAATAAAATACTATCACAAGATAATAGTGAAAGAAAGCTTTGTGCAATTTACAGTTCAGACATTTTTATCTAATAAGCATTACTTATGAAGCCATAAAAATCTGGCATTAATATTTACTTTAAAATGCTTTGTTATCTTGTTTCAGCTTAATTGAATATTTTTTCATGAAATATTAAACAAATCTGCATTTAATTAAGAGAGAAAATGTTCAACTCTGGTTTCCAGCTATATATTCATCCCAATTATAAGTCATTAAGCTGTTTACAATATATTGTTACTGAGTGAAATGACTTAAATGACCTAAACAGCCATGCGAGTTACAAATGAATATCGTGCTCTTGAAAATGGCCTGCGGCTTGTTTATTAGTTTCACTCAGATTGCATCCTACATACGGAGTAAGAAGAATAACCCTGTTCCTGGCTAAGAGTGTGTCATCCCCAGGATTTAATTAATAAATCTGTTATCACTTTATTGTTGTTTCTTATAAACAAGTTTCTATTTTATAAATGAAGTATAGCACACATTGTCCATATTTCTGCTCATGAGATGTATTTCAGAATCAAACTGTCAGAGGTATCTTTTTTCCTTCAATGCAGCTGTTACTCTGGTCAGTTGATCGAGATAGAAATTGCACATAAACACATATCATTCTGGAACACCACAGACCATGTGGCACCTGTGGACAGAGAAATAGAAATAGAGTTCATGTTTCACGTGGATGATCTTCCATTAAATGTTAGAAACTGCGTTACAGCCTTTTGACAGCTTTCATGTAACATTATGTGTCACATTCACATTGTTTCTGAAAGTCGCTCAAAATTTGAGAACTCCATGTGCGAGATTAACAACACAGATGTACCTATTTAGCCTATCTAACTGTACTGAACATTGTTGGTTTCTGTCCAGTGCACCTCTTAATGTGTTGCAAGTTGTTACAGTTGTAGGCAGTAAGCCCTCAAGTTGTGATAGAACATGAAGCAGTACAGTACAGGAACGGGCCCGTCAGCCCACAATGTTTGTGTCAAATATGAAGCCATCAAACTGATCTATGTTTCTATGCTTCTATGCCTGTACATGATCCATATCCTTCTATTCCCTGCACTTCCAAGCGCTATCTAAAAGTCTTGTAAAAGACGCTATCGTATCTGCCTCCACCACCACCTGGCCATTGCGTTCCTGGCCCCCACTACTCATTGTGTAAAAAGGTTGCCCCGCACATCTCCATCAAACTTATCCCCTCTCACCTTATAGCTATGTGTTTAAGTGTTGGACATTTCCACCTTGGGAAAAAGGTTCCAACAGTCTACCCTATGCTTCATAATTTTATACACCTCAATCTTCTCCCCTCAACCTCCAACGTTAAAGAGAGAGCAATCCAAGCCTATCTAACCTCTCCCTGTAGTTGAAACCCTTTAATCCAGGCAGCATTCTGTTAAATCTCCTCTCCACTCTCTCCAAAGCCTCCATATCTTTCCAGTAATTACCCGAAATTCTGGTTCCGGCACGCTGGATGATTTTGAGGGAAAAAAAATTGCAGTTGGGGGAAGCCGGTGAAGCAGTAGCGATGTAAAATGACACTGTCTCTCCTTGCGTGCACAGTGGGCCCGGGCGGGTTCAGATCACCATTTGCACTCCACAAAATCAGAGATCGCCTCGATGTCTTGTGGAATATTGCATTGCAGGAGGGGGAGTCTGTTTATTATCCTGGGTGGCAAACTACCCGCGAGGGGTCCAATACGGCTGGCAGGATGATTTTGAAAAAAAAGGAGTGCCTGTTTCTCCGGGCCCGGGAGGGGGGGCTGCGGTGTCAGCCCGCCCGGTCCAACGCCTCCATCCACGGCGTCGGTGCCTCGCCGCTGGTCAGCCTGGCGTCCAGGAGACCATTCTCCCGTCGCCGGGCGGGAGCGGGAATGACTGAATCTGAACCAAGTCCTGGCAGCAGCCGAAACGTCGCTCCAGCCGGCCCTCGCCTCCCCCGCCGCCGGGCATAAGCCACCACCCCCCGGCTGGGCCCACACCACCTTCTGCCCATGCCACCCCCCCCCCGCCAAGCCCACGCCACCTTCCGCCCACGTCACCACCCCCCTCCCGTACCGGGCCCACGCCACCTTCCACCCCTGCCGGGCTAATGCCACCTTCCACCCATGCCACCCCCACCGGGCTCACGCCATCACCGGCCCCCACCGGGCCCACACTGCCCCACTGGGCCCACGCCTCCCTCCTGCTCCCCAGCTAGGCCCACACCACCATCACAGCCCCCCACCGGGCCCATGCCACCCACCCCCGCCAAGCCCATGCAACCGCCAGCCCCTGCCGGGCCCACGTCTCCCGCCCCCCAGCTAGGCCCACACCATCATCACCCCTCCCCCCCCACTGGGCCCACGCCACCCTCCGCCCCTGCCGGGCCCACGCCACCCAACCGGGCCGACGTCTTTCTTTGACCCCCCCGCGGGCCCTCACCTCACCCCCATCGCCATGGGCCCACGGCTTGGGTTTAGACTCTCTGTTACCTGGTGCTAGGGTCAAGAAGAGTGTTTAATTGTATATGCACCAAAAAACGCTAGAATGAAATAATTACTTGCCGCAGCAAACTAGTCTGCAAGCACAGTATTCACAGATAACACAATATCCATTCATATAACAATTATCTATTCATACATAGAACTATTCATAGATAACGCAATAAACAAAAAAACAGTAATACCTTAAAAATCGTTATTTGAAGCGGCAAAGTGGCGCAGCGGTGTGGTTGCTGCCTCACAGCGCCAAAGACGCAGGTTTGATCCTGATTACGGGTGCTGTCTGTGGAGTTTGTATGTTGTCCCTGGGACCACGTGGATTTTCTCCGGGTGCTCCGGTTTCCTCCCACGCTCCAAAGACTTGTAGGTTAACTGTCTTTGATAAGTTGTAAAATTGTCCCGAGTGTGTAGGATAGTGCTAGTGCATGGGGTGATCGCTGGTCGGCGCAGACTCGGTGGGCCTGTTTCCGTGCTGTATCTCTAAAGTCTAAAAAGCCACAAAGTCCTTAGTGCAACCAAGACGGTTCGTAGTTCTTAGTTTAGTTAGCGTTTGTAGTGTTCAAGAGGTCGATGGCTGTTGGGTCGGAGCTGAAGAAGGGTCTCGACCCGAAATGTCACACATTCCTTCTCTCCAGAGGTGCTGTCTGTCCTGCTGAGTTACTCCAGCATTTTATGTCTACCTTCGAGTTTAAAAAAACCCAGCATCTGCAGTTCTTTCCTACAGAGCTTATTTAGTTTAGTTTAGAGATACAATGGAATCAGGTGCTACGGCCCACCAAATCCACGCCGACCTGCGACCCCTGCGCACTACCACTATCCCACACACACGAGGGATAATTTACAATTATACCAAGCCAATTAACCTAAGTCTTTGGAGTGTGGGAGGAAACTGGGCGGAGAGGGGAGAGACGCGGGGGGGGGGGGGGGAGAGAGGCCGGTGGGAAGAGAGGTCAGGGGGGAAAGAGGAGAGGGGAGAGGGGAGGGAGGGAGAGTGGAGGGGGGGAGAGGGGAGGAGGGGAAAGGGGAGGGGCGGAGAGGGGAGGGGGAAGAAGAGATAAGGCGAGAGGAGGAGGGGGAGGAGTAGGGGGAGAGGAGGAGGGGAGCTGGGAGCAGCGGGGGGGCAGCGTGGAGCGAGCAGCGGGGAGCGGCATCACTCAGAGTGCGAGCAAGACGACGCAAACTCATTGTGACGTCATTAGCGAAAGTCGTTTTATTTCAAAGTTTTGTCGGAATCTTGAACATTTTCATTAGTAACTCGAGAAATAAAGCATGAAATTTTCAGAAAAGGCGATTTCGGACTCCACGGAAAAATTCTCTACCGGAATATGTAAAAATGTTACCGTCACCGCGTCGTGTTTTCGAGAAGATGTGATCATACACACACACATGCATCCAAGATCAGAGTTTTATAGGTGTACTAGACCAAGTGCAGACCCGTTGGGTCTGGTCCCCGAACGTGAGGTTGAGGGGGGGGGAGAGGGAGGGAGGGGGGAGAGGGAGGGAGTGGGGGAGAGGAAGGGAGGGGGGAGGAGGCTGGGCGTGATGCCGAGTGAGGCTGCAGGCCAGGCGTCCACCGTCAAGACGGGCGTACGCAGCTTCTCAACATCGTACGCAGCATCTTGAGGGTGTACGCAGCGTTTTGACAGCATACGCAGCGTCTTGCGGGGCGACAGGCCGTTGACGTGCCGGCTCTTTCACGGTGGCTGAAGGCAAAGATCGGCAGTTCGCCCGCTGCATTTTGCCGTCCACAGGAACAGCCGATCTTTGGCTTGAGGCAGCATGAGAGCTGAGCTGGGCCGGGGGGGAGGTTGGAGGAAGTAAAATCGGCAGCGAAATAAGCCGGGCGGCAGCAGCCGTTATGGTGGCTGCCCAGCAGGAGGCCACAAAATGAGTGAGTGTGTGGGGCGGGGGTGGGGTGAAGGATTTTATTTAAAAATGTGTACATAAAAATGTCTAAATCTAATGAGGAGTGGATTTGTGAATGTAAAAGTGTAATGTCTAGCAAAATGGAAAATTTCTCGGAGTTTCAGCGTGTGGTTTTGACGAACCATGAAATCAAATGCCAAATCTGACAGACATAACCACACAAACACACAGAGTTTTAAAAGTATACTAGACCAAGTGCAGACCAGTTGGGTCTGGTCCCCGAACATGCTTCAGTACCCGAGTAGGGGGGGGGGGGGAGGGGAGGGGAGGGGGGAGGGGAGGTTGTTAGCGAACTGAGCTCACTGTGGAATGAATCCATTAACGGAGCAACTCTGCTGGTGGATTGGAAGTTGTCCCTGCCTTCCCTCTGGCTCAAGGCAAAGATTGGCTGTTCCCCCGCTGTATTTGGGAGCACGGCGAAAAGCAGCGGTGGAATAGGCGATCTTTGTCTTGAGCAAGCTTGATAGAGCCGAGCCGGGCCGGTGGGGGGGGGGGGGGTGGGGGGAGTGAAATCGGGAGCCGAATCGGCAGGGAAAATCGGCCACGGGGAATAAAAATGGCGGCGTTGTTGGAGGAGAGCGGGCTGCAGCAGCTGCCGTTATGGTGTCTGGCCAGCAGGAGGCCACAGAATGAGTGAGTGAGTGTGTGTGTGTGTGTGTGTGCGCGGGGGGGTGAAGGATTTTATTTTAAAAAGTGGACATCAAAATGTCTAAATATAATGAGGAATGAATGGGTGAATGTAAAAGTGTAATGTGTAGCAAAATGGAAAATATCTTGGGGGTTTGAAAGTGTGGTTTTGGCGAACCATGAAATCAAAGGGCAAATCTGACATACACCCGCACACCCGGTCGGCAGACACATACACACAGAGTTTTAATAGTATATAGATAGATAGATGGATAGATAGAGATGTTATATATTTTTATGTTATTGAATCAAAATCAAGAATTATAAATTCACATTTCAAAAGTTGTTTCACAATTCAGTAGTACTGATTTTCAGTATTCCATACTGATATTTGAAAATACATGAGATTGCGTGCATAATACTAATTTTCAAAAATCCAGTTTCTGTGTAGTACGTTCTATTGAATTTATGTGATAAATACCGATTTCCCCAACAAAATAGTGATTTTCAGCCATCAAAATACGGAAATGTTCGGTGAAACTTGGCAGCGCTGCAATTATTCACAATCACATTGTGTTTGAGAATTCAAAATGTGATTTGTGATCTTGTTTATGAGTCAACATGGAACTAGAATTTGTTATAATAGTCTAACAGTAAAATAGGTTACTTTGAAAGCGATCATAGTAAAGCGATGATGTAAATGCAACATTTAGTTTGACTTCAATTTTCATGATGGAAATTGAAGTCGAACTAAATGTTGTATTCTCATCACTATTCCATGTTGAAATTGATGTGATGTGAAGTTGTTAGGTCAGGAGGACCATTAAAGGTGCACTGCACACACTAACGCAGTCTAACAGTAACAGGCAATCAAATCAACACACAAAACATCTTCTAAAAAAAAGTTTTCTTTATTGCAAAAACTTACAGTATTTTATTTGCAGGTTTTGCATGCTCCTTTATAATATTTTGCGTAACATTTTACAATAGTCAACTTGATTATTAAAACAAGGACAACTTAAATTCCTGATTAAAAAAATGTATACAACAATTACCCCAATCATCCCATTCCACCCACTCATTACTCTTGACTCAACCAAAATTATTTCTGAAATATTGGTCATAAATGTGGTGCAGAAATGCTCCAAAATAAAGCTCAGAATGCACCAGAAAGCATCTAAAACCCCAGAGCTTCCAGGGCTCTTAAGCAGGACCCCGGCCGGGAGGGACTTCGCGCACGTGGTGTGCGTTGTGCACACATTATTTCACATAAAATGTTTGTAATCCTGTCATGCCACCCCCCTTTTTGAAAAGCTTTGTACGGGCCTGCTCCCCCAACATCAGGAGCATTTTTTCTGCATCTAGCCTGTCCAATCCCTTACAAATTTAATGTTTCAACTGTGCCAAGATGGCGCCTGTTTGCGGCGACTTTTGCAGAGCACCAGATACAGCTTCTATCAACTTACCTGCATCAGGGAAACGGCAGTAATCGGTGCCGTTTCTGACAGGCTGCTTGTGCAGCTGAAAGCGCTGGCAATATTGCGATCTCCTGCAGCTGGAGGAGCACTGGACTTTAAACTTTCCCACGCTGGCTGTGAAACTTCCGAACCGACTGAGGAACCCAGGTACGGCACCTGGAAACCCCGGGATGACCTCCAGAACTGACGGGCTGGATATCCCAGAAGAAATGAAACTGGAGCTACTGATTCTGAGGGAACCCCCGTTCATTACGGAGCTGGAACTGCCATCTGTGAGGGAATTCCCATTCCAGTGCTGGTCCACAGAAACAGCAGGTACAGGAAGCACAGTACCTGGAAACAAAGGGGAAGCCTCCATTGTGTCCGGAAACGTGGCCGACGGGCAGGACTTCAGGTCAGAATGAAGCGCAGGGGACTTCGGCCCCCTCTCCCTACTATCCTAGAAATTAGAAAAGCTAAAAGAAGATATGAGGTTGCTTTGGCAAGTAAGGTGAAAGTAAATCCAAAGAGTTTCTACTGCTATATTAATAGCAAAAGGATAACAAGGGATAAAATTGGTCCATTGGAGAGACCGAGTGGACAGCTATCTGCAGAGCCAAAAGAGATGGGGGAGATATTGAACAATTTCTTTTCTTCGGTATTCACCAAGGAGAAGGATATTGAATTATGTGAGGTAAGGGAAACTAGTAGAGTAGCTATGGATACTATGAGTTTCAAAGAAAAAGAAGTACTGACACTTTTGAAAAATATAAAAGTGGATAAGTCTCCAGGTCCTGACAGGATATTCCCTAGGACATTGAGGGAAGTTAGTGTAGAAATAGCCGGGGCTATGACAGAAATATTTCAAATGTCATTAGAAACGGGAATAGTCCCCGAGGATTGGCGTACTGCGCATGTTGTTCCATTGTTTAAAAAGGGTTCTAAAAGTAAACCTAGCAATAATAAACCGGTTAGTTTGACTTCAGTGGTGGGCAAATTAATGGAAAAGATACTTAGAGATAATATATATAAGTATCTGGATAAACAGGGTCTAATTAGGAACAGTCAACATGGATTGATGCCTGGAAGGTCATGTTTGACTAATCTTCTTGAATTTTTTGAAGAGGTTACTAGGGAAATTGACGAGGGTAAAGCAGTGGATGTTGTCTATATGGACTTCAGTAAGGCCTTTGACAAGGTTCCTCATGGAAGGTTGGTTAAGAAGGTTCAACTGTTGGGTATAAATGCAGGAATAGCAAGATGGATTCAACAGTGGCTGAATGGGAGAAGCCAGAGGGTAATGGTGGATGGCTGTTTGTCGGGTTGGAGGCAGGTGACTAGTGGGGTGCCTCAGGAATCTGTGTTGGGTCCTTTGTTGTTTGTCATGTACATCAATGATCTGGATGAAGGGGTGGTAAATTGGATTAGTAAGTATGCAGATGATACCAAGATAGGGGGTGTTGTGGATAATGAAGAGGATTTCCAAAGTCTACAGAGTGATTTAGGCCAGTTGGAAAAATGGGCTGAAAGATGGCAGATGGAGTTTAATGCTGATAAATGTGAGGTGCTACACCTTGGCAGGACAAATCAAAATAGAACGTACATGGTAAACGGTAGGGAATTGAAGAATACAGTTGAACAGAGGGATCTGGGAATAACCGTGCATAGTTCCTTGAAGGTGGAATCTCATATAGATAGGGTGGTAAAGAAAGCTTTTGGTATGCTAGCCTTTATAAATCAGAGCATTGAGTATAGAAGCTGGGATGTAATGTTAAAATTGTACAAGGCATTGGTGAGACCAAATCTGGAGTATGGTGTACAATTTTGGTCGCCCAATTATAGGAAGGATGTCAACAAAATAGAGAGGGTACAGAGGAGATTTACTACAATGTTGCCTGGGTTTCAACAGCTAAGTTACAGAGATAGGTTGAATAAGGTAGGTTTTTATTCTCTGGAGCGCAGAAGGTTAAGGGGGGACTTGATAGAGGTCTTTAAAATGATGAGAGGGATAGACAGAGTTGATGTGGACAAGCTTTTCCCTTTGAAAATAGGGAAGATTCAAACAAGAGGACATGACTTTAGAATTAAGGGACAGAGGTTTAGGGGTAACATGAGGGGGAACTTCTTTACTCAGAGAGTGGTAGTGGTGTGGAATGAGCTTCCAGTGGAAGTGGTGGCGGCAGGTTTGTTGGTATCATTTAAAAATAAATTGGATAGGCATATGGATGAGAAGGGTATGGAGGGTTATGGTATGAGTGCAGGCAGGTGGGACTAAGGGAAAAAAGTTGTTCAGCACGGACTTGAAGGGCCGAGATGGCCTGTTTCCGTGCTGTAATTGTTATATGGTTATCCTACTGGCCAATGTACAGTCCCTTGAAAATAAAGTGGAGGACTTAAGGGCAAGACTGCTTTATCAAAGGGAGCTGAGGGAATGCTCTGTGTTCTGTTTCACAGAGACATGGCTCACCCCCAGCACCCCAGACTCAGCAGTCCAGCCTGAAGGGTTCTCCATCCACCGTATGGACCATACACTGGCATCGGGGAAAGGGAGAGGAGGGGGTGTCTGCCTCATGGTCAACTCTGCGTGGTGCTCAGACGTGACAGTCCTGTCCAACGCCTGCTCTCCACACATCGAACATCTGGCGGTGAAGTGCCGTCCCTTCTACCTACCGAGGGAATTCACCTCCATCATCCTGACCGCGGTCTACATCCCACCCCAGGCAGACGTCCGTCTGGCACTGGAGGAGCTGCACGCCGTGGTCAACAAACACCAGACGTCTTACCCCGAGGCATTTACCACCATTGCTGGGGACTTCAATAAGGCAAACCTAAAGAAATCACTCGCTGATTTCCACCAACATGTCTCCTGCTGCACTAGAGGACCAAACACCCTCGACCACTGCTACACCACCATCAAGAATGCCTACCGCTCTATCCCTCGCCCTCACTTCGGTAAATCCGACCATACCGCGTTGCTGCTTCTTCCTGCCTACAGGCAGCAATTAAAGAGCACACCCTCAGAGGTGAGGACAGTACAGAGCTGGTCGGTGGGGCAGAAGAACAACTACAAGACTGTTTGGAGTCTGTAGACTGGGCTATGTTCAAGGACTCGGCAACGGGCTTGAATGAATACACCACAGTCGTTACAGACTTCATAAAGAAATGTGTGGAGGACTGCATCCCCACAAAAACCTTCCGAGTGTTTCCCAATCAGAAACGTTGGATGAACTGTGAGATCCGCACTCTTCTGAAGACCAGACACCGGGCATTCATGTCTGATGACACAGTGGTCTACAAGAAGTCCAGATACGACCTTGGTAAGGCCAAAAGGGACTTCTGCTCCAAGCTGGAGGATGAGACAGATGTTCGGCAGCTGTGGCGGGGACTGAATGCAATCACCTCTTACAAGGCGAAACCAGGAGGCAGCTCAGATATTGGCGATACATCACTCCCTGATGAGCTCAATTTATTTTACGCACGCTTTGATAGGGAGAACACCGATGTGCCTTCCCGAGCCCCTATTTGCTGTGATGGTATTTCAGTCTCAGTCACAGAGGCCGACGTCAGGAAATCCTTCAGAGGGGTGAACCCTCGAAAAGCGTCTGGACCTGATGGCATACCTGGTCGTGTTCTAAAAACCTATGTGGACCAACTGGCTGGAGTTTTTACGGACATTTTCAACCTGTCACTTCTGAGGTCTGAGGTTCCCACCTGCTTCAAAAGGGCATCAATAATACCGGTGCCCAAGAAGAGCAAGGTGACGTGCCTCAATGACTATCGACCTGTGGCACAAACGCCTGTGGTGATGAAGTGCTTTGAGAGGTTGATCATGGCGCAAACCAACTCCTACCTCAACAAAAACCTGGACCCACTGCAGTTCGCTCACCGCCACAACAGATGGATGCGATCTCGCTGGCTCTCCACTCCGCTCTGGACCACTTGAACAACAAAACTCATATGTCAGGCTGCTATTCATTGATTACAGCTCAGCATTTAACACAATCATCCCCTCCAAGCTGGTTACCAAACTCGCAGAACTGGGTCTTTGCGCATCCCTCTGCAATTGGATCCTCGACTTCCTCATCCACAGACCACAGTCTGTTCGTATTGGTGGAAATGTGTCAGCCTCGATAACAATCAGCACGGGAGCACCTCAAGGCTGCGTGCTCAGCCCCCTGCTGTACTCACTCTATACTCATGACTGCGTAGCCGGTCATAGCACAAACTCCATCATCAAGTTCGCTTACGACACCACTGTTGTGGGACGTATCACTGATGGGGATGAGTCCGAGTATAGAAGAGAGATCGAGCAATTGTCCATATGGTGCCAGCACAACAACCTGCCCTCAACACCAGCTAAACCAAGGAACTGATTGTGGACTTTGGAAGGAGTAGGATGGGGACCCACAGTCCTGTTTATATCAACGGGTCGATGGTTGAAAGGGTCAAGAGCTTCAAATTCCTGGGCGTGCACATCTGTGAAGATCTTTCCTGGTCCGAGAACACTGATGCAATTATCAAGAAAGCTCATCAGCGCCTCTACTTCCTGAGAAGATTACGGAGAGTTGGTCTGTCAAGGAGGACTCTCTCTAACTTCTGCAGGTGTACAGTAGAGAGCTTGCTGACTGGTTGCATCGTGGCTTGGTTCGGCAACTTGAGCGCCCTGGAGAGGAAAAGACTACAAAAAGTAGTAAGCACGGCCTAGTCCATCATCGGCTCTGACTTTCCTTCTATCGAGGGGATTTATCGCAGTCGCTGCCTCAAAAAGGCTGGCTGTATCATCAAAGACCCATACCATCCTGGCCGCACACTCATCTCCCTGCTACATTCAGGTAGAAGGTACAGGAGCCTGAAGACTGCACCGACCAGGTTCAGGAATAGCTACTTCCCCACAGCCATCAGGCTATTAAACCTGGCTCAGACAAAACTCTGATCATTAATAACCCATTATCTGTTATTTGCACTTTATTCGTTTATTTATTCATTGTGTATTTGTTTACATATGGTATATGGACATACTGATCTGTTTTGTAGTAAATGCCTTCTATGTTCTGTGTGCTGAAGCAAAGCAATAATTTAATTGTCCTATCAGGGACACATGACAATAAACTCACTTGAACTTGAACTAGTTAATTGTTCTGGTAAATGACTGTGTGATTTTCATGTCATTGAATATGTAAACTGAAATAGGAGAGAACAAGGAACTGTATAGCAACCTCAACGTCAAAATCAAAGTTGAATGCTAGTTCAGATTAAGATCTTCCAGCTCTGGTCACTTCCAGCAGACGTTCTCATGTACATATTATCTAAGACTATAGCGCCAGGCACGTTTCATAGTGGAACATTGTGCTCACGCATTGTATGTCATTTTGGAATATTTAGGAACCCCTTGGTACATAAAACATTGGCGCCACCGAGCCCAATTTTATCCTCTTCGATATTGATTTTGTATATGAAGACGTGACACTTTTGACAGATAAAGATAAAAGCCAGATCCAACATTTCAATGTACAACATATTTATTCACAGTTGCAAGCAAATTCTGTAGTTCTGCCAAAATAATGTTGCTTGTTTAAATTGTAAATCTTCCTGAAACAGACAACAAAGCAGTATATTATGTTTTTATTTTATTACGTTTTAGTAAGAAATCTAGTGTATAAAAGTATCAAACGTTTCCACTCATTTTTTAGGAAGTTATTGATTTGTGTTAGTTGGAAATTACATTAGCTTTGATTGAACAGACTATAAAAAGAAATATGACAAAGGATTATTAAGCAGTTAAATAACTGAGTACATCTTCAACACGGCTTGCACACATTACAGAATTATTTAAATGCTCTGTTAAATTAATGGCAATTGTAAGATAAAACTTCCTATTTGCTCGGGTTACCTACAGAAGAGGGAGAATTTAAGTTTGCATTCATGAGGTGAGAGAGCAAGATCATTTCTAGCCAGAATGATGGTTGTGAGCATTTTGTCACTGGCTTCCAGTAGCATCCACTATAGTATCTTCCCACTAGAGACGTTATCTCTGCTTAATGCCTCTGTAATGACCTCCAAGCCAGCATCAGTGAGTTCTGAAGTAATTATTGGCCTGGTATAAAAGTGACATTATTGAGATGGGTCACAACAGTTTTGCCATGTAGTACATCCCGCGGTCGAGGCATAAGCTCAGGGGCGACTGCGCCTTTGCGGTTGCACCTCCCCGACTGTGGAACAGCATCCCTCTTCCCATCAGAACTGCCCCCTCCATCGATTCCTTTAAGTCGAGACTTAAAACTCATCTCTACTCCAAGCCTTTCTTGACATCCTCTGAGCAAGGGCTATATGTATCTTCTTCTTCTTCTTTCGTGTGGCGTGCACAGCCTAAAGTTGTTGGACAACTTGTTCTATTTGATCTTCTATTTTTGCACGTCGAGTTGATTGCATTAGTTGAAACAGGTGAAGGTTGCAATCTTCCACCCCAAGGGCTATATGTATGTAGTGATGTTTGTATTTAATCTATGAACCACTGTTGTATAACGTTAGTACCTCCACCAATGTAAAGCACTTTGGCCAACGAGTTGTTTTTTAAATGTGCTATATAAATAAAAGTTACTTGAAATGACTTCTAGTAGTGCATTCCAAAGCCATTGACTTGTCTGTGGGAAATAAGTGACATAATATCTCCTTCTGGTCATACAAACGAACAGCCACTCAATGAACCCTCAGAAGGTATCTGAGGGTCAGTGAAAGCAAACAACTTAATTTGACTGTTCTAAGTAAGCTCAAAGTGGTGGCAGCCACTTGTTCTCAATCCCAAACAATCCATTCCTTCAGTTTCCTCTCTCCGTTAACAGAGAATAGACCTGTGGAATTTGTTGCTTATTTCTTTAATCTTTTTGCTACATTACCCAATAAGCCAATCTCTTCCAGTATTTCCCTTGCACGTCAAAGCGGTAGCAAGATTTATATGTTTGTGCCTTCTGAGGTACGCCTTTGCTGTGTTTTTATGTTTCTTGTATTTGTGCATTCATCATATTAAGAAAAAAATGATTTCAAACATCATAAAATAAGTTGAAGGCCACTTAAGGTAAAATTTGTAAAAGCAACTCTGATAAGATAATGGTAAACTAAAGCCGTGCACTCTGCCCAGCAGCGAATGATTTGCCTTGGATTCTTGTACTTCTTCCAAAAGGTTTTTGCTCTTAGGGAAGGTTCGCAGCAGATGCTGAAGCACCACTGAGTTTCACTTCAGCTGAATTCTTGAAGCAGCTGTTAAAATAAACTATCTAGCACAAATGAAAACTTGCTTCAACCAAAAATAGTCTTAGCTGTTGCAGAGTTTGAGTTTATAATTCTTGGAGACTGCTAAATTCCAGAACTTTAAAAGAATTCTCAATCTATATATAGATCTTGGCCCAGCTGATTCAACTATTTGTATTAAATGAGATTAACTGCCATCAATGTATTCATCTAATAGATAGAACACTTCAAAAGAGTACAGTACTAAAATGGTATGAGAAGAAAGTGTAATATCAACCAACTTGAAGAATCATATATTAAAAGCTGATTTGAAGTATTGTGTTGTTACTCCTGAGGCTTTTTCCCCAATAGATCATTTTGATGACAATGAATGGAACCATAATGTTTTAATAAAACTGAGATCTGTGATATCTCAAATTACAGCATTCATCATGAAAACATTTGGTGCTTTGGAAACATTTAGAAAAGGGGTCACAGGTTTATTCTGTTTACAAACCTACATAGTACAGCACATTGTCCTATTGTACAAAGACTTGCTGGCTATTTTAAAACAACTTAATGCCTTTTAGATTTATTTTTATTTTGAGAAACGCATGCATATGCCTGCTACAATCACTGTGAAGTTTAATATTTAGTATAATAGTATTAATATATAGTATTTAGTACAATAGTATTAGTTTATTATTGTCACGTGTACAGAGATAAGTGAAAAACTTTGTTTTCATACAAATCATACAATATATGACTGCAATAGATAGTTTAAAAGAGAAAATAATCAGGACATAGTTATAGCTGCAGAAAAAGGACAGATATTTAAAAAGTGCAAGGGCTGCAATGAGGTAGATTGGAAGAACAGGAAAACATCCTTGGCACATGAAAGGTCTGTTCAAGAGTCTGATAACAGCAGGGGAAAAAAGCTATTTGAAACGAGACCAGGCAGGTTGAGTGAAATAGTTTTTATTCACAGAAAACAAAAACAAAACTCGTAAAAACCGTGTGCCTAGTTGAGCTTACAAACACAGCTCCTGTCACTGGGAGCAGCGCTAATAACTGACTAAAAGCCAGCGAACGAACCCCCGCAGTGACATGACGGGCCGACTAACGACAGGGGTTCTGACTTCCCAGCCCCACCACTAGGTGCCGCTACAGGAACCCCCACCCCCCCCCCCCCCCCCCCACCTAGAACCAGAGGATAGGAAACGAGCGAGTCCGAATCAGATGGCCAGACCGAGTGGAGACAGGGGGAACTGGCACAACAGGTGCAACAGCACAACAGGCAGAACAGGCACAACAGGCGGAACAGTCACAACAGGCAGAACAGCCACAACAGGTGCAACCGGCGAAAGCGGGATGGCCTCGGGCCACCTCGTGAAAAGGTCCGCAATTGTGAGCAGGCGGGTGGCACCTCGGGATGGCGACAGAGGACATACCAGGTCAACATGAATGTGCTCGAACCAGTGTTGAGGGACAACGAAATCCTGGAGCAGTGCACTTACATGCTGTTGGATCTTGGATGTCTGGCAGGGAATGCAGGCCCTGGTCCAGGCCCGAACCTGCTTGGGAGGCCATGCCAGACGAACTTGGCCGCCACCAACGCCGTAGTCGCCCGGCTGGAAGGGTGGGCCAGCCCATGAATGGAGTTGAGCACACGCTGCTGCCAACCCGCAGGGACGATGGGCCGCGGCTGCCCGGTGGAAACATCACATAGACCGTCACACCCGAGGATCAGAGCGGGACATCTTCCAACACCAACCCCAAAACAGCGTTACGATAGGCAATCATCTCGTCCCCATCTCGTTGCGCTGCAGCCCAGAATAATCAATGCCCGGGGCCACGGGCAGCATGGCATGGACCGCAGTACGAGATAAGGCGTCAGCAACCTGGTTAAGTTTGCCCGTCACATGCTGGAAATTGGTGGTAAACTCGGAGACGAACGCCAGGTGCCGCTGTTGGCGAGCAGACCAGGGGTCGGGCACCTTCGTGAATGCAAAAGTGAGGGGCTTGTGATCAGTAAACGTCGTGAAGGGCCTGGCCTCCAGGAAATACCGGAAGTGCCGGACTGCCAAATAAAGAGCCACGAGCTCACGGTCGAACGCAATGTAGTTCCGCTCAAGGGGGTGCATGTTGCCGGTTGAAAAAATGCAAGCGGGTGCCAGCAACCGTGGATAAACTGATAACCGAAGCGTCGACAATGAGGCCACACAATACCCATGTCCTCCATCCGCTGAAACTCCTCCTTAGCCAAACGCTACTTGTCGGGCGGGGGCTGCGCGCCTGTGCGTGAAGCGGCGGGCCGGTGGTAAGGATGTGATGGACGATCCCATGCTTAGGGGTGGCCGAGTGAAACTGAGGGGTCAGGATCTCCGGAAACCCAGCCTGAATCGGAGCGTATGCACCATCCACATTCGACACCAATCCGAGATGCGGGCCGGAGAAAACCCTGGGCCGCGGTGATGCATGCTGGAGGGACTCCGGAGGAACGAGGCGCTGGCCCCTGACGTCAACCAGGAGGGAAAAGGCCCGTAACACATCAGCGCCTAGCAGCGGCTGGGAAACATCCGCGATCGTGAACGGCCATGAGTAATGGCGAGAGTTGAAAACGAGGGAAACGGTACGAGTACCATACGTGCTGCTGGGGCTGCCGTTGACAGCTGTCAGGGTGGGACCATGCCTACCATCACGATTATCGACCCCGGACGGAGGTAAGATGCTGAGCTCAGCCCCAGTGTCCACTAGAAATCGGAGCCTGGAACGGCAGTCCCGAACGTAGAGGCGATGCTTCTGGCCGACCGTGATAGCCTCTACTGGCGATCGGTCGAGGCATTTCCCGGATACAAGCAGGGGGCGCAACATCGACATGTCCAAGACAAAAGTAGTAGACCCATGCTGCAGCACCCGAAAGGGACCCTCATATGGGCACTGCAAAGTTGACCTGTGGGCGGCACGGTGCAGAAAAACGTACAAATAGTGCATGAGAGCCGGAGGCACATGGGCAGGTGCCACACCATGGGAGACGTCGGGACAGGAGACAGGGCGCCGACCTTCTCCCGCAAACGGACCAACACAGATGACCAACGGACTAACAAGCGGCTCCAGGGACGCACTAGCGGCCGGAATAAATGCCCCGGGAACAGTGAGTGGGATGCCATAGACTAATTCGGCTGGGGACGAAGCCAAATCTTCCTTTGGAGTGGTTCGAATACCCAGAAAAACCCACAGCAACTCATCCAGCCAATCGGGGCCCGTGAGGCGTGTCTTCAAAGCGGCCTTGAGATGGCGGTGGAACCGCTCCACCAACCATTGCGGACCGCAGCTCAGACATGAACTGGGCACCCCAGTCTGAGGAAATGTCCAGCGGCACCCCGAAACGTGCAATCAAGTGGACCATGAAGGCGCGAGCACACGACAGGGCAGAAGTGTCCACGAACAGAATGCCCTCCGGCCACCGTGTAAAACAGTCCACCACCGTCAGAAGATGCGAGACATCCCGGGATGGAAGCAACAGCCCCACATTATACACGTGAACATGGTCAAAGCGCCGGCAAAGCACTGCGATCTCCTGCACTGGTGCCCGGACGTGCCGCTGCACCTTCGATGTTTGGCACAGAATGCACGCCCGGGCCCAACGACCAACTTGCTTCCGCAACCCATGCCACATGAAACGTGCAGCCACCATTGTGACCATCATACGGATAGACGGGTGGGCTAAAACATGAATGACGTCGAAAATCTGGCGTCGCCAGGCAGCCGGGACAATGGGCTGCGGCTGCCCCGTGTATACATTGCACAGGACAGTAATGCCGGAGGGACCCAACAGCACGTTGTCAAGCACCAAAACAGAAATCGCAGTTCGGTAGGCTGGTATCTCCTCGTCCGCCCGCCCAATAGGTGGAATAGTCTATGCCCGGGGCCACATCCAGGACGGCCTCAATAACTGGGAGGGACAGGGTGTCAGCAACCAAGTTACATTTGCCTGCAATGTGGCGGATGTCGGTCGTGAATCCCTGGTCCGCTGCTGCCGAGCGGACCAGGGATTCGAAACCTTAGTGAATGCAAAGGTGAGGGGCTTATGGTCAGTGAAGGCAGCAAAGTCCCGGACCTCCAGGAAATAGCGGAAGTGTCGTACTGCCAAGTACAAGGCGAGGATCTACCGGTCGAACGTGCTGTACTTCTGTTCCGCCGGGTTAAGCTGGTGACTGTAAAAGGCATGAGGCCACCAGAGACCGTCGAACGACTGCTCCAGCACGTCGCTGACCGCGAAGTCAGAGGCATCCACCTCGGTTAGGGCTGTAGGGGCATCGACCCGCGGATGCACCAGCATCGTCGCCCGAGCCAATGCTTCCTTCGCCCCGTCAAAAGCAGCCTCCTTGTCGTCACTCCACTGCACGTCCCGCCACTTACTAGCAAACTGAAAGAGCGGCCGCATTATCCTTGCCGCCGCTGGCACAATCAGTGATAAAACGTGACCATCCCTATGAACTCCTGAAGGTCCCGCACTGTGGAAGGCTGCGGGAACTAGCGAATGGCCTCGACCCTGTCCAATGTTCCTGCCGAGAGCGATTAGCCATGACGATATCGTCCATGTAAATGAAAAGTAAATTGAGCCCCCGACCCATGGTGTCCATCAGGCGTTGGAAGGCCTGCGCAGCGTTCTTAAGGCCTAAGGGCATACGCAGGAACACAAACAACCCGAAGGGGGTGATTATAGCCGTTTTGGGCATGTTCTCCGGCCGCAGAGGAATCTGGTGGTTGCCCCGGACTAAGTCGACCTTCGAAAAGAACTTAGCCCCAGCCAAAATCCTGGATGTGGGGAATGGGGTAGCGATCAGGGATAGTGGCATTGTTCAGGTGGTGGTAGTCGCCACAAGTCCTCGAGCCCCTGGAGGCCTTCGGTACCAAATGCAGCGGGAAAGCCCATGGGCTATCCCAGTGCCGAACAATTTCCATAGCTTTCGCTCATGAGGGCCGATGGCTTACGGTCGTCGAGCCCGCCCATGTGGAGGATCTGCACCGCTTGCTCCAGGGGGCTGAGCCAGAAAGTGCGGAGAAGCAACGCCTTCATATTTGTTGGCCGCTGGCTGCTCGCGCAGGCAAGGCACCAACCGACCGGCCATCTCCTGGTCGAGCAACCGACAACATAGAAGTAGGGTTTGTGGTTGGAAGTGATCCTGCGGATGTGGAATTGAGCCTCCGCCTGGATGAGAAGGGTATGGAGGGTTATGGTATGAGTGCAGGCAGGTGGGACTAAGGGAAAAAAGTTGTTTGGCTCGGACTTGAAGGGCCGAGATGGCCTGTTTCTGTGCTGTAATTGTTATATGGTTATATGGTTAATGGAGCATCCACCCAGATCTTTGTCAGTTTGCTCGCTGACAGTGCAGGCTGGATGGTGTTAAAAGCACTGGAGAAGTAAAAAAACATGTCTCTCACGGTACTTCCTGGCTTATCCAGGTGAGCATAGGAACAATGGAGCACGAGGATGATGGTACCCTTAACCCCCACCTTTGTTTGGTAAGCAAACTGCAGGGGGTACAGGTAGGGTTTAACCAGGGGTTGCAGGTGAGTGAGCACCAGCCTCTCCAGGAACTTCACGATGTGTGAGGTCAGCGCCACCGGTCTGTAGTCATTAGAGGAGCTGGGACGCATCCTCTTTGGTACAGGAACCAGGCAGGTTGTTTTCCACATCACAGGAGCCCTCTCCAGGCTCAGGTCGAAGATATGCTGGAGTACTCCGCACAACTGGCTGGCGCATGCCTTGAGTACCCTGGGGCTCACACCATTGGGACCCATGGCTTTGCCTGGGTAGAGTCTGCTCAAACATCACCTGCTCAGCCTTGATGGTCGGGTGCGACAAAGAAAGGGCAGAGGAAGTGGAACAGGGGGATTGTGAGGGAGGGTGGGCAGAGGTCCCTCCATCAAATCTGTTACAAAACAGGTTTAGCTCGTTGGCCCAAGTCCTGATTGCTTTCCTTCCCCAGGCCACTGGTCATCTTTGTAGCCTGTAATGCTCTTCATACCACTCCACACATCCCTCGTGTTGTTCTGCAAATGTTCTTGCCCTGTCTTTTCTCTGAGCTCTCCCCCACACCCCCCCTCCCGCCCACACGCCGGCTAGTGCTTCCGGGCCTGGCTCTGAGGGCGCCGACGGCTGATGCTCCTCCGGGGCACACAAGAAGGGAGAGGAGCGGCAACCTCAAGATCCTGGGGAGGGAGATTTGGGGAGGAGATGGGATAGAGGGAAAGGAGTTACTGAGGTTAGGCGAAAGGACAGGGAGAGAGAGGTGAGGGAGGGATTGGGGAGGGGAGGAGGAGAGGGGAAAGAAGAGGGAGGGTGAAGAGGAAGGGGAGAGAGTTCTAGGGATGAGGGGAAATGAGGTGCACCTGTGCAGTCGGGGACTATGGGTGGGGGATGGAATATTGCGTTGGGGGACCAAGCCTCCTATGTGACAGGAACCCAACGGGTCCCACTTAGTCTAGTCTTTAATTAAAATTTGGCATTATCAATATTAATAATGCACAGATAAAATAGGTAATTTATTTTACTTACGACCTCCAAGAGATCACGGAGAGTGTCATTGAAGTGCATATTTTTTTAAAATGCCAGTTTTATCTCCATTTTAATTAAAATAAAGCAACTCAATTTTAGCAGGAAATTGTGGCTTTTCTGAGACTGATTTTAAACCAAATGGAAGAAAGCCAAACCTCTCAATTCCCAAGTAAAATGGACAGCATTGCTTCAATAACAATGCTTCATTAGCAAACCTGTACTGTTAACTGATCTGAATCATTTGTTGAGAGAAATTTTGAAAGTAAGTTTTATATACATGCTATGTTAACAGTTCCTGTGAAAAAGTAATGGCCTTCCATACAGGATGATGTCATAGTACTCAAAGGCTGAAATACATATGAAATGTTAATACAACAGGGTATTTTAGTTGGAGATTTGTTTGCAAGTTTCCCTTTCTAAATATATCCTCACAAATTAATGTCTACATAGATATACACTAATAGATTTTCAGTCATCATCAATAAATAGCAGTGATTTTCAGAATTAATGGATTGTTTTAACTAAACGAAAACTATTTAGACAGTAGATAATAGGTGCAGCAGTAGGCCATTCAGCCCTTCGAGCCAGCACCGCCATTCAATGTGATCATGGCTGATCATCCACATTCAGTACCCCGTTCCTGCCTTCTCACCATATCCCCTGACTCCGCTATCTTTAAGAGTCCTATCTAGCTCTCTCGAAAGTATTCAGAGAACCAGCCTCCACCGCCCTCTGAGGCAGAGAATTCCACAGACTCACAACTCTCTGTGTGAAAAAGAGGTTCCTCATCTCCGTTCTTAATGACTTACCCCTTATTCTTAAACTGTGGACCCTGGTTCTGGACTCCCCCAACATCGGGGATATGTTTCCTGCCTCTAGCGTGTCCAAAACCGTAATAATCCTATATGTTTGAATAAGATAACCTCTCATCCTTCTAAATTCCAGAGTATACAACCCAAGCCGCTCCATTCTCTCAGCATGTGACAGTCACGCCATCCCGGGAATTAACCTTGTGAACCTACGCTGCACTCCCTAAATAGCAAGAATGTCCTTCCTCAAATTTGGAGACCAAAACTGCACACAATACTCTAGGTGTGGTCTCACTAGGCCCCTGTACAACGGCTTTCCTCCTATGCTCAACTCCTCTTATTCTGAAGGCCAACATTTGCTTTCTTCACTGCCTGCTGTACCTGCATGCTTACTTTCATGACTGATGAACAAGGACCCCCAGATCCCATTGTACTTCCCCTTTTCCCAACTTGATACCATTTAGATAATAATCTTCCTTCCTGTTTTTGCTACCAAAGTGGATAACCTCACATTTATCCACATTAAACTGCATCTACCATGCATCTGCCTACTGACCCAACCTGTCCAAGTCACCTGCGTTTTCATAGCATCCTCCTCACAGTTCACACCGCTATCCAGCTTTGTGTCATCTGCAAATTTGTTAATGTTACTTGTAATCCCTTCCTCGAAATCATTAATATATAGTGTAAATAGTTGTGATCCCAGCACCGAGCCTTGCGGTACCCCACTAGTCACTCCCTGCCATTCTGAAAGGGACCCGTTAATTCCTACTCTTTCCTGTCTGCCTACCAATTTTCTATCCATGTCAGCACTCTACCCCCAATACCATGTGCCCTAATTTTGCCCACTAATCTCCTATGTGGAACCTTATCAAATGCTTTCTGAAAGTCGAGGTACACTACATCCACTGGCTTTCCCTTGTCCATTTTCCTAGTTACATCTTCAAAAAATTCCTGAAGATTAGACAAGCATGATTTCCCCTTCGTAAATCCATGCTGACTCAGACCAATCCTGTTACTGCTATCCAAATGTGCCGCTATTTCATCTTTTATGATTGACTCCAGCACCTTCCCCACCACCGATGTCAGGCTAACTGGTCTATAATTCCCTGTTTTCTCTCTCCCGTCTTTCTTAAAAAGTGGGATAACATTAGCTACCCTCCAATCCACAGGACCTGATCCTGAATATATTGGAAAATGATCACCAATGCTTCCATTATTTCTAGAGCCACTTCCTTAAGTTCCCTGGGATGCAGACCATCAGGCCCTGGGGATTTATCAGCCTTCAGTCCCATCAGTTTACCCAGTACCATTTCCTGCCTAATGAGGATTTCCTGCAGATCCTCTGGCTAGTACATCAGGAAGATTGTTTGTGTCCCCTTAGTGAAGATGGATCCAATGTACCTGTTCAACTCATCTGCCATTTTCTCGTTCCCCATAATAAATTCACCCTTTTCAGTCTTCGAGGGTCGAACTTTGGTCTTAACTAATTTTTTCCTCTCCACATACCTAAAGAAGCTTTTATTATCCTCCTTTATATTCTTGGCTAGCTTACCTTCGTACCTCATCTTTTCTTCCCGTATTGCCCTTTTAGATATCTTCTGTCGCTCTTTAAACATAATGCAACCCACTAGCTTCCCGTTCATCTTTGCTAGGTTGTATTTCTTCTCTTTTATTTTTATATTATTCCTGACTTCCCTTGTCAGACACGGTCGCCCCTTACTCCCCTTGGAATCTTTCTTCCTCTTTGGAATGAACTGATCCTGCACCTTCTGTATTATTCCCAGAAATACCTGCCATTGTTGTTCCTCTGTCATCCCTGCCAGGGTATCTTTCCAGTCAACTTTGGCCAGCTCCTCCCTCATGGCTCCATAGTCCCCTTTGTTCAACTGTAATACGATTTACCCTTCTCCCTCTCAAATTGTAGATTTGTTTGGTAGACCATGATAACTGGCTATTGAATCATACAAGGTAGACACAAAATGCTAGAGTAACTCAGCGGGACAGGCAGCATCTCTGGAGAGAAGGAATGGGTGACGTTTCGGGTCGAGACCCTTCAGACTCATATTGAATTATACAATACATATTACTGTTCTGATAGGCATCTGCTAGTGGTGCTGAGAGTGAAATGAGAGAAAATATAGTTCAGCTTCCCTGCAGTGAAATAATTAATGTCAGGAATGTGTGGAGAGGGATTTAATCTCTGGCAGACTATGTGCAGAGTTTTAGTGCTATAATTTATGGTATTTCCATGTTGCCTGAGTATGCTGCATAGAACAGAACAGTACAGCACAGGATCTTCAGCCCACAATATTTGTTCTGAACATGATGCCAAGACCAATTCTTAACTCTGCAAAATAATCCATATCTCTCTATTCCCTCCATTGACCATCTTGGTTCTTTCTTCAAAATAGTAAGATTAAATGAGAACTTACCAGTTTGAAGTTTGATCTTTATTTTATGAGGAGTTACGATAAGCGATTACGTGAAGAAGGCCGTCAGCCCGCATGCGCGTCAATCTTCAAAGCAGCTGTGTGAAATCACAGATAACAATGGTTGAACTAAACATAGTAAGATTAGAGAAGAGTAGAACTACCAGATGACCTTTATGATACGAAGGTTGGGAGCGGTGGGCACGTAATCAATCATCGTAACTCCTCATAAAAATAAGGTCAAGCTTCAAACTAGTAAGTTCTCGTTTAATCTTACTATTTTACTTCGGAGACACGTGAGTGACTACGTGAAGATTTCAAAGCTCTGTGATTTCATGCTGGAAATGAGTCCATGCGTGACACACTGCATGAAGTGACCATGGATGAGTGAAAAAGATTAATGCATTCAGACATTACTTAGTTTGTTAAAAATGCTGATGCTTTAATCATCAAAGGAAAATAATAGTGATCCCTCTCATCCAGGGGGAAACTATAAAACAGAATCTAAAATGGAATTGGCAAATACCCCCAGTCTGGCAATGGGTTATTACAAAATGTTTGGAAAGTATGTTGGTTTGACCATCCTGCAGTTGCTATTATGTGGTCCAGCGGAACACACATAACCCTTGGAGCTGATGTAGTAGCCCTGGTGGAATGAGAGTTTAAAATATTAGTATTGACTCATGCATTAGCCTCATGCATCCCCTGTTTTAACCACCTGGGGATGGTAGAACTAATACCTTCTTATGAGGTTTTTTGTAACTAACAAACATTGCTAGTTTGGAGCTTTTAAGGCTCTAGGTAACCAAGACATATTGTTGTAAATGTGTGACCACACATTACCGAAGGTCCATGGGGTATGCCATGAAACTAGTTTGAGACCTAACACCCCTGGTTTGCTCTGGTTAATTAAGCCATAAACATAAAATATTATGTTATTAGTAGATGTAACCATCATGTCCAGTCGCATATTTATGTAGTGACTGGACCCGTTGTACTAAGACCAGTGCCATGAGGATAACTACCCTATGAGAGCCGGCTAAAGATAAGAATGTAGCTGGAGCCCCCGGTGAAGTAGTGTTAACATAACGTCAATGTCCCATACTTCTGTGTAACTGGGCCTGGGAGAACTTGTGTTAAAGATATCCTATATAAATCTGGATATCAGAGGGTGATACCCGACAGTGTGGGTCCCACTTGCTGCAGCAAATATGATGAGAAGGCACGTTTGCACAGTTAATGGCACTATAACTTAATTATTGTCAAAGACCCATTTGAAAATGAACTCCAAGATGTCAGTTATCTGTGCTGTATAATATGTAACATGTGTATTTAAACAAAAACGCTTCCCATTTCCTGAAGAGGAAATGTACTGCCTTTTGGTGCTATCCCTGCACTCTGCAGTGCGCACTTACATGGATCGGTCTGACAACCCGAGCCGCAGGAATAGTCGTCTCAGAGTCTGCAAGTTAATTAATTGATTTATCATGCAGAGGCTGGTTTCCTAAGTCACAGGCTGAACCAGCAAAGTTTTATGTTTTGAATAACCATATAAGGTTCTATATTATTCCCAACATTAGCGGGAACCATGGCTGCTTATGCCAGTCAGGCAGTTCGAAAAGCCTGAAGCGGGATCTTGCTGGATTTATTGCAAGACCCGTCTGATGAGGCAGAATGGAGGAAAGACATGAAAGAACATTCCTCCCCAGTGTGACGATAAATTATCTCTCGCCACTTGTATGCCACATATTTTGCAACTGGTGAATGAGCCTGGATGTAAACATATCAATATTCGGTGCTCCATCGAGCCATAATGACATTAAATACTTTGTGATCCAACATCCATTCTGTGTTGTCATTGATTTCACGTGATGATACAATAGCATCAAATGAGGTTAGGTAAATATCACAGGATACTTTAACTTGATTGCACCCATGTGACTAACATATGCCACCACCATAGTGTATCAACTTGGAGTTAAGCATGCAGATTATGCATATTCGCACAATTACCTTTAACCTATAGAATGCACCTAGCATTTATAGGTAGTTGATACCAATAACTACAAAATTGGTAACTCATGCAAAAAGCATCCGCCTCCGTAACTGAATATGGCATTCGTAATTTCTCATCTTTGAGCACTAACATCAGTTTGTAATTAC
The DNA here is from genome assembly GCA_963514005.1 of Raja brachyura. The sequence continues at coordinate 66,653,821 of OY740786.1, forward strand.
TGAAGATTACTGACCAAAATTACTGGAGCAATGCTGAATACTGCCACCATTGTGACTTTGGTAGCCTCAGCTGGTAATAGCATAGGTCTGTTAATAATGACCAATATGGTACTTGAGAGGTTAATTCTTTGCACATTGTAAGTTCTGATAATGCACTAGCCCAAATTGCACAGCTGAAACACAGCTACTATATTGCCAATTACACGTGATGAATAGAAGGCTGCTTCATAACAACGAGGTTGTTACAGGCTTCTGTTAATTCCAATCTCTGCCCCAGGCGGAGTCACCGTAAGTTGATCGTTAAAGGTAAATCCCAATAATCAATAGTTCTGATTGTTATCAAATTAAATTTAACTGGATGGATGAGGAACCCCAATTTCTAAAAAAATATAGTTTGCGGATGCAACAGTTAATTTTAGTAAAATACAGTGTCTAAAGCATCATCCAGATAGGCGATAACAAATGTTCTTGAGCTCTGAGCAGCCCAAGCACCGGTTTTAGTAATTTGGTAAATAACCTGGGAGCTGAAGTTAGCCCATTTTGCAACACTTTAACTGTTATCATTGACCCATCCAGATAAATTTCAAATGGTGCGTGGATTCCATATTTTCCCCGAGACCGGCTTGGGCCTTGGTCTCAAAACCTCATCATACTGAGCCTGCCTCGAAAGACAACTCTGGCCATATTTCCGTGCCCAGCGTTCAAGCTGCCACCGGCTTCAGTGAACCACTTACCCCCGATGGAGGCGGTGGGGTGTGTCGTCGCCTACCGATGAAGCTTTGCTCGTCGTCGGTACCTTGATTAGTCCGACAGCTTTTTGCTTCCTCATCCTGGTCTTACCTGTTGGATAAGTCTTACCTGAAGAGGGGATTCGGCGGCTGGTTTCATTTCCTGGATTTCATGCCCTCCAATGTCACCCTGATAACGGTGTTCACTGCCGGCACTTGTAGCGTGAGGGGAACTCTGGCCCCTTCCGGGTATTCTGCCAACGGCTGGAGACCAACTCTTCCGGCAGCAACACCTTCGTTTGTGAGTATCTCTTGAAGCCATATGCATGTGCTCTAGTATGTTCCATTGACATACTTTCAATTTTGAAGTCAGTTACACACTGACCACTCGCACTCCCCTCCACAACGAGGGAGATTCGTAGGCAGACCTGAAAACAGGTGCTGCCGCAGGCCCCTGAGGATACCTGCGCTGACATGACCCCTCTTACGGACCTATATCAGGATTTTTGTTCTGAGTCAGACAGGAACTGACCCGGAATGCTCCCCTCCTCAGAGAAGGAAAGATTGTGCAGCCCTGAAACAGGTACCGCTGCCACGGGCCCCCGAGGAGGCCCGCGCTGATAACTCCCTCCTTTGGAGTATCATTGTGAAGCAACCTCTCCATCAGGTGCTCCATGTGGGTTTAGACGTCCGCGGACACTACTCATTGGAGGAGGGGTACCTTCCTGGCGTGACTCCCCTAGTCCACAGGCCTAACCGTCTTACTTTTGGTTTTATCCCATTTCTGGGGACCCACAGCGGTCTGGAAGCGGCTGACCACTATATGTTGGAGGGGTCCCTCCTGACCTGACTTCCACAGGCCTACCCGACTTGCTGTTGGTTTTACCCCCTCCCTGGGGAACCACAGCGTTCTGGAAACAGATGACCCCTGTATGTCGGGGGGGACCCTCCTGGCTTGATTTCACAGATCTTACCGGCTTGTGGTTTGTTTTACCCCCTTTCTGGGAACCACAGCCGGTCTGGAAACCACTGTGCTGTCAGTGACTTGGGTGGTGAACCCTAAGGCCGCCGGCTACCCGCACTTCCACGGTCTCTGTAGCCGGTTCCCCATGGTCCTGGTATCCGTGGTCCAAGACCGGGATTCCCTGCGGTCCATGACTGGTTTCGCGGCCGTCTGGACTTCACCCCGAATTAGTCCTGCAGGAAAATCTTCGTAACAGAGATTCCTGCAGAAAAAGAAAAAACAGAAAACCTGGGAATAAGTTGAAAACTTACCTTCAGGTTTAAACTTACCGCTGGAAGGAGCAACGCGCCTGCCAGTCGGCCGTTGCGCAATGCGGTCAACGTAATGACGCGCATGCAGGCTGACGGCCTTCTTCATGTAGTCACTCACGTGACTCCGAAATAAAATAATCAAATTTGTGAGATATGAACTATGCATAAAACTGTGCGGACTATTCTAAATTAACCGCTGTTATTCCAAATGCTAGTGTATCCCCCAGAATCCCCTCCATTAACGTACCTGTAGGCTTACTGATTTGTATTTTATGTTTTTTCTTTGCAGCTTTTCATAGATATAGGCACAGCAATACCCATCCTCCTGTATTCCAATACCTCGCCTACACAGCAGAAGATGGCTGCACATCCACAGCAGCCATCAAAACTATTCCCTTCCCCCCGTCTCGTTCGTAAGCTGCTGAGGGCCCTGATTGTTTCTGAGAGGGAGGGACACGGGTATGAGCAGAAGTGGGTGAAATGGAATGGAATCTATTTTATTTAGATCAGCGGATCGGAAGATGATTGTAATATCCTAATCATCATTTTAATTATATGGATTATATCAATCGAGATCCTTCTGCACATTCCACTCTTAGGTTATATATGTTAATGATTAATATAATTGACTGCCTAAAAGGCCAGAGGAAGCAAACTCAAAAATCTCTTTTACATGTTAATTGGATATTGGCATGAAAATAAAACTCTTAAAGATGCATAGGCTTATGGGATACTTTGTCAACTATATGAACAAAGTCCAGAGCACAAAAACATGTCTCTTGACCCATAGAGTTTGCAATGACCATCAAGAACCCATCAATAAACATCTGCAATTTTCATCCTACATCCCCATCAACTCTCACCACCCCAAACATTCTCCCACAACTCATTTTCACAAGAGGCATCTTACAATAACTAATTAACCTACCAACCTGAGTCTTTGTCATGTGAGAAGAAATCTGTGCATCTAGAGAAAATCCACTTGGCCACAGGGGGAGCATGCAAACTCCACATGGACTGCACCAGAGGCCAAAATTGAACCCAGGTTATGGAGCTATGAGGCAGCAGTGCTAACTGCATTGCATCTACTTGCCCAGACTACTCTTACAGCAGCTCCAAAACCAATAGTCACTCACACCGAAGCACACAAGCAGAATTCAATGTATGCAACCAAGAATAAACAATTTATATGGACTTCAGCATGGCATTTCATAATGTTTTAACATGGTAGGCTGCTCTGCAAGGTTGGATAGGATCCAACGAGAGCTAACATCTTCTGCCATGTGGGAACTAGGCTTTTGGCTGCATTTCCGATTTGTGAACTGTTCAGGTTGCAAATAGGTTTTAGTAACTGAACCCTGCCACAGCCTATACATGATCACTCTTGTCCATAATTTCCAATCCATCTTCTCAAGAGGTGTTCTGTTTTGTCCTTCATTAACTTTTAAATTATTTTGGGGTTGAAGTATATTTTATGCCATTGATTTTCTATTTTTCTTTATTCGTTTCTTATTAACCACATGTCAAGAACTGAAGTGGTTCAAGAAGGCAACTCACTATCGCCTTCTCAAGGGTAATGAGGATGGGTAATTAAATACTGACTTGGTCTGCTGATACCACGTTCTGTGAATGTATATAATAAAGATATTTGCCTCCTGATCTTTCTGTAACCAAGGACTCTGCTCTGGGTACTGGCATTGCTTAAGATTCAATGCTGAACAAAGGTGATACTAAGTACACGGGGCTTAAAGTACCTGAATATAAGACCAGCTGGTTAATGTAACAATTGCTGCCAAACTCAATTAATGTTGCATTCCCTGGCACTGTTGAAATATTAGTTTGATGAATTGTTGCCGGTCTTTGACCCGGCAGGTTTCGGACATTTTAGGCATGAATCTCATTCAATGTCTGATCTTAAACCGTGCTTATGATCAGAATGGAGCTGTATGACAAATATCAGTAAGATTAGCAAATGCTGAAAATACCTGGCAGGTCAGGTATCATCGGTGGAAGTGTTTCAAGTAGAAGATCCATAGAATCCTACAGCACAGAAACAGGCCCTTCAGTCCAACTTGCCAATGCCTCCAAGATGCCCCAACTACACTAGTTCCACCTGCCCGCGTTTGGCCCATATCCCTCTAAGCCTTTCCTATCCACAGAGGTTGGATAACAACCATCTGGTCCACTCCAGTACTTACTGTTTTTATTTCAGATTTCCATACTCTGTCATTCTTGTTGATTTTCAACCATAAGAAAAGCTGGCATTTTAACTGGAAACTTGCTTTAGTAACAGGTAGATTAGGAGACAACGATAGTATATTAAAATAAGCCACTGATTAAAGTCGTCAACTGAAAATTCATAACCTTCCAGTGAAATCTTGTTGTAAATTCAAATTAGAGCATGAGCCAGAAGTGCAGAGTCCAGATTTTTATAGGCATTTTCTGCAAGCCTTTTTTTCTTTAGAGGGATCTTCTGCCATCTGAGAGATCAGGCAGGGCACCTGACCTTATGGTGAAGGGAGGAGGGCCAAATGTGGGGAATGTCCTCGTCCCCAATCTGGTGAGAAAATGGCAGTTGGTTAGCCATGCTGCATATGGGTAGGTGAAAAGGCTTACTGTGGGATGGAAATGTGACCTGGCTACAGCCAGAAAGGTGTTAAAATTGGTAAGATGACCTAACAGGTACTCACTGTATATCAAATTATACATTACAGGCAGACAGTCTCTGGATTAGAGCCACTGTACCAAAACAGGCCCTTCGGCCCACTATGTACTTGCCAATAATTAACAAAAGATAGACACAAAATTCTGGAGTAAATCAGTGGGACAGGCAGCATCTCTGGATAGAAGGAATGGATGATGTTTCTGGTCGAGACCCTTCTTCAGACCCATCTATACTAATCTTATTTGGCAATACTTCCTTCATAGCCTTCTATGAATTGGTTGGTCGAGATATTTGTCAATGTGAGTGTGCCTCCCTCTGCACCTTCTCAGCAATGCACTCCAGATTTCAACCACTCTGGGTGAAATATAAATTCCTCAGATCCTGTTTAACCCTCTGCCGAGGGGGGGAGGGGGGACTCTGAGTAAGATGGCCAAAAATCACAGCCGTAAGTGGCAGCGTTTTTTCTAAAATCAATATACAGAACAACAGGGAGCAAAAGGTGTGCAGGATACATTGGTGGATGGGAGGATGAGACTCCAAAGACATCCTTGGTGACAGTGGGCCCCTGTGTGTAAATGTAATCAAGAAGCCAATTAATCTGCAGCTTTGTTCAGGTAGACGTGCTGACTCGATAAATTCATCTCACCTTCCTCCAGAAACCAATTTGACTCACTCCACATGATATTTAAAAAAATGGTTGAGAGCATTTGATACAGGAAAAGCAATTGGATCAGATAACGTGGCTGTGCACTCCAAAAATAGCTGCATCCTGAGCTTAGCTGTGTCAATACAATCACAATGGTGGCATCTGCAGTTGGAAAATTGTCAGGACATGTCCTGCATAGGAAAGTGGGAAAATTACTGCCCATCAGTCTACTTTCAATCATCAGCAAAGCACTGGAAGATATTTTCAGTAGATATCTCAAATAAACTATATCATGGATGCCTATCGTGCGACGAGACTGTTTAGCTCTTGTTCTCATTGCAGCCTTAGTCTGAACTTGGAACAAAGAGCTGAATTCAGGGATGAGTTGAGAGTAACTGCCCTTGATACCAAAGCAGCACCAACTGTGGCAACCAGGAGGCTTGGTGAAACTGATTTTATGAACATCAAAGATAAACCACTTAAATAGCTGGAGCCATACTTCACACAAAGATGGTTCTGGTTGTTGGAGGTCACTTATTTCACAATATTGAATTGCACCCAAATACATAGTAAAGAAGCAATGCAAGGTTATTCTGGAACACTTGCAATCATTGTATTGTAACGAAGATCCCTGACTTTAGTAGTCAATCAGTGAGGGTGTTGATTATAAAATCTGACACAATAACAGAATCGCCAATTTCTGTAACTGATCACATGTTGTGATTCCACAGAACTGATGGCTTTGCGCAGCTCCCTAATTTCCGAATTTAAGACATAACCACATCAGTTTAAACTTTAAGTTTCTTTAAAATCTAAGATCAGAAAAGTTAATAATTCCCATGCAAGTTTGACATTAATCCTCCAAAATTATTAGTTAGTTAATTCTCAAATTCTGTGTATTCTTACAACAATATAATTAAGTACATGTCTTGTAGATGGAAATAGTTTTTTGAATATTTAGGGTGGCACAGCGGTAGAGTTGCTGCCTTATAGCACTAGAGCCGGGTTTGATCCTGACTATGAGTGCTGTCTGTATGGAGTTTGTATGTTCTCCTTGTGTCTGCGCGGATTTTCTCCGGTTTCCTCCCTCACTCCAAAAACGTACAGGTTTGTAGGTTAATTGGCTTTGGTAAATTGTCCTTAAAGGCCTGTCCCACTTGGGAGACCTCCACCGCGACCTCTGGCGACCGCGATTAAAAAAAATTAAAGGTGGCGGTCACCTACGATCTCCTACGACCTTCCTCGACTATGCGTAGGACCTCCTACGACTATGTTGAAGCCTTCCCTCGACTATGAAGAAGACGTCCTTCGGCCTCCTTCCACTAGTTGAAGACTGGCTTCGACCATGTACGTTTTACTCGAGGATAGTCTCTGGCAAATTGGTTCGTGAATGAGCACAACCCCCATCCACCTCAGAGTACCACACCGAACACCAACAACGACAGTGTCATGTCTGCATTTTTTTCTCATTAAAAAATGCCTCCCTGGATTTTTTAAAAATCGTTCTGAACCATGCAAGCAAGGAAGGAACTAGTTTGGAGGATGTTAGTAAAATTACAACTACTGCTGTTTGCAGTAGCCCTTTTGCTTCCAGCCTTCTAAAAAAGGCAGAAAGGGAAGAGCAAGAAGATGTCTCAATGGGTGAATGGAGATGATGTGATGGACTGTCCCAGTACATCAGATGACTGGAAGTGAATGGCGCTGGGCTTTGACAAAAGATGGAACTTTAAGCACACATGTGGGGCAGTGGATGGCAAGCATGCCATTCTTGTCCCTGTCCCCCTCATTTTACTTTTCGTACAAGATGGCATTCTGCTGGAACCATTCGTCAAGGTCCCCCTCCTGCTGCTTGGTGAAGGTGTAGGGCTTAACCTTCCTCCAGCCCTCCATCACCACCAATGGGACATCTGCCTCTGATGCTGTCAGACACAGGAGAAAGGGCTGCTTTGCTGGTCTCTTCCTCCAGGGGCCTCTCTTGCAGGGATACCTCCTCCTGCACTATCACATCACTATGGCAGTTTTTTTTTAGGGTTATGCCCTCCCCCTGTGCTGCTGCCTTTTTGGTGCCATCTCGAAAACACAAGTCTCCTCTCAAAAAAGCTCTCCAGCTATGAATGAACATGCCCTGGAGTGAAAGAGGTGACGTTCTGCTGTTTAAATTACCTTTTCTTTCTACTGACCTTTTTTTCACCCCAGAGCTACTTTCGACCACCTTCGACTACCTACGACTAGCATCACGACCTGCTACGACCGGCTTCGACTAGACCTACGACTAAAAAAATATCGGTTTTTCCCGTCCTATTTTTAGTCGCGGTCAATTTTTAACATCTTGAAAGATACGCCGCGACCTAGCTGAAGCTTCGAGTACGCGGAGACCACACTCGACCTTGAAGGAGAGTGACGAAGACCTCCTAGGACCTCGTGACGACCTTGCCGCGACTATGGGTCGCGGCCAACCTCGCCAGAGGTCGCGGTGGAGGTCGCCCAAGTGGGACAGGGGCTTTTGTTTGTAGGATAGGGCTAATGTACAGGTGATTGTTGGTTGGCCTGTTTCCATGCTGTATCTCCAAAGTCTAAAGTTTTAAAAAATCCAATAGAATGCGCTGTCCATTGAACAAAAATTGTGGGCTGGATGTTATAATGGGGCAATAGGGTCAGCCCCATTTGAGGTTAGCAATAGTGTCAGACAAGGGGGAATTTTGTCCCCAGTTCATTTTAATCTCTATATTGATGATCTGTCCAAGCAATTGAAAGCCTGTAATACTGGGTGCATGATTGGTAATACTCTAGTGAACCATATTATGTATGCAGATGATTTTGTGGTCTTTAGTCCATCTAGCGCTGGTCTACAGCAGCTCCTTACTATATGTTCTGTGTATGGTGTGGAACATGATGTTAAATATAATGCTGGCAAGAGTGCTGTTATGATCTGTAGAACCAAAGAGGATAAATGTCTAAAATTGACTGATTTTAAATTGTGTGATAATGATCTTAGTGTCTGTAATAAGGTAAAATATCTTGGACATTTTATTACAGAACAAATGACAGGTGATGAGAATATTTATAGGCAATGCCGTATGATGTACGCACACGCAAACATTCTCTTATGCAAGTTTAGTGCGTGTACAGATGGAGTGAAGATGTCTCTGTTCAGAGCATATTGTACACCACTCTGTACTGCACACATATGGCCAAATTACAGAGAAGCAAACTTACAAAGACTTAAAGTAGCTTATAATGATGCCATGAGAATATTACTTAAGAGACCTAGATGGTGTAGTGCAAGTGAAATGTTTGTGGCTGCAGGAATCAATACTTTACAAACTGTCTTAAGAAATCTTATGTATGAATTTATTTGCTGGATTAATGACTCTGAAAATGAAATCATCTTGGCCTTATCAAACATAAGGTTTAGCACTACACGCTACCAATCCCAGTTATGGAGACATTGGTATAGTTGTCACGTTGTAGGACGATGATTTTTTTTACGTCTTGAACTTAAACCATGTATTGTGGTCTTGTATGTGATTTATTGTGGTTTTATAATAATTTACTGTCTTTTGTATGTCATTTATTGTGCTTTTGTATGTCATTTATGTATGTAATGTCTTGTCTTTTTACTGGACCTTGAGTCTGTAATAAAAAGTAAGTAAGTAATGGGCCTGTCTCACTTAGGCGATTTTATGGGCGACAACATGCGACAGCTGCAAAATTTAAAAAAATATTCGGAGACAATGGCGTCAATTTTGCTGTTGTAGGTTGTCATACGTTGACATGGGTGTTGTCGTAGCTTGTCGCCAGCTATCGTAGGTGAATTCCATTAAAACTAGTCCTTGGAGTTACCTAAAGAGTAGCCAAAGCGGGACAGGCCCATAAGTTATGAGATTAATATTATTAAACAAACATAGATCGTTGAATGCACAATCTGAAAAATGCTCATGAAAACCATCTAGACTAAAGCCAGACATTATGAGGCTTATGCCAATTTTTATTTCATAACATAAAACTGTTCATGTGCTATTTGCTGGTACTATCTGTGAGTTTGCATGTCATTTAGTAACTGAATGTACTCAAAAGTCACATTTTGTGGATTGCCACCATAAGGATCCCTCCAACCTGTACAGTCTGTACAATTACTAAATTAATATTTATTGCATTTTATAAAATATTGATTGCTAAAAATTCTATCTTGTTTATGAGCATTAATAGTAAGGTTAAATGAGAATTTACCAGTTTGAAGTTTGATCTTTATTTTATGAGAAGTTACGATGAGGGATTACGTGAAGAACCCCGACTGCCCGCGGTGTGCGTCAATCTTCAAAGCACCGGTGTGAAATCACAGGTAATAGTGACTGAAGTATAATAGTAAGATAACAGAAGACTAGAACTACCAGATGACATTTATGAAGGTTTGGAGCGGAGGGCACATAATCCCTCATCGCAACTCCTCATGAAATAAAGATCAAACTTCAAACTGGTAAGTTCTTGTTTAATCTTACTATTTACTTCGGAGTCAAGTGAGTGACTACGTGAAGACCTCAAAGCTCTGTGATTTCACGCAGTGAGAAACGAGTCTACACAGTCACAACTACTTCATTGACAAATGAAGGAAATATATTCATAATACATACAGTCATGACATAGATTTAAACATGCTGATGTTATTAATGAAGTAATAATAGTAGTCCCACCTTTCACTCAGATGGAAAACTATAATCAATTAAACTAGAGTTGACAAATACCCCTGGTCTAGTAATGGGTTAGTATAAATGTTTGCAATTTGTTCGCTTGACCATGCTGCAAGCGTTAGGATGTGGTCCAACGGCACGTAAGACCCTTGCTAGTGATGTTATAGCAGCCCTGATGGAGTGATGACTATAATCAGTATCTACTCCTTCATAATCAAAGTCCATTTTATCCTCTGGAAGTGACCTGAACAGATACGTTCTTATAAGTTTTTTGTGACTAACAACATAGCTCGTTCAGAGCCTTGAAGACTCTCAGAGACCTTAACGTATTGTTATATATGTGTGTCCACACTTTACCAAAGGCCCCTGGGTATGCCTTGAACTATTTTGAGATCTGACACCCCTTCTGCTCTGCTTAAGTGAATTATGAGCATAAATATTATATATTATTGTTTACAAACGTAATCATCTTGTTCCGTCGCAACTATGTAGCGACTAAACCTGTTGCGGTAACCAGCGCTAGGAGGATAACCACCTATGAAATCCGACGAAACTAAGGATGTAGATGGACCACCCTGGTGAAATAGTGTTCACACAACGTTGACATCCCATACTGCATTGTACTTGTCCTAGTGTGTTAAAGATATGCTTACCAACTTGATATCCAGGGTGAACCCGACAGAGTGGGTCTTGTTTGCTGCAGCCAATACAATTAGAAGGCACGTTGGCACAGTTAATGGGCGTACAACTTAATTATTGACAAAGATCATTTAAAATGAACTCCAACATCAGTAATTTGTACCGTCTTCAATGCAACATGAACATTCAACAAACGCTTTCCATCTCCTGGAAAAGAAAGTCCTGCCTTTTTGGTGCTATTGCAGCACACTGAACATATACAACCCAAGCCGTAGAGCAGTCTATTGAATCTGCAGAACATAATTTGATTTTAACATACAACGGCTGATTTCTCAAGGCACAGACTAAACCAGCAAGTTACGTTCAAAATAACCATATAATGTTATATTATTATTCCCAACAACCAGGAATCAAAGTTGCATAGGCCAATCACATAATAAGAACCTAAACGACTCAAATGACTTAATTTGAAGCCCCGATTAATGAAGCAAATGGAGGAAGACACAAAAGACCTTCCTTCTCCTTGTAGCGAGAATGTATTTTCGCCACTGTTATGCCACATATTTTACAACCTGTGAATAAACAGGAACAAACATATGTATATTCGGTGTTCCATTGAACCTGATGTTACTCCAGTGGCCAACGAGATTATGTAATCATAACAGGATTCTTTGCTTGATTGCACCCACATGTACTAACATATGCCACCATCATAACGTGTCAACGTGAAGTTGAGCATGCAGATATGCATATCCACTCAATTACTCTTAACCCACAAAATGCATAGGGTCTAAGATATTTGACACCAATAAAGGAAGAATTGGCAACTCATGCAAGTCTCCTCCAGCTCCAAACCGGAGATGATATTCGCAATTTCCCAGTCTTAGACCAATGCAACATCATTTTGAAATATAATGAGATATTTATTGATTAACCTACTGGAACAATGCTGAACAATGTCTATCCATCATTGCGACTTTGGCAGCTTCAGCTGATAATAGCAAAGTGTGTCGACCATGACCTACATGGTACTTTAGAGTTCTCCATTTCGGATTTCATAAGCCAATTGATAACTCAATGTAAATCGTAATGACCTGATAGAGTGCATGGAACCTCTGGCCAGCTTTCATCCTGTACCAGCTTCAGTGAACCGCTTACCTTCATCCTGCTGGATTTGCCTGTTGAATAGGTCTTACCTGACGAACAGATTCGGTGGCTGGGTCTAATACCCCCCTGATAGCGGTGTTCACTGCATATGTGTTGTGATGGCAAATCTTGCTGTCAGTAACCAACTCTGACACGTGACCGTCATCCCTTTGGGTATGTTCACGGCTATACCATCAGACTCGGTGTGCTCTCCAACTCCATGAGGAAGCCATTAAACAGCCCTACTACAAGGCGCTGCTGGCGCGGCCTCTCAAATTGGCCGACACTGCCATGGACCCGGCGTCAGACTAATACTGGCCTGTTGGCTTTTATGTGTTGGGGTATGCTCTCTGCAACATCTCCAACAAGTCTATTTGATAACAAATTAATTTTAATTGAACAGAGGAGCCCAATTTCTCAAACATGGTTTGAGACTGAAACAGTGGATTATACTATTATATTGCCTCATCACAGCAATGCCTCCACCAAATATCTCCAATGATACTGTAAATGGGCACCACTATGACTCCAGTTGTTAATCAGCCATCTTTCAGAATGAACAGGCACGGCTGTCATCCTTCGCGTCTGCCTTGAACGGCAACTCTGGCCCGATTCCCGAGCCTGTCTTGTAAGACAACCTGACCATAACAATGAACCTGTCCGCTAATTTTAATTTGTCTAAAACAATTCTAGCCATAATTCTGACCTGTCTCGAAAGACATGTCTGCCCATATTTCTGAACCTATCTTGAAGGCAACACTGGTCAAAGTACTGCGCTTACCTAAACACAATTCTGGCCCAATTTCAGCCTGCTTAGAATGCTAGTATTGTCCAATTTTACATGGTTAGATGCCTCTAAATTGATGAAGAATGTCTTGATCATTTGTATTGTTCATCCAAGTGTAAATCTTATCCACTTGTAAATGGTCCCTTGCTGTAGAACTTCAGTGTAAGAACAAACTGCCCCGGGAGTTCACCTCTCCCATGAGGGAAGCATTATGCAGCCCTTCTACAGATGTTGCTGCCTACATTAAGCAGCCCTGCTATAAGGTGCTGCTAGCGTGGCTTTCCCATATACTGGTGCTGCCATAGCCTCGGCCTCAATATAAAGCAGCCCTGGTACATGGTGCTCATGATATGGCCTCTCCCATAGGCTGGCGCTGCCATCACTCGGTATCTCATAAAGCAGCCCTGTGGAATAGGTGCTGCTGGCTCGGGCTCATCCATATGCCCGGCATTGCCATAGACTCGGCATCCAATAAAGCAGCCCTGTGTAATAGGTGCTGCTGGCTCGGGCTCATCCTTATGCCCGGCTTCCATCAAGCAGTCCTGTGCAATAGGTGCTGCTGACGTATACCTGGTATTGCCATAAACTTGGCATCCCTTCAAGCAGCCCTGTGCAATAGGTGCTGCTGACTCGGGCTCATCCATATGCCTTGCATTGCCATAGATTCGGCATCCCATAAAGCAGCCCTGTGGAATAGGTGGTGCTGGCTCAGGCTTACCTATATACCATTACTATCACGGAAATGACATCCCCTAAAGCAGCCCTGTGCAAAGGTGCTGCTGGCTCAGGCATGCCCATATGCCCGGCACTGTCACAACTCCTGTAGTTGGAGTGTATCTAGATGGAGCCTCCTCTCCACAAGGCTCTATCCTGGTCAACCTAAATTTTTTTACATTACCCAGTGGGGAACCCTCCCGGCATCAGGGCTGACCATATTGGTCGGTCCCCCCCCCCCCCCCCCCATCCTAAACTACTGCGGTCTGGACACCGCATTGCTGCTGGGTTTCCCCTCCCCGGGGAACCCTTCTGTATGCCTTACCAAGGGGGAGCCCCCCCCCCCCCCAAGGCACCCAGGCTGGCCGTTCTGGTCAGCTTCAGCCCCATATCGTGGGCCACTGCGGTCTAAAACCGCACTTCTGCTGCAGTTCCCCTCCCCGGGAACTCAGCGTTCAGAAGTCACTGATGGTAGTGACTGAACTCCCCAGCTACCCGCTTCCGCGGTAGAACCGGGGTTTCCGCATAGCCCGCAGCTGGTTCCTTGTCGGCACCCACGAAGCACCCGGCAGGAACCCTGTGGAAAAAAGGGTTTCTGCAAGACATCAAAAAACAGGTAAGAAATACTTACCTGGAGTTTAAACTTACCGCTGGCAGGAGCGACGTGCCTGCCAGGCCGGTGCTTCACAAATGCGTGCGTCGTAATGACGCGCTCTGCGGGCAGTCGGGGTTCTTCACGTAGTTACTCACGTGACTCCGAAGTAAAATGTAACATTTCCATACAAAAGGGATAATTTTGAACTGATTGCAATTTTCACAAACTGTAGTTTTTCTTGTGGGACTTTGTGAATTTGACACTGAAGCACCAAGCACCTGGACCAGTGCAGCTGTATCCAGTAAGGTGTAATGCACATGTGGATGTCCCATTTATAATGTTGATTTGTGCATGGGCAATCTGCTGACACAGCAGAAATAGGGTTTCATAAACAAGTGAGCTGGTCCCAACTCTTGGGGTCTAATCCAATTTAACAAAATAAATTATCTTTCCTGCCCAACACCTCTATCTATAAATACAACTAAACCAAAATTCCTAACCAGCCTATTATGAACCTCTGTCCCCATGTCAAAGCGATTAACTAACCCTAGGTGTCCAGATTTTCCATGATCTCACACCTTATCCTCTTCTATCACCAGCAGGTTGGATCTGAACTCATGACTGACTGATGTTTGGAGAAAAGTGTTTAAGCCTGGTAGTGATATCACAGAACAGTTTATTCAACCCAAGTTAATTTTGACCTTAATTTCATCTGTAGAGATACCAAATATTGTACATAGAATATATTAGAGAATGAATAGGAACCAAGAATGCAGACCTCAACATATATCCTTCTTCAATGTCCTGAATGTCCAAAAGTGTTTTTTGGATATCAAATAATTTGTCTTTCAGACTACAAAATTTCATTCTTATACGCATTTAGTTGTGGATTATATTAAATCCACTCGGCATAAGAAGTCTAAATTCTTCAGCATAGAAAACTGCATTATTGTAACATTGCATTAGCATTCAACATTTTCTTACATTTATGAGAACTCTAGATTGAAATACGTATCGAGGCAGTGTCTAATCAAGTCCCAGTGGATTTAATTTTGTTTAAAGGGCCTCTTCCCGTGCTGTATGGCTCTATGTTACGTTATTCAGAAATACACGGTATCAGATCAAATACAAAGACTACTAGAGTACTTTGTGTGGAAAATAGCAAAACCGAAGCTGGTGAAGGAGACAGTTTAAGCTAGATGAGCATTTTAACAAGTGACTAGACTAAGTTTGACCCATTGGGTCCCTGTCACATGGAAGGCCTGGTCCCCCAACGCAACCCGTTCCCCCAACACAATATTCCATCACTCACCCATAGTCCCCAACTGTGCAGGTGCGGCATTGCCCATCATCCCCAGCACTCGCTCCCCTTCCTCTTCACCCTCCCTCTTCTTTCCCCACTCCTCCCCTCCCCAATTCTTCCCTCATCTCTCCCCCCTCACCTTTCCCCTACCCTCAGTCACTCCCTCCCTCCCTCCATAACTCCTTTCCCCTCATTACCCCCCTCCTATCCCTCTATCCCCCGCCCCCCCACACCTCACCTCCCCCTATCCCCCCACTATCCCTCCCCATCACTCCCTCTTTCCAATTCCCTACCTCCCCCACTCCCCCCTCCTCTCCCTCTATTCCCCCTCCTTCCCGTCTCACCCCCCTTCTCTTTTCCGTCTCCTACCCTCCCCATCCCTCATTCACCTCTCCTTTCCTCTAGCCTCAGTCACTCTAGCCTCAGTACACTCCATAATCCCTCTCCCCTCCCTACCCTCTCCTCTCACTCTATCCCCCTCTCCCACACTTTCCCTCCTGACCCCCACTTTCCCCTCCCTCTCCCTCCCTACCCCCTCCTCTCCCTCAATCCCCCCAGTCTCCCTCCTCACCTCCCTGACGTTCCCCCTCCCCCTTTCTACTCCCTCAATCCTCCCAGTCTCCCTCCTCACCTCCCCCACTTTCCCCCCTCTCTTTTGCACGCCACACTTTTCAGTTTTTTATTTGTTAAAAAATTTGAAAACCATGTATCATTTTCCTTCCACTTCACAATTATGCACCACTTTGTGTTGGTCTATCACATAAAATCCCACTAAAATACATTTACATTTGTGGTTGTAACATGACAAAATGTGGAAAAGTTCAAGGGGTATGAAAACTTTTGAAAGCCACTGTACCTAGTCCTACTTACATCCATGTAGAATTAACTTGTGGTGCACAACTTTCCCTCCTGTGAATTATGAGAAAAAATAAGTGCATGTATTCTAACAGCCTGGAATTGGCCATAATGGAGCATTTCAGGAACAGCTTGGTGACCTTTGACAAGTTAAATCCACAACAACAAATTAAGTCTGTGGATACAAGACACTGGGTGCCATACAAGCAATGCATGTTGTCCAGGTACGCGGCCTAGCAAACATTATTGTGACAGTGGAGAGGCATGTGGACTGAATTGCACAGGAATTTGCAAAACACAATGCTTAAAGTACTTGCAAAAAGTTGAGCATGTTGGGCTCGACGCTGGGAGAGAACCTGGCAGAGTTAATTCCGAAGATCTGAATATCCCAATAATTTCAATATTTTTGTGGAGATCTGTGGTGAAGTCAATTATTCGTGTTGAGATAATATATCCTGTTCTGGAGGACTCAGATAATCCACGGTCTCCAAGAGTGACTATAATTGCTGCTGTTGTGGGTACTCTTCAACGTGATCACACAGAATGTCAAGGTGTGCGTCCACTCTTTCCATGCATTTCCAGTACAGGTCGCCTGACCGACAAAATGTGCTGAGTGCACCCCACAATTCAGTGACCTACTGTGGTCTTCCTACGCATCGCAAATCAATTACGCTAATAACAAATGATTATGGTACCATCTTAACAAATGTAATAAGCGAGTTCAGTATTCCGACTGCGCATGCCCAGGTCATAGGTCACTGGAGATAAACATTGGAGGGTCCGGATCTGCTTTGTGTTATCTTTGGTTATCAGACCTTCATTTCAGTGAGTGCTTTATGCTTCGTGTTGCTCCATGGGGTCGGGGTCCATGGTCGGGTGCGGATCTCCTGCTTGTAGTCTTCCGGCATCAAAGGCCCTGCTGGTGGATGGAGTTGTGCACTCAACCCCCGCCGGCACCTGGGAGGTTGGCCGGCGGCTGGATGGGGTGGGGGGCGCAGCTGGCCAACCTACCCGGTGGGGTTGTGCATCGGCCTTCGGCGGGGGTGCGCGCAGGGTGCTGCGGCGGCTCAGCTGGACGGGCAACATCCCAGGAGAAAAGGAATGGGTTCCTCGGGAGTAGGAGTGGGGCCGGGCTGGAGCAGGCGCCTCCCCCCAACCCCGTGCTACCTGCAGGCCTGTGGGCCACCACTCCGGGGTCACCCCGGACATTTCCAACTGCCCCCCGGGTGGAGATGAGGTGCTCCAACGGCGGGTCTACTGTGCCCGTGGCGTCAGGGACACAGGCTGCAGATGAGGTGCGGGTCTGTGCTCGCTCTCCCCTGTCTCCCACTGGCATCTGCCCCCTCTCTCTCGCTGCTACACCCGCTGTCCTATTACCTGGCACCCCGTTCCTCAGATTAAATATATTTTTACACATAAATCATGAATAAAGATAAGAATTTACATACAGTTTATGCAGCCAGCGGTTCGTTCGATTTTTCTTTATAGCAAGTGACCTTTGACAAATCCCATGATTCCTTGCGTTTTTCGGAATACCGAACTCGCTTATTCATTCTATGCTGCATTCACATTCAGATAAAATAGAAAAAGCAAGTAAAATTGTAAGGAAAATGTGAAGAACTACAGAGGGATTTGGGAATAATCTTACCAGCTGCTGTTTTTCCGAAGCAATATTACTTTGTTTCATTATGTCCATACACATCAACAAAAATATGTTTGTCTGTTTAAAATCATTACAGCGTGACTGAAATTTTCCAACTGAAGATCATCTGATATCCATTTTGTTTCAAGTGCAACGATATTTTCCTTATATGTCTCTCACTGTGACTGTGACACCTGTGTTATATACTGCAGATAATTAAGAAGTAGTTGAAACATGGCTGGTGAAGCAGGCTTTTCTTGGCACACAAATCTCGCTATTGGTACTTCAATTTGTTTTATGACAGTCTGCTCCAATGTCTTGCTTGTTTACACAATGGCAGATGAATGAAATGGAGACTGAAAAGGGTCAGAAAAGAGAAAGTGAATCTGATTGAAAAGAGAAAGTAAATTATTTTGAATTACTTCTCTCCAACTGTATTAATGTTAAAGTTTTTTAAATATAGGAAGAAAATTAAATATTTATTTTGGTATTAAAGAAATTATATTGTGATAGTTCCAGAGAAAAAAATGTAATAAAAACAAATAACAGATGAGTTAATAAACATGGTTCCATCTCAGAAGTGGATTCTTGGCACCGAATGTCCAAGGTATATTTGGCTTGTTAGTAATTAATTTCTTGTAGACCTTTCAACAAACTACTGAGACCCAAGGAACAATTTCACCAGTTTTGGGGTTTAATCTCTTCAGCTGTATGTTGCAGCCATTTTTTCAAATCTACGTATGTCCCAACCAATTTTTCTCTAATACAATATAATAATATCACAGTGGCAGCCAGCAATCTTCTTGTTAGTGACACCCACACCCTAAGAATGTATTGAAGAAACCATGCATCAAAACATTATATACGGTCTAAATGATTTTCATTTGTTTTAATACGGTTTTAATTTGTTCCTGGCATAGCTTTCAAGGGATGTGGTATAACACCTTAATCATTTCTGCCCAGAAAGTTGGCATTTGGGCATAAAATACAGTCGTGTTTAGTGCCAGTGACAATTCTGTGTTCGACAAAAGCTACTTTCAAAATTGGGCAACATTTAATGGTCTCACCAAAACCATGTACAAGTGCAGTAGAACCTCCCTGCTCCTATACTCAAATCCTTTTGCTACGAGTGCTAACATACCATTCGCTTTCTTCACTGCCTGCTGCACCTGCATGCCTACTTTCAATGACTGGTGTACCATGACACCCAGGTCTCGTTGCATCTCCCCTTTTCCTAATCGGCCACCATTCAGATAGTAGTCTACCCTCCTGTTTTTGCCACCAATGTGGATAACCTCACATTTATCCACATTATACTGCATCTACCATGCATTTGCCCACTCACCCAGCCTATCCAAGTCACCTTGCAGCCTCCTAGCATCCTCCTCACACCTAACACTACCGCCCAGCTTCATGTCACCCGCAGACTTGGAGATGTTGGATTCAATTCCCTCGTCCAAATCATTAATATTAGGTAGGGTGGTAAAGAAAGCTTTTGGTGTGCTGGCCTTTATTAATCAGAGCATTGAATATAGGAGTAGGGAAGTAATGTTAAAATTGTACAAGGCATTGGTAAGATCAATTCTGGAGTATGGTGTACAATTTTGGTCGCCTAATTATAGGAAGGATGTCAACAAAATAGAGAGAGTACAGAGGAGATTTACTAGAATGTTGCCTGGGTTCCAGCAACTAAGTTACAGAGAAAGGTTGAACAAGTTAGGTCTTTATTCTTTGGAGCGCAGAAGGTTAAGGGGGGACTTGATTGAGGTCTTTAAAATGATGAAAGGGATAGACAGAGTTGACGTGGATAAGCTTTTCCCATTGAGGGTAGGGAAGATTCAAACAAGAGGGCATGACATGAGAATTAAGGAACAGAAGTTTAGGGGTAACATGAGGGGGAACTTCTTTACTCAGAGAGTGGTGGCTGTGTGGAATGATCTTCCTGCAGAATTGGTGGAGGCAGGATCGATTTTAACATTTAAAAGTAAAGTGGATAGGTATATGGACGGGAAGGGAATGGAGGGGTATGGTCTGAGTGGAGGTAGATGGGACTAAGGGAAAATAAATGGTCAGCACGGACTGGAAGGGCCGAGAAGGCCTGTTTCCGTGCGGTAATTGTCATATGGTTATATGGTTAATATATATTGTTAATAGCTCGGGTCCCAGCACTGAGCCTTGCGGCACCCCACTAGCCACTGTCTGCCATTCTGAAAAGGACCTGTTTACTCCTACTCTTTGCTTCCTGTCTGCCAGCCAGTTTTTTTATCCACATCAATACTGAACCCCCAATACCTTGTGCTTTAAGTTTGTATACTAATCGTTTATGTGGGACCTTGTCGAAAGCCTTCTGAAAGTCCAGATATAACACATCCACTGGTTCTCCCTTATCCACTCTGCTAGTTACATCCTCGAAAAATTCTATAAGATTCGTCAGACATGATTTACCTTTCGTAAATCCATGCTGACTTTGTCCAATGATTTCACCACTTTTCAAATGTGCTGCTATCCCATCTTTAATAACTGACTAGCAGTTTCCCCACTACCGATGTTAGACTAACTGGTCTGTAATTCCCCGTTTTCTCTCTCCCTCCTTTTTTAAAAAGTGGGGTTACATTAGCTACCCTTCATTCCTCAGGAACTACTCCAGAATCTAAAGAGTTTTGAAAAATTATCACTAATGCATCCACTATTTCTGTGGCTACTTCCTTAAGTACTGTGGGATGCAGCCTATCTGGCCCTGGGGATTTATCGGCCTTTAATCCATTCAATTTACCCAACACCACTTCCCGGCTAACTTGGATTTCACTCAGTTCCTCCATCCTATTTAACCCCCGGTCCTCTGCTATTTCCTGCAGATTATTTATGTCTTCCTTAGTGAAGACAGAACCAAAGTAGTTATTCAATTGGTCTGCCATGTCCTTGTCCCCCCTTGATCAATTCACCTGTTTCTGACTGCAAGGGACTTACATTTGTTTTAACTAATCTTTTTCCCTTCACATATCTATAAAAACTTTTGCAGTCAGTTTTTATGTTCCCTGCAAGTTTTCTTTCATAATCTATTTTCCCTTTCCTAATTAAGCCCTTTGTCCGCCTCTGCTGGACTCTGAATGTCTCCCAGTCCTCTGGTAGGTTGCTTTTTCTGGCTAATTTGTATGCTTCATCTTTTGTTTTGATACTATCCCTGATTTCCCTTGTTATCCACGGATGCACTACCTTCCCTGATTTATTCTTTTGCCAAACTGGGATGAACAATTGCTGTAGTTCATCCATGCAGTCTTTAAATGCCTTCCATTGCACATCCACTGTCAACCCTTTAAGACTCAATTGCCAGTCTATCTTGGCCAATTCACCTCTCATACCTTCAGTTACCTTTCTTTAAGTTTGGAACCCTTGTTTCTGAATTAATTATGTCACTCTCCGTCCTAATGAACAACGCAACCATATTATGGTCACTCTTGCCCAAGGGGCCATGCACAACAAGACTGCTAATTAACCCTTCCTCATTACTCCTTCCTTTCTATTGCGTTAATCTCCTCTCTAACCAGAAACCTACCCCACCTCCTTTTCCTTTCTGTCTATCCCTCCTGAATATTGAATATCCCTGGATGTGCAGCTCCCAGCCTTGGTCACCCTGGAGCCATGTCTCCGTGATCCCAACTATATCATAATCATTAATAGTATCTGCACCTTCAACTCATCCACCTTATTACGAATACTCCTTGCATTGAGACACAAAGCCTTCAGGCTTGTTTTTACAACACTCTTACTCCTTATACAATTATGTTGAAAAGTGGCCCTCTTTGATTTTTGCCCTGGATTTGTTTGCCTGCCACTATTACTTTTCGCCGTGCTACCAATTGCTTCTACCCTCATTTTATACCCCTCTTTCCTTCTGCTCACACATTTAAGAAACCCACCACCTCTTATTCTCTGTTTATTATTTTTTTCTTCTTTCCCCCCTACATGTTGGGTCTGAGTGCTTCCCTTCTCTGCCTCCTGCCTCAGACACTGTCTACTAGCTTTCATTATTTGAGTCACTCCTACTGTCATGGATAATGTCTTTGGGCGTTTATCCCGGATGGAGCACCTTATGGGAAGGATTCTCCATCATGATATGCTCCATGAAACTGAACCATATCAGCGCAGGTCTCCTCGGGGGCCTGTGGCAGCGCCTGGTCCAGGGCTGCATAATGCCTCACACTCTGAGGAGGGGAGCGTACGGGGTCAGTATTGCACTGACTCCGAATTCGGAGGTATGTCTGGGGTACATACCGGGTTGCACGACACATGTGAGGTCCAGGAATTGCCTGCCATGGCATCAAGGTTCGTGATACCCTCCCAAACAGGCATTGCGGCATTTGCCTGATCTGTGGATGGGGGACCCCTATCGGATGTCCAGCAGGATGCCTTAGCGTTGATGTGCAATGCACATTTCAAAATAAACTTTTCGGAACAACGCTATTAGACCAGTCTTCAACCCCAAATTCGCAGGCTTATGGAAGGCCGGCAATGTGCAGCCGCCGAATCTTCTGTTCAGGGAAGATACCGAAGCAGGTTAAAGACCTGGACGAAGAAGCAAAAGCTGTCGGGCTGATCAAGGCGTCAATGACTAGCAAAGCTTCACCATTTCTGCGGCAGCACCCCTATGCTTCCATCAGCAACAAACAGTTCACTGAAGCTGGTGGCAGCTCGAGAGCTGAATTCTCTGGGCAGAGGTCTTTTTTAGGCCAAGGCCCAAGCCAGCCCTTGTGGAAAATGCGCAATCCGCGCACCCCAGCAGTCTTACCCTCCAAACCTCGAGGGCAGAAATAGAACCTACATCAAGGGCTTTATGGTAACCATGGAGGTAACCATGGAGGTAGGTGGGTCGGGTTCTTTCCAGAACATGGGGTGTGTGAACCAGTTACAAGTTGGTAGATTACACTTTTTTTTGCGTGAATGGCATTGGATAACATCAGATCCGTTTATACTACACAGTATACAAGGGTTCTAAATTGAATTTCTTCCCACTTTATTGCCACCCACACAGCATACACCAAGCCGGACGTTTGTTCACTCCCAACAGGAGTGTTTGGATGAAATTCACACATTATACACAAAAGGGGTAATCGAGAAGTCGAGTCATGAACATCACCAATTTGTCTCTAATATATTCCCCAGCCAAAAGAAAGATGGAGGATGTCGAGTCATCCTTGATTTAACAAAACTTAATTCTTATGTGCAGTATAGACATTTCAAAATGGAAAAATTCATTACTTCCAAACAGCTGATTTCAAAAGGATACTTTATGGCATGAATCAATCTCAAAGATGCATACTATTCGGTGCCCATTCACAGGGGTCACAGGAGATATTTGAAATTTATGTAGATGGGGCAACCTGGATGATATTCTAATCATAGGGAAAAAGCTGAAATTAGCTAAATTAGCTGTTTCAGCCACAAAACACACATTTGAGAAATTGGAGCTTCCCATCCATCCAGTTAAATCCAAATTGATACCAACTAGAGTGATTAACTATTTTGGATTTACCATTAACTCTATCAATATGTCTGTGACTCTGCCCTGGGTCAAGAGATTGGAGTTAATAGCAGCCTGTAACAACCTTGTTGTTATGGAGCAGCCATCGATTCGACTGGTGGCTAGTGTAATTGGCAAATTAGTGGTTGCCTTTCCAGCTGCACAATTTGGGCCTTTGCATTATCAGAATTTACAATGTGCAAAGGTGCAAGCACTAAAACACCATTTAGGTCATTTTAACAGACCTATGCTGTTACCAGCTGAAGCTATATCAGAACTACAATGGTGGATGACCAATATTCGGCATTGCTCCAGTAACATTTTGGTCAGTAAACCTTCAGTTATATTACAAACTGATGCTAGTGCTCAAGGATGGGGAGCTACTAATACCATATTTAGTTGCGGTGGCAGATGGGATGTGCATGAGTCATCAATTCTTCAGTTACATGGTATTAACTACCTAGAGATGCTGGGTGCATTCAATGGGTTGAAAGCTTATTGTGGGAATATGCATCACTTGCATGTTCAAATACAGATAAATAACACTACAGTGGTGGCATATATTAATCACATGGGCGGACTCAAGTCAGTATCCTGTGATAATTTAGCTAACCTCATTTGGCACTGATGTATCGAAAGAAACATTTGGATTTCAGCTACCTATTTGCCAGGTAGGTTTAATATTGTGGTGGACGCCATGTCACAAAAATTTAATGACAACACAGAAAGTTGGATCATAAAGTAGTTAACGACATTGTTGCTTGGTATGGAACACCGGATATCGATTTATTTGCATTTAGGTTCAATCACCAGTTACCAAAGTATGTTGCATGGGAGCCAGACCCTGGGGCAGTGGCGATAGATGCATTCTCGCTACACTGGGGAGGAATGCAGTGCAACGGCTGCCCGGGTAGCCGTTGGTGAGAGAGGGTGGAGTTACCTGCGCTGTGAGTATAAATCTAGCGCGGGGCTTGCTTTTCACAGAGGCCTGGGGAATCATGGGAGAGAGAGGGTGGAGTTAGCTGCGCTGTGAGTATAAATCTAGCACGGGGCTTGCTTTTCACAGAGGCCTGGGGAGCCGTTGGTGAGAGAGGGTGGAGTTACCTGCGCTGTGAGTATAAATCTAGCGGAGGGCTTGCTTTTCACAGAGGCCTGGGGAGTCGTTGGAGAGAGAGGGTGGAGTTACCTGCGCTGTGAGACCAACATCTGCAACGTTCCATCTTCCAGAGAGGGAATCTGGTGGAAGCCTTTGATTGGTTGAAGAGGACCAGAGGAAGCAGCTGATTGGGTGCAACCCGGGGTTTACATTTTTACATTTCTGCCTTCAGGTTTATGGATTCTGAGAGTTAAGGATTCTGGGAGTTAGGGATTCAGTATTTATCAGTATTTATTAGTAAAGTTTAAAGGATAAAGTTTTGTGTTTAATAAAAATAAAAAATAAAAAAAATAATAAAAAAAAAATATATATGTATTTAATACAGAGTAATTTGGGAGTAAGATATGTCAGTAGAGATTGGCCCCATGGTTTGCTCAGCCTGCAACATGTGGGAGATCATGGATATTGTCGGTGTCCGTGGTGACTACATTTGCAGGAAGTGTGTCCAGCTGCAGCTCCTGGAAGACCGCATTGAACGATTGGAGCTGCGGGTGGATTCACACTGGAGCATCCATGATGCGGAGAAAGTTGTGGATAACACATACAGCGAGTTGGTCACACCACAGGTAAAAGGTAAGAGGACAGAAAGGGAGCTGGTGGCCAATAGCCAGCAAAGCAGTAGGCAGGTAGTGCAGGAGTCCCCTGCGGTCATCTCCCTCCTAAACAGGTATACCATTTTGGATACTGTTGAGGGAGATGGCTTATCAGGGGAATGCAGCAGCAGCCAAGTTCATGGCACCATGGGTGGCTCTGCAGCACATGAGGGGGGGAAAAAGAGGGGATGGGCAATACTAATAGGGGATTCAATTGTCAGGGGAATAGATAGGCGTTTCTGCGGCCGCAAACAAGACTCCAGGATGGTATGTTGCCTCCCTGGTGCAAGGGTCAGGGATGTCACTGAACGGCTGAACATTCCGAAGGGGGAGGGTGAACAGCCAGTTGTCATGGTGCATATTGGCACCAATGATATAGGTAAAAAAACGGATGAGGTCCTACAAGGTGAATTTAGGGAGCTAGGAGATAAACTTAAAAGTAGGACCTCAAAGGTAATAATCTCTGGATTATTACCAGTACTACGGGCCAGTTAGAGTAGAAATAGGAGGATATTGCAGATGAATACGTGGCTTGAAAAATGGTGCAAGGGGGAGGGATTCAAATGTTTAGGGCACTGGAACCATTTCTGGGGGAGGTGGGACCAGTACAAACAGGACGGTCTGCACCTGGGCTGGAATGGAGCCAATGTCCTTGGGGGAGTGTTTGCTAGTGCTGTCGGGGAGCATTTAAACTAATGTGGCAGGGGGATGGGTACAAGAGCATAGAGGCAGGTGGGTGTAAAACGAGGGTAGAAGCAATAGGGAGCAAGGTGAAAAGTAAAAGTGGCAGGCAGACAAAACCAGGGCAAAAATCAAAAAGGGCCACTTCTCAACATAATTGTATAAGGGGTAAGAGCGCTGTAAAAACAAGCCTGAAGGCTTTGTGTCTCAATGCAAGGAGTATTCGCAATAAGGTGGATGAGTTGAACGTGCAGATAGCTATTAATGATTATGATATAGTTGGGATCACGGAGACATGGCTCCAGGGTGACCAAGGCTGGGAGCTGAACATCCAGGGATATTCAATATTCAGGAGGGATAGAGAGAAAGGAAAAGGAGGTGGGGTAGCGTTGCTGGTTAGAGAGGAGATTAACGCAATGGAAAGGAAGGACATTAGCTTTGAGGATGTGGAATCGGTATGGGTAGAGCTGCGAAACAGTAAGGGGCAGAAAACTCTGGTGGGTGTTGTGTACAGGCCACCTAACTGTAGTAGTGAAGTTGGGAATGGTATCAAACAAGAAATTAGAAATGCGTGCGACAACGGCAAAACAGTTATAATGGGTGACTTCAATCTACATATAGATTGGGTGAATCAAATTGGTAGGGGCGCTGAGGAAGAGGATTTTTTGGAATGTATGCGGGATAGTTATCTAAGTCAACATGTAGAGGAACCAACGAGAGAGCAGACTATTTTAGAATGGGTTTTGAGTAATGAGGAAGGGTTAGTTAGCAGTCTTGTTGTGCGTGCCCCCCTGGGCAAGAGTGATCATAATATGGTTGAGTTCTTCATTAGGATGGAGAGTGACATTGTTAATTCAGAAACAACGGTTCTGAACTTAAAGAAAGGTAACTTTGAGGGTATGAGACGTGAATTGGCCAAGATAGACTGCCAATTGATTCTAAAAGGGTTGACGGTGGATATGCAATGGAAGGCATTTAAAGACTGCATGGATGAACTACAACAATTGTTCATCCCAGTTTGGCAAAAGAATAAATCAGGGTAGGTAGCACATCCGTGGATAACAAGGGAAATCAGGGATAGTATCAAAACAAAAGATGAAGCAAACAAATTAGCCTGAAAAAGCAGCCAACCAGAGGACTGGGAGAAATTCAGAGTCCAGCAGAGGAGGACAAAGGGCTTAATTAGGAAAGGGAAAATAGATTATGAAAGAAAACTGGCAGGGAACATAAAAACTGACTGCAAAAGTTTTTATAGATATGTGAAGAGAAAAAAGATTAGTTAAAACAAATGTAGGTCCCTTGCAGTCAGAAACAGGTGAATTGATCATGGGGAACAAGGACATGGCAGACCAATTGAATAACTACTTTGGTTTTGTCTTCACTAAGGAAGACATAAATAATCTGCCGGAAATAACAGGGGACCGGGGGTCAAATGAGATGGAGGAACTGAGTGAAATCCAGGTTAGCCGGGAAGTGGTGTTAGTTAAATTGAATGGATTAAAGGCCAATAAATCCCCTGGGCCAGATAGGCTGCATCCCAGAGTACTTAAGGAAGTAGACCCAGAAATAGTGGATGCATTAGTGATAATTTTTCAAAACTCTTTAGATTCTGGAGTAGTTCCTGAGGATTGGCTGGTAGCAAACGTAACCCCTCTTTTTAAGAAGGGAGGGAGAGAGAAAACGGGGAATTACAGACCAGTTAGTCTAACATCGGTAGTGGGGAAACTGCTAGAGTCAGTTATTAAAGATGGGATAGCAGCACATTTGGAAAATGGTGAAATCATTGGACAAAGTCAGCATGGATTTACGAAAGGTAAATCATGTCTGACGAATCTTGTGGAATTTTTCGAGGATGTAACTAGTAGAGTGGATAGGGGAGAACCAGTGGATGTGGTGTATCTGGACTTCCAGAAGGCTTTCGACAAGGTCCCACATAAGAGATTAGTATACAAGCTTAAAGCATACAGCATTGGGGGTTCAGTGTTGATGTGGATAGAGAACTGGCTGGCATACAGGAATCAAAGAGTAGGAGTAAACGGGTCCTTTTCAGAATGGCAGGCAGTGACTAGTGGGGTACCGCAAGGCTCAGTGCTGGGACCCCAGCTATTTACAATATACATTAATGATCTGGATAAGGGAATTGAAGGCAATATCTCCAAGTTTGCGGATGACACTAAGCTGGGGGGCAGTGTTAGCTGTGAGAAGGATGCCAGGAGACTGCAAGGTGACTTGGATAGGCTGGGTGAGTGGGCAAATGTTTGGCAGATGCAATATAATGTGGATAAATGTGAGGTTATCCACTTTGGTGGCAAAAAACAGGAACGCAGACTATTATCTAAAAGGTAGCCAATTAGGAAAAGGGGAGATGCAGTGTGACCTGGGTATCATGGTACACCAGTCATTGAAAGTAGGCATGCAGGTGCAGCAGGCAGTGAAGAAAGCGAATGGTATGGTAGCTGTCATAGCAAAAGGATTTGAGTATTGGAGGAGGGAGGTTCTACTTCAGTTGTATAGGGTCTTGGTGAGACCACACCTGAAGAATTGCGTACAGTTCTGGTCTCCAAATCTGAGGAAGGACATTATTGCCATAGAGGGAGTGCCGAGAAGGTTCACCAGATTGATTCCTGGGATGTCAGGACTGTCTTATGAAGAAAGACTGGATAGACTCGGTTTATACTCTCTACAATTTAGGAGATTGAGAGGGGATCTTATAGAAACTTACAAAATTCTTAAGGGGTTGGACAGGCTAGATGAAGGAAGATTGTTCCCGATGTTGGGGAGGCCCAGGACAAGGGGTCACAGCTTAAGGATAAGGGGGAAATCCTTTAGGACCGAGATGATAAGGACTTTTTTCATACAGAGAGTGGTGGGTCTCTGGAACTCTCTGTCACAGAGGGTAGTTGAGGCCAGTTCATTGGCTATATTTAAGAGGGAGTTAGATATGGCCCTTCTGGCTAAGGGGATCAGAGGGTATGGAGAGAAGGCAGGTATGGGATACTGAGTTGGATGATCAGCCATGATCATATTGAATGACGGTGCAGGCTCGAAGGGCCGAATGGCCTACTCCTGCACCTAATTTCTATGTTTCTAGGTTTCTATGAATGTTCTTTTATGCATTCCCTCCATTTTGCCTCATCAGTCGGTGCTTGAGGCATTTTGGCACTGCCTGACTGGCCTACGCAGCCATGGTTCCCGCTGATATTGGCAATGGTAACAGAACCTTATATGGTTGTTTCCAAACGCAAAAATTTGCTGGTTCATCCCGTAACCCGGGAAGGCCACCCGCTGCATGATCGAATCAATTTATTGATTTGCATACTTTAAGAAGACCTTTCCTGGGGCTCGGATTGTCAGACCAAACAGTGGGCGTGATCACTGCAGCTTGGAGGGGTAGCACCAAGAAGCAGTACATCTCTTACATCAGGAGATGGGAAGAGCTTTGTTTACAGTCTGACATAACATATGATACGGCACGTATAACTAACGTCTTGGAATTTCTCTCAAAACTATTCTTTGACGATAGATTGAGTTAAAGTGCCATTAATTGTGCCAAAAGTGCCTTGTCATCATACTTGTGGCTGGGATCGGGACTCCACTCTGTCGGGTCTCACCCGCTGATATCCAGGTTTATGAAGGGTATTTTTAACACAAATCCTCTCAGGCCCATGTACACGGAGGTATGGGATGTTAACATTGTGCTAACGCTGCTTCGCCAATGGGCTCCAGCTACATCCTTGTCTTTGGTCAAGCTCACGTATAAAGTCATTATGCTCATGGCGCTGGTTTCGGCGAAACGGGTCCAGTCGTTGCATAAACTGCGTCTGGTCAGAATGGTTACATTTACCGACAAGATAACGTTTTATATACATGAAGTAATTAAACAGAGCAGACCAGGTGTGTCAGGTCTAAAACTGGAGTTTATGGCATACCCTATGGACTATAGATTGTGTGTGGTCACACATATGCAACAGTATTTTAAGGTTACAAAGAGCCTTAGAGGGGCCGAACTGGCAATGTTTATTAGCTATAAAAAGCCGCACAAGAGGGTGTCTGTGCAGACCATCTCCAGGTGGTTAAGACGTGTATTAGCTCGTGCTGGAGTGGACACTGATATTTTTAAATCTCACTCCACCAGGGCTGCAACAACATCAGCAGCGAGGTTTATGGAGGTTCCGCTGGACCACATCCTAGCGACTGCAGGATGGTCGAAAGAGCGAACGTTCCAAACTTTTTATAATAAACCGATTGCTAGGCCGGGGTTGTTTGCCAACTCAATTTTAAGTTCTATTCTATAATTTGCTCCCGGATGTGAAGGGCACTATTATTTTATTATCATTTGTTTATTAAAATCATCAGCATGTTTTAAATCTATGTCATTTCAGGGGCCACAGTCTTAGAATAAAGGGGAATCTTCACGTAATAAATCACGTGACTTCAAAGTAAAATAGGAAGATTAAATGAGAACTTACCAGTTTGAAGTTTAATCTTTATTTTATAAGAAGTTACGATGAGGGATTACGTGCCCTCCGCTCCCAACCCTTCTCATAAAAGTCATCTGATAGTTCTAGTTTCTTGAATCTTCCTATAATCAGTTCAGGAACTGTTTCCGTGATTTCACACCACTGCTTTGAAGGTTGACGCGCATGCGGGCTGGCAGGCTTCTTCACGTAATCCCTCATCGTAACTTCCCATAAAATAAAGATCAAACTTCAAATTGATAAATTCACGTTTAATCTTCCTATCACTTCTTACAGATAAGAAAACACATTAAGAAGCACTTACTCTAATACATTACAAACAATGTATACAAAACCCTTTTAGCACCTAGATACTAAGTGTAAACAGATAATCCTCTATCCAATCAGAGGCTTAGGTTCAGCATCTGTTCAACCGAACCTAGATTTAATGGCATCAGAGAAGTCACAAGAACAGAAACCACCCGGAATCTCTTGCAGAAACCTAGACTTAATGGCAGGAAGTGGGTCATAAGTGCAGAATCGTCTTGGGGATTCTGCAAAGAACTAGACTATGTGGCAACAGCTAGGTCACATGGACCTCTTGCACCTGGTCTTCTTGTCACCTCAGCTTGACCTTGTTCACAGGCACTGTCAGCTATTTTCCAAAGCACCATCAGCCATTTCCCAAAGTACCCATATTTTTACATATTATCAACACCACCTTCGTGGGCCGGATATCAAATAATGATAAGTTGGAGAAGAGGAAGGAGATTGAGAACCTCATGTCCTGGTGTCGAGACAACAACCTTTCTCCCAATGTCAGGAAGACAAAGGAGATAGTGGGCAACTTCAGGTAGTGAAGTAGTACACATACCCCAGTATGCATTGACGACTCTGAAGTAGAAATGGTTGAAAAATTCAAATTCGTCTGAGTAAATGTCACCAATAACTTCTCCTGGACCACCCATATTGAAGGAATGACCAATAAAGCACACCAATGCCTAAGAAGGCTTAGGAAGTTAGCATGTCTGCAACATCCCTCACTAACTTCTACAGATGCACCATAAAAAGCATTTTATCCAGATATATTACAGCTTGGTTTGGGAACAGCTCTATACAAGACTGCAAGAAATTGCAGCAATTTGTAGATGCAGCCCAGACCATGATACAAACCAACCTCCCTACCTTTGACTCCATTTATACCTCACGCTGCCTTGGCAAGGCCAGCAGCATAATCAAATGAGTTGCATCTTGACCGTTCCCTCTTCTGCCCTCTCCCATCGAGCAAAGGGGACTGAAGTGGGAAAAGGCACACCTCCATATTCAGGGACAGTTTCTTTCCAAATGTTAACACAATCTACAATCTATCTCATCGAGCACCCTCAGACTATCTTTGATCAGACTTTACTGGCTTTATCTTGCACTAAATCTATTTCCCTTATCATGTATCTGTATACTGTGAATGGCACAATTGTAATCATGTTTTGTCTTTCCTCTGGCTGATTTAGCATGCAACAAAAGCTTTTCACTGTACCGCGATACTCTTGACAATAAATTTAACTGAACTGAACTGAGCTCAGCCATGATGGGATTTAATGGTGAGGTAGGTTGGATACCCTACTCCTGCTCTTATTTTCAAGTGTTCTTGTGTTGTCACAAGATCATGTGATAGTAGCAGCATTAGGCCATTCGGCCCATCAAGTCTACGCCGCCATTCAATCATGGCTGATCTATCTCTCCCTCCTAACCGCATTCTTCTCCTGCATGCTCCCTATAACCCATGTTGTATCTATGAAGGCTCTAATGGACTCTTGGCTTATGGACAATCTTTGCCTTCTGCACCAAGGTCTTCAGCCCACCCTGAGAAGCTAGCAATGGCCATTACGATGTGTTCATTGATAGTGCAGCCAGTGATGTTACCAGTGAGACATCCATCAGATAAAAGCAGTAAAATATGTTCTTGTTAATTGTAGTGAATTCTGTGCACATTGGAAAGAATCTGAACAACATGCTGTTGCTTTGAAGCTGCCCAGTCAGGTTCTCCTGATCTCAGCACAGGTTGCCTGTAACGAGAAAATAGCGAGAATAGTACGATGAGCCCTTCATTCTGAGGCTATTCAAGGACAGTCTGCTCCAATTTGTGTCAATGCAGTAGGGAATTGATATTAGTGCATGATGATATCATAGATAGGAAAGGTTAGAGGGATGTGGGCCAAATATGACCAAATGGGACTAGCTTAGATGGGACATCTTGGTTGGCATGGACAGGTTGGGTTGAATGGCCTGTTTCCATGCTGTATGACTATGTTGGTCTGCAATGGTATTGAAACATTTTCAGCTGCACTGACCTCGTCCACTTTCATAATTGATATCTAGTGCAATTAATCTATATTACTAAAAGTCTGATCTTGACCACTTCCTGGTGTTCTGTATCTTGATTTTAGAAAAAATGCTGCCACTTACGGCTGTGATTTTTGGTCATCTTACTCAGAGTCCCCCTCCGCTGTGCAGGACAAGAGGATTTTTTCCCATCTATCTAAAATAAAAGAGTTATTAGTATTTAAAACATGTTGAGATTCTCTCTCCTGAAGGCCACGCCCCTTCCGGAGGGACTATAAAACCCGGAAGTGTTGAATGCCTCAGTCATTCTCTGCAAGATGGGGGAGCAAGAGGGCCTGTTGGTGGTGGTTGGTTTGAAGTGAAGCACTGCAAATGACTGTTGGTGGTGGTGGTTGGTTTGAAGTGAAGCACTGCAAATGGCTGGTGTTGGTGGTGGTTGGTTTGAAGTGAAGCACTGCAAATGGCTGTTGTTGGTGGTTACTTGACAACTTCCTGTTTGCATTGTATATTGATTTTAGATAAAACACTACCACTTACAGATGTGATGTTTGGCCATCGTACACAGTGCTCCTCCGCTCATCAGGTGCAGAGGAGTCTTCCAATCAATGAAAAATAAAAGTGTTATTGGTATTTTAAAAATGTTGAGAATCTCTCTCCTGTCAATCATGCCATGAAGGCCACGCCCCTTCCGGTGGGAGGAGGGAGGGAATATAAAACCCGGAAGTGTGGGTGTGGCTCAGTCTCTGCAAGATGTGGGAGGGAGAGGTGACAACTCTGAGCTGTGAATCAACTGAACACACTGAATGTCTACTGAACTGTGAGTGTGGTGTTTTGTGTGATTTTATGGTGGTTTTACCCAGCTTGAAATGGTGTGAAACTGCATTTGAATCTGGTGGCCTTGCACCCTGCATGAAATGGTATGAAACTGCATTTGAATGTGGTGGCCTTGCACCCTGCATGAAATTGTATGAAACTGCATTTGAATTTGGTGGCCTTGCATCCTGCTTGAAATAGTATGAAACTGCACTTGAATTTGGTGGCCTTGCACCCTGCTTGAAGTGGTATGAAACTGCACTTGAATTTAGTGACCTTGCACCCTGCTTGAAGTGGTATGAAACTGTACTTGAATTTGGTGGCCTTGCACCCTGCTTGAAGTGGAACGAAACAGCACTTGAATCTGGTGGCCTTGCACCCTGCTTGAAGTGGTAAGAAACTGCACCTGAATTCAGTGGCCTTGCACCCTGCTTGAAGTGGTATGAAATTGCACTTGAATTTGGTGGCCTTGCACTCTGCTTGAAGTGGTATGAAACTGCACTTGAATTTGGTGGCTTTGCACCCTGTTTGAAATGGTAGGAAACTGCATTTGAATTTGGTGGCCTTGCACCCTGCTTGAAATGGAATTTCATGGAATTTCAAGGAATAGCCGTGAGTCAACTGCCAGCCCAACTGCTGTCAGTGAGCTGCCAGCACATCAGGCTTGAGTGGCTGAGCTGCCACCCCAAGAATCCATTTGGCCCACAATGTCCATACTAGCCCTCTGGAAACCAGTCCCTTCAGCCAACAACACCCATACTAGTGCTCCAGAAAGCCCCCCACTCCCCACTGGCCACCAATATTGGAATATTGCGTTGGGGGACCAGCCCTCCCGTGTGAAGATGGGACCCAACGGGTCCCACTTAGTCTAGTTCTTAATAAATCCTGCAAGCACAGAAAAAAGGTGCCAGTTTTTATTTTTTCCTTCTTGCATGTTACAGTTAAGGAGAATTTATAAGTTTTTTTGAAATTGATTGTGATTTATATTTTAATTTGCTAGGAAATATGAAAAGCCTCCTTACGACCCTTTCCTTTGCATCTATTATTTCAGTATTGATAAGGATTTTTTTTAAAGTAAGGTTCTTCCAACACCTTGTGGGGATGGGAGCATCAGCAGAGAGACAGAGGGGAGTAATATGAGGGTAGAAGCAATAGGTAGCAAAGTGAAAAGTAAAAGTGGCAGGCAGACAAATCCAGGGCAAAAATCAAAAAGGGCCACTTTTCAACATAATTGTATAAGGGGTAAGAGTGTTGTAAAAACAAGCTTGAAGGCTTTGTGTCTCAATGCAAGGAGCATTTGTAATAAGGTGGATGAGTTGAATGTGCAGATAGTTATTAATGAATATGATATAGTTGGGATCACGGAGACATGGCTCCAGGGTAACCAAGGCTGGGAGCTGAACATCCAGGGATATTCAATATTCAGGAGGGATAGACAGAAAGGAAAAGGAGGTGGGGTAGCATTGCTGGTTAGAGAGGAGATTAATACAATAGAAAGGAAGGACATTAGCTTGGAGGATGTGGAATTGATATGGGTAGAACTGCGAAACACTAAGGGGCAGAAAACGCTGGTGGGTGTTGTGTACAGGCCACCTAACAGTAGTCGTGGAGTTGGGGATGGCATCAAACAGGAAATTAGAAACGCATGCAACAAAGGTAAAACAGTTATAATGGTTGACTTCAATCTACATATAGATTGAGTGGATCAAATTGGCAGGGGTGCTGAGGAAGAGGATTTCTTGGAATGTATACGGGATCCTTTTCTAAACCAACATGTAGAGGAATCAACGAGAGAGCAGGCTATTCTAGACTGGGTATTGAGTAATGAGGAAGGGTTAGTTAGCAGTCTTGTTGTGCGTGGCTCCTTGGGCAAGAGTGACCATAATATGGTTGAGTTCTTCATTAGGATGGAGAGTGACATTGTTAATTCAGAAACAATGGTTATGGATTATGTAATGGTTATGGTTATGAGACGTGAATTGGCCAAGATAGACTGGCAATTGATTCTAAAAGGGTTGACGGTGGATATGCAATGAAAGACATTTAAAGACTGCATGGATGAACTACAACAATTGTTCATCCCTGTTTGGCAAAAGAATAAATCAGGGAAGGTAGCACATCCGTGGATAACAAGGGAAATCAGGGATAGTATCAAAACAAAAGATGAAGCAAACAAATTAGCCCAAAAAAGCAGCCAACCAGAGGACTGGGAGAAATTCAGAGTCCAGCAGAGGAGGACAAAGGGCTTAATTAGGAAAGGGAAAATAGATTATGAAAGAAAACTGGCAGGGAACATAAAAACTGACTGCAAAAGTTTTTATAGATATGTGAAGAGAAAAAGATTAGTTAAAACAAATGTAAGTCCCTTGCAGTCAGAAACAGGTGAATTGATCATGGGGAACAAGGACATGGCAGACCAATTGAATAACTACTTTGGTTCTGTCTTCACTAAGGAAGACATAAATAATCTGCCGGAAATAACAGGGGACCGGGGGTCAAATGAAATGGAGGAACTGAGTGTAATCCAGGTTAGCCGTGAAGTGGTGTTAGTTAAATTGAATGGATTAAAGGCTGATAAATCCCCTGGGCCAGATAGGCTGCATCCCAGAGTACTTAAGGAAGTAGACCCAGAAATAGTGGATGCATTAGTGATAATTTTTCAAAACTCTTTTGATTCTGGAGCAGTTCCTGAGGATTGGAGGGTAGCTAATGTAACCCCACTTATTAAAAAGGGAGGGAGAGAGAAAACGGGGAATTACAGACCAGTTAGTCTAACAACGGTAATGAGGAAAATGCTAGAGTCAGTTATTAAGGATGAGATAGCAGCACATTTGAAAAGTGGTGAAATCATTGGACAAAGTCAGCATGGATTTACGAAAGGTAAATCATGTCTGACGAAACTTATAGAATTTTTCGAGGATGTAACTAGTAGAGTGGATAAGGGAGAACCAGTGGATGTGTTATATCTGGACTTTCAGAAGGCTTTCGACAAGGTCCCACATAAGAGATTAGTATACAAACTTAAAGCACACAGTATTGGGGGTTCAGTATTGATGTGGATAGTGAACTGCTGGCAGACAGGAAGCAAAGAGTAGGAGTAAATGGGTCGTTTTCAGAATGGCAGGCAGTGACTAGTGGGGTACCGCAAGGCTCAGTGCTGGGATCCCAGCTATTTACAATATATATTAATGATCTGGATGAGGGAATTGAATGCAACATCTCCAAGTTTGCAGATGTCACAAAGCTGGGGGCATTGTTAGCTGTGAGAAGGATGCTAGGAGGCTACAAGGTGACTTGGATAGGTTGGGTGAGTGGGCAAATGCATGGCAGATGCAGTATAATGTGGATAAATGTGAGGTTATCCACTTTGGTGACAAAAACAGGAAAGTAGACTGTTATCTGAATGGTGGCCGATTAGGAAAAGGGGAGATGCAACAAGACCAGGGTGTCATGGTACACCAGTCATTGAAAGTAGGCATGCTGGTGCAGCAGGCAGTGAAGAAAGCGAATGGTATGTTCGCATTCATAGCAAAAGGATTTGAGTATAAGAGCAGGGAGGTTTAACTGCAGTTGTACAGGGTCTTGGTAAGACCACACCTGGAGTATTGCGTACAGTTTTGATCTGCTAATCTGAGGAAAGACATTCTTGCCATAGAGGGAGTACAGAGAAGGTTCACCAGACTGATTCCTGGGATGTCAGGACTGTCTTATGAAGAAAGACTGGATAGACTCGGCTTGTACTCGCTATAATTTAGAAGATTGAGGGGGGATCTTATAGAAACTTACAAAATTCTTAAGGGGTTGGACAGACTAGATGCAGGAAGATTGTTCCCGATGTTGGGGAAGTCCAGAACAAGGGGTCACCATTTAAGGATAAGAGGGAAGTCTTTTAGGACCGAGATGAGAAAAACATTTTTCACACAGAGAGCGGTGAATCTGTGGAATTCTCTGCCACGGAAGGTAGTTGAGGCCAGTTCATTGGCTATATTTAAGAGGGAGTTAGATGTGGCTAAAGGGTTCAGGGGATATGGAGAGAAGGCAGGTACAGGATACTGAGTTGGATAACTGAGCACGTGCCATCTGGCACACATCTCTCAGCACCACAGCACATGGCCCACATGTCTCCAAACCTTTCCTATCCATGTACCCGTCTAAGTGTTTTTCAAATGCCTCAATTATACTTGGTTCTACAATTTCCTCTGGCTGTTTGTTCCATTTACACACTACTTTTGTGTGAAAAAAGTTGTCCCTCAAATCCCTTAAAATAAATTTACCCCTCATCCTAAACCTATGCCCTCTAGTTTTGGACACCCCCATCCTGAGGTAAAGAACTTATGTATGCCCCTCATGATTTTATTCACCTCTATAATCGCTTTATTCACCTTAATTCGCTTATGCACCAAAACCCCCAAACCTAGTAACATCCTTGTAAATATTTTTTGCACCCTTTCCAGTTTAATGACATGCTCGTATAGCATGGTATCTGGAACTGTACACGGTACTCCAAATGTGGCCTTATCAATGTCTTGTACAGCTACCATTTGAACCCATTCTGAAATATCGCCTGTCCATTCCCTCCCCAGATGCTGCTGCCTGGGTTCCTCCAGCACTTTATGGTTTGCTCAAGATTCCAGCTTCTACAATCTCTTGTATTTCATGTACAATACACTGACTGATGAAGGCAAGTGTGCCAAACGCCTCCTTCACCTACCTGTCCACCTGTGTTGCCACTTTCACAGAACTATGTACCCTACCCCATGTCTCCCTAATCTATAGCGCACCCTATAACATTACTATTTATTATGCAAATATTGTCCTTGTTTATCCTACCAAGCCTTAACACCTCACATTAATCTGAATTAAACTCCATAATGTTTACTCCATTGGTCAGCGTTGACAAATTGGGCTGAATGGCCCATTTCCATGCTGTCCCATTCTATGATTTTAAAACAGAAACTCCATAGAATTGCAGATCAAGACAACTGTGAATGAAATGGATTTATTAAGCATAAGCCTTTATAAAAAATCAAATTCAAATTCATCCTTGAAACTATCCCTTTTTTCATTTCATAGCTTATTTTTGATTGCTCAGTTAGCACATGCCCAAATAAGTTACACTGATATCAGTAACATCTGCCCTGACCAAGTTATCAGTAACATATTGTTTATTTTCAAATACATACTTAAAATAAATTAGTTAAGAGACTTGTCATAGCATGTTCAGCACAGCTGACATGCACACATCCCCAGTGATGTCGAGACTTTGTTACAAGATCAAATGTTCAGTTGTGAGGAGTATTCATCTGAGGCATCCTCAAAAATTGAGTCATTATAATGCATTACTCTCACAAACCTCTTGACTACTGTTGCCAAATCGGGCAGGGAATTGGATGCTTAACCTTCCAATAGCCTGAATTAGGAGCCAAGAGATGCATAAAATAGGAGGGGATACAAACAAATATAAAAGGAAACAGACTCATCAAACAAAATGGAATACATTTTGGAAAATATTTCTAAAAATAAATTAATAACAGAATATGAAGATTTTGACCTAGTATATATCTGGCACAAAACATTTGTAATTACATTAAGTTTTTATTAAACAATCTTTGAAGGAATTCTATTTTTTCTAATAAAACCAGCCCCAGGTTTATACCTTCAAAGTTTTACTTTCCCATATCATTTTGGCCATAATTCTTCCTTCAGCATAATTGCTACAAGATCCTATTTTCTACAGTGTAAGAAACATCCTGGTATGTATTACCAAGTGACAGCCAACTCTTTAGGAAGAGACTGACCTAACTCTGATAAGCCATCTATCTATTTTTTTAGATTATTTGCTTACGAACATGACCAGCAAATAACGTTTTCTTAGCGTCATGTCCTCTTAACTCATTGAACATAAGTAATTTAAAACATTAAACAAAACACAATTTCTTAAAAATGTCAATTGCTCAATACTTTGACGTCTAATCTGACACAGGATCTGGGAGCAGATTCCTCAGTGCTAGGGAGTCTATATGGCTGTGAAATGCTGAGCTCTGATGATAAGTTCAGGAGTTCCATGTTGGACAGGTGCCCCAAAACCTACCAGCACCACTGAGAAATATCAGCATTTCTGTATAACCCAGCAAAATCAGCCGAAAATATGTACACGTGACCCATATTTATTTTTTATTGGTTTATCATTGTCACGTGTATCAATGTACAGTGAAAAACTTTGTTTAGCATGCAATCCAGGCAAATGTTATCGTACATGAGTACAATCAAACCATACACCAATGCAAAAAATAAAGGAAATAGAGTGCAGAGTATGGTGTTACAGCTCCAGAGGAAGTGCTGATAAAACAAAGTGCAGAGCCGCAATGAGGATGATTGGGAGATCGGGAAGCATATGACTAGTGCTTTCAAGAATCTGATAATAACGGAAGAAATTCTGTTTGCTGAGGCAAAGCAAGAATTTCATTGTCCTAACAGGGACACATGACAATAAACTATCTTGAACTTGAATTTGAAATTCTTCTTGAATCTGGTGCCTGCAAGCTTTCGCCTGACGAGAGAGGGGAGAAGACAGAATTGTCCTCTTAAAATATGTTTTGCGTCTGTTATTTGTATGTAATGTAATGTAAATTAATTTTCAGCAATGCCTCTCATTTTCACACTGTCAAATGTCCACAAAGTATATATTAAATGAACGTTTTGTTGGGTGTCTCAGTGAGGGCAGATGCACTCAGAAAGAGCACGTCTACTTGCAAATTTTACTTCGGAGTCATGTGAGTGACTATGTGAAGACCCCGCCAGCACGCATGTGCGACCTATCGTCTACCGCATTGCGCATCGACAGGCTGTGGAAGCGCTGCTCCACCAGCGGTAAGTTTGAAACCTGAAGGTAAGTTTTTCAACTTAATTCCAGGTCTGCTTTTTCTTCTTGCAGGAAGCTCTGATAGAGTCCCTGCTGGAGATATCGCGTTCCCCTACACCGCGGGGAAATCCCGGCTGCGAGAATCGCGGGGATGCCCGACTGGGGGCGGGGGGGGAAATCCCACCACAGACTTCGCGGGGAATCCCGTCTCCAGGGGAGAATCATGGGGTGAACCCGACTCGGGGAAATCCGTCCGCGGGGACGGCGGGAAGATTCTCCACGGGACGAACCCGGCTCGGGAAAACCCGGTCGCGGTGACCGTGGGGAGAAGCCATACCACGGGATGAACCCGGCTCGCGGAAACCCGGCTGCGGGGACCGCGGGAAGGCAAACCGCAGGATGAACCCGGCCGCAGGGACCGCGTGAGGGGACCGTGTGAAGACACGGCTGCGGACCGCAGAAGTGGGGATAGCCGGCAGCATTTTTCAGACTCCAGCGGCCCAGAGAGGTTCAATGGAGTCTGAAAGGCCTGGGCAGGCCAGGTACGTCCTCGGCCGTTTACCCATGTGGAGCATGGATAGCGTCAGAGAGCGCTCATCCCACTAATGCTCCCTCCTAATATTGTCCATGTATGGCATATCAGTAGAGATGTACCATCGATGGTAAGCCCAGAGACCTGGCAGGGTCCGGACTGCGAATATACTGCTGGCGGATAAGCCCATAGACTCGGAGGGTCCGGGCTCTATTCACCACCTGCGGAGGAATTTTCCCGCCAACGGATAACCCCGGAGACTCAGGAGGGTCCGGGCTGGAAGGCCACCGCCTATATATCCCGCATGAAGCGGAAGACTCGGAGGTATGTCCAGGGAACATACTGGAGTACAAGTGTGAGGTTCCAGAAAATTCTGGCATGGCATCAAGACCTTCGCTAACGAAGAAACCTGAAGTTCCCTCATGAAGGAACAGCCACCTCACGCCACATCATTACTAGAACAGGTGTCGATGGTGGGATACCAT
Source organism: Raja brachyura (assembly GCA_963514005.1). The sequence goes on from OY740786.1 coordinate 66,694,941, forward strand.
GCACCTGCCAAATTGTTCCTGAAAGGACCAGCAGTGAACAGCGTTATGTGGGGGTACACTGCAAATGCACACTTTAAAATGAACTGCTTCCAGAAGAACGCCATCGGACCTGCCTTAAATTCCAAATCTGCAGGTTCAAGTGAGGCCAGCAATGTCCAGCCGCCGAATCCTCTCTTCAGGAACGTACACAAACAAGTAAGACCTGGACTAAGAATTAAAGCTATCCGGCTTATCAAAGTACCACGGCAACACACCCCACGCCTCTATCGACAGCAAGCGTTTTACTGAAGCTGGTGGCAGTTTCAAAACTGGGCGCTGGCCTTTCAGGCCAAGGCCCAAACTGGTCCTCAGGAAACTCCAGCAATCCTACTCCCCAAATCTGGGATGGAATTAGAACCTGCACCAGGGGCCATTGGGCTTACCATAAGACCACTAAAAACCATGAAGGTAGGTGGGTCTAGTTCTTTCCGAAATATGAGGTATGTGGACCATTTACAAGTCGGTAAATTTACACTTGTTTTATGCAAGACAGAGTTCCCTTTCAAGACAGGCCACAGTTGCGGGCCGCTCATTGTCACAATGAAAGATACCGGTTCAACTCATATATGCAGTATAGACTTTCTGAATAGAAAACTTCATAACTGTCTAACAACAGGGGAACAGTTCCACTGGGCTCACCAAAGATATTGAAATTTAGCTGGATAGACCAATGTTACAGTCAAAAGCATTGCAAAATGGGCAAAACGGGCTATTTACCAAATTACTAAAACCAGTGTTCGGCTGCTCAGAAGTAAAAGCTATTATCATGGGCTATCTGGATGGTGTTCTAAAATACTGTATTTTGACAAATCAGTGGTATCAGTCACAAACTATTCTGCAGAAATTGGATTCTCATTCATCCAGTTAAATTTAAGTTGATACCAGCTGAAATTATTGAGTATGAGGATTACCTTAAACTCTATTAAATTGTCTGAGATTGGCAATATATTGGTTTTCAGCTGTGCTATTTGCGCCTTTTGCACCATCAGAGCTATACGGCATGCAAGGAGCAAGCTCACAGGTACCATGTAGGTCATTACTATCAGACCTATGCTATTCCCAGCTGAAACTATCTAAGTCACCATGGTGGACAAACAATATTCAGCATTGTCCCACTAACCTTCATCAGTACTCGTCAGTTAATTACTAACTGATGCTAATGCTTAAAGATGGGTAATTACTAAATACCATCTTTAGTTAAGGAGGCGGATAGGGCTGCATGAGTTACCAATTGTTCAGTCATATGGTATCAACTACCTATTCACATTAGGTGCATTCTGTGGATTAAAGGATTGTGCGAATATGCATAATCTGCATGCTCAAGTCCAACTTGATACACTCTGGTACTGTTATATGTTAATCACATTGGTGCAATCAAGTCAAAATATCTGGTAATAGTTTACCTAACTCCATTTGGCATTGAGTGTATCAGGGAAACGCAATGACTACACAGAATGGATGTGGAATCGCTAGTATTTAAGGACATTGTGGGCTCGATGGAACACCTAAAGATCAAAATGTTGCATCCAGGCTCATTCACCAGTTGCAATATACGTGGCATATCAGTGGCGATGGATGCATTCCCGCTACACTGGGGAAGAATGCTCTTTTTAATTTTTTTTTAAATTTATTTATTAGAAGTACATTACATTTTAATGGTACCTTTTTACAGGTTCCCAGAATTAATAAAACATTCTTTGTACAACTTCCTTTTTTTTTAGAAAGAAATGAGAAAGAAAGAAGTATTGAAGAGTAAAGAACAGTCTAGTGAGTGTGGTGTAAAGAAAGAAATAAGTGAGAAAGTGAAGCAGAAAGGAGATTCTCACACGCCACAAGTCGATATATATATATTTTTGTTCTTAATCATTTTTCACTCAAACCCAGAACTTTTAATTTTACGATGTTATTACACCCCATGAATCCACAAGATCGATAAATGGAGACCAACTTGTTAAGAATTGGTCTTTTTTTTCTATTAGGAGGAGTCTCGTTTCTTCCAAATGGGCCGTTTCCAACATATTACTAATCCACATTTTGAGTGTTGGTATAGTAGTCATTTTCCAGAATTTGAGTATGAGTTTTTTCGCTATTATTAAACCATAATTAAAAGAATGCTCTTTGTTTCCCTCCATTTACCTTACCAGACGGGTCTTGCAAATTCAGCAATTTCCCGCTTCAGGCATTTCGTAGTGCCTGACTGGCCTATACAGCCATGATTCCCACTGATGTTGGGAATGATGATAGAACCAGGCACAATATTGCTGGTTAGCCATGACTCGGGAAACCATCCTCTGCATACATAAATCAATTCATTGACTTGCAGACTGGGAAGACCGTTCCTGCGGCTAGAATTGTTAAACCAAACTAGGGACGTGCTCACTGCAATTGCAGGGATAGCACCAAATAAGTAGTACTTCTCTCATAAGAGATGGGAAGTATTCTGTTATTACAATAAGTTGACACGGATGACTGACGTCTTGAAGTTCAGTTTCTATATGGGGTTGACAATCATTAAGAGTGCCATTTACTGTGTCGCACGTGCCTTCTCAGTATATTGGCTGCAAGGAGCAGAATCCACTCTGTCGGGTCACCTTCTGATATCTAGATTATGAAGGGTATCTTCAACTCGACACCCCCAGGCCAGGTACGCAGAGATATGGGATGTTAACATTGGAACATCCCTGCCTTTGGCTCACTAACCAAGTGGTTATGCTCATGACGTTGAGTCAGCAAAACAGGTCCAGGTTTGCATAGCTGTGACTGGACAAGATGATTATTCTGCAGGGAAATTACATTTATGTTATGACTTAATCAGCAGAATACACCAGGGACATTAGGTCTCAAACTAGAATTGTTGGCATATCCCATGGATCTTCGGTTGTGTGTGGCCACACATCTACACCAGTATGTTAAGGTCACTAGAGCCTTAGGGACACTGAACTAGCTATCATTGTTAGTCACACGAAGCCTCATAGAACTATCACTACAGACCATCGCTAGGTGGTTAATATGGGTTCTGGGATACAGGAGTGAACACTAACATACAAGTCTCACTCCACCCTGGCTGCAACTGAATCAGCAGCAGGGGATGGACGTTTTGCGGGACCGCATCCTGGCGGCTGCAGGACGGTCTAACGAATGATTTACCAAACATTTTAAAAATACCCTTTACCAGACCGGGGGTATTTGCCAACTCTATTTTAGGTCTGTGTTATAGTTCCTCCCGGTTGAGGGAGGTTACTATTATCACTATTTGTCCATTTATAGCATCAACATGTCTATACCTATGTCATGTCTGAATGCATTATTAAAATTCACTCTTCACTGATGCAGTGTGTGATGCATGGACTCGTCTCCACGGCATGAAATCACAGAGCTTTGAAATCTTCACGTGACTCTGAAGTAAAATAGTAAGATTAAACGGGAACTTACCAGTTTGAAGTTTGATCTTTATTTTATGAGGAGTTGCGTTGAGGGATTACATGCCCTCCGCTCGCAACCCTCTATATAAAGGTTAACTGTTATTTAGTTCTCTTATCTTACTATATATTAGTCAACTTCTGTTACCTGTGATTTCACACCGCTGCTTTGAAGAATGTCGCGCATGCGTGCTGGTGGGGTCGTCCCTCAACGCAACTCCTCATAAAATAAAGATTAAACTTCAAACGGGTAAGTTCTCGTTTAATCTTACTACTAATTAGCAATCCTTAAAATTAAAATTTACCTGAATGTCGAACCAACTACTCCTCATCTTTGTTTCCTAAAGTTCTGTTACAATTCTTCACAATTTTAGTTGATCTCTTTTACTGGTCCTTGACTGGTTATGATTCTGATATGTGCTGTATTTCACAGTACCTAGTGACAATAAAGTATCATTGAATCATTTAATTAAAAGAAGCAGTAGTTATCACAAACCATTGGAGTTGCTAAACTTGTCAATATGCTGTGCAAGGAATAAATATTCTTTGATTCTTATTACCATTCATTGTATCAACAAAATAACATTGTGTTGGGCTCAAGCGCAAGAACTGCTAGCGATATGACAGTCAGTTCTATCTTTCAGTAAGTCTCTGATCATATCCATAAGGCACTTGTATGTTCACCCTTTATAGTGTAACTCACTGACAATACATGTCATCAGAATTTGGCAGAATCCATAACAGTTTTTGAAAACATATATACCATTTTCTAAATGGGATTGTAACATTTTTGACTGATGTCGATTATTGACAGACAATAGGCAATAGGTGTAGGAGTAGGCCATTCGGCCCTTTGAGCCATCACAGGATATCTCTTTCTCATTAAACTGCTGGAGATTTTGAAACAGCCGAGTCTCATTTTCCACCTACATACTGCGGGCATGCAGCCATGTGCACTGCAAATACAAAGAGGGAAATAAGCTTGTGTTTTTACATCCATGAAGTAGAGATTGTGAGTGGGCAATCACCTGAGTGGGCAATCACTCTCAATAGTTATGCCTCCACACATAATAGTTATGCCTCCACACATTGAAATGCACTTTACTATTGTAGCTGTTATAATTGGGACAATCAGTAGTGATACTAGAAAATTAGAAAATTGGTCATTGAATATTTAACATGTACCCTGTAGAGGTGTGAAAAAGATAAAAGATAATTGTGTTTATTTTTATAATATTATTAAAGAGCTAAAACAGATTAAGTGTAAGAGTTTCAACAATAAATTAACTGTGGTATTAAATGTATTAAAAAAATATTCAAAGTATCATCCACATAATGCAGCTAAAAGACTGTCACTTCTGAGGAACAAGTTATCTTTCCTCTTGGCATTTCTCAAGTGCACTGGAAATGTTTATGTTAAAGTGCAAGTGAAATGAATTTGCCAGTACAATGAAAAAGAACACACAAAAACACAATAAAGATTTAACACAAACATCCACCACAGCATTCGTCACTGTGGTGGAAGGCACAGAATTCGGCCAGTCCTCCCCCAATTTCCATTTTCCCCCGTGGTCGGGACCTCAACCCTCCGCAGCCGCTGCTGCGGGCATCCAGATGAGTGAAAGAATGAGTGAAATGATATTCTTGGAACATCCCAGAATATCTTTGGATTGTAGCAAAAATGTAAAATGTTATCACTCGCAAGGTTTTCTTGCTCAATGGTTTTCTGATTCCTCTTGAAGTTATTGATACTGTTAGCTTTGAAAGCTTTGCAGAGCAATGTGTTGTAACCATCAATGTGAAATAGCTATCTTAAATAATAGATTGATCAAGTTCCATTTGTGTTTAAATTTTCCTCATCATTTTTCTCGTGAATCTTTAAGATACTTCGATCATAAGCTCAGGATATTTGATTGGGAAATAAAACTCTTCGAGATAGGATTTATTTGTTGACTCCCCAGCCCCCTTTCACAGGGCTGGGGAGTCTACAACTGACCTTGGCATGGGAATAGTCAGAGGTAGGATACCAGGGGGGTGTGGCTATTCTATGGAACAAGAAGCTTGACTTATCAATAAATGTGGTTCGGCTTGATGCTGACTGGTGCATTGCCATACACTTTGCTCACAACGACAAGGAATTTGTTATCCTGAATGTATATACACCCTATGAATGCCATCAGAATGAGGATGAATATTTAAATAGGCTTGCTTTCATCTATTCTTTCATTCAAAACGATAATTATTGTAATGTATATGTCTTTGGGGATATGAATGCAGATATCTCAGATAGGAGCTCATTATTTGTCAGTCATATGGCTCAGTTCTGTCAAGATAATAATTTAATATTGTCAAGCATTATTTGTATTGTCAAATATTGTAAGTATTTTTACCTACAAATAGTTATACATATTAGTGAAGCCTGGCACACTACGTCATGGCTGGACCACTGTATTAGTACAGCTGATGCACATGCCTCCTTGGGGTGTATCAGCATTTTGTACGGGGCAGCAATGACTGATCATATACCTGTTGCTATGACAATAAATGTTGAACACAAATGTTGTGGTATTCAGAGATAGAAATAGCTTTAATACAGAAAAACTGGACTGGTCAACGCTCACAAAGAAAGACATCCTAGCCTATTATGCCCATACAGATAAATCATTAAGCAAAATTCATCTACCTAAAGATGCAATAATGTGTAGTAATGTTCATTGTAAGGATATGAAGCATAGGAGAGATATCTGCTCCATGTATAATGATATAGTAAGCGCTCTATATGTAGGCAGTAAGCCCTACTGCAAGCATAAAAATAAGACGCATAACATCAGGCCTGGCTGGAATCAGTATGTAGCTGACTATCACGCTGAAGCCCGTGAAGCCACTAAATCATGGGCTATGGCAGGTATACCCAGAAAAGGGGCCTGTGTTTGAGTACAAGAAGCTCACTAATGCAAGGTATAAGTATGCTATTCACTTCATCTGTAAAAATGAGCAAGCTATGAGGGCTGATTCCATGGCTAAGAAGCTGCTAAGTAACAATGATACTGATTTTTGGAAAGAAGTGAGAGCTCTTAACAGTTGCAAAACAGCTCTCCCAAGCACTGTAGATGGAATCTCTGGAACAGCTAATATTGCGGAGTTATGGCGACAACTTTATTCAACTGTGCCCAAGGTGACTTGTACAGGGTGGACAATATTGAAAGTAATGACTCAATGGTGATTATGTCACATGAGGTGTATCATGCCATGAACAAGCTGTCCAACAACAAAGCAAGTGGCTTGGATCATATTTCTGCCTAACATCTTAAGTATGTGAGTATGAGGATAGCTCCTCTCCTTGCTATTTGTTTTACTGGCTTTATGATTCATGGCTTGTTACCAGACTCCATGTTGTCTGTTCTGTTAGTGCCGGTCATTAAAGACAAAGCTGGTAAAGTAGGTAGCCTAAATAATTACAGGCCCGTAGCTTTAGCCAGCATATTGTCAAAAGTCTTAGAAAGAGTTATGCTGAATAGAATATATGAGTTTGTTAACTCCACAGATAACCAGTTTGGTTTTAAAGCTAAACATGGCACTGACATGCATATATGCCCTAAAGGAGATTGTAAACAAATATAGAGGCAAAAACTCTTCAATCCTTATGTGCTTAAGTGATGCTTCCAAAGCCTTTGATCGTGTTAATCACAGAAAGCTGTTTGTTAAAATGAGTCAAAGAGGGGTACCTAAATACATTGTGTGAATACTGGCCTACTGGTATGCCCACTGGACTATGCAAATAAAATGGGGAAATAGGGTCTCAGCCCCATTTAGGGTTAGCAATGGTGTTAGACAAGGGGGAATTTTGTCCCCAGTCCTTTTTAATCTTTATATTGATGATCTATCCAAACAATTGAAAGCATGTAATACTGGGTGCATGATTGGTAATATTTTAGTGAACCATATTATGTATGCAGATGATCTTGTGGTCTTTAGTCCATCTAGCGCTGCCATCTACAGCAGCTCCTTACTATATGTTCTGTGCACGGTGTGGAACATGATATTAAATATAATGCTTGTAAGAGTGCTATTATGATCTGTAGAACCAAAGAGAATAAACGTCTAACATTTCCTGATTTTAATTTGTCTGACAATAATCTTAGTGTCTGTAATAAGGTAAAATATCTAGGGCATTTTATTACAGAACAAATGACAGATGATGAGGATATTTATAGGCAACGACACATGCTGTATGTACAGGCAAATATTCTCTTGCATACATTTTCATCGATGGGAAAAATCCTCTTGTCCTGAGCAGCGGAGGGGGACTCTGAGTAAGATGGCCAAAAATCACAGCCGTAAGCGGCAGCGTTTTTTCTAAAATCAATATACAGAACAACAGGAAGTGGTCAAGATCAGATTTTTAGTAAATATAGATGAGGCATAGATAGGATAGACAGCCAGAACGCTTTTGCCAGGGTACAAATATCCAACACAAAAGAGCATAAGGTGAAAGGGAGAAAATATAATGGAGCTGTGTTTTTACACAGAGGTTGGTGGGAGCCTGGAACGCATTGCCAGGGGTGGTGGTGGAGGCAAATACTATAGTGGGATTTAAGAAGCTTCTAGATAGACATATGAATTTGCAGGGAATTGATGTGCATCACGTGCAGGCAGATGAGATTAGATCAGCTAGACAACATTTTCGGCACAAACATTGTGGGCTGAAGGACCCATTCCAGTGCTGTACTGTTGAGATTTCTAGATTTTTTTAGATTTCAGAGATACAGTGCAGAAACAGGCCCTTTGGCCCACCTAGTCCATGCCGACCAGCGATCCCCGCACATTAACACTATCCTATACCCATTAGGGATAATTTTTCATTGACCAAGCAAATTAACTTACAAGCCTGTATGTCTTTGGAGTGTGGGAGGAAATCAAAGATCTCGGAGAAAGCTCACGCAGGTCATGGGGAGAACGCACAAACTCCATACAGACAGCATCCGTAGTTGGGATCGAACTTGGGTCTCCGGCGCTACATTCGGTGTAAGGCAGCAACTCTACCACTGCACCACCGTGACCACCCTGTTCTTCGTTCTGAGGGTCTCTATGACTATTACATGTTCAATTACCTCAATTACCTCTACTTAATACTTAGGCATTTAGAATTAGAGAGAACTTTAATCTGATTCAAAGTAAAATATCCAGCCAGGCTTGACATTTATGAATGTACTTTGTTAGTGTGGGCCAAATAGAAGTAAAAAATATATATCTTGCAGTGTAATCAGCAATCTAATTACACCCCTTTTTAATGGACATCTTCCAAACTTTTGGATCTCTTAAACGAAAATCTGCTGTATTCAGGTGACAAATTCAGAACTTTATTGTGAACAGGTTAATTCTTAGGGTAATTTACCTATTTATCGTAGCAACCATTTAATTCTGATTGTATGGGATGAGTGACTAAATGGATATCAATAGTATTTGTGGCTCCCAACTGCTGCTTTTTTTATATACAAAGAAAATTGTATATAGAGCTACAAAGAAAATTGGCTAAAACAGATAGCAATTGGTTGAATTATTTGTTTTATCTAATCGTTTTTCTATTTTAACTTCATTACCAGTGTAAAAACATTTTGGACTGAGTCTAGTCCTCAAATCGTTTAATTGCTGTTACAATATTTAAGTGGTTCAGCAATTCAATTAAAATAAAAAACATACTGGATTACTTGCATTAAAAGATAAGACCATCAGTTACATCAGTGTGGCTTGAGGGTATTATCTGCTGAGGAACATGTAAAAGAGCCAGAACTTTAAATGCCTTTACTTGGTTACCAGGCAACTTGACCATGATATTTTTTTGAATATCCTGACAATTGCCAAATAATTTGACTGATTTCCTGACACAAATATAAAATACTTATGTTTTATGCTTGCATTAGGTTCAGATTAGTGTGCATGCAAAACAAACATGTTTAATACACTTCTAATTTAAAGTACATACAATGCCTATTTGCAAAGGGTTGTAAGGTTCTGTGGGACTGGAATAGAATAGATCAGAAAGGGACAAGTGCTTCTTGTTGCTGAGTTCCTCCAGAAGTTTTGTTTTATTTTCAAATTCCAACATCTGCGGTTTTATTTGTTTTCCAGAGCACTCTCTCTTCTGACTCATAGTACACTTTGCACAATTTCCAGCTGCTTGAAAGTTTGCAGGAAAGAACTGCAGTTGCTGGTTTAAATCAAAGGTAGACACAAAATGCTGGAGTAACTCAGCGGGACAGGCAGCATCTCTAGAGAGTAGGAATGGGTGATGTTTTGGGTCAAGACCCTTCTTCAGACTTAAGGGTCTCGACCCGAAACATCATCCTTTCCTTTCATCCAGAGATGCTGCCTGTACCACTGAGTTACTCCAGCATTTTGTGTCTATCTTCAGTCCAACTTGTCCATGCCGACCGAGGTGTCCAATCGAAGCTGGCCCCATTTGCCTGCGTTTGGCCTATATCCCTCTAAGCCTTTCCTATCCATGTGCCTGTCCAAATGTTTTTTAAATGCTGTAATAGTACCTGCTTTAACTACTTCCTCTGGCAGCTTGTTCCATACATCCATTACCCTCTGAGTTAAAGTAGCCCCTCAGGTTCCTATTATATTATGCCACTCTCACCTTAAACATATGTCCTCTTGTTTTTGATTTCCCTACCCTGGGTAAAGGATTCTGTGCATTCACCCAATCTATTTCTAAAACATATATTAGACTTTATTGTGGAGAAAATCATTGCACTCTGAACACTGATACACAAAGGGTTATTTTGTGCAGTGAAGTTTGCTATGATGGGAAGTTACTATCTTGGTTTTCTTGGTTACTTGGTCCTCCAAAATATTCCAACTGGAATTTAAACTGGAGGTGGTGAAGGGAGGAGTTAAGCCAGAGAGGGTTATTGGGAAAAAAGTGCCACTTTAAATTTAGTTGCATCTGGCTAGGCAACCGTGGCTTGAAACCACCATACAGCCAAACAGTAAAAAAATAAAGAACACAACATGGAGTAGAAATTCAACATAAAACATAAAACATCCCCTCACAGCAGGATCAAAGATTCCCGCTGTGAGGGAAGGCACCAAAGTCAGTCTCTTCCCCTGATGTTCCCCACTGTTCACCCTTGGTCGGGGCCTCCCCGAGCCCTCCGTAGTCATCGCTACGGGCAGCCCGATGTTCAGGCCCGCTCCCCGGGGTGATGCAAGTCCAACGTCAGGGCTGGGGGATGTCCTCAGCGGCCTGTACCTCGAGTTGGCCACCTCCTACCGGAGTCCGCGGCTATTATTAATAAGTTACTATTCATAAACTTTGTGTATATTTCCACTGTTACCATTTCTGATATTTTACACTTTTTGCCTGTGAAATCTGAAAATGGTCTGGAGTTGAACCTGCTATTCTCTTAGGTTTGCTGTTTCACATTCTAGCCTTTTTTCCTGAAAAAATGGAAATGTTAATAAAATGGCACATGTTTGAAACACATGTGACCAGACTGATTCCTGGGATGTCAGGACTGTCTTATGAAGAAAGACTGGATAGACTCTGTTTATACTCTCTAGAATTTAGGAGATTGAGAGGGGATCTTATAGAAACTTACAAAATAGTTAAGGGGTTGGACAGGCTAGATGCAGGAAGATTGTTCCCAATGTTGGGGAAGTCCAGGACAAGGGGTCACAGCTTAAGGATAAGGAGGAAATCCTTTAAGACCGAGATGAGAAAGACTTTTTTCACACAGAGAGTGCTGAGTCTCTGGAACTCTCTGCCACAGAGGGTAGTTGAGGCCAGTTCATTGGCTATATTTAAGTTAGATGTGGCCCTTGTGGCTAAGGGGATCAGAGGGTATGGAGAGAAGGCAGGTACGGGATACTGAGTTGGATGATCAGCCATGATCATATTGAATGGCGGTGCAGGCTCGAAGGGCTGAATGGCCTACTTCTGCACCTAATTTCTATGTTTCTATTTCTATGTGGTGGGCCAACATTCAGGTGAACATATGATGTTGGATTCCGTTGTGGGTTGTCCTTTCCAGATGATAATACAACAGCAATTCTCAATTAAAATGTTTGTTTTAAAGTGTGCCCTTTGGATCTGAAGATTTACATTCTGATGGCTCAATCTGCCACCATAGTAAAGGGATAGCAGTATTAGTAGAAATTTGGGGCATGCAGAACGTTTCCATCTTTTGGGGTACGTAAAGTACTGGGCCATCTCCAACCAAGAAACTTATGTGGAAATCCTTGTTCAAGGTTATCATTAAGTTGCAAAATTGCACTAAAATAATTTGCTTCTTGTTATCTATTTACTCCTTCAATAGGGTTTCACAACTGCTACGAACAATGTACTACATTGCTCAATTGTTCCAGTATCTGGAGGAATCGTGATGAAACACAATTCTATCCTCAGTTAGTGCCAATTTGTCTGCCTGGCCACTAACTAATCCAAAAGGCTAAATGTGAATTTGTTTCTTTATTACTGGCAGAGAGGTTGACAGCAATTGCTCAGAGTATTAGATGGAAATTGGAATGTGAAATTCATTTATTGTTTTGACATAGATCAGACATGTGGAATTTAGACTTTTCAAATTAAATCCTGGCCTAGGGAAATTTGCAAATGTTTCTGACTCAGAATGTGACAATCAAAGATTTTGATGATATAGCTGAGCAAAACACAAACTGCTAGAAGAACTCAGCAGGTCAGGCAGCCTCAGTGGAGGAACAAAAAACTGCAGATGCTGGTTGACACAAAAGGACACAAAGTGCTGGAGTAACTCAGCGGGTCAGGCAGCATCTCAGGAGAAACTGGATAGATGACGTTTCGGGTCGGGACCCTTCTTCAGACTGTACTTCAGAGGGGCCCATCCCACAGTGTCGTCAGTCCAATCCTCCGCAGATGCTGCCTGATTCGTTGAATTCTTCCAGCATTTTGTGTTTTTCTCAAGATTCCAGCATCTGTCGTTTCTTATGAATCAATGGTATAGGTGGTGCAAGTGAAAATTTTAAATTAATTGTGTAAGCAGGTTCTTTGCATTCCATACGTTGCATTGTGGGCGGTACAAAAGATCTGAGGCTTGGATTGAAACCAGAATAGTCCTTCGGCTGAAGGAAAAGGTAAGACTGAAATCAGCACATAGTTGTGATCAGTCATGAAGGGCCGAATGGCCTACTGCACCTATTGTCTATTGTCAAAGTCTCCTGACTGAGAGCAATTTTTACATCACAAAAAGACAGGTCAAGGCAGAACTGGAGGTTCATCAAAGAGGCAATTGGTCCAACTGACAAGTGCCTCTGTTGTATGATCTGCTGGTGGAGACATTCCTACCTCTAAGGATGAGGTACACCGTCTCCCTTCATTGAACTGATTGTAAAGCTAATCTTTTATACAAATTGTAATCAACTCTAAATTAACCCATTGTTGCTGTTGGTGCTCAGCCAGCAGTTGAATACACAGACAATGAATAATTAAAGAGAGAGAGGGGCGGTGGAGGAGCAGAAGTTAAAACTAAGATCTGTTTATTTTGACCAATAGCGTAACTTGCAAAATAAATGTAAATGCAATGTACATTTTTTTGCTTGGTAGAGTCTAATTCTTTCAAAACCATTAAATACATTGAGACGTCTTCAGCCTGAAGAAGGATTGCGATCTGAAACGTCACCCATTCCTTCTCTCCAGAGATGCTGCCTGTCCTGCTGAGTTACTCCAGTTTTTTGTATCTATCTTCGGTTTAAAGCAGCAACTGCAGTTCCCTTTCACACATGGATTCAGACACTGAGTTAGGAAGATTGCCAAAAAATGAGAAACAATTATTTTTCTATTTTATAACAGTCAGTATCTCTCTCCAGACTTCGACCACCGCCAGTTCGCCTATCGCCCAAACAGGTCCACAGAAGACGCCATCACCGTAGCTCTCCACTCTGTGCTGAGCCACCTGGAGCAGGGGCAGAGCTACGTTCGGATGCTCTTTGTGGATTACAGCTCAGCTTTTAATACTATCATTCCGGACATTCTCATCGACAAACTGGTCACTCTCGGCCTCCCCACTCTCACATGTGCCTGGATAAAGGACTTCCTCACCAACCGGCCCCAGACTGTGAGACTCGGCCCCCACCTCTCCTCCACTCGCAGGTTGAGTACCGGCTCCCCGCAGGGCTGTGTGCTAAGCCCCCTCCTATACTGTCCCTACACCCACGACTGTAGTCCGGCCCACAACAACAACCGAATCGTCAAGTTTGCTGATGACACTACAGTAGTCGGACTCATCTCAAGGGGAGATGAGGCAGCCTACAGAGAGGAAGTCCTGAAGTTGACAGCCTGGTGCTCAGAAAACAACCTGGCTCTGAACACCAAGAAAACCAAAGAGCTCATTGTCGACTTCAGGAAGCACAGCACCGACTTAGCCCCCTTATACATCAACGGCGAGTGTGTGGAGAGGGTCCACACCTTCTGGTTTCTCAGCGTCCTCATCTCCGCTGACATCTCCTGGACAGACAACATCACAGCGGTCGTCAAGAAGGCTCAGCAGCGGCTGCACTTCCTGAGGGTCTTCAGGAAGCACAACCTGGACTCCAACCTGCTGCTGACCTTCTACCGCTCATCCATTGAGAGCCTGTTGACATACTGCATTACAGCATGGTACGGCAGCTGCACATCCCTGTATATCGATCTGCCTATCTAAAAGTCTCTTAAATGCCCTATTGTACTTGCCTTCCCCATCATCCCTAGCAGCATGTTCCAGACATCCGCAACTCTCAGTGCGTTATAATTAGTTAATGTGTTTGGTTATTGTTATTCACCTTTACTCTTCCTACAGCTCTCAGGGATGATTCAACCTCAGCCCTGATCAGATTAAGGACTGAGTAGAAAAGGGAAACCAAATGAATAAATTATTCCATTCCTCTGTGCTGATGTCATGATTCAATTCAATGATGCAGTGTTGTTTTTCCTCTTTTATTTAGCTTTATTTCATGCGTTATTTTTCCTAACGTTTCTACCACCTACAACGTACAGCAGATCCTGGGTATGAACCAGGTGTATGTTAAATACAGAGGAAAAAGTGTTTTTTCAATTTTCTCCACCCTCCCTCAAAGTATCTAAACTTCATTTGAACTCTTCCATTTGTAACGTGATCTACATCAGCAAGTATTACACGGTTATGAGAGTTCATTTAATTGTTATTGCTTTGTCGTTTAAGATTAGGTATGATGAGCCATAATGACTTCTGTTTTGCTATTCTATTGTAAGTTCTGTAGACTTGATACAATTAGAAAGTGCCTTCAATACAAAAAGCATCCCATGAATGTATCAAAAAGTTCAAACCAAGCTAAAAAAATAGATAGGTCAAGAAAGCTGCCCAAAACCAAAGTGGTTTTCAAGAATTCTGAACGACATACAACTGGGGGATGGACGGATTTGTTGAGATGATGGTGGAGATGTTGACGGTCAGGACAGTAAACCTTATGGGGCATGAATGGACTGTATGAATAACAGCTAGTGGTGGGGCAGTGGCAACGTACAAGGTCAGTTAGAGGAAAATAGAGGTCAGAGGTAAGGTTTCAGTCATTATGAGAAATGGTAGATGGGGAGCATGCTGCTTGTGTTATGTGCTAATACTGACTCAGCATCAGTCATGGATGTTATAATTTAAAAATTGACGTATTAGATAACTGGGAAACAATGTAGAACAAGGTGATTTGCAAAGGGATTTTTATGCAGTATTTTTTAATAAACTGCTATTCACGGAGTGGTTGCAATGTGTAATCTATAAATAAAATATCCTGGAGAGCTCCTTGTCTACATACAAATAAAAGACGTAAAATAAAGTTTATTTTATTTTATTGTGCTTGGTACAAATGTATACCCAGAATGAAACCATTTGTGGTCTTTGGATAAAAGTAAAAGATATAGAATTTTAGGATTGGAACAGCTTGGATTATTTGCTATTCTTCGTTTCCTTTGCATGTATGATAGTCCATGTAAAACTGTAATGGCTTTAAGCTTTTATCCTTACCTGTACAAACATGCATTTTCAGCAGCAGTTATTGGATAATGATCAAAGCTGGAGACATGATCTGATGTTTGCCTTCCGTTGCCTGTTTCCCTGGAATTTGTGATAGTCCATGTAAAACTGTTTGTTCTAAGAATAGGACGTTCCACTCAGTTAGCAAGCTTGGTGAATGGAGCAAAGGAGCTGCAGCAATAAATTAGGTTGATTTATTCAATCTGATCCTATAATGTTTGTATTCCCTTGTACTTAAAAAAAAGTCCTAATCTTTTCTTTCCGAAGGCGCAAACTTACTCCATATTTCCTTACAACATAGAAGGTTACTATTTGGTCCATCAAGTCTAGGCTGATCACATAACGATCAGATCCTCCTAATAATTCTCCCTAAAACCAAACTCCCCACAAATACTATCATCCACACCACATATGGGATTAATTACAGTGATAGGTCAACCTGGACGTCTTTGTGATGTGGGGGAAAACTGTAGCACTAAAAAGAAACTCACCTGCTCACAGGGAGAATACAAATTCCCAGTAGGCAGCACTAGAGGTCCGGATTGAACCTAAATTGCTGGAGCCGTAAGACGCAGACCTCCACTCACTGCCACCCAGAAAGTGCACCTCACCTAAGTGTGGGTATTATTCAAACTCGAGACATTAGTGCACGGAAGAGTTCTGATCTTATAGAAAATAACAATGGAAAAGTTAAGTACACATCCATTCTGTCAACACACTGTCTGGAAATCTAGAACATGGTTGAAATCAAACACTGTATCGTATTCAAGCATTATTGTTTAACATTTAAAATCTGTTCCAATTGTATATGTTAATTATTAAAGTGCAAACTGCTGAGGACCAACTCAAAATGGTCTGAAAAAGTGGTATAGTGTTTTCTACAAACAGAAACTATCATCATGAATGGTGTGGTAAGTGGTGCAAATCCAGCTTATACAATAGAACAAGGGCAGTACCATGATACAATGGTTAGTGGTGCATCTTCAAAGCTCGACATATGTGAATTCGAACCTGATCTCGGGTGCTGTCTGTTTGGAGTTTGCATATTCTCCCTGATGCTCACATGGCTTTTCATTGTGCACTCTGAGTTTGCCAAGTTTGATATGTTAATTGTCCACTGTTAATTGCCCATGTGTGGGTTGGTGGTGCAAGAATTGAGTGAGGGAAATTTCATGGGGATGCAAGAGGAAAAATGGGATTAGTGTACAAGAGTGCTTGGTAGTTGATGTGGAATTGGTCTGTTTTCATGCTGCATGACTATGCAATGCTATGATTGAATATTATATTTTTGAGGTCAGTCTTATTCTGCTTTTGACAGTATCATACATGAAATCTGACTGTCAACTTCAAAATCAAAATTCAGTACTGACCTCCTGCAAAATGGAATATAAGTTTCATCCAATAAATTAAATGAAAACTTAGATAACATACCAAAAAAATGAATCGGCTGCTTCCCGATACGTTGATTCCCAAACTGGGTCTGGAATGTACCATTTCTTTCTCAGTACAAATATGACATAAATCCATTCTGTATTTGGAACAAGTTATGGGCTACGTCAACTGCTGCAAAAGGGGGCAAGTAGAACAAACATGTGTGATAAATAGTACTGAGATTGTGATGCACAAATAACCTGCATCTGTTTTAACCATTGCGAGTGCTATGACCTTTCATTGTACAGTGGTGCTAATAGCTAGCCAATACGTGCCATGCCATCAGCTGCTCTTATCCACCAGAGGTTGTTATGTTGGAGACACAAGTACCTGCAGATGTTAGAATCTTGAGTAAAACACAAGTTGGAATAACTCAGCGGGTCAGGCAGCGTCTTTAGAGGGAATCGATAGGCGATGTTTCGGATAGACACCTTCGAAAGAAGAAGAGTTCCAATGCGAAACATCGCCTATCCATTCAAAACAGGGATGCTGCCTGGCTCACAGAGTTACTCCAGCACGTAGAGTTTGCTCTATTGATTGGCTAGCGCTGCTCTCTTAAAGAGGAAATACTGCACCTCTTTAAGAGGAAGTACTCATTCCCTGCTTGCCAAGGTGGAAAGACCTGGTAAATCATTTTGGAAGCAAAAGCATCAGTGGTGCATCTCCAGATATTTATGTGGAGAAAAGGAGAGAAGACATATACCAACATGGTCTAGGACATCATTCTGTCAAGCAACTGGGTCAGGAGGTTACACTTTAACTAAAAGTGTGATGCCCTAATATGCATCGTGAAGGTCAGTGAATACATATTGTCTCCCAACAATATCTCCCAACAACTGTCCCACTGGACACGCATTGCACCCTCCGTACAATGTATTTTATTTGTCAAAGAGCAACAATATGAAGTAGGACTCCAATCCAATGTTCATGAGTTACACTACACCGTCACACTAGTGCAAGCTTCACACACATATATTGCCGCTTCTTTACACTGCCAAACATTGAGCCATGGCTAATGCACAGACCCAACACCATACAACATTCTCATCATGACACCAACAGCAATAAACTGATGGATAGACACAAAATGCTGGAGCAACTCAGCGGCAGCATCTCGAGAAAAGGAGTAGACAATAGGTGCAGGAGTAGGTCAGTCGGCCTTTCGAGCCAGCACCGCCATTCACTGTGATCATGGCTGATCATCCACAATCAGTACCCCATTCCTGCCTTCTCACCATATCCCCTGGCTCAGCTATCTTTAAGAGCTCTATCTAACTCTCTCTTGAAAGCATCCAGAAAATTGGCCTCCGCTGCCTTCTGAGACAGAGAATTCCACAGATTCAGAACTCTCTGGGTGAAAAGGTTTTTCTCCATTTTAAATAGCCTACCACTTACTGGTCTGTTCTGCCCCTGGTTCTGGACTCCCCCAACTTCGGGAACATGTTACCTGTCTCTAACGTGCCCAATCCCTTAATAATCTTATATGTTTCAATAAGATCCCCTCTCATCCTAAATTCCAGTATTCAAGCCTAGCTGCTCCATTCTATCAACATATGATAGTCCCGCCATCCCGGGAATTAACCTTGTGAACCTACTCTGCACTCCCTCAATAGCAAGAATGTCCTTCCTCAAATTTGGAGACCTAAACTGCACGCAATACTCCATGTGTGGTCTCACTAGGGCCCTGTACAACTGCAGAAGAACCTCTTTGCTCCTATACTCAACTCCTCATGTTATAAAGGCCAACATGCCATTAACTTTCTTCACTGCCTGCTATACCTGCATGCTTACTTTCAGTGACTGATGAACAAGTACGCCCAGATCTTGTTGTACTTCCCCTTTTCCCAACTTGACACCATTCAGATAATAATCTGAATGGTGTCAAGTTTCAGGTGGAAACCCTTTTTCATCTCTCCAGAGATGCTGCCTGACCTGCCGAGTTACACCAGTATGTTGTATTTATCTTCGGTCAATACTAGCATCTGCAGTCCTTCCTAAACAAACTGATGGAATTAGTTTAACATTTGCTTTGCAGCCTGGAGGAAAGGGTGCTGGTTCTAACTGGTGTGGACAGCAAAATACAGTGTGAGGGCAATGATGATGCAAAGATCATTGAAGTTTACCCAAACACACAAAGTGCTGGAGTAACTCAGTGGGTCAGGCAACTCAAGGGTAAAATATAATATTTTCATCTGAAGATGTGTCCTGACCCAAAACGTCACCTATCCATGTTCTCCAGAGTTGGTGCCTGACCTGACAAGTTACCGTTGAGTTGCTTTACCCGCTGAGTTACTCCAGCACTTTATGTCCTTCAAACATAACTTGAAATAACCACAGAAACGTGGGTCATATGTGCAAATGGTAAAATGTCTGAAAGAGACCAATGAGTTAATGAAGTGGACAATTTTACTTCGGAGTCACGTGAGTGATTCCGTGAAGAAGTCCCGCCAGGCCGCATGTGCACCAGTACATTGTGCATTGACGCACGGAGGCTGCGAGGTACAGAGCTCCTCCAGTGGTAAGCATTCAGACTCCAGGTAAGTAACACAACTTTCACTGGAGTTTGAGTCCGTGCTGGCTGGTCCTTATCTGCCGATCACTAGCATAGACAAAACAGGGAAGGGAAAGCAGCGAGTCGCAACCAGCCGAGGCAGCTCAGGCATGGAAGTGCTGCCTCATACCCCTGTACAGTCACTAGTTACAGAGTTAGCGACTGCAGACTTTGTGCTACACAGCACAGAGCCAGCGCCATTAGGGCGTAAGGAACCTGAAAAGTCTGCTAGGCCCACAGAGTTGGGGGATGATTCCTCACCGGGGCTGGATAGAGTGCGTTCATGCCTATCCCAAGTGGAGGAGCTGTTGCACACAGTCCTTCAGAGAACTTCACTCCAAGAGAAGGAGTGTCAGCGCCTCTCAGAGCCAGAGGCGCCAGCAGCAACACCAGCGGCTACCGGGGGGACTTTAAACTAGAACGGTTGGGGGGGGGGGGACTCAAATAGAAAAAGCCAGTAGACGGGGTCTGAGGCAGGAGGCAGAGAAGGGAAGCACTCGGACCCAACATGTAGGGGGGAAAAAAGAAAAAAATAATAAACAGAGAATAAGAGGTGGTGGGTTTCCAGGGCAAAAATCAAAAGGGGCCACTTGTCAACATAATTGTATAAGGAGTAAGAGTGTTGTAAAAACAAGCCCGAAGGCTTTGTGTCTCAATGCAAGGAGCAATCGTAATAAGGTGGACGAGTTGAATATGAAGATAGCTATTAATGTCTATGCTATAGTTGGGAACACGGAGACGTGGCTCCAGGGGGACCAAGGCTGGGAGCTGAACATCCAGGGATATTCAATATTCAGGAGGGATAGAGAAAGGAAAGGGAGGTGGGGTAGCGGTGCTGGTGAGAGAGGAGATTAATGTAATAGAAAGGAAGGACATTAGCTTGGAGGATGTGGAATTGATATGGGTAGAGCTGCAAAACTCTAAGGGGTAGAAAACGCTAGCGGGAGTTGTGTACAGGCCACCTAACAGTAGTGGAGTTGGGGATGGCATCAAACAGGAAATTAGAAATGGGTGCAACAAGGGTAAAACACTTATAATGGGTGACTTCAATCTACATATAGATTGGGTGAATCAAATGGGCAGGGGTGCTGAGGTAGAGGATTTCTTGGAATGTATGCGTGATAGTTTTCTAAATCAACATGTAGAGGAACCAACGAGAGAGCAGGCTATTCTATACTGGGTATTGAGTAATGAGGAAGGGTTAGTTAGCAGTCTTGTTGTGCGTGGCCCGTTGGGCAAGAGTGACCATAATATGGTTGAGTTCTTCATTAGGATGGAGAGTGACATAATTAAGTCAGAAACACGGGTTCTGAACTTAAACAAAGGTAACTATGAAGGTATGAGATGTGAATTGGCCAAGATAGACTGGCAAGTGATTCTTAAAGGGTTGACAGTGGATGTGCAATGGAAGGTATTTAAAGACTGCATGGATGAACTATAACAATTGTTCATCCCAGTTTGGTAAAATAATAAATCTGGGAAGGTAGTGCATCCATGGATAACAAGGGAAATCAGGGATAGTATAAAAACAAAAGATGAAGCATACAAATTAGTCAGAAAAAGCAGCCAACCAGAGGACTGGGAGAACAAATTAGCCAGAAAAAGCAGCCAACCAGAGGACTGGGAGAAATTCAGAGTCCAGCACAGGAGGACAAAGGGCTTAATTAGGAAAGGGAAAATAGATTATGAAACAAAACTGGCAGGGAACATAAAAACTGACTGCAAATGTTTTTATATATATGTGAAGAGAAAGAGATTAGTTAAAACAAATATAGGTCCCTTGCAGTCAGAAACAGGTGAATTGATCATGGGGAACAAGGACATGGCAAACCAATTGAATAACTGCTTTGGTTCTGTCTTCACTAAGGAAGACATAAATAATCTGCTGGAAATAGCAGGGGACCGGGGGTCAAATAAGGTGGAGGAACTGAGTGAAATCCAGGTTAGCCGGGAAGTGGTGTTGGGTAAATTGAATGGATTAAAGGCCGATAAATCCCCAGGGCCAGATAGTCTGCATCCCAGAGTACTCAAGGAAGTAGCCACAGAAATAGTTGATACATTAGTGATCATTTTTCAAAACTCCTTAGATTCTGGAGTAGATCCTGAGGATTGGAGGGTAGCTAATGTAACCCCACTTTTTAAAAAAGGAGGGAGAGAGAAAACGGGGAATTACAGACCAGTTAGTCTAACATCGGTAGTGGGGAAACTGCTAGTCAGTTATTAAAGATGGGATAGCAGTACATTTGGAAAATAGTGAAATCATTAGACAAAGTCAGCATGGATTTTCGAAAGGTAAATCATGTCTGACGAATCTTATAGAATTTTTCGAGGATGTAA
Organism: Raja brachyura; assembly: GCA_963514005.1. Next base: position 66,716,738 of record OY740786.1, read on the forward strand.
CTAGCAGAGGGGATAAGGGAGAAGCAGTGGATGTGTTATATCTAGACTTTCAGAAGGCTTCGACAAGGTCCCACATAAGAGATTAGTATACTAACTTAAAGCACACGGTATTGGCGGGTCAGTATTGATGTGGATAGAGAACTGGCTGGCAGACAGGAAGCAAAGGGTAGGAGTAAACGGGTCCTTTTCAGAATGGCAGGCAGTGACTAGTGGGGTACCGCAAGGCTCAGTGCTGGGACCCCAGCTATTTACAATATATATTGATGATTTGGACGAGGGAATTGAATGCAACATCTCCAAGTTTGCGGATGACACTAAGCTGGGGGGTAGTGTTACGTGTGAGGAGGATGCTAGGAGGCTGCAAGGTGACTTGGATAGGCTGGGTGAGTGGGCAAATGCATGACAGATGCAGTATAATGTGGATAAATGTGAGGTTATCCACTTTGGTGGCAAAACAGGAGGGTAGACTACTATTTGAATGGTGGTCAAATTAGGAAAAGAGGAGATGCAACGAGACCTGGGTGTCATGGTACACCGATCATTGAAAGTAGGCATGCAGGTGCAGCAGGCAATGAAGAAAGCAAATGGTATGTTAGCATTCATAGCGAAAGGATTTGAGTATAGGAGCAGGGAGGTTCCACTGCAGTTGTACAGGGTTTTGGTGAGACCACACCTGGAGTATTGCGTACAGTTTTGGTCTGCAAATCTGAGAAAAGACATTCTTGCCCTAGAGGGGGTACAGAGAAGGTTCACCAGACTGATTCCTGGGATGACAGGACTTTCATATGAGGAAAGACTGGATAGACTTGGCTTGTACTCGCTAGAATTTAGAAGACTGAGGGGGGGGGTCTTATAGAAACTTACAAAATTCTTAAGGGGTTGGATAGGCTAGATGCAAAAAGATTGTTCCCGATGTTGGGGAGGTCCAGAACAAGGGGTCACAGACTAAGGACAAGGGGGAATTCCTTTAGGACTGAGATGAGGAAAACATTTTTCACACAGAGAGTGGTGAGTCTCTGGAGTTCTCTGCCACAGAAGGTAGTTGAGGCCAGTTCATTGGCTATATTTAAGAGGGAATTAGATGTGGCCCTTGTGGCTAAAGGGATCAGGGGGTATGGAGAGAAGGCAGGTACGGGATACTGAGATGAATGATCAGCCATGATCATATTGAATGTGGCCTACTCCTGCACCTATTTTCTATGTTTCTATGTCTAACAGTGCTGCCGGATAACCCTTTCACTTTTGAAGGGAGTGCAATGTGTCAGATCAGTCCTGACCCCAAATCTGATGGGGAGGTTCAGCCAGGAGAAACAGTGGAGTTACCAGATGTTCCACCACTGGCACTACCATTTGCTGTCCCATCAGGAGCAGGAGAGCCGCGAGGTGAAGAGCTGGCTGCCACAATAAATTATATGGTTTCTCATCAGCTCCAGGAGCTCACTATTGATGAGACAGCCAAAAAACAAGAGCCTCCAAGCAACTGTGAGTTGTTAAAAGTACCAACTCTGAATCAGGTTATATGGGGTCAGATGGGACCCGGCATGCGAAGTCAAGAGATTAAGAGGCAGAGGGTCCTAAAATTATTGGCTTCTGGCATTACGGCGTTTGCAAGAACAATGGATGGTGGTTATGTGACCAGAACACATCAAGAGGCTCTAGGGTTGCTATGTAGCAACCATTTTGAGATCAATTGTCTCGGGAAAAGGGCTATTAGACCCATCATTAATCCCAGATATGCTGCGCTTAGTAAGCCATCAAATATCCAAACAGCTGATTTACTGTTTGGCGCAGACCTTACCGAGCAGGCCAAAGAGATAAATGAAGAACCAAAAACAGTTAGCCTAATGAGACCAATGATGACCGGCAGACCGCTGAAGAGGAAGTATCCTTACAGAACCACCTCAGTTTCCAGGGTTACACCAGGGACAAGCCGGTACTCAGCGCAGGGGCGCGGATGGTACCCTTCGGCCGGAGCATGAGCAACCATGGGGGCCACTGCCAGAGGCTGGAGTCAGCAGGGCGCACCAGTTATCAGAGAGGTAGGTGGGCCTGGTTCTCATAAAAACATCTTAAATGTAACACAGGAAAAAGTTGGTGGTAGATTACGGCTTTTTTATGATGAATGGAAGCAGCTTACTTAAGATCTGTTTATCAGGAGTGTGATTCAAGGGTTTCGGATTGAATTTATTCCAATGGTGATTTACCTCTCCAACATGTTCCTAGGAGAACACTTTATTTTTCACGAACAGAGGTAATAGAGGTTCAAGGTGAACTAGAAAAATTGTGTAACAAAGGAGTAATTGAGAAAACGGTTCATCAAGTCCGTCAATTTGTGTCAAAAATATTTTCCCGTCCCAAAAAGGATGGAGGATGCAGAATCATTTTGGATCTTACAAAATTAAATCCATTTGTGCTCTATAGATACTTCAAAATGGAAACGTTGGTTACCGCCAAGCAACAGATTTCCAGAGGTTGTTATATGGCAACCATAGATCTGAAAGACACTTACTACTCGGTGCCTGTTCATTGCGAGCATAGAAAGTATTTTAAATTCATTTGGATGAATCAATTATGGCAGTTTAAGGCGCTGCCGAATGGTTTAACCTCAGCCCCTAGAGTATTCACTAAATTGTTAAAACCAATTTTGGGGCTACTTAGAGGTCAGGGCCATGTAATTATGGCCTATTTGGATGATATTTTAATTAGCTGAAACATCAGTGGCAGTTGTCAAATTCACACTTGAAAAACTGGGGTTTGTCATTCATTTGGGAAAATCTAAATTGATACCAATTGATGCAATTGGTTATTTGGGGTTCACAATTGACTCATTTAAAATGGTAATTACCTTGCCCAGGGAGAAAAGTGTAGAGCTAATTGAGAATTGTATAATACTTTTAAACAAACAACAACCTTCAATTAGACAAGTGGCAAGGCTGCTCGGGAAATTAGTAGCAGTTTTCCAGCAGTCCTATTTGGGCCTTTGCATTATCAGCAATTACAAAGAGCAAAGGAACAGGCACTCAGGGTACAATTGGATCATCATGATAGGCCCATGCAATTATCAGCAGATGCAGTTACTGATCTTCAATGGTGGATCCAACATGTTTCCAGTAGTTTCAGCACAGTGGTGCTAGAACAACCTTCTATGGTCTTACAGACTGATGTTAGTGCACTTGGGTGGGGTGCCACGGATACAAGTTCAAGTTGTGGAGGAAGATGGAGTATGGAAGAAGCTTTGCTTCTGCAGACATGCGAAATAAACCATTTAGAGCTTTTAGTAGCATTTTATGGGCTCAAGGCTTATTGTTCTAACAAAAGCAGTCTGCATGTTCAGCTCCAAATTGATAACACAACGGCAGTTGCATATGTTAATCACATGGGTGGTATCAAGTCAGTATCTTGTGACAGATTGACAAACCAAATCTGGATCTGGTGTATTGACAAACACATTTAGCTCTCAGCTATATATCTACCAGGGAGATTCAATACTGTGGCAGACACCAGGTCACGAAAGTTCCATGACAACATAGAGTGGATGTTGAATCGGGACGTGTTCAATGAGATCATTGTCAAATATGGAACGCCAGATGTCGACTTGTTTGCATCCAGACTAAACCACCAGCTTCCCAAATATGTGTCATGGGAACCAGATCCTGGGGCAGTAGCGATTGACGCTTTCTCACTGAATTGGGGTGGTATGTATATATATATGCATTTCCACCGTTATGTCTCATAAATAGTTGTCTGCTTAAAATCAAGCAGGATGATGCTTCAGGGGTACTGGTGATACCCGACTGGCCTACCCAGCCATGGTACCCTTTGAGCTTGCAGTTGATGACACAACCCCTGATGGCTGTTCCCAAACGAAGGAATTTATTGGTGCATCCGGTAACTGGCGAATGCCATCCGTGTATGACCGTATTGATTTGTTAATTTGCAGATTTTAAGAAGGATTTTAAGAAGGGCATGGATTGTCGGGTCGAACTGTGGACATGCTTACTGCATCTTGGAGATCGAGTACTCAAAAGCAGTATATTTGTTATGTAAAAAAACAATATTGACTATTGTACAGCACGTATTTTGCATGTTCTAGAGTTTCTCAACCCTCTACTATGATGAAGAACTAAGTTATAGTGCAATCAATACAGCACAAAGTGCTTCATCATCATATTTAGTGATGAAGTCAGACAAACATTCTATTGGATCTCACCCTCTCGTCGTTCGGTTAATGAAAGGGATTTTTAATTCCAGACCTCCCAAACCTAGATATATGGCAATTTGGGATGTGAGTATGGTCCTCAGAGTACTGTGTGAGTGGTTTCCTGTCTCGTCTTTGTCTTTGACCAAAATCACCATGAAGGTGGCCATGCTCATGGCATTGCTTTCAGCACAAAGAGTACAGATGTTACAAAAATTACAGCTAGATAAAATGGAAACTGCTACAGACAATGTTACGTTTTATATTTATGACCTCCTCAAACAAAGCAGGCCAGGTGTCACAGGGTTCAAAATAGTGTTTTCAGCATATCCCACGGATCCATCCTTATGCGTAAAAACACATTTGATGCAATACATTGCAGCTACAGAGGGTTTACGTAACATGGAGTCAGGATTGTTTATCAGTTATAAAAAACCACATAAGAGAGTGTCAGTTAATACTATTTTGAGATGGCTGAAACAAGCCTTGATTGATGCAGGTATTAACACTGATGTGTTTACATCTCATTCCACTAGGGCAGCAGCTATGTCGGCGGCCAAGGCGAGGGATGTGCCCGTCGACCATATTTTGGCGGCCGCCGGATGGGCAAATGAGCTTATGTTTCAGAATTTCTATCATCGGCCAATTGCCAATCCAAGGCTGTTTGCCAATGCTATTTTAAGTTCTGTTTAAAGTGCCCTGGGATAGAGGGGAACTTGTTTGTTTATATTTTTTAAATAAACTTTATTACTGCATTAAATGCAATGTTACTACTAATGCATTAATTTCTCATTCGAGTCAATCAATGCAGTGGGATGCCGAGATTTGTAATCTGCGGCATGAAATCACAACGCTTTGAACTCTTCACGGAATCACTCACGTGACTCCGAAGTAAAATAGTAAGATTAAACGAGAACTTGTCAGTTTGAAGTTTGATCTATATATTATGAGGAGTGATTACTTGCCCACCACGCCCAACCCTCTCTCATAAAGGATCATCTGGTAGTTCTCGAGTCACGCATTTTACTATGTCACTTCGGTGTTATTATTTGTGATTTCATGCCGCTGCTTTGAAGAATGGTGCACATGTGGCCTTGCGGGTCTTCTTCACGTAATCACCAACGTAACTCCTCATAAAATCAAGATCAAACTTCAAACTGGTAAGTTCTCGTTTAATCTTACTATTAACATCTATACGATCAGATAATAGTAAAAGATGAGACAAATAATAGGTAAATAGTTTGTACATATACTCTCTGGTTTTGTCTTGATGAAGGGTAATTATGCCACGTTTTACAGCACATATACGGCTGGTTTTGTAATGTATTATATTTTCTAATTGATTTAAATGTACTATCAAAGAGAGGGATTGAGGGGGGCTTTCTCGGGTGGGGGGGGGGGGGAGATATCTGCCATTTATTTTTGTTTATAATTGTAATTCAAAAGTCCCAAAGTGGAATTTAGAGCAACCTTACTGTAGTTGCAACCACACATAAGTGGGCTACCCAGGAGAGACCTAGTCACATCTCTTCGCCTTTTTACGAGGAGCTGGTACACCAATTTGTTCAGGTTGTCCAGATGGGTTTGTTAGGTAGAAAGTCCCTTTTTTCTTTCTTTATTTTTTATCCTATGTGTAAAGTTTTATTGTTTATTGATTTAATGATTTGTTTATTGTTTATCAATTTGTTAGTTGAGCAAATGTTTTTCATTGTTACATCGCGCCTTAGTAAATTGTATTTTGAGTACAGTGGATATTCACAGGCTAACCAGAGGAAGAAACAAAAATTGTATAGAAAGCAACTAGTAGATTACACAACGTGAGATAATGACTAATTTAAAGATAGTAAGTTATAACGTCCACGGTTTAAATCACCCCATACAGAGGAGAACAATTCTGAGCCAACTCAAAAATTTAGGATGTGGTTGCATTGATTCAGGAAACACATTTGGTGGAAAGTGAACATAAAAAGCTTAGAAGAGAGTGGATTGGTGAGGTATTTAGTACATCCTATGGGAAAAGGAGAGGAGTGGTTATCCTTTTCAATAGAAATGTAGTGTTCTCTGTGGAAAAAGCACTCCAAGATACATTGGGGAGATATGTAATGGTAATTGGTACAATAAGTGGGATGGTAGTATCGATTATAAATATTTATGCACCAACGGAAGATGATTACTCTTTCTTTAGAGACATTGCAAATATGATTGCAGAAAATGCCAAAGGTATGATAATACTAGGTGGTGATTTCAATGTGGTCCTTGATGGGCGGCTGGATAGATTACCAGATGAGTGCAACCAAACAAAAAAAATATATATTAAATAATATGCTAGGGGAGTTATGATTAGTAGACTCATGGAGATATAAAAATCCACGGGGGAGGGATTATAGTTTATTTTCGAACGTGCACGGGAGTTACTCACGTATAGACATGCTTTGTATAGGTATGTTACAAAACTTACCTTTAAGGGGGGGGCGGGGTTAAAATACGGTTTTCCCCTTGCCACCGGATTTAAATTTTGTTGGCGTGCGAGCTGTGTCTGGAGATTCGTACCGACTGCCGGTAAGTTAATTTTTTTTATTTTTTTAATCGCCCGACTATTTCAGCTCTGCAGTAAAATAAAAATTAGCTCCTAATGCCGTGAATGCCGACAACGGGGACCAATTTTACGTAGGGGACAGTTAAGTGAAAGCTGGTAATTTTTTCAAATAAACCTGCTTGTTTAGGTGACTTTAATCAATATTTCATGTTGCGAAACGGTGATTTAGTCCCCATATGAACTGGCAGAATTTTTCCTGCCGATATTGGGTTTAAATTCACCGTAACCGCAATTCCAAACCATCGCGTTCCAGAAAATCCCACTCGCAAGCTGTTTAAAATGCCGATTTATGGGCATTAAACACTAAATTCCTTCAATTTGCCCTATAATTTCATAACAATTAGATTTAAACTTCATGTTATATTGTGAATTCTTGTGTGAATGTTATTTGGACACAGGCTTTAAAAAAAAAAAAGATAATATTTTCTTAAGAAATGGATAGATGTTTAGTAATTGAATTTTGTAATTAGCTACAATTGGGTAACTAACTAATTATATGCTTTAATTTCAGGTCATCCAAGTAAGATTGTTTCATATTAGTTTCAGAATGCTTCAATCTTCAATAACTAAAAATGTCTTTCAGTTCTCTTAATTTTTAAGAAAGTTATGGGCTTTTGACTGTCCTCAATCACAACTTTTGTGTTAAGTCAATGGAAAGGCAATGGGGAACAAGATGCTAATTTCCGAGTATGAAAATGGCCATAACTTTTTAAATACTGAAGATATGTAAGTGAATTAGGTGTCAAATTAAACTTCTTTGTATGCTTTATCTGATGGGATAAACTGCAGACTTGATTTTTTAAATCTAAAAATTTTGTAACATTGCTACTTTGTGTTCTCAAACAATATACATCTCAAGTGGCAGATTGTAAAATTGGTTCAATAACAATCAGTGACCATGCGCCCATAATCCATACCTTGGAGTTAGGAACTAAAACGAGTTTTAAATACTGGAGAGAAAACATTTCTTTATTGACAGATAACGTAGTGACACAGGAAATTAGGAAATGTATGAAAGAGTATTTTGACCTCAATGACAATAGTGAAGTAACATTGTCCACTCTTTGGGACGGTGCAAAAGCAGTAATAAGGGGCAAAATGATTTAAATATCGAGTAGAGTAAGGAAGAATAGGTTGAAGAAGCAATCTGACTTGGAAAGTAAAATAAAGATATAGAAGTAGAACACAAAAATAACAATAGAAACAAGAATCTGTTAAAGGAACTAAAACAAAAAAGACATGAGTTAGAAGAGCTTCTAACATATAAAGCGGAAGGAGCCCTTCAATTCTTAAATCAAAAATACTATGAGAAGGGAAATAGGGCTAGTCGCCTTCTGACATTTCAGTTGCGTAAGGAGCAAGCCAATCGAGTAGTTTCCAAAGTTCTACATCCGATCTCTAGAAATTTAGTTTCACAACCACGAGAAATTGCAGAAGCGTTTGCATCCTTCTATGAACAGTTATACGACTCTCCTGAAATCATAGATAAAGAGATAAAGATCAGAACTTTATTTTCTGGATTAAAAATGCCCTGCCTTTCTCAAGAAGAAGTGAGAAATATGACAACACAAATAGAAGAGCAGGAAATAAAAGAAGTAATGAAAAAATTAAAGAACAACAAGTCCCCAGGGACGGATGGGATTCCAGGAGAGTTTTATAAATGTTTTGAGAACGAGCTTTCTCCGATTCTGGCTAGAGTCTATAATTATGCCTTGGCTGAAGGTAACCCACCTAGATCATGTGCCGAGGCTATAATCTCTGTTATTTAAAAGGAAGGGAAGGATCCCACAGGATGTGCAGGCTACAGACCGATAAGTCTCTTATGCAATGACTTAAAGATACTCAGTGCTATATTAACCAAGAGAACCCAAAAAATTATAAAACAATTGATACATCCTGATCAAACAGGGTTCATACTGGGCAGACAGGGAGCCAATAATATTAGGCGGGTCCTGAATATCATGACATGTGCAAAAAGGAAGCATCAGGGCCGAATCGATTCTTGGGCTGGCAACTCAGTCACTCAAGCCTGTTGTGCCGGCAGCTCACTCACGGCTGGTGGGCTGGCAGTTGACTCACAGCTATTCCTTGAAATTCCATTTCAAGCAGGGTGCAAGGCCACCAAATTCAAATGCATTCATACCATTTCAAGCAGGCTGCAAGGCCACTAAAGACAGTGTGTCATGACCTCTCCCTCCTCCATCTTGCAGAGACTGAGCCAAGCCCACACTTCTGTGTTTTATAGTTTCCCCCCCCCCCCCCCCACCAGAAGGGGCATGGCCTTCATGGCGTGATTGACAAGAGAGAGAATCTCAACATTTTTTAAACACTAATAACTTTTATGAGCGGAGGGAGCTGAGTAAGATGGCTAAAAATCACAGCTGTACGTGGTAGCATTTTTTCTAAAATCAATATAAAGCGCAAACAGGAAGTGGTCAAGATTAGACTTTTAATTATATAGAAGGCAAGACAACTTTAATTAGGCAAGGCAACTTTAATTAGGCAACACAGCTTTAGCATTTCCAAATCAAAGGCAACACAGCTTTAGCATTTCCAAACCAAAGGCAACACAGCTTTAGCATTTCCAAACTATATTTTCAAACCACATTAAGGGCACTGACAGGTCAGTAAAACCACTCACAGTTTGTAGATATGTGTTCAGTGTTATTCACAGCTCCGACTGAGAGACGTGACCCTCTCGCTCCTCCGTCTTGCAGAGACTGACTGAGGCACTCAACACTTCCGGGTTTTATAGTCCCTCCGGAAGGGCGTGGCCTTCAGGGAGAGAATCTCACCATTTTTTAAACACTAATAACTCTTTTATTTTTTAACGATGGGAAAAATCCTCTTGTCCTGCGCAGCAGTGGGGGACTCTGAGTAAGATAACCAAAATTCACAGCCGTAAGTGGCATCGTGTTTTTCTAAAATCAATATACAGAACAGGAAGTGGTCAAGATCAGACTTTTAGTGATATAGATATAGATAGAAGATAGAAGATAGAAGATATAGATATAGATGGATAGCTGCAGCAACAGCATGGAAGCTTGAGGAAGACTTCCCGTCACATTCTGCCAATGTGTGTTCCTACCGATATCCCTATTCTCTCATGAAGATCAATTTTAGCAGAAGTCTCTAACAGATGGAATTTGTTACAATATTAGTCTGATTATGGGTAATTCAATACTGCTTGGAGCTTCAAAATTGCTTTGGCTCCTATATCAAGCTCCCCACAGCAAGGCACATTATAGCACTACGCAAATCATTGTCCGCAGGTTTGTCCCTTCGCAATTCAATTGATACACTGTGAATAGGTCAGAACTCGGTTATTGACATGCAACTGTGCCAAACACAATGTGTGGAGGAAGACACAAAATGCTGTAACTCAGCGGGACAGGCAGCATCTCTGGAGAGAAGGAATATGTAACGTTTCGGGTCGAGACCCTTCACACTGATGTCAAGAGTAGGCGGTACAGAGATAAAATGTAGCCAGAGACAGTAAGACTGGAAAGGGGGAGGGGATGGAAAGAGAGAAAAAGCAAGGGCTACTTGAAGTGAGAGAGGTCAATTTTCATACTGCAGGGTGTAAGCTACCCAAGCAAAATTTGAGGTGCTGTTCCTCCAATTTGCGTTGGGCCTCACTGACAATGGAGGAGGTCCAGGACAGAAAGGTCAGAGTGGGAATGGGTAGTGGAGTTAAAGTGTTTAGCAACTGGGAGATCAGATAGGTTTAGGCAGACTAAGTGGAGGTGTTCTGCAAAATGATCGCCGAGCCTGCTCTTGGTCTCGCCAAGTGCTGGAGGAACTCAGTGGGTCAAGCAGCATATGTGGAGGGAAATGGACAGACGTCATTTCGGGTTGGGATCCTTCAGATTTCAAAATTCCAGCATCTGCTGTAACTTGTGCCTCCTTAAAACTGGCAACCGGGGCGATGGGATAATGATCGTGACGACTCATTTTATATCTAGGCACCGCTTCTCTTTGGAGAAGCTTTGCTTATAATCTGCATGTGAATACTATTTCCAGTCAAGTCCTAATCAGACATTTGTTAGGGTCGTCGGTATGTGGACCAGGGTGCTTCAGATGGGATTTGTTTAAATTGGCATCCTGTTCGGCATTGTGGGTCGAATGGCTTGTTTCTGTGTTGTCCTGTTCTGTATTGGGACATTTTTATACACTTTGGTTTCACCGTGTAGAAAATACTGCAGTATTTATACATAGTCCCCCCATTTCAGGGCAGCATAATGTTTGGGACACAGCAGTGTCATGTAAATGAAAGTAGCCATGTTTAGTATTTTGTTGCATATCCTTTGCATGCAATGACTGCTTAAAGTCTGTGATTCATGGACATCACCAGTTGCTGGGTGTCTTCTCTGGTGATGCTCTGCTAGGCCTGTATTGCAGCCATCTTTTGCTTATGCTCGTTCTGGCAGCTTGTCCCCTTCAGTTTTCTCTTCAGCATATAAAAGGCATGCTCAATTGGGTTCAGATCGGGTGATTGACCTGGCCACTCAAGAATTGACCATTTTTTAGCTTTGAAAAACTCCTTCATTGCTTTAACAGTATGTTTGGGATCATTGTCTTGCTGTAGAATAAATTGCCGGCCAATGACTTTTGAGGCATTTGTTTGAACTTGAGCAGATAGGATGTGTCTATACACTTCAGAATTCATTATGCTACTACCATCAGCAGTTGTATCATCAATGAAGATAAGTGAGTACCTTCAGCAGCCATACACAACCTGGCCATAACACGCCCGCCACCGTGTTTCACAGACGAGGTGGTATGCTTTGGATCTTGGGCAGTTCCTTCTCTCCTCCATACTTTGCTCTTGTCATCACTCTGATATGTCAATCTTCATCTCATCTGTTCACAAGACATTTTCCCAGATCTGTGGTTGCTCTTTTAAGTACTTCTTGGCAAACTGTATCCCAGCCATCCTATTTTTGCAGTGAACCAATGGTTTCCATCTTGCAGTGTAGCCTCTGTATTTCTGTTCATGAAATCTTCTGCGGACAGTGCTCATTGACAAATCCACACCTGACTCATGAAGAGTGTTTCTGATCTGTCGGAGAGGTGTTTGGGGATTTTTCTTTATTATAGAGAGAATTCTTCTGTCATCAGCTGTGGAGGTCTTCCTTGGCCTGCCAGTCCATTTGTGATTAGTAAGCTCACCAGTGCTCTCTTTCTTCTTAATGATTTCCCAAATAGTTCATATTTTGGTAAGCCTAAGGTTTGGCTGATGTCTCTTAACAGTTTTATTCTTGTTTCCCGGTCTCATATTGGCTTCTTTGACTTTCATTGGCACAACTTTGGTCCTCGTGTTGATAAACAGTAATAAAAGTTTTCAAAGGTGATGGAAAGACTGGAGGAAAGACTAGGTGCTGTGAGCTCTCTTTTACCTACATTAAGGAGGCAATTAAACACACCTGAGCAATTACAAACACCTGTGAAGCCATGTGTCCCAAACATTATGGTGCCCTGAAATGGGGGAACTATGTATAAACACAGCTGCAATTTCTACATGGTGAAACCAAAATGTATAAAAATGTCCTTTATTAAAATCTGACAATGTGCACTTTAACCACATGTGATTTTTTTTCTATTACAAATCTCAAATAGTGGAGCACAGGGGCAAATAAATAAATTATGTGTCTTTGTCCCAAACATTATGAAGGGCACTGTATATGGGTGGTGGTGAGACATGGAAAGGCTTTACGGATGGGCGGGATGAAGAGGATGAAGAAGAGGATGATTGAAATTGCCTGAAGCGAGGACACTGACAACTATCCTTGTTCGAGACGTACAGTGGCCCTGTCCCCGGACCCTACCTCTGCTACATCGACGTCTGCTACCTCCTGCACCCACACACAACTCACTGACTTCATCCATTTCACCACTAACTTCCAACCGGCACTCAAATACACCTGGACCATTTCTGACATTTCCCTACCATTTCTTGGCCTCACTATCTCCATCGCAAGGGATAGACTCCTGACCGACATCCACTATAAACCCACTGACTCCCATGGCTATCTGGACTATACTTCCCACCCTGCTTCCTGTAAGGACTCCATCCCGTACTCCCAATTCCTCCGTCTATGCTGCATCTGCACCCACATCAGGGCATCGGAGATGTCCTCATTCTTCAGGGAACCGGGGTTCCCCTCCTCTACCATAGATGAGGCTCTCACCAGGGTCTCTTCTATACCCTGTGACTCTACTCTCACTCCCCATCCGCCCCCCACTCGTAACAAGGACAGAGTCCCCCTTGTCCTCACCTTCACCCCACCAACTATCACGTAATCCTCCGTCATTTTCGCCACCTCCAACCACTTGCCACATCTTCCCATCTCCTCCCCTGTCTGCTTTACGCAGAGTCCGCTCCCTCCGTAACTCCCTGGTCAATTTGTTCCTTCATACCCGCACTACCCCCTCTCCAGGCACTTTCCCTTGCAACCGCAAGAAATGCTATAGTTGTTGCTTTACCTTCCCCCTTGACTCCATTCAAGGACCCAAGTAGTCTTTCCAGGTGCAGCAGAGGTTCACCTGCACCTCCTCCAACCTCATTTTCCAAGATGGCGGCGCGCATGGTCGCAGCGGCTCACGGCTCTCCGTCTCGGTGCTCTTTTTTGTTGTTCATGTATGTTTCAATGTCCATGTACGTTTTCACTATCGGTTCTGCAAACATCCACTACACCCGCCAGAACCTCATGGACGTCGGTTACCAGCATCAGACATCTGTTTCGAGTGTCTTTCATCAAAGGCATAACATCCCAGACGACATAGTGAGACCACCGGGCTCACCGTGGATTGTTGTCGGGTCCAGGAGGCGGCGCAGACGGAGGAGGGAGAGGAAGCAGAAGCGAGGCCGCAGGTCCGGTGTTTTGCTAAGGCTAAGAAAACAACCACATAAGCCACCTCTACCGAGTCTGTATCTCTCCAATGCCAGATCCCTGGTTCATAAAATGGATGACCTGGAATTACAACTTGCTGGAAATCGATATGTTCGTGACTGCTGTGTTTTGATTATCACTGAAACCTGGCTTCACCAGGGAATACCTGATGCTAGCATGCAGCTAGCAGGACGCTTTCTGCTCCGCGGGGACAGGACTATGGACTCCGGTAAGAGCAGGGGAGGGGGCCTCTGTATCTACGTGCATGAGAACTGGTGCAACAACGGGACAATCGTAGACAAACATTGTTCCCCTGACCTCGAGTACATGTCTGTAAGATGCCGGCCTTTTTTTCTACCGAGAGAACTAACAGTAGTGATTGTCACGGCTGTGTATATTCCACCCAACGCCAATGTAAACACGGCGCTCTCTCTCCTGCTGAACACCATCAACGAACAGCAGCGGGCCCACCCCGAAGGTGTTCACATAATTGCAGGGGACTTTAATAAGGCCAACTTGAAGACTGTATTGCTGAAATTTTATCAACATGTCAAGTGTCCTACTAGAGGGGAGAACACGCTGGATCATGTCTATTCCAATATCAAGCACGCGTATAGAGCCATTCCCCTCCCCCAACTCGGCCAGTCAGATCATCTCTCCCTCCTGCTCTCCCCAGCCTACACCCCCCTCAGACGCAGTGCTAGGCCCACCATAAAGACTGCTACAACCTGGCCTGAAAATGCACTCTCCAAACTCCAGGACTGCTTCACACAGACCAACTGGGACATATTCGAACACCAGGATCTGGAAACATTCACAGGAACGGTACTGGACTATATCAAGTTCTGCATCGGAAACGTGACTGTGGACAAAAACATTCGGGTTTTCCCAAACCAGAAACCCTGGATGTCCAGCCAGGTCCGCACACTCCTCAGAACCCGCGATGATGTCTTCAGGTCAGGTGACAGAGCTCTGTACAGGGCTGCTCGAGCCGATCTGAAAAGGGGAATTAAAAAAGCCAAGGTGGACTATAAGAGGAGCATAGAGGCCCACCTGTCCAGCAATAACACACGGGAGGTATGGCGGGGCATACGAGACATCACAAACTACAGAGGCTGTGCCACAACGACAGAAGACCTGAGTGCGCCGCTGGCAGAGAAGCTAAATTGCTTCTTTTCCCGCTTTGAAACATCACAACAGCAGCACTCATGTGCTACAGCCCTGCTCCCACCCGTACCTGGCTCCTGCACTACTCCACTCACTGTAAGGGAGCACGATGTCAGACGGGTGCTCCTGGCAGTGAACCCCAAGAAGGCTGCCGGTCCAGATGGAGTACCTGGTAAGGTGCTCAAAGCGTGTGCCCACCAGCTCACCGTCATCTTCACCAGAATCTTCAATCTCTCCCTGGACCAGGCAGTTATCCCATCCTGCCTAAAATCAGCCACAATCATCCCAGTGCCGAAGAAGTCTCCCATCACCAGCCTAAACGATTACCGTCCCGTGGCCCTCACTCCGGTAATCATGAAGTGCTTCGAGAGATTGGTCCTCCAGCACATCAAGGACTATCTCCCTCCAGACTTCGACCACCACCAGTTCGCCTATCGCCCAAACAGGTCCACAGAAGACGCCATCACCGTAGCTCTCCACTCTGTGCTGAGCCACCTAGAGCAGGGGCAGAGCTACGTTCGGATGCTCTTTGTGGATTACAGCTCAGCTTTCAACACTATCATTCCGGACATTCTCATTGACAAACTGGTCACTCTCGGCCTCCCTACTCTCACATGTGCCTGGATAAAGGACTTCCTCACCAACCGGCCCCAGACTGTGAGACTCGGCCCCCACCTCTCCTCCACTCGCATGTTGAGTACCGGCTCCCTGCAGGGCTGTGTGCTAAGCCCCCTCCTATACTGTCTCTACACCCACGACTGTAGTCCGGCCCAAAACAACAACCGAATCGTCAAGTTTGCTGACGACACTACAGTAGTCGGACTCATCTCAAGGGGAGATGAGGCAGCCTACAGAGAGGAAGTCCTGAAGTTGACAGCCTGGTGCTCAGAAAACAACCTGGCTCTGAACACCAAGAAAACCAAAGAGCTCATTGTCGACTTCAGGAAGCACAGCACCGACTTAGCCCCCTTATACATCAACGGCGAGTGTGTGGAGAGGGTCCATACCTTCCGGTTTCTTGGTGTCCTCATCTCCGCTGACATCTCCTGGACAGACAACATCACAGCGGTCATCAAGAAGGCTCAGCAGCGGCTGCACTTCCTGAGGGTCCTCAGGAAGCACAACCTGGACTCCAACCTGCTGCTGACCTTCTACCGCTCGTCCATTGAGAGCCTGTTGACATACTGCATTACAGCATGGTACGGCAGCTGCACCATGGTAGACAGGGAGAGGCTTCAGGGGGTAGTCAGGGCAGCACAGAAGATCATCGGCTGCCCTCTCCCCTGTCTGATGGACATTTACACCTCCCGCTGCCTCAGCAGGGCGAAGAACATTATCAAGGACAGCTCCCATCCTGCATTTGGCCTGTTCAACCTGCTACCCTCAGGGAGGCGCTATAGGTGCATCAGCACAAGGACAAATAGACTCAAGAACAGTTTCTTCCCAAAATCCATCATCTCCCTGAACTCACACATGCATTGACTTCACCCCCGGACTTTCATCTATCCACCTACTGTAATTTGTACTGTAACTGTAACCCATACTGGATATAGGAATCCTATTATCCATTCTATTATCCATTGTCTTTTTATAGATATGTATATAGTGCTGCAGAAACTGTGCACCTTATCTCCCCCCCCCCCTTTTTGTCTTGTTTTTGCACTGAGTAGGAGCAGTTTTTAATCTCACTGTACACGTGTATAGTGACAATAAAAGGCATTCTGATTCTGATCTATTGCATCCGCTGCTCCAGATGTCAGCTGCTCTACATCAGTGAGGCCAAGCGTAGGCTTGGCGATCGCTTCGCCAAACACCTCCACTCGGTTCGCAATAACCAACCTCATCTCCCGGTGGCTCAGCACTTCAACTTCCTCTTCCATTCCGAAATCCGACCTTTCTGTCCTAGTCCTCCTCCATGGCCAGAGTGAGGACCACGTAAATTGGAGGAGCAGCACCTCATATATCGCTTGGGCAGTTTGCATCCCAGCGGTATGAACATTGACTTCTCAAATTTCAGGTAGTCCTTACTTTCTCCTCCCCTTCTCAGCTCTCCCTCAGCCCACTGGCTCCACGTCTTCCTTTGTTCTTCCCGCCCCCACTCATGTCAGTCTGAAGAAGGGGTTCAGCCCGAAACGTTGCTATTTCCTTCGCTCCATAGATGCTGCCTCACCCGCTGAATTTCTCGAGCACTTTTGTCTACCAACTAATTTGAATGTTGGGGACAGATGCGGAGCAGATTCCATCAGTCTATGAACTTCAGACTAGTCCTAGCATGATATCCACGAAGTCTATCGTCTTTCCGAATTACAGCAATCATGTAATCCCCAGAATTTAATTTCAGCCATTTGGAATCTACATTGGCGACCACACTTCTGTCGAATCCAGGCAAGCATAGTGAGAACGATCACAGCATTTCCCCCGACATTATTGAATCAAAATAAATCACAGGAGTTCATGCCGGCGCGAACGTAACGCGAGTGAGAAGCGTGTTGGTGCTGCCGTGTCGTGTATATCTATGATCGTCTTGGAGTGAGTGAGACTGGCCAGGAGTAACGGGATCTGACCACAAATAAGCAGAGATGTGCCACGGGTAGCAAAAGTAATCCGGGGTTTTGTTAAGACTCAACGACAAGTCTGATGGACTCGAAAGGAGCAGTATCCATGGCAAAGCAATGACGCTGGCTTTAACTGAGCGTATAACACGGTCGTCAGATAGCAATGCAACTTGTACCGACACTGCTGATAGACTGTGCGAGACACAGGGAGGGAGGGAGAGAGGCGAGGTCTGACCTACATGAAGCTCCAACTCCCGGTTTTGTGAATAGCTGTCTTGTCCCAGCAATGGATTCTGAGACCGATTATTAAGGAATTACACCTCGTCCAAACGATGTCGCCGCAACAAGATAACATTGGTCAGAGTCGTTCCTCTTCGCTGTCGGAGGAAACTCGAATACCGCGCCGCGGAGGGACCGATAAGAAGGTAACGGCAAATTCCACCTACCCTGTACAAAATATGCATCGCCCCCGTGCTCTGTAGAAACCACTTGTTCACGGGAGCCAAGCCGTTGTACGGTTTCCTTTAGATAAATGGGATGTAATCTGGACTGTCGTTGTTTGTGCGCGATAGTTTTATTTTGGTTTATTTACTACGAATATTGACCAAACCAGGGAGAGGTGTTTTCAGCTGGTGGCTCAATGTGCAGTAGTGTTTACGGTAAAGTATATGCCTTTTCTTTGGCAGAGGCCGAATTAGGAAAAAGTGGGTCCCAGTGCTCTGTGGCTGAAAAAAAGGGCACACATAAAGCCAAGTGTTCAGAATGACAGACTTAACTAACTATATGTTCACGAAGACTATTGCCGGCAAACACTGTGTACGTGCGTCAACACTAATGGCTGGTAAAGCATATCGTTGTGTGTGAGATGCGATTTAAAAAAAAAACATTTTAGTGATCTGGGCTTTTGTCCTGCCTTGACACAGGAAAATAATCGTTTAAAGAGATAGCGTTATCCATTCTCTTCATCGGCTTATCGATCACATTTGCATCAGGAACGATCATTTATTTGCGGGCCATTGTATTTGGAAAGCGGTGGCAAATAGGTGACAATTGGATTGTTGCAGCGTTAATCTGGTGCAAATGGTTTTTGATTTGAGATTTTGAAAGAATTTGATTTTTTCTTTCGGGAGATATTTAGATTAATATTTGTTTGCTGCTGTGTAGAAAACTTTGGATGGCCCCCCATCTAATTTTGGAGTGATGGTTAGGAGCAATGTGCTTTTAAAAGGCAAAAATAGTAGTGGTTCACCTTCAAAAGATTTGGAAAGATATAACGGAGACGCAAGGAATTGCCGATGCTGGGATCTTTGGCAAAACATAAAGTGCTAGAGGAAAAGTGCTGCACATAATGTTCTGTGGGTCAGGCGGGATCTGTGGAGGGAATGGATAAATAGCATCCTGAGTTGGGACCCTTCTTTAGATTAAGTCTGAAGAAGGGTCCCGACCCGGCCTGACCGGTGGATTTCCTCCAGCAGTTCGTGTTTTGCTTTGCAATGGTAACGTTGACATGGACGAGTTGCGCCGAATGGCCTATCGCCATGCTGTAGAATTCTTGGATCTAAAGTCGACAATGACTTTGAGCTGGAACTGTGAGGTGGTTAACAGCATGCTGTGGAAGATTACTCAACGACAACGTTTAGAGTAGAAAAGCGGAACTGCAGATGCTGGTTTGCAAAAAAAAGACGCAAAGTGCTGGACCAACTCCAGGTGACCATGGAGAGGTGACGTCTCGGGTTGGGACCCTTGAAGAAAGCCCAAAACGTAGTCACCTATCCATGTTCTCTAGAGATGCTTCCTTTTTTTTCTGAGTTACTCCAGCATTTTGAGTGTATGTTTATATCGTTTATACATTGCTTTTGATATATTTTCTCCAAGTAAAGAATTTGAGATTAGTAAGTTTATTGTCACTTGTATTGAGTTACAGTTAAAAGGAAAGACAATACGTGATTACAAACCAGCCATCCACATTATGTTTTGTTGTGTTGTATCATCTGAGAGTACCTAATAGATTAAATGTTCTTTGTAATTCATTGTTTTGTTCCCCTAATAATGTTCAGGGTTTCCGTATGAGTGCTTGGGAGGTACACAAAGGTGACATGGATGCTGAACCGGAGACCAATAAAGCAAAGACTGAAAAATACCCCAGCAAAACACATGTTTGCAAAGTGTTGGATATATAGGGTTTACAAAATATAGGGAATAGATAGGGTTATAATATAGGGAAAATAGGAAATATAATATAGGGAACAGATAGTCTTTTATGCAGTGTAGGAGAATGAAGAACATGCGACATAGGTTTAAGATGAGGGGAAAGATTTAATCGGAACCCAAAGCGGTAACGTTTTCACTCGGAGGGTGGGGGTATCTGGAATAAGCTGCCAGCGGAGATTGTTGAGACAGGTATTATAACAACATTTAAAAGGCATTTGGACATGTGCATGGATAGAACGGTCATAAGGAATAGTAGAATTGGGCCATTCAGCCCATCAAGTCTACTCCACCATTCAATCATGGCTGATCTATCTCTCCCTCCTAACCCCATTCACCTGCCTTCTCCCCATAACCTCCGACACCTGTACTAATCAAGAATCAGGGTCAGAGGAAATATGGTCTTAATGCAGGCAGGTGGGACTAGTGTAGATGAGGCATCTTGGTCGGCATGGGCTATGACTATATATGCAGGTGTTTGCTGGAAGGGGCTTATTCACAATATAAGTTTAACTTTTACTTTATAAATGTGAGAAGGTAGCTAAAAAATCTTTAATCTTCTTAATTTAATGACTTGACTTGAGTGCTCGCAGTTATGTATGCAATAAAGTCACCGCAGAAAACATTTAACTGGTAGAAACGCTTAACTGCACTCAATGATCTGCAGGAGTATAAACGATGGTGTGAGAGTGGATGGTAAACACACATCTGCCAGAGAGGGGACAGTGTCAGCAGCACATTGCTTGGATGCTTAGCATTGCTTTATCGCCAGTTGGATACGTTGGTCAATATTTGCTTTCCATAAACAGAGAGAGAATAATTATCCCGCAGAAAGGAGCCATTTTAAGGCACTGTGGGTATTTTTAAAAAAAAGGCTTAAATTATTCGTATTAGTTTAAATGTGCCCTTCATCAAATGAAACTTGGAAACGCGGTTTAAATCAACAATTTTGTTTTACTGCTTCTCTTCACTATGAGCTCTGGTCCTAATCCTATGTTTCTGCTCACTTCTCTGTCTAACCTCTTATTAAATGTTGGCATGCCTTCCATTTCTAGGATTAGTAGTGTGTTCCACAGTCCAAAAACCCTGTGAATAGGTTTCTTCCAATACCTGTCCTAAATCTCTTATATTTATACCATCTCTATTGGTTCTCGATCAGGTTATAAATGACGTTTAAAAGGCTTTTAGATAGACATTTGGGAATGGAGGGTTATAGATCATGTGCAGGCAGAGGAAATTTGTTTAACTGGACATTATGTTTGGCATGGACATTGTGGACCGATGGGAGTGTTCTTGTACTGTCCTGTCCTAGATTCTAAATAAAGAACTTGCTTCTTCCTCAAAACAAAGTGCCGGAGTAATCAGGTCAGGCACCTGATTACTTGAGAGGGAATAGTTATGGGCCTGTCCCACTTGCCGATTTATTTTAGGCAACTGTCATAGTCGTAGCAGATCGCCGAAAAAACGGCAACAACCTACGTCATCCTGGCGACAGCCTACGACAGAACCTACGTCAGGAGAAGTCGAGCTATGCTCATTGACGTCAAACCCACTGTTGCCGAAAATTTTTCAACGTGCTGAAAATTTAGTAGCGACCAGAAAGATGCTACGACTTTTTGCGCGACTGAGGAGAATACTCCCAGCGACCACCGACGAACATGTGGCGACAAACTAGTCGCCTGTAGTTGCCTAAAAAATCACCTAAGTGGGACATGGCCATTAGGTGACTTTTCAGATCAGGATCTTTCTTCAGATTCTAAAGAAGGATGCTGACACAAAACATCACCTATCCATTCCCCCCATGGATGTTGCTTGACCCCGTGAGTTATTCCAGCTCTTTATGCTAGATACTTGTTTGTATGCTAGATACCCAAAATTGGAGAATTCAACATTTATACTATTAGGTTGCAAGCCCAGGACAGAACGGTTAGTTTAGGAGTAGGAAGGAGAGTTAAAATTGTTAGCAACTGAGAGATCCAGCAGGCCTTGGCGGATCAATGTCAAATGTTCAGCAAAACATTTTCCTCGGCTATGCTTGATCTCACTGGTGTAAAGGAGGCCACATTGGGAATACCAAATGCAGTTGATAAGATATGAGGAGGTGCACATGAGCCTCTGTCACACCTGGAAGAATTGACGGGGTCCCTGGATGGGTGGGAGGGATCAGGGCCGGCCTTAAGCCGATTGGACCGATTGCTCCCAATTGGGCTCCGCGAGTAAGGGGGCCCCGCGCCAGAGTAATCTACTCTTGGCTCGGGTAGATCAACGTGTTTAAGAAGGAACTGCAGCTGCGGAAAAAGTCTGAAGGTAGACAAAAGTGCTGGAGACACTCAGCAGGTGTGGCAGCATCTATGGAGCGAAGGAAATGGGCAATGTTTCCGGGTGAAGGGGGGGGGGGAGAGGGACAGAGAGAGAGTAGAGGGGGAAGAAAGGGGTGGGGGGGGGTGAGGGGGCATGGAGCGGGGGAGGTGGGTCGTTCGCTCACGGCCCTCCAGTTGCCATGCTTCACGCACACAGCCCCGGCTCCACCCCTCTCTCTCTGCGGGGAGACGGGGTGAACAACATAGGGAGGGCCTGGGCCGGGGGTTGGAGCAACGTTTACAGACCTTGGCCTCAGCTCACACGCGTTTGCCCGGACCCCAGCATCCGCTCCCGCCACAGGCCTTCTCCCTCCATTCTCTCCTTCCCTTCTTCCCTCCTTCCCTTCTCTCCTTCGCTCCCTCCTTCCTCTCTCTTTTCCCTTCTCTTATTCGTTCCATCCCATCTTTCTCTTTTTCTCCCTCCCCCTCCTTTCTCTCCCTCCCCCTCCTTTCTCTCCCTGCCCCTCCTTTCTCTCCATCCCCCTCCTTTCTCTCCCTCCCCCTCCTTTTTCTCCCTCCCCCTCCTTTCTCTCCCTCCCCCTCCTTTCTCTCCCTCCCCCTCCTTTCTCTCCCTCCCCCTCCTTTCTCTCCCTCCCCCTCCTTTCTCTCCCTCCCCCCTCCTTTCTCTCCCTCCCCCTCCTTTCTCTCCCTCCCCCTCCTTTCTCTCCCTCCCCCTCCTTTCTCTCCCTCCCCCTCCTTTCTCTCCCTCCCCCTCCCTTCTCTCCCTCCCCCTCCCTTCTCTCCCTCCCCCTCCCTTCTCTCCCTCCCCCTCCCTTCTCTCCCTCCCCCCTGCCTTCTCTCCCTCCATCCCTCCCTTCTCACCCTCCCCCTCCCTTCTCTCCCTCCCCCCTGCCTTCTCTCCCTCCATCCCTCCCTTCTCACCCTCCCCCTCCCTTCTCGCCCTCCCTTCTCTCCCCCCCCCCTCCCTTCTCTCCCTCCCCCCCTCCCTTTTCTCCCTTCTCTCCCACACACACAACGCACAGACAACTAACACACACAACTAAGTTAGGATGGGGTAGAAGCCCAAAGGGTAGGATGGGGCTGAAGCCCAAATTTTAATGCCTGGACTGGTTTTTCACCGTTGGTTTTCCAGGATCTATTTAATTAAATTACTTTTTTTTCATTTCACAGTCACTAAAGCAAGTGGTATTGTAACTATGTACTTTTCAGAGGTGATCTACACATTTTGTTTGTTACTTGTAGGCTTACATGTGTGCAATTTTATATTAAAATGTAGTTTAGATCTGTTTGGTCCATTAAGTCGCATTCACTTTTTAAGCGCACATTTTGATTACTTTCCATTCTACCATAGAGATATAAAGTCTGAAATAGACTTTAATTATATTTTTGTGAATCCACAGACCTTCGCTGGGAGCTGGGGCTCACCAAAATTGTTCCCAATTGGGCCCCGCACCTCCTAAGGCCGGCCCTGCGAGGGATGATGTATAAGGACAGGTGTCACATCTGCATAACCACATCAACTGCATTCAGTATTCCCAATATGGTCTCCTTTACATCAGCGAGACCAAGTGTAGATGGGGTGACCATTTTGCTGAACACTTGCCCTTGGTTCGCCAAGGCCTGATGGATCATTTGTTGGGTAAAGTACCTGAGGAGGGGGTAGTGTGTGTGTGAAGGGATGAGTGAAGCAATAAGTTGCGGAGGAAGCATTCTTCACAGAAGGTGGAAAGGGGTGGGGGTGTGACTGGTGGTGGGATCATATTGAAGGTAGTGGAAATGTCAGAAAATGTCAGGCATTTGCAGAATATTGCTAGTCATTATTATATTCACTCTGAGAAACATAATCCTATTCTTAGCTTCATTCCACCAAACCAATTCTAATCCAATTTTCTACCCTCCTTTTCATTTCATTTCCTTTTCAATAGTTTCTAGTGTGGTGCCATGTAATCAGATACAGAATTTTCCAGGGAGACAACCAAAATTGCCTGGTTAATTGATTATTCAATTCTCTTCACTCTTGAAACTTTCTGCCAAATGTCTTTAAAAAATGCTGTGAGCCAGTTCTTTCAATAATCTCCTCTCCATTCCCCATCAAGTGATACAAGTGGGTAGAGTAGTAAAGAAAGAAGGGTCTCAATCAGACACATCACCCATTCCTTCTCCAGAAATGCTGCCTGTCCTGCTGATTTACTCCAGCTTTTTGTGTCTATCTAAGGCACATGGTATGTTTGCCTTTATTGTTCAGGGCATTGAGTGTAAAGGTTAGGAAGTCATGATGCAGCTCTAGGAGATTAGTTTATTTTGGCATCATGATCGGCACAGACATTGTGGGCTGAAGGGCTAAGTTCCTGCACTGTGCTGTCCTTTGATGACAGGTATGGTGAAATTCAGCAAAATAAAAGATCATTCCACTCATGGGTTTCAGCACAAAGCAGCATTCTGTTGGGCAGGAACATCAAGGAGCTCAGATGGGTACGTGGAGTTCAGCTATAGGGTCAGTCACATCCTGTGAGTGAATGCGCATATTCGAAGGACTGAATGGTTTACCTCTCTGCTTATGGTTGCTCCAGAAAGAAACAGTATGTATCCATATGAATACAAAGCAAGGTAAGAAATCGTGTCAATAGGGGTAAGCTCAGGGGTAGAACATTTGACTACATATCAAGACGACCTTGATTCAAATCTGGCCACTCCCTCTTTTTGAGGCGACATAGTGGCTTAGCTGGTAGAACTGCTGCCTCACAGTGCCAAAGACTCGGGTTCAATCCTGTCCTCAGTTACTCTCTGTGTGAAGTTTGCACATTCTCCCTGTGACTGTATGGTTTTCCTCTGGGTGCTCCTATTTCCTCCCACACCCTAAAGACATACAGGTTTGTAGGTTAATAGGCCTCTATAAATTGTACTGGGTATGTAGGGAGTGGATGCAAACGTGAGATAACATAGAAATGGTGTGATCAATTGTCGGCGAGGACTTGTTGTACACGGCCCTAGTTCTGCCGTTAGACAGGGCCCTAGTGAAGTATTGTGTGCAATTTTGGTCTCCAAATTTGAGGAAGGACATTCTTGCTATTGAGGGAGTGCAGCGTAGGTTCACGAGGTTAATTCTCGGGATGGTGGGACTGTCATATGTTGAAAGAATGGAGCGACTGGGCTTGTATACACTGGAATTTAGAAGGATGAGAGGGGATCTTATTGAAACATATGAGATTATTAAGGGATTGGACACGCTAGAGGCAGGAAACATTTTTCCGATGTTGGGGGAGTCCAGAACCAGGGGCCACAGTTTAAGAATAAAGGGTAGGCCATGTAGAATGGAGATGAAGAAAAACTTTTTCACCCAGAGAGTTGTGAACATGTGGAATTCTCTGCCTCAGAAGGCAATGGAGGCCAATTTTCGGGATGCTTTCAAGAGAGAGTTAGATACTCTTAAAAATAGCAGAGTCAAGGGATATGGGGAGAAGGCAGGAATGGGGTACTGATTGTGGATGATCAGCCATGATCATGGTGAATGGCGGTGCTGGCTCAAAGGGCCGAATGACCTACTCCTGCACCTATTGTGTATAGTTTGGCCGAAAGGACTGTTACCATTGCTGTCTCGCTAAACATAAATATAAACTCTAAACATGCTTGCAAGAAAAATTGAATGATTACACCAAACTCTTGAATCTACGTAGACAAGCTAATTTCCTGTAGTTACTCTGCGGTATTTAAGATTTCCACATTTTATTTATGCATGGAGATGAAGTTTGTGAGAGGCCGGCAAGTTTCAAGCTAATGTTTTGCATTGTAAAATAATACTTTGGGAAGGTGTTGTTCGATATGGATTGCAACCCAGAGGTATACGGCAAGTAACAGTAAACTACATTAGAGAGTTCAAGGGGTTGGAGAGAAATTTCTTTAGCCAGAGGTTGATGAATCTGGAATTTATTGCCACAGGTGATTGTGGAGGCCAAGACATTGGGTAGTTTTAAAGCAGGTTCTTGATTAATAAGGGCAGGGCATCAAAGGTTACTGGGAGAAGGCAAGAGAATGGGGTTGAGTGGATAAAGATCAGCCATGATTAAATGGCGGAGTAGTCAAGATGGGCCGAATGGCCCAATTTGACTTCTATCTCTTGTGGTCTTATATATATACTTAATTGACAAGAATAGTTCTAATTATTTGAAGGTTTTCACGATAAAGCAGCAGCAGGGAACGATCAGGATCAGGTGAAACAAAATTGCCAAAATACTACATTACTGTTAATGGCTGCCAACACAAAGTGAAAAATGAGCGCATTGACATGTGTTTTTACTGTTTAGAAGGTACAAATGGATTTGGGAAGTAATTAGTGTAGAAGTGTTCTGTGTATTATGCTGCTACCCATTTGTGCTGCCTAGAGTCTGGAGTTTCTCTGAGTAATGCTCATCAGTGCTCTTGAACTGTAAAAAAAAACACATCACTGTAAAGAAAGAATCACTGGCTCTAAACAAATCCCAACTAAATTGCACATCATCGCAAATACACTATAAAATTAGAAGAAATATTCATGGCCTTAAAAGGATCAAATTAAAATAGATAGCGACAAAAGGAACTGCAGATGCTGGTTTACTAAAAAAGAGACAAATGCTGGAGTAACTCAGGCAGTATCTCTGGAGGACATGGACAGGCAATGTTTCGTGTTGAGCCCTTCTTCTCCATGTCCTCCAGAGATGCTGACTGACCCGCTGTGTTACTCCTGCACTTTGTCTTTTTCTGA
This sequence comes from Raja brachyura, assembly GCA_963514005.1. Next base: position 66,743,414 of record OY740786.1, read on the forward strand.
AATAAACGTAATATGGTACCATTAAAATAATGTGAAGTTACTCCAAAGACGTAATGGTTTGTAGGTTAATTGGCTTTGTTAAAATTGTAAATTGTCCCTACTGTGTAGGGTAGTGTTAATGTATGGGTGATTGATGGTCAGTGCAGACTCGATGGGCCAAAAGGCCTATTTATGCGCTGCAATTCTAAAGTAAATCCGAGTGCACAAAGCCTAACAAAGTAAACAAACCTACAGTTGAAACCGAGACAAATGGGTTTGGCATAATATTTATTATGGGGATGTAGTCGTATGATGACGAAGATTATGGATTAAATATTTGACAGTACAAAGTTTGGAAAGGAAAAAGTGGATAGGTTTACAAAGCAGTTCATATAATAAAAGATGACATAAAGTCATGAGGGAGGAATGATCTTTGTCCTACTCTGAAAGAAGCATAATCAACAGTGGTGGAAATAAGAATTAACAAGGGAACAAAGGCACTATTTCTCTTACAGACCCCTGCCACTAACAAACAAAATGGAGAAAGAATTAAGAAGTATAGAAACAAGGAACTGCAGCTGCTGGTTTACAAAAGAAGACACAAAGTGCTGGAGTAACTCAGCGTGTCAGGCAGCATCCCTGGAGAACATTGGCTTGCGGCCCTTCAGGACCGTTATTAATTATCCAGAGGCTCTATGAAAAATATTCTTTTTTACCAAAATAATTAATTAAGAAATATGAAAAGCTTGCAGTAAAAGGCAATAGAATAATTGTAGGAACTCTAACTTTCAAAGGGACTGACATATAATATCAACAAAAGTAGTCTGAAGGATGAGTTAATTGAATTAATTCAGGACATTTTTCGACAACAATATATCATGTAACCAACTTGGAACAGATTATTTTGGACTTTTTCCTTTCTAATATTACAGGATTCATTTGTAATTTCATAATAAGAGATTGTCTATGGAAAAATATTCACAATATGAGAAGTTTATATACAATGTGGGAGAGATGCTTTTTGGCAAAAACCTAGCTAATTATTAAAACAACCAAGTTATGTGGGTGTGACAGGTGAATCACTTAAATGGACCGGGAAAATAGATTAAAAGGTTTATAGGTAGATAAATAATTACTGGCATTTAAGGAAATACTTGAAACAAAAACAGTGAAATGTCAGAAATAGTCAGCAGGTCAGCACTTTGCCAGAACAGGGAAAGTGAGAAAATAAATTAATTTGACTTTACAGTGAGAGTATGAGAGAGATTTGTAATATTTCTGATAGAGCCTCTGGATTGTAGATTAATGGTGATAGTTAGAGGCAGGAAAACAAACAAAATTACCTGGCACATAGCTGGTTGAACTGTTGGTTCAGAAGTTGGTTTTGAACTGTTGGTTCAGTACCTGTTGATTCATAATTTGGTCGCCCAATCATAGGAAGGATGTCAACAAAATAGAGAGGGTACAGAGGAGATTTACTAGAATGTTGCCTGGGTTTCAACAGCTAAGTTACAGAGATAGGTTGAATAAGTTAGGTCTTTATTCTCTGGAGCGCAGAAGGTTAAGGGGGGACTTGATAGAGGTCTTTAAAATGATGAGAGGGATAGACAGAGTTAATGTGGACAAGCTTTTCCCTTTGAGAATAGGGAAGATTCAAACAAGAGGACATGACTTTAGAATTAAGGGACAGAGGTTTAGGGGTAACATGAGGGGGGAACTTCTTTACTCAGAGAGTGGTAGCGGTGTGGAATGAGCTTCCAGTGGAAGTGGTGACGGCAGGTTCGTTGGTATCATTTAAAAATAAATTGGATAAGCATATGGATGAGAAGGGTATGGAGGGTTATGGTATGAGTGCAGGCAGGTGGGACTAAGGGAAAAAAGTTGTTCGGCACGGACTTGAAGGGCCGAGATGGCCTGTTTCCGTGCTGTAATTGTTATATGGTTAAGTGACATTGGTTCAATCCCAACCTCTGTTGCTCTGTGTGTGTGTGTGTAGTTCGCATGTTCTTCATGTTACCGAGTGTGTTTCCTCAAAGACATGCTGTTTGTTAGGTTAATTGGACAGTGTAAAAATTGTTCCTAGTGTGTGGGTGAGTGGTTAAAACTGGTGGGAGTTACATAGAAACATAGAAAATAGGTGCCGGAGTAGACCATTCGGCCCTTCGAGCCAGCACCGCCATTCAATATGATCATGGCTGAGCATCCAAAATCAGTACCGCGTTTCTTCTTTCTCACATATCCCTTGATTCCATTAGCCCTAAGAACTACAAGAGCTTGTGTACCTACCTACGAAACTCATATCTACGCATGTTATCAGTATAATTCAACCCTCTTAGCCCCAATTCATTCTCTGGAAAATGTTCTTTACCCTCGTCAAAGTGATGGTTGAGTGATGGGCCAGGTATGGATTCTGCCATTATCCATGCCCAATAAAACATGCAATAACCCAGAGACAACGTCAGTATAACATAAGCCTGATGCTTTCTCATGATGGTTTCTGTCAGTGTGGTGTGGCTGCATCCTACCTGTCCGGGTGAGTCTGTCGAGCCTCTTGACACTGGCGGTGGAGAGGCGGAAAGCTGTGGGGCTGTTGACCAGAGTGGTTAGGTTGGAGAATCCGAGTCCGCCTTGTTGTTTGCATCCTCCCTGGAGAGCAGCAGCTCCTAGGCGCATTTGTGACAGACACTGTGCTGGCAGGGGATGAGTGAAAAACTCCTTACAGAATGGGCAGATCAGCTCCCGCTCAATGTTTTTAATGGGAACCTCACCACGAGTTGATGGAAATGTGCGGAGAGCAAAACAATGGATGAATGTTGCATTTTACATCTTACTTATTTCTAATCTTTCTGAGTTTCAGCAAGAGTTCATTGACCTTGTGTTCTTTGTTTCCCTTTTCACAGATACTGCAGAGTACTTCCAACAATTTTTGTTTTAATTATTATTTCCAAATACTGGCAATTCCATTTTCTTAATGCTTTCACACCAGGAAGTATTCTCTATAATCTCAAAATGTATCTAACTTTCGAATGTTCCATTGAGTATAATGCAAAATTACAAAGGCTGCATTTTATCAACTTATTTGGGATATGCAATTTGTTTAGAGGACAAACATTAAATCAAAGACTTCAGCGACCTAGTTTGTTGGAAGCTGTTAGCTCATCTAAAAATATTGTTCTCCTGTGTTTGTGGGCAATCAACCGAAGGAGTAAAGAATTGATTCTAACCTCTGAGTTTGACCTGTCAACTGATATAATTGATTCATCCTGACAACCCAAATTGGAGTAAAAAAAGTCAGATTTCTCTTGTGAACAAGCATGGATGAAGATGTGTCAGCTTAAAAACTAGTGAATATTAATCAAATAACATATTGTACAAAAAAATTAGGAGAATGCTTGTTAAGGCTACATTTATGTGTTCTCTCCATTCATTGAATATATGTGACATTGCAAATCTCATGCTTCAAACATTCTCTCGTTATTGCTTTTTTTAGCAAGGATCTATATTGGGAAAGTTTATGTACACAAGGAATTCATATCTGTTCTTTGTCTGTGCCCTGCCTCCGTAACTGGTGGGAACGAAATACTAGACGACACTGTGGATACAATCTGTTTATGAGAGCCATCAAGCAATTCTCTTAAGAGAATATTTTTTTTAATGACAAAGCAGCCATCTGCACGTATAAAGTGGATTTCTTCAAATTTTCATCACCAAAAAAACCCCACCTGCTTTATAATGAGGTGGTTTCAGTCCAATACCTAACTTTTACTTGCAAATTTATTAATTATTTATGAGTGAAAACATTGAAAGATTTGTTTTCATAGGTTGCCTTTTGTAATTTCATCATGCCCCCAAAGATTTAAAACTAATATAACTAGATAAAAACTAATTGTTATAATGTGCAAGACTATGCAAACACCACACAGACAGCACCCGAGGTCAGGATTGAACCCGGGTCTCTGGTGCTGTGAGGATCTCCCAGCTGTGCCACTGTGCCTCCATAATACATGTGGTGGTATTAACATCACCACAAACAGTATTCCCTCATCCAATGTCTGAGCCAATTCTTAGCCTTTCCTCACCTCCCATCTCCAGATGGATGTTTACAATTGAAGTCATTGGATTGTTAACACCAGCAAAGCTCAGGTCAAGGAGGTCAACGGTAGACTCCTGACAAAATAACATTGGCTGCAGTTCAGAAATAGTTGTCTGTGACGCGCTTTGAGCAGCCTGGGACTGCAAAAGATGTTATGAAAGGAAATTAATTTCTCTCCAGCACGACTTGCGCAAGATGCTGTTAATGCATTACAGATTCAGATATTGTGATGGCAGTGGTCAATAATTTGGAACGCTGGGCTAACAAACCAGAGACTCCATTTCAAATCCTACCACGGCAGCTGTGGAATTCTTACAGAGAGGTCCTCCAGAAAAGAGAAACAAGAAAATGCAGATGCTGGTTTACACAAAAGGACACAAAGTGCTGGAGTAACTCAGCAGGGTAGGCAGCATCTCTGGAGAACATGGATAGGTGACGTTTTGATCTGCCGCTGATACCCTGTCCCCCAGATATTCTCTTGAACATCTACAGGTGTACAGTAGAGAGCATACAGTAGTGGGCACTTGAATGCCCAGGAGCGAAGAAGACTGCAAAAATATGAAAACACTGCCCAGTGCATCACGGGTTCTGACCTCCCCCCCCATCGAAGGAATTTATTGGAGTCCCTGCCTCAAAAAGGCAGCCAGCATCATCAGGGTCCCACACCACCCTGGCTACACACTCATATCACCCCTGCCATCAAGAAGCAGATACAGGATGCTGAAAACTGTAACGTCCAGGTTCGGGAGCAGATTCTTCCCAACAGCCATCAGGCTATTAAACACTACAACCTCAAATAAGCTCTGAACTATATACTATTATTGCACCTTTATTGTTTATTTGTTTTTTATATGTATGTATGCGAATACATATATATGTGTGTATGTGTGTGTGTATATATATATGTATATGTGATAATGTATATATGCATACACACTTTCTTGTTTATTATATTGTTTACAGTGTACTATGTTTACATATCCTGTTGTGCTGCTGCAAGTAAAAAGATTATTTGCTCTATCTGGGACGTATGACAATAAAACACTCTTGACCTATGCCATATCTCTCTTAACCTTTCCTATCCATATGCCTGTCCAAGTATTTTTTTGATGTGGAGGGACATAAAGGAGTATGTTGTATCAGATAGTCTGAAGGAGGGTCTCGACCAGAAACAACATCTGTCCATTCCTTCCACAGATGCTGCCTGACCTACTGCATTGCTCCAGCACTTTGCTTCTCACTCAAGTTTCAGGCATCTGTAGTTCCTTGTGTTTCCGTGAGCACTAGTCAGCTGGAAGAAATCTTCCAGGTGGCATGAGTGGGATCTATATCCATGGCTTTCCTTTCTCTTGTGTGACCATGTTGACAATAGCAGCTTTACAAGTGAATAGTTCTGATGTGTATTATGATGATAGTTTCAATGATTACACATGAATTTCCACTCCATCCTATAAATAATGGCATTAGAGACTTTCCAAGGGGAGGGGGCCTGAGCCTGAGTGGTGGCGACTGCGGGTGCTCGGGAAGTCCCGACCACGGGTGAACATTTGGGAAGATCGGCAGGGAGGCTGGCTGGACTATGGTGCCTTCCTTAACTTTGGTGCCGCTGTGGGGTTATGTTGTGTGTTGACTTCTGTGTTTGTGCTTTTATTTAAATATGTTTTATTTATTTATTATTTATCTTTACGTTACTGACTGTAAGGAAAATCCATTTAGTTGTCTCTAAAATTAGATAATGACAATAAATTGAATACAATTATCTATATTATACTGCATCTGCCACAAATCTGCCTACTCAATCAACCTGTCCAGGTCCCCCTGCAACCTCCTAACATCCTCTTCACAGTTCACACTGCCACCCAGCTTTGTGTCATCCGCAAACTTGCTAGTGTTGCTCCTAATTCCCTCTTCCAAATCATTTATATATATATATGGTAAAAAATTGCGGCCCCAACACCGAGCCTTGCGGCACTCCACTGGCCACTGCCTGCCATTCTGAAAAGGACCCGTTCACTCCTACTCTTTGCTTCCTGTCTGCCAACCAATTTTCTATCCATGTCAACACCCTACCCCCAATACCATGTGCTCAAATTTTAGTCACCAGGCTCCCGTGCGGGATCTTGTCAAAGGCTTTCTGAAAGTCTAGATACACTACATCCACTCGCACCCCTTCATTCATTTTACATCCTCAATAAATTCCAGAAGATTAGTCAAGCATAATTTCCCTTTCATAAATCCATGTTGACTTGGACTAATCCTTTTACTGCTATCCAAATGCTCAATTATTACCTCTTTAATAATTGACTCCAGCATCTTTCCCACCACCGAAGTCAGGCTAACTGGTCTGTAATTCCCCGTTTTCTCTCTCGCTCCTTTCTTGAAAAGTGGGATAACATTAGCTATCCTTCAATCCACAGGAACTGATCCTGAATCTATTGAACATTGGAAAATGATCACCAATGCATCCACTATTTCTGGAGCCACCTTCCCGAGGACCCTGGGATGCAGACCATCAGGCCCAGGGGATTTATCATCCTTCAGTCCCAATACTAATTCTCGCCTAATGAAAATTTATTTTCTTTAAATTTTCTTTAAAGGGGGTAGAGGAATGAAATTTTCTTGAAAATTTCATTCCTCTACCCCCTTAGATCCTCTGTCCTCCCCTATATCTGGGAGATTGTTAGTGTTCTCCTTAGTGAAGATGGATCCGAACTACCTATTCAACTCTTCTGCCATTTCCTTGTTGCCCATAATTATTTCACCTGTGTCTGCCTTCAAGGGACCCACATTTGACTTTGCTACTCTTTTTCCCTTAACATATTTAAAGAAGCTTTTACTGTCCTTCTTTATATTCCTGGCCAGCTTCCCCTCGTACTTCATCTTTTCAGCCCGTATTGCCCGTTTTGTTTCCTTCTGTTGTCCTATGAAAGTTTCCCAATCCTCTGGCTTCCAGCTACTCTTTGCTGTGTATATACATCTTTTCTTTTAGTTTTATTCTATCCCTAACTTCTCTGTAGCCCATAGATTTTTCCTTTTTATATACTTAGAATAACATTGTCAGAAGAAGAGAATGAGAATGTGACAACGAATAACATCTGATGTGTGGTTATTCAGAAGCTTGACTCTAATTAGCGTTTAGAGTATAGAAACAGACCATTCAGCCCACTAAGTCCACACTGACCATCAATCCCCCATTGACAGTAGTTCTATGTTATCCCACTTTCTCATCTGCTCCCTACACACCAGGAACAATTTACAAAGGCCAATTCACCTGGAAACCTGAACATCTTTGGGAAGTGGGAGAAAAAAGGAGAATCCAAAGGAAACTCATGTGGAGGGAAAATGTGCAAATCCTACACAGACAACACCCAAGGTCAAGATTAAACCTGGGTCTCTGGCACTGAAAGGCAATACCTCTACCTGCTGTGCCACCCCAAATTGTATTGTATAAGATGTTGTGACATTAATACATCATTGAGGCAGTGCAGCGTAGGTTCACGATATTGATCCCTGGGATGGCGGGACTGTCATATGAGGAAAGATTGAAAAGACTAAGCTTGTATTCACTGGAGTTTAGAAGCATGAGGGGGAATCTTATAGAAACATATAAAATTATAAAATGACTGGACAAGCTAGATGCAGGAAAAATATTCCCAATGTTGGGCGAGTCCAGAACCAGGGGCCACAGTCTTAGAATAAAGGGGAGGTCATTTAAGACTAAGGTGAGAAAAAATGTTTTTACCCAGAGATCTGTGAATTTATGGAATTCCCTGCCACAGAGGGCAGTGGAGGCCACGTCACTGGATGGATTTAAGAGAGAGTTGAATAGAGCTCTAGGGGCTAGTGGAGTCAAGGGATATGGGGAGAAGGCAGGCACGGGTTATTGATAGGGGACGATCAGCCATGATCACAATGAATGGCGGTGCTGGCTCGAAGGGCCGAATGGCCTCCTCCTGCACCTATTTTCTATAAGTCATTTGGCCATGGTTTCTTTCGAATATTAAAGAAAGTGATGCTTTCTGAAGATTTCCAACATGTTCTTGTTACCTTAAAGCAGCGTTTCTCAACCGGGGTTCCCCGCAATGCTAGGGTTCCGCGAGAAGTCGCTAGGGGTTCCGAGAAAAAGTGATAAATAGGTTAATCGTATGTAAATGCATTTTTTAGTCATTTTTGTGTTTTAATTTCATATTCGTAAATTTTATTATACACGTACGGCATATTTAGCGATGTCTATTTAGCATATTTAGCGACGTCATATTTAGCGACATCTATACGGCGCCAGTGTGAAATGGCCTTTAGTGGTCAGTGGACAGGAGCTGGACGTGACTGATTCGTGTATCATCAAGTGACTCACTCGAGTACAGACACATGCACGGTCACCATCAGTCCTGTCTGTGTTTCCTGGCGTGCAGGTATAGTCCCTCATTCACCCACATTATTAAGTAATTTTTATCCATACATGAATTTTAAAAAATGTAAGTATGTTTATGTTTATTTGTGTTTATCAAAAGTTTATTTATGTATGTTTTTGTTAGTTTATGAAAATTTTACGTGCGTTTTCTCTTTCCCTCTCTCTCCGCCAAGGTTATTTCTTCTGTTTGCCTTTATTTGCTTCAGTTTTGAACTGCCTTTATTTTCAGGTTTTTTTTGCATTGTCAATAAAATTGAAAAAAACATGTTCTTTTTTGCTTAAACCAGTTATCAGAAAAATATATTGTTTACCTTATGAAGTTTAAGTTTATGAAAGAGAAAGAAAGAGATTATTAAAGATATATAATAATTTTTATGTGGGGGTTCCCTGAGACATGAAAATTATCTCAAGAGTTTTCCAGAGTCCTCGCCTCCCCTCCCTCCTCGCGGCCTACCAGCTGGATTTCCAGGAGCGGCCTTTCCTACCTGAGACTGGGGACCGGACCAGAGCTTTGGTACCGGCGGCACGGCACTGGGTTCACCGCGGAGCGGCCTGGGGACTTCAGGAGCCGCGGACTCTGGTAGGAAGCGGCCGATTTGGAGGTCCAAGCCGCTGAGGTTGGCCTCCTGTTCCGACGTTGGAGTGCTCACATCCCGGCAAGCGGGCCTGAGCGGCGACTGCGGAGGGCTCCGGAGGCCTCAACCACGGGTCAACGACTGACTGGTGCCTTCCCTCACAGTGGGAAACTTTTGATTTTGCTGTGTGGGGATGTTTTATGTTGAACTCTATCGTGTTGTGTTCTTTATTTTATTGTATGGCTGTGTGGTGATCACATTTCACTGTGCCAACTGGCACATGTGACAAATAAATGTATCTTGTATTGACTGTGAACAAGTAGATTTGAATAAGAGGATTCCATCTGGTCAGAAAGGTATCTTTCTTTGTGACATTACAACACTTTATAAAATATTATACAGGGAAAGATATTTTAGCAAAGATCTATTAATAACTCATGGTAAATTGCACAGGGTGTACCGTGGAATTTTAATGCACTTATAATATAGAAATTATATTTTCTGTGTGGTATCGCAAAGTGGTTGGATATTCAGCCTGAGCTGTCCTTTCAGAGTGTGATGAACCAAAGTGGACATGCTGCCAAATCACATTGAGAATTTACCAATCTATTCACAATGCTTTAAAGATTTTGGACACACAATTTTAACATATGCTTTTCAATTTTTTACACCTGTTCTGCAAATACAATTCACTGGGTAACAGCCAACTCCTTTGGGGCTACAGAGCATCTGATGCCAGACAGCCGCCTTCATAAAACATGAACCAAACATAATCTCAAGGGGCGCTGGTGCTAAAACAAAGTCTATGAAGTTGCTAAGATTGGTATGGTTAAAATTGTTAAATTTGATTAGATTACAAAAACTCACCAAGTTTCCAAGTGGAGGACAAATTGATTTAGTTAACGTTGATTAATTATTGTTATCTTTCTCCTCCTTGTGCAGAAAATGAAGAGTCTGGCCCAGAGACGACAATCAGCCCCCTCTTTGGTGATTAGCAAAGCACTTAACAAAACCAGAACACTCTCCAGGTAAATCTGCCTGTTCAGATCCTGCATAATTTTTGAATTTAACAATCTAATATAACGATTAAAAATAACGTTTTTTTAAAAACTCGCCCAATAAAGTTGGCAATTAAATGTAATCACGCTACTTTTGTGATGAAAATTAGACCAGCCAAGTATGTCCATTATCATTGTGTTGCCTCATTAAACAAGGAAAAAGGCTACGCATCAGAATGTTTATAATTGAATAGCCATGATCAGTGATTAGGAAGTGATTCTGCGGAGCGAGTTCAGCATTCCTGCACATAATATTATTAAAATGTAATTCCTTCTGATGGTACATATGGTTTTCATTAATACATATCCATAATTCAATGTGTTTTAATTGGATTCTTTGGATTTTCCTTGCAGAAAATGTCTGTTTTGAACTATCTGTTCTTAAAATTCACTGCAAAGTTCTATGAATCTGATTAACATTTGGCAGGATCAGATGTACCTTCATTTCTAAGAAACTTACTTGAGAGTGGATTTTTTGCATGCCTCTGTTTGACAATTAGGCATCACTTTCAAGGCCTGAATGTGCTCTGATATGATATCATTGTGGTATGCGCATGATAAGGTGGAGACGTTGTTCATGTCGCTCAAAGCTCCAGTTTCAGAGCTTGTCGGAGGCTGATTCTTGACTTAGTGACTGAGGAGACCACAGTGCACTAACCTGGTTAAAGGATTCATGAAAATCTAATAGATTGCTACCATCTACCCATCCTCGGAAAAAGAGAGGTACGGATAAACATGACTACACTGCTAGCTTGTGACCAGAGGTACTGACCTCAACATAATAATACTTGTGGAATGTTGTGTTCATTTCATGTCAATATATAGTGCCTCGAAGTGTGGCTGCCAGGGGATTATGGAAGAGTGCCAAAAATGTCGTTATCTGTTGCATCTTGTACAACCTCACCTGAAAATAGGCTGCGACCATGGAGTAGATTGGACAAGAGGCAGAAGGAAGCTGTGACAAAGGTTAACCTCAACGAAAATAAGTCAGTCTCACTATTACAGTGGCTCTAAATTACCTTTGAAGATTGTGAGGTTGTGGAAGTCACTATATAATTGCAGGTTCCTCCTATTTCTCTTCTACATTTCAAGGGCATGTAAGGCTGAACAGTGATTTGTGCCTGTCTATCGTGCCATAGTAAAACTAACCATCGCGTCCATTAACTAAAGCCTGCTTTGGGTCGTCAGAAAACAAGTGTTTCCTACTCGGCGTAATCTGTTTCATGGTTAAAGAACTGTCAGCATGCAACACAATATCTGAGATTGCACATTATTGAGTAAGTGTAGCTAAAGTGTTCATTACAATATGAAAAATTATATAGATGAACTGGACAAGGTAAAAATACATTTCAAGGACAATATCAGAACCGGGAACATATATCAATTAGAAAAAAATAACAATTATTTTTCCCTTTAACAGACGGTTTATTAATAGATGCCTTTAACATGATAGGTGCCTTTAACATAATAGATGCCTTTAACATTATGAAAGGTTTTAAATGTAAAACGAATGCTTCCCCTCCTTTCACCAGGAAATTAAACACTAATACATAGAAGATGCAAGAGACTCCAGATGCTGGAATCTTGAGCAAAATGCAGACTGCTGAGGGAAGTCAGTGGGCCAGGAGGCATCTGTAGAGGGAAATAAACTAAAGAAGGCTCCCAATCCAGAATTACGTCTGTCCACTTCCCTCCACAGATGCTACCTGACTTGCTGAGTTCCTCCAGCAATTTGTTTCTTTACACCAATACATAAATGGACACAATACTTTATAGCACAAAGTATGCTCAGAACATTCTCATTTCTATTGCTTAGTTGTGAATAATATGTTCTCTGGTGTTCCACTGGGAACACATTCTCATTATTTTATGATATATGACCAATATCTTCTGGTTAATTTTGTCAAGATATACTTTCTGAAGCATGAAAAAACAGAAAGTGCTGGAATAAATCATCGGATCAAGCAGCATCTGTGGATAGGCAACATTTTGAGTCAGGACCCTTCTTCATACTCTGTAGTCTTTTGTGTGTTCACTTTATTTCGCAGACCTTGTAGTTTGCTAATGAGGTTTGCCTCAGCAGCAAGTAATTAACTTTGTACGAGATCGATAACGTACAATGAAAGCATTACACTGAAAAACAACAAATTTATGAAGCATTCTTCTGGCATTAACTTTAATCAGAATATTTTTGCCAAGGTAATCAAAACTAAAAATGTCACCACTTGAATTCCAGAAGCAGTGGTTTCTCACCTACATATTTCAGAAATGTCCTTGGGAATTGAACAACTTTTTCTAACGGGTTTTGGCAGAGACCGGATTCCACCTTTTTTTCACCTTTTACTTCCTTGTGATTTGACAGAGTTTCTCCCATGTTGCTCCCTCTGAGCACCATTTCAGGATGCCTGAAAGTTTTCTTTGCTTGGAGGAAATTATTGACTTGGTTTGGCAGGCAGCAGCAAGAGATTTAACTAGGCGCACACATTCAGCAGATGTTTTACTTTATTATTGTTAATTTAACTGCTGAGTGTCAACTGAGAGTGGATTGTGGATGCAAGACAACAGAACTAGTTAATATTTGAAAATGCAGATTACCACTAAAAGATAGCTTGGCAACATAGATTAAATTTAACATCATAACAAGTGTTTCACTGGGTTTTAATGTCGAGAGAACATGGACTACAGAGACATTTGCTGATCTTTTGATTATAAGCAATGCTGTTCTGGAGGGAATGTAATACTTTAGAGCAGACGTGATTGAAATACTTAATGTCAGATGCACTTAGAAGGTTTTTAATTTTTTGCAAATGCTTTTTGCTTCAAAACCCTGCCCTTAATATTTCATCTAAGATGATTGAGTTCTGGTAAGCTTTAATTTTCTGAATGAACATAACAGGTCTAATTCAAGATCCAGCTTCCTTGTATTCTCTCCTCACTTTTGCTGCTCTCTTGAATGTGGCATGGTACACTTCTGCAGAAGGCATTTGCCCTTCAGAAATATTCCTCATATTTGACATGAACTTTGAGCGTTAAGAGGCCGCTTGACCACTGTGAACTTCATGGTCAAGCCTGATCTCACAAAATCCACTTTTTTTTGATTTACATCAATTTACAGACTGATGTGGTTAGATTTATGAATATCCACAAATGAGAATTTACTGGAAACAATAATAAAAGAGCATACAATGAATCCATACATACATTCTTTGTAGACATTGTTATGGTGCATTCAAAATGGAATTAATGGAATTTTGTTCAGTGCAGTCCCGAACGTACCTTGTATAACCTTTCAATTAAGTTTTATTAGAAATTTGTAATAAAGCCAATCAGGAAATTGGTAATTTTTTTTAACTTTCCCTTTCGTGGTGTGATGAATATCAAGATCATTTTTAAAACAAAATTCATCTTGTTTTTCTTACTGAGTTTAAACTATTTTTGATAACAGTTTTAACCTTTTGAGCTTGGTTTATGCATAAAGCAATATCCATGGTTTTTGTTTATCAAATTCTTTTTCACTTTCTAAATGCTCTCTCCCTGTACAAGACTTGCTAGATTTGTTTGTCTACTAAGCTGGTCAGCTTATAATATTTATGAGAAAAACGCTTAATGTGTTTCTTGCAGATCTCACTGTGTACATATTTCCCCAGTTTGTTTGATTAACTAATCGCTGAATATAATCTGAATGAAAATAATATTTGCTTTATATCCTAATGCGTAATTACATTAAAATGTTATTAACTTTTAGCTTCTATATTATTTTGAAAGCATATAAACAGTAAATGATATAACATCTAGATTATTTTGAAATAATACAGACAATAAATGGAGCAAGATAATAACTTAGGTTAGAAAAAGTGTAGTGAATTAATACCTCACCTGCAAGGATTATTTGGGTCCGTTGGTGGCAGGGAGGAATAAAATAAACAAGGGCAGGTGATGTAGGCACAGGGAATTGTAGATGCTGGATTGCAAAAAAAAGACACAACGTGCTGGAGTAACTCAGGAGGTCAGACAGCATCCCTGGAGGATATATTTAGGCAAATTTCGGGTCTGGACCCTTTAGACTGGTTGTAGTGGGGGAAGAAACTTGGTAGAGAGGTTGGGGTGGGCAAAGACTGGCAAGTGATAGTTGGATACAGGTGAGGGGGCTTGAATGCAGCTGGGTGGACAAATGTCAGAGATGAATAGACAAACTGAGATAAGATAAGGAGAGAAGAGGCTTGAAATGTGAAGCCAGAGTAAGGGCTGAAGGCGGAAGGAATGAGGGGAAAGGGGAGCAGGATAGTGAGAGAAATAGGTGCACATCCAGGTGGGTCACAGGGAATAGAGGGGGGGGGGGAAGGTGGGGAGGTGTTGTTGTTTAGTTATCTGAAGTTGAAGAATTCAGTTTTCATACCATTGGGTTGTAAGCTAACTAAATGGGATATGAGGTGCTGTTCTTCCAGTTTGCATGTGGCCCCACTTGGGAAATGGAGGAGGCTCGGGATGGAATAGTTAACATAAGAATGGGAAGGGGGTTAAAATAGTTTAACAATGGACAACAGGTGCAGGAGTAGACCATTCGGCCCTTCGAGCCAGCACCGCCATTCAATGCGATCAAGGTTGAGCATCCACAATCGGTACCCCGTTCTTGCCTTCTCCCCATATTCGCTGACTCCGTTATCTTTAAGAGCCCTATCAAGCTCTCTGAGTAGGTCTTGGCGGACAATGCAAGTATGCGACAAACCAGTCTCCTAGTCTACTCTTGGTCTCACCAATGTAAAGGAGGTCACATCTGGAGCACCAAATGTAGTAGATGGGGTTGGAGAAGGTGCATGTGAACCCCTGTGTCAGTTGAGAGGGCTGCTAGAGCCCCCAGATGGATGTGAGGGAGGAGGTGTAGGGGTAGGTAATGTATCTCCTGCAATTGGGTGGGAAATGATTAGTGGAGATGGAAGTACAAATCGGAGAATCACAGATAGAACTTTGAGAAATTGAACTAGTCACTTTTTAAAATGATGCCGATTTAGAATGAGGAAAGGAGCTGTTCAATTTTTTCTCTGTGCCATTCTCCATTTCTCATTAGTATTGGTTTATTATTGTCACATGTACTTGTATGTAGTGAAAAACATTGTTATTATGTCAAATTATACCATACATGAGCACAATCAAGCCATACACAGGAATAATGGGTAATGCAAAGTGAAACATAACTAGAGTGCAGAATGTAATGTTACAACATTACAGTGTTATAGCTACAGAAAATGTGCAAAGACTGCACTGAGGTAGGTTGGGAGATTAGAACTACACCCTTGGCCTATGAAAGTCTGACAAACCTGAGAAGTCAGTAGTCGGGTAACAACATGGAGAAGCTGTTTCAGAGTTTGGCGGTGCATACTTTCAAACTTTTGTATCTTCTGCCCAATGGGAGAAGGGAGCAGAGGGAAAGACTGGGTTTAGGCAGTCCTCGATTATGTTGCCGCTTTTCCAAGGCAGTGTGAAGTGTAGATGGAGTCGATGATGGGAGGCAGAGAATGGTTTGTGTGATGGACTGGGCCTGTTAGGATGCTTTCTATGATACATCTGTAGAAACTGATAAAAGTGTTGGAGACATATTGAATTGCCATGGTCGTCTATGGAAGTACAGGTGTTGGTGTCCCTTCTTTGCCATAACACTAATTTGGTTGGCCAAAGTGATGTTTAGGAATAGTAATTTGAAGCTCTCCCTTCTGCCTCTGCCAACAAAACACAGATGCAGGTCCTCAGCAGATTACAACAGTTGTCCATTCCTGAGAACTGATCAGTTGTCCACAGAATAGTTGTGGAGAATAAATTATATTTAAGGGCCTGTCCCACTGCGGGGACCTAATTTGCAAGTTTAGGAGAGTTTTAAGAAGTGTCATGGTCTTGTTGTATCGTCAAAGTAGAACACCTCCTACGACCTCCTTCAACTATGTATATAACCTCCTACGAATATGTAGAAGACCTCCTTCGACTATGTAGAAGACCTCCTTCGATCTCCTTTGACCTTCGACCTCCTTCGACTCAGAGCTCCCGTGGATTTTGAAGAAACAGCAGCAAAGAGAAGCAGGAAAAAGCACTGATTGGCTCTAGCCCGAGTGGGAGGAGAGTTAGAAGTGAGTCAGAGGGGGAAAACAGTTTAAAACTGAGGAATTTGGTTTGTAAATTGGTAAGTTAGGCAATTTATCAGTCAATATAAGCAAGACGGCTTTTAGGGAGCGGCCTTGTGAGAAAAGTGTGAGTCTTTGGCTCGAGAGTCTTAGGAGAGGAGGCTACACATAAAGCTCAAGAGGACGGAGCGTAGTGAACACATGTCGAGGCAGATGAGACCGTGTGAGGCTTGCAGAATGTGGGAGCCCAGGGAGATAAATGGAGCCTCTGGTTGCTACAACTGTGGCAAGTGCGTCCAGCTTCAGCTCCTAAAGGACCATGTTGGGGCACTGTAGAAGCAGGTGGATGACCTCAGGGCTATCCGGGAAAACGGACAGGACCTACAGTGAGGTAGTCACGCTGAGGATATGGGAAGAACCAAGGTGTGTGACAGGGAGAAAGGGTGGAAATCGTGGAGTGCAGAAGACTCAGGTGGCTGTGCCTAATGAAAACAGGTACACCCTCTTGGGAGGTGTCCGGGCAGATGATGTTTCCAGTCCGAGCGGAGGACACATCTGTGGCTCCAATCCTAGAGATGGGATTCTACCGGCGAGACCGACGTCGGGCAGAGCCCTAGTGGTGGGTAACTCCATTGTCCGAGGTGGCAACAGACGAGATGCGAGGATGGTCTGTTGCCTCCCTGGTGCCAGGTTTCAGGATGTCACGAGCTGAATTCAGAACATCCTCGAGAGAGAAGGTGAACAGCCGGCAGTAGTTGTGCATGCAGGCACAAACGACATTGGGAAGAAGGGGAAGGAGGTTCTCCAACATGACATCAGAGATTTGGGAAGAAGACTGAAATGCCAGACTTCTAGGGTGGTTATCTCTGGATTGCTTCCAGTACCTCGTCCTAGTGAGGACAGGAACAGGGAGATAGGGGATCTGAATGTGTGGCTGAGGGGCTGGAGCAGGGAGCAAGGATTTAGATTTATAGACCACTGGGATTTCTTCTGGGGTAGGGGTGACCTGTACAAAAGGGATGGGTTACACCTTAACTGGAGGGGGGCCGACATTCCAGCAGGCAGGTTTGCTAGGGCTACACGTGTGGGTTTAATTGTGAGCGGTGCGAGGAGGGGAAGTGAATACGGAGGTCAAAGTGCTGTATATGAATGCGCAAAGTATAAGGAATAAAGTGGACGAGCTTGAGGCTCAGTTAGAAACTGGCAAGTATGATGTTGTGGGAATTACTGAGACATGGCTGCAAGAGGGCCAGGGCTGGGAACTGAAGGGTATACCTCCTATCGAAAAGATAGACAGGTGGGCAGAGGGGGTTGCCCTGTTGGTGAGGAATGACATTCAGTCCCTTGCAAGGGGTGACATTGAAACAGGAGATGTGGAGTCAGTATGGATAAAACTAAGGAATTGTAAGGGTAAAAAGACCCTAATGGGACTAATCTACAGACCCCCAAACAGTAGCCTGGACATAGGGTGCAAGTTGAATCAGGAGTTAAAATTGGCATGTAGTAAAAGTAATGCTGTGGTTGTTATGGGAGATTTCAACATGCAGATAGACTGGGAAAATCAGGTTGGTACTGACCCCAAGAAGGGGAATTTGTAGAGTGCCTTTGTGATGGATTCTTAGAACAGCTTGTATTGGAGCCGTCCAGGGAGAAGGCAATTCTGGATTTAGTGTTATGTAATTAACTGGATTTGATAAAGGACCTCAAGGTTAATGAGCCATTAGGAGGCAGTGACCATAACGTGGTCAGGTTTCATATACAATTGGAGAGGGAGAAGAGTAGATCGGAGGTGTCAGTGTTGCAGTTAAATAAAGGGGACTATGGGGCCATGAGGGAGGAGCTGGCCAAAGTTGACTGGAAAGATACACTAGCAGGGATGACTGGAACAAAAATGACAGGTGTTTCGAGGAATAATACAGAAGGTGCAGGATCAGTTAATTCCTAGGAGGAAGAAAGATTCCAAGGGGAGAAAGGGATGACCATAAAAATCAAAGCGAAGTACAATGTAACAAAGATGAGCGGGAAGCAAGAGGATTGGGTAATGTTTAAAGAACAACAGAAGGTAATTAAAAAGACAATATGGGGAGAAAAGATGGGGTACGAAGATAAGCTAGCCAAGAATATAAAGCAAGATAGTAAAAGCTTCTTTAGGTATGTGAAGAGGAAAAAAATAGTTAAGACCAAAGTTGGACCCTTGAAGACCGAAAAAGGTGAATTTATTATGGGGAACAAGGAAATTGCAGATGAGTTGAACAGGTACTTTGGATCTGTCTTCACTAAGGAGGACACAAACAATCTACCTGATATAGTAGTGGCCAGAGGATCTGGGGTGACAAAAGAATGGAAGGAAACCCACATTAGGCAGGAAATGGTGTTGGATAGACTGAAGGCTGATAAATCCCCAGGGCCTGATGGTCTGCATTCCAAGGTACTTAGGGAAGTGGGTCTAGAAATCGTGGATGCATTGGTGATAATTTTCCAATATTCTATAGACTCTTGAACAGTTCCTGTGGATTGGAGGGTAGCTAATGTTATCCCACTTTTTAAGAAAGGCGGGAGAAAGAAAACAGGGAATTATAGACCAGTTAGCCACGGTGGTGGGGAAGATGCTGGAGTCAATTATAAAAGACGAGATAGCCGAACATTTGGATAGCAGTAACAGGATCGAGTCAGCATGGGTTTACGAAGGGGAAATCATGCTTGACTAATCTTCTGGAATTTTTTGAAGATGTAACTAGGAAAATGGACAAGGGAGAGCTAGTGGATGTAGTGTACCTGGACTTTCAGAAAGCATTTGATAAGGTCCCACATAGGAGGTTAGTGAGCAAAATTAGGGCACATGGTATTGGGGGTAGAGTGCTGACATGGATAGAGAAGTGGTTGGCAGACAGGAAACGAAGAGTAGGGATAAACGGGTCCCTTTCAGAATGGCAGGCAGTGACTAGTGGGGTACCGCAAGGCTCGGTGCTGCTATTTACAATATACATCAATGATTTGGATGAAGGGATTCAAAGTAACATTAGCAATTTTGCAGATGTCACGAAGCTGGGTGGCAGTGTGAACTGTGAGGAGGATGCTATGAGAATGCAGGGTGACTTGGACAGGTTGGGGGAGTGGGCAGATGCATGGCAGAGGAAGTTTAATGGGGATAAATGTGAGGTTATCCATTGGTAGCAAAAACAGGAAGGCAGATTATCTAAATGGCGTCAAGTTGGGAAAAGGTGGAGGAATGAATAGAAAGGCAGAATCAAGCAATTTAATATCATATTTATATAATATAATTTTAAATATAGAAACACCAACGACAGAGGCAATTAGAAGGGACTGGGAACAAGAGTTATTGATAAAAATCCCGAACGACAGATGCGAACATTTTTTATTATATATACATAAGTGTTCGATTAATGTAAGACATAACCTAATTCAATTTTAACATTTTACACAGATTATATTACTCGAAAGCCAGATTGAATAAAATATTTCCAAATGTCTCCCCCATTTGTGATAAATGTCTAACTCAAAATGCCACTATAGGACATTTCTTTGTCTCTTGTACAAAACTGCATAAATTTTGGAATGAAATCTTTGGAACTTTTACAAAACTATTCAACACAAAATTGAACCCCAATACAGAACTGATAATCTTTGGATCAATGGAAGAGGGACGTAAATTAACTACATTCCAAGATGCTCTTCTTAATTATGGTTTAATAACAGCAAAAAAAACTTGTACTTAAATTCTGGAAAAACGCAACCACGCCAACGTTCAAAATGTGGATTTCAAATATGTCGGAAATGCTACATCTTGAAGAAATGAGATTCCTCCTATTAGGCAAAGTAGACCAATTCTTAAAGATTTGGTCTCCTTTTATCGACTTTTTGCAAGCATATGGTGCAACATAACATAACCTTAGAAATTAAATGGTTCAGAACCGGGTGACATATGGGTAAAGATATAAAATAGGTAAATCTCTCCTAATTTCTTTTCTCTCTATTTTCTCTTTTTCTTTCAATCTCCTTAGCTTCTTATCTCTGCTCTCTGTCTCTCTCGCTATCTGTTTCTACTCGCTTGTCTATCTATCTCGACACCCTTTATTTCCCTTTTTCTTTCACTGCCCTTATTATTAAATTAAAAATAAAAAGTTGTACAAGAATGGTAATGTGTATGTCTTAGGTACCACACTACTGCTTTAAAAAAAAAAAAAATAAAAAAGTTGGGAAAAGGGGAAATACAACGGGATCTGGGGGTCCTTGTACATCAGTCTATGAAGGTAAGCATGCAGGTACAGCAGGCAGTGAAGAAAGCGAATGGCATGTTGGCCTTTATAACAAGAGGAATCGAATATAGGAGCAAAGAGGTCCTTCTGCAGTTGTACAGAGCCGTAGTGAGACCACACCTGGAGTATTGTGTGCATTTTTGATCCCCTAATTTGAGGAAGGACATTCTTGCTCTGGAGGGAGTGCAGCGTAGGTTTACAAGGTTAATTCCCAGGAAGGCGGGACTGTCATATGCTGAGAGAATGGAGCAGCTGGGGTTGTACACTCTGGAGTTTAGAAGGATGAGAGAGGATCTCATTGAAACGTATAAGATTGTTAAAGGCTTGGACACGCTAGAGGCAGGAAACATGTTCCCGATGTTGGGGGAGTCCAGAACCAGGGGCCACAGTTTAAGAATAAGGAGTAAGCCATTTAGAACGGAGACGAGGAAACACTTTTTCCTCACAGAGAGTGGTGAGTCTGTGGAATTCTCTGCCTCAGAGGGCGGTGGAGGCAGGTTCTCTGCTTCCAAGAGAGAACTAGATAGGGCTCTTAAAAATAGCGGAGTCAGTTGATATGAGGAGAAGGCAGGAATGGGGTACTGATTGGGGATGATCAGCCATGATCACATTAAATGGCGGTGCTGGCTCAAAGGGCCGAATGGCCTACTCCTGCACCTATTGTCTATTGACTATGTTGAAGACTAGCTTCGACTAGCTTCGGGAAAATTGGACCGAATAGTGGAGAGTGAAGACGAATACCTTCGACTATACTAACACCATCTACGATTACCTTCGATTACCTTCCATTGCCTTCGATTACCTACGAATAACATGCCGACCTACTTCAACTAAACCTACGAGACTTACATAGACCTCCTAGGACCACGTGTCGACCATGCTGCGAGTTTGAATCGAGCGCAAACTCTTCTAAACTCGCAAATTAGGTCCCCGCAGTGGGACAGGCCCTTTAGTGTTATGTTTTATGGTATAATTTGCTGTTTTAGAAACACTAAGTATGAATATTCTCTTTACCTAGTGTAAACTGGAAACATAAAAAAAATTGTTTCAGCACATTAAAAGCAAATGTCATTATAATGCTTAGATCAAAATAAATATATACAACCTTTTATTCAATAGTTTCACAGGGTCAATACAAACTGGCGTTAATTCTGTAATAGAAATATTAGTCACCAGGCCCGTACGAAGCTTTCCAAAAAGGGGGGTGGCACGAAAGGTTTACAAAAAATTTAATGTGAAATAATGTGCGCGCTGCACACATCACGAGCACGAAGCATGAAGTCCCTCGATGCCAGGGTCCAGGACCCGCTTAAGAGCCCTGGAAGCTCTGGGGTTTTAGATGCTCTCTGATGCATTCTGAGCCTTATTTTGGAGCATTTTTGCACCAAATCTATGACCAATATTTCAGAAATTACCAGGAATCTGAGAGGTAGCTTTTTCACACAAAGGGTGCTGGGTGTATGGAACGAGCTGCCAGAGGAGGTAGTTAAGGCTGGGACTGTCCTAATGTTTAAGAGACATTTGGACACGTACATGGATAGGACAGATTTAGATGGATATGGGCCAAACGCGTGTGAGTAGGACTAGTTTAGATGGGACATGTTGGTCGGTGTGGGCAAGTTGGGCTGAAGAGCCTGTTTCCACACTGCATCATTCAATGACTAAAACGTTAAGAAGAAAAAGCATGTAGATAAGTAGAGCAGATTTGAAAGAGGAGTGAAATGTAAAGGCAGAGAGAGGTTTATGGGTGGCAAGGAACATAGGAAAGGAGGGGGGAGAGTGGGCTTGGGCAGATAGGTGAAGGGAAAATAGACACAAAGTGTTGGAGTAACTCAGTGGGTCAGGCAGCATCTGCGGAGAATATGACTAGGCGACGTTTCACAGAGTGCTGGAGTAACTCAGTGAGTCAGGCAGCATCTCTGGAGAACATGGATAAATGACATGTCAGAGTGCTGGAGTAACTCAGTAAGTCAGACAGCATCTCTGGAAAAAAGGTATAGATTTTATTTTGGGTCAAGACCCTTCTTCAATAATATGTTACCTGAATGTTACCCAAACCATCGTGAGCTACTTTGTTACGGTGCTTGCCCTCTCCTATAACGTCTCTGCTGCCTTGGGTGATGCAGGACAGGACACAAGCTTTGGGACATGGTGTGAAGCTGTTGCCATCTGAGGTTTGAGAGGGAAAGATAGATAGAATCATAGAGTGATACAGCATGGAAACAGGCCCTTCAGCCTAGCATGTCCCATCTGCACTATTCCCACCTGCCCACGTTTGATCCATATCCCTCCGAACCTGTCCTATCCATGTACCTATCTAACTGTTTCTTAAATGTTGCGATAGTCCCCGCTTCAACTACCTCCTCTGGCAGCTTGTACATACACCTACCATCCTTTGTGTGAAAAACATACCCCTCAGATTCCTATTAAATCTTTTGCCCTTCACCTTATACCTATGTCCTCTGCTCCTCGATTCACCTACTCTGGGCAAAAGACTCAACCATATCTATTCAAATCATGATTTTACACACCTCTATTAGATCACCCCTCATCCTCCTGTGCTCCATGAAATAGAGTCCCAGCCTACTGAAACTCTCCCTATAGCTCTGGCCCTCTAGTCCTGGCAACATCCTCGTAAATCTTCACTGTACCTTTTCCAGTTTGATGACATCTTTCCTATAACATAGTGTCCATAACTGAATACAATACTCTGAATGCTGCCTTACCACCTTCTTATGCAACTGCAACATGACCTCCCAACTTCTATACTCAGCCTGACCCGCTGAGTTACTCCAGCACTCTGCGAAACGTCACAGAACAGGGTAAGATTAGCAAGTTTGCTGATGATACAGAGTGAGTGGTTTTGCATATAGTGAAGATGGTTGTGAAAGATTGCAGCAGGATCTGGATCAATTAGCCAGGTGGACAGAGGAATGGTTGATGGTTGCATGGTTCCTTGAAGATCGTGTCACAGGTATATCAGGTGGTCGAAACGTATTTTGGCACTTTGGCCTTCATCAGTCAGATTATTGAGTATAGAAGTTGGGAGGTCATGTTGCAGTTGTATAAGACGTTGGTGAGACAGCATTTAGAATATTGTGTTCAGTTCTGGGCACCATGTTATAGGAAAGATATCAAACTGAAAAGAGTACAGAGATCCCCATCCTGGATCAGCCCAATCATGGTTTGGTCGTCCGCAAACTTGAGTAGCTTGACAGAGGTGTCTGTGGAGGTGCAGTCATTGATGTGGCGAGAGTAGAGGAGAGGGGAGAGTACGCATCTTGTGGTGTCCGAGATATGCTTTCCCGTCTCACATGCTGCTTCCTGTCTGACAGAAAGCTGGTGATCCATCGACAGAGGGGTTCAGGCACAGTCAACTCAGAAGGTTTGGAGCGTAGTAGCTCTGGCACAATGGTGTTGAATGCAGAGCTGAAATCAACAAACAAAATCCTCACATAGGTGCCCTGGTGGTCTAGGTGCTGGAGGATGAAGTGTAGGCCCAGATTAACTGTGTCATCCACAGATCTATTGGCCCAATATGCAAAATGCAGAGGGTCCAGCAGAGGGATTGTGATATTTTTCAGTTTAGCCAGCACAAGCCTTTCAATGGTCTTCATGACTACAGAGGTCAGTGTGACAGGCCTGTAGTCATTAAGACCAGTAATCCTTACCTTTTTTGTGTACAGGGACAATAGTGGAGACTTTGAAGCAGGCAGGGACAGTGCATCTTTGCAGGGACTGGTTAAAAATGAGAAATTGGGTGTGAAGTGGGGTGGGAAAGGGTCCACTCTTTTCAGGAGAAAGCACTGATTGGCTCTAGCCCAAGTGGGAGGAGAGTTCTCAGTGAGTCAGAGGGGGAGAGCAGTTAAAAAGGAGAGGCAAAGCACAGGCAGACTGTACTCAGTCTTCCTGTGGATTTTGAAGCAACAGCAACAAAGAGAAGCAGGAGAAAGCACTGATTGGCTCTAGCCCAAGTGGGAGGAGAGTTCTCAGTGAGTCAGAGGGGGAAAGCAGTTTCTCAAAACTGAGGAATTTGGTTTGTAAATTAGACAATTGAACAGTCAATATAAGCAAGGCAGCTCTTGGGGAGCGGCCTTGTGGGGGAAGTGCCCTGTGAGTAAAGTGTGAGTCTTTGGCTCGAGAGTCTTCGGCGAGGAGGCTGCGCAAAATACTGGATAGGGCGAGACCGAGGCAAAAGAAGATGTCAAGCAAGCTGATGCAGTGTGATGCTTGCAGTATGTGGGAGGTCAAGGACACTGCTGGTGCCTCTGGATGCTACAAATGTGAGAAGTGCATCCAGGTACAGCTCCTGAAGGACCGTGTTGGGGAACTGGAGAAACAAGTGGATGACCTCAGGTTCATTCGAGAAACTGTGTCGTTTCTCGACAAGTCCTTCAGTGAGATTGTTACACCCAAGGCACTAGAAGAGAGAAGGTGGGTGACGGTGAGAAAGGGAGGAAAACATGGGATGCAAAGGTCCCCGGGTGTTGTACCTCTTGTGAACAGGTTCACCCACGTGGAAGCTGCCGGGACAGAAGACGGTATCCCACTGAGCGGCGGACTGGCTTGCCAAACAAAAAGGGCTGATGAGCCAAACCCACAGAGGCCAAAGTCGGGGAAACGCCATTGTAGTTGGAGACTCCATTGTGAGAGGTACGGACAGGGGTTTTTGCGGCAACAGACGGGATTCCAGGATGGTGTGCTGCCTTCCTGGTGCCAGGATCCAGGATGTTACGGACAGAGTGCAGACAATCCTCAAGGGCGAAGGTGACCAGCCGGAATTGGTCGTGCATGTTGGCACAAATGATGTTGGAAAGAAGGAGATGAATTTTTTGCAGCGGGACTTCAGAGAGCTCGGAAAAATGCTGAAAAGCAGGACTTCCAGGGTTGTTATCTCCGGTTTGCTTCCAGTTCCTCGTGCTGGCGAGAGCAGGAACAGGGAGATATGGGACCTGAATGTGTGGCTGAGGAACTGGTGCAGGGGGCAGGGATTTAGATTCTTAGATCACTGGGATTTTTTTTATAGTAAGGGGGAACTGTACAAAAGGGACGGATTGCATCTTAACAGGTGGGGGACCAGCATTCTGGCCGGCAGGTTTGCCACTGCTACACGGATGGTTTTAAACTGAATAAGGGGGGTGGGGTATCAAATGGGATAGTCGAGGACGGAGTTAGAGGGAAAGAGAGTAAAGCGATGGTTAATGACCCCAGAATTAACGGGGAAGAAAGCTCACAAAGGGATAGGAGAGTATGGCCAAGTGTAATAGGGATCGATGTGAAAGGGGCCACTTGTCAACATAATTGTATAAGGAGTAAGAGTGTTGTAAAAACAAGCCTGAAGGCTTTGTGTCTCAATGCGAGGAGCATTCGTAATAAGGTGGATGAGTTGAAGGTGCAGATAGCGATTAATGACTATGCTATAGTTGGAATCACGGAGACTTGGCTCCAGGATGACCAAGGCTGGGAGCTGAACATCCAGGGATATTCAATATTCAGGAGGGATAGACGAAAAGGAAAAGGAGGTGGGGTAGCGTTGCTGGTGAGAGAGGAGATTAATGCAATAGAAAGGAAGGACATTAGCGTGGAGGATGTGGAATCGATATGGGTAGAGCTGCGAAACTCTAAGGGGCAGAAAACGCTAGTGGGAACTGTGTACAGGCCACCTAACAGTAGTATTGGAGTTGGGGATGGCATCAAACAGGAAATTAGAAATGCGTGCAACAAGGGTAACACGGTTATAATGGGTGACTTCAATCTGCATGTAGATTGGGTGAATCAAATTGGCAGGGGTGCTGAGGAAGAGGATTTCCTGGAATGTATGCGGGATAGTTTTCTCAACCAACATGTGGAGGAACCAACGAGAGAGCAGGCTATTCTAGACTGGGTATTGAGTAATGAGGAAGGGTCAGTTAGCAGTCTTGTTGTGCGTGGCCCCTTGGGCAAGAGTGACCATAATATGGTTGAGTTCTTCATTAGGATGGAGAGTGACAAAATTAAGTCAGAAACAAGGGTTCTGAACTTGAACAAAGGTAACTTTGAAGGTATGAGATGTGAATTGGCCAAGATAGACTGGCAGGTGATTCTTAAAGGGTTGACAGTGGATGTGCAATGGAAGGTATTTAAAGACTGCATGGATGAAGTACAAAAGTTGTTCATACCAGTTTGGCAAAAGAATAAATCGGGGAAGGTGGTGCATCCATGGATAACAAGGGAAATCAGGGATAGTATAAAAACAAAAGATGAGGCATACAAATTTGCCAGAAAAAGCAGCCTACCGGAGGACTGGGAGAAATTCAGAATCCAGCAGAGGAGGACAAAGGGCTTAATTAGGAAAGGGAAAATAGATTATGAAAGGAAACTGGCAGGGAACATAAAAACTGACTGCAAAAGTTTTTATAGATATGTAAAGAGAAAGAGACTAGTTAAAACAAATGTTGGTCCCTTGCAGTCAGAAACAGGTGAATTGATCATGGGGAACAAGGACATGGCAGACCAATTGAATAACTACTTTGGTTCTGTCTTCACTAAGGAAGACATAAATAATCTGCCGGAAATAGCAGTGGAACGGGGGTCAAATAAGATGGAGGAACTGAGTGAAATCCAGGTTAGCCGGGAGGTGGTGTTGGGTAAATTGAACGGATTGAAGGCTGATAAATCCCCAGGGCCAGATAGTCTGCATCCCAGAGTACTCAAGGAGGTAGCCACAGAAATAGTGGATGCATTAGTGATAATTTTTCCAAATTCCTTAGATTCTGGAGTAGTTCCTGAGGATTGGAGGGTAGCTAATGTAACCCCACTTTTTAAAAAAGGAGGGAGAGAGAAAGCGGGGAATTACAGACCAGTTAGTCTAACATTGGTAGTGGGGAAACTGCTAGAGTCAGTTATTAAAGATGGGATAGCAGCGCATTTGGAAAGTGGTGAAATCATTGGACAAAGTCAGCATGGATTTACGAAAGGTAAATCATGTCTGACAAATCTGATAGAATTTTTTGAGGATGTAACTAGTAGAGTGGATAAGGGAGAACCAGTGGATGTGTTATATCTAGACTTTCAGAAGGCTTTCGACAAGGTCCTGCATAAGAGATTAGCATACAAACTTAAAGCACACGGTATTGGGGGTTCAGTATTGATGTGGATAGAGAACTGGCTAGCAGACAGGAGGCAAAGGGTAGGAGTAAACGGGTCCTTTTCAGAATGGCAGGCAGTGACTAGTGGGGTGCCGCAAGGCTCAGTGCTGGGACCCCAGCTATTTACAATATATATTAATGATTTGGACGAGGGAATTCAATGCAACATCTCCAAATTTGCAGATGATACCAAGCTGGGGGGTATAGTTAGGTGTGAGGAGGATGCTTGGAGGCTGCAGGGTGATTTGGATAAGCTGAGTGAATGGGCAGATGCATGGCAGATGCAGTACAATGTGGATAAATGTGAGGTTATCCACTTTGGTGGCAAAAACATGAGGGTAGACTATTATCTGAATGGTGGCAGATTAGGTAAGGGGGAGATGCAACGAGACCTGGGTGTCATGGTACACCAGTCATTGAAAGTAGGCATGCAGGTGCAGCAGGCAGTGAAGAAAGCAAATGGTATGTTAGCATTCATAGCGAAAGGATTTGAGTATAGGAGCAGGGAGGTTCTACTGCAGTTGTACAGGGTTTTGGTGAGGCCACACCTGGAGTACTGTGTACAGTTTTGGTCTCCAAATCTGAGGAAAGACATCCTTGCCATAGAGGGGGTACAGAGAAGATTCACCAGACTGATTCCTGGGATGTCAGGACTTTCATATGAGGAAAGATTGGATAGACTCGGTTTGTACTCGATGGAATTTAGAAGATTGAGGGGGGATCTTATAGAAACCTACAAAATTCTTAAGGGGTTGGACAAGCTAGATGCTGGAAGATTGTTCCCGATGTTGGGGGAGTCCAGAACAAGGGGTCACAGTCTAAGGATAAGGGGGAATTCCTTTAGGACCGAAATGAGGAAAACATTCTTTACACAGAGAGTGGTGAGTCTCTGGAATTCTCTGCCACAGAAGGTAGTTGAGGCCAGTTCATTGGCTATATTTAAGAGGGCGTTAGATGTGGCACTTGTGGCTAAAGGGATCAGGGGGTATGGAGAGAAGGCAGGTACGGGATACTGAGTTGGATGATCAGCCATGATCACATTGAATGGCGGTGCAGGCTCGAAGGGCCGAATGGCCTACTCCTGCACCTATTTTCTATGTTTCTATACTGGAGTCTTGCCTTAAGTAGGTGTGAAGTGGTGAATGGGAAGGAGAGGGTGCAGGGTCCATTCTTTGCAGACTGGGGTCTGGCTGTGTTTGTTGGGGAGGGGGCACCAGGGTTACATTTCTGATTTTCAAACCTGCAGTAAAACTCATTCAGGTTGTTCGTCAGCTGACGATTGTCCAAAGAGCGGGGCGGGGGGGGGTTTCCTCTTATAGCTGGTGATTTCTTGCATGCCCTTCCAAACTGAAGAAGAGTCACTAGCTGAGAACTTGCTCCTCAACAAGTACTTTTCCTTGGCAGCTCTGATTCCTCGTCTCCGCTCTTATTTCCCCCCCCCCCCCCCCCCCCCACATTCTAGAAATGGAAATGTTACATCTGAATATAATGATCCCATTAAAATGTATATTTATGTCACGAACTATGGAATTCATATTTTTCAGTATTGTTATCAAGGAAAATAAAGCAGTTCCAAATGTTTTATATTATTTGATATTGTTTAAAATTATTCATATGGAGGAGAAAATATAATAGTTCTGAAACCTACCTTAATTTTGCAATCTCACTAAAGATAATCCCCCTTTCCCTCTTCCCTCCCACATCTCTCTCTCCCATCCCTTCCCCTCTCTCTTTCCCCCTCCCACATCCCCCCCCTCTTTCTGGCGGGGGGGGGCGAAGATGAAGATGGTGCCGGCCCAGCAGTGGCCCAGCGGGCGGGGGTCGATGAAGGTGGTGTGGGGTCAGCGGGGGTGGCGTGGGCCCAGCGGAGGATTTTTTCTTACTTTGGGGGAAAAAAGGGGGGGTGCAGTCGCACCCAATGCACCCCCCCTTCGGATGGCCATGTGTAACTGTAGATTGGTTATTGCATGTGAACCAATCATAGTAGAGCAGCATCATTAACCCCACCTTACTGTATACTTTATATTAACACCCACTTCCTACATTAAGTAGTCTTGGAAGCTAGTGATGAACAAACAACCTGATGTACCGCTATACTATGTGTTACAATTCAAGATGACTTAAACCCTTGACTTGTGTTACATCAATCATTTACATGGTGTCAGACAGCGTGAAGTGACCCACTGCGTCTGTATATCGGGTTTTATTTGCGTTTTATCAGTTTTTATTTGTATCACCATGGCTCACTCGTGCCGCAATCCAGCGCAGCTCATCTTTCTAATCAGACATCTGAGAACGATGGAGGCTCTTCGAGATCGACTACGAAAACTATATCAACATCGTCCATCGCAATGAACCAGATGCGGTTAAAGCTTTCCTTCTACTAAACCTGGCAGGACCAGAGGCTCTGATGAGGGCACAGACTTTCGACTTCGCGCCAGCCGTTCTCGACGACAATGACCAGGTAGTTGTACCTGCTGAGACTGTGCGTGACCCCAATATTTTACTGCGTAAATTCCGGGAACTATGCGACCTACCCTCAAACCATATCTTAGAAAGAGCAAAATCTAGATAGAGAAAGAGTCAGGGGATATGGGGAGAAGGGAGGAACGGGGTACTGATTGGGGATGATCAGCCATGATCACATTGAATGGCGGTGCTGGCTCAAAGGGCCGAATGGCCTACTCCTGCACCTATTGTCTATTGTCTATAAAATTCTTCGTGAGACAACAGCTTCCCGAAGAGCCTGTTGAAAGATTTATCTGTGATTTGAAATATATGGCTCAGTGGTGCCGCTTTGGGGTCATGTCCAACGAATTAATCCGGGACAAGCTTGTCAGTGGGATGACTGATCAAAAGCTTAAGACTGAGTTACTACGGAATGCTGACCTAACCTTTGAACAAGCTGTGCATGCCTGCCGCACGTCTGAGATCGTGGCTCCACTTAGTGACCAGTTTGACATTCAGAAAAAGAGTATAAACTTGATGGGGTTCAACAAATGAGCCACGCCGACAGCTAACAGAAGATTTATGAATGAACTGTCGCAAATGGCTAATCTGAGATTTATCAATGAGCCACCGCAAAGATGTCCGAATTGTAACTATTTCCACAACAAGGGGCGGATTTTCTGTCCAGCAAGCGGCAAACCATGTAATTACTACAACAAGATGAATCATTTCGCCGTTTGCTGCAGGTCCCCTGGGAACAGAACTTCCAGCTCAGCGTCAAATCTGCACCTGCTGCAACAAGACCAAACATTTTCAGACTCACAGGACCAGCTCGAAGCTGCCCACGAGGACAATCCAATTCGATCATATGAGGAGTCCACTGTGCATACACTCCTAGACACAGCTGGCAAGCTTTTGGATCCGTCTGTGTCCATGCTAATTAACAACAACCCTGTGATGGCCAAATTGGACACTGGGGCTCGCGTGAATGTAATGTCTCTGCATGTCTACAACAAGATAAAAAAGAATGAGACCTTGACTAGAGATGGCTCTACCTTACATGCTTATGGGGGAGAGGTCCTGCACCCTCTGGGAAGAACTAGCTTTAAATGTGTGCTGCAAAACACCACGTGAAATCTGACTTCCTATGTCCTAAACTCAGACTCTGTGACTCTACTGGGCATCCATGCGTGCCAGGACCTGGGGCTAGTCTCCTTCGACCGCTCCGTTCACAAGTTGCTTATATCTGAGGACCTGATAAAAAGCTACCCTGATCTGTTCGATGGCAGGCTGGGCAAGCTGCCTGCGACCTATAACATCGCCATTGACCCCACCGTCATCCCAGTGATCTGTGCTCCCCACCGAGTGCCACATACCATGCGAGACAGAATCGAGACTGAACTACGAAACGTGGTCTCCATGGGGGTACTAGCCGGAATCAGCAAACTCACCGACTGGGTCTCCACCATGGTTGTCACATTTAGGAAAGACAAAAACGAGCTCCGTATGTGCATCAAACCAAGAGACCTAAACACTGCCATCAAGCGCCCACACTATCCGATGAGGACTGTCGAGGACGTTGTGGCACAAATCGGGCGTGCAACAGTGTTTTCTGTTCTAGACACAAAAAGCTCATTCTGGCAGATACCCCTGGATGACGAACCTCACTGCGTTTCCTACACCGTTTGGCAGATACAAATTTCTTAGAATGACATTCGGCATCAACTCGGCCAGCGAGGTTTTTCAAAGAACCATGGAACAGCTGTTCACAGGCCTCCTGTGTGCCATCATCGTAGATGACATCCTGGTTTATGGCAAGGACATAGCAGAGCATGACAACAACCTCAAACTTATTCTGGACAGTGCACGTGAGATTAACCTAAAATTCAACCCTAAGAAATGCAAGTTCCGCGTTCCAGAGGTCACCTATGTCGGACATATATTCACTTCTGATGGTCTTAAGCCGGACCTGAAGAAAACCTCAGCCGTCCGAGAAATGCCAGCCCCCACCGACGTGCTAAGCCTACAACGATTTCTGGGTATGGTGAACTATCTGGGAAAGTTCAAACCTAATCTCAGCGAACTCAGTTCACCAATGAGACAACTTACCCGCAAGGACATTGAATGGACCTGGTACCAGCAGCATCAACAGGTATTCGATTTTTTTTAACCGTCAGCTGGCCAGCACTCCCACCCTGACATACTTCGATCTGAAACGTCCTGTCACGATAACCTGTGATGCCTCACAGTACGGGTTGGGTGCAGCCTGCCTTCAAACATCTACTGATGGAACTGTACTACCTGTATCCTATGCCTCCCGCACCATGACGGACACCGAACAGAACTATGCCCAGAATGGGAAAGAGCTGCTAGCTGTGGTCTTCGCTTGCTCAAAATCAAGGATTTCATCTTTGATAACACTTTCACAGTCAAAACCGACCACCAACCACTTGTAACCATCCTGAACAAACCTATACACGCAGCACCTGCACGACTGCAGCGCATGATGATGCAGCTACAGCGATTCGACTTCAGAATCGTTTACAAAAAAAGAAAAGACATGCTCGTTGCTGACACTCTCTCGTGCACCACGTGCATCTAGTGAACGACATCCCCATGAACATGATGACCTTAAGGTTCTCAAGGTCGACTTCGTTCTCACGGAACGCCTGCGTCGCCTGGCTGAACACACAGCCGCTGATGGCACTACAGCTACTCTCATCCATAAAATCAAACGAGGCTGGTCAGACAGCCAATCCAGCACACCACTGGAGGTGCAGCCGTTCTTTCTAGTCCGCGATGAGCTGGTCATAAAGGACGTTGCCATTGTTAACGGCCACAAAGTCGAGATCTCATCATCCTTACAAGATGAATACTACAAAGAGGCACACAATGGGCACCGAGGCCACGTTGGCCGACGCACAGGATATATTCTACTGGCCCGGGATGCCCAAGTATATACGGGACAGAACAGCATCCTGCCCCATCTGCAACAGTTTGGCACCTCACCAGCAGAAACAGCGTCTGTTACAACAACCCCCACCAGCGCTGCCTTGGACATCTCTGGCAGCAGACATTTTCGAATGGCACGGTAAACACTACCTAGTCCTAGTCGACTCTTACTCCAACCGGTTCGAACTCGATTTACTGCCCACCATCACATCCGACATGGTTATTCAAAAGCTGCAGAGACACTTTTCTGTATTCGGCGCATCAGTCCGCCTGCAAACTGACAACGGAAGACAATTTACCAGTCACTTATTCAAACGCTTCGCTATCCGATAGAACTTCCACCATGTCACAAACAGCCCTAAATACCCTCAAAGCAACGGGCTTGCTGAACGTGCTGTCAGGAGCGCAAAACAACTAATGGAACGCCCCCACCTGGCCAAGTCAGATGTTTATCTCGACCTTTTAAACCTTAGAAACATCTCCAGAGACGGGGTCCTAGGCTCACCAGCTCAACGTCTGATGTCTCGGACAACATGACCTCCGATACCAATGGCCCAACGGAAGCTGATGCCACAGGTGTTTAAACCAGCCGCGGTCCAGAAGCGCTCTCAGGAGATACACAACTTCCAGAAACGCTCCTATGACAAGTCCAGTAAACCACTGAAGCCGCTGCTGCAGGGTCAGGTCGTTCGTTTACAGACTGCTGTGGGATATTCCCGTTTGGGTTTCGTTGTCGGCCCGTCTAAAGAACCCCGCTCCTACCTTGTCAACGTCGATGGTGCCCTGTACAGACGGAGCCACCAACACTTGCTGCTTGTTAAAGAACCTCGTCCACCTCCAGCAGATCTGTCTGCTCCACCTCTGCTGTTTAAACCCGCTGCTGCTGCTGCTGTCACTAGTCCCAGCGTGTCCCGTTCTCCGCCACGGTCGGCAACCCCATCTAACAACAACATTACCTCTCCCGCATGCTCACCCTACCGGTCGCCTAAAGCGTCCCCAGCTGCTTGCTCCCTTCTGGGTTCAATGCCTCCCTCTCCCACTAACTTTGCTGGAACGCAGGGAGAGGGGTTCGTCCGTATGCGTTCGGGTCGTATTAGTAGACCGCCTGACAGATACGGCGAGTATGTTTAAATCCGCGTGTCTTACATTGGCCTAACTATCTTTCCTCTTTACGGGGAAGGATGTAGATTGGTTATTGCATGTGAACCAATTATAGTAGAGTAGCATCACTAACCCCACCTTACTGTATACTTTATATTAACACCCACTTCCTACATTAAGTAATCTTGGAAGCGGTAGTGATGAACTAACAACCTGCTGTACCGCTATACTATGTGTTACAATTAAAGACGACTTAAACCTGTGTTACATAAATCATTTACAGTCACCCCGTAACTTTTCAGTGTACCATGCTGTTAACTGAATTTGCTGCATATTTCATTGTATTACTAATTAACTTCAAGTGAAGCATTTAATAAATCTCACAAATGAACAACATTCTTCCACAATTCTCCTGGGTTTACAGTTTAAGACAGACAAATGACAAACGCAGACCAATATTTGTTCTATGAAGATAAAACTTGACGTTGTATAAACATTTAGGTGGAAGGTACAGGAATCATCATTTGATGCTAGTAATTCAATATGATGTTTAGTAATGGGAGTGAGCAAATGTAGAGGGTTGCTGACCTACTCCAGTAGGTTTAATGTTTACCTTTCTGTTGAAATATTTCTAATTTAATGACAGCTAAATTCCATTAGATTTTAGCTGCTTTTAAAATGTTTGATTTTGCTAACCATTATGCAAAAGTGGAGTAATCTGTACATAACTAAAACTCTGATCTAGTTATCTTCCGGTTTGGCGGTCTTTCTATTTCAGTTCGCGATAGCGCTACGATTTTTCGCCAGTTTACTCACCGTTCTCCTGTGCTGCGAGTGCGCCAAGTTTAGTTCCGATCGGTTGAATGTCGTAAAAGTTAGCGAGGTTTAAAAATCTTAAAAACCGCGTTGCGCAGATCGACCTCTTCTCCTGCCAGTTGGCGCCGCGCGGATTAGTCTCTTCCCCTGTCACTCCCCGGGTCGGTCCGCCCCTTCCTGCGCCATTGCGTCTTTACTGGAGCTGAGGGTAGCCGGCGGAGGTTTCCAACCGGACTTTCGGAGGGACCCGAAGCAACCCAGCCCCGAGCAGCAGCCCCGCCCCGAGCAGCAGCCCCACCCAGCCGGAAATGTCGCCAAATGGAAAGTGGAGACTCTGGTCCCGGCGGAGGAGAAGACCAGCGACCGGTGCCCGCTCTGAGCCCCCATCGCACCGCCTATTCCAGCCACTACCCCTCTGGTCCGCCTCGCTGATTTCAATTTAGCTTCTCTTGTTTACTTTGAATATTATTTCTTGAAGTGACCTAAAGTGTGTAAAATAAACTCACATCTTGCTGACTATTAAGTTTAAATATATGTTTCACCACCACTGCAGTTCTTGCTTTGTTAATTTGATGGAGTCATACAGTCATACAGTGTGGAAACAACTTGTTTCCACACTTGCCCACATCAACCAATATGTCCTATTTACACGTCCCACTTGCCCCATATCCCTCAAAACCTGTCCTACCCATGTACCAGTCTAATTGCATCTTAAACATTGCGATAGTCCGTGCTTCAACTACCTCCTCCGGCAGCTGGTTCCATACACCCACCAGCCTTTGCGCGAAAAAGATACCGCTCAGATTCCTATAAAATCTTTCCCCCTTCACCAGTAACCTATGCCCTCTGATTCTTGATACCCCCACACTGGGCAAGAGACTCTGCGCATTCACCCGATCTATTCCTTTCATGATTTTATACCCCCCTATTAGATCACCCCTTATCCTCCTGCTCTCCGGGGAATAGAGTCCCAGCTTGCTCAACCGCTCAAACTGATGATCAGTCCAATTCTAATCAGTGTTCAGGCAAAAATATATTATCTTAATATATATTCAGAATGGAAGGGAGAGTTTGAGCAGGCTTGGACTATTCCGTGGAGCACAGAAGGATGAAGGATGATCTTATAGATGTGTACAAAATCATGAGAGGAATAGTTTGGGTAAATGCAGAGTCTCTTACAGAAAGCAGTGGAATCGAGAACCAGTG
Source organism: Raja brachyura (assembly GCA_963514005.1). The sequence continues at coordinate 66,779,567 of OY740786.1, forward strand.
GACATAGGTTTAAGCTGAGGAAGGGAAGATTTTTCTATGCAAAGAGTGGTGGGTGTATGGCATGAGCTGCCAGAGGAGGTAGTTGTGGCAGGTCCTATCGCAACATTTAAGAAACATTTAGACAGGTACATGGACAGAATAGGTTTAGAGAGATATGGGCCAAACGCAGGCAGGTGGGACTAGTGTGGATGGGGCATGTTGGTCGGCGTGGGCAAGTTGGACCAAAGGGCCTGTTTCCACGCTGTATGACTCTATAACTCTCTAGGACTGTATGTTACAGTTATATAAGATTCTCATTTTAGCCAACCTTCACACTGCCAGCTAACAATACCTGGTCTCCCCACTCACGGCAAGCTCTGATGCATTCCAGCCTAGCATAACATGCTCAAACACCACCCACGAAGGAACCACTTTTCCACTGACACTGGAGAACTCTTCAACTGTCAATGGAAAATCATCAAAATTCATAACTGAAGCACAACCTTTTCCACAATAGCTGTTGCCTCCCCAAAAACCCTAACTTAACAGTACACCTGCTGTAGCACCCTGCTCAGTACACCACTCGATCGCTGGGACTGAGAGGCAGCAGTCAGTGTTGCTGCCTCATTGCTCCAGCATCTTAGGTTTGATCCAGACCACAGATGCTGTCAGTGCAAAGTTTTATGTTCTCGTGAATGCTCCGGTTTCCCCCACACCCCCCTCCACACAGATACGATAGTAGGGTAAATAACTATTTTAAATTGCCCCTAATGGCCAAAGAATCAATGGGAAGGGTGGGCGCTGATGGGCATGTTAAAGAATAAATCACAAGGAAATAAGAGGGAGAATGTCAATGATGGGATTGGTCTGTTGGGAGCTGATAGGCTGAATTAACCATCAGCTCCCAGCATCACCTATGCTTGCAACAATACAAAACAATCCATAAACACAAAGCCTGTGACCACTGCCTTCCATATCCTGAGCAGGGATATTGTTCAGGCTGCATGTTTTGTAGTGTCTTTGGGGGTTTACCTTACTGCAATTCCCATATCAGGCAACCTTCACATTGCCAGTTGCACTCCACTCACTGCCATCTGAAGAACGGTCCCGACCTAAAACATCACCCATCAATGTTCTCTAGAGATGCTGCCTGATCTGCTGAGTTACTCTGGCACTTTGTGTCTTTTTTGGAGCTGACTTACCTCCTTTTTGACACCTCAATACTCAATAGAGCATTAGAAGAAACAATGCTAGCTGATACAACAGACCCCTTGATCAAAACTATAACTTCAGTACTTCCTTTACTTGTAGATTTATCAGATTGTTTGATTGTATGGAGATATTAAACTGTGCCACAGGAAAAGAGAGAGGGGGAAAACAGTGCCAAGCTGAATGTCTAAAGCCCCTGTCCCATTTTCCCGAGTTACTCACAAATTCTCCCGAGTTTTCCCCTTGATTCAAAGTCGGAGAATTACAGTAATAGCCAGCCGTAAGTACTCTGGGCTATTTTCCAACATGCTGAAAAAACGTCCCGACTAAAGGCACTTTTCCCAGATTCCCGAGTTACTCACGAACTCTCTCGTGTTTTCCCCTTGATTTGAATGCGGGGAATGTCCGTAGGAGTCCGTAGATGTTTCGTAGCGGCTCGTAATGCCAGCCGTAGGAACTCAGGGCATCAGGTAAGTCGGGACGTTTTTTTCAACATATTGAAAAATGTCCATGAGTAAAAAAAATTGCCCTGAGTACCTACAAATGGCTATTATCGTAATCATCCTTGGAAAACGTGGATAGGCAATGTTTCAGGTTGAGACCCTTCTTCAGACTGCTTGTGGTAGGGTGAGAGAAAGCGGTAAAAGAGGTGGTGGCAAGACACAGCCTGCAAGTAATAGGTGAATACAGGTAAGGGGCATTGATTGGCAGATGGGTTGACACAGACTAGAGATGGAAAGGAGACAAAAGGGAGCCAAAAAAGAGACATTTGAACATGTTGAAAAATCTTCACGAGTCTCCCGAGTACCTGCCGTTAGCGTTACGAGCCACTAAGAGACGTCCCTGAGCTCCAACGTACCCGCTACGTACATTCTACGTGCTTCCACGAGTTTGATTTTTTTTTAAATTCGGGAGAGCTCTTGAATGAACTCGTACAGTGGGACAGGGCTTTTAGTATTCCAGTGGGTCAACTTCAGACTGCATTAAACTACAGTTGTTCTGTTTCAATTAGACATTAAGCTTAGCAACTTACTGCTTTCTAGTTCTGCCTCGGTCTTGACATGGATAACATTCTGATTAAATAAACATTTGAGATCCCCTTCAGTCAATGATTGAAAAATCCATGGGATGGATTTTATTCCATATGGTTGCTTGGTGTGAACATCCAAACTGGGCAGTCCTGACTCTCTGAGCCCGGATTGTGCTGTGCATGGGCTAGAGCCTTCGTGTTCTGCGTGGAATGCGAGCTCTCTGTGGTCCAGAGTGAGCCCGCGTGTAAACAAAAGAAACATCGCCTCATATTCCACTTGGATACCTTACAACCCAACGATATGAACATTGTATTCTCCAACATTAGGTATCCTCTACTAACCACACACCCTCCTCTTTCTACCCGACTGCCACTGTCAGTGCTCTAGAGCTCCCCTTTCTCTATTTCCCTAATTGTAGTTTACTAACTTGCTGTTCACTCAAATGGCAGTGACCAATCTCAATGCCAGGGAATAAGCTGCAGGTGTCTTTGAGTTAGTACCAGAACAGAGGAAAAGCCATAAGCAGAATATACTTCAGTAACTGTCAACTAAGCAGCACTATTTGGAACAACCATGCTTTACAAGTTCATCCCACATACTATAAACAGTAAACACAAACATTTATGGGTCAGGAATGGTGTTAATTGTAAAGCAAACTAACTTTAATCCTGTAAAGTGTTTCAGTTGCGGCTTAACACCGTTTTAGTAGCATCAGTGTATTATGATATTCTTGCATTTCCTAAACCAGTTAAAAATACTGTTACTGTTAGCACTGAATTAGGACAACCATTTCCACCCGGAGCTGTAATCAGTGGCCCAAATTATTACCTATTTTTAGTCACAAAACTATGGTAGGCAAGTGCCCTGCTTCATGTATAATAATAGATAAATGTGACTGTTAAAGTGAAGAAGTGTCAAGCTCTTTTGGTCAAATATTAAATTATTATGAATTAAAGTTATGGAGAGCCGTAGAGTCGCACAGCGTGGAAACACTCCCTTCGCCCCACCTTGTCCACCCTGACCAATATGCACCATCTAATCTAGTCCCGTTTGGCCCATATCCATCCAAACTTCCCTATCCATGTACCTGTCCAAATGTTTTTTAAATGTTGTTACTGCGTTTTTTTGTCTCTCACTTCTTTGGCAGTTCAGGGGTCTTTTCTTCTCTCTTTTTTGTATCTTTCTTCTTTCTCTTTATTCACTCCTTTTTACTATTTTCCCCCCCGATTCACATCAGTTTATAAAATGTTAAAAATGAAGCTGTACGAAAATTGTATAATTGTTATGCCGATTGTTTTATGCTTATACAATTGCTTCTAATAAAATAAACATTTTAAAAACCGTTTAAAATTTTTTTTAAAATGGTGTTACTGCACCAGCTTTAATTACCTCCTCTGGCGGCTCGTTCCATGTACCCTTCACGATGACATTATGTCACTAAACCTAAACATAAATGATGAGTATTAGATGTTTTCCTTATAAAGGAACCATGCAGCTTTGATGCAGGCTGAAATAAATATATAAAGGGCCTGTCCTACAAGCATGCAACTCCATGCGATGAGCGCGACCTAACGTGGTCGCTTGAGCCATCCGGCGTCGCGGGGCCGGTCCCACTTCGATCGCCGGAGCCGTGCGGAATTGTGTGCAGTTCGTCCCGACATCGCGCGGGGCTCCGAAAAACTGACTATGTTCAAAAATTCCGCGCGGCAACGGCTTGTCGGCTCGCAGTCGCCTTGACGCATTACACACCGCCTCGACATCGTGCATCCGTGAACCTATCTGTAGGTGCCTCCATGACCCTCGATGTGTGTGGCTCCGTGGCCTTCTGTGTGTGTGCCTTTGTGCCCCTCTCTGTGTGACCCTCTCTGTCCTGGCGAACTTACCTTAAGACTTCGCTCCAAGTTCGCCACACTTTGCGCCGCGTTGCGCCACTCACCCGACCTCCACGCGGCCCTCGCTGCCGGTTTGGTCGTGCTTGCCGCATGCAGGCGCATGCTGGTGAGAATGGCCCTGTACAGGGGATCACCCGACCTCCGCGCGGCCCCCGCTTCTAGTTTGATCGCGCTCATCGCATGGAGTCGGATGCTGGTAGGACAGGCCCTTAAAGCTGCCTGATCCTGTAGATCCCTTCGAAGGTGGGGAGGTCAGTACCTGTGATGGACTGGGCAGTGTTCTCCATTTTGTTGCAATCATCTTCACTCCTGGGTGTCCCTGGACTTTGTTCCTGCACTTTATACTTTGCCCTGGGTAAAGAGTGCAGGAAGTAAACATTAAGTTGTGCTGCATCTTGGACATTGATGCCAAACAATTTACAATTAAACACAGGTTCAGAGGAGATGTCCATATGTGACAAACACGTTTTCTGTAGTAAAAAGATTGCAGATTCCTCCTTTTATATTGTCAATTCCTGTAAAGCCAAGACCGTTCTTGTGACACTATGGTGTAATATTTCCCTTGTCACTGCTGTCATTGTTACTTTGTGCATTTCTCTGCCCCAGTATGACTCTGCCAGACCACATTACCCCTCCATTTGACTGCAATTAAAATCAGTGGGTAAAATGTATGATAAGGTATTGGGCTGGTTTATGCCAATGGTAGTTTTGATGCTTTGCCACCTTTACATTGATGCATGATTTAAGTCCCATCAATCCCCAAGCAGAGGCTGCTCTGTACAATAAGTTTTTCCAGCAACATTAAAATTAATCTGATCCCAGAAACGCTGACTTGGTGAGGAGGAATCCTATTCTATTTTTTACTGCTTTGATTTCTGTGCAAACAGGAAGCCTTGCCATTAATTCTGGCTATTGTTTGCTGCCCTCTGCTGAAGTGGAATCCTCATGCAAAATCTCTCTGTTAAAGAAGGAACTGCAGATGCTGGAGAATCGAGGGTTACACAAAAGGCTGGAGAAACTCAGCGGGTGCAGCAGCATCTAAGGAGCGAAGGAGATAGGCGACGTTTCGGGTCGAGACCCTTCAGAGAACGGGGTTTCCCCTCCCCCACTATAGATGAGGCTCGCACCAGGGTCTCCTCCATACCCCGCAACACTGCCCTCTCTCCCCATTCCCCCACTCACAACAAGGGCCGAGTCCCCCTGGTCCTCACCTTTCACCCCACCAGCCAGCGCATACAACAGATAGTCCTCCGCCAGTTTCGTCACCTCCAACGTGACCCCTCCACTCGCCACATCTTCCCATCTCCCCCCCTGTCTGCCTTCCGCAAAGACCGCTCCCTCCGCAACTCCCTCGTCAATTCTTCCCTTCCCTCCCGCTCCACTCCTTCCCCGGGCACTTTCCCTTGCAACCGCAAGAGATGCTACACTTGTCCCTGCACCTCCCCCATCCACTCCTTTCAGGGACCCAAGCAGTCATTCCAAGTCCGACAGAGGTTCACCTGCACCTCCTCCAACCTCATCTACTGCATCCGTTGCTCCAGATGCCAGCTGATCTACATCGGTGAGACCAAGCGGAGGCTGGGCGATCGTTTCGCCGAACACCTCCGCTTGGTCCGCAATAACCAACCCGACCTCCCGGTGGCTCAGCACTTCAACTCCCCCTCCCACTCCGTATCCGACCTCTCGGTCCTGGGCCTCCTCCACGGCCAGAGTGATCAACACCGCAAGTTGGAGGAACAGCACCTCATATTCCGCTTGGGGAGTCTGCATCCTCTGGGCTTAAACATTGAATTTTCTCAATTCTGTTAACCCAGACTGCCTCCCCCCCACCTCTCCCTCAGCCCTCTGGCCCTGACATTCCTTCTCCATCTCCCCCCCCCCCCCCCCCCCAGTCGCACTAGCTTCTCATTTTCACACCACAAACAGCTTACAATGGCCTGCTTCCTTTATCACCAATACGTTTTTGCATATCTTTCACTCATTGTTCCTTATCTCTCCATATCACTGTTTATATCTCTCGTTTCCCTGATCCCTGACCAGTCTGAAGAAGGGTCTCGACCCGAAACGTCGCCTATCTCCTTCGCTCCTTAGATGCTGCTGCACCCGCTGAGTTTCTCCAGCCTTTTGTGTAACCCTGCAAAATCTCTCTGCTGGCTTATGGCGCACCAACTGCAGGCTTCACTGTGTAAGGCTATTGAAAGGAATGGTTCTAGGTCAACTCTGATTCCAGGAAAGCCATCAGGTTTTGTCATGTTATCATATTACCACACAGCACATAAACTGGTCCTTCAGCCCTTCATGTCCATTTACCCATCTATACTAATCCCATTTACCAGGAGCTTAACCTGTGGTCTTTATCTTAGTGATATCTCCCTTGGTTAAATATAAAGCTACATACAGAGATATATCAGGGAAGTTTTCTGAGCAGCTGAAGGTATGTCCACAAGTTGTAGAATGATTAAAATCAGAGATAGGCAAAAGGCCAGGAATAGAAGAGTGTGGAGATGTCTGTACCAGGTTTGCTAAGAAAATTGAACATCGCCATAACTCTTGTACCAGAGATCTTCCTGTTTAAATAATGGCCCAACATGCATTATGTAATAATTAATAATTTTCAAGATATTGGTAAATCAATTACTTTGCTGGATGATTATATTAAAATTGACTTTTGTTCCTTGATTTGTCCTCACCATTTTCCATTTTTCTTTATTTTACAGAGAAAGCTGCCAGTCTCCTGTAAGTCCGGAGCTCTGCCCTCTTGTTCAGTCCATTCCAGGACCGCACAGAACATTCCTTATGGAAGGACATGTTCAGCTCAAGACTGGTCTCCAAACCCAAGACCGCCATCTCTTCCTGTTCAATGATGTATTAGTCATAGCGAAATCAAAGTAAGGAAAGAACATCATCATTTCTGTTTATGAACTTGGTTCTACTAAGGGCATTGCCACAGGCATTATGATTGGAAAGAGTAGGAGAGTAGAGGAGGTCATAGGATTCTTGTAATCCTGCTTTTGAGAAAGTAAATATAAATAGTTTAGCATTGTGTTCTATGAATTCTCAGCGCTAAATTAGCTACTCCATTGGGAACAGTTAGATTCATGGCCTCAACAAGCCCTCTGGCTCAACTTGTCCATGCCAACTAAGATGTCACATCCGTGCTAGTCCCATTTACCTGCATTTGGCCCTATACCATTAAACCTTTTCTAGCAATGCACTTGGCCAAATGTCCTTTAAATGTTGTTGTAGTACTACATCCTCTGGTAGTTCGTTCCATATACCCACCAACCTCTGAGCGGAAAAGTTGCCCCTCAGGTTCCTATCAAATTTTGCCCCTCTCATTTCGAACCTATATCCTCTGATTCTTGATTCCCCTACAGTGGTTAAAAGACCCTGCATTCACCATATCTATTCCCCACATTAATTTATACAGCTCCACAAGATCACCCCTCAGCGTCATGCGCTCCAAGGAATAGTCCTAGCATACCCAATTTCTCACTGTAGCCCAGGCCCTTGAGTCCTGGCAACATCCTCATAAATTTCTACACTCTTTGAAGCTTAATAACATCCTTCCTATAGCAGGATGACCGAAACTCACAGAAAACAGTACACCAAATGCGGCTTCACCAATGTCTTGTGCAACCGGAACATAATGTACCAACTTCTCTATACTCAATTCCCTTACTGACAAAGGGCAATGTACCAAGAGTCTTCTTTACTACTGTATTTATCTGTGATACCACTTTCACGGACCTATGTATGTGACCTCCTAGATCTCTGCTCCACAACACTCTCCAGGCCCCTACCTTTCACTGTGAAGGTCCTGCAATGGTTTGACTTCCCAAATTGTAACACCTTGCACTTATTTGTATTTTACTCCTTAATGGAGGTATACAATTAGCTTGTTGGCCTTGAAGATGAAGAGAGAAAAATAATCAAGTTCCTGCTATAAATTGCTTTTGTATGAACCATCCAGGAAATTCTGTGTGTAGATATGGGGATTAAGATCAGGATCAGTGGCGATTGCTTATTTGCGTGAACAGAGTACCATCGCTCTGCACTTTCACATCAAAAATAGCCACCGGGGTGTGGTATTATGGAGCTGATGTCCATGGACCAGTGCTCACCATGAGAGGTATTCATGATGAGCCATTTTCTCCTGGACTCCGCTGCTGCTATGGAATACTGCTCACCGAGCAGTACTGCCTGTGGAGTTGTGCCTGGCTGTTATGACTCAGGAAGGCAGGTTCCTCAGAGTTGAGTAACAAATCAAAAATCAGGGTCAAGTTTAAGAAAAAAACAGCCTTTAATTTTATTAAACTAAGACAAAACCTGAACCTGATTTAGCCAACACGGTCAGGGACCAGAATCGGCTAACAAATAATATATGTGTGCTCCAGCCAGCCTCTCAATGGGCCGTCGGACTGAAGACTCTAATCCTGCCTATATAGACATAACCTTGCAACCAAAATACCCGAAAACTCTCAGGTCATCCCTTCCGTCCCAATACAACATTAATTTACAAATATAGGCGACAAATATACAAAGTGCTGTGCCATGTGGCCAGGCCTCCTGCAGCTCAGACCGACAGCCTCTTCCTTCAGGGATCTGGCACAAAGAGAGAGAATTCTGGGAGCTTCTGCCTTTTAAGCTACCGATGAGTCCGGTCACCTGACGTAGCTTGGCCAATCGGGTACAGAAGTTCTTAACCCCTTGAATCCTGGTTCCCAGCCACGGGCTTGCAGAGAAACAGAAAGGTAAGAACACAGCATTCATGGGGGGGGGGGGGGAGGGAAGCGCCTAACACCCCCACCCAAAGATACTGAATAAGCTTCGGAAGAGATTATTCAGTCCTAAAACACTACTGGTATGACAAGGCATCAGCCAATATATTATCCTTGCCCCTGATGTGCCTGAACTCGAGGTTGTATTCTTGGAGCTGCCAACTCCAGCTCATTAACCTCTGGTTTTTATTCTTCATGTTCTGCAAAAAAAACCAAAGGGTTATGATCCGTGAATACGATGACAGGGACATTCGAGGAGCCCACATAAACCTCGAAATGACTCAGAGACAATAACACCGCAAGGGTTTCTTTCTCAATGGTGGAGTACCACCTCTGATGGGGATTAAACGTCTTAGAGAAGTACGAAACTGGATGCCCCACCCCATCTGAATCATCCTGTATAAGAACCCCACCAACCCCACAATCACTAGCATCCACTGCCAGCTTAAATGGACGCTCAAAATCAGGTGCCGCAAGCACAGGTGTGCGCACCAGAAGACCTTTAGTATGATCAAAGGCTTGTTGACACTCAGCGGACCACACAAAAGCTACCTTCGGACTCAGCAACTCCGTCAAAGGAGCAGCCACTGCAGAGAAGTTTGGACAGAACCCCCTATAGTACCCAACCATAGCCAGATACCTACGGAGTTCAGTCCTAGATGTTGGAACAGGAAATGTTACAATATGTCCCACCTTGTCCTCGAGAGCGCGAACCTGACCCCGGCCCACCATCTTACCCAGATACGTCACCGTGGCCTGGCCAAACTCACACTACCCCAGATTGATCGTTAGGTTTGCCTCCGCTAGACGACAAAATACCTCCTTCAGATGACCGATGTGTTCGATCCAAGACCTGGAGCACACAACCAAATCTGCAGCACTGCTACAGCCAAAACTGGCTTAGACAAAACCGAAGGACACAGCTCCTCCCCATCAACCCGTATATGCTCCTGCTCATGGTACTGCTTCAGCATATTGACATGACAGAGCTGAGTCTTACGCCTCCGATCAGGGGTACCAATAACGTAATCCCTTGCACCAACCTTCTTAACCACCTGATAGGGACCACTATACCGAGCCTACAGACTGGAACCAGGAATAGGCAACAACACCAGGACCTTGTCACCTGGAGAAAAATTCCTACATGAAGCCTTCCTGTCGAACCAACCCTTCATCCTATACTGAACAGTAGCAAGATTACCCATTGCCAGTTCGCATGCCCTCCGCAGTCTAGACCTAAAAGTACAGACGTGGTCTAAAATACTATGTTTTGAATTCTCCTGCAACCATTTCTCCTTCAGGACCCTCAACGGACCACGAACAGTATGCGCGAACACCAGGTCAGCAGGACTGAACCCTAAAGACTCCTGCACGACCTCACGCACCGCAAACATAACTAGATGTACCCCCTCATCACAGTCTTTTACAAACTCCAGGCAGTAAGTCCTCAACATAGATTTCAAAGTCTGGTGAAAGCGCTCGAGAGCTCCCTGGCTCTCAGGATGATACGCACTGGAGTGACAATGCTCAATATCCAACAACTTCATTACCTGACCAAAAACCTTTGACATGAAGTTGGAACCCTGGTCGCTCTGTACAACCTTGGGCAAACCGAACAACGAAAAAAACTTAGTGAGAAACTTCACAATGGCAGGGGCAGTTATGTTACGCAAAGGGACCACCTCCGGAAAGCGGGTAGACGCACACATAATTGTCAATGAAAACTTGTTGCCCACCCTTGTCCGAGGTAGAGGACCCACACAATCAACTAGAATCCGTTCAAACGGCTCCCCGACCACAGGGATTGGATATAAAGGCGCAGGAACAATTGATTGGTTCGGCTTTCCTGCCACCTGGCAAATGTGACAACACCTACAGTGCTGCTTCACGTCCTTTTTCAACCCTGGCCAAAAAAATCCGTAAGATACCGTCATACATCTTATTGTCCCCCAAATGTCCACCCAGAGGTCCATCATGAGCCAAACTGAGTATCTCGTCCCTATACCGACGAGGTATCACAATCTGATCAACCACGCTCCAATCATCATGCCCTGACATATCCAAGGGAGACCACTTTCGCATCAGTAAGCCATTCCTCAGAAAATACCCCTTTGCTGTGGAATCCATATCCCCCTCTGGCACTGCGCAGTCGAACAGATCTGATAAACCTGGATCACTCTTTTGCTCCTCAACCAGCCGGTCATGTGACAGCAACACCGGCACATTTTCAGACACGACCCCATCTTGAGATGTAGAATCACCCTTCACAACACAGGATCCATCATCCTGATCCCCAAAAATGCTCTCACTCAGGTCCACTACATCTTCAAAGTTTGCCTGGCTCTTAGCCATAGCCCTCGTGACAGCACAAGCTGTGAAGACCTTCGGATGCTGCATAGCCAATCTATCAGGACTCTGCACCACCGGAACAGCCGTCACCTCAGGAGTAATGAAAACTCTACCTCCTGCCAAGTCATTCCCCAAATTGATAGAAACTCCCGCAACGGGAAAACACGGCCGTAACCCAACAGTTACCCGGCCTGAAACCAGGACTCGAGATTCATGGTATGCAAAGGCACTACCATGTCCTCCAACCCGAATCCTACCACAGAGACACTGGACCCAACCGATGACTCCCCAGAAAACGGCAGTACACTATCCAATAAAAAGGACTTAGTAGCCCCAGTATCACGCAAGATGGATACTGGAACTCTATGACCCCCATCCTCTAGATCCTTTCGTGATGAACGCAGAATAATTACTACACTCATCAGACGCAGACATCCCAGGAACCACAGGTGCTTTTTGTGTACCAACCAAAACCACAGGCTTTGCATTTTTCTTGAGCAGGACGGGACACGACCTAACGATGTGCCCGCTCCCTTTACAATAGTAGCACACAGGACCTTCCTTAGTCCTGAGATCTCTGTCAACCTTATCAGCTCGGACCTCCCCCTGTATCACTGTGCTGACACTTGCAGGCACAGAAACAGCTTTGACACTGCCACCGGCGACACCACCACGATTAACCGGCCGCGCACCAAAACTATTGTATCGCCCAACAAACTCCGTTTTATGAGTCAATACATACTCATCTGCTAACACCGCGGCCTTAGACACCTCCGTCACCTTCTGCTCATTAAGGTAAGTAGTAACCCTCTCAGGGAGACAGTTCTTAAAGTTTTCCATAATCATCAAGGCCCGCAGCAGCTTAAAATCCTTCACTCCTTGAGAAGCGTCAAAAAGTGTCAAAAAGTGCCTTCTTCTCCCAAGTAAACTCCACATAAGTCTGATTGTCAAACTTCCCAAAGCGCCGGAACTTCTGCCGGTACGCCTCTGGAACTAATTCATAAGCCCTTAATACCGTAGACTTCACACACTCATAGTCCAGACTGTTTTCAAGAGATAAAGACGAGTACACCTCCCGTGCTTTACCCACAAGGACACACTGCAATAGCAAGGCCCACATGTCCCTAGGCCACTTCAAGGATGAAGCCACCCGTTCAAACACTGTGAAATACTTGTCCACATCCTTCTCATTAAACAGGGGAACCAGGCGGATGTTCTTGCTCATATCAAACTCCCTTTCCCCAGAAGGAACTCGGGGATTCAATTCCTTCTCCCGCAGGTCAAGGCATCTCATCTCAAGCATGGGCTTTTTCTCTCTTAAGTCCCTCTCCTCCTTTTGCATTTCAAGCTCTTTCTCTCTTAAGGCCCTCTCCTCCTTTTTCCTTTCAAGCTCTACTTGGAGCATGAGCTCATTCTCTCTTAAGGCTAACTCCTTCAATCGAATGAGGTCCCCCATTTCCTGACCAGGCTGTGTAGAAGCTAGAGGACTCTCTGCCTCAGCAGGCAATACCTCACTCCTCTTCAATTCAGACCATAACAGCGACTTTATAGCCTGTTTCCTCGAATGCTTATCAACAGACTCCTTATAACTCTCTGCCAGCACTAACAACTGCTCCTTCATACATTTATCAAACAACTCCTGACTAGGAGCGTCGATAAAGTCATCCACTTTAAACTCCATATCAAATGTCAGGACCAAAGCACCAGCCAAACCCTGGGCACAAATGTCACCACAAATGGAAGAGGAAAAAAAACCCTTACAACACAGACTTCCTCAGTCACCAGAAGCCTACCAAAAAAAAACCCCAAACTGTCTAGGGTCTTCAAAGCTTAGGACGAGCCCCCATTTTGTTACGACTCCCGAAGGCAGGTTCCTCAGAGTCGCGTAACAAATCAAAAATCAGGGTCAAGTTTAAGAAAAAAACAGCCTTTAATTTTGTTAAACTAAGACAAAACCCGAACCTGAATAAGACAACACGGGCAGGGACCAGAATCGGCTAACAAATAATATGTAAGTGTGCTCCAGCCAGCCTCTCAATGGGCCGTCGGACTGAAGAAGGACTGAAGACTCTAATCCTGCCTATATAGACATAACCCTGCAACCAAAATACCCGAAATCTCTCAGGTCATCCCTTCTGTCCCAATACGACATTAATTTACAAATATAGGCGACAAATATACAAAGTGCTGTGCCATGCGGCCAGGCCTCCTGTAGCTCAGACCAACAGCCTCTTCCTTCAGGGATCTGGCACGAAGAGAGAGAATTCTGGGAGCTTCTGCCTTTAAAGCTACCGATGAGTCCGGTCACCTGATGTAGCTTGGCCAATCGGGTATAGAAGCTCTTAACCCCTTGAATCCTGGTTCCCAGCCACGGGTCTGCAGAGAAACAGAAAGGTAAGTACACAGCATTCACCGGGGGGGAAGCGCCTAACACCGGCATGAACTGATTTCTTGTTGCATCTGCCATGACCTGTTGCCAATGAGCACATCTCAACCATAACTGCTCATAAACACATTATGATCTGCCTGTGGAGCTGTGCCCATCTGAACCTACAGCCTTGTGAGTGAGTGCTCATCATGAGCTGTTCCTGTGGGGCTAAGCCCTCCAGTTGTTCCCAGCAAGATGTACTGCCAAGGAGCAGTGTTCATCCCATACTCTGTCCATGGGCCTGTGCTCACCATAAACTGCATCCATAGAGCTGTATCTGTGGGGCTGTGCCCACCATTAGTTACTGTCCATGGAGCAGTGCCCATTTTGTGCTTTGTCCATGCGGCTGTGCCTACCAAGTTAGTCCATTGAAATGTGCCCACTATGAGTTACTGTCCACAGGGCAGTGCCCATTCTGTGCTCTACCAATAGGCCAGTGCCTACCATGAGTTACTGTTCATTGAAAAGTTCCCATCCCTTGCTATATCTGTGGAGTTGTGCCCATGAGTTACTGTCCATTGAAAGGTATCCATGTTACTGTCCATGGACCAGTGGCCACCATGAGTTACTGTCCAAGGAAGAGTTTCCATCCCATGCTTTATACGTGGAGCTGTGTCCATGGAGCAGTGCCTATACCGTGCTTTACTTGTGGAACTGTGCCCACCATGACCTGTAACCTTCATGGGGGAGGTTTTAAGCCAAGCCAGGATTTTAAAGAATACGAGGTAAATTGAGGGTGATTTATAATTTCTCATTTCTGGGAAAAACAACTGGGTAAGCAAACGCATGAGGAACTAATACAATTATTGAAATGGGTGTCAAAATACAACTTAAAAAAGTAAGGAGCAGATTTAGAAGTCCATATATGTTTTGTAAGGTCAGTGAAAGAATATGTGTAAAATTCTGCAGAGCAAAAACAACACTTTCTGTAGAACATTAGACATCTCATTTGCACGGTGGCAAAGCGGTAGAGCTTCTGCCTTACAGTGCCAGAGACCCGGTTTCGATCCTGACTATGGGTGCTTGTTTGTATGGAGTTTGTACGTTCTCCCCATGACCTGCATGGGTTTTCTCTGAGATCTTCAGTTTCCTCCCACACTCCAAAGATTTATAGGTTAATTGACCTATAGGTTAATTGGTTAATAAATAGGTTAATTGATAGGTTAATAGGTTAATTAAATAACATTAAATAGGTGTGTAGAGTAGCGTCAACATGTGAGGGGATTGCTAGTCAGTGCGGACTCGTGGGCCGATGGGCACGCTGTATATTTGGATATATTTAAGGCAGAGATAGATAGATTCTTGATTACTACAGGTGTCAGAGGTTATGGGCAGAAGGCTGGAGAATGGGGTTAGGAGGGAGAGATAGATCAGCCATGATTGAATGGAGCTGTAGACTTGATGGGCTGAATGACCTAATTCTGCTCCTATCACATGATCTGCAATTCTTTTCTATGCACTAAAATCTGATACCAATCAGACAGGAAGCAATGGTGCTTTGGCCTATTTTTGCAAGAGAATCTGAGTACAAGAATAAAGATCGAAATGTTGGTTTACACCAAAGCCAGACACAAAATGCTGGAGTAATTCAGCAGTTCAGGCAATATTTTGGGTCGAGGCCCTACTTTAGATTTTAGTGCGTGCTCAAGGTTACCGAGGTCACTTTAATATCAGTTTTTCTTAATCTCTCATCATGTAACGAAACCTCAAATTTTTAAATAAAAAGCATAAAATATAATTCACCCTGGTTTTTTTGTGTCATTTCACTCTGTAGTACACAACCTCTGACCTTTTGTTCCTTTTTCAATCAACAGAATGTTTAGCACACAACATCACAGCATGTCCTACGTACACATTGAAGCAATTCATATACAAATCATGCTGGATAGTGTAAAAAATGTAAACCTAGTGGCCAGGAAAATATTTTGTAGCTTGACTCAGTTTATACATAATTTCAAAGCCATAAAGATTTATTCAAACGTTTGGTTATATGAAGGAATACTGAAAGCATTTTTTTTTACTCGAGCAAACAAACCAAACAAGTCATTCCACGTATAGTTATATTTTGCTTCTAGGTTACTTTTCTAGAAAAGAGATTTTTGATAAAAACAAAAGCAAAACTCTACAGGTGCTAGAAATCTGGAACAAAACCAGAATTAATCAGCTGGTCAGGCTGCATTATCAGAGAGAAACAAACTTTAAGTTCAAATGTCTTTCATCAGAACTAGACAATATCGCAGATGTCTAAAGATACAATAGACCGCAGGTGCATCAAAACACAAAGTGCCGGAGGAACTCAGCAGATCATGCAGCATCTATGGAGGGAGTGGACAGACTACATTCAGGTTGGACTCTGACTTATCGTCCGAAGAAGCATCTCAAACCGAAACGTTGTCTGTCCATTCCCTCCACAAATGTAACCTGACCCGCTGTGTTCCTCAAACACATTGTCTTTGTATTATTTATGACTAGTTACCCTTCCTCGGCCTACACAGTTGAGAGCCTATCCCCACAGTTGAGAGGCTCCAATAAATACACATTTATGCATGTGGTTACGGTTGACAGTAGACCTGACAATTCAGGGAGTGCAACCTGACTTGTCATGCCATGCTCACATGCTTACAGGCAGGGACATTAAATCACAATCCAAGTGTGAACCCGGATTTTATGTTTGCCACTGCCCTCGCCTCAGAATTGCTGTGATTCACCTCCAGCATTACGATAGCAAAGATCAGTAGCTGAGCCCATTATAAGGATCCTTCCTTCAACAGCACATTTTAACTACAGAAAGGCTGGACTTGAAACCAAGTGCTCTGCCCAGTTGCAGTGTTTTCAAGAGACTTGACTAAAGTTACGGTGAACAAAAGAATGCTCACTGGAACTAACATCAAAACACATGTTCCAGGATATTGAGAACAAACTACAAAGTATGTTCCCATATAGCTGATTCTGTGGGAGTGAATAGAAACATTGTTTTGTTCTGTGCCTCACCTGAATTCCTGGATGAAGATTATTCTATTTACTATTTACCATTTATAGATGACTCTGCACACAACCACAACTAGATAAGACAGAGTAAATGGAGACAAGCTGTTCCCATCAGCCGACAGTTCACGGAATAAGTAGCACATATTTAAAGTTTGTAATGGACATTTGAGCAAAACCTTTCTTTACTTTGAAAGTAATGGTCTGGAAAGTTGGTAAAAACAAAGTCAGTCAGGGAGTTCAAAAAAGGTTTGGTTGCAAACAATTTCATTGTAGAGGAAATGGTTCTCATGGGGATTACTGTACCAGCAACAATGGGCCAAAGGGTCTCATGTCTGCTGTATTGATTGAGTATTTCCATGATAATTTATAAACTACTTTGATTGGGAACTCTCTTTAAAAACTGCTAGAATTTCTGATGCAGTTTAAGTTTTATTGATTCTCATAATATTGTGTTTGCTTCCTTATTATTTTCTTATTAAAATTATTTTCTTCATATTTTCTTGTCTAAATAGTGCCATAAAAATGATAATGTCAAGCAGAACCAAAGGACCATGACCCACTCGATTGTTCCAGTTCTGTTGGTTGCAGATTTGCAAAATGTCAAAAATAACTTGTTTTCTGTATTAAACTCTAAACACTGCAGCATAGAAACAGGCCAAGTTAAACTAATCTCTCTTGCCTGCAAGTGATCCATATCCCACCATCCCCTCACTATCTATGTGCCTATCTAAAAGCCTCTTACATGCTACTATTGTATCTGCCTTCACTGGCAGTGAGGTCCAGGCATCCACTACTCTGTGCAAAAAACTTTCCGTGCACGTTTCCTTTAAACTTTGCCCCTCCTAACCTTCCACCCAGGGTAAAAGGTTCTGATGATCTACCCTGTATATGCCTCTCATAATTTTATAAACTTCTCTCAGCTCCCCTCAATCTCTGACGTGGAGAAAACAATCCAAATGTATGCAACATGTCCTTACATCTGATACCCTGTAATCCAGGTAGCTTTCTGATAAACCTCTGCACCAGTTGTAAAGCCTCAACATCCTAATATAAAGTTGAATTCATTCTTAAGGTAAAAGGCTGATTCTCCCTTTCAATTCTTTCATTTTAATTAAGCAGAAGGAATTGTAAAAAAATAATTGGAGTAAGCTGAATGACCATGTAAAAAGGCTAAGAACTGGCATAGAACAAAGTCATACCAAAATGATGGGAGGAATAGGGAGAGACAAGTTAAGACTCTACTCATGGTGATGGGCAGTGGTCACCTGCTATGTACAAAAAGCATATTAAATGGATTAATGGACACAAGAAACTGCAGGTGTTGGCTTACAAATCTAACACGGATCCGCGAATCACTCAGCATCTCCAGAGGACATGGGTAGGTAATGTTTCGGGTCGGGACATATCTTCCGACATCCCAACCCGAAACATAGCCAATCCATGTCCTCCAGAGATACTGCCTGACCCGCTGTTACTACACCATTTTGTGTGCTTTTTTATGGATGAGAGATTGGCAGAAGGCTCTAGAATACCAATGTATTGTTTACATTTACAGATCGCCATCTCATTTCAAGCTGAAAAAACACGTGAAAGTCAGTGAGGTTTGGACGGCATCCTACATGGATGGAGTGTGTGAAGGAAGTACGAAGGCAGAACAATCCTTTGTAATGGGCTGGCCCACCACAAATTGTGTGGCCACTTTCAGGTATGGACCTACTGCAGAGGCTCAAACTGTTGGAAATCAAGTTAATGAACTTTCATTAAATTGGTTACACATAATTAGTAATTGTGTTTGTGCGGCTCACTTCTTAGGCTTACTGGGTTTACAGCTCTGTGTGTGATGAAAGCTAATCTCAGCCCATGTTCAAAGTGAGAGTTCAAGTTCTGTAAAGTAGGCCACCCTGCAGGTGGTATTTTAATTGGTCAACATAAGTATAATCTAAATGCAGAATTGATAAACATTATTAAACCAACTTCAAATTAATAATCAGCCATAACAATCAAGATATATTTTAAAATGACCCAAAAATACCAGCAATGATTGCTATTTTTCAACAATTTAAAGCAAATTATCTTCAATTACAGATCATATGTGATATTTATAATGGACAGCGGCAAAGACCAATCTGAAGCAATTCTTGATGTATTGCCAAATATCCTTCCAAATTAATTTCTGATATTATTATACAGTTGTTAGAAATTAATCAAAAAAATCTAAAGGGAGCAAAATTGCATGAAATCTATTTCTGCCTACATTTAATTTAAACAAGAAAACTGCACCATGACATCCTTGTATGGCATTAACCAGTCAGACATTAATTTAAGATCAAGAACACATGTGGTAACTTTCTGATTCTCTTTCTGAAATTAATTGATCACATTTTTGTTTCAGCTCCACTGAACAGATGGAGAAATGGCTCTCATGTCTCCAAAGGTACAAAATGCTGCAGGATTTTCGTTACCTGTGATTTTATCTACATTTCAACTTTAATGTGTGAAAGCAATAAAGATAAAATAGTCAAAATATGTTTTAAAATCAAACTCTTCAGAGGGAGATGGGTGAGTTAATTGAATGCAGCATTCCCAAGGGAGCAAGATCAAATCAGGTTATAAAAAGCTGGCAGACATTTTGAATTGTGAGGAGGATACAGAGAGACCACAAATAGATATATACAAGATAAGTGAAAGGACAATAACGTGTCACAGGGAAAGCTGAAGTTATTCACTTTGGTTGAAAAATAGAAAAGCAGATTATTTGTAAATGGAAAAAGTGCTGATATTCAGAGAGACTTGGGTATCCTCTTGCATGATGCACTGAAAGTTAACAGGTATGATAAACAATTAGAAAGGTAAACCGTACCTTGGCCTGTATCAGAGGAGGATTTAAGTATAAGAGTAAGGACATCGTACTGTAATTATACAAGGTCCTGATGAGACTGAATAGGAGACATTTCAGGTTGGGACCCTTCTTCTAGACATGCTGCTTGACCCGCTGAGTTACTCCAGCACTTTGTGTCTTTTCTTAGGTTTAGGTTTATTACTGTCACGTGTACCAAAGTACAGTGAAAAGTTTTGATGTTGTCCAATCAGATCAGATAATACAGTACATAAATACAATCTAGTCAAACTCAGTACAATAGTGCGAGCAAAGGTGAAGAACAATGGACAATGGAGGACCTGGCATGGGGCACTGCCGTGAGGGAGGGGGGAGGGGGGAAGAACAAAGGGGGACCTGGCGCATGGGGGCATTTGTAACTTTGTAACCGCCATTTATGGGCGACTATTTGCATATCTTGGGTATGCAAGCAAAGAATTTCACTGTCAGTTGTCACATATGACAATAAGGTATTCAATTAAATTAAATTCAAAGATAGAGTGCAGAATATAGTTTTCAGCATTGTAGTGCAACAGTTCGATAGATAAGGACAAGACCTGACATTTCATATTAAAACACACTTAAAACACATTAAACTAGTGTATAGGAATGGACTGCAGATGCTGGTAACTGATGATACGTAGACACAAAAAGCTGGAGTAACTCAGTGGGTCAGGCAGCATCCCTGGAGAAAAAGAATAGGTGACATTTTACGTCATGACCCTTCTTAAGACAGGTCACTGGTGTACATGGGACACTTTGGTCGGCATGGGCAAGTTGGACCGAAGGACCTGTTTCTGTGCTCTGACTCTATGCCAAGAAAGTTGAAATTGTGTTTACAATTTACCTTCTGGATTCCTACATAACTAGGATTTGGGTGGGGCAATTTTGCCTGAAAAGAGCAGACACACATTCCAACTTTCCCTCATTCAGACCATGGTTGATATGACGATGTCATTGGGCTCAGTATGCATCTTTAAAACAATCCTTCCCTCACTGCAAAAAAAGGGCACAAAGTGCTGGAGGAATTCAACGGGTGAGGCAGCTTCTCTGGTGAACGTGAATAGGTGATATTTTGAGTTGGGACCCTTCTTCCAGTCTGAAGAAGGCTCCCAACTCGAAATGTCACTTACCCATGCTCTCCAGAGATGCTGCCTGACCCACTGAGTTACTCCAGCACTTTTGTTTCCTTTTATTTTATAAACCAGCATCTGCAGTTCCTTGGTTCTACCCTCCCTTCCTTCATGTAGGTGTCCTGTTCATCTGCTCTAAATGACAATTTAATGAGGAGAAAGTTTGGCAAGGAGGTGGGATGGTGATGGAAACTAACTCCCTGTTATTTTAACTGCTAGATTTCCACCATGTGGGGTATTAAAATTGGGCTTAAGTGATACTTTAAAGAAAATGAACATGATTATAGAGCTTAATTTGTGACTACAGTTCTGAATTCACATAATAGGTATTGTGAATGACAGTCCTTAAAATGAATTATTCATATAATGAGATTATTTTTGTAATTTAGTATTCTTTTAATACACTCCTGAAATAAATAATATATAATGGCATCTTATTTATTTAATTATTAATCAAACGTTAAATTACAGTAACTTTAAAGAAGTTTCACTAATTTAGTAAAATATTACATAAAGAATTACTTGTATAAAGTCTTGTAATTAATGAGTATCACTTGTGTCTTCTCCACTTTGCCACTGACCTAACACTCCAGCTGCATTAAAGAAGAGAAAGAGGAAGAACATCCAAAAACTATTCCTTTGAAGATTATTACCAGGAATGTGGCAAGCTGCGTATATGTAAGTAATGTGATTACAAAACAGAATCCATCCGCGATTTAATGTACTCACCTTTTCTAAATTCTCATGTTATCTTTCATTGAGAATGGAACAGTATAGCACAGGAACAGGCCCTTTGGCCCACAATGTCCACTCTGAACATAGTGCCAATTTAAACTAATCTCTTCTGACTGCACATAAGATCATAAGGAATAGGAGTAGAATTAGGCCATTCGGCCCATCAATTTCACCACCACTCAATCATGACAGATCTATTTCTCCCTGTTAGCCCCGTTGTCCTGCCTTCTCCCCATAACCTCTGACACCTGTATGTCAAGAATCCATCTCTGCCTTAAAAATATCCACTCTTAGCCTCCACAGCCTTCCGTGGCAAAGAATTCCACAGATTTACCACCCTCTGACTAAATAAATGTCTCCTTATCTCCTTCCTAAAAGAACGTTCTTTAATTCTGAGGCTATGACCTCTAATCCTAGACTCTCCCACTAGCAGAAACATCCTCTCCACATGCACTCTATCCAAACCTTTCACTATTCTGTATGTTTCAATGAGGTCCCCCCTCATTCTTCTAAACTCCAGTGAGTACAGGCCCAGTGCCGACAACTGCTCATCATAGGTTAACCTACTCATTCCTGGGATCATTCTTGTAAACTTTCTCTGGACCCTCTCCAGGGCCAGCACATCCTTCCTCAGATATGGTGGCCAAAATTGCTCCCAATATTCCCAATGCGGCCTTACCAGCGCCTAATAGAGCCTCAACATTACATCCCTGTTGTTGTAAATAAGCCCTCTTGAAATAAATGCTAGCATTGAGTTTGCTTTCTTTACTATCGATTCGACTTGCAGATTTATTTTCTGGAAATCCCGCACCAGCACTCCCAAGTCCCTTTCCACCTACGATTTCTGGATTCTCACCCCATTTAGAAAATAGTCTATGCCTTTATTCTTACCACTACTTCTTCTTTCATATGGCGTGCAAGCCTAAAGTTGTAGGACAACTTGTTCTATTTGATCTTCCGTGTGTGCACGTCGAGTTGATTGCATTAGTCGAAACAGGACGGACCAATGGTTGAAGGTTGTAATCTTCCAATCCATACCTACTACCAAAATGCATGACTCCATACTTTGCTACACTATATTCCATCTGCCAATTCTCTGTCCATTCTCCCAATCTGTTCAAGTTCTTCGGCAGAGTCCCTGCTTTCTCCACACTAACTGCCTCGCCACCTATTTCGTATCATCCGCAAACTTTGCCACAAAACCTTCAATCCCCTCGTCCAAATCTTCAATATACTACATGAAGAGTAGCGGCCCCAGCACCGACCCTTGCGAAACTCCACTAGTCACTGGCAGCCAACCAGAAAAAGCCCCCTTTATTGCCACATGTTAGGCTGTCATCTTCCCAAGGAATAGGAGTAGAATTAGGTGCCACATGTTAGGTTGGCATCTTCCTCTCCCCCCCCTCTCTTCCCCCCCCGCCCCCTCTTCCCCCCCACCTCTCTTCCCCCCACCTCTCTTCCCCCCCTCTCTTCCCCCCCCTCTCTTCCCCCCCTTCCCCCCCTCTCTTCCCCCCCTCTTCTTCCCCCCCTCTTCTTCCCCACCCCTCTTCTTCCCCCCTCTTCTTCCCCCCCTCCCTCTTCTTCCCCCTCTTCTTCCCCCCCTCTTCTTCCCCCCCTCTTCTCCCCCCCTCTTCTCCCCCCCTCTCTCCCCCCCCTCTCTCCCCCCCCTCTCTCCCCCCCCTCTCCCCCCCCTCTCTCCCCCCCTCTCTCCCCCCCCTCTCTCCCCCCCTCTCTCCCCCCCTCTCTCCCCCCCTCTCTCCCCCCCCTCTCTCCCCCCCTCTCTCCCCCCCCTCTCTCCCCCCCTCTCTCCCCCCCTCTCTCTCCCCCCCTCTCTCCCCCCCCTCTCTCCACCCCTCTCTCCCCCCCCTCTCTCCCCCCCTCTCTCCCCCCCATCTCTCCCCCCCCTCTCTCCCCCCTCTCCCCCCCCCCCTCTCTCCCCCCCTCAGAGTGTACAGAGTTGTTTATTGGTTACAATCTGAGGAGTATGATGATGCTACTGATTATGATATACCAATGTACCAGCTAGCAACTGATCTTCTCCATAAAGACTTGGCCTTTTGCTAGAAATTGTAATTTATTTACCTGTCTGTTACGGACTTACAGCATATAATACAATAATATTAAAGTTCTGATCTTGAAAATATCTAATTTTTGAATTTTCAAGGCAGTTTCGGTGTTTATTACTATTTATGTCACAACGGTCAATTTTGTAATTAGCTACAATTAGGTAACTAACTAATTATATGCTTTAATTTCAGGTCATCCAAGAAAGATGTTTTATATTTGTTTCAGAATGCTTCAATCTATAATAATTGAAATTTTCATTCAGTTCCCTTAATTTTTAAGAAAGTTATGGGCTTTTGACTGTCCTTGATCACAGCTTTTGTGTTAAGTCGATGAAAAAGCAATAGGGAACAAGATGCTAATTTCCGAGAATGGAAATGACCATAACCTTTTTTAATACTGAAGATATGAAAGTGAATTAGGTATCAAATTAAAGTTCATTTTATGCTTTATCTGATGGGATAAATTACAGGCTTGATTTTTAAATCTCAAAATGTTGTAACATTCCTACTATGCAATGTAAACCTAACTCGGGGCTAATTCTCTTTTCTTTGCATCACTCGATCATGTTAAGTTCATTTGTACTGTTTTTAAACATTTATCCTGTGTACACTGTGTACACAAAAAAGCTTTTTACTGTATTTCAGTACACATGACAATAAACAATACTATCACTATCACTAACATAACAACGTTATGGTTCGAGTTATTATCATACAAATTGGGCCAAATCGAAGGGAACAAAGGAAAATACACCTTTTGGGATCAATTCCAATATAATTTATCAATGAAATATCAACAATTGAACTTCCTGCAGGCATCACTTGAGAAATATTTATTTACCATTTAACGTATTCCGTTTGGCTAAATTCAAGTATTTATCGCTGTGCCTGCTCTTGACAGCCTTGTTCATAATGCACCAGGTTAAAGAATCACAGTGTGCTTGTTATATATTGCTTTGTCGATTTGTCCCCTAATTTAACAGCCACATTAGTATATGAATGTACTTTCCACTGAGTAGAAGACTTTGAGAACAGTTGTTCCTGCCTAAAAACATAGAAAAAGGAGATGAAACGAAAAGGGACTAAACCGAATGGTATTAGGGCGTGTGAGGTTTTAAACTAGTCGATGTAAAATTCTAATTGCCATTTAATATTTTAAAGTTGGTATTTTATTTCAAATTACAAGGGAAGCAAGGTGATTAAAGAGGGATTAATTATGACTGAAGTTTGAATAAGATTACTTTATTAATATCTCAGTATTAATATTATTAAATAAATTGATGATCCCCTAATGCTAATGCAAGTTTTCTGAAATGTAAGAGTAAAGAGCTCCTCAAAAACATTTAATCAAATTAGGGTCATTTACAATCCAATGTTGTTAAAATTAACTTTGTATATGCATTGAAATGACTGTACTCAATTGATGCACTGTCCTGTTAGAGCTCAAATGACATAAAACTTCAATTATATTAATGAAATGTTCTTTGATGTATTTTGGCAATCGCTAGCTAATATGTTTAACTTAGACTCTAGTTTGGGAAGATGAGCCTAAGGGTCAAATCTTTTGATTTACCAGATTTTGAACATTTTCAGCATTTTCTTTTGATTTATACTCCATGTTGGTATACAACAAATTTCCTACATCCAATAGCATAGAAAGGGTGTTACAAATTTGGCACGGTCTATTCACAAAATATCATGTATTTAATCTTATTTATAGAACACAGAACATAGAACAGTACAAAAAGAAACGGGCCCTTCGGACCACAATGTTTGTGCTGAACATGATGCCTAGCTGAAATGATCTCATCTGCCTGCACATGATCCATATCCCTCTATTCTCTGTATTTGCACGTATTTATTCAAAGGTTGCCAGGAAAAAAAGACGCCGCATAGTTGGAAGACGTTGGAGAGTAAACAGAGAGCATTAATCGAGAAAAACATGAGGATCCAGCAATTGGTACTAGAGTTTCAGCTCCCAGTTCAGAGAGTTCAATGTTTTAGATGGATGCAGAGAGGGAATTTCTAGATATTCAAAAGGAATAATTCATCTCAGTGATTGGGCTACTTTCCAAAGCCCTAGGATTACTCAAAGTACAATGTAATTCCGTCCAACATCTGCTACCAAACAATTGTTTTTAAATTATTTCAAATAAGAAAATAAACTCATAAAAATACCTTTATATTAGAGGTTATACAACATGGAAGAGTACAGCACAGGAGCAAGTCCTTTGGCCCATGATGTCTGTGCCGAACATGATGCCAAATTAAACTAATCCCTTCTGCCTGCATATACTCCATATGCCTCCATTCCCTTTTATATCTAAAAACTTCTTAAATACCACTTTCATATCTCCTGCTGCCATTACTCCTGCCAGCATGTTCCAGACACTCACCACTCTCTGAAACAGTTGCCCCACACATTTTCTTTCAATTTTTCTGCTGTCAGCTTAAAGCTGTGCCCTTAAGTTTTCGCACTGGGGAAAAGGTTGTGACTACTTTATCTATGCCTCTCATAACTTGATAAACTTCTATCAGGTCCCCCCTCAGCTTCCAAAGTCCCGGAGACATCCTGAATGGACTGAGCTGCTGTGACCAGCATCACTTCGAAGCTCAGGATTCCAAGGAGGATCTTAAGACAATGAAGGGGATCTTAGCAGAGCTACACCATTGGCAGAGCTACTGCTGTAGCTTCTTTGCTCTACAGACACGGGAGAGTCCTTTGTCAACCATGATTTGAAGGGCATTTGTTGACAATAGCTTTGTCAAGCTCATTTTCTGGTTAATAGATCTTAGGCGACTTCAAAGTGGAGGGCGCATACATTTCTATCAATCAGCTACCAGAGGTCTGCTTGGGAAAAAATTGACCGTTATCTTTCTGAAGAGGATAACAAAAGATATCATCTTTCCAATCCCCATGGCCCATGTAATCCAGTTTCTTTCTCCTCCTCCTCCTCCTCCTCCTCCCTAGCCCCTCAGTGTCCGTTCTTCCCTCCCTGTTCCTTTTCACCCGCCATCCTTCCCGCTGGTCCTACATTTCACTCCTCACCTTCCTCTCATCAGATTCCACTATCTGCAACCCTTTGTCTTAAATACTTATCACTTCCACCTGAGACTTCACCCTTCTCTCCTTCAGCAGAGTCAAGCATTATCCCCTCTACTCCATTCAATGATTCAATGCTTATTTTTGTCACATATGCACTGCACAGTGAAATTAAGTTTTGCATGGATCACACATGCACAAGTCGCCATATTTTGGCGCTGTTTACACAAAGTAGATTGTACTGGAGCGCCTCCCCTTGAAGAGGGGTCATGACACAATATGTCTTCTGTTCATTTCCCTCCACAGAAGCTGCCTGGCCCGTCGAGCACTTTTATGTTTTTTTTGCATAACGAAAGATGTGCTTCGTTCCAGCTGAAGGGTGTGGTGCTGTCAGGGTGGGGAGATACCCTTGATGTGAGACACCCACTACAAACACAAGGTCACAGGCACCATTCTGAAGCTGCTTTGTCAAATTCCCTCAGAAGTCTGACTGGGGACATAAAACACAATCTGAGCTGCATATAAAAATAGCTGTGCGAGTAAAGAGTTCAAAGCCCTTTTATGGAAACATGAATGTAGATTTAAATTACATTTTTGATTAATTATTTTTGCCTATTTCTTTTCAGTCAAAGGTCTTAACAGTGAAGAACACAGACACAGCAAATGATGTCGTTGCCATGACACTTCAACAATTTGGCATCACGGTAAGTCCATGACCAATTGCATCTAGTCTTAGCTCAGACTCCCTGAATATATATATATTTTTAACTTTCTAACCTAATTAATTCTTCAGCCTATTTATAGTTACTTTGCTCTTTGGAGCCTTCAAAATCTATAAGAGGTTTTCTAAAATCACATCGAGGTTCCATTATTTTAAATCAATCAAATGGCTCAATTTGACAATTGTATCACTTATGCACCTAAATTCTAAAACCTTCATTAATCATGAATAATAAATCAAAATATATTCTAATTTTATTTTAGGAAATTTTGGATGTCAAATAGTTTTACATAATGGAAGACCTCACATGTTATAAATTTATGCAGAAATGCTGTACAAGATTCATTTATTAAAGCCATAAAATTTCTGAGTAGTATATTAAATTGACGGTTAATTTTAAGTTGATAAAACTACAATGAAGACCTAGGGCTGTTATCCACTTTTGCAGTAAAAGGTCTGAAGGTACATCAATGGCCCAAAGTAAAATATAACAAATTTATTAAATTCATCGTGCATGTATCAAAAACAATATATCATAATTTTCAGAGGTTTTCTAAGGAAAGATGGTCTGTTAAATCAAGAACTAAGGCATCAGCACAATCGTGACCTGGAATTGTAGTGTGTCTCAGACCTCCTCTTTAATCTTACTCAACTTTTGTTCTTGTCGACTTCAATTGAAAATAGGAATCAGGATGGATGTATAACGGGTAGATAGCCTAGCATCCCAATTTTTAGCTTATCTTTCAAAGTGAAAATTATGGAACTGCTGCACTATGATGCACCTCAATGTGTTGCAAAGCCGAGAGCTATATTCCGCACTCTGTATTTTCCCCTTTGCTCTACCAATTGTACTTGAGTTTGGTTTGATTGTATTTATATATGGTGTATCTAATCTGTTTGCATTGCATGCAAAGCAATGCTTTTCACGGTACCTCAGTACATGTGACGATAATCTATTATCCCCACTGTGTTTGTAGTATATCTTTTCTAGTAGTTTCAGTTTTTATCATGCTTCATTGCATTGTGTCATTTGTTGCTGTACGGAAATATTGCTCTATTTACTCCATCTGCAAACTATCTTCATCCCAAATGTCCTTTTCAGAATTAGACATGAGAACTTTCTCTTTTTGCTTTATAGAGCAATCCTAAAGATTATCAACTTTGGGTCATCTCTGGCAAAGAAGATACTCCTTATCCTCTTATTGGTAAGTTTCGAAATATAACCCTCTAGTGCTTTAGTAATTTATGTTGTAAATATCATGCTGCGGCAACTTAGAAAAGTGGACATTAGGTAATAAATATATTTAATTCTGTGGACCTCAGTGACATTTTGCTTATTTCTGAAGGGCAATAATATTCACTTAATATTACCAGTGTATCTTATTACCATTTCCTATACATTTATTTGTGTATTTTAGGAATGTAATATACACGATGAGATTGAAACAATCCAAATACATGTTATGTAATCAAACAGGAATTCAAATTCTGAAGTGATATAACTCACGATGTTTTGAAAACTTAACCTGGAAAAATTGGATAATTTCCACTGAGAATGTATGTTTCTAAGGAAATATTCTATTATCAAGTTAACAATTAAGTAATCTAGTCTATATCATATCTATGTATATACTATTAAAACTCTGTGTGTGTGTGTCTGCCGACCGGCTGTGTGTCAGATTTGCCCTTTGATTTCATGGTTCGCCTAAACCACACTTTCAAACCCCAAGATATTTTCCATTTTGCCACACATTACACTTTTACAGTCACCCATTCACTCCTCATTACATTTAGACATTTTAATGTACACTTTTTAAAATAAAATCCTTCACCTCCACCCCCCCCCCCCTACCCCCCACACACACACTCACTCATTTTGTGGCCTCCTGCTGGCCAGACACCATAACGGCAGCTGCTGCAGCCCACTCTCCTCCAAAAATGCCGCCTTTTTTTTCCCCGCGGCCGATTTTCGCGACTGAAGCACGTTCAGGGACCAGACCTAATGGGTCTGCACTTGGTCTAGTATACTATTAAAAATGTGTGCGTGTGTGTTTGCCGACCGGGTGTGTGTCAGATTTGCCCTTTGATTTCATGGTTCGCCAAAACCACACTTTCAAACCCCGAGCTATTTTCCATTTTGCTACGCATTACACTTTTACATTCACCCAATCACTCCTCATTACATTTAGATATGTTTATGTACACTTTTATAAATAAAATCTTCACCCCCCCACACCCTTGGGGGACGGGGCCCAATGGGTCCACACCTGGTCTAGTATTTAATGTAATTCTGAGTGAACCTAAATCGTACTAAAGGGCATAGCTTTCCGTGAGATGGGCAAAGTGGCGTAGCGGTAGAGTTGCTAGCTTACATTGCCAGAGACCCATTGCATTTTCGAGCCTGACCACAGGTGCTGTCTGTAAGGAGTTTGTACATTTTCCCTGTGACCACGTGTGTTTTTAATTTTCATTCCATAACCACAACACCAGTAAACTAATAACAATAGGTCAAGTTCTACAAATAAGCATAGCTTTTGTCATTTATTCCAGAGAAGTAGAAATGTCTGCATTGTTGTCCCTTTGTTATACTGCAGAACACTTGACAATGTTTCAACTTATATGGAAATGGTGACTGTGCTGGGAAGGTAGACATTGAGTATGGATACGTGTGTGCTAAGGAGATGGGACTTTAGCGAAGCATCACTCCCTGAAGAGCTCAACACGTTCTACGTACGCTTTGATAGGGAGAACATAGAAACATAGAAATTAGGTGCAGGAGTAGGCCATTCGGCCCTTCGAGCCTGCACCGCCATTCAATATGATCATGGCTGATCATCCAACTCAGTATCCCGTACCTGCCTTCTCTCCATACCCTCTGATCCCCTTAGCCACAAGGGCCACATCTAACTCCCTCTTTGGGACGAACACTGATATGCCTTCCCGAACCCCCATTCGCCAAGATGATATTTTAGTCACAGTCACAGAGGCCGACGTCAAAAGATCCTACAGAGGGGTGAACCCTCAGAAAGGGCCTGGACCTGATGGCATACCCGGTCGTGTTCTCAAAACCTGTGCAGACCAACTGACTGGAGTTTTTGCAGACATTTTCAACCTCTCACTTCTGAGGTCTGAGGTTCCCACCTGCTTTATAAGGGCATCAATAATACCGGTGCCCAAGAAGAGCAAGCTGACGTGCCTCAACGACTATTGACCAGTGGCACTAACGCCTGTGGTGATGAAGTGCTTTGAGAGGTTGATTATGGCGCATATCAGTTCCTACCTCGACAAGAACCTCGACCAACTGCAGTTCGCTTACCACTACAACAGGTCAACGGTGGATGCGATCTCACTGGCTCTCTACTCCGCTCTGGACCACTTGGACATCAAAAACCCGTACATTAGGCTGTTGTTCATTGACTACAGCTCGGCATTTAATACCATCATCCCCTCCAAGCCGGTTACCAAACTCACGGACCTGGGTCTCTGTGCATCCCTCTGCAATTGGATCCTCGACTTCCTCATCCGCAATCCACAGTCTGTCCGTATTGGTGGAAATATGTCATCCTGGATAACAATCAGCACGGGAGCACCTCGAGGATGCCTGCTCAGCCCCCTGCTTTATACTCATGACTGCGTAGCCGGACATAGTGCAAACTCCATTATCAAGTTTGATGACGACACCATTGTTTTGGGACGAATCACAGATGGTGATGAGTCAGAGTATAGAAGTGAGATCGACCGATTGACCAAATGGTACCAGCACAACAACCTGGCTCTGGACACCAGTAAAGCCAAGAAACTGATTGTGGAAGGGGTAGGATAGGGACCCACAATCCCATTTATATCAACGGGACGATGGTGGAAAGGGTCAAAAACTTCAAATTCCTGGGCATGCATATTTCCGAAGATCTTTCCTGGTCCCTGCACACTGATGCAATTATAAAAAAGGCACATCAGCGCCTCTACTTCCTGAGAAGATTACGGAGAGTCAGTATGTTAAAGAGAACGCTCTTGAACTTCTACATGTGCACAGTAGAGAGCATACTAACTGGCTGCATCGTGGTCTGGTTCAGCAATTTGAACCTCCAGGAGCAGAAAGGACTGCAGAAAGTTGAGACCACTGCCCAGTTCATCGCCAGCTCTGACCTCCCCACCATCGAAGGGATCTATCGCAGTCACTGCCTTAAAAAGGCTGCCAACATCATCAAAGACCCACACCATCCTGGTCACACACTCATCTCACCGTTGCCATCGGGAAGAAGGTACAGGAACCTGAAATCTGTAACATCCAGGTTCAGGAACAGCTTCTTCCCCACAGCCATCAGGCTATTTTACTTCGGAGTCACGTGAGTGACTACGTGAAGACCCCGCCAGCACGCATGCGCGACTTATCGTCGTTCGCATGCGGAAGCGACAGTCGGGAGGAGCGGGGCTCCTCCAGCGTAAGTTCGGAACTTACGAACGGTAAGACTCACCGGAGTGGTGAGCGCGGCGAGAGTAGCGGCAAGAGCTGCTGCTATAGAGAGAATGGACACTTTCGACACAGCAGACAGCTAATAGCTATGGGTACTACATGGCATGCATTGACCTCAAAGATGCATACTATTCAGTACCAATACACAAGGATCATAGGAAATACCTTAAATTTATCTGGATGGGACAATTATGGCAATATATAGCCTTACCCAATGGGTTATCATCAGCACCCAGGCTGTTCACCAAATTATTGGAACCAGCTTTGGCCTATTTAAGGAAACAAAATCATACTGTTATGGCCTATCTTGATGATATCCTCATTGTCGGGGAGAATTTGGAAACGGCTACATTGGCAGTTCTAGCCAAAAAACATCTCTTTCAAAAGCTGGGGTTCATCATACATCCAGATAAATCAAAGTTGGAACCCTCTACTAACATGGATTACTTGGGGTTCACCATTGACTCGGTGCAAATGTCTACCACCTTACCACCGATCAAGGTGGTGGACTTGATAGAAGCTTGCAGAAGCCTTACTGGCATCAGGGATCCATCCATACGGTAGGTGGCCATGGTAATTGGGAAGATAGTGGCTGCTTTTCCCGCAGCGCTATTCGGACCACTACATTATCAAAACCTACAAAGAGCTAAAATTATAGCTCTCAAAAGTCATACCATTTCGACAGGCCTATGAAGTTATTAGAAAAGGCAAGAGTTGAATTAAATTGGTGGATGGGAAATGCTCAATTCTGTTCCAAATCCATCACTATCATAAATCCCTCGGTTACATTACAGACTGATGCCAGTGTTAAAGGTGGGGAGCAGCTAATACCACCACTGTTTGTGGTGGCAGATGGAATGCACAAGATTTAACCCGGTTGGGAGCACTAGGGATTAATTATCTAGAAATACTGGAAGCATTCATGGACCCCGGGCCTACTGCTTAGATATGCACCAGTTGCATGTATGGTTACAAATTATAATACCACAGTGGTGGCCTATATTAATCTTTTGTGTGGAATAAAATCGATATCATGTGATGAATTGCCTTTTTACAACTGGCACTGGTGTCTGGATAGAGAGATTTGGATCTCAGCCACTTACCTTTCAGGTAAACTAAATACGGTGGCGAACACCAGGTCACGCAATTCAACGACAACATTGAATGGATGTTGGATCGGGACCCGGGGCCAGCAGCGATGGATGTTTCTCGCTGCATTGGGGGGATTGTTTGCTATGCATTTCCCCCCTTCTGCCTCATCAGTCGGGTCTTACAAAAATTTAATAGACTCCGCAACGGGTATTTCGGGTTTCCCGACTGGCCTACCCAACCATGGTCCCCAGCAGTACAAAGATGGCCGCAGAACACTGCTTTCGGATCCTCAAACGGCCGGGCCTGTTGGCACACCCTGTGACGGGTAAGTCATCCGTGCCATGATCGCATTAACCTATTGATGCTGTTTCTGAACAGGCCATTTCTGGACTTCGGATACTCCGACAGGACGATCAATGTCATCACTTCGTCGTGCAGGGAGTCCACCAGGGACAGCACTGACATATGTCAGCAGTTGGGAGTGTTTCTTCTTCAGAACAAACACTTCATATGACTCAGCCACCATCACTGGATTGCAGGAGTTCTGGCCACCCTTCATTCCATGAAGGTTTGAGCTACAGTGCCATTAAATTTGCAGGAGTGCCCTACCTACCAACCTGGACCGAGGGGGTGATCACCAGCGTATAGGATCACACCCTCTGGTATCAATCTGATGAGGGGTATTAATTCTTTTTCCCCTAGGCCAGATACACCCATACATGGGACTTAGGCATAGAATTTACTATGCTTCGAGGATGGACACCAATATCGGGGCTCTCTCTGGATAACTACATATAATATGGTTATGTTTATGGCACTTGTAACAGCACAACGGGTCCAGTCTTATAAAGCTAAGGCTGCATCCACGTCAGCGGCTAGGATGATGGGAGTTTCTATGGACCACATCCTTGCTACAGCGGGTTGGAGCAGTGAACGGACTTTTCAGCACTTCTTTTATAAACCCGTGGCCGCTCCTGAGACGTTTGCAGGGGAATATGTTAAGTTTCTGTTACATAATTTACCCAATGTGGGGCATATCATTTTAGGTATGATTAAATACCTTCTTTGTTTTTCAGCCAGTGTTATGTCTGAATTACGTTCATCCTCCTATCCCAGCATAGCGGTGTGTGAGCATGGAGTTTTCCAGGGCATGAAATCACAGAGCTTTGAAATCTTCACGTAGTCACTCACGTGACTCCGAAGTAAAATAGTAAGATTAAATGAGAACTTACCAGATTGAAGTTTGATCTTTATTTTATGAGGAGTTACGATGAGGGATTACGTGCCCTCCACTCCCAACCCTCTACTATAAAGATCACCTGGTATGAAAGTTCTCTCTTATCTTACTATATTAGTCATTGTGACTGTCTGTGATTTCACACCACTGCTTTGAAGAATGTCGCGCATGCGTGCTGGCGGGGTCTTCACGTAATCCCTCATCGTAACTCCTCATAAAATAAAGATCAAACTTCAAACTGGTAAGTTCTCGTTTAATCTTACTATTAAACAAGACATCAAATAAGCTCTGAACAATAACCGTCTATTATTATTATTGCACTATATCTGTTTATTTATTGTGTATATATGGTCTATGGTCTCTCCCTCCCTCTCCTTTCTCCTACCCTCAGTCACTCCCTCCCTCCATAACTCCTCTCCCCTGCCTTCCCTCCTCCTTCCCCTCTAGCCCCCACCTCACCTCCCCCTATCACCCCCACTATCCCTCCTCATCTCCCCCACTGCCCTCTTCTCCCTCTATTCCCCACTCTCCCCTCCCTTTGTGAAGATAGTAAAGACGTGCACGGGAGCTCTCCCCCAACTGCGCATGCATGGGTGGGGGCGCTGTTTTACTTTTTTTTTTAACGTTAACTTTTAAAATATACCATCAATCTGAACAAAACTTGCTTCCTTTACAGCACAGGAAAATGGTGAATAAGGTGGGGCAAAAATTGTAGCGCTATCGTGAACCATTTTTGCGCAAATCAAGGTGCAACACAAACCTGCAAACAAACAAGATGAGAATTTCAGATATATATATATATATATATATACATATATAGACATATATACATATAGACATATACACATATATATATATATATATATATATATATATATATATATATATATATATATATATATATATATATATATACACATATATATATGTTGCTGTATGATTTAATTAAGTACCCAATGTTAAATTCATAGAAAAGTTGACGTAGTTTAGTTTCAGTTTAGATGTACAGAGCAGAAACAGGCCTTTCAGCCCACCGAGTCTGCTTCGACCAGCTATCCCCACACGTTAACAGTATCCTACACACACACTAGGGACAATTTACAATTCTACCAAGCCAATTAACTTACAAACCTGTATGTCTTTAGAGTGTGGGAGGAGACCAGAGCTACCAGAGAAACCCATGCAGGTCAAGGGCAGAATGTGCAAACTCTGTAGTCAGAACCCGTAGTCAGGATCGAACCCGTTCTACGGTGCTGTAAGGCAGCAACTCAACCGCTGCACCACCGTGCATATAGTAAGATGTAGAGTAAGATTCAAAAGGAAGAAATCTCAGCATTATGTTTCAGATAGAAACAAATATTTTTCGTCTGTTTGTTTATTTGACCTTTAGAGATATCCCAATTCAGTTTGTCACAATAATTGCCTGGAACATCTGATGAGCATCAATCTGCTTGAGGTCAGATTTAATTTGAAAGCAAAGCTTACATTCAGGTCAGTCAAACCTAATAAAGATATGGGAAGAAGGATTTGGCCTCAACTGGAATTTTAAATATCTTTGTTCAGTTTTCCCAGCCAGATTGTACGAAAATAAAACAAAATATGAATATTCAAGATAGAGTAGTGCATTTTTGATGTTTTGTAGTAGTTACAGAAATAACTGTAGGGTGGTGCAGCGGTAGAGTTGCTGCTTCACAGCGCCAGAGACCCAAGTTCGATCCTGACTATGGGTGCTGACTGTACAGAGTTTGTGCGTTCTCCTGTGACCGTGCGGGTTTTCTCCAGGTGCTCCCACATTCCAAAGACGTGCTGATTTGTAGGTTAGTTGGCTTCTGTAAATTGTCCCTAGCATGTAGGATAGACACCCAATAGCATGGTCTTACACCCAATACAGCAAAGCCACAGTTGATGAGGATACACTACACACCAGCAACCCTGTCCTTATGCTCTAGAGGAGGTAGAGATATTCACATACCTAGGCAATATTGAGGACATCACGGGAGGGTTCAGGGGCACAGGCAGACATAAAAAGTAGAATCAATAGGCTAGGGTGGTGTTTAACATGCTCAGGAAGATCTGGAGCTCAAAACACATCTCAATTAACACCAAAATACGCATCTTTAACTGAAATGTGAAACAGGTGATGCTGTATGGATCTGAGACATGGAAAACAACAAAACACACTACAAACAGGCTGCAAACATTCATTAACAACTGCCTTAGGAGAATACTTAACATCTGGTGGAGAGACAAAGTAAGCAATGTGGACCTGTGGAAAAGAACAAGCAAGGAGCCCATTGACTTACAAATACGTAGGAGAAAATGGAGTTGGATTGGACACACCCTCAGGAAACCTGTCACAAACATCATCCGGCAAGCCCTGAAATGCAACCCCCAAGGACAAAGGAAAAGCGCCGCCCCAGGAACAGCTGGAGAAGAGGTGTCCAGACAAAAATGTCTGAGAGTGGGCTCAACTGGGGAGATCTCGAAAGAGCTGCCAACAATCGAGTGAGATGGAGGACATTTGTCAATGGCCTATGATCCCTAGAAGAGAAAAGGGCTTAAGAAGACGAAGAAGAAGAAGAAGTGTCGGATAGAGCTAGTGTACAGGTGATCGTGGTCGGTGGAGACTTGGTGGGCCGAAGGGAATATTTTCACGATCTATTTCTAAACTAAACTAAGAACATGGAAGAAAAGATTGGTATCTAGTTTGTATAAGAAGTGAGACATATTGTTATATTCCCAAAGTTTCAATATAGAATAAGCTGATTGTGCCATGTAAATCATGGGATCTCTGTAGAGAAGAAAATTATTCCACAGAACCCATGAAATATTTATTGCAGACCTTAAACGTAGAACGTCTGTAGAATGATATATGATACAACAGATTTTACAACCTCTGGGTGACATTTTGGGTTGGAACCACTCTGAAGAAGGGTTTGGACCTGAAATGTCACCCATTCTTTTTCTCCAGAGATGCTGCCTGACATGCTGAGTTACTCCAGTACTTGTGTCTACCTTTGGTATAAACAAGCATCTGGGGTTTCTTTCTACACAGACTTTAAAAACCTATTTGGTGAGACAAAGGATGAACACAGTAAAAAATTGGGGTGTAACAATCATCATCATAATCATAATCGTAAGTTATGATAAGTTTTGCACCATACGAGGAATTTGATCAAAACAAAAAAACAACAAGGCACACAACGACATAAGCATCCACCACAGCAGCTCCTCCACATTCTCCACTGTGATGGAAGGCAATAAAGTCTTATCTTCTTTCCTCCTTTTCTCCCACGGGGAGTCGAACTATCCGCAGTCGGCGATCGAGCTCCCACGTCGGGGCGTTCTAAGCTCCCGCATCGGGATGGTTGAAACTCCTGCAGCTGGGAGTTCCCGAAATCGGTCCCTAATCAGAGACCGCGAGTTCCACAATGTTGAAGTCCGCAGCTCTCGCAGGTTGGAGCGCCAAAGACCGACTCCTGGCAAAGGGATCGCCCGCTCCAAGATGTTAAAGTCCGCAGGCTCTACAGTTTTGGAGCTCTACAAGTTCCAAACAAGAGGCCGCCAACTCCACGATGTTAGGCCGCAGTGCAGGCAGAGATATGACACGGAAAAAGTCGCATCTCCGTCGAGGTAAGAGACAAGAAAAGCTAAAACATACATTTAACAACAAAGTAAAAGCACAAAGAAGGAAAAGACCAAGACAGACCGTTGACGAGGCCATTATCATGTGGCGCCTAACTGTAATTATACATGGAATGATTCAAACTGTGAAAACTTTGGGAAGATCTTAAATGGATGTTTGTATAGTACTCAAAAGACCACAGCTTGAAAACAGCTAATAACTCCAGAAAATGACATTTGAGCTGTAACTTGAATACAGCTGCTCCTCGACTTATGTTCTGATAAACCCATCGTAAATCGAAAATATCGCATGTCGAAAACGCATTTAATACAATGCATTCACTTGACCGAAAGTGAGCTGCGGCTCGCTGCCGTGCCGAGCGCTTGCACCAACGTAAAGTCGAAATATCGTAAGTCGAAGCATCGTAAATCGGGGAGCATCTGTATATCTTTTTCATGTCAAAAAAACAGAATTACTCATCAATCGGCTGTTGTGGATTGTAAGACTGGCCATTAACAGTTGAAAGAGGCATCAGAATAATATAACAATTAAGTGAGATAAAAAAAAAAAAAAGAATTCCCAAAGTATAAGGGCTTTGAATGTTCCCAAAGTCTCAATACTCTCATTTTGAATTTTAGGGGATTTTGTACCAACAGCTCTGGGTGTTTAAACATGCACAGCATAACAACATGAAGCAGGAGATATTATGGACAGGAGAACTGAGTCAGGCACAACAACAACATTTAAAAAACATTTGGACAGGTACATAGATAGGAAAGGTTCAGAGGGATCCAGGCAAATTGCTGGTAAATGGGACAAACTTACATGGAGCATCATGGTCAACATGTATGAACTGGGCTGAAGAGCCTATTTCCGTGCTGTTTGCCTTTATGATTATGAGAGGGCAGGAGATGTTATAAACAGGCATTTCGTTTCAACTAGCTTTCAGCTCCCCAACTTAATTTCCCAACATATAATCGTATTACAAACCTAGCCAGTTACCTTTCAAACCATTTATGCTGCTTATTTCACTTTCTCAACATATAACCTTATTACAAACATAGCCATTATCTTTCAACTGATCTATGCCACTTACTGTATTTAATGGTCTGCATATACCAAATTCATTCTTAAGATTGTTCTTTGATATGGAGGTCCATCTGGCAGCGAAAAAAGCACTTGTAGCCTCATTAAGATCAAATCCAGCATATTATGGAAGACTAAACATAGACTGAAGTTTAAGGAGAAGAAGCAGCATGTCCTTCCAATGTCTCAGCTTTGGTGTAATGAGCTAACTATAATGTACACTTCTGTATGGTGGATTAGCTATCACTGATCACCTCTTGCAAATGCTTGCGTTCTCATGGATCCATGAGATACCACCAGGGGCGCCGCACGATTGGCAGCCCCGCCAACAGTCTGTGTGTTTTTCATCTTATTTTTATTTTTAGTGTGTGTTAAAACTATGTGTAAATGTTCTCCGGTTTGTTTAATGTGGGTGGAGGGGGAGGAGTTGGGGAAACTATTTTTCAGTTTCTTACCTTGCTGGAGATGCGATTAATTTTTGCTTTGCATCTCCGGGCACTCCGCGGCCTGAGGATTTACCACAAAAGCTCGCAGTCTCATGAGAGGCTAGTCGGGAAGCTCCAACGACGCAAAGGCTCGACCAGCCCCGACGTGGGGTCCGATCGTCCGTTGCGGGGGGGCTGACATCTCCCCCCCCCCCTCCCCCCCCCGATGCAGGAGCTGATCGCCTCGATGCGGAGGGCCCAAACGGTGCCGGCTACGGGAGTCAAGATTGTCCCATCAACAGAGGGTTCGAGGCCCCCGACCACAGGAGAGCTAAGGGAAGAGATTTGAACATTTTTTCGCCTTCCATCACATGAGCCACCCCAGCCACAGACTGCTTACCCTCCTCCCATCCGGGAGGCGCTACAGGTCCCTCCGTTGCCGGACCAGCAGGTTCAGGAACAGTTTCTTCCTTGCGGCTGTTACAATACTTAACTCTGCACCTCGGTGATTGCCAGTCACCCCCCCCCCCGGACACTCCTTCCCCCAGTATAATTGCACTACTGATACTGTTTGTACATATATATATTTTTTGCCGTTCATTATTCTAAGTTCGCTCTTCTGGGGAGAAGCTAACTGCATTTCGTTGTCTCTGTACTGTACACTGCACAATGACAATTAAAGATTGAATTGAATGAGGAATGTGGGGGAGGCACTGTGGTGGATGTTTATGTTAAAATTGATGTGTGTTCGTTGCTTTTTATTTGTATGACTGGCTTGACAAATTAAATTCCTCGTATGTTGCAAAACATACTTGGCTAATAAAGTATTATTGAGATAGTGATTGATTGTGCACATAAGGGCCAATTTACAGAGGCCAATTAAACTACAAACCTGCACATCCTTGGCATGAAGATGGAAACTAGATGTGCCCCTCATGTGCAGGAACTCGATGCAAAAGTGGGACAACATAAAATCAGTGTGAACAGCTGATGGTTGGCGTAGACTTGGCGGGCATAAGGGCCTGTTTCATGCGGTATCTCAAACTAAAATAAACTAAACCATTCTCCCAAAAGGACACAAAGTGCTGGAGTAACTCAGCTGGTTAGGCAGCATCTCTGGAGAACATGGATAGGTGATGTTTCGTTTCAGGACCCTTCTTCAGACTGATTGTCATGGCTGAGAGAAACAGGAAGAGAGGTAGGGGTGGGACAAAGCCAGGCAAGTGATAGCTGGATACAGTGAGGGGGTTTATTGACAGGTGGGTGGACAAAGGCCAGAAATGAAAAGGAGACAACATTGTGTGGGATAAGTGGAAAAAAGGCAAGAAATGTGAATCCACAGGACATTGACAAAAGAGTCTGCCAAATACACCACCTTCATCACGCCTTTTGGGCGCTACTATTTTAACCGTCTACCCTTTGGCATAGCATCAGCCCCCGAGCACTTTCAAAGGATGATGATGACAGAAGTGACCGGTGACCTGGAGGGGGTACTGTGTCACATGGATGACATCCTGGTCTGGGGACAGACGCAGGAGGAGCATGATGTGCGGCTGCATGCGGTGCTAGAGAAGCCATATAAGGCCGGCATTACGCTCAACATGGACAAATGTGAGCTCACACGCCACACAGTCAGATTCCTGGGTCATGTGATTTCAGCAGATGAAGTGAAGCCAGATCCAGAGAAGACGAGAGCAGTACAAGAAATGGATGCACCCAAAAATGTCAGCGAACTCAGGAGTTTTCTGGGCATGGTCAATCAGCTGGGCCGCTTCTTGCCTAACCTGGCTGAAAAAGAGAAAGTGCTACGAGACCTGCTGTCCAAGAAGAACCACTGGTATTGGGGGACAGAGCAGCAGGCCGCCTTTGATCAGTTAAAAACAGAGCTGTCATCCACACCGGTGCTCACATTGTACAACCCAAACAGTGCTCTAAAGATCTCTGCTGATGCCTCTTCCTTTGGGCAGTCCTGCTGCAGAAAAGCGATGCCATGTGGTCACCTGTGGCATATGCGTCCAGGTCAATGACACCAACAGAGCAGCGTTATGCTCAAGTAGAGAAGGAGGCATTGGCTGCGACGTGGGCATGTGAAAGGTTCAGCTGTTTCATCCTGGGAAGACCATTCGAGCTGGAAACTGACCACAAGCCGTTGGTGAGTCTGCTGGGAGGGAAAGCTTTGGATGACCTCCTACCAAGAGTCCAAAGATTTAGGATGAGACTCATGAGGTACAACTATACAGTCAATCATGTCCCTGGCAAAAGCCTGGGGACAGCCGACACCTTATCGCGTGCTCCTCAGAGAGCCGCAAGAACACACAGACACAAGCCTATTAGAGGACACCAACATCTATGTAGACTCTGTCATCAGCAACATTCCTGTCTGTGGAGATTATCTGAGCAGCCTACGTGAGCACCTGCGGGCAGACAGCACATGCTCTGCACTGATGGAGTACTGCACAGACGGCTGTCCCGACAAAAGCCAACTGCAGGGAGTGCTGAGACATTACTGGGCTGATAGAGCAGTGCTGACTGTGCACGATGGGCTGCTGCTGCGGGACACGAGGCTCGTCATCCCATCAGACTTACAAGGTGATGTGCTGCAGAGACTACATGAGGGACACCTGGGGTGACAAAGTGCAGGGGCCGGGCCAAACAGACGGTATGGTGGCCAGGACTCAGCAGCCAGCTGAATGACATGGTGCTGAAATGTAGAACCTGCATCCAAGAGAGAAGGAATGTCAAAGAGCCGCTGATGCCAACGGAGATACCAGACAGGCCTTGGCAAACCTTGGGAGCTGACCTATTCACGCTGAAAGACAAGACATCTACTAGTAGTAGATTATTTCTCAAGGTATGTGGAAGTTGCGCTGCTGTCACCCACAAGGTCCACAGATGTGGTGGTACACCTGAAATCCATGTTTTCTCGTCATGGAATTAGTGAAGTTCTTAAAAGTGACAATGGGCCCCAGTTCTCAGGTAGCCACTTTAAAGCCTTTGCAGCAGAGTATGGCTTTGTGCACATCACGAGCAGCCCCAGGTTTCCTCAGAGCAATGGTGAGGCGGAACGCACTGTACAAACCGTGAAAAACCTGCTAACAAAGGCGTCAGACCCATATCTTGCATTGTTGGCCTACAGAGCAACAACCCCTCTACAGAACGGCTATAGCCCGGCCGAGCTGTTGATGGGGCGCCACCTCTGCACTACTGTTCCTGCCCTTCCAACCCTGCTGAATCTAGTTTTGCCTGACTACAACGCGCTGCGGGCCAAAGAAAGAGAGAAGAGGTGGAACGACGCAAGATCCTTCGACAAGAGGCACGGAGCGAGAAATCTGGAGCCACTAGTACCTGGGGAGGAAGTGTGGATCACCGATGCACGAGTGCAGGGCAAAGTGCTATCTACACACAATACCCCTCGCTCTTATATCGTCTAGGTGCCTCAGGGCACACTGAGGAGGAACCGGCAGCACTTGGTGTCACTGCAGACCAACAGTGGGGTAGTCAACGCTGATGAGCCACCGGTGGGAGAAGATTCAGCTCCACCAGAGCCAGCTCCACCAGTGACAACATCACCCAGCAGAGAGGGCCCCACTACAGAGACTGTGCGGACCAGGTGTGGGAGAGAGGTTAGAAAGCCGAAGAGACTTGATTTGTGATTTATTGATCTGTTTTCTACAATAAAGAAAAAGAGAGAGTGAAATGTGATGTGAAATTGTTCTGTAAACCTGGTACATTTACCTGAAACCTGAGAGTTCCTAAGTTTTGAAGAACACAGCCTGCTAAAGTAATAGTTCACAGTATGGTAACGCGGAAGTTATTTTATTTCTATTTTGCATGCTTGAATCAGGGACATGTCTTCCAGCAAAAGGGCAGAATAAACCCCTTAAGACCTGCAGAGACAAAGGTAGTCCACCCTTTGTTCTCAAAGAAAGGGAGATGTGGTATTATGGGAATAATAGTGGAAGGAATGCAGTGGCCGGAGGTGACGTGGGAACCCGGGGGTGTGGCAGATAGGGAATTGCCCGGGCATGCCCACGAGCAGGCAGTTGCTGTACAGAGTTGCTAAATAAAGATATACTCCGTTTACGTTGTGGTACGAGCTTTATTATACAAAGAAACGCGACAAAAGTAGATCCATTTGTACATGGGTGATGGCTGAATGAAGCCTGATGTATGTTAGGGCAGCAGAGTCTTGGATGGTATCAAACTGGTGGCAAGATGAAGAAAGCCTAAGAAAGATGAAGAAATATTTTGTCAGATTTGGTGGATACCGTTTCCTGAAAGATTTTGCTAAAGTGACCCATGCTCTTTAGAGGAGGGTTTGGATCGTGATGAAAAATTACATCTCATTAAAAACATCGTAAAATGTCCAAATCACATCCAGATGATATGTCAGGTATATCACAAAATAATTGAATGTTGGAAATGTAAACTTAATAAACAGTGCCAAAGCAATAAGAGAAACTTCATATTCCAGAAGATGAAACAGATTTAAAAAAAGGATTTTGTCACAATAGAACACAAAAAAGGAAAGGTCTTCACTTTCCCCCGTCCCTTCCACCCACGTCCCTCACTCTGGCTTTCTATTTCACTGTTTTTCTCTCCTTGCCTGTGCCCTTTAGTCTCCTTTTCATCTCTAGCCTTTGTCCACCCATCTGCCTGTACCCACCCCATTCACCTGTATCCACCTATCACTTCATCCCTGGTTTCCAGCTTCCCCCCCCCCCACCCCTTTACAATCAGATTGAAGAAGGGTTCCAAGTCAAAATCTGGCCTATCCATGTGCTGCAGATATGTTGCTGGCCTGTTGAGTTACTGCAGCACTTTGTGTTCAACAAAAGCTCCACACAGTTAAGTTTGATATCTTTGAATGATAGAAAGATAATTGTAGTAAGTTATGGGGGAAAAAACAATGTTACAGGAATTATAGATCACCGTAAATCAATCATTAGAAAATCTAACGCTTTAAATCAGGTGAGGGAATGGTTCAATTAATCTCTACTCCATTGAGGACATGTACTTTGTCTATGGAATGGGTGTACTACAATACTGAGTACTATATTCTGCATTCTGTAACGTCCCCTTTGCTCTATCTTTTGTTCTTGAGTTGATGTACAGTGTATCTGATCTCCTAGAGTCATACAGCGTGGAAACAGGCCCTTCGGCCCAACTTGCCCATGCTGACCACCATGGCCTATCTCACAAGTCTCACCTGCCTGCATTTGGCCCATATCCCTCTGAACCTATCCTATCTATGTACCTGTCTAAATGTTTCTTAAACGTTGCGATCGTACCTGCCTCAACTACCTTGTTCCATACGCCCACCATTCTTTGTGTAAAAAAATGGCCCCTCAGGTTCCTAAAAAATCTTTCGCCCCTCACCTATGTCCTCTAGTTCTCAACCTATTGGTCGTGACCTGTTGGATAGCAACCAAACAAAGCTCACATTTCTCTGTAGTAAATTCCGTCAACAATTCCTCAGCCCACCTAGCCAACTAATCAAGACCATGCTGCGATATTTGACAACCATCTTCACTATCTGCAATACCACCCACTTTGGTATCATCTACAAACTTGCTCGTCTTGCCATGTACATGCTCACACAAATCATTGATATAGATGACAAACAGTAAGGGTCTTTCTGCTGAAGTAATACTTAGT
Source organism: Raja brachyura (assembly GCA_963514005.1). The sequence continues at coordinate 66,824,394 of OY740786.1, forward strand.
ATGTCCAGGATATAAGGAGCACAGATAATCAACAAGATTTTGCCTTGGTTGAACTAAAAGCAAAGAGTGAGCATGGATGAGAAGATGAGGCAATTCTGTATCTCATCAGCAATTATTTTTTGGCAAAAGGTTATGGAGCAATGAAGGAATTATTGCATGTTTCCCCATCTAAATATATGAATTCATTATTGCAGTGTATTAACGAAGTACAACAAGGAACAAAATAACTTTTTAAAAGCAACTTGGCCTCGGGTGTTGACTGGTTAGGTTTTATTGTCATAAGTACCAATGTACAGTGAAAAGCTTTGTCTTGCATGTTATCTAATCAAATCACATTCACCATAGACACAATCATAGATGCAATAGATTGTGTCATTATATAAGAAATAAAGTGGACGAGCTCGAGGCTCAGTTAGAAATTGGCAAGTATGATGTTGTGGGAATTACAGAGACATGGCTGCAAGAGGGCCAGGGCTGGGAACTGAATATTCAAGGGTATTCAAGGGCATGCGTCCTATTGAAAAGACAGACAGGTGGGCAGAGGGGATGGGGTAGCTCTGTTGGTGAGGAATGAAATTCAGTTCCTTGTGAGGGGTGATATTGAAACAGGAGATGTGAAGTCAGTATGGATAGAACTAAGGAATTGTAAGGGTAAAAAGACCCTAATGGGACTTATCTACAGGCCCCCAAACAGTAGCCTGGATATATGGTGCAAGTTGAATTAAGAGTTAAAATTGACATGTCGTGAAGGTAATGTTGCGGTTGTTATGGGAGATTTCAACATGCAGGTAGACTGGGAAAATCAGTTTGGTACTGGACCCCAAGAAAGGGAGTGTGTGGAGTGCCTCCTTGATGGATTCTTAAAGCAGCTTGTACTGGAACCTATCAGGGAGAATGCAATTCTGGATTTAGTGTTGTGTATTGAAGCGGATTTGATAAGGGAACTTGAGGTAAAGGTGCCATTAGGAGGTACTGACCTTAATATGATAAGTTTTAATCTACAGTTTGAGAGGGAGAAGGGTAAATCGGAGGTGTTGGTATTACAGTTGAACAAAGGGGACTATGGAGCCATGAGGGAGGAGCTGGCTAAAGTTGACTGGAAAGATACCCTAGCAGGGATGACAGTGGAACAACAATGGCAGGTATTTTTTGGAACAATACAAAAGGTGCAGGATAAGTTAATTCCAAAGAGGAAGAAAGATTCCAAGGGGAGTAAGGGGTGACTGTGGCTGACAAGGGAAGTCAAGTCAAGTCAAAGTCAAAAGAGTTTATTGTCATGTGTCCCTGACAGGACAATGAAAATCTTTCTTTGCATAGCACAACAGAACATAGAAGGCATTGACTACAATTCTATACATAAATGCACCCATGACTTAATAAATTAATAAAGTGCAAATAACAGATGGAGGGATATTAATGTTCAGAGTTCCGAGCCAGGTTTAATAGCCTGATGGCTGTGGGGAAGTAGCTATTCCTAAACCGGGTTGTTGCAGTCTTCAGGCTCCTGTACCTTCTACCCGAAGGTAGCAGGGAGATGAGTGTGTGGCTAGGGTGGTGTGGGTCCTTGATGATGCTGCCAGCCTTTTTGAGGCAGCGACTGTGATAAATCCCCTCGATGGAAGGAAGGTCAGAGCCGATGATGGACTGGGCAGTGTTTACTACTTTTTGTAGTCTTTTCCTCTCCAGGGCGCTCAAGTTGCCTAACCAAGCCACGAAGCAACCAGTCAGCAAGCTCTCTACTGTACACCTGTAGAAGTTAGAGAGAGTCCTCCTTGACAGACCAACTGGTCAGGGACAGTATAAAAATAAAAGAGAAGTATAGATGAGCAGGAAGCCAGAGGATTGGGCAACTTTTAAAGAGCCACTAAAAAGGCAATACGGGGAGAAAAGATGAGGTACGATGGTAAACTAGCCAAGATTATAAAGGAGGATAGCAAAAGCTTCTTTAGGTATGGGAAGAGGAAACAATTAGTTAAGACAAAGTTGGTGAATTTATTATGGGAAACAAGGAAATGGCGGACGAGTTGAACAGGTACTTTGGATCCGTCTTCACTAAGGAAGACACAAATCCTGATATACTAGTGGCCAGAGGATCTAGGGTGACTGAGGAACTGAAGGAAATCCACATTAGGCAGCAATTGGTGTTGGGTAGACTGATGGGACTGAAGGCTGATAAATCCCCAGGGCCTGATGGTCGGCATCCCAGGGTACTTAAGGAAGTGGCTCTCGAAATTGTAGACGCATTGGTGATCATTTTCCAATGTTCTATAGACTCAGGATCAGTTCCTGTGGATTGGAGGGTATCTAATGTTATCCCACTTTTTAAGAAAGGTGGGAGAGAGAAAACAGGGAATTATAGACCAGTTAGCCTGACATCGGTAGTGAGGAAGATGCTGGAGTCAATTATAAAAGATGAAATTGCGGCACATTTGGATAGCAGTAGCAGGATCGGTCGAGTCAGCATGGATTTACGAAGAGGAAATCATGGGTTGACGAGTTGAACAGGTACTTTGGATCCGTCTTCACTAAGGAAGACACAAATCCTGATATACTAGTGGCCAGAGGATCTAGGGTGATTGAGGAACTGAGTCACCCTAGATGACTAATCTTCTTGAATTTTTTAAGGATGTAGCTAGAAAAATGGACAAGGGAGAGCCAGTGTACTTGGACTTTCAGAAACAATTTGATAAAGTCCCACATAGATTAGTGGGCAAAATTAGGCACATGGTATTGGGGGTAGGGTGCTGACATGGATAGAAAATTGGTTGGCAGACAGGAAACAAAGAGTAGGGATTAACGTCTCCCTTTCAGAATGGCAGGCCGTGACTAGTGGGGTACCGCAAGGCTTGTAGCTGGGACCGCAGCTGTTTACAATATACATTAATGATTTAGATGAAGGAATTAAAAGTAACATTAGCAAATTTGCAAATGACACTAAGCTGGGTGGCAGTGTGAACTGTGAAGAGGATGCTATGAGGATGCAGGGTGACTTGGACAGGTTCGGTGAGTGGGCAGATGCATGGCAGATGCAGTTTAATGTGGATAAATGTGAGGTTATCCACTTTGGTGGCAAAAACAGGGGGGCAGATTATTATCTAAATGGAGTCAAGTTGGGAAAAGGGGAAGTACAACGGGATCTGGGGATCCTTGTTCATCAGTCACTGAAAGTAAGCATGCAGATACAGCAGGCAGTGAAGAAAGCAAATGGCATGTTAGCTTTCATAACAAGAGGAGTTGAATATAGGAGCAAAGAGGTCCTTCTGCAGTTGTACATGGCCCTAGTGAGACCACACCTGGAGTATTGTGTGCAGTTTTGGTCTCCCAATTTGGGGAAGGACATTCTTCCTATTGATGTTGGCGGAGTCCAGAACCAGGGGCCACAGTTTAAGAATAAGGGATAAGCCATTTAGAACGGAGATGAGGAAAAACATTTTCACGTAGAGTTGTGAGTCTGTGGAATTTTCTGCCTCAGAATGGGGTGGAGGCTGGTTTTCTGGATACTTTCAAGAGAGAGCGAGACAGAGCTCTTAAAGATAGCGGAGTCAAGGGATATGGGGCGAAGGCAGGAACGGGGTACTGATTGTGGATGATCAGCCATGATCACATTGAATGGCGGTGTGGCTCGAGGGGCTGAATGGCCTACTCCAGTACCTATTGTCTATTGAAACAATCAAGTCAAATTCAAGTGCAATAGATAGAGCAATGGGGAAGGAGAAAGGGTAATAGATAGAGCAAAGGGGAAGATACAGATTACAGAATATAGTTCTCAGAATTGTGGTGCATTGGAACACATCCATTCCCTAGACAAAGTGCAATGTCCTCAATAGGGTAGAGGTGAATCAACCTCCAGACAGAGCTGTTCCCAAACTAAGTTGTGATGCAACCTGACAAGGTGTGTGGAGTTTGCTTTGTGGAGTTTGTATGTTTTTCCTGTGACCACGTGGAATTCCTCCAAGTGTTCCGGTTTCCTTCCACATCGCAAAGACATGCTGATTTGTATGTTAATAGGGCAGTATCTTAGCTTATGGAAGGACCATCACAAGCATGAAAACAGGGGGGAAGAAGCTGTTCCTAAGTCTGGTGGTGTGAGCTTTCAAGCTTCTGTACCTCCTGGCGGATGGGGGCAGGGAGAAGAACGAATGATTGGAGTGGGACAAGTCTTTGATTATGTTGGCTGCTTTGTAGATGGAGTCAATGGTGGGAAGTCTGGTCTGTGGGATGGATTGGATTAAATCTACAACTCTGCAAATTTATTGCAGTCTTGGACAGAGCTGTTCCCAAACCAATCTGTGAGGCAACCCAACAGGTTGTGTGGAGTTTGCTGCGTGGAGTTTGTATGTTTTTCCTGTGACCGCATGGAATTCCTCCAAGTCTTCCGGTTTCCTCCCACGCGCTGGTCTGTAGGTTAATTGTAAATTTCCCCCAGGTGTGCAGGGAGAGGATGCGAAAGCAGAATAACTGAACTGGTGTGAATGGCTGATCAATGGTCGGCATGGACTGGTTGAGTTGAAGGTCCCGTTTCCATGCAGCATCTTACAATCAATCAATCAATTCAATCAACCAATAAGACTCTTACAGTTATTGCAGTTTGCAAATACAATTACTATTTGAACATGGTCAACTTGATTACTGTATACCATAAATTTAAAACATTGGACTTTGAATGGGCATGCAACTACATGTTGTTTGGGCATGGAAAGTATTAAAACCAATTTTGGAGATTGTGTTTAGTTAGAGTGTTCCAAAGAGTCAAAATCCTCGGAATAAATAAATATAAATATAAAAATCGGAAGGCATTCAAAGTTTCTATTGTAGCTCTCACTTGATACCAGGTACTAAATGGTCTCACTGGACAATTAGAAACATAGAAAATAGGTGCAGGAGTAGGCCATTTGGCCCTTCAAGGCAGCACTGCCATTCAATATGATCATGCCAAAATCAGTACCCCGTTCCTGCTTTTTCCCCATATCCCTTGATTCTGCTAGCCCTAAGAGCTAAATCGAACTCTCTTGAAGACATCCAGTGAATCGGCATCCACACCCCTCTGTGGCAGAGGATTCTACAGATTCACAACTCTCTGGGTGAAAAGGTTTGTCCTCATCTCAGTTCTAAATGGCCTTATTCTTAAACTGTGACCCCTGGTTCTGGACTCCCCCAACATGGGGAACATTTTTTCCTGAATCTAGCCTGTCCAATCCCTTAAGAATTTTGAAGGTAGACAAAAGTGCTGGAGAAACGCAGCGGGTGCAGCAGCATTTATGGAGCGAAGGAAATAGGTAACTTTTCGGGCCGAAACCCTTCTTCAGATCCCCCTTAAGAATTTTATATGTTTCTATAAGATTCCCTCTAAATACCAGTGAATTCTCAGTAAAGCTCTCAACAGACTTTGTTCCGGGACACAAAATCTTCTGTGTTCACACCTGGTGCTGAAGGTATGCAACAGGTCAGTGTATTGCTATACAGGGTTAAGAAATCTCGAGCAGTTAAATTAATAGAATGGGCAGATCTCAATATTAACATTACAGAGAAAGCAATCAAGAAACAAACTCAGAACTCACCGATGGATTTACTTTATAGAAGAATCAGAATAACCAGAGATGATATCAACCTCTGGCTATCGGACTCGGGACATATAAATTTATAAATGTTTTTACCTTCTATTTAAGATTGTTTTCCTTAAGGACACCACTTACTAATCCTATCTTAATTATATCTAAAATGAAAGTCAAAGCACAAAAGTATTGCAGTTTTTAAAATGACATGGGATGTGACACAGGCACTTGAAACAATTTCACAGGTTGTCATAATATGCAAAACATAATTGTAATCTAAAATACCAAAGTAGATAAGGAATGGAATTTTAGATCGCTTTTCTAGCAGGCTATTCTAGACTGGGTATTGAGTAATGAGGAAGGGTTAGTTAGCAGTCTTGTTGTGCGTGGCCCCTTGGGCAAGAGTGACCATAATATGGTTGAGTTCTTCATTAGGATGGAGAGTGACAAAATTAAGTCAGAAACAAGGGTTCTGAACTTGAACAAAGGTAACTTTGAAGGTATGAGATGTGAATTGGCCAAGATAGACTGGCAGGTGATTCTTAAAGGGTTGACAGTGGATGTGCAATGGAAGGTATTTAAAGACTGCATGGATGAAGTACAAAAGTTGTTCATACCAGTTTGGCAAAAGAATAAATCAGGGAAGGTGGTGCATCCATGGATAACAAGGGAAATCAGGGATAGTATAAAAACAAAAGATGAGGCATACAAATTTGCCAGAAAAAGCAGCCTACCGGAGGACTGGGAGAAATTCAGAATGCAGCAGAGGAGGACAAAGGGCTTAATTAGGAAAGGGAAAATAGATTATGAAAGGAAATTGGCAGGGAACATAAAAACTGACTGCAAAAGTTTTTATAGATATGTGAAGAGAAAGAGACTAGTTAAAACAAATGTTGGTCCCTTGCAGTCAGAAACAGGTGAATTGATCATGAGGAACAAGGACATGGCAGACCAATTGAATAACTACTTTGGTTCTGTCTTCACTAAGGAAGACATAAATAATCTGCTGGAAATAGCAGTGGAACGGGCGTCAAATAAGATGGAGGAACTGAGTGAAATCCAGGTTAGCCGGGAGGTGGTGTTGGGTAAATTGAACGGATTGAAGGCCGATAAATCCCCAGGGCCAGATAGTCTGCATCCCAGAGTACTCAAGGAGGTAGCCACAGAAATAGTGGATGCATTAGTGATAATTTTTCCAAATTCCTTAGATTCTGGAGTAGTTCCTGAGGATTGGAGGGTAGCTAATGTAACCCCACTTTTTAAAAAAGGAGGGAGAGAGAAAGCGGGGAATTACAGACCAGTTAGTCTAACATCGGTAGTGGGGAAACTGCTAGAGTCAGTTATTAAAGATGGGATAGCAGCGCATTTGGAAAGTGGTGAAATCATTGGACAAAGTCAGCATGGATTTACGAAAGGTAAATCATGTCTGACAAATCTGATAGAATTTTTTGAGGATGTAACTAGTAGAGTGGATAAGGGAGAACCAGTGGATGTGTTATATCTAGACTTTCAGAAGGCTTTCGACAAGGTCCCGCATAAGAGATTAGCATACAAACTTAAAGCACACGGTATTGGGGGTTCAGTATTGATGTGGATAGAGAACTGGCTAGCAGACAGGAGGCAAAGGGTAGGAGTAAACGGGTCCTTTTCAGAATGGCAGGCAGTGACTAGTGGGGTGCCGCAAGGCTCAGTGCTGGGACCCCAGCTATTTACAATATATATTAATGATTTGGACGAGGGAATTCAATGCAACATCTCCAAATTTGCAGATGATACCAAGCTGGGGGGTATAGTTAGGTGTGAGGAGGATGCTTGGAGGCTGCAGGGTGATTTGGATAGGCTGAGTGAATGGGCAGATGCATGGCAGATGCAGTATAATGTGGATAAATGTGAGGTTATCCACTTTGGTGGCAAAAACATGAGGGTAGACTATTATCTGAATGGTGGCAGATTAGGAAAGGGGGAGATGCAACGAGACCTGGGTGTCATGGTACACCAGTCATTGAAAGTAGGCATGCAGGTGCAGCAGGCAGTGAAGAAAGCAAATGGTATGTTAGCATTCATAGCGAAAGGATTTGAGTATAGGAGCAGGGAGGTTCTACTGCAGTTGTACAGGGTTTTGGTGAGGCCACACCTGGAGTATTGCGTACAGTTTTGGTCTCCAAATCTGAGGAAAGACATCCTTGCCATAGAAGGGGTACAGAGAAGATTCACCAGACTGATTCCTGGGATGTCAGGACTTTCATATGAGGAAAGATTGGATAGACTCGGCTTGTACTCGCTGGAATTTAGAAGATTGAGGGGGGATCTTATAGAAACTTACAAAATTCTTAAGGGGTTGGACAAGCTAGATGCTGGAAGATTGTTCCCGATGTTGGGGGAGTCCAGAACAAGGGGTCACAGTCTAAGGATAAGGGGGAATTCCTTTAGGACCGAGATGAGGAAAACATTCTTTACACAGAGAGTGGTGAGTCTCTGGAATTCTCTGCCACAGAAGGTAGTTGAGGCCAGTTCATTGGCTATATTTAAGAGGGCGTTAGATGTGGCTCTTGTGGCTAAAGGGATCAGGGGGTTTGGAGAGAAGGCAGGTACGGGATACTGAGTTGGATGATCAGCCATGATCACATTGAATGGCGGTGCAGGCTCGAAGGGCCGAATGGCCTACTCCTGCACCTATTTTCTATGTTTCTATGTTTCTATGTTTTCCTTGATTTCCCACAGGTCATGAATATCCTTTCAGCATTAAAATGAGTCGCATTCAAGGTGCAAGTGGACGGACACAAGGGATCAAGGACTCGATCTATCAAGATCTCCAGGTGCCATTCGTTGTGGAGCAGCTGCCAGTGGACATGCAGTGCCAATTCATCTTGAAGCCAAGTCACCTAGCATCGTTTCAGCAGATGGCTGGTTAGTACTCCTCATACTTACTGGTTAATCAAATCAGTATGTGGTTACTTGTTTATTATTTACGTAGTTTATAGAACTGTTATGGTACAAGCAGGATTGAGCGTTCAATAATACACAAAGTGCTGGAGTAGCTTGCTCAGGTTAAAGTCCAATTGCCATTTCTCCGCCTATTTCTGCAACAGAAGTGGTAGGGCTCTGGGGAGTGTTATAGAGCAGAGGGATCTAGGCGTGCAGGTGCATATTTCCTTGAAGGTGGAGTCAAAGGCAGATAGGGTAGTCAAAAAGGCTTTTAGCACATCAGCCTTCATCGGTCAGAGTATTGAGTATAGAAGTTGGGACGTCATGTTGCAGCTGCAGTATATAAGATGTTGGTGAGGCCGCATTTAGAGTATTGTGTTCAGTTCTAAGCACCATGTTATAGGAAAGACTAGACTAAGTGGGACCTGTTGGGTCCCAGCTTCACACGGGAGGGCTGGTCCCCCAATGCAATATTCCACCTCTCCACCAATTCCAATATACACAGACTCACACACACATACACACACACTCTCACACACACACACACACACACACACACACACACATACACTCACACACTCATACACACTCACACATTCAGTCACACACATACACTCACACACACACACATACACTCACACACACATTCAGTCACACACACTCACACAAACACATTCTCACACACATACACACACACACACTCACACACACATACACTCACACAGACACACACACACATGCACTCACACACACATGCACTCACACATACATACACACACACACACTCACACAGACTCACATACACACACACACATACATTCACACACACACTCACACATCTACACACATGCACTCACACACACATGCACTCACACACACACATGCACTCACACACGCACTCACACACACATGCACTCACACACACACATACACACACACACTCACACAGACTGACATACACACACACACACACACACTCACATACACACACATACATTCACACACACACTCACACATCTACACACACACACACATCTACACACACTCACACATCTACACTCACACACACACACAGACTCACACACACACACAGACTCACATACACACACACACATACACACACACACTCACACACACTCATGTACTCACTCACTCTCACTCACACACACTGACTCACACACCATATATATGACAGTAAACTTTCTTGAATCTACTTACACAGCTGAGCGCAGCCTCTCCACTATGGGGCTTCCACAGTCAGCGACACATCCGCAATCAGCGTGACCTCTGCACTTACCAGAAATTACGCAATCAGTGCGACCTCTGCACTCACTGGATATTACGCAATCAGCGCAGTTTCAAGCACAGGCAGGGCAGCAGGCCAAACAATTCATGGCATTGTCATTTCATTTAATTTCATTTCCAATTAAGCATTGCAGTTTCAAGCACAGGCAGGGCAGCAGGCCAAACAACTCATGGCATTGTCATTAAGGGCTAACAAATCATTTATTGCAAGTACATTGCAGACTCACAGTTCAGTTGATTCACAGCTTAGAATGACAGTTGTGGCCTCTCCCTCGCGATCTTGAAGAGTGACTGACTCACGTCCAGGCATCCGGGGTTTTTTAGTCCTGCCCCCCCCCCCCCCCCGTTACCTTCATCGCGGTGATTGACAGGCAAGAGGACAAATCAGCTGATCTCAAGGTTTTTAAAACATTCATAACCTTTTTATTTTTCATTGATGGGAAAATCCTCGGGGCTGGCTCAGCGGAGGAGGACTGTGAGTAAGATGGTCAAAAATCACAGAGATACAGGGTAGCGTTTTTTCTAAAATCTATATACAGCACAGACAGGAAGTGGTCAAGATGAGACTTTTAATTATATAGATGTTGTCAAGCTGGAAAGGGTACAGAGAAGATTTATGAGAATGTTGCCAGAACTCGAGGATCTGACCTATAGGGAGTGGTTGAGAAGGCTGGACCTCTATTCCTTGGAGCGCAGGAGGGGCGATCTTGTAGGGGTGAAGAATAGATCGGGTCGATGCTCAGAGTAGGGGAATCGAGGACCAGAGGACATAGGTTTAAGGTGAAGATAGACATAAAAAGTTGGAGTAACTCAGTGGGACAGGCAGCATCTCTGGAGAGTAGGAATGGGTGACGTTTCGGGTCGAGACCCTTCTTCAGACTGATTTAAGGTGAAGGAGAAAAGATTTAATAGGAATCTGAGGGGTAACTTTTTTACACAAAGGGTGGTGGGTGTATGGAACGAGCTGCCAGAGGATGTAGTTGAGTCGGGGACTATCGCAATGTTTAAGAAATAATTAGACAGGTACATGGATAGGACAGGTTTAGCGAGATATGGGACAAACATAGGCAGGTGCAGCTGGGACATTGGCCGGTGCGGGCAAGTTGGACCAAAGGGCCTGTTCCATGCTGTATGAATCTATGATCTATATGAGTATGTCAGTGTGTGTCATGAGTGAGCTCACTGGACTACACCTGGGACCGGGTTCTGGAATGGTTCCAGGACCCTCGAGTTCTTCAGACCAGCCGTGGCAAGCAGCAGTCCCCTGATGGGCAGCGGCCTGAGACTCGTTGCTACCATCCACCATAAATAAAGAGCCAATGAGAATGGGGTGTTAGACTTGTAACTTATTTAATCCTTTTCTAATTATTTTACTGTATTTCATTATACTTTAATAAACTTAGTTTGTAACCTAGAAGTATTCTTTCTCCATCAATGATTGAATCCTCAAAAGGATACAAATTTCTGGAGTAACACAGCAGGTCAGGCAGAATCTCTGGAGAACATGACCCTTCTTCGGATCATTTGTGTAAACTAGCATCTGCAGCTCCTTGTTTCTACGTTTTGACTACTCCACTGCAAAATCTCCTCAAGGTATGCCTGCTTTGAAGAAGTTCTCCTCTCAGTCTGAAGAAGTGTCATGACTTGAAACGTCAACTATCCATCTTCTCCAGAGATGCTACCTGACCCGCTGAGTTACTCCAGCAATTTGTGTAAACCAGCATCTACAGTTCTTTATTTCTAATACCCAATTCACCTCTACCCCATTGAGAACATCAGTTTTTGTCTATGAAACTCATACACCACCATACTGAGAACTATATTCTGCACTCTATCTTCCCCGTTGTTCTATATACTGTACTTGCATTTGATTGTATTTATGTATAGTATATCTGATCTGTTTGATTAGCAGGCAAAACAAAGCTTTTCACTGTACCTAAGTACATGTGACAATAATTAACCCATACCTAAACCTAAACAGATGGACAGGCTGATGAAGAAAGCTTATTGCCTTTCTCTGTAAGGGCAATGAATATATAAGTTAGGAAGTTATGTTGCAGTTATACTAAACATTAGTGAGGCCTCACATGGAGTATTGTGTTCCATGTTGGTCATCCTGCCAAAGGAAAGATGCTGTTAAGTTGGAAAGAGTGCAGAAAAGATTTACAAGGTGAGAATTCTGCATTTGTACACATTTTTACCGTTGGTGTGAGAGCGTTTTTCCAGAATTTAAGTATGAGTTTTTTTGCCATAATTAAGGAAACTCTTTTGGAACGAAGTCAGCTTAAAGCCGACTTCCATTGTTCCAAAAATAGTCAATTCTGCGTTCGGTTTAAGTTTTATTTTAAATAATTTTGTAAAAATTTCAAAGATTTAATTCCAAAATATTTGGATTTTTATGCAAAAAACAAAGGAATGTGCTATAGTTGCTTCTTGAGATCAACATTTATCACAAATGGGGGAAACATTTGGAAAGATTTTACTTATTTTAGTTTTCTAATAATATAATCTGTGTAGGGTTTTAAATTGGATTAGAATATGTCTTACATTGATCGAGCATTTATGCACATATAGCAAGTGTTTATCCCAACTCTCTTTCGAGATTTTTATAGCTAGTTCTTGTTCCCAATCTCTTCTAATTCTATTGGATGATGGTATTTCTATATTTAGGATGATATTATACAAGTATGATATTAAATTAGTTGAGTCCGCCTTTCTATTCATAGCTTCATCTAATAGGTCTGGTGTCAAATTTTGGTATTCTTGTGTATATTTTTTCAAATAATCACCGATTTGAAAATATTTAAAATATTGATTACTTCTCAGATTGTATTTAAGTTGTAGTTGTTGGAATGATAAAACATTTCCATTTTCATACATGTCTCCAAACGTTTTAATTCCTATTCTTTCCCAATGTGTAAATGATTTATCAATAGTTGATGGTTTAAATGACGGATTATTAACTATGGGAGAGAGAAGCGATAGATTTCTAAATTTAAGGGTTAATTTTATTTGTTTCCAAATTCTAATAGTACTATTAGAATAGTATTCGGGTAGAGGGGGCTAGGGTACGGGGTGAGGGGCAAGAGGCAGAAAAGGTAAGCACTCGGACCCAAAATGTAGGCGAGAAAGAGGAAAAAGATAATAAACAGAGAATAAGGGATGGTGGGTTTCTAAAATGTGTATATTTTAATGCTAGGAGCATTGTAAGAAAGGTGGATGAACTTAGAGCCTGGATTGACACCTGGAAGTATGATGTTGTGGCGATCAGTGAAACATGGTTGCGGGATGGTTGTGATTGGAAACTAAATATTCCAGGATTTTGTTGTTTCAGGTGTGACAGAATTGGACGGACCAGAGGTGGAGGTGTTGCATTGCTTGTCAGAGAAGATATTACAGCAGTGCTTTGGCAGGATAGATTAGAGGGCTCGTCTAGGGAGGCTATTTGGGTGGAACTGAGAAGTGGGAACGGTGTAGCAACACTTTTAGGGGTGTATTATAGACCGCCAAATGGGGAGCGAGAATTGGAAGAGCTAATATGTAAGGAGATAGCAGACATTAGTAGTAAGCACAAGGTAGTGATTGTTGGGGATTTCAATTTTCCAAAAATAGACTGGGAAACACATTCTGTAAATGGGATGGATGGTTTGGAGTTTGTTAAATGTGTGCAGGATAGTTTTTTGCAGCAATACATAGAGGTATCGACCAGAGAAGGGGCAGTGCTGGACCTCCTGTTAGGAAATGAGGCCGGTCAGGTGACGGAGGTATGCATTGGTGAGCACTTCGGGACCAGTGATCACAATACCATTAGTTTCAATATAATTATGGAGAGAGTCAGAACTGGACCGAGGGTTGAGATTTTTGATTGGAGAAAGGCTGACTTTGAGGGAATGCATAATGATTTAAAAGGAGTGAATTGGGACATTTTGTTTTATGGGAAGGATGTAGAAGAGAAATGAAGGACATTTAAAGGGGAAATTGTAAGAATACAGAATCTTTATGTCCCTGTTCGGTTGAAAGGAAATAGTAAAAATCGGAGAGAGCCATAGTTTTCAAGGGAAATTGGACACTTGGTTCGAAAAAAGAGAGATATCTACAATGTTTATAGGAGACATGGAGTAAATGAGGTGCTAGATGAGTATAAAGAATGTAAAAAGAATCTTAAGAAAGAAATAAGAAGAGCTAAAAGAAGATATGAGGTTACTTTGGCAAGAAAGGTGAAAGTAAATCCAAAGAGTTTATACAGCTATATTAATAGCAAAAGGATAACGAGGGATAAAATTGGACCATTAGAGAGCCAGAATGGACAGCTATCTGCAGAGCCAAAAGAGATGGGGGGAGATATTGAACAATTTATTTTCTTCGGTATTCACCAAGGAGAAGGGTATTGAACTCTGTGAGGTAAGGGAAAAAAGTAGAGTAGCTATGGATACTATGAGATTCAAAGAGGAGGAAGTACTGACACTTTTGAAAAATATAAAAGTGGACAAGTCCTAGGACATTCAGGGAAGTTAGTGAGGAAATAGCAGGGGCTATGACAGAAATATTTCAAATGTCATTAGAAACGGGAATAGTGCCGGGGGATTAGCGTACTGCGCATGTTGTTCCATTGTTTAAAAAGGGTTCAAAGAATAAACCTAGCAATTATAGACCTGTTAGTTTGACGTCAGTGGTGGACAAATTAATGGAAAGGATACTTAGAGATAATATATATAAGCATCTGGATAGCAGGGTCTGATTAAGAACAGTCAACATGGATTTGTGCCTGGAAGGTCATGTTTGACAAACCTTCTTGAATTTTTTGAAGAGGTTACTAGGGAAATTGATGAGGGTAAAGCAGTGGATGTTGTCTATATGGATTTCAGTAAGGCCTTTGACAAGGTTCCCCATGGAAGGTTGGTTAAGATGGTTCAATCTTTGGGTGTTAATGGCGGGGTAGCAAGATGGATTCAACAGTGGCTGAATGGGAGATGCCAGAGAGTAATGGTGGATGGCTGTTTGTCAGGTTGGAATCCGGTGACCAGTGGGGTGCCTCAGGGATCTGTGTTGGGTCCACTGTTTTTTGTCATGTACATCAATGATCTAGATGATGGGGTGGAAAATTGGATAAGTAAGTATGCAGATGATACTAAGATAGGGGGTGCTGTGGATAATTAAGTAGATTTTCAAAATCTACAGAGAGATTTGGGCCGTTTGGTAGAGTGGGCTGAAAGATGGCAGATGGACTTTAATGCTGATAAGTGTGAGGTGCTACATCTTGGCAGGACAAATCAAAATAGGACGTACATGGTAAATGGTAGGGAATTGAGGAATGCTGTGGAACAGAGGGATCTAGGAATAACTGTGCATAGTTCCCTGAAGGTGGAATTGCATGTAGATAGGGTGGTAAAGAAAGCTTTTGGTGTGCTGGCCTTTATAAATCAGAGCATTGAATATAGGAGTAGGGAAGTAATGTTAAAATTGTACAAGGCATTCGTAAGACCAATTTCATTTCGGAGTCACGTGAGTGACTTCGTGAAGAGCCCGCCGGCGCGCATGCTCGACATATCGTCGTACCGCGTTGCTGCGACGGCTGGCGGTGGAGCGCGCTCCTCGCCAGCCCTTCAGAAGGGGCCACGGAGGTAAGTATTCTACCTTTAGTTGGTGGTCCTTGTTGTTGGTTTTGTCTTGCAGCAAGGACATGGATGGGAGTTCCAAGGGCCGGAGGACGTCAGGACGAGTTCGCCGGTCAACAGTTCCGGGGCCTTTACCATCGGCAGTACCTGCATCGCAGGCCGGGACTCAGGCGGAGATGTGGGTAAGCCCTGTGTTCACAGGTCCAGATCCGCCAGCACACCACAGCTCGGAGGAGTTCGACGAGGAGGAGTGTGGTGTGCCGCCAGAGCAGGGGGACCCTGCCATGGCAGTCAGGTCGTCAGCGGGCTCGCTGGCGACCTCGAGCTGGGTGCGTGCGGCTGCACGGCCTGTTCCACTCAGCCCTCCGAGTGGGAGGGCAGGAGCCCAGAAGCCTAACCCTGCCAGGGCTAAGGCATTGCCTGACACGGAGGAGCGGTCAGGTTCCAGGGAGAGACCGGGGGCGGCTGTGAGGTCCAGCCGGCACACCCCGACTCTCGACGCCGGGACGGGTCGGTCGAGTCGGGTCTTGTCACGGTCGCCGAGCCCCCCATGGATGGGTGGGCGAGACCATGCGTCGGCAACGTCCACGATATGGGCAGCCGGCAAGACTGCGCGGGCCCCAGGCAGCCATGCTTCGGCTGGTGCCGACACCTCGCCGCAAGTGCCCTTAGTGGCAGCGGCTTCAGCTCCCGCTAAACGGAGGCGGTTGAACACGCCCGCGCAGGAATCGCGCAGTTTCGCCTCGGCGGCTGTTAGCGACAACTACCGGCACCGGCAGGGCCTCGACGAGGTGCGGGCCGATGACTGGAGCCCGGTTTTCTTTTCAGAGCCGGAGGACTCCGACCACCTGAGTGTTCAGGGTGAAGGGCGTATTGACCGTATGGAGCGGCTGCTGGAGCTCCTGCTTCAACGTCAACAACAGCAGGGCAGCAACAGGCACAGGGCGTCTTCACAAACATCTACTATCAGCCTGGAGCAGCAGGAAGAAGTCCTCATTCAGGCAATGAGCCGTCACAAGGCTCCATCCAATTGCAACTCCCTCAACGTGCCTGTGGTCAATACGCCGATATGGGGCAACATCAGTGCGGCTATCCGTCAACAGGAGGTCAAACTGCAGCGGATCCTGAAGCTCCTCACGGCCGGTATTACCGCCTTTGTGCGGTCGGTGGACGGGGACGAATTGAATTTGGACCAGGAAGATGCCCTGGCCCTCCTGTGCGCGACCCAGCACGAAATTAACGGGTTTCGCAAAACCAGCATCCGCCCAGCGCTCAATCCAAAGTTTGCAGGATTGTGCAAACCACCGCCGCCGCCCCCGCCCCGTCAGCTCTTTGGGAAGGACCTCTCGAAGAGTCAAAGAGCTTGACGAGCAAGCCAAAACGGTGGGGATCATGCGCCCTCAGAGTGCCCCCACACCGTCAGGCTCAAAGTCTCCATACATTCGATCACGAGGGTCTGCCAGTACCTCGACGAGGACCCACCCTCAAGCTCCGCAACGACAGCAACATCAGACCCAGCACCAGGGGTCTTTTTTAGGACAGGGTCGGCAGAGACCCTGGTGGAAAACGAAGACGCCGCGCCCTCAAGCCAACCCAGCACCTCCACGTCCACACACGCGTGTCAAGGACCGCCGGTAACCACGGAGGTGAGGGGGTCTGGTTCTCTCTTTTCTCTCTGTTTAACTTCACATGTTGGTGGTCGCCTTCGGTGGTTTTTGGGTGCATGGGGTAATTTTACTGGTGACGAGTATGTGCTCGAACGTTTAAATTATCTGCTGCAGAACAGGCAGCCGGCTATAAGGAATTGTTAAGTCTTGAGCAAAGGAGTGATTAAGAGAGTGGTGCATGAGCCAGTTGAATTTGTTTCGAACATATTCACCAGACCTAAGAAGGATGGAAGTTGTCGTGTCATTATTGATCTAACCCGTTTGAATACTTTTGTAACATATTCTTATTTTAAAATGGATACGTTGAAACAACCAAATCATTGATTTCTCATGGTTGCTTTATGGCATGCATCGATTTAAAAGACGCATATTATTCCGTATCCGTCCAGAAATGTGACAGAAGGTTTTAAAATTCATCTGGATGGGGCAACTCTGGCAGTACAAGGCTTTGCCTAATGGGCTCACCACAGCCCTAGATTGTTCACTAAATTAGTGAAGCCAATTATGGCTTATTTGAGACAACGACACCATATAGTTATGGCCTATTTAGATGATGTCTTAATTGTGGGCCACACCCTGGAATTGGCTGAACAGGGTGTTGCAGCTGCTGTCAATATATTTCAACAATTGGGGTTTATTGTCCAGCCAGAGAAATCAAAGTTCTACCCTGCCCAGGTGATTAATTACCTAGGGTTCACGGTGAACTCTATAAGCATGAGGGTTACCATTCCAATTAACAAGATTGAGGAGGTTACCCAGGTGTGTCAAGATTTAATCCGCACCAATATACCATCGATTCGGCACTTAGCTACAATAATTGGGAAGCTGGTAGCTTTGTTTCCGGCAGCGCGATATGGACCTTTGCATTATCAGAATTTGCAAAGAGCTAAAATTGCTGCGTTAAAACAGAACGCTGGTCATTATGATTGGTCCATGCAGCTGCCGCCCGAAGCGATAAATGAGTTGCAATGGTGGGTGTGTCACATTAGCAACTCATTCAAGCCTATTAGGGAGGCTAATCCGGTGGTATATTTGCAAACTGATGCAAGCTCCAATGGTTGGGGAGCCACGAATAATTGCTCTAGTTGTGGTGGCAGATGGGACACCCTTGAATCAACGATGTTGTTAACTCAAGGGATTAACTATTTGGAGTTGCTGGCAGCATTCCACGGACTTCGTGCGTATTGTTCCAAGCTTGTTGGAGCACATGTCCGTCTCCAAATAGACAACACCACAGCTGTGGCATATTTAAACCATATGGGTGGTACCAGGCCAGTTTCGTGTGACAAATTGGCAAACTCAATTTGGCTCTGGTGTGTTCAAAGAGACATTTGGATTTCAGCTACCTATTTGCCAGGTGAGCTTAATACTGTGGCGGACACCAGGTCACGCAAATTTAATGACAATATTGAATGGATGTTGCATCCTGAGATCTTTTCTAAAGTCACAGCCAAATTTGGTAAACCGGACATTGACCTCTTTGCGTCACGGTGGAACCATCAGGTACCAACCTACGTTTCATGGGAACCAGATCCTGGGGCAATAGTGCTAGATGCATTCTCGCTGGACTGGGGGAAGTGGTTTTTCTATGCCTTCCCCCCCCATTTTGCCTCATCAGTCGGGTATTGGGAAAGATTCAGGCAGATGCTGCCAAGGGCATCCTCATTATACCCGACTGGCCCACACAGCCTTGGTATCCGGTGGTCTTTGACATGCTCAACGAACCTTGGGTCCTTTTGAAGGGTTGCCCACAATTGGTTACTCACCCTGTCTCAGGGGAGCCGCATCCCTGCCATGGCTATTTAAATTTGTTGGCTTGCAGGTTCTGAACAGGCCGTTAGTCCAATACGGCCTCTCGGCTCGGACCATGGATACCACCGGGGCGTCGTGTTGAGAGTCTACAAGGCGAAGATACCGCTCGCATATTAAGAAGTGGGAAGCCTACTGCAGCCGCTCTCGCATCACGTACGATGACGTGACAACAACCGACGTCCTGGAATTCCTCGCGGGGTTGCACCATGATGAACACTTAAGTTACAGTGCCATCAACAGCGCCAGAAGTGCGCTATCATTCTACCTCAGTTTGGAGGTAGGATCCAACAGGCTAGTGTCCAGACTCATGCGGGGTATATTCAATATGAATCCGCCTACACCACGCTATAATATCACCTGGGATGTCAGGGACGTATTAACCCTGCTCAGGACGTGGTCACCCATGGAAGGGCTCCAACTGGACCAACGCACCATGAAGCTGGTGATGTTACTAGCGCTGACTTCAGCTCAGAGGGTACAGACACTACACAAACTTCGTGTCGACAGAATGACGTCTACCCCCACAGAAGTAGTCTTTTTCATTGACGAGCTACTAAAGCAGCATAGACCTGGGTGCACAGGGCTGCAGCTGAAGTTCCCGGCATACCCCGCAGATGCTAGGCTATGTGTAGCCTCACATATCCGCCACTATGTCAAGGTGACGGCACGCATCAGAGGAATGGAGAGATACCTGCTTGTCACTCATAAGAGACCTCATCATCGAGTGACAGTCCAGACGATATCCATGTGGCTTCGAGTCGTCTTGGGTAAGTCAGGTATCGACACTAATGTGTTCAAGTCTCTTTCCAACAGGGCTGCATCGACGTCAACGGCGAGGGTCATGGAGGTGCCCATGGACCAAATTCTCACCACAGCAGGATGGGCTAATGAAGCTGTGTTCCAGCGTTTTTATAACAAGCCTGTTGCTGCTCCTCTACAGTTTGCAGAAGCCGTGCTGAATGCAGGTCACGAACGTGGAGATGTCCCCGCATGAGGGGTTTTGATTTGTTATTAATAACTCTGCTCTTGTTTTGCAGTATGAACTATTGAGCAAGTTTGTTCCTCCCATCTATCCCTGGTAGTGGTGTGTCAGCATGGACGTGGTCCAGGGCGTGTAATCACAGAAGCTTTGAAGTCTTCACGAAGTCACTCACGTGACTCCGAAATGAAATAGTAAGATTGAACGAGAACTTACCAGTTCGAAGGTTGATCTTTATTTTATGAGGAGTCGAAGTGAGGGATTTCGTGCCCTCCTCGCCCAACCCTCAATCACCTTCATCTGGTAATCTTAGTCACTTCAATCTTACTATGCGAAGTCATTTCTTTGTTGGTTTCTGTGATTCCACGCCGCTACTTTGAAGTATGTCGAGCATGCGCGCCGGCGGGCTCTTCACGAAATCCCTCACTTCGACTCCTCATAAAATAAAGATCAACCTTCGAACTGGTAAGTTCTCGTTCAATCTTACTATTCTGGAGTATGGTGTACAATTTTGGTCGCCTAATTATGGGAAGGATGTCAACAAAATAGAGAGAGTACAGAGGAGATTTACTAGAATGTTGCCTGGGTTCCAGCAACTAAGTTACAGAGAAAGGCTGAACAAGTTAGGTCTTTATTCTTTGAAGCGCAGAAGGTTAAGGGGGGACTTGATTGAGGTCTTTAAAATGATGAAAGGGATAGACAGAGTTGACGTGGATAAGCTTTTCCTATTGAGGGTAGGAAAGATTCAAACAAGAGGGCATGACATGAGAATTAAGGGACAGAAGTTTAGGGGTAACATGAGGGGGAACTTCTTTACTCAGAGAGTGGTGGCTGTGTGGAATGATCTTCCTGCAGAAGTGGTGGAGGCAGGATCGATTTTAACATTTAAAAGTAAAGTGGATAGGTATATGGACGGGAAGGTGTGTGGTCTGAGTGCAGGTAGATGGGACTAGGGGAAAATAAATGGTCGGCATGGACTGGAAGGGCCGAGAAGGCCTATTTCCATGCTGTAATTGTTATATGGTTATATGAATAATTGGATTTTTAGTGTATATTGTATTATTCAGTTTTATTGGTGAGAGAAGGATCGCTCCTATATTAAAAGGGGAGCAATCCTCTCTCTCCGTTACTATCCAATCCACCCGTTGGGCAGAATTGTCCAACTGGTGAATCACATTTTTTACATTTGCTGCCCAATAATAATACAAAAAATTATGCAGTGTTAGTCCACCAAATTCTTTCGGTTTGCAAAAATGTCTTCTTTGAATTCTATGGGATTTATAGTCCCATATAAAATTTGTGATATCAGAATCCAGTTTTTTTTAAAACTTTTTAGGTAAGTATATTGGTATTGATTGGAATAAATATAAAATTTGTGGTAGGAAGATCATTTTTATAGCATTTATTATGCGGCCTATTAAAGACATCAGAAGAGTTTTCCAAAATTTAATCAGAGCATTTAATTTAATAAGTAGGGGCATATAATTTGCATTAAATAAAGATTTATATTTTCTGGTGATTTCGATTCCCAAGTATTTAAATTTTTCTGTAGCAATTTTAAAAGGGAATTTTAACAAGTGTGTCGAGTCTTGAGGTTTTATCGTCATAATTTCATTTTTATTCCAATTTATTCTGTATCCTGAAAAGGATACAAATTTCTCTATTAGATTTAATATATTTGGTATACTGATTTGCGATTTTGTAATATACAGTAGTACATCATCTGCATATAATGATCTTTTATTATTTGAGAATTTTGTATTATAACCATGGATATTTGGATGTGTTCTAATGATTTCAGCTAGAGGTTCTATTACAAGAGCAAATAGCAGAGGTGATAGTGAGCATCCCTGTCTAATGCCCCTGGATAATTGAAATTTCGGAGACAACATGTTATTAGTTAATATTCTAGCAGTCGGCCTGTGATATAATAGTTTTACCCATGAGATAAAATTCTCTCCCATTTGAAATTTTTGCAATACTTTAACGAGGTAGTCCCATTTCACTTGATCGAATGCTTTTTCTGTGTCCAATGAAATAATTGATAAGTCTTGTTCTTCAGTTTTATATGTATGCATTATATTAAATAGACCTCTAAAATTATTGCATGAGTATCTCTTGGGTATAAACCCCGTTTGATCCGCATTTATTAATTTGCTAACATATTTACTTAATCTTCTTGCTAATGTTTTCGCTAATATTTTTTGATCTGTATTTAACAGTGCGATGGCTCTGTATGAACCAGGGTCTTCTAAATCTTTATCCTTTTTAGGTGTAAGTGTAATCGTTGATTCCGTTAATGTTTCTGGTAATGTTTGTTCTTTGAAAGCTTATGTATACATTTTTTGTAAATGTGGTGAAATTATCTCATAAAATCTTTTGTAAAATTCATTACTAAATCCATCCGGTCCTGGTGTTTTGTCATTCTTCAGTGAGTTTATTGTTTCTTCTATTTCTTTAATTGAGATGCATGCTCCTAATTCCTCTTGTTCGAGCAGATTAAGTTTTGGGAGATTACAGTTATCCAAAAACTCTATAACTTTAGTACTATCTGCTGACGTTTTAGATGAATATAAATTTTGATAAAATTGAGCAAATCTTTTATTAATATCATTAGGTAATGTTAACAATTCACCTTTATCTGATTTAATCTTTAAAATCGTATGATCTTTTTCCCATTTTTTCAATTGACATGCCTAAAGTTTTTGTGGTTTATCACCGAATTCAAAATTTTCCATTTTGTAATTTGAAATATTATTATAACTTTTGCAGATAATATTCTGTTTAATTTAAATTTCAATATTGTTATTTTATTAAGTTTATCTATAGGTGCAATCCTTGCAATCTTTTTCCACCCGATCAATTTTCACAGTTAATTCATCTTCCACCTCATCAATTTGTTTATTTAAATTACCAATTGAGTCAATAATTTTCTGATTCCCAAGATTAAAGTTCTCCAGCATACTTTTATTCCCAGAAGCAATCTCACCACTTAAATCTCTTACCGACTGCTTTATTTCTTCCAGCTCTTTGTCCTTTGTAGCCATTTCAGCCTTTGCAGCCCTTAGAGCCATTTCAGAGGCTAATTCAGAGGTTAATTCTTCAGATGCTTGCTGATTTTTCAAAAGATGTTTTGTAATGGATCTTTGAGGGCTTTGGGAAGGAATCACTTTTTTCATTTAAAAATGCCTTAAATCTCTGTTATTGTCGCGGTGATTTCTGATGACATCACCAGCACGACATCAGGCAGCTCCAGTAAGTGTTTTAAAATCGGTCCCGTCTTCCAAACCGGCATTTTAAGCGGATTATCGCATATTTCGGGAGCGGAGCTAAATGCTGCGCCTGTTCAGTGTTCCATGGCACCACCGGAAGCAAAATGATACCTTCTAAATTATCTTTGGATCTTAAACATGATGCATCTCATGGTAAATAATTACACTTTAAAGAGCTGGTAGAGCTCCTGTCTCACTATGCCAGAGACCTGGGTTCAACCATGACCTCAGGTGCTATCGGTGTGGAGTTTGCACATTCTCCCTGTGATGGCTGGGTTTCCTCCTGCTGCTCCGGTTTCCTCCCCCATCCCAAAGATGTGTGGGTATGTAGGCTAATAGGCCTCTGAATATTGCCTAGGGAGTGGATGAGAAAGTGGGATAACATAGAACTAGTGAGAATGGGTGATCAATGGTGGACTTAATGGATCAAATAACCTGTTTCCAAGCTGTATCTTTCAACCAATTTCAACCAATTCAATCAATCAAGATCAGTTTGATGTGGTTGTATTTTCCCACTGCAACTATTAATATGACAAACATACAAGGTGCATTTGTTTGAACTCATGCTGTCTTGATTTATTTCTACAATATATAGAGCATAGTGTAGAAAGGTTCTGCATAAACTAGTTAATTCAGTCAGGTGAGTCAAACAAGATCTCTCAAAGGATATTGGTCCTATCCACCTTTAATAGGTCCCACTTTACCTAGTGCATGTGATCTAAAATTCCTCCTGCACCATGTCATCAACAGTCATCAACGAGAGAATGTGCAAACTCCACAGATATACCTTCTTATTCTTAGTCTCGATAGGATATGGCACTGAAAGCAATTCAGGAATTAGGCCTTAGAGGTCCTGCTTTTTAATCTGCCCCATAAATTATAGGATTGTATCATTGTAGCAAGTCCCAATATGAACATGACCTCTGACTACTTAGTCTTCCTTGTTAAATTGCCCTGCAACCATCAGTGACATTCCTGACTTCTGCACTCGTAAGGCAGCACCCAACATATATTTATGTCCACGGCTACTCTCAATATCAAGAGAAGCACCACTCTCAATGTCAATTCTATTATGCTCCTATGTTATTACCTTTGGATTCTTCCTCCTCTCTTCTTGTGCATGTGACCCATCCATGGTGCAATGATCTTGGGTCGACAAAAGTGCTGGAGAAACTCAGCGGGTGCAGCAGCATTTATGGAACGAAGGAAATAGGCAACGTTTCGGGCCGAAACCCTTCTTCAGGCTGATGTGGGGGGGGGGGACAAGAAAGGAGAAAGGAAGAGGAGGGCAGAGGGAGAGCTGAGAAGGGGAGGAGTCAGCAAGGGCTACTGGAAATTGGAGAAGTCAATGTTTATGCCGCTAGGGTGCAAACTGCCCAAGCGGAATATGAGGTGCTACTCCTCCAATATTCGGTGGTGCTCACTCTGGCCATGGAGGAGGCCCAGGACAGAAAGGTCGGATTCGGAATGGGAGGGGGAGTTGAAGTGCTGAACCACAGGGAGATCAGGTTGGTTAATGCGGACCGAGCGGAGGTGTTCGGCGAAACGATCGCCAAGACTACACTTGGTATCACCGATGTAGATCAGCTGACATCTAGAGCAGCGGATGCAATAGATGAGGTTGGAGGAGATGCAGGTGAACCTCTGTCGCACCTGGAACGACTGCTCCGGTCCGTGAATGGAGTCGAGGGGGGAGGTAAAGCGACAAGTGTAGCATCTCTTGTGGTTGCACAAATTCCACAGACTCGCCACTCTCTGTGAGAAAAAGTGTTTCCTCGTCTCCGTTCTAAATGGCTTACTCCTTATTCTTAAACTGTGGCCCCTGGTTCCGGACTCCCCCAACATCGGGAACATGCTTCCTGCCTCTAGCATGTCCAAACCCTTAACAATCTTATATGTTTGAATGAGATCTCCTCTCATCCTTCTAAACTCCAGAGTGTACAAGCCCAGCTGCTCCATTCTCTCAGCATATGACAGTCCCTCCATCCCGGGAATTAACCTTGTAAACCTATGGTGCACTCCCTCAATAGCAAGATTGTCCTAGCAAGAAAGGACATTCTGTCAACAATAGTTCTGTGTTATCCCATTGCCTACAAATAGTAGCAAATTTACAGAAGCCAATTAACCTACAAACCCACATGTCTTTGGCATGTGGAAGGAAACAGAAGCACCCGGAGGAAGCCCATGTGGTCACAGGGAAAACATGCAAATTCCACACAGACAGCATCCAAGGTCAGGATCGAACCAAGGTGTCTGGTGCAATGAGGCAGCGTCTCTACCAGCTGTGCCACTCTGTTGCCCCTATAAATTATGAAGTATTCCATAGTCAGTTGCATGGAATACTTACTTCCGATAAAGTCACTTTATTCCTCTAAACCTTTCCTAACCATGTACCTGGTCAATTGTCTTTTAAATACACTGATGAAACCCAGGATTGAACCAGGGATCCTTATGGGCCTGTCCCTCTTAGGCGACTGCAGGAGACTATGCGTTCGCCACATGGTCGCCACATGTTCGCAGGTGGTTGCCAGGGAGTCACCTTCATGGTCGTAAGTAGTTCCCGCATTCTGGGAGCTAGTTGTGGGCTCATTATGTCACCGCAAATTTTTCAACATGTTGAAAAATTAGCGGCGACCAGAATGAAGACGCCATGGAGAGTAGCGAGAATTCTTGTGCTATAGGTGGGTCGCCAGGAGGTCCTAATGGGTTGCCAGGAGGTCGAAGGTTCTCATAGGTTGTAGCTGGTGCTGACCGGTGAATTTCGTTGGCTCATACGGAAAACAAATGTAAGCAGTAGTTTTCAGAACCAAGGATAACTGACCGGTAATGTTAATGTCCGCCGAGCCGTGTATCTCTGGCTTCTTAAAAGCTGTCTCCACTCCTTCTTCCCCCCATCTCCCCCCCCCCCCCCCCCTCTTTTAAAGGACTTGCGTGACCCTCCCCGTACACTGTGCTTTCACCGTCTTAATTATAACGCCAACCTTCCTGTTCATCACGGTATGTATCTGTGTCACTTTGGCTTTGCACCGTGTGAATTTCACTCAGACAGAGCTCCCCCCGTTTGCCTTGTCCCCCGCCTACATAACAGGCTGGTGAAGGAAGCGATGTGTATGTATTCCACTTTGTCAGTCGCCTGACAGGCCCATTATATCTTCAGTCTAACGCTTTGTCAACTGAGCTATTGGTTGTTTGTTATCCCACTTTTTCATCTACTTGCTACACATTAGGGGCAATTTGCAGAGGCCTATTAATCTACAATCCCATGCATCTTTAGGTTGTGGGAGGAAATCAGACCAGCTGGAGGAAACCCATGCAGTCACAGCGAGAACGTGCAAACTTCACACAGATAGTATCTGAGTCAGGAACAAACCTGAGTCTTTGCCAGCATTGTGAATCAGCAGCTATACTAGCTGCCCCATTGTGCTGCCCCATTTGGTGTGGCTGTATTGATGAATGCAGTGGAATTGTCCTTTAAAAATAAGGAAAGCAGACTATTATCTAAATGGTGGCCGATTAGGAAAAGGGGAGATGCAGCGCGACCTGGGTGTCATGGTACACCAGTCATTGAAAGTAGGCATGCAGGTGCAGCAGGCAGTGAAGAAAGCGAATGGTATCTTAGCTTTCATAGCAAAAGGATTTGAGTATAGGAGCAGGGAGATTCTACTTCAGTTGTATAGGGTCTTGGTGAGACCACACCTGGAGTATTGCGTACAGTTCTGGTCTCCAAATCTGAGGAAGGACATTATTGCCATAGAGGGAGTGCAGAGGAGGTTCACCGGACTGATTCCTGGGATGTCAGGACTGTCTTATGAAGAAAGACTGGATAGACTAGGTTTATACTCTCTAGAATTTAGGAGATTGAGAGGGGATCTTATAGAAACTTACAAAATTCTTAAGGGGTTGGACAGGCTAGATGCAGGAAGATTGTTCCCGATGTTGGGGAGGTCCAGGACAAGGGGTTCACAGCTTAAGGATAAGGGGGAAATCCTTTAGGACCGAGATGAGAAGGACTTTTTTCACACAGAGAGTGGTGGGTCTCTGGAACTCTCTGCCACAGAGGGTGGTTGAGGCCAGTTCATTGGCTATATTTAAGAGGGAGTTAGATGTGGCCCTTGTGGCTAAGGGGATCAGAGGGTATGGAGAGAAGGCAGGTACGGGATACTGAGTTGGATGATCAGCCATGATCATATTGAATGGCGGTGCAGGCTCGAAGGGCTGAATGGCCTACTCCTGCACCTAATTTCTATGTTTCTATGTTTTTAAAAGCCTGTCAGCTGTTGGATATTTCACAGTCGCATACTTATGCTTTTGAAGTGTGGAAATATGAAATGAAAAATTCATAGGATTATCAGTTCCCAGATTCTCTTCTGAGCTTTGGAGAATGCACAGAAGTGTTTTGAAAGTAAATGTTTAAAGATTCAAAGAAAAAAAGGTCCCAAATTCAACCTTTGGCAAATCTGTTAACGTTCAGCTTGTGCTATGGATCTGTCGTGTTTGATGAGGTCATCCTTTTACTACTGGCAACAAGTTGGATGGCTAAAGTTTGGATCCGTTTAAGTTTAGCTCTTGATTTCTTTCCCACATAGATTAATAATTTTGTTGATACTTCAATGAAACATATCATATGGTTTGCAATTTGATCTTAAAGTTGAAAGTCAACCATTCTGTGTTAAAGGAACTCCTCTGATACTGACACTGCAGTCAAAGTGTGAAAATTGTGCAGTTTAGGTGAGAGATACAGCGTGGAAATAGGCCCTTCAGCTCAACAAGTCCATGCCGACCATCCGCACACTAGTTCCATGTTAACCCACTTTTGCAACCTACACATTAGGGGCAATTTGCAGAGGCCAATTAACCAACAAACTTGCATGTCTTGGGAATGTGGGAGGAAACCAGGACACCCGGAGAAAACTCACGCGATCATAAGGAGAATGTACAAACTCTACACAGATGGTACCTGAGGTCAGGATCGAACGGGGTCTCTGGCGCCATGAGACAGCAGCTCTACTGCTGTGCACTGTGCCGCCCTTACGATGCAGAACTATAGAAAAAATGGTATCCAGAGTCACAGCATGTTCGAGGTATCATATCATTGCCTGCTTGGTCAGCTTAATCTAAGTATTGACCTAACCAGAATGCTTGCAGATAAAAAGCTTACCCACTTTATCAAGGTCATCAGGCAGTTGATCAACTTTCTGGAAAATGTAGATGCAAGGCACTGCAGATGCTGGTTGACAAAGTGCTGGAGTAACTCAGCAGATCAACTCAGTTTAGAGAAACGTCATGGAAACGCGCCCTTCAGCCCACCGAGTCCACATCAACCATCTATCACCCATTCACAGTAGCTCTATGTTTCTCAGGTCAGGATTTAACCCGGATCTCTGGCACTGTGAGGCAGCAGCTCTACCAGCTGCGCCACTGTACTGCTCAGAGGTGGCATCTATGGAGGACATGGGCAGGCGACGTTTCAGGACGGGACATTTCTTCAGTCTGATTGTAGTAGGGGGGAGAAAGCTGGAAAAGAGGTGGGGACAGCAAGTGATAGATGGATACAGGTGAGAGGGGTTTCTGATTGGCAGATGGTTCGACAAAGGCTAGAGATGAAAAGGCAATGGCTTATATAAGGAGAAAAGAGGCGTGAAATGTGAAGCCAGGCAAAAAGATATAGGATGAAAGGATGGTGGGGAACTGGAAAGGGGAGGTACGGGGCAGGATTGTGGGACAAATGGGTGCATAACTAGGTGGGGCACAGGAACACAGGGGGAATAAAGAAGGGTCTCAACCCGAAACGTCGCCTATCTCCTTCGCTCTTTAGATGCTGCTGCACCCGCTGAGTTTCTCCAGCTTTTTGTGTAACCCACAGGGGGAATAAAGGTGGGGGGTGTGTTTGTTGGTTAGTTACCTAAAATTGTAGAATTCAATGTTCATACCGTTGGGCTGTAAACTAACCAAGCGGAATATGAGGCCCTGTTCTTCCAGTTTGCATGTGGACGAGGCCCAGGACAAAAAGGTCAGAATGGGAAGGGAAGTTAAAATATTTATTTCCATTCCAAGTGCTCTCCAGATAGTGTGAAGATGAAGCAGTGGGAAATCATTTCCTTGGGACAAACCTATTGCCATTTAGGAAGATACTTTATTCTACCATATAATTTTCAAGGCAGCAATTGATGCATGATATGTAATATGCGTAATACATCAGATTCAACGTTTCAAAGAGGCGCTCCGATGAAGGGATTAAATGCAGTTTGTTTTAATGTCTGATGTGCATTATTTGCATTCACCAAATAGAAACTTATATCAGGTCTGTAAAATATCCATGAATTACCCTTTGAAGATCATAATTCTTGATAAAAAATGTTTAATTGCTTTGCATTCATAATGTTTTCTGCACTGCTTCAATAAATATCAACTAAAAGTACTTTCAGAAATAGAAATCTTTGGCACCAAGGCAGCTGTATTGCTTAATAACTGTGTTTGTTCTTTGTGGAATTTGTCACTTTATTATTGTAATCATAGTTGAAAATAAAACAGTTCTTTGCAAATCTGCCAATGATAGCACCTAGCCATGACGATGTTAATAATTATGCAATTTTTAAGTAACCATAGCAACGTTTAAAAGCAAATGTGAGAATATGATTTGCAGATGATCGTTTCAAGGGGCCTCTTTTACCTCCTTTATTTTTTCCATAGATCCAAGTCAAAAGCAATGTAAAAGGAAAAGATCAATAATGAACTGGGCTTTCTGGCGTGGTTCTGCGACTCATTTAGACAGCTTGCCTCTGTCCCCTACTTCCATAACACCAGGAAGACTCTTTGGCCTTCCACTGTCAACCATCTGTGAGAATGACAATTTCCCACAGCCTCTCATGGTAAGTGACAACTGGTTATATAAGGAGCAGAGAGGATAATTTATAACCATTGAATGTCAACATTTGCAACTGTATTGTGTTACATGTTAGGAAGGAGGTTGTTTTTAAGAGTTTTGTTTTGATCATTAATGAGATAAAGTGAAAGATTGATTAAATAGGAAGGAAATCACAATTAAATTTGAACAATGTTGGGTGTTTTTGCGTTGTTTTTAGTAAATGAAAAGAAATTCCCTGCTGTGTACTATTGATATTATGCATTCATTATTATTATGATTAGATAGACAGAACCCTTTCCCCAGGGTGGAAATGTCAAGCACTAGAGGACATTGCTTTGTGGTAAGAGGGTTAAAGTTTAAGGGAAATGTACAGGACAAGTCTTTCTACACAGAAGGTGAAGGGTGTTGGAATGCACTGCCAGGGGTGATGGTGGAGGCAGATATAATAGTGGCGTGTAAGAGGCTTTTAGATAAGCATATGCTGGGAATGGAGAGATAAGGATCTTGTGCCGACTGATGATCAGCCATGATCACACTGAATAGCGGTGCTGGCTCGAAGGGCCGAATGGCCTACTCCTACCCCTATTGTCTATTGTCTAGATTAGGTTATTTTGTATTGCCATCATGTTTGGCCTGGACAATGTGGGCCAAAGGGCCTGTTCCTGTTCTATGTTCTGCATTCTAATTGCCTAGATAAGGGTTTTGGCACAAAGAATGAGACAAAGTGATGGAAATGAAATTTTAATTTCCATGTTTCCGTGGATGTGATTGCAACACCTTGTGTGGAATTATTTCATTGAAATCATAGAATACGGAAAAACTGTCTGTTAATATGCACAGAAGCTTCTACAGTCGGCAAGTCCTCATGAAGGGCCACATCCCAAAATGTAAATATTACCTTTCCTCCCAAGTTGCTGAGTTCGTTCAGTAGTTTGCACTCTCTTTAGTCTCCAACAAACAAATTATGGCAAATAGTCTTTTCAAGTTGTGGTTCGTGGGATAAATACTATCAACATCATGGGGAAAGGCCCAGATGCAGTGCTCAGTCTGTAATGAATTAATTGCTCCGATGCTGATTGGTAGTAGGTTATTATCGAAGACTAGATAGACTGCTAGGCATTGTTATTTTTACACCAGTGGTACTTCATATCACTTAAACAGTTGACCATTAAAGACTCATGTAATTACAATTAGCATCTTGAATGTTATTCTTACAATTGCAAAGAGTAATATCATTGAGTTTTATGCAATTCTGGCCTCCCTCTATAGGGAGGATTTCATTAAACTGGAAAGGGGGCAGAAAAGCTTCAAGATGTAACCAGAACGAGGAGTTGAGTGATGAGGAGATTCTTGATAGGTTAAGACCTTTTTCTCTGGAGGCTTGGAGGCTGAGGATTGTTTTTTGTAGAGGTATACAAAATCATGAGGTGCATTGGTAAGCTGAATGGACACAATCTTTTTCAGAAGGTGCAGGAGTCCAGAACTAGAGGCCATAAATTTATGTGAGAGTGGAAAGATTAAAAAAAAGACCTGAGGGACAATTCACACAGAGGGTGGTGCATATGTGGAACAAGCTGCCAGAGGAAGCAGTAGTGGCAGATACAATGGTGATTTTTAAAAGACATTTTGACAAAGTACATGACTAGGAAAGGTTTGAAGGGATATGGAGCAAACACAGGTAAATGGGACAAGGTCAGTTATAAAACCTGGTCAGCATGGACAGGTGGGGTTGAAGGCCCTGTTCCTGTGCTGTGAGACTATGACGATTGAATGACTCGGTATGATTGAATAAAAAAAGGACAAGCATCCTCACAGTATTTTCTGCACAGAGTAGGAAAGTGAGGAACATTACTCATTGACCTTTCAATAATTTCTAAACAATAATGTGAATTCAATGATGCTGAAGAGAGACTGAGTATTTCATTTTCAATGTAAATAAGGATGAGGATTTTGGTGTAGGTGAGTTGACATCAGTGCAGAAAAATGCATCATTGCAGAGATGGAAATGATCTTTGCAATGAATAAGAGATGTATTTATAAGTTCAGCTCCAGGTCAAACAAGATAATTTAAACACTTTGATTCATGCTGAGAAAAACTTTCAGGATTGAGATGAACTCAGTGGGGGTGAAATCAATGGGTTTAGAGGCACAAGAAACTACAGATGCTGGAATCTAGAACAAAAAAATAAAGCGCTGAACGAACTTAGGGCCAGGCCCAGCATTTAGTCACAAGAAATTATCATTGCCAAACCTAGATAGTGGACTATATTTGTCAGCCTATAGAATGAGATGTAAGAGAGAGAGAGAGAGAGAGACTTATTTGTCATTCGAAAATCCAAAGATCAACCATCAGTTGTCTTTCCTGTGTAAAATCAAATGGTTTGTGTGTTATAATGGGCAGGTATAATTATTGAAAGGGGACAAAGTACTGGAGTAACTCAGCGGGTCAGGCAGCATCTCTGGAGAACATGGATAGGTGACATTTCGGGTTGGGACCCTTCTTCAGACCAGTCTAGAGTCCAAAGAAGGGTTCCAACCCGAAATGTCACCTATCCCTGTTCTCCAGAGATGCTGCTTCACCCACTGAGTTACTCCAACACTTGGTGTCCTTTTGTGTAAACCTGCATCTGCAGTTCCTTGTTTCTAAGCATAATTGCATTAAATTAGATGGTTAAACCAGAAGACAAATATAAGAGCTGCAGATAAGTGAGTTTGATTCCCTCCTCCTGATCCTTTTACCTCTTGCTTTTCATTTTAGGACATGTTCACCTTTCTGTTTTATGAAGGACCATTCACCAGCGGTATTTTCAGACGTTCAGCAAATGCCAAGTCCTGCAAGGAGCTGAAGGAGAAGCTGAATTCTGGGGCTGAAGTACACTTAGCCAGCGAATCTGTGTTTGTGACTGCTGCTGTGTTCAAAGTACGGGTGCACTCTGAAACCACATTACCTTTTATTTCAGTTTCCAGACTGAAGATGAATTTTAATCATGCATCAAAATTGGGCAGCTTGAGGTGCTCTGGGTTGGGATACCAGAGATCTGAAAGTGCATGGACTTTGCACTAGACATTTTGAATACTAAGCTTCCAATTTTAGATGAGTGGAAACAGGCAAGATAAAGTTAGTAAATTCCCCATTGGGAGGAAGATTTCTCAACTGGGAGCAAACATTTGAGGGCAGTTAGGAACAGATGAAAAGCGGAAGAAGGCCCCATAGCTCTTTGAGCCGGACCTTCCTGTCTTTCAGTGAGATTATGGTTTATTCTCTACCTCAAATCATGTAAGGCCATGATAAAGTGGATGTGGATTGGATGTTTCCACTAGTGGGAGAGTTTAGGACCAGCCACAGCCTCAGAAGAAAAGGAAGTACCTTTTACAATGGAGGTGAGGGTGGTGAATCTGTGGTATTCATTGCCACAGGCAGCGTTGGAAGCCAGGTACTTGGGGTATTTTTAAAGCAGAGATTGATAGGTTCTTGATTAGTATGAGAGTCAGTGGTTGCGGGGAGAAGGCAGGAGAATTGGGTTGAGGGGGAAAATAGATTAGGCATGATCGAATGGCGGAGTAGACTTGATGGGTCGATTGGTCTAATTCTGTCCTACATTTTATTGTCTTATGATGTCATCACCATCTTGCTTGATTCCCATATTCGCTGATTCTCTCAGTGATGGAAGTGAACATATCTTGCTACAAGCAAGCAGCTTGTCCATGTATAGACAAAGCAGTAACATGTGCGTTGAGCAGATTCCCATCCATTTCTGATCCACTGACGTAAACCTGGGCAAGTGGTAACTCCAGATATTAGCCCATAATTCCCTCCACATTTAAATCAGAATTTTTTTTTTTAATGGTAGAAACATATCTTGGTCTGTGGACTGTCAACAGCATCAGGTCACTTTTACTATGTTTCTGATGATAGATTCTAAAGTTCAAATAGTGACACAGCTGATAGAATTGCTGAGACCCAGGTTTAATACTAACCTCTGGTACCATCTCTATGGAGTTGGCCTGTACCCCCTTACAACAATGTGGGTTCCTCCGGGTGCTACGGTTTTCCCCTCAACCCAAAGACAAGCAGGTTGGTAGGATAGTTAGCCGCTGTCAATTGCCCCTCGTGTATAGGTGAGTGTTAGAAGCTGGGGGAAATTGATGACAATATGGGGAGTTGGATGAGATTAGTGTAGGATTAGTGTAAATGGGTGGTGGACGGTCAGTGTGGACTTTGTGGGCCAGAGAGCCTGTTACCGTGTTGTAGCCCTCTCCCTTTCTCTTTCGCTTTGGCATGTATTGATGTCTTCACAGTGTTGTTTGTGCCTCCCCTTTGGTAGTGGACAGACAAGTTGTGGCTAAACTGGCAATTACAACAATTGGAAATACCTTTGTATGGATCCAATGTTACCTCATCCTAACCCCAGAGAAACCAGGTTGCAGTGCTTCAAAAACCTGCGTTGTACCACTTGGTGAATGCATGTCTGGGCTGAATGATATGCAATGAAAGGGTGATACTCTGTCGGTGAGTGTAGGGTGACTCCCATTGCTTATCGCATCATTGCTACGTGTATATATATATTTATTTACTTACTAACTCATCTTGTCTGAAAAACACCAATTAATTAACCTCATTAGGATTCCTCCATTACTTTAAAGCTGAGTGTAGAAAGGTGATCAGGTCACATAGGGAGAGGAAAGCAAATGAGCAAACCTAGAAATTAATAAAATATTACAAAGACAAAACTTGCTTAGATTTCCATTTTATCAACTATATAAAGAATATTTATCAATCTGTTTGAATAATCCAGACAAAGCAGGATAAAACTCAAAACACATATTAAAATGATTTTAAGCAATGAAGTAGACTCAACATTAAGAAAGATAATTCAATTTGAGAAAGGGAGGACTGTTCTTTGTAATTTATTCATATTTCTTGGCACAAGTCCATTATAAACACCTCCCAACTGCTGGTAAAGATATGCCTGTTAGAAAACTAATAATACCAACATGATTCATTACTTGGAGGCAACATTATTTAAAATAAATCAACAAGAAGAATCAACTAAATACCATTGCTAGCTGATTACTGAATTTCATAAAAGTTATAATAAATCAATATTTGGGGAAAATTTCAATTGACATAAAATATATTGGCATAAATTTGGGTTGATCAAAGTGATACAGAATATAACTGTCCTTTCTCTTGGAGTTATAGAGTCATACAGCATGGACTATGTATGACTTCTAAGCATGTTTTTAAAGTCGACAACATGTATAACTACCAGTAATAAATTAGATGATACGCAAGAGGTGTGCCTTGAAAGATGGAGAGAGTACACTTAGGTAAATGGTGAGGTTGTTAGCTGGATCATATTTAACTCAAATCTGTATCTACTGATAATTTAATTTATTGGGAACAAGCAATTATGCTCATTTTATTTATGGTAAAATTTGTGCATAAACAAAGCTGCTTATATTAACACCTGGAAAAGCAGCACTTTTACTGAAAATGATAATTACTACTAATATTGTTTGGGTTTTCAATTTCTCCCCTCCTCTCTAAACAATCTCCCTGGTAAATTAATCGTCCGGTAGTTATCCTCTGCTACCTCACCTGCATGACTGACCAGCACAGGTGAACCCACACAGGACAAGTCTGGTTGTTAGTAGTGGTGGCATAGCACCTGATGTTGTTCGACATCCACTTTTAATTCACAGAATCACACTCTCTAAATATTGTTGAGAACCAGATATCAAGTCTGATTTATTTTATTTCATCCATCCCTAACCTGGGAGTATGTGGGCCAGGTACTACACCTGTATAGACCTTAGATAGCAAAATATCTTGTGACTTTAGAGATACAGTGCGGAAACAGGTCCTTTGGCCCACCGAGTCCGCGCCGACGATCCATCACCTCATACATCAACACAATCCTATGCACAAGGGACAATTGACAATTTTACCGGTCAGTTATTCTACAAACTTGCACGGATTTGGAGTGTGGGAGGAAACCGGAGCACCCGGAGGAAACCCACACGATCACAGGGACATTATACAGATTACGTACAGACAGCGCCCATAGTCAAGATTGAACCCGTGTCTCTGGCGCTGCAAGGCAGCAACTCTACCGCTGCGCTATTGTTGCCGCTATCGCCACCTGAGAGAGCTCTGGGCTCCATGACCACGTCTCTGTGATAAATATGAAAATACTTCCTGACTGATCTGGAAATACAGCGTGTGTATGATGAGGGGAATCATTGAATAGCTTTGCCAATCCTCCAGGATGTGTTAGATAACAATTGTGAATGTGGACAATTCTAAGTGTCAATGGCAGCGTTCTCACATACAAGGGCAAGTGAGGGTAGCGGAGTATGTAACCCTCTAGCTTGGCAGTGAGGAGTATAGGGCTGCCTACTGAGACCATCACTTACTTCAATGATTGTTTGGTACTTTGAAAAGTTCCAAAATAATGTTTAAAAATCAAGCACTTCATTTGCCAACCTTTAAGTACTTTGTTTCTTGAATATGCTTTTCTCCATTGTAAATTAAGGATTTTCTTCGGAATATTCCCGGCAGCATCTTTTCCTCAGACCTGTATGACGATTGGATGGCAGCAATGGAAAGGAGCAGTCATGAAGACAAGATAAAGGAAATTCAAAGGTTAGTAAAGTATTTTGATAAAGAAAAGTAAAATCCTGGTATTTTTCCTATACTTTGTTTTCTGTCTCAATTATATTCAGGTCTTGTATGATCTGATTTGATTGGATAGCATGCAAACAAAAGATTTTCACTGTATCTCGGTACAGGAGATGATAATAAACCTAAATCTAAATAATCTGCATCTACACACTAGGCCTGCGATGTTCACATAAACAGGAATCCAGGGTTGGTGCGTTAGAGGAGCAACAACCCAAACACGAGGGGGATGAGGAATTCTCGGCAAAATGTGCAGCAGATCCTCATTCCCATTTTCATTTCCTGTTTTGGGTGTTGCAGACAACAGGTCGGGCCAACCATTGGGCAGAAAGGCCGTTTTGCATTTGGGGAAGATCATGGTTTGGTGGAGGGGGTGGGGTGAGGTGCTGTCTGATATTTGGAGGGGAGGACTAGATCAGTCTCAGCATTAAGGGGAGGCTGAGACCAGCAGAAGGGAAGTCGTAAAGATTTTTGTGAAGAACTGGACGGAGCACACTTGCTGGATATGGCATCTCCCAACTCCATTCGACTATGGAGTTCCTGACCAGAAGCTATTACATTTATACCAGACACCAATTGTACCAGAAAAAAAACATGTTTGGAGTAACTCAGCCGGTCAGGCAGCATATCTGGAGAATGTGGATAGGTGACATTTTAGGTCAGGACTATTCTTCAGACTGATGATTAGTCTGAAGAAGGGTCATGACTCCAAAACAACACCAATCAATGTTCTCCAGATATGCTGCCTGATCTGTGAGTTATTCCAGCACTATCTCCTATTTTGTAAACCAGCATGTGCAGTTTTACGTCAGAGTGCACCAGGCACAACTTAGATTGAAATTTACCATTTTGATCATAGCTTTTTAAATTGGGGTTAGGCTCCTGAAGAGATGTACTGTAAGGGAGTGAATAGAGGGTGTAGTAAAGTTAGAATGTAAATTATAAAGTTAAATCGTTTTTAAGCAACATTTGTAATTAAAGTGGAGTAAAGGGCAGGATGGGAGCAGAGAAACGGAATCTCTATGAAGTGGGCTGGACTTATAAAATTTTGGACTATCTGATTTAGATAGATGGACAAGAGATTAGCAGCATTTGGAGAGAGTTAGAAAAATTGTTGTGTAATTCTCAAACCCAATAACTGGCAATGGGAAAGGTAGTAAGTGAATGGCCAACAGAGTGTTGGGAGAAAGTCCGGATAGATGAAAGGTGTGAACGTTATCCATTATTTTCAAACTTTTAAAACAAGAACAACTTTAGCTTAACATTATAAAACATCCCAAGCTGCTTTACAGCAACATTATCAAAAAATATTTGACATTTAGGCATATATGAAGATATCAACTTTTTCTCAAGCATATCTAAAAAAAAAGACAACTAGGTGACATGAGGCTTTAGGAGTGATTCCAGAGCTTGGAATCAGGGCAGTATAAGGCACAACTAGCAATGGTAGAACTGTGACATTTAGGAATGCAAGAGATGACACATTGGAGAAGTCCAGAGATCTTTTTTATGTTTAGCCAAGCCAACGTATGTATGGGCAATTGTAACCAAGGCTTTACATTTTGTCTGCTCCATGTGACACTTGACCTGAAACCTAAGATGTTGTATTGCAGCTGTTTGGGAGTTAAAAGTGCTGAGCAGGTCAAGACTTGGATTTTTTGAGGAGGTTTCAATGGTGATTGATGAGGGTAGGGCAAATAGAAACATAGAAACATAGAAATTAGGTGCAGGAGTAGGCCATTCAGCCCTTCGAGCCTGCACCGCCATTCAATATGATCATGGCTGATCATCCAACTCAGTATCCCATACCTGCCTTCTCTCCATACCCTCTGATCCCCTTAGCCACAAGGGCTACATCTAACTCCCTCTTAAATATAGCCAATGAACTGGCCTCAACTACCCTCTGTGGCAGAGAGTTCCGGAGACCCACCACTCTCTGTGTGAAAAAAGTCCTTCTCATCTTGATTTCCCCCTTATCCTTAAGCTGTGACCCCTTGTCCTGGACCTCCCCAACATCGGGAACAATCTTCCTGCATCTAGCCTGTCCAACCCCTTAAGAATTTTGTATGTTTCTATAAGATCCCCTCTCAATCTCCTAAATTCTAGAGAGTATAAACCGAGTCTATCCAGTCTTTCTTCATAAGACAGTCCTGACATCCCAGGAATCAATTTGGTGAACCTTCTCTACACTCCCTCTATGGCAATAATGTCCTTCCTCAGATTTGGAGACCAGAACTGTACGCAATACTCCACGTGTGGTCTCACCAAGACCCTATACAACTGAAGTAGAACCTCCCTGCTCCTATACTCAAATCCTTTTGCTATGAAAGCTAACATACCATTCGCTTTCTTCACTGCCTGCTGCACCTGCATGCCTACTTTCAATGACTGGTGTACCATGACACCCAGGTCGCGCTACATCTCCCCTTTTCCTAATCGGCCACCATTTAGATAATAGTCTGCTTTCCTGTTTTTGTGACCAAAGTAGATAACCTCACATTGATCCACATTATACTACATCTGCACACTCACCCAGCCTATCCAAGTCACCTTGCAGTCTCCTAGCATCCTCCTCACAGTTAACACTGCCCCCCAGCTTAGTGTTATCCGCAAACTTGGAGATATTGCCTTCAATTCCCTCATCCAGATCATTAATGTATATTGTAAATAGCTGGGGTCCCAGCACTGAGCCTTGCGGTACCCCACTAGTCACTGACATGGATGATGTCTACATGGATTTTAGTAAGGCATTTGACAAGGTCCCTCATGGGAGGCTGTTCCTAAAGATGAAGATGCATGGGATGGACAGTGTATTGGTAATTTGGATTCAGAACTGGGTTACCCACAGAAAGCAGAGAAGTGGTGGAAGGGTGTCATTCTGGCTAAATATCTGTGGGCAGTGGTGTTCTGCAGGGATTAGTACTGGGTCCTCTGTAGTTTGTAATATGTATAAACAACTTGGATATAAATGTAGATCGGTTGGTTAGTAAGCTTGCAGATGACACAAAAGATGGTAGAGAAGCAGACAATGAGAAAGACTGTCAAAATGTACAGCAAGGTATAGATGGGCAGAGAATGGCAGATGGAGTTTAATCCAGGCACTTTCAGAGGTCAATCATTAGGGGAAAGTATGCAGTTAATGGCAGGACATTTAGCAGCGTTGATGTTATTCTTGGTAGTGGCGGAGGCAGATACAATAGTGGCTTTTCAGAGGCTTTTAGATAGGTACATGAAAACGCAGGGAGTGGACGGACATGAAACGTGTGTTGGTCAGTGAGATTAGTTACACTTGGCATCTTGTTTGGCACAGACATCATGGGCCAAAGGGCCTGGTCCTGTGCTGTGCTGTTCTATGTTTTCTGCTAGATAATATTTATATATAAAATAATTTTACAACAGTGCCACCTACAGGTGAAACAGGCACTGCAGCTAAATGTTTACATCATATTTTTCCATGGATGATAACATTTGAGGCACCACATCAGCTCGGGTAGGAGCAGAGCCACATTTAACCTTGAGTAAAGCTGTTCACAAATATCTTTCAATCTGTATGGTGAGGATTTCACTGTTTGCAGCACAAACTGCTGCCAGGCATTTATTGATGGGCGTGCTTGGTGTTCACCCACTGACATTGCCAAACAGGACTGGGGCTGGAACACCTGGCATATCTTTCAGGATCTTAGATATCTGCTGAGGTGCAATCTGGTGAACTGCTCATTAAGATCCTTGATGGATATTGTCTACTGTTGAGACTCCTTTTCCTCACCGGATGCCTTGTGTTCTCTGCTCTTTGCTCCTGTTGTGATTCACAGCAGCAAGAAGAACCACTAGCATCTGGCCACAAATCCTTGAAGCCAAAATGTATCACTAAAAACAACATCAGTCAAAATCAATGAGCAATTAACCTGTCAGCGTTTGATAGTCTCCACAAATAGTGCTGGTAGAGTTGCTGGAAGGTCAAATGTACAGTGACATCATCACTGAGCATTTGATCCTCGGTAATCAAAGAGCAAAAGTCTACAGATGCTGGATGTTTAATATAATGTAGGAATCATTCACCAGGTCAGGCAGTATCTGTAAGGGGGAACCAGAATTAAGATCTCAGATTGATAATTTTTCATCAGATCTTTTCCAAGTTTGTCAGAAAGTATCATGTTCTGATTAAAGCTGAAATGTTACGACCACTTCTGTCTCCATATATGCCGCCTGACCTGCTGAGTATGCTCAATATCTTTTGTTCTTATTACTTGACCCTCCTTGCCTACTTGTTTAGCATCACTCAGGTTTAATCAGTATTTCATGCTGGTTGAGATTACGATCTGGCTCCTCTGCACATTTCTATTTGCTGACCCTGTGGGTTTCCTCCAGGTACTCCTCCTACATCCCAAGGACGTACAGGTTTGTAGGTTAATTGACCGTTCTAAATTGCCCCTATTGTGTAGAAAGTGAATGCCAAAGTGAGATGAGATAGATCTAGTGTGAATGGGTTTAGTTTAGTTTAGTTCACTGAGGTACAGTAAAAAGCTTTTGTTGCATGCTAACCAGTCAGCGGAAACACAATCCATGATTACAATCAGGGCATCCACCATGTACAGATTCATGATAAAGGGATTGATGTTTAGTCTAAGATAAAGTCCAGTAAAGTCCAATTAAAGATATTCGCCAATGAGGTAGATAGTGCAGGAACACTCTCGTACAAAAGGGACGGGTTCCACCTTAACTGGAGGGGGACCAACGTTCTGGCAGGCAGGTTCGCTAGGGCTACACGTGTAGGTTTAAAGTTAATAGTGGGGTGGGGAGGAATTGACAAATTGGGAGTATAAAGATGGGGTTAAACAGGAAGTGAGCACAGGAAAAGTTACAAAAGACTCCCAAATTAATGGGAAGGAAAGTTCGAGAAGGGATAAGGAAGTAAGGTCGGGGCCAGTTGTGGGCGGTGTGAGAGGGGAGGTGAATACCGAAGGCAAAGTGTTGTATATGAATGCGCGAGGTATAATAAATAAAGTGGACGAGCTTGAGGCTCAGTTAGAAATTGGCAAGTATGATGTTGTGGGAATTACAGAGACATGGCTGCAAGAGGGCCAGGGCTGGGAACTGAATATTCAAGGGTATACCTCCTATCGAAAAGATAGACAGATGGGCAGAGGGGGTGGGGTAGCTCTGTTGGTGAGGAATGAAATTCAGTCCGTTGCAAGGGGAGACATTGAAACAGGAGATGTGGAGGCAGTATGGATAGAACTAAGGAATTGTAAGGGTAAAAAGACCCTAATGGGACATCTACAGGCCCCCAAACAGTAGCCTGGATATAGGGAGTTAAAATTGGCATGTCGAAAAGGTAACGCTATGGTTGTTATGGGAGATTTCAACATACAGGTAGACTGAGAAAATCTGGTTGGTACTGAAACCCAAAAAAGGGATTCTTAGAGCAGCCTGTAGTGGGGCCTACCAGGGAGAAGGCAATTCTGGATTTAGTGTTGTGTAATGAGCCGGATTTGATAAGGGAACTTGAAGTTAAGGAGTCATTAGGAGGTACTGACCACAGTATGATAAGTTTTAATCTACAATTTGAGAGGGAGAAGGGTAAATCGGAGGTTTCAGTGTTACAGTTGAACAAAGGGGACAATGGAGCCATGAGGGAGGAGCTGGCCAAAGTTGACTGGAAAGATACCCTAGCAGGGATGACAGTGGACAACAATGACAGGTTTTTCTGGGAATAATACAGAAGGTGCAGGATAAGTTAATTCCAAAGAGGAAGAAAGATTCCAAGGGGAGTAAGGGGCGACTGCGGCTGACAAAGGCAGTCAGGGCCAGTATAAAAATAAAAGGGAAGTACAACATAGCAAAGATGAGCGGGAAGCCAAAGGATTGGGTAATGTTTAAAGAGCAACAGAAGATAACTAAAAAGACAATACGGGGAGAAAAGATAAGGTAAGCTAGCCAAGAATATAAAGGAGGATAGTAAAAGCTTCTTTAGGTATGTGAAGAGGAAAAAATTCGTTAAGACCAAAGTTGGACCCTTGAAGATTGAAAAAGGTGAATTTATTATGGGGAACAAGGAAATAGCAGATGAGTTGAACAGGTACTTTGGATCCGTCTTCACTAAGAAGGGCATAAATAATCTTCCCGACGTACTAGTGGCCAGAGGATCTGGGATGACTGAGGAACTGAAGGAAATCCACATTAGGCAGGAAATGGTGTTGGGTAGACTGATGGGACTGAAGGCTGATTAAACCCCAGGGCCTTATGGTCTGCATCCCAGGGTACTTAATGAAGTGGCTCTAGAAATCGTGGATGCATTGGTGTTCATTTTCCAATGTTCTATAGATAGAATCCGTTCGTGTGGATTGGAGCTAGTGGATGTAGTGCACCTGGACTTTCAGAAAGCATTTGATAAGGCCCCACATTGGAGATTAGTGGGAAAATTAGGGCACATGGTATTGGGCGTAGAATACTGACATGGAAAGAAAATTGGCAAACAGGAAACAAAGAGTAGGGATTAACGGGTCCCTTTCAGAATGGCAGGCAGTGACTATTGGGGTACCACAAGGCTCGGTGCTAGGACTGCAGCTATTTACAATATACATCAATAATTTAGATGAAGATTAGCAAATTTGCAGATGACACAAAGCTGGGTGGCAGTGTAAACTGTGATGCTATCAGAATACAGGGTGACTTGGACAGGTTGGGTGAGTGGGCAGATGCATGGCAAATGCAGTTTAATGTGGATAAATGTGAGGTTATCCACTTTGGTAACTAAAACAGGAAGGCAGATTATTATCTAAATGGTGTCAAGTTGGGAAAAGGGGAAGTACGACAGGATCTGGGGGCCCTTGTTCATCATTCAATTAAAGTAAGCACGCAGGTACAGCAGGCAGTGAAGAAAGCAAATGGCATGTTGGGCTTCATAACAAGAGAAATTGAGTATAGGAGCAAAGAGGTCCTTCTGCAGTTGTACATGGGCCTAGTGAGACCACACATGTGTGCAGTTTTGGTCCCCTAATTTGAGGAAGGACATTCTTGCTATTGAGGGAGTGCAGCGTAGGTTCACAAGGTTAATTCCAGGGATGGCGGGACTGTCATATGCTGAGAGAATGGAGTGGCTGGGCTTGTATACTCTGGAATTTAGAAGGATGAGAGGGGATCTTCTTGAAACATATAAGATTATTAGGAGTTTGGACACGCTAGAAACATGTTCCCGATGTTGGACGAGTCCAGAACCAGGGGCCTGTAGCGTTACCATACATGGTGAATAAACACTTGCTTTATTCAGACATTACATGGTTGGCGTAAATGCAAGTTTGGTCCTCTAATATATTGATTCATTCAGTTATTGCTGCTGCTGAGCGAGGGTGTTGCCTCGAGCTCAGCTACCTGTCGGCTCATGATCTCAAGGTGAGATCGCCTATGTAGCACACTACTCCCCTAAACCCATGACGTCACGTGGCAGCCCTCGTAACCACTGACGAGGGTTCGACCGTAAGTGGTCTGACCATCAGCTGATGCCACAGACCACAGTTTAAGAATAAAGGGTAAGGCACTTAGAGATGAGGAAACACTGCTTCACACAGAGAGTTGTGAGTCTGTGGAATTCTTTGCCTCAGAGGGCGGTGGAGGCCAGTTCTCTGGATACTTTCAAGAGAGAGCTTGACAGAGCTCTTAAAGAAATATGGGGAGAAGGCAGGAATGAGGTACTGATTGTGGATGATCAGCCATGATCACATTGAATGGCAGTGCTGGCTCGAAGGGCCGAACGGCCTACTCCTGCACCTATTGTCTATTGTCTAGTTGTTGATAGGTTGGTTCACTTGACTCAGTGGGCTGAAAGTTCTGTTTCCATGCTGTATCTTTCAGTTAATCAATCAATCAATAGCATACACTGGTGTTGTTCCCAATACAGTGACTCGTGTTACATGTGCACCTATGTCAAGTTGGAAGCAAATTTGCGCAATGTTGCTCAAATAACAGATATTATCAGTTCCATGGGTCTGTGCCTCTATTCTCA
Source organism: Raja brachyura (assembly GCA_963514005.1). The sequence goes on from OY740786.1 coordinate 66,869,073, forward strand.
AAGGACAAACCGTCTGTGCACTTCACAACAAGGGCAGTCTATTACCCATTAAACTATTAACACCATCAACTCCAATGTAATTCTAAAAGCATTCAATATCAGATACATATACTTCAAATTAAGAGTGTTTATGAATGATCTATACAAGGGAAAACTACAATCAAAGCTGATGCTTCCTGCCTTCCCTTAAGGAACGATGTCAACCAATGAGTGTTTCAGTTTTTTGTTTTTAATTCTTATTTTTCTCAGATTGCTGGTCCAGCTCCCAAAACTGAATGTCTTCCTCCTGCACTATGTGTTTGGAGTCCTTCACAAAATTGAGCAGCAGGCTGAGAAAAACCAAATGAACGCCTTTAACTTGGCCGTCTGCATCGCGCCCAGCATCCTGTGGCCCTCCACACCCAGCAGCCCCGAAACAGAGTGCAAGTCAACAAAGAAGGTGAGAGGCTATTGCTGGCAACAGTTGGGTAATCACGGGGTGCTGGGCAAAATGGCTCAAATCACGTTGTACATTCAACATGCAAAACATAGAGAACTGGTTAGCAGACAGGAAGCAAAGAGTAGGAGTGAACGGGTCCTTTTCAGGATGGCAGACAGTGACTAGTGGGGTGCCGCAAGGCTCGGTGCTGGGACCCCAACTATTTACAATATATATTAATGATTTGGACGAGGGAATTGAATGCAACATCTCAAAGTTTGCGGATGACACAAAGCTGGGGGGCAGTGTTAGCTGTGAGGACGATGCTAAGAGTCTGCAAGGTGACTTGGATAGGCTGGGTGAGTGGGCAAATGCAGTATAATGTGGATAAATGTGAGGTTATCCACCTTGGTGGCAAAAACAGGAAAGTAGACTATTATTTGAATGGTGGCCGATTAGGAAAAGGGGAGATGCAACGAGACCTGGGTGTCATGGTACACCAGTCATTGAAAGTAGACATGCAGGTGCAGCAGGCAGTGAAGAAAGTGAATAGTATGTTAGCATTCATAGCAAAACGATTTGAGTATAGGAGTAGGGAGGTTCTACTGCAATTGTACAGGGTCTTGGTGAGACCACACCTGCGTACAGTTTTGGTCTCCAAATATGAGGAAAGACATTCTTGCGATAGAGGGAGTACAGAGAAGGTTCACCAGACTGATTCCTGGGATGTCAGGACTTTCATATTGAAGAAAGACTGGATAGACTCGGCTTGTACTCGCTAGAATTTAGAAGATTGAGGGGGGATCTTATAGAAACTTACAAAATCCTTAAGGGGTTGGACAGGCTAGATGCAGGAAGATTGTTCCCGATGTTGGGAAGTCCAGGACAAGGGGTCACAGTTTAAGGATAAGGGGGAAATCTTTTCGGACCGAGATGAGGAAAACATTTTTCACACAGAGAGTGGTGAATCTCTGGAATTCTCTGCCACAGAAGGTAGTTGAGACCAGTTTGTTGCTATATTTAAGAGGGAGTTAGCTAAAGGGATTTGGGGGTATGGAGAGAAGGCAGGTAAGGGATACTGAGTTGGATGATCAGCCATGATCATAGTGAATGGCGGTGCAGGCTCGAAGGGTCGAATGGCCTACTCCTGCACCTATTTTCTATGTTTCTATGTAAAATTGGATGATCTTTACCAAGCTCTTAACCTCTGCAAGCATTTGTTGCTTTGAACCTCCTATGCGCAATTTAAATGGATGACATTTTCTTGCAAGTAGCATAGTCACATGCAACAGAAAAGGTTGATTCGCTGTTAGTGCTGAGAAAATGGGAGGAAAGTAGAAAACTGATTTCAGGGGGGAAATTTCAATTTATGCTACAATCCAAATATTGAAGGAATGCCCTATGTGTTCATAGTAGATGTGACTTGGTGCTTCGTAGATAAGACTGGGACCACTTCAATTATCAAATACACCATTAGCTACTTTGGAATGAATAGTAGTAGATAGCCTTGGTGTAACTTCAACCCAGAAATTGGACGTGAGATAATTGGCTGAGATTCCCAATATCTATTCAATATTGGTTGAGGGGTGGCATAGGAGTAAGAGAGAGGAGTGCGTGCATGTGTCTGTGAGTCTCTATCTGCAATTGTGCATCTATAGGTAGGAGTATCCTTGTGTAAGTTGAGGATACAAAATTATATTTCCCTTCTTTGTCTTCACAACTTGATGAGCTCATAGCCAAGCCACCTGAGCCAAGCCACCAGGCTCTTGCAATAACTTGTACCCTAGCATTAGACAATATTTCCCAGCATGGGCATGCTGAAAGATTAAATTAAGAAAATTACTCTTTAAGCCTGCCACTCTTTAGTAAGAAACCAAAACCAAACCAAAGCTGAATATGTTAAACCAGTGAATTGGAATAAAGAGTCACTTCAAGATTGTTGCAATTCTGTTCTAATCATCCAATACCAATTCACTGCTCCCACATCACTTTACAACCACAGAGCACAATGTTGGTGCAATTGTTAATCACGAGACAACCAAGTTCAAATCATACCATGGCAGCAGTGAAAACTACATTTTGTGAGTAATTTGGAATTAAAAGAAGAAACAAATTTGTTATGATTATCATTTGTTATGATTATCACGTTACTGAGTGTGGTGGATTTGCCTTCAAAGGAGGAAATCGGATGACTGAACACTCGCAGCAGTAGAGTTGCTGCCTTACAGTGCCAGAAATCCGGGTTCAATCCTGACCACTGGTGCTGTCTGTGCGGAGTTTGTATGTTCTTCCTGTGACCACTTGGGTGTCCTCCGGGTGCTCCAGTTTCTTCCTACACTCCAAAGACGTGCGGGTTTGTAGGTTAATTGGCCTCAGTAAAAATTGTAAATTGTCTGTAGGATAGTGTTAGTGTACAGGGTGATCATTGGTCGGCACGGACTCGGTGGGCCGAAGGGACTGTTTCCATGCTGTGTTCCTAAAGTCTAAAATAATATCCTCACAGTGTCTGACGTATATGTGGCCTCAGAGCCATCATCGTGATTAACTCTGAAAGCAGTTTTTAGTGCAAGAGCATTTTGGGTTTGGAATAGATGCTGGGTTTGTCAACAACAGCCAGATTCTGAAAAATTAACAACTAAAAAATACTTCTCTGCTTTAGTGGCACAGGGCCAGTCCTTAAATCCTGGGTCAGTTACAGCTCAGTTGGCAGGTTGTCGCTTTTGTGGGTTTAAATTCCATTCCAGTGACTTGAACGCTGAAATGTAGACAGAAACTGCATCGCATCTGGGACGGAGTGAGTGCTGCTTGCAGGAGGCCTTAAAACTAGGACATTCACCACTCTCTTGGGTGGCTGCAAAAGTTTCAATTATTTTCAAAAAACAGCCGTTATCTCTTGCACAGGACCAAAATTGACCGGGAATTTTACTACTCCAATGATACATATTACATTAGAGAGCTTTCAGTGTGTAAATTACCTGCCGTGTTTCCTACCTATCAACAGTGACATTTCAAACGAACTTAGTTGTCTGTAAGGTACTTGGCATGTCATGATTGAGACGTGAAAGGAGCAATATAAATACATGTCTTGCTTTACGTACTAAAGATCTAATAATGTTATAATAGGAGAAGAGTAATAACTCAACATGATGCCATTATCCGATCCCCACCCCTTTCCGCCTTCCGCAAAGACTGCTCCTCCCGCAACTCCCTGGTTCACACCTCCCTGTGCACCCAAACCACCCGCTCGTCAGGTGCTTTCTCCTGCAGCCACAGGAGATGTAACACCTGTCCTGATACCTCCTTCTTCACATCCATCCAGGGACCCCAGCAATTCTTCCAGATGAGACAGAGGTTCATGTGCACCATCACTGCCTTCGGTGTTCCCGACGTAGCCTCCTTTACATCGGCAAGACAAACCGTAGTTTTAATTCTGAGGCTATGACCTCTAGTCCTCGACTCTCCCACTAGTGGAAACATCCTCTCTACATCCACTCTATCCAAGCCTTTCACTATTCTGTATGTTTCAATGAGGTCCCCCCTCATTCTTCTAAACTCTGGCGAGTACAAGCCCAATGCTGACAAACACTCACCATAGGTTAACCTACTCTTCCTAGGATCATTCTTGTAAACCTCCTCTGAACCCTCTCCAGAGCCAGCACATCATTCCTCAGATATGGTGCCCAAAATTGCTCACAATACACTCAACACCGCCGTTGGTCCTCACCCTCAACAAGTCCAAGGCATAGCTATGGGCACCCACATGGGCCCCACTCTTTGTAGGGTACATTGAACAATCCCTGTTCCTGGCATACATAGGCCCTATCCCTGAACTCTATCTCCTTTAGATTGATGACTGCATCGGTGCTACCTCCTGCACCAAGCAGAACTCATGGACTTCATCAACTTCACCACCAATTTTCATCCTGCACTCAAATTTACTTGGTCCATCTGCAACACCTCCCTCTCCTTTCTTGATCTTACAGTCTCCACCACAGGAAATAGAAATCTGAATAAGAGTCGACCTGAAAAGTCACCCATTCCTTCTCTCCAGAGATGCTGCCTGTCCCGCTGAGTTACTCCAGCATTTTGTGTTTATCACAGGAAATAGACTATTGACTGACGTCTATTACAAACCCACTGACTGCCACAACTATCTCGATTACACTTCTTCCCACCCTGCTTCCTGCAAAGACTCTATGCCCTACTCCCAATCCCACCGTCAGCGCCACATCTGCGCCCAAGATGAGGTGTTCCATACTAGAACATCCAAGATGTCCTCATTCTTTAGGGAACGGGGGTTTCCCTCTCCCATCATAGATGAGGCCCTCAATCGTGTCTCCTCTGTACCCCGCAGCTCTGCACTTGCTCCCCCTCCCCCTTTATTGCCATTCTTTGTCTTCTGCCATCCAGCCAACCCCCTGTTATGCATGCTAGTATCTGCCCAGTGGACTTTCATCTTCCGAAGCAGCCTTTGTGTGGCACCATATCAAAGGCTTTCTGAAAATCTAAGTAAACAACATCTACTGACTCAAAGGAGAGTGAGTAGATGTTGTTTACTTAGATTTTGCTATTTACTTTACTCCTGCTCTTTACTTCTTCAAAGAATTCCAGCAAATTTGACAAGCAACACCTCCCCTTCACAGAGCCATGCCGACTTCAGCTTATTTGATCATGAACTTCTTACCCTGTAACCTCATCCTTTATAATAGTCTAAAATCTTACCAACCACTGAAGTCACACTAACCGGCCTATAATTCCCACTATTCTGCCTTGCCTTTTTGTGCAATTGGCAATTTTCCAATCATCTGGGACCTCTCCTGACTCTAGTGATTCCTGAAATATCACTATTAACGCCTCCACAATCCCTAAAGCCACCTCTTTCAGAACCCCAGGGTGCAGTCCATCCTATCGCACATTTTGAGGATTCAAAACCATGAGATGCAATCTTAATGTTCATGTGGTCAAATTGCTTTCGGATTATGAGTACCTGTATTTCCAAGCACGCCGACTATAAATATGTTTCCGAGAATTATCTGCTTGCTTTTGTAGAGTTCTACTGGTGGAGAATGCGGGGGATAACAGCACTTGGCATCTCTCTGTGCCAAGCTTCATGTTGTGGTCTGGAGGGATGGGCCACATCTGCAGCAATACCTTCCCTCTAGCAAGAAAACCCAGAACCATTGCAATTTGGCTCCATACATCTGCTCCATGTCCTGCTGTTTGCTGTAAATACAAAGTGTGTGGGGCTCCAGCCAGAAGGATGGAAATTTACAACAATTAAGTCACACTGGCCTTTTTCCTTCTCCAGGTTGCCTTGTTTGTGCAGTTTTTAATTGAAAACTGCTCCAGGATTTTTGGAGATGACTTCACTTCTCTCTTTGAAGCATTATCATCAAAAAGGTTTGGGAGTAGAGATGGTGGTTCAGGTATGGAAATTGTTATTATGTAAACATAGAATGTAGAACAGTACAGCACAAGAACAGGCTCTTCAGTCCACAAAGCCCAACTCTTATCTGCCTGCACATAAACCACATCCCCCCATTTCCTGCATATCCATGTGCCCATCCAAATGTCTCTCAAATGTCACTATCATATCTGCCATAACCACCACCCCCCAGCAGCACCTTCCAGGCACCCACCACCCTTGTGTAAAATAATTTACCCCGCACCTCCTTTAAACTTTGCTCCCTCTCACCTTAAAGCTAGTTCCATCCAGGGGAAAAGGTTCTGGCTGTCTACACTATCTATACATATCATAATTTTGTATATTTCTATCAGGCTTGCACGCAACCTCCGGCATTCTGGAGAAAACAGTCCAAAGCTGTCCAACCTCTCCCTGGAGCTAATACCCGTTAATCCAGGCATCATTAATTAGTAAGGGTGTCAAAGGTTATAGGGAGAAAGCAGGAGAATGGGATGGAGATGGTAAAATAAATCAGCCAGGATTGAAAAGCGGAGTAGACTCAATGGGCCAAATGGCCTAATTCTGCTCATATGGCTTATGAACGTCATTCCTGTAATCCTCCTCTGCACCCTTAGCAAAGCCTCCACATCCTTCCTGTACCCAATATTTCAAATGCAGCCTAACCGAGCTCCTATAAAGCTGCATCACGACTTCTTGATTCTTGTACTCAAACAATATTTAAATTTTAAATGTAGAATTCACACTCAGACCAACAGATACAATTATTACCATGATGGCATGAACCTATTCCAATTTTGAAGGATTGTTTCTTTCACCAAACTACCTCAATGACAAATATCCACCATTACCCACTGCAATTTTATTTTACTCATGTAGGAAATTATCTTAATTTAATATGACTTCTACTGTTAATCTAATCTGCAACAAGTCCCCCAATGATGGTGAGCATTGAAATGAACCAAATTACCTGTTGAATTGTAACAGTCGAAGAAATAACATCGTGAATGTTCCATAAATCTTTCAATAGTTGTAAATTGCTTTGGGACATTACTGGATGAGAAAAGTATAATGCATATACATATTTTTGTTTTCTTTATTTGTTTAAATTCCATATTGTTAGGGAAAATATTTTATCAAAGAATTTCAAGGTCAGAAACAATGCGGTAATATTGATGGTAGCAAATTGTAGTAGGGAGCATTGAAATACCACAGGCTGCAGAATTAGGAATATAATGTGTTTGTGTAAAGAGTAATATACTGAAGATTATTAATTAACTGAAGATTATTAATAACAAAGAAAGAGAAAAGATCTTTGAATGGAGCATATAAATTGTTTCCTGAGCAATTTCATGGGGTGGCACAGTGGCACAGAGGTAAAGTTACTGCCAGCCACAGCACCAGAGTCCTGGGTTTGATCCTGACTACAGGTGCTGTCTGTACGGTGTTGTCTTGTATGTTCTCCTTGTGACCGCATGGGTTTTCTCCAGGTGCTCTGGTTTCCTCTCACATTCCAAAGACGTGCAAATTTGTAGGTTAACTGGCTTCTGTAAATTCTCCTTAGCCTGCAGGATAGAACTGGTGTATGGGGTCGGCGTGGACTTGATTCCACGCTGTATCTCCAACCTAAATGAAGCAATTAAAATAATATAAATTAGAGTGAGGAATATAATAAAGGAATGGAAGGGTAGTGCTATCTACTAAACAGGGACTAGATTATCAATGGCAGTAATGCTGTTGCAGAATAGCGAGACAAAATTATGTGACTCTTTTTTGCAGATCTCCATTCATTTCAAATGCATGACTCCTCTTACAACAGTCTGGAAAATGAGCTCAATGATGAAACCGACTCCACTCTAATGACAAAACGAAGCCAAGAAAATAGAAGCAGGGATTCGGTTCTGTCCTGGAGTGACTGTGATCTTGACCACCCCGAGGATGAGGCAGTTTGTGCAAAGGTTCCGCCGGCAATTAAGTCATTGCAAATTCCTTCTGCTTGCCTGAGAGGAAGTATGGTTTGCCAGTTCACAAAAGATGCCCTCCTGGAATCCAATGGTTCTGGTTACTCGACTTGTGAGAGGTTGACAGTCCCCAGAAGACACAGGAGGAGCTCTGAGCCCAATATAGTTCCTCCTACATCACAGTTTGCCCAGCCACGCCAGATTCACAGCACTGTAATCCGCAAGACTAGCTGTGATGCTGTCCTGAGACAGACAACCGAGGACTGCATTGATCAGCTACAAACGCTGCAGATCGGGGGACAGAAATTCACAAAACAAAGTGTAAGAATGAGCGCTGATTTGGGTGAGTCCAGAAATGGTGGCCGTAAATCAGATCGAAAGGGATCATTGAGTGGTGGCCAACATCAGCCACCTCCTCCCCTTAGAATTAATGTATCTTCCGTAACCAGCAGTTCCCAGTCCAGTCCCTCTTCTCCAGGCACTCCAGTCTCAGCATCCCCAATGAGTTCATGTGACAGTGTTTTTTCACACAGTGCAGAATATTTTGTGTTCAGTTCACGGGAGACTCCCTCTGCATTTTGTAATACCACTCGGCCGCAGAAAGTCCAACTAGCGAGGCCAACTAGCCCCAGAGGCCAATTAGCTTCTGGAAACCTGCTCACTGGATATTGTCCAGCTTCCCACTGGGCTGCACAAGAACATCATGAGAGGTCAGCCAGTGCAACAGAGGATATTTCAACCTGCATCATTGGGAAGAGCCCAGTCAATAAATGGAGAAAGGAAAGTGGAACTTGCACGCTGAGGAAAAGGGGGAAAGACGGTAAGCTTGACGGCAAAAGTGGTTCATCCTGTGAAGGAAATGGAGAGTTACGTGAATCGGAAGGTATGGTTCAAAATATGGATAAAAGCCAATCTGTAGATTCTCCGTCTGATCAGGAGGGAGTTAGGTCACCGCTGCCTAATCTGGCTGCAAAAGAGAAAGGATTGGTGGTCGGGCCTTTGCGACCTTTATTTCACCCCGATTCACAACAATTCACAAGCAGCTCCATTACTTGTGGTTTTCCTTTGGCGAGCACCACCGACAAGGCTTTTCCAGGACAGAGTGAGCTTTATCAGATTCCTCAGACTGTTTTTTATGGGCAGAATTCGTTGTTAAGTTCTCAGTCAAAACCATGTCAGCAATCGCCTTCCAAGATGGGTGTAAGTTTTGGACGAATCACGTCCGATGGACACTCTACTGAACGGCTTCCTTGTGCCCATTGGGAGTATCGCAACCCTGGCGAGAGTTCCAGCAATGCCGGGGTGTCAGAGAAAGGGGGTGGGACGTCACAGGGAAAGAAACTGTTCCCATCCGAGCGCAGACCCCACACAGCCGTGTGGGAACTCAGCAGTGGGCACTCTGAAACTCTCTCCAGCAGCGCAGTGCAAGTAGTTGAGGATTACTTTTTCCAAAATGACAGCGAGAACTGTTTGATAACAACACAAGAAGTCACTAGAGCTGTGATTCAGAACAAAAAAGAGTGGCAAAAACAGTGGTGTGCCAATCCAAAATTGGAAGACTTTGACCAGGTGTTTTTCTCAGAAGAGTCTTATGTGTAATACTCTGTTGGAAATATTGTCATTATTTCTTTCCAAAACCTACTTAGAAATGCGTTAACCTTGAGACAATTCGTGCTAGCTTCTACTCTTTTTAGAATATCGATTTAACAGTCCAAATAGCTGTTGACACATTTTTGACAAATGTCAAAGTTTGTATTTTACAACTGTGCTGAATAATACTTATATAAATGTCCACTGAAGAGCTAAAATGTATCCACTTCTGATTTAACAGAAATAATTTCTATAAATCAAGTTTGATGCTCTAAATCTCCAAACTGCTAAGCACAGGCATCAAGGAGCTGCCCCAGCTTTTGTGCCTGGCCGAGATTATCCAACGACATTAAGGGTTATCAACAGCCCTGTATTTTAAGGTAACCATTTAGTTAAACATATACTTGATATTGCCGTGATACATCACTATTTTCTAGTGGCTGATAAAAAGGCTGTGTTAGCAATTCCCTGAGTAGCCCCAGCACCACAATACTCTTGTAAGCATCCAATTTATTATGAATCAAGAAGCCCTAAACCAGATAAAGATGAGCGGAGGCCATGCTTACAGACTGGAGGCAGGAAGACTTGGTGCTTAATATTTTAGTTATCAACATTGCAGCCTTATCAACATGGCCTGCTTTGTTGACTGCAAGTTATACCCTTAGTACTTCACAGCAGTAGGAGAATGAGATTGACCGGGAAAAATAGATCAGCCATGAGCCGTGGGCAGCACAGTGGTGCAGTGGTACAGCTCACAACACCAGACAAGCGGGATCGATCCTGACTACGGATGCTGTCTGTCTGTGCGGAGTTTGTACATTCTCCCTGTGACTGTGTGGGTTTTCTCTGGGTGCTCCGGTTCCTTCCCACCTTCCAAAGACATTCAGGTTTGTAGGATAATTGATTTCTGTAACAATTTCCCCTAGTGTGTAGGATGCAAACTTGGGATAACAGAACTAATGTATGGATGATCGATGGCCAGTGTGGACTCGATGGGCCGAAGGGGCAGTTTCTACGCTGGATTTCTAAACTAAAAGTACTTGTGCCCATGGAGCTGATTTGGTTTATGTTACTACTGGTTCTCCCCAATTTTGGGGCTAGGCTCACACAGAATACCAGGGCCAGATGTAGTCCATCTTATCCAGTCATCCATCTCCAGAACCTCGGGCAATGGCGTACCCACCCAACGGGCTCACACACTGATTATAGCAATTATGGCATTGTTCCTGGAATCAATCATCATATTGGGACCAGTCCCTGAGCCCGACACCAGACCTGGCAAGAGTCCCTCTGAGATAGATGTGTCGGAAAGAATTGCAGATGCTGGTTTAAACCGAAGACTCTGAAGAAGGATCTCGACCCGAAACATCACCTATTCCATCTCTCCAGGGATACTGCCTGTCCCGCTGAGTTACTCCAGCTTTTTGTGTCTACTTAACCTACCTGATCTCCCGGTTGCTCAGCACTGTAACTCCCCCTCCCATTCCCAATCTGACCGTTCTGTCCTAGGCCTCCTCCATTGTCAGAGTGAGGCCCAGCGCAAATTGGAGGAACAGCACCTCATATTTCGCTTGGGTAGCTTACACCCCAGCGGTATGAACATTAACTTCTCTAACTTCAAATAGCCCTTGCTTTCCCTCTCTCTCCATTCCCTCACCCTTCCCAGTTCTCCCACCAGTCTTACTGTCTCCGACTACATTCTATCTCTGCCCCACCCACTCCTCTGACATCAGTCTGAAGAAGGGTCTCAATAGACAATAGGTGCAGTAGCATGCCATTTGGCCCTTCGAGCCAGTACTGCCATTCAATGTGATCATGGCTGATCATTCCCAATCAGTACCCTGTTCCTGCCTTCTCCCCATATCCCCTGACTGCTATTTTTGAGAGCCCTATCTAGATCTCTATTAAAAGCATCCAGAGAACCTGCCTCCATCACCCTCTGAGGCAGAGAATTCCACACTCACCACTCTCTGTGAGAAAAAGTGTTTCCTTGTCTCCGTTCCAAATGGCCATCTCCTTATTCTTAAACTGTGGCCCCTGGTTCTGGACTCCCCCAACATTGGGAACATGTTTCCTGCCTCCAGTGTGTCCAAGCCCTTAACAATCTTATATGTCTAGAACTGAAATGTCACCAGTTCCTTCCCTCCAGAGATGCTGCCCGTCCCGCTGAGTTACTCCAGCATTTTGTGTCTACGTAATGGTTCAGGGTGATGGATATTCTGATGGAGCATCCCCTAAACAAAGGGCCTTAGAAATATTAACTATATTTGTCTATATTCTGGTTCAAAGTACCTGTTTAAATGTAGTAATTGGAAAAGGGGAACAATTTGAAAATAAATAATACAATAGGGTATGCAATAGGGTCTGCAGAAGGGTCTTGACCTGAAACATTACCTATTCATGTTCTCCAGAGATGCTGCCTCACCTGTTATTCCAGCATTTTAGGTCCTTTTGATCTAGAGTATCAATCTGATTTTCAATGGTCTATTAAGGTTTGTGATGTGGATCGTTCACTTGTTTCAAGTTAAGCTTCAAGGTGATACTATACCTTCACTTCCTCCCTCCCACAGCTGCCCAAAGTTTATACGTGTTCTGCAATGTGGTGATGTTGATGACCGTTTCACATTTTATTTCATCTGAAAGATTTATTTACGTACATCTTGTTGGTTGAAATGTTGCTTTGGAACTAGCATTTGTTACAGATTTTGAGCACTTTCTATTTTATCTCCTTAAGGGCCTGTCCCACTTTCACGACCTAATTCACGACCTCTGCCGAGTTTGCCCTTGACTCATTCTGGCAGCATGGTCGTCACGAGGTCGTAGGAGGTCGTAGGTAGGCCGTAGGTAGGCCATGATGCTAGTCGTAGGTACTCGTGGCATCAAGTAGGTTGGGCCGTTTTTCTAGCCTGATGAAAAATGTCCACGAGTAAAAAAGGCCATGAATTAGGTTGTGAAAGTGGGACAGGCCCTTTACTCCTCTATTGAAGCACTTCTTATAATAAGATCAGATGTGTGATTGCATTGTTTGTTTAGTCACAAAGTACCATTGTTCTATTGACTGTTCACAGTTATATCTCTCCACTTTCTCTGCTCATCCCCCATCATGGTTCCTGTACCTAACAGCCAATACTCTGAGCCTGGCAAAGAAACAGAACTCATTAGACTGTGAAGTGGTGCAATACAATGTATATACTCTTAAATTAAGTACAGTGAAGGATTCACAAACATTTAAAGAGCAAACAACAATGTTTTAAAAGTTATATACTGTAACTCCAAGTGCACAATATTGTCACTGAAAAATACTTATTTTATGCTAATTTTCTTTGTAAAATATAGTAAACAGCACAGTGAAAGTGGCATTTTACTATTTGCATCTATAGTCTAAGCCAGAGGCCTCCAAACTTTTCTGCATGCGGGCCACATTATATATTAGGCACATTTTTGCGAGCCATAGGAAAAAATAAAGAAATGTCACACACCCACGTAATAACACTCACACACACCCACCCATCCACACTCCCACCCACACTCTCACCCACCCACACACGCTCTCACTCACACTTACTCACACACACCTACCCACACTCACGCACGCACTCTCATACACATACCCACCTACACACACTCTCACACCCACACCCAGAGCCTTCACATAACCAGAGTTCCAGGCTCAGCACCACGTCCACAATCTTCACGACGCAGACAGCATGCGGTCTGGCTTTGCTGGGTCCTAGTGCTCCCCCCTACGTGTTAAGAGCTTGCTGCGGGCCATATAAAATCTCATGGTGGGCCAGATGTGGCCCACGGGCCATAGTTTGGAGACCCCTGGTCTAAGCTAATGTCAGCTTTACTGTAAATTGACTGCATTTATTTTTCCATTGATTTGAGCTGGACGCTCTGTTCAAATCTCCAATTGTGTTTGTATTGAAAGAAATACTTGCTTGGAGTGGATTGCCCTGAAAATGTACTCATAATCTCCAGTCTATTCGGAGGTCTAAGTTTATTATTGTCACATGTACCAAGGTACAGTGAAAAGCTTTGTTTTGTATGCTATCCAAACATGTATCAGATATACCATACATAAATATAACCAGTTCAAACTGAAGTACAATGGATAGAGCAAAGGGGAAGATACAGAGTGTGGAATATAGTTCAATGGTGCTATACTTACAAGTATCAAAGAGATTTAGCAGAGCAGAGCGATTATTCTAGATGGTAGTAGATCCGTCTCTGGGAAGAACACGTATGGACTCGCCATGCTCCGGCGCCATCTTGCCCTTTTAGTTTATTCATGCTAACTTATACAAAGGATTGGATGTTACTATTGACTTTGGTGTCCCCAATCAACAAGGAGATAAAACAACCCCTTTTCCAATTGCTATGGCATGTCTATCTGCTGGAAACTTAGATGTGAACACATCATAACATTAAACTTGAAACTTAAAAGCTACAAGATAGCGCAGAAGCATGGTGACTCTTTCTGTACTGCCTCAGTAATAAGCTCATATCTTTATGTCATAGAAGCAGAATTAGACCAATCGGCCCATTGATACTACTTTGCCATTCAATCATAGCTCACCTATCTTTCCCTCTCAACCCTATTTTCCTGCCTTCCCCCGTAACCTTGGACACCCTTACTATTCAAGAACCTGCCAATCTCCTGCCAATTTAACAATACCTAATGACTTGGCCTCCACAGTCAATGAATGTCACAGATTCACCACCCTCCGGCTAAATAAGTTCCTCCTCATCTCCTTTCTAAAGGTGTTTCCTTTTTATTCTGAGGCTATGGCCTCTGGCTCTAGACTCTCCTACTGAATGTGGAGAGCATGGGAGAACATGCTCTCCACATCCACTCTATCCAGGCCTTTCATTATTCAGTGAGTTTCAATAAAGGGACCCCTCATCGTTCTAAACTGAAGCGAGTACGGATTCAAAGTCATCAAACGCCCATCATACGTTAACCCAATCATCCCCGAGATCATTCCCGTAGATCATCTGCTATTCTTATACCTCAATCATGGCACTCTTGTACTTAGGTATGATAGTGCTTATATATAGTAAGATTTTTACAGAGTATCACGCAAAACAAAGAATTTCACTGTATCCAGGTGCACGTAACAATAAAGTACCATTGAACTGGCTATAACATCCTCAACCCGCAGTTCGCATGTTGAAAATCAATGACAGGATTTGTCAATAACTTAACTGTGGAAGTTACAAGGGAAAGCTCAAGCTGTTACTGTATAAAATACAGCTCCTACACAAAAATAAGGAATTTAAATTGAAGAATACTAGTGCTTTAATTTAGTTGTGCCACACAAAAGAGAAATAACATGCTGGCTGAACATTCCATGATAAAGCACTTATTCCTTGTCATTATTATACTCTCATGCATCAAGATACTTAAAAAAAAATTTAGTATATTAATTGACAATTTACTGTTATTGTTAAACAATGATTATTGGTCAGAAGTAATGCTTGTTTCATTAATGTAATAAAGTTAACACATCTGATTCATTCCACTGATTAATGAGGCACATAGCAGACTGCATTTGGCAGTTTTTAGCTTAGTGCCTGAATGCTGGTATTTACATGCCGTTATGCTGAAATTATTCTGCAGCTCAATGCTAGAACAACTATTGATAGCTTAGTATCCAAAACTTAAAGGAGAATTTACACAGTTAAAATGTTATGTGAAACCTATCCATACCAAAGCTGCTGTATTTTGGGAGCTAATTGGGAGCAAGCAAATGTTCCTATCAGAAAAATGTATGTGCAAGAGCATGTTGCCCTCCTCCATTTGCCCTTATTCTGTACTAACCTTCACTTTCAACTATAGAGACCTCCTTAATTTCTTCCCAACCACTTACCCAAGTTCTTGGGACAATTCCTCAATGTCTTTTGTCACAGTGTCCTGCTATTTCATATCCAAAATCCGTACATTGGCCGGCTGACACATTTTTAGAAGTAGAAACAAGGAACTGCTGATGCTGCTTTATGAAAGAGACACAAAGTGCTGGCGTAACTCAGAGGGTCAGGCAGCATTTCTGGAGAACATGAATCGGTGATGTTTTGAGTTTCCAACTGAAGAAGGGTCCTGACCCGAAACGTCACCTATCCATGCTCTCCAGAGATGCTGCCTGACCCGCTGAGATACATCTGTAGACCTGGAGAAGAAACGGACAGGAGAGCTAACCGCTTTCACTTCATGTCCCTCAAAGTATAGACCCTGCCTATGCGCTACGACTTCTACATGTATTCCGTTTGATTTTGGTGACTTCAGTACATCGTGTGACTGGACAAATCTCCATTGTAGTTAGTGCATCATCCTCAGCAAATCTAACAACAAGTTCTTCTTAAGTCTAAGCCTGATGACTACCTTGAACTGCTACCAGATCTTTAGTTGTCGCATTGGATAGAATTCCTCTGGTGTTTTGTATGATATTGTTGCATTTTAGTGAACATTAACTCTTACGAAACAACAGAGAATGTAACATTGAGAAGTGGATGGTTTGGTTCTTAAATGGACAAATGGGTTTGACACAGACACTTTTTTATTCAATTTTGAAAATGTCCTGTGGCTAATGAGTAAATGTGATATTACATGATATTGTTTGCTTTCATTATTGCACTTAAAGCAACAGAACTAGGAATACTGTGCCTTCATAACATTACTGTGCTCAATGTATGTTATAAATATAAAGACTTATATAGAAAAGGCACTACTTCCTTATTTTAAATCTTTAGTGACAAATATACTCTTCCTTAAGTGTGTGTATGTGATTTATTTATATAATAAAGGGAATAACACTTCATGTTTACATTTTTTACTTTCTTTAGAAGTTGGATTAAGATATGGGGTCCATGTCGGAAGTATTTTTATTTGTAAATTTGTGAACTGAACAAGATTCTTGCACCAACTTTCACATATATGTAAATACACGACAAGATGTAAATACAACAACTTCTTTGTTTAATTCACATGAGATAAGGTTGCCAATGTTAGATTTTATGGTGAATCTGTAATTGCCCAGATGACAGCGATACTGGGTCACCGACTCAAACTGCTGTGGCTTGTGTGATGAAGGTATTACCACAGTCATGTCCGATGGGGAAGAGGGCACAGAAAAACAACAGTTCATACTTACAAAAGTCAAAATTAAAAATACAATCCCATTGCAAAAGTTTTCAACACGTTTGCCTGAGGGACAGGAGAATGGAAGGTAACAAAAACAGGAAATTAAATTATGTTTGCAATGAGGAAACACTAAGTTGATATATTCAAGATAAGTAACTGGGAAGCAATCACCAGGCAATGAGAAAGAGCGCTGAAATATGTAATCCACTATTCTGCATCAACAAAAGGTTTACGGCAGGGGTCCCTCTTGACATGGGCTCATGTTGTGTCTGAAATAAGAGTGGAAGTTAGAAGCTGGATCAGAGGCCATGACTAACTTTGGCTAATTATAATAAAATGTAAAAGGAATAAGGCATTAACTGCGAAATAGAGATAAATTGCTGAGTGAAACGGAACTCTTTGTCATAATCTATTAACAAGGAACTGCAGATGCTGGTTTATACCAAAGCATGATGCAAAGTGCTGGAATAACTCAGCGGGTCAGCAAGTCTGAAGAAAGGTCCCGACGCAAGACGTCATCTATCCATGTCCTCCAGAAAAGCTGCCTGACCTGCTGAATTACTCCAGCACTTTGTGTCCTTGTCATAATCTTATTATCTCAAAGCAACATCAAATTTACCAAATTCTTCTCCCCACAATCAGTCTGAAGAAGGATCCCGACCCAAAATGTCACCTATCCATGTTTAGTTTACTGATACAACGTGGAAACAAGCCCTTCGATCCACCGAGTCCAAGCCGAACATCTATAAACTCATAAACTATTTCTATGTTATCCCACTTTCGCATCCTAAACACTTGGGACAAAGCCAATTAACCTTCATTTTTGGAATGTGGGACAAAACCGGAGCACTCTGAGAAAACCCACACGGTTACAGGGAAAATATACAAACTCCTCACAGAGAGCACCTGTAGTCAGGATCAAACCCAGGTCTCTAAAACTGAGGCAGCAGCTCCACTGCTGCGCCACTATCACCTTCAAATGTTCTTTAGGAACGCTGCCTGACCCACTGAGTTACTGCAGTATTTTTTGTCTTTTTTTTGTAAACCAGCATCTGCAGCACCTGTTTCCACTCTATCAAATTTAGTGTACTTGGTTTCTGCAGTAGTTGGCAGCCAACTCCGCACAGCTGAGTTAGAATGAGCTGTGGCAGAGCTCTGCATTCCTACTCTGATGCTTCAAATTCATGGTTTAATGTTGAGCAATACTGAGCAAACAGACGTTTTAAACTGCTGTAATGTTTTATTGATTTGCTGATTCATTTTGACAATATCCATAACGTGAAGTAAAATGTTTGATGATGTCCAGAAGGCATTTTACATAAATCTCTTTATATTTAGAGATACGGCGCGGAAACAGGCCTTTCAGTCCACGACCGTGCCGACTATCGATCACCCTGTACATTAGCAACTATTGTACACACTTGGGACAATTTACAATTTTACCAAAGCCAATTAATTAATCTACATATTTGTACATCTTTGGGAGTACCCGTAGAAATCCCATGCAGTCACAGGGAGAAAGTACTAATTACGTACAGACAGCACCCATAGTCCCGATTGAACCCGGCTTTCTGGTGCTGTAAGGCAACAACTCAACCGCTGTGCCACTGTGCTGTCCAAAAGAGGGGCACCCGGATTTGAGCCAGGGACCTCTTGCTCTGCAGTTAAATGCTCTACCATTGAGCTATACCCAGATTCACTCATTATAACTTTAAGGGCCTGTCCCACTTACGTGTCCTTGGCACGCAAATTACACGACCTCATGGTCGCGTTGAGGCGTACGGGCATCGTATGGCCATGCGGGGCCAGTCCAACTGAGAATTGCGGAGGGGTATGTAGTTGTGCGCAACATCGTGCGGGGCTCCGGAATTTTTGTAGTGAATGAAATCTTCGCGTGCCAACGGAACTGACGGCCAAAGTGGGACAGGCCCAAGACCCTGGCATGACGCAACGCCTCACCTTCAACAGCAGCAGAAGCAGGCAAACTATCGCCGAACTCGGCCTGGGGCTCAGGGCCGTTGCGGTCCAGATCCACCCCCACTTCTACTCCCAGAGCGGGGCCAAGAAAATTGAAGATAGACACAAAATGCAGGGGTAACTCAGCAGGACCAGCAGCATCTCTGGAGAGAAGCAATGGGTGACATTTCGGGTCAAGACCCTTCTTTTCAGTCTGAAGAAGAGTCTCGACACGAAACATCACCCATTGCTTCTCTCCAGAGATGCTGCCGGTCCCGCTGAGTCACTCCAGCTTTGTGTCCATCTTCAAATGACGTCACGCGCTCCAGACGGCTGTGCATACGCATGTAATCGCGCCCGACCTTCGCAGGACCATCGCGGCTCAACGCGATCACGAGGTCGTGTAATTTGCGTGCCAAGGACACGTAAGTGGGACAGGCCCTTTACACTTGTCAATGTACATTTGACAGCAAGCAATTTCTCTGCTAATTCTACAATAATGTGACTATATTGCACGATGTTTATATTATAATCAAGAAATGCTGAAACCTGAAATAAAATATATATGCTTGAAATACTCCCCTGACATCAGTCTGAAGAAGTGTCTATACCGAAACATCGCCCATTCCTTCTCTCCAGAGATGCTACCTGTTCTGCTGAGTTACTCCAGCATTTTGTGTCTACATGCTTGAAACACTCAGCAGGTCAGGTGGTATTTGGAGAAAGAGAAATGGAGTTCACATTGCAGTAACTTCTGGAATTAGAATATATATTGCAGTAAGACACAAAATGTTGCAGTAACTCAGTTGGACAGCCAACATATATTGCAGTAATATATCTTGGAATGGGAATTCAGTATCGGAAGTAATTAGTCTTATAATTCATTCTGGATAAAACTATGATAATCTGACGTGTGAATGATGAAACACTGTGGCTACCTGCTCCTTCTCGAGGAAACAATTTTTATGATGGATGAGGGGTGGGAGATTGCAACCTTCATGTGGTCCACCCTGTTTCGACTAATGCAATCAACCCGACGTGCACAAACAAAAGATCAAATAGAGCAAGTTGTCCTACAACTTTCGGCTGTGCACACCATACACAAGAAGAAGATGATGATGGATGAGATCAATTTAGCTGCAACCATTCACTGTACATATAATCATTGCTACCTGTGGGGCAAATTTTATCCCAGGGAATGGTGGGGTCCTGCAAAGCACTGGCTAGGATGATAGTGGAGGCAGATTCGATAGTGGCATTTAAGAGGCTTTGGATAGGTACATGGATATGCAGGAATGGATTAAGTGCAGACAAGAGGTTAGTTTAACAGCATCATATTTGGCACAGACATGGGTGGGGAGACATGGGTGGGGATAGGTTTCTAGGCCAATGTAGTATTACATGTACCTCATTCACTGACAACCTCTAAATCCGATAAGGAATTAACACGCTGTGGATAATAATTTCTTGTTTTCAATGGATTATTTCTTTCTGGAAATTGTATTAGTAAACTTGCATTTCAGTGATTAAAATTTTGAAAACTTTGTTAATTTTCTGATCGTCCAGGTGAAGGTTATGAGTGCTATTGAATAGATCACTTCCTCCGCTCCAAGGTCATAAGTGATATCAGTCTGAAGAACCATTCCATCATGGCTGATCTATCCCTCCCTCCTAAACCCATTCTCCTGCCTTCTCCTCATAACCTCTGACACCTCTACTAATCAAAAATCTATCTATCTCTGCCTTAAAAATATCCATTGACCTGGCCTCCACGGTCTTCTGTGGCAAAGTATTCCACAGATTCCCACCCTCTAACTAAATAAATTTCTCCTCATCTCCTTCCTAAAAGAACGTCCTTTAATTCTGAGGCTATGACCTCTAGTTCTAGACTCTCCCACCAGCGGAAACATCCTTTCCACATCCAGGTTTTCTTTAAACACAAGGAAATATCTTTAATCATACTACCAGGCAGCCTTCATAGTCATGGATATCTTACAACCCAACAGTATGAGCACTGATGTGTCGGAAGGAACTGCAGATGGTGGTTTACACCTAAGATAGACACAAAATGCAGAGTAACTCAGCGGGACAGGCAGTGTATCTGGATAGAAATGGGCGATGTTTCCGGTTAGAAACATAGAAAATAGGTGCAGGTGGAGGCCATTCGGCCCTTCGAGCCTCTGAATAGGACCCGTTCACTCCTACTCTTTGCTTCCGGCCTGCCAACCAATTTTCTATCCATGTCAATACCCTACCCCCATTGTGATCATGGCTGATCGTCCCCTATCAATAACCCGTGCCTGCCTTCTCCCCATATCCCTTGACTCCACTAGCCCCTAGAGCTCTATCCAACTCTCTCTTAAGTCCATCCAGTGATTTGGCCTCCACTGCCCTCTGGCAGGGAATTCCATAAATTCACAACTCTCTGGGTAAAAAAGTTTTTTTCTCACCTCAGTCTTAAATGACCTCCCCTTTATTATAAGACTGTGGCCCCTGGTCCTGGACTCACCCAACATTGGGAATTTTTTTCCTGCATCTAGCTTGTGCAGTCCTTTTATCATTTTATATGTTTCTATAAGATCTCCCCTCATCCTTCTAAACTCCAGTGAATACAAGCCTAGTCTTTTCAATCTTTCCTCATATGACAGTCCCGCCATCCCAGGGATCAATCTCGTGAACCTACGCTGCACTGCCTCAATCACAAGGATGTCCTTCCTCAAATTAGGAGGCCAAAACTGTACACAATACTCCAGATGTGGTCTCACCAGAGCCCTATACAACTGCAAAAGAACCTCTTTACTCCTGTACTGAAATCCTCTTGTTATGAAGGCCAACATTCCACTAGCTTTCTTCACTGCCTGCTGTACCTGCACGCCAACTTTCAGTGACTGGTGTACAAGGACACCCAGGTCTCGCTGTACCTCCCACTTACCTAACCTAACCCCATTGAGATAATAATCTGCCCCCTTGTTTTTGCCGCCAAAGTGGATAACCTCACATCTATCTATATTATACTGCATCTGCCACACATCTGCCCACTCACTCAACCTGTCCAGGTCCCCCTGCAACCTCCTAACATCCTCGTCACAGTTCACACTGCCACCCAGCTTTGTGTCATCCACAAACTTGCTAGTGTTGCTCCTAATTCCCTCTTCCAAATCATTAATCTAGATGGCAAACAGTTGCGCCCCCAACACCGAGCCTTGCGGCACTCCACTCGCCACTGCCTGCCATTCTGAAAAGAACCCGTTCACTCCTACTCTTTGCTTCCGGCCTGCCAACCAATTTTCTATCCATGTCAATACCCTACCCCCAATACCATGTGCTCTAATTTTAGTCACCAGTCTCCCGTGCGGGACCTTATCAAAGGCTTTCTGAAAGTCTAGATACACTACATCCACTGGCACCCCTTCATACAATTTACTTGTCACATCCTCAAAAAATCCAGAAGATTAGTCAAGCATGATTTCCCTTTCATAAATCCATGTTGAGAACCTTCTTCAGACTGAGGGTCAGGGGAGAGGGAGAAAGAGGTAAGGAAGCGTAAGGTGTGAAAATGGGATATCAAAGTGGATGTAGAATAGATCATTGGTAGCTAGGAGTTACCTTGTTCCAGTGTTGCTGACCACTAACAAAAATCAAAACTGCTACACAATCTGGCTTACTACTTCCTGGATTAAGCTGTTTAATTGACTTACATTATTGCATTGCAACGTCAGAAAGTGGGGAAATTAGCTCAATAACTCAGATTAAAAGTATGTCACGGTATAGACAATTACTGCAGATGTTGCAGACGTGACTGAACCCCTGCTTGAGAATCAAGTGTGTTTAATTGTCGTATGTACCAGCAATAAAACAATGGCATTCTTACATGCAGCCTGTAAATATAATACACATAGATAATATATAATAAACAAAATATCAATAAAGTAATAACATAGAAAATAGGTGCAGGAGTAGGCCATTTGGCCCTTCGAGCGTGCACCACCATTCAATATGATCATGGTTGATCATCCAACTCGGTATCCTGTACCTGCCTTCTCTCCATACCCCCTGATCCCTTTAGCCGCAGAGGGCACATCTAACTCCCTCTTAAATATAGCCAATGAACTGGCCTCAACTACCTTCTGTGGCAGAGAATTCTACAGATTCACCACTCTCTGTGTGAAAAATGATTTTCTCATCTCGGTCCTAAAAGACTTCCCGCTTATCCTTAAACTGTGACCCCTTGTTCTGGGCTTCCCCAACATTGGGAACAATCTTCCTGCATCTAGCCTGTCCAACCCCTTAAAGATTTTGTAAGTCTCTATAAGATCCCCCTCAATCTTCTAAATTCTAGCGTGTACAAGCCGAGTCGATCCAGTCTTTCTTCATGTGAAAGTCCTACCTTGCCAGGAATCAGTCTGGTGAACCTTCTCTGTACTTCCTCTATGGCAAGAATGTCTTTCCTCAGATTAGGAGATCAAAACTGTACGCAATACTCCAGGTGTTACCTCACCAAGACCCTGTACAACTGCAGTAGAACCTCCCTGCTCTTATACTCAAATCCTTTTGTTATGAATGCTACCATACCTTTTGCTTTCTTCACTGCCTGCTGCACCTGCATTCCTACTTTCAATGACTGATGTACCATGACACTCAGGTCTTGTTGCATCTCCCCTTTTCCTAATCGGCCACCATTCAGATAATAGTCTACCTTCCTGTTTTTGCCACCAATGTGGATAACCTCACATTTATCCACATTATACTGCATCTGCCATGCATTTGCCCACTCACCCAATCTATCCAAGTCACCTTGCAGCCTCCTAGCGTCCTCCTCACAGCTAACACTGCTTCCCAGCTTCATGTCATCCGCAAACTTGGAGATGTTGCATTCAATTCCCTCACCCAGATCATTAATATATATTGTAAATAGCTGGGGTCCCAGCACTGAGCCTTGCGGTACCCCACTAGTCACTGCCTGCCATTCTGAAAAGGACCCGCTTACTCCTACTCTTTGCTTCATGTCTGCCAGCCAGTTCTCTATCCACATCAATACTGAACCCCCAACACTGTGTGTTTAAGTTTGTATACTAATCTCTTATGTGAGACTTTGTCGAAAGCTTTCTGAAAGTCCACATATAACACATCCACTGGTTCTCCCTTATCCACTCTACTAGTTACATCCTCGAAAAATTCCATAAGATTCGTCAGACATGATTTACCTTTCATAAATCCATGCTGACTTTGTCCAATGATTTCACCACTTTCCAAATGTGCTGCTATCCCATCTTTAATAACTGACTCTAGCATTTTCCCCACTACCGATGTTAGACTAACTGGTCTGTAATTCCCCATTTTCTCTCCCTGTGGCGTTACATTAGCGGGGTTACATTAGCTACCCTCCAGTGCTCAGGAACTACACCAGAATCTAAAGAGTTTTGAAAAATTATCACTAATGCATCCACTATTTCTGGGGCTACTTCCTTAAGTACTCTGGGATGCAGCCTATCTGGCCCTGGGGATTTATCGGCCTTTAATCCATTCAATTTACCTAACACCACTTCCAGGCTAACCTGGATTTCACTCAGGGTCTGAAGAAGTGTTTCGGCCCAAAACGTTGGCTATCTCCTTCGCTCCATAGATGCTGCTGCACCCGCTGAGTTTTTCCAGCATTTTGTGTACCCTGGAATTCACTCAGTTCCTCCATCTCATTTGACCCCCGGTACCCTGCTATTTCCGGCAGATTATTTATGTCTTCCTTAGTGAGGACAAACCCAAAGTAGTTATTCAATTGGTCTGCCATGTCCTTGTTCCCCATGATCAATTCACCAGTTTCTGACTGCAAGGGACCTACATTTCTTTTAACTAACCTTTTTCTCTTCACATATCTATAAAAACTTTTGCAGTCAGTTTTTATGTTCCCTGACAGTTTCCTTTCATAATCTATTTTCCCGTTCCTAATTAAGCCCTTTGCCCTCCTCTGCTGGACTCTGAATTTCTCCATCCTCTGGTAGGCTGCTTTTTCTGGCTAATTTGTATGCTTCATCTTTTGTTTTGATTCTATCCCTGACTTCCCCAGTTATCCACGGTTACCTTCCCTGATTTATTATTTTGCCAAACTGGGATGAACAATTGTTGTAGTTCATCCATGCAGTCTTTAAATGCCTTCCATTGCCTATCCACCGTCAACCCTTTAAGAATCACTTGACAGTCTATCTTGGCTAATTCACGTCTCATACCCTCAAAGTTACCTTTCTTTAAGTTCAGAACCCTTGTTTCTGAATTAACAATGTCACTCTCCATCCTAATGTAGAACTCAACCATATTATGGTCACTCTTGCCCAAGGAGCCACACACAAGACTGCTAACTAACCCTTCCTCATTACTCAATACCCAGTCTAGAGTAGCCTGCTCTCTCATTGGTTCCTCTACATATTGGTTTAGAAAACTATCCCACATACATTCCAAGAAATCCTCTTCCTCAGCACCCCTGCCAATTTGATTCACCCAATCTATATGTAGATTGAAGTCACCAATTATAACTGTTTTACCTTTGTTGCACGTATTTCTAATTTCCTGTTTGATGCCATCCCCAACTCCACTACTACTGTTAGGTGACCTGTACACAACTCCCACTAGCTTTTTCTGCCCCTTAGTGTTTTGCAGCCCTACCCATTTCGATTCCACATCCTCCAAGCTAATGTCCTTCCTTTCTATTGCGTTAATCTCCTCTCTAACCAGCAACGCTACTACTCCTCCTTTTCCTTTCTGTCTATCCCTCCTGAATATTGAATATCCCTGGATGTTCAGCTCCGAGCCTTGCTCACCCTGGAGCCATGTCTCCGTGATCCCAACTATATCATATTCATTAATAACTATCTGCACATTCAACTCATCCACCTTATTACGAATACTCCTTGCATTGAGACACAAAGCCTTCAGGCTTGTTTTTACAACACTCTTGCCCCTTATACAATTATGTTGAAAAGTGGCCCTTTTTGATTTTTGCCCTGGATTTTTCTGCCTGTCACTTTTACTTTTCACCTTGTTACCTATTGCTTCTAGCCTCATTTTACACCCCTCTGTCTCTCTGCTCATGCTCCCATCCCCCTGCCACATTAGTTTAAATCCTCCCTGATGTGTGAAAGATACATCTTCTAGATGCGCTGGGACACATCCTCAGTGATGTGACCCGGGGTCATCGGGTGTTTCGGGTCTCACAACATCAGACACCCTTGCCCAGGCGACCCAGCCGGGGTTGATCAAGCCCCGACTTGCGTCCCAGCAGCAACCGCCCACGGATCAGCCCTCTTAATCCAAAGCCACCTAGTGGCTTTCTCTGCGGCTTCACTTGCGGATTGAATGGCCCTCTTCTTTGCCAGCCCCGTAATGCCCAACTGGTTGAGGACTTTGCAGAGTGAGCGTCCTGCAAAGCCTCTACAGCCCACCTCTATCAGCTCATAGTAACTGACTATGATGGCAGTCATTGTTTGGAGTCGGCGATCTACATCTCCTTTGGCTGTGGCTTGAATGATGTTGGTCACGTCTTTGTCAAACTGCAGCCATTCATTCCGGTTGCTGGCTGGGGGACACTCAATCCGTTGCTGTGGAACTACTCTGCAGGGGTTGGGAGACTCTAGTGCGTGGAGGGACTGGGCTCTGTGGGGTGAGTCCTGGCCGGGCTCCTCCTGTGTCTCACCAGGTTCAAGGCCTGTGCGCTGTACCTCTTTCCCCTTCTTCGAGCATTTCATTCTTGCCTGATGGATTTTTAGGCCACGGTGGTTCTTACACAGCTTTCTGCAAACACTCCCCCAAGGACATTGGTTCCATTCCAGGCCAGGTGCAGACCGTCCTGTTTGTACTGGTCCCACATCCCCCAGAACTGGTTCCAATGCCCGAGAAATTTGAATCCCTCCCCCTTGCACCATTTTTCAAGCCACGTATTCATCTGCAATATCCTCCTATTTCTACTCTGACTAGCACATGGCACTGGTAGTGATCCAGATTATTACCTTTGAGGTCCTACTTTTCAGTTTACATCCTAGCTCCCTAAATGCACCTTGTAGGACCTCATCCCGTTTTTTACCTATATCGTTGGTGCCAATGTGCACAACTGCTGGCTGTTCACCCTCCCCCTCCAGAATGTTCTGCAGCCGTTCAGTGACATCCCTGAACCTTGCACCAGGGAGGCAACATCCTGGAGTCTGTAGTTTGCGGCTACAGAAACGCCTATCTATTCCCCTTACAATTGAATCCTCTATTACGATAGCCCTTCCACTCTTTTTTCTCCCCTCCTGTGCCGCAGAGCCACCCATGGTGGCATGAACTTGGCTGCTGCTGCCTTCCCCTGATGAGCCATCTCCCCCAACAATATTCAAAAGGGATATCCAACAATATCCAAAAGGGAGGGAGATGACCGCAGGGGACTCCTGCACTACCTGCCTACTGCTACGCTGGCTAATGACCTCCTGTTCCCTTTCTGTCCGCTTAACTTTTACCTGTGGTGTGACCAACTCACTGTACGTGCTAGTCATGAGTTTCTCAGCATCGTGGATGCTCCAGTATGAATCCAACCGCAGCTCCAATCGTTCAATACGGTCTGCCATGCAAAAAAAAACCCAGTCCTTAGTGCAACCAAAGACCGCTCATAGTTCATAGTTAAGGTTCGTGTTTTGTTCTATTCAAGAGCCTGATATTTGTTGGGAGGAAACTAATGTACTAGTGCACGGGTGATCGTTGTTCGGTGCGGACTCAGTGGGGCCAAAGGCTTGTCTCCACGCTATATCGCGAAACTAAACCCATTCTTGAACGTGGTGGACATGGTTTTCAGCCTCCTATATCTTCTTCCTAATGGTAGGAGTGAAATTAGAACATTCCAGGGTGGTGTGGGTCTTTGAAGATACTTCACCTATCTAACTTTGTTTTACATATTTACACAATATACTTTGTTTCATAAAAATAACACTTTTATCAATTCATGACAATTTTAATATCATTTAATATTTCAATGTGATTTTATATACAAAATATCAAATGTCATTTTCATTAAAATGGTGATTCAACAAGCTGAACAAAATATTAATTGAAATAGTTAAATATTCCAAAGGATTTTTGAAAGGGCTGGAAAATATTCTTTCCTTGTACTTAAAATGATCTAAATAGGGACATACAGTGGTATCCCTGCTGATCCAATTGATTAGTCCCTAAACTTTTAGGCTCCATGTTCTCCAGAGATGCTGCCTGACCCACTGAGTTGCTCCAGTCTGCCACAGAGTTTTAACTCTCAGCTGCATCCAGGTGAAATTGATGGGAATGTGGAGAATATTTGAACAAATGGAATTAGTATGAAGGCAGTCTTGGTGGTTGCATGAACTCAGCGGGCCGAACTATCTGTTCCTCTGCAACATGACTCCACGATTGAATCATTTTACGGCTCTTGGAAATTTTGGGTCACGAAGAGAAAGCATTTGGGAAAGTTTGGCATCTCGAGGCTGTGCAGCGGCACCGTGTGAGTGGCAGAATCACATCCAGGACAAACCACTAATCCATACTGTCAGTCACCAGCAGCCCAGTCTGTGGAAATTTGTGGTTTCTACATCGGTCTCATTAGCCACCTCAGAACCCACAAAACCCAAGTAGAATTAAGTCATTTCTGATTTTGAGGGACTGCCAGGGAATAATATTGCAGCTCTGGGGATTGCATATACAAACCTCTGAAGGAGGTAGCACATATTGTGATTTTGTTTGTGTTCGGACATTTACAGCTTTAAGAGTACAAAAAACAAGGAAGTTCTGCTCATCTTTTATAGAACGCAGCATCAATAGCAGCTGGAGCATTTTGTTTAAATCTGCGACAAACCTTGAGGAGGATGTCTAGAACTTAGTGAAGGTGTCATGACAATTAACTAATTGCATTAAGGCTCAGTGATTTCATTATATTGAGTGACTGAAGAAGCAAGTATTGTCCTATAAATTAGTAATTAAGAAGAGGTTTTCTGGAAGCAACTAAAATCATGTATGTTTCTGTTGGTGTAAATTAAAGAGTTTTCATTGATTGAAAGATTGATAACTATAGATTCACATTGACTGTCCAAACAGTTAATGGACCGTCCGATGTGAGGAAACATTTATTTACTGATGAAACTGATGCAATATGGAACACAATGTCTAAAAGGATGGTGGAAACAAATTTACTAATTAGATTCAAAAGATAAGGATATATTAGATGGCAAGGGATAAAAAGAGGCGAGATTAATGTGTTTTAAAAAAGAGCTAACGCTGGCTCATGGAATCAAGTGCTCTCTGTTGGTGCTGTGCAAATCTATTACATGAAAATATTTAATCCAATTTTGGATGATGTATGACAAGCAAAAACAAAATTAATTTCTAATAAAATATACAAAGTGCTGGAGTAGCTCAGCGGGTCAGGCGGCATCTCAGAAGAACATGGATAGATGATGTTTCGACCCGAAACGTTTACATATCAAAGGTCTCCAGAGATGCTGCCTGACCACTAAATTACTACAGAACTGTGTTTTTTTGTCAACCAGAATCTGCAGTTCGTTGTGGCTACAACTGATTTCCATTAGAGTGTGAACAAAATAACATAGTGAGAAGATGACAAAGTTAACATAGTAACGCAGAACACAAAAAAATAAAAATTGAAACCTTGTTTTGTGAACAGTATTAACGTAACGTCAAATTACAAGTATATATTAAAAGCAATTTACTATTGGTAACATTTAACAGCTTTTTTGAGAAAGGAAATAACTCCGCCAACAAATACAGTAAATTGGAGATATAATTTAAACTTTTTTAAAAGAGTATTGAGTTTAATTTTTGTGGAACTGCTCGTCTTAAAGAGTTTTGAATTGTGATATTGGCACTGCTTGTAGATAAAAAGTACATTGTTACAGGATACAGAAAGTAGCTAAGCTAATGACTTATCGAGCTCTGATAATATTTTTGTGAGAATACTGGATGCAATCAGACTTTATGAATGCAGCTAAATTGTGCTCAGATTATTATTTACCATGCTCAAACAGAAAGCAATGAAATAAGTATTAAGAGCAGAATTAGGCCATTCAGCTCATCAAGCCTACTCCACCATTCAATCATGGCTGATCTATCTCTCCCTCCTTACCCCAGCCTCCTGCCTTCTCCCCATAACCCCTGACATTTGTACGGTGTATAGACGGAAGAAACAGGATATGAATATTAACAACCATGTGCTGTTATATTGCTATAATATTCTGCACAACAGAATGAGAATTGAAGTATTATGCAGTATAATTACATCTTATATATGACTAACACACATAATACAGATGGCAATGTTAGCAAGTAGTGGGTGATGTTAGTAAGTATATTAATGAAGCAGGTAAGAATTTAAGCTTCCTGGGGCAATTCTGAATGGGTACTCTGATGGCAGCAGTGATATGAAAGGGGGCCAACCTAAAATGCCTGTCCATTCCCTCCACAGATGCTGCCTGACCCACTGAGTTCCTCCAGCACTTTGTGTTTTGTATAAGATTTCAGCATTTGCAGTTACTTGTGCAGAGGTTGGAAATCAGAATTAACAAAAATCAGGAAATTCTTGGGTTGTTTTCCTTCATACTAAAAGCTGAAATATTCACTCTGTTTCTTTCCATAGATGCTGCCTGACCTGTTGAGTGTCTTTAGCATTTTGTTTATAGTGAAGTAACGCGTGCATGCATACACACAGAAACAAAGACAAACATGTGACAACCAGGGTGGTTGTGATGGGATAGTTTTAACATTTTAACACCCATAGCCAGGTTCAATCCTGACTACGGGTGCTGTCTGTACGGAGTTTGTACATTCTCCCTGTGACCGCTTGGAGTTTCTCTGGGTGTTCCAAAGACGTACAGGTTTGTAGGTTAATTATCTTTGCTAAAACTACAAATTGTCCCCAGTGTGCGTTAGTGTAAGGGATCGGCACGGACTCAATGAGCAGAAGGGCCTGTCTGAAAGACAGTCATTTTCTGGATTTGTTCAGAATAGTTCTCTGATGGCCCTCATGTTCTTGGTGCAGAGTGGCCTGAACCAGTTATAATTGCTGGCCTGGCAGAGCTTTGTATGTGCCCCAGTAGTGCCTGCACTCTTAACAGAGCATAGTTTCGACTTTCAATGACTTCAGACAAACAATGGCCTACTGCTATATTGCCTAATAGAATGGCCACTCCAAATGTGCTCTGGCTTTTGCTATTAAGCGTGCGCTGCATGGAAGCTGGGTCTTATGAGTTGCAAACAGCCTAATTCAGGCGCGTCCCACATCACAACAGAGAGAGGGAAGTTCTGCATTCTTAGGAAACTGTCTACAGCATGATGTTCCACAATGTGTAGCTGCTTCAACTGTGCCTGTGTCAGCAAATGAGTTGAAAAAGTTTATTTTATTTTAATTTATTTCTTGACATAAATTTAATTTGATATTTTTATTCCATATCCCAGATATACTGGCAATGATTTGTGAACTCCATAAGGGCAAATCTCCATTACCTGAATTGCGGTAACACAAGTTTTACCTGCACCTTTCAACACTATTCTGATCAACACTAATCAGTCCAAGTTACTGGGAAACCTGATATGTGATATTTCCCATGTGATATACTGCACTTTTGAATGGAGCGAAAGCACAATCAATAATTGGCGATTGCTCTTGTACTTCACGGTGAGCGCAGAGAATCAGAGAAGGTAATAGACAACATACTTGCATTGGAAACAGCAAAAAGGTTCACTTGGTTAGCTCCTGAGTTGTAAATATTATATAAAGAAATGTTGAGTCTTTCATCATTGGAGTTTTGAAAATGAGAAGTAATCTTTACTAAGAAACGCAAGATTCTGAGGGAAATTAACAGGGTGCATTGTTCCCCTTTAAACTAGAGATGAGGAAGAATTTCTTCTCCAAGACTTGTAAACCTTTGGTATTTCTTCCCCAGAGACCTATTAAGGCAGAGATATACTTTAACTACAAAGGACTCAAAAGGTATTGAGACAGTAGGAAGCGGCATTGGTATTGATTTATTATTATTGAGGCCAAGATTGGATTTCTTGACATAAATTCTGATTGAATGGAGGTGCAGGCTCAAGAGACTAATTGGCCTTTTCCCACTTCTTATGGTAACATAATCCCATGTTGTAGTATGATTTCAGTGTGAATTTCAAAGATAAAAAAATCTGTTAACATTATGACTTTAAATATAATTCATCGTTCACAAGTCTTGTCTTTAGCTATACGCTGTGTACACAGCGGCTAGTCAGTTAAGCAATTTATCTATGTAGATATCCAAAATAATACCCTAATGAAATTATTCTCCACAAATTAAAACAATACAGATCTATTTAATATTAAGTAACCCAGTTTAACTAAATATTTTATTTCTGTTCTTCAGGTTATCAAAGAGAATTGAGCCATGCATACTTTGCGACTTAGATTGATCACATTAGGAGCACGAACTGAAGTCCTTGGTTTCTCTTGCATCAGCAACATCGTTTGGAACCTCTACAGTCATTCCATCCATCCACTTCTTAAGGCAAATCTGGCAACCCAAACGAGATCTGAAAATTAAAATTGAATGATTTATTTTTTAAACAGTAAAAAATGTCAGTACTTGATGCAGTAAAATACTTTGCTGGCTCAATATAAAACGTTATACTGTATTGAGCAAAACCTCAAGCACTAGATTCTGACAATGTATACAATGTCCTGAAATATGGGGGGGGGGGGGGGGGGGGAGAATCAATATTCCACGGATCATTTAAAATACATCTACAATTACTAAACTGTTACCTTGTTGAACCTGGAACTGTTATGCTGCATAAGTGAATAAATGTTTAGAAAATCCACTACATTGCATCCTTTTAAGTTAACAGCCTTTCCAAAAACAAGGCAATGTTAACATGATAAATGTTTCCACAAACGCTCACTTGTTGAGATTTGTTACAAAATTGCCAACAAGTTACAAAGACAAAATGTTTCATATGTTTCTTTTTATGGATAGAATAGCTAAAAAAAAAGATAAATTGTTTAAAATCCGAATCAGTTGCCACTGAAAAGTCACAACAACCATTTTTTTCACTGATGGTATGTTAGCTGAGGATTTGCCAGATCATACCTTCACACAGAGAAGAGTGGCCACACGGAAGGGTACAATGATTCTAAATTAAACTCTCAGATACTTGCCACATGCAATCAATTATTGGCTTAAAGAGATACTCAGGGATGTTCTTTGTTCAAAAAGTAGCATTTAAGAACGAAATCTTTAAAAACTGATGCAGGGCTGCACATCAGACCAAAATTATATAATTAAAATCATAAAGCAATATTCTGTTAACTTAAAGCAGTGATTCCCAAAGTTTGGCTAAACTCTACTTAATAGCTGTATTATTTCTGGATGGTAGACAAAAATGCTGGAGAAACTCAGCGGGTGAGGCAGCATATATGGAGCGAAGGAATAGGTGACGTTTCGGGTCGATACCGCTGGGGTGTAAACTGCCCAAGCGAAATATGAAGTGCTGCTCTTCCAATTTGCAGTTTAGTCCCACTGCAAATTGGAGGAGCAGCAGCTAATATTTCACTTGGGCAGATTACACCCCAGTGGTATGAACATTGACTTCTCCAATTTCAGGTAGTCCTTGCTTCTCCCTCCTTCCCCTCCTTCCCCCCTTCCAAGCTCTACCACAGCCTACTGCCTCTTCCTTTCTTCTTCCTGCCCCCCCCCCCACTCCCACACCTCCACATCAGTCTGAAGAAGGGTCTCGACCCAAAACGTCACTTATTCCTTCGCTCCATATATGCTGCCTCACCCTCTGAGTTTCTCCAGCATTTTTGTCAACCTTCGACTTTTCCAGCATCTGCAGTTCTTTCTTAAACATTTATTATTTCTGGACAATCTCTCATCTGTTCCCTACACTGATAATAAAAATAACTGCTAGTTTTGTTTGATGCCCTCTTCCAACTTGCTACCACTACAGTTCAAATGCAATGCCAAACAATCATGGCCATTAAAGTAAAACTTCACTGCCTACTTCTGTGGTTCACACATGTACTCAAAACTGCTTTGCAATACATTATTGTATTCCAAACTTCCTTTTTCCTCGCAAAATAAAAATATTTGTAATTAAGCCACCCTACTCCCCACCTTACTCCCCAGCTTTATATAGCATTCATCAAGTCAATCAGGGTGGCCTGATTAGTTAGTTAGTTATCAGTTGTTAGTTTTACTACTGAAAAATTAGTACTACAGATGCTCCCCGATTTACGACGCTTCGACTTGCAATATTTCAACTTTACGATCGGCAAATGCTCAGCAACGGCAGTGAGCCACACGTCACTTCCAGTCACGCGATCGCGATGTATTAAATGCGTTTTCGACTTGTGATGTTTTCAGTTTACAATAGGTTTATCGGAACGTAACCCCATCGCAGGTCGAGAAGCAGCTGTACTTTTGTGGTGAACCAAACTTATCCAAGAGGGTACAAACATTCACAGCTACTCAGTATTCCCTGGGCCTTGCATTTACTAAAATTAATTAATTACTTTGACACCCAATAACCTTAAGGAAAGCACTAATGTCCTTCCAAATTGAGGCAGCATAAACTGGGACACTAATCTTCAACTGGCAAAATTGTTCCATTATATGGTGGTGCATGTTGCAGCTCAACATAAATTGCTAAATTGAAACACCTCAGAACATTAAAATATTTGGAGGGGGAAATCCACATTTCAGATGGACTTCACAAACGAACTCCATGATTTCTGTAGTGTTTTAACTTACAAGAACAAAGGCGGAGCGTCTCAAACTTTGCATAAATGTTGTCATGAAACATAGAAGCCAGATATGACGGGTATATTCCATTCTTTCCCTGACCAGCAAGTTTTAGTGCCACATGGGCGCCGTTTGAAGGCAGCATCTGCCTACATCCCGTCTGTTTTTTTTCATCTTTTTGTTATTTTCAGTCTGTTTAAAGTATGTTTTGGAGATTTTCTTAGTCTTTTTATGTGGGGGAGGGGGGCAGGGTAAAGGGGGAACCGTTTCTCAGTCTCTTCCTGGTGAGGATGCGACTATTCTCCGAGTTCCCTCCTCACGGCCTACCAACTGGATTGACGCGGCCTTTCCTGCCGGAGACTGGCCAGAGACCAACCAGAACTTCAACAGCGGCAGCACTGAATTAACATCGCTGTGCGGAGCGGGCGGTGTCTTACTGGGGATCGCTTGTTGAAGCTCCGGAGTGTTGGGCCTGCTACTTCAACATCGTGGAGCTGTAGTGCGGAGCTTCCAGCTGCGGGCAGCGCTGAACAACATCGCGGAGTCCTGGGATCCCTTTGCCGAGGGCACCAGTATGAATCTCCGCCCAGCTCGGCCTGAAGACTTCAGGAGCTGCGGTCTCAGGTAGGAAATGGCCGATTCAGAACTCCAAACCGCTGAGAGTGTTGTCTGTTCCAACGTCGGAGTATCGATCATCCCGGCGAGAGGGCCTGAAACATCAGGGCCACCGACCACGGGTGAACAAGGAGGAAGATGGCTGGACTTTATTGCCTTCCCCCACAGTGGGAAATGTTGATTCTGCTATGTGGGGATGTCTATGTTAAATTCTATCATGGGCTGTGTTCTTTTTTTTATTCGTATGGCAACCCAAACTTCACTGTACTAATTGGTGCATGTGACAATAAATGTAAACTTGAACTGTTACAGAAAAACAGCATGGAAACAGGCCCTTTGGCCCACCGAATCCGAGCCGACCAGAAATCACCCGTACATTAGTTCTACCCTATACTCTAGGGACAATTTACAGAAGCAAATTGGATTATTATCACATAGGGATTTCGAGAAAGTGCAAAATAAGTAATATCTTACGTGTCAGTGAGACCATACGCAAGGTCTAACATATCCATTTCTTCATCTGTGATGCAATCCAGCTTCTTATAAATGGGTTCCTCAAAAATTAGATGACACGTAGAGCAAGCCAAGGTTCCTTCACAAGCACCTACAAATAGGGCACACGCTGTCAATTGAAGGCTACCACTAGCTTTCTTGTTAAACTGTATCTAAAAACACAATTCTGAGAAAAATAAAAAAAAATAAAAATAGATGTTCGTCAATATCTCGAAGTAGCAGGCCAAAAAGTCTGTAAGTGTACACATCGATCACATTTACCTGCATTTTATACAGTTTCTGACAACATTTTCTTTCATCCATTTATCCAATGCAATTGTAAATGTTTACTTAGCTTATCTTAACAGCTAACCTTAGAAGTTGAAGTACTTGGAGTTGCCATCGTTCTGTGTTCTATTTTAGAAATAATTTTGTGCCTATGCCAACTTAGGACTTAGAAACATCTACCTAATTCTGCCCTTTTATAAATTTAAGCACCTTTTATATTGGTGCTTACTTTGTACTGCTATAATAAAGAATCTACGTTTCCAAGTGCTTGTATTTCCACATACTACCATGATTCCAGTGAATTTATGCTGTTTTTTTCTTGCTAAACCACCAGAAAGAGTGATTACATTTTCCTGCTCATTACAGTCAGCATAAGCCAAATCTATTATGAGAACACTGAACACAGTTTCTGCTGCTAAATTCAAGAACAGATGACATTTTGAAACAACACATCTTTTACAGCATTAACCAAAAGACCACCAGAAACTTCATGTCAGCTGGTCCAAATATATAATTGACAGCACTATGCTACTGTAGCAGCTCCTGGTGGCTGGCATTATGAATATCATCAATAAAATATAACTAAGAAGCAAACCAGTGCTGCTCACACTGTCTCTAAAATGTCCTCCGCCCATGGAACCTATAAGCCAGTTTAGTTTTCAGACTGCTTCCGACGGCGCATGCCCAGGTCAAAGGTCATCATGCATAACATTGCTGGAAAGCAGTGAACCTTCATTTAACCATATAACATATAACCATATAACAATTTCAGCACGGAAACAGGCCTTCTCGGCCCTTCCAGTCCGTGTCGACCATTTATTTTCCCCTAGTCCCATCTACCTGCACTCAGACCATACCCATCCATTCCCTTCCCGTCCATATACCTACCCACTTTACTTTTAAATGTTAAAATCGATCCTGCCTCCATCACTTCTGCAGGAAGATTTCTTCAGTTTTTATTCTTCTAGGTAATAAAATACAGCTTTAAAGCTATTAAATAGTTGTATTTATTTGTTCCTTTGTTAAAAGCTAAGATTATTTGTTGATTTATTGCTTTATGCTTTGGCGAGCGTGCGAGATCGTGCTCGTCCATGGTCGATGTCGGGTCTGGGTCTGGGTCGATGTCGGGTTTGAGTTGCTGCTGGGCCGTCCCCTCCCGAGTATCTCTCGTCCCTGTCCAGGGGCAGCCGGAGGTGTTGGGCCGGGCTTGCATCTGTAGTGGGGAGGCCGAGTTGTTGCAGCGCTTTGTACGTATGGCTGGCGCTCGGCTTTTGTCAATGCCGGGGGGGGGGGGGGGGGGGGTTGGCTGCTGCCAGACCCCAGCCCATCGGGGAGTGAGCTTCTTCTCCGTGCCGGCTGTGGCCTGGGGCCGCTGGTGTCGTCGGTCCGGGGCTGTCGGTTGGCCCTGCGGGAGTTGAGCTGGGGTTGCCGCTTCTTCTCCACGCTGGCTGCGACTGACGACACCGGCAGCCCCAGACCCACAGCCAGTAGAATAATATGT
Organism: Raja brachyura; assembly: GCA_963514005.1. Next base: position 66,906,227 of record OY740786.1, read on the forward strand.
TTGCACTGAAACCCACAAGTTTAAGAGACACAGGAGAACCAGGGCCCAAGTGAATGGAATACTCGGGCCCTGGTCCAATCAGCCAGATACATGCTGACATTATTATTAGAAACATAGAAAATAGGTGCAGGAGGAGGCCATTTGGCCCTTCGAGCCAGCACCGCCATTCATTGTGATCATGGCTGATCATCCACAATCAGTAAACCGTGCCTGCCTTCTCCCCATATCCCTTGATTCCGCTAGCCCCTAGAGCTCTAACTCTTTTACATTCATCCAATGAATTGGCCTCTACTGCCTTCTATGCAGAGAATTCCACAAATTCACAACTCTCTGGGTGAAAAAGTTGTTTTTCATCTCAGTTTTAAATGGCCTCCCCTTTATTCTTAGACTATGGCCCCCTGGTTCTGGATTCCCCCAATATTGGGACCATTTTTCCTGCATCTAGCTTATCCAGTCCTTTTATAATTTTATACGTTTCTATATGATCCCCTCTCATCCTAAACTCCAGTGAATACAAGCCCAGTTTTTCCAATCTTTCCTCATATGACAGGCCCACAATCCCGGGGATTAACCTCGTGAACCTACGCTGCACTGCCTCAAATTAGAAGACCAAAACTGCACACATTACTCCAGTTATGGTCTCACCTGAGCCCTGTACAACTGTAGAAGGACCTCATTACTCATATACTCAAATCCTCTCAAGGCCAACATGCCATTAGCTTTCTTCACTGCCTGCAGTACCTACATGTTTACTTTCAGTGAATGATGTACAAGGACACCCAGGTCTTGTTGCACTTCCCTTTTTTCGCTCCTCCACCGGAACGGACCTACAGGTGAGGTTTTTTTCTTTCAGGGACTCTGTGGGACAGAGTACCCCACCAACGGGCCGCCTCGAGAGACTGACTGCGGACCGCGGGCAGTCAGCGGCGGCAGAACTCACCTCAGAAGTCGGGCAGCCCATTGACCAGGCAGGGTCCGGGGCTCACAAACTCGCCGTTCGCAGGCAGCTACGGCAGAGCGGCAGCCCAACTTTAACACCGCAGCCCGCAGGATCACCGCGGACTGCCGGCTTCAATGCACCGGGAAGTCGGGCAGCCCGTTGACCCGGCAGGGTCCGGGCTCACAGACTCGGGCAGCCCGACTTAAACACCGCAGCCCGCAGGATCACCGCGGACTGACGGCTACGCTACCCGGAAGTTGGGACCTCCGAGAAGTCGGGGCCCCGACTCAAACGCAGGTGGCACAACGCCTGGAAGTTCGGGCTCACAGACTAGCCATTGGGGCAGTCTATATTCCCCCATGAGCAGGTGGGGAGCATACCTCCAACATAGCACACTCCAGCAGGAGTGTGGTCACCATGGGTCTCCAAGCAAACCCATGGCAGTACCCTTTACAGGGTTGCCAAATGCTCACCCTCTTCGCAGGGGAGCATAAGGAGTCAGGCCTAGGCTGACTCTGAAGGAGGGAATCGCATTATGCAACTTCTGGCCAAATCTGGCGGAAATATGACCAACAGGTAAGTTGTACTAATCTTGAGTTGGTTGGGTTTCTGTATTGTTTAAATCCCTTACAGAAATTTCGTAATGCAGGAAACGAGCAAGTAAGAAGGCTGCTTCAAGCATGCCATTGAAGATCACGGGACTTCGGAGCGAGGTCGGCGGCCAACATTCCCGGAGCTGACCGTTGATTTCTGGCAGCACCCGATCCTTGGGCCGGGAAGACAGCGTAGAAGTCGGGGAGCCCCGCACAGTCGGGACCCGACTCTCCATCGCAGCAGTCCAGGGAGCTGCATACTGGCGGTAGGACTGCGCAGGATCAGGGTAGCTAAGACCCCGACTCCCCACCGCTTCAGTCTGTACGAAAACAGAACAGCGGCAAAAACGTGCCGACGACGGGGCCAGGTTAAAGGACATCCCGACTCACCACATCAGTTCGCAAGAGGGCGGACCAGTGGCAAAACCGCGCAAAAGTCGTGTAGCCCGTTGGAGCGGCTGGCACCGACTCACCACCGCTTCAGTCTGCTAGATTGCGGACCGGTGGCACTGGCACTGACTTTGCGTCGCATCAGTCCCGAAGACACGGGACTGGCGGCAAGCCCGCGCGGATGTCGTGTAGCCCCGCTGGAGCGGCTGGCACCGACTCCTCACCGTCGCAGTCGCAAAAACACAGGCGGAAAAACCAACAGGAGGTTGTGTAGCCCCGCAGGAGCAGCTGGCACCAGCTCTCCACCGCTTCAGTCCGGAAGACCGCGGACAAGCGGCAAATCTGCGCGGGAGTCGTGTAGCCCCGTAGGAGTGGCTGGCACTGACTACCTACCTCAGTCCCATAGACATCACCTCGACGAGGTACGAACTGTCGGTAGAGGCCCCATTTGTTCATCAGAACTTGGGGAAGACGACTTGCCGTCCGCAGATAGCGGCGGCCGTCGCATAGCTCGAATGGAGTGCATGGTTGAGCAGCTGCTCGAAAGGGACCTATTCCATCAGGAGCGTGCGTCTCTAGGATCCCGAAGATCCACGGCAGGGCCCATGACAGGGCTGTCCAACATCTCTCCCTCCTCAGTAGGGAGCGCCAGAAATCAGGCACTAGCTGACTGACTAGGGGTTGGCTGAAGACTTACAGTTGCAAGGGATGCAAGAAGAGGAACTTCTGGGAATGGTGTCTAAATTCGCTCAACCATCCCAGAAAGGACAACCTCTTCAGCCAAGGCTAGCGGCAAGCATAAACTACCTGACAACACACCAATTACAGGAACAGGTAAGTTCGGAGACCATAAGCAAATACATGGCCCGGAAAATTGCGTGTCGCTGAACGTCTATACCGTAAACACACCCATATGGGGAAACATCAGCCCTGGGATAAGGGCACAGGGAAAAAATTTTTTTATCCTGAAACTACTGACCTCAGGCATCACTGCGTTTGGCAGGTCAGTCGACAGTATCGGCATGACGGAAAAGCAGCAGGATGCATCCATGAAGCGTATGCTCTGCAATACGCAATACGAGTTCAATTGCTTCGGAAAAGCTCTATCCGAACGCCAAAAATTGCAGGTTTGTGTAAGGCCACCGCTGCGCCGCCACCAAGACACTTGTTTGGTGATGACCTGCCCAAACAGGTGAAAGACCTAGACGAGGAAGTTAAAGCGGTAGGTTTGATAAAACCGCCTTCCTCTGGCAGACCTCCAGCGTATCGTCGGCAGCATCCATATGCAACATCTAACAGGCCCGGGTTCAACCCGATAGAGTGACGGGAGCAAATCCAAAGGTCGCGCCTTAACATCAGAGGCCTGTTTAAGCCAAGGCCCACAGCGACCAGCCTGAAAAATGCATCAACCCCACACCCCAGCAACCCAAGAAAGGACAGAAACATGTCCGTCTACAGATAGACAATACCACAGTGTTGGCATATTAAACCATATGGGTGGTATCAAGTCGATATATTGGGATGAATTGGCAAAAATAATTTGGCACTGATGCATTGAAATATTTCGATATCAGCTACATACCTTCCAGGTAAGCTTAATACAGTGGCGGACACCAGGTCACGAGTATTCAATGACAACACCAAGTGGATGTTGAACCCCCAAATATTTGCTAATATTATAGCTAAGTATGGAACACCAGATATCGACCTCATTGCGTCCAGGTTGAACTATCAGATACCAACATATGTCTCGTGGGAGCTAGATCGGGTATTGCGGTAAATCCAGCTAGATTCTGCATCAGGGATTCTGATAATACCCGTCTGCCCCACACAGCCATGGTTCCCGGTGGTCCTCAACATGGTAAAGAAACCATGGGTGCAGGGTTCTAAATGCCCGAACCTACTGATACATCCCATATCAGGGGAGAATCATCCGTGCCGTGGTCATCTGCACCTGTTGGCTTGCAGGTTCTGAAGAGACCTTTGCTGGAATTCGGGCTGTCGAACAGGACCATGGATATCGTCACGGCATTGTGCAGAGAGTCCACGAGGGAGCAGTGAAATGGGAGGCCTTCTATTCCAGGACTAATATCATCTACGACTCTGCCACCATCACAGATGTGCTTGAATTCCTCGCGGGCCTTCACTATGATGAGGGCCTCAGCTATAGTGCCATCAATAATGCCAGACGCGCATTGTCATCCTACCTCACTATCGGAGTAGGATCCCATCAGTTGGTGTCAAAACTCATGAGGGGTATTTCAATTCTTACCCTCGTAGACCACGATACAATATGACCTGTGATATTGGGGTAGTGTTGGCCCTACTCAGGAGTTGGTCACCAGTTTCGGAACTCCCACTGGCCAAACTCACCTACAAAGTGGTGATGCTATGGCACTTATACAGCTCAGCGGGTCCAGACCCTCCACATACTAAACTGGACAGGATGGTCTCGACCCCAACCAAGGTACCTTTTTCATTGATGAATTACTTAAACACCATAGACCTGGTACAACCGGTCTTAAATTGGAATTCCATGCATATCCCATTCATGTACGCCTCTGTATAGCCACTTATCTCATTATATTCATTATATTAATGTCACACAAAATATATGGAGAATGGAAATAGGTCTATTCATCAGTATTTAAAGCCCACATCATAGGGTAACTGTGCAAACAATTTCCATGTGGCTCAGGTTGGTGTTGGATGCAGCAGGGGTAGACACTGACATTCAAATCTCATTCTACCAGGGCTGCGTCCACATCAGCGGCGAGGACCATGGAGGTACCCATGGACCATGTCCTCGTAACAGCGGGCTTGGCCAACAGAGACACGTCTCAACGGTTTTATAACAAACCTGTGGCCACTCCTGTGACGTTTGCAGATACTATTTTAAGTTCTGTTCCCTGAACGGTTCCAGAACTCAGGGGATTTTTTTTGTGTGTATTAATGAATACATTATTGTTTTTCAGCTCTGTTACAAGTTTGAAATCCTCCATCAGTTATTACGGCAGTGTGTGAGCATCGACGTGGTCCAGGGCATGAAATCACAGAGCTTTGAAATCTTCACGAAGTCACTCACGTGACTCTGAAGTAAAATAGTAAGATTAAACGAGAACTTACCAGTTTGAAGTTTGATCCTTATTTTATGAGGAGTTATGATGAGGGATTTTGTGCCCTCCGCTTCCAACCCTCTATCGTAAGGTCAACTGGTATAAGGTTTCTCTTAATCTTACTATCTCCAGTCAGTTTTGCTATCTGTGATTTCACACCGCTGCTTTGAAGATTGTCGCGCATGCGTGCTGGAGGGGTCGTCACGAAATCCCTCATTGTAACTCCTCATAAAATAAGGATCAAACTTCAAACTGGTAAGTTCTCGTTTAATCTTACTATTTTACTTGTCACATCCTCAGAAAATTCCAGAAGATTAGTCAAGCAGGATTTCCCCTTCATAAATCCATGCTGACTTGGACCAATCCCTTTACTGCCATCCAAATGTGCCGTAATTACTTCTTTAATAATTGACTCCAGCATTTTCCCCATCACCAATGTCAGGCTAACTGATCTATAATTCCCCATTTTCTCTCTCGCTCCTTACTTGAGAAGTGGGATAACATTAGCTACCCTACAATCCACAGGAACTGATCCTGAATCTATAGAACATTTGAAAATGATCACCAATGTGTCCACGATTTCTGAGCCACCTCCTGGAGTACCCTGGGATACAGATCATTAGGCCCTGAGGATTTATTAGCCTTCGGTCCCATCAGTCTACCCAACACTATTTCTCGCCTAATACAAATTTCTTTCAGTTCCTCAGTCTCCCTAGATCCTCTGTCCTCTAGTACATCTTGGAGATTGTGTGTGTCTTCCTTAGAGAGGACAGAACCAAAGTACCTGTTTAACTCTTCTGCCATTTCCTTGTTCTCCATAAAAAATTCACCCGTTTCTGCCTTCAAGGGTCCCATATTTGTCTTTACTAATCTTTTTCTCTCAACATACCTAAAGAACCTTGAACTATCCTTCTTTATATTCGTGGCCAGCTTACCCTCGTACTTAATCTTTTCACCCCGTATTCCCCGTTTTGTTACCTTCTGCTGTCCTTTGAAAATTACCCAATCCTCTGGATTCCCGCTACTTAAAAGATTTATTCCATCCCTAACTTCCATTGTCAGCCACGGTTGCTTCTTACTCCGCTTAGAATCTTTCTTCCTCTTTGGAATGTAATGATCCTGCATCTTATGGAGTATGCCCAGAAATTCCTGCCGTTGCTGCTCCACCGTCATTCCTGCTAGGATTCTTTTCCAACCGACCTTGGCCAGCTCCTCTCTCTCATGCCTTCATAGTCCCCTTTGTTCAACTACAACTCTGATTTAACCTTTTCAAATTGCAGATTAAAACTCATCATATTATGGTCACTACCTCTAGCAGTTCCTTTACCTGGAATTCCCTTATTAAATCTGGTTCATTAGACAATACTACATCCAGAATTGCCTTCTGTCTGATAGGTTCCAGTACCATCCATCTCAAAGGCACTCTACAAAACTCCCTTTCTTGGGGTCCAGAACTAACCTGATGTTCCCAGTCTACCTGCATATTGAAATCTCCCATAACCACAGTGGTATTACCTTTGTTACATGCCAATTTTAACTCCTGCTGCAACTTGCACCCTATAACGAGGCTACTGTTTGGGGGCCTGCAGTTAACTCCCATTAGTGTCTTCTTACCTTTACAATTCCTCAATTCTATCCACAGCGACTACATCAGTCCCTATGTCACCCCTCGCAAGGGAGGAATTTCATCCCTCACCAACAGATCTACCCCACCTCCTCTGCCCACCTGCCTGTTCTGTCTATAGGACGTATAACCCTGAATATTCAGTTCCCAGTCCCGATCCTCCTGCAACCATGTCTCAGTAATCCCCACAATGTCTACCAATCTCTAACTGAGCCTCAAGCTCAACCATTTTACTTCTTATACTTTGCGCATTCATATTACTTTTAATCCATTACTCACCTCACCTTTCACATCGATTCCTATTTCACTTGGTCATATTCTCCTATCCCTTCGTGAGCTTTCTGTCCCGTTAATTCTGGTGTCTTTCTTAACTTTTTCTATACTCTCTTTCCCTTTAATTCCATCCTTGTATTTCCAATTTGTCTCTGTGTTACATGTACTGAGATACAGACCAGTGAAATTAAACGATTCATGAATACAATAAAGCCATACACAAGTATAGTAATCTATACTATAATCCTTATCAGTTGCAGCACCATTGTGCAAATCATATCATAATGATTTGCTTAAACTTACCGCTAAGCTGAAACTATGCTGTTTAATTTGGTTTAGAGATGCAGGATAGAAACAGGTCCATGTGTTCATGCTGACCTTCAATTACCCGTTCATACTAGTGTTACGTTATCACTCTTTCTACACACTAGGGGCAATTTACAGCGGTCAACCTACAAACCCACATGTATTTGGGACGTGGGAGGAAACTGGAGCACCTGGAGGAAACCCGCATGGTCACAGAGAGTGTGAAAACTCCACACAAACACCACCCAATGACAGGATCTCTGAGACTGGGAGGAAGCAGTCCTAACAGCTGCACCATTGCACCACCCTCTTTTCCTTCAGCTACTCAGCCCCAAATAAGATAATTGGAATGTTTTTCAGAGGGTGAAAGAATCCACTGGGGTGAAGGAAAGGAGGGGGCTAGAAGCCAACAGTGGGGGTGGGGGGGGGGGGGGGTGGAGAAGGAAATGGAAGCAGCACATAGAAACATAGAAAATAGGTGCAGGAATAGGCCATTCGCCCCTTTGAGTCAGCACCGCCATTCAATATGATCATGGCTGATCATTCAACTCAGTATCCTGTACCTGCCTTCTCTCCATACCCCCTGCGTCCTTTAGCCACAAGGACCACATCTAACATCTAAATATAGCCAATGTACTGGCCTCAACTACCTTCTGTGGCAGAGAATTCCACAGTTTCACCACTCTCTGTGTGAAAAATGTTTTTCACATCTCGGTCCTAAAAGACTTCCCCTTTATCCTTAAACTGTGACCCTTTGTTCTGGACTTCCCCAACATCCCGAACAAACTTCCTGCATCTAGCCTGTCCAACCCCTTAAGAATATTGTAAGTTTCGATAAGATCCCCCCTCAATCTTCTAAATTCTAGCGAATACAAGCCAAGTCTATCCAGTCTTTCTTCATATGAAAGTCCTTACATCCCAGGAATCAATCTGGTGAACCTTCTCTGTACTCCCTCTATGGCAAGAATGTCTTTCCTCAGTTTAGGAGACCAAGACTGTACGCAATACTCCAGGTGTGGTCTCTCCAAGACCCTGTACAACTCCAGTAGAACCTCCCCGCTCCTATACTCAAATCCTTTTACTATGAATGCTAACATACCATTCGCTTTCTTCACTGCCTGCAACACCTGCATGGCTACTTTCAATGACTGGTGTACCATGACCCCAGGTCTCGTTGCATCTCCCCTTTTCCTAATCGGCCAAGATTCAGATAATAGTCTACTTTCCTGTTTTTGCCACCAAAGTGGATAACCTCACATTTATCCACATTATACTGCATCTGCCATGCATTTGCCCACTCACCCAACCTATCCAAGTCATCTTCCAAGCATCCTCCTCACAGCTAACACTGCCCCCCAGCTTTGTGTCATCCGCAAACTTGGAGATGTTGCATTCAATTCCCTCGTCCAGATCATTAATATATATTGTAAATAGCTGGGGTCCCAGCACTGAGCCTTGCGGTACCCCACTAGTCACTGCCTGCCATTCTGAAAAGGACCCATTTACTCCTGCTCTTTGCTTCCTGTCTGCCAGTTCTCTATCCACATCAATACTGAACCCCCAATACCATGTGCTTTAAGTTTGCATACTAATCTCTTATGTGGGACCTTGTCGAAAGCCTTCTGAAAGTCCAGATATAACACATCCACTGGTTCTCCCTTATCCACTAGTTACATCCTGGAAAAATTCCTGTAAGATTCGTCAGACATGATTTACCTTTCATAAATCCATGCTGACTTTGTCCAAAGATTTCACCACTTTCCAAATGTGTTGCTATCCCATCTTTAATAACTGACTAGCATTTTCCCCACTACTTGTTAGACTAACTGGTCTGTAATTCCCCGTTTTCTCTCTCCCTCCCTTTTTAAAAAGTGGGGTTACATTAGCTACCCTCCAATCGTCAGGAACTACTCCAGAATCTAAGGAGTTTTGATAAATTATCACTAATGCATCCACTATTTCTGGGGCTACTTCCTTAAGTACTCTGGGATGCAGCCTATCTGGCCCTGGGGATTTATCGGCCTTTAATCCATTCAATTTACCCAACACCACTTCCCGGCTAACCTGGATTTCACTCAGTTCCTCCATCGCATTTAACACCCGGTCCCCTGCTATTTCCGGCAGATTATTTATGTCTTCCTTAGTGAAGACAGAACCAAAGTAGCTATTCAATTGTTCTGCCATGTCCTTGTTCCCCATGATCAATTCACCCGTTTCTGACTGCAAGGTACCTACATTTCTTTTAACTAATCTTTTTCTCTTCACATATCTATAAAAACTTTTGCAGTCAGTTTTTATGTTCCCTGCCAGTTTTGTTTCATAATCTATTTTCCCTTTCCTAATTAAGCCTGTTCTCTCATTGGTTCCCTTACATGTTGGTTTCGAAAACTATCCCGCATACATTCCAAGAATTAATCTTCCTCAGCACCCGTGCCAATTTGATTCATCCAATCTATATGTAGATTGAAGTCACCATTATAACTGTTTTACCTTTGTTGCACGCATTTCTAATTTCCTGTTTGATGCCATCCCCAACTCCACTACTACTGTTAGATGGCCTGTACACAACTCCCACTAGTGTTTTCTGCCCCTTAGTGTTTCGCAGCCCTACCCATATCGATTCCACATCCTCCAAGCTAATGTCCTTCCTTTCTATTGCGTTAATCTCCTCTCTAACCAGCAACGCTACCCCACCTCCTTTTCCTTTCTGTCTATCCCTCCTGAATATTGAATATCCCTGGATGTTCAGCTCCCAGCCTTGGTCACCCTGGAGCCATGTCTCCGTGACCCCAACTATATCATATTCATTAATAGCTATCTGCACATTCAACTCATCCACCTGATTACAAATGCTCCTTGCATTGAGACACAAAGCCTCCAGGGAGGTAAACTACCATCCGGGTCTCCTGATTGCATCCACAGAATCGCCTATCTGACCCACTAAATATAGAGTCCCCAATTACTATTGCCCTCCTCTTCTTTCCCCTACCCTTCTGAGCAACAGGGCCAGTCTATGTGCCGGTGGCCCGACCGCTGTCACTACCCCCAGATAGGCTGTCCCCCCCAACAGTACTCAAACAGGAGTACTTATTTCCAAGGTGTACAGCCACCGGGGCACTCTCTAGCCCCTGCCTCTGCCCCTTGCCCCTCCTAACCGTGACCCACTTGTCTGCCTCCCGTAGTGTTGGAGTGACCACCTCTCTGTAACTCCTCTCTATGACCTCCTCACTCTCCCTGACCAGACAGAGGTCATCGAGCTGCTGCTCCAGGTTCCTAATACGGTCCCATAGGAGCCCCATCTTGACGCACCTGGCGCAGATGTGGACGTCTGGGAGGCTATGAGACTCCATGACTTCCCCAATCTGACATCCAGAACAGTAAACTGCCCTGGCACTCATACTCCCCCCCCCCCCCCCCCCTTACCCAGGATACAAAGCAAAGATACTGATACAAAGTGCTGGAAGAAATCAGCAGGGATCTGACTCCCAATCAGCTGCTTCCTCTAGTCCGCTTCCACCAATCAGCGGCTTCCTGAAGCCCACTTATTTTGAAATGTGAATGGAGGAAAAAGGCATGCAAGGCCATAGGAAGGGAGAGGGGGCATGCAATGTCAATGGAGTGAGGGGGGCAGGGATGCAAGAGCCCATGAAATGTATAACACCAAATCTGTTGATCTTTTCAACACATTAATGTTCTTCTTCTAATTGACTGAATCACTGCAGGTAAACAAGCAACAAGAAGTTGTAGTTACAATCATTTTTTTTAAATTCTCATTGAATTAAAAATAGCTGGACTTACCAAAACCATCAATGTCCAGATCATTTTCAATGACAACATCTAATAGAGTATCACCTAAATTTCCCACTGCTGTAAGTTTCTCTCCATCACGGTTAATATAATTGACCTTCACTTTATCTTCTGAACTGCAAAAAGAGAACAAGGTGGAAGTTTGCTCCGCTGGCTGAAATGGACAACCTAAACTTTGAAATCAAATGAAAATATACTAATACTGGTCAAAATAGAAGAACTTTTCATTTAAACAGATAAGTATTTATAATTAACTTTTCATAGTAATTAGGTAATATTATTTTACTATTCGGAAATTCTGCAGATAAGGATTCTCAAAGTAGTTTAACCAATATATCATTAAAATCTCCACAGAATTTCAACGGACCATAGAACTACATTTAAAATACCATAGAACTGCATTTAAAAAAATTGAACAGAAACTCTATTGGATATTACATATTCCAGAATCTGACCCAGAAAAGGAATAGGAAAACAAGCTGTCTTTTTACTCTTGATTATCCAGTAACCATTACAGAAGGTGCATTTGCAGGCTATGTTATGACACCCTATGGGGAAGTCATGTTCCAATACTTTTTATTACACTTTTTATTAAGACCTCTTTATAATGGATTTTGGTTATAGTGCCCGTTTGTATCGGGGGAAAAAAGGACTGAATTTGTTGTTTCAAGGAGTAACCGCTTGGTGGTTGGAGCAAAGCCTGTAAGTCTGTGTTGACATTTTCAGTTTACTGTGTGTCTTGTTTAGTGTATGCTTATTGGCTGTTTTTCCAATATGGAACCTATTACCCCCCGCCTTACTCGGTTATAGTAATCGGTTGTTGACAATCGGTAACAATGGAGACCATTTCTTCCTCCCCCCCCCCCCTCCCCACCCTTACAGCCCGTTATAATGAGTTATCTGTATTGACTTCCTATGTTTACAGAAAATAACAACCTTGTGGATGTAGTGACAAAGATCAATTAGATGGCCCTTAAACATTTTTGAATCTCATAAAAGCAATTGACGGAAGGTATTTGATAAATCTTTCCTGAGGGTTAGGTGAAGGGGTTGCTTTAATTAGAGACAACAAAGGTCTCATCAAGTACTCTAGAAAAAATGAACGCCTCTATCTAACACCAACCAACAAAGCACAAACACTGGTCCTGAGGATTTTTTTAAAAATTAGAGAGTCTCTGCTAATTTAATCAGGGTTACCAAAGACCTCACCTTCAGACCAACAAATCACCTGTCAATGCTGGCAAGCACACGTGGAACACTGAAATGAGAATATCTCAAATCAAGCACATCACCAGCAAACTGTCCATCTGGAATTAAAAATTATCCCATATCTATTAGATTTCACCAATGTAACTTTGAGTACATTAGCAAGGAGCCAAAGGAATGAAATCAGAGATAACCATTGCTCTTAAGTAAGGATACAAATGGCAGCAAGAGTTGGTCACATTACCACAATGTCAGCAATCAGATACAAATCCAAATGGTGTATAATAATAGAAATGAATTAGAGGGAACTGGAATAAATATCTGCATTGTTTTGTCATGATTTTCTCTAAAGTTCTACACAATTGAAAATTGTTAAAGTTCTACACAATGCGCTGAGAACCTATATACAATAGTACATTTGCATTCTTGCTTGCTTTGCTGCTGAATAAGATCATAATTGTTCCAAGAATGGAACACTTTGGTCACCTTATGCATTATCGTGGACATGTTATCTAATTATGTTTTGTACCAAAATCTTGTTTTTCTGCAGAGTATTCTTTCAATTAGAAATTATGAAAATTGTGTACGATTTATGTTTAATTTGTTTTTGTGTTGTCTGAGTTTTTGTGGCTGTACCTCACCGTGCTTGTGTATCTGACCATAAACGCAACCAGACTTGATCTTCTCCCTCAGCATCATTGACATATCCATCAAGCTGTCTTGTAGAAACAGGAAATGAACAAGTGGAAAATTGGTAACACTCAACCGAGCTCAACAGATCGCATGCAGGGAAAATGAGAGAAATGGATGAGTAATAATTTGAAGTATAATAATGTAATGGGGAGAAAAACTGTTAAGCCAGAAAAGTTAGCACCACCATCATCACTAAATGAATTAGGGAAGACTCATGTGGAATATAAACTAACACAATGTAGATGGCATGGCCTAATTCTGTACTATAAATTAGAATTTGATTTAAATAGCTTACACCACCATTTTCCAATAAGATATCGGCAAAGAAATTATAGTAATAACTTGTTTCTGTAAGTTCAAGTTCAAATTTATTTGTCACATGCACCATAAGGTGCAGTGAAATGTAATTTACCATGCAGCGTTAAAATTAAAAAAGGACAATACACAACATAATTCAACACAGACATCTACCACAGCATTCTGCACTGTGGTGGAAGGCAACACAGTACAGACAGTCCTCCTCCTCCCTTGCTCACCCGTGGTCAGACCAGCAGCACGGTGCGTAGTTTTAAGTTGAAAGGACTCAGCAGACTGAATCAGTATTTAGAAGGGTCCCATCCCGAAATGGCATATGTACCTATACAGTGACATTTTTTGTTTTGCAGTGAAAATGATTTTGCATCATGAAAATGAGTGGCGTTCAGATACATAAAACAGTGTTATCAGTTTGTATCAAAGCAGTTATTCACATCAGATTTCCAATTAGCTAGTGCTTGGAAGCTCGGAGTGAATGAAATGTAAACAACCATACACAAATAACAACTTGCATTATTTAAGTGCCAAACACTAGAGTTCCAAAAGAGAAACAGTGTTCCAAGCTCTGTAGTGGAAAGAGATTACCAGCCTTGAAAAAATAACATCACCACTTACTCCGAGGATTCTAGCCCATGTCAATTCAAAAGAGAAGGAAGGGGGATGGTATTGACAACATCAAGACCATTCATTGGGAGTGCACCACATCGGAACCAGACCATCCGCCCCATTTGTCTGACTACCTGAAGATGCTGAGGATCTGGGAGTTGAGTTTACTGTCACATGTACAGTGAACAGATGTTGTTGCTTAGTAAACAGTCAGTGGAAAGACAATGCATGATTACAATCGAGCCATCCACAGTGTACAGATAGGAGGGGCCGAGGTGTGCAACAAGACTCGGGAGCGGATACTCAAGGTCAAGCAAAAATAGCGCTCACCTCTTGATTACTGGGGAGAATTTGGTCACCGAGTGTGTGTTGCTCTCAGAGCTGCTGTACTTAGTGCAGATATAGTGATCAGATATATTACTTTATTTTACGCTTATCCTGGGAGAAGCCACAACTCTGGTGAAATGCCCAACATGTCAACGCTCAGCTCAACTAATATCAACTTCCCAAGGAAATGTTTTGGCACCAACTACCTGTGCGGACTTCCCTCCCATCTGAGTGAGGTCAGGTATGATGATATAAAATTATGATGACACAAAAATCAGATGTAAAAAAAGTGATATTATCTGTTCACACATAATGAGTACCTGGACGCCGGTCCGTAACAGGTGTGTCTCCATAGTTACCTGGGCCCTGTGTCACCGGCCGCCACCTAAGCCCCTCGCCTCGCCTCACCTCAGTAACCGGGCAGCCGTGCTCAGCAAACGTCGGTCCGACCCATCCCGCCGCCGGCATCCGCGCTGCAAGCTCCTGTAAGAGGCCGGGGATCGCAGGCACCTCGCCGCGGCGCTCAGTGACGGCGGCAGCAGCAGCGTGAGGAGACGCCCGCCGGCCGACATGTCCGTCCCCAGGCCCAGCCGGTTGACGAGCTGCTTCCGGTTCTTCCACGGAACCCGCGCGTCACCGTCGCCGCGCGCTCACGACCCCTGCGCACTGACGTCACGCGCCGTCGGGCGCGCGCAAGGCGCTGAGAAGCGCGCGTCCGTCTCCAAGGCAACTGGCAGGCCCGTCGCTCAGGCTTGGGGTGAAGGTGCTCAAGGTAATAATGTCCCTGGACTCTGGATGTATCCCTATCTCGTTCATCCCTGCCTTTATTAAGTAGGTTCTGCTTTATTATTTAGAAACAAGGAACTCCAGATGCTGGTTTACAACAAAAAAAAACCACAAAGTATTGGATAAAACTGGATTAACTCAGCAGGTCAGGCAGCATCTGTGGAGAAGGGTCCCATCTCAATCAGAAATGTCACCTATCCATGTTCTGGACACCTATCCTTGGTCCTTTTAAATGCAGCAAGAAATTAAGAAGGTAACCAGTATGTAACCTTTATTAAATAAAGGTGTGAGTAAAGATGACCAAAAACCAAAATACTGGAGGAGCACAGCGGGTCAGGCAATAGACAACAGGTGCAGGAGTAGGCCATTTGGTCCCTCGAGCCAACACCGCCATTCAATGTGATCATGGCTGATCATCCCCAATCAGTACCCCGTTCCTGCCTTCTCCCCATATCCCCTGACTCCGCTATCTTTAAGAGTCCTATCTAGCTCTCTTGAAAGTATCCAGAGAACCGGCTTCCACCGCCCTCTGAGGCAGAGAATTCCACACTCACAACTTTCTGTGAGAAAAAGTGTTTCCTCGTCTCCGTTCTAAATGGCTCACCCCTTATTCTTAAACTATGGCCGCCGGTTCTCGACTCACCCAACATCTTGAAAATGTTTCCTGCCTCTAGCATGTCCAAACCCTTAATAATCTTATATGTTTCAATAGGATATCCTCTCATCCTTCTAAACTCCAGAGTATACAAGCCCAGCCGCTCCATTCTCTCAGCATATGACAGCCCGCCATCCTGGGAATTAATCTTGTAAACCTATGCTGCACTCCCTCAATAGCAAGAATGTCCTTCCTCAAATTAGGGGACAAAAACTGCACACAATACTCCAGGTGTGGTCTCACTAGGGCCCAATACAACTGCAGAAGGACCTCTTTGCTCCTATACTCAACTCCTCTTGTTATAAAGGCCAACATGCCATTCGCTTTCTTCATTGCCTGCTGTACCTGCATGCTTACTTTCCATTGACTGATGAACAAGGACCTGCAGATCCCATTCTACTTCCCCTTTTCCCAACTTGACACCATTTAGATAGTAATCTGCTTTCCTGTTTTTGCTACCGAAGTAGATAACCTCACATTTATCTACATTAAACTGCATCTGCCCACTCACTCAACTTGTCCAAGTCACCCTGTATTCTCATAGCATCCTCCTCACAGTTCACACTGCCACCCAGCTTTGTGTCATCTGCAAATTTGCTAATGATACTTTGAATCCCTTGATTCTAAATCATTGATGTATATTGTAAATAGCTGCGGTCCCAGCACCGAGCCTTGTGGTACCCCACTAGTCACTGCCTGCCATTCTGAAAGGGACCCATTAATCCCTACGCTTTGTTTCCTGTCTTTCAACCAATGTTCTATCCATATCAGCACTCTTCCCTCAATACCATGTGCCCTAATTTTGCCCACTAATCTCCCATGTGGGACCTTATCAAATGCTTTCTGGAAGTCCAGGTACACTACATCCACTGACCCTCCCTTGTCCATTTTCCTAGTTACATCCTCAGAAAATTCCAGAAGACTAGACAAGCATGATTTCCCCTTCGTAAATCCATGCTGACTTTGACCGATCCTGTTACTGCTATCCAAATGTGCCGCTATTTCATCTTTTATAATTGACTCCAGCATCTTCCCCGCCACCGATGTCAGGCTAACTGGTCTATAATTCCCTGTTTTCTTTCTCCCGCAGTTCCCAAAAAGTGGAATAACATTAGCTACCCTCCAATCCAGAGGAACTGATCCTGAATCTATAGAACATTGGAAAATGATCACCAATACATCCACGATTTCTAGAGCCACTTAAGTACCCTGGGATGCAGACCATCAGGCCCAGGGGATTTATCAGTCTTCAATCCCATCAGCCTATCCAGCACCATTTCCTGCCTAATGTGGATTTCCTTCAGTTCCTCCGTCACCCCAGATTCTGTGGCCAACAGGCAGCATCTGTGGAGGGAATGGACAAACAACGTTTAGGGTTGGAACCCTTTTTCAGATGCCTTTACATTTCCTACTGGACTTATGTCTCTCCAACCCCCCCCTCCCATGCTCCTTGCAGTTTTTTCCTCCTCCTCATTATAAATTAGAATGAGACTATGCCATGCACATATAGGACTGTTGGCAGAGCTTGAATTCATCTTGATCTCTCAGCTGGAGCTGGAGTGCCACATGGTGATGTCAGGAGATAAAACAACGTCAGGATTTCCACTAAATGTACAGCTAAACTAAGAAAATGATTATTTATATCTCCAAGGAAAGACACAAAATGCTGGAGTAACTCAGTGGGTCAGGCAGCATCCCTGGAGAAAATGGATATGTGACGTTTCGGGTTGGGATATCTACACTTGAACAATAAACAACAGAACAAGCAGGGCTGCCAACATTGGGTGAGAGTTGAGAGTGAGAAATTGTGAGGGAGCGTATCAACCAAGGGGGGGGGAGGGTATGGGAGGGGGTGTCCCCCCTACCGCGGTCGGGAGCTTTTGCATTTTTCATCTTGAAATTGGGCAATCTGGTGCATACTGTAGCGAGTCTTTTAACTAACACTTGAATGCAACATTTATGCTTTAAATTGGATTAGGTAAGGTTAGGCTAAATTACGTTCCTAATTACATTCCACAATAGAGCCAGGCTCTGATCAACAGGTGCAGCACATGAATGACTATATTCATGTACGGAGATCAGATTATATTCATGCTGTTTTGCATATATATAGAAAAAAACACAGAGAAACAAAGCAAAAGTCGGACTTCCATCACTGTTCTGCACAAATAAATCAATCAACCTTACCCTTTCCATATAGAAACAAGACGAAAATATGCCACATACTCAATCATATATGGTTCAATGAAATTTATATATGTAAAAATATATATGGAAACAGGCCCTTCAGCCCACCAAGTGCACACCAACCACCAATTCCATCCATCACACCAGGAACATTTTACAGAAGCCAATTAACCTACAAACCTGCACTTATTTCGGATATGGGAGAAACTGTAATATCCAGAGGAAACCCATGTGGTAGTTAGGCAACAAGTCTACCGCTGCGCCACCGTACCACCCCATTAAATGATTTTTTCTGTAATATATTTATTATAGTGTCACATCAATAAAGATTAACATGATTCTGATTTCTGCCCTTAGTTGCATAACACACATGTCCAGTTTTTCTAGTTGTTAGTGCCTATCTTCAGTTAAACCAGCATCTGCAATTCCTTCCTACACAATTTGTTAAGCAAAACAGGTCCTATTCTGATAATATTATTCACCTCAACTAAGTTTTTTTCTTCACCTCCGTTGCTGCAGAGAATACAATACCAGTTATCAAATCTTTCTTTAAAATGAAAAAAAAATTCCAGCCTGCCAGCATCTTCATAAATCGCCCCTGGATCCTCTCCAGAGCAATTGCACCCTTTCTACAATGTGTCATAGTCTTACAGGATGGAAACAGGCCCTTCATCCCAACTTGTTCATGCAGATCAAGATACCCCATCTAAACTAGTCCCATGTATCCGCATTTGGCCCATATCCCTTTAAACCTTGTGTGTGTGTTTGAGAGTGTGTCAGTGTCAGTGTCAGTACCAGTGAAGCGGTGACATCATCCAGAGTGAGCGGAGACTTGGCGATGCCCGGGGAGCGTTTCCTCCCACCCCCCCCACCCGGGAATGCTGGCCGGCCCAGGTGCTCCTTGTCAGGCTGTGGTCCGGGGGAGGTGAGGGTCAGTGACCCGGGGGTCAGGCATTGAAGCGGAGCCTTAGCCCTAGATTCATCCTCAAGGCTCCGGAGGCGGCACCAACACCCCCACTCACCTGGTACGCTCCTGGTTCCGGGCCGGGGTTAAAATTCCATGGGGTGTGGACAGAGCGGCCGACGGACATAGAGCCGCCGGATGTGAGGGTGGGAGGTGCGTGCCATGCCTCAGGGGGGAAGGGGGAGGATGGTTGGTGCTGGGACCACCGCCGTGTCTCACCTATCATACCATCTACATGGGAGAAACTAAACTACTTTTTTTACCCCCAAAATCATTCGGCGGGCCGGTAGTTTGACAGCCCTGCTTTAAACCAATGCCCTCTAGTTCTTGAATCACGTATCCCGGGAAAAAGACTACGCATTCACCTTATATTCCCCTCATGGTTTTTACTCACCTCGAAAACAATTTTTGCCTTATTTTGAACTTCCAGCACCTGCAGATTTTTGAGCGTGAGAAATGTTGTGATCAGCGTGAGAGCGTGAGAATTTTGTGAAATGCATGCGTCTCACGCTCAATGCGTCTCACGCTCAATGCGTTAGAGTTGGCATCCCTGCTAATAATACAAACATTTTATGCAAGTTCTAATTGTTTGGACAAAAATCACTTATTACTGCTTTATAACAGTTAAGTTACTTCAAGACCATTTCAGAAATTATGGCATCAACTAACAAATTAAAGCAAAGTAAAAAAAAATAACATGTTCCCTTTCCTGACTCTACCTCATAAGTACTTTAACGCTGTTAACAGAGCAAAGGGATATTAATCTCAAGAATCAAAATGGGGAAAGTGGGGGCAATTTTGCTTAAATGGTAATTCTAGGTCCATTCAGATCTGCATACAGTCAGAGTTATACAACATGTACATGGCTGGCCAAATTTGTCCATAATGATCAAGTTGGCATTCTGCGTGCCCAGGGACTGACTGCCGTTCCCAGATCAGCTCGCGTCCCAGAAACTGGCTGCAGTTCTCAGGTCGTGTCGCCTGCCCCGACCCCGCGAAAATGAATTGAAAACAAAACCACGGTTTTTCGGGTTACGGGACGGATTCGGCCCGTGTGGTGTAGGTTGCCGATCCCTGTCCTAGATGTTTGGCCTCATTGTGGTCCCTTCCATGTTTTACAACTGATTCACCTGGTTAGTTCTATCTCCGGCTGCTTCATGTTGTCAGCAGCTGTACATCCAACCAAGAAAGAAGAGAAGAGATGCGACATCACTCACAGCCGCCAACTAACGCGCTTTCCCAGACTGCACAGATCGCTGTGATGTGGCGCAAAGAGACAAACTGTGCAGGGACTGAAGACAGCATGAGAATTCTGTCACCAGCGTGAGAATTGGCTGAAATGCGTGACTCTCACGCTCAAAACGTGAGAGTTGGCAGCCCGTCTAAAGCCAGGATGTGACAACAGACACACAGGGAGACACATACACAAAGGAAGACACATACACAGGGAGACAGACATACACACACAGGGAGACAGACACACACACACACAGGGAGACAGACATACACACACAGGGAGACAGACAGACACGCACACAGGGAGACACACAGGGAGACACACAGACACACACATAAACACGGAGGCACACACACACAGGGAGACAGACAGACACGCACACAGGGAGACACACAGACACACACACAAACACGGAGGCACACACACACAGGGAGACACACACACATACACACAGAGAGACACACACACACAGGGAGACACACACACAAGGAGACAGACACACACAAGGAGACATACACACAACCTATCCTTCCCCGTCCCTCCCTCCTCCCCTCCCTCACTCTTTCCTCCCCAACTCCCTCCCTCTTTCCTCCCCTTCCTCCCACCTCCCCCCATCCCTCCCTCTTTCCTCCCCATCCCTCCCTCTCTCCTCCCCCTCCCTCTTTCCTCCCTTCCCTCTCTTTCCTCACCATTCTCCCCTTTCTCCTTCCCTTCAACCACTTTCTACATTCCCTCCCCCTGTCTCTCTTTGCCTCCATCCCTCCCTTTTTTTATTTCCCTCTCTCTCCAATGGGGAGTCTGGCGGGCATGGTGTAGCGTGGATTGGCGGCGCTGGCGCTGGCGCTGCCGTGTGAGTTGAAGGGCAGGAGGGAGGAAGGGAGTGACGCTGCGGCGGAGGCTGGCAGCACAGCGCTCGCAGCCGGCGCACAGAGGCGCTAACACCCGGCGGCTGCACATATGACCAAGAGAGAAGAGAAGCGACGTCACTCACAGCGTCAACCGACACGCTTCCCCAGACCGCACAGATCGCTGTCATGTGGCGCAAAGCGACAAACTGTGCAGCAAAGATCCTATAGCTCCGCTATAGGATCTTTGCTGTGCACGGACTGAAGACAGCGTGAGAATTCTGTCATCAGCGTGAGGGCGTGAGAATTGGCTGAAATGCTTGACTCTCACACTCAAAGCGTGAGAGTTGGCAGCCCTGGTACAAGTTACATCACCCCAGCAGAATATGTGAGGCCACAGTCTGAAGAAGAGTTCCAACTAGAAAGTTGCCAGTTAATTTCCCTCCATAGATGTTGCCTGACTCGCTGAGTTTTAGATTTTTAGATTTAGCGAGACAGCGTGGAAACAGGACCTTCAGCCCACCGAGTCCGCGCCGACCAGGCGACCACTACACTACTATCCTAAACACTATGGACAATTTACAATTTTACTGAAGCCAATTAAGCTACAAACTTGTACGTCTTTGTAGGAAATCAGAGCACGCTGAGAACATACAAACTCCATACAGATAGCACCTATAGTCAGGATTGAACACAGATCACTGGCGCTGTAAGACATCAACGCTACCGCTGCGCGATTGTCCTGCCTCAAAGTACCTCCAGCACTTTGTGTATTGCTCGAGATTTCAGCACCTGCAGTTCCTTGTATCTCCATCTGAGTAAAGAATCTAGGTCCTGGAAATCATGTCTAATTTTCTCTTTACCTAAACAAGTTTATAGTTGCTATCGAGGGCATACAGTGAAGAGGAAACAGGGGATATGGGATATTGCAGAAAAATAGTGCTGACATGGAAAATCGGTTGTGAGTCTTAAATATTTATGGACTCGGCATCTATTATTCTCTGGTTTGGGAATTAAAATGATTCAAAATTCTTAGAGAAAAAAATGTATTATCACCATATTAAATGGTCATTCCTTTATTTTATTTTGAAACTATTCTATACCCCGCTTGGAATTTTATATGCTTAATAACTAAGGTTACCTAATTGCGAAGGTATTACTTAGGATAACAGTCTAGATACCACCAATTTGCCTATCCACAATCCACTTTGGCATCTATACTGATCTCATCTCCTGTCATTTTACTCCTTCTAATTCTATTAGCCTAACAGTCCATTCTTTTCTCCCCCATCTGTTTGGTTAGGCTTCCTTTCCTGCATTCTATTTACTTCGACTATGTCCTGTGGGTTCATGTTCCACTTTGCAGCCACTGTTTGTGTAAAGCCACCTCTTTTCAATACACCACTGGGTTTCTTAATATTGATGGCCTCAAATTATATTCTTCAATACATTGGAAACCTCTCTTTTTCCAGTTATTACAATCTTTCATAATTTTACAGATTTTGTTAGGCTACCCGTCATCCTTGGTATGTTCATCTTTATCTGATTATGTATGCCCTAGCATTTCTGATATTGTTCTTATGGATCTTCTCTGCAACGTCTGGGTCATCTCCATCAGTACAATACAGTAAACAGAACTGTACACAATAGTTAGTGTGGTCTAAACAAAGTTCAATCTAATTTGACCATAAATTACCTAAATTTCAATTCTACCTCACTATAAATATATCCCCTGCATGGTTTCCAATTTGTTCTGGCTTGCCAACCTGTGGTGCAATCTTTAGAATCTGATGCATTTATGCTCAAGTGTGTAGGAAGGAACTGCAGATGCTGGTTTACACCGAAGATAGACACAAAATGCTGGAGTAACTCAGCGGGACAGGCAGCATCTCTGGATAGAAGGAATGGGTGATGTTTCGGGTTGAGATCCTTCTTCGGTAGAAGTGTCTCAAACTGAAACATCACCCATTCCTTCTATCCAGAGATGTTCCCCCTCCTGCTGAGTTATTCCAGCATTGTGTCTATCTTCATTTGTACTCAAGGTTACCTTTGTTCTCCTTTTTCATCTAGACTTGCACCTTCCAAGTAATATGACCTATTCTTCATAACCATATATACTACCTTGCATTTATCCGTGTTGAACTTAATTTGCTTATTTTCACATTATTCATTTCCTCCTCAGTCATGATTATTTTTCAATTTGGTACCATCTCCAAATTTACAATTTTAATTTGTAGTTTTGATTTCAAATTTTAGAAATGTGTTTAGATTCCATGTGATTTAAGAGGTATTGATTAATGGTACTGATTCTGCATTTTTCACTCAATAAACTGAATAAATAACTGAATAAATTGACTGAATAAATTAAATTAATATGCAAACTACAATTTAATGATACCTATTTAATGATAACATTATAATCTGAAGTAATTGTTGATAAATTAATTGAAATTGAATTTGTTAGATGAGTCGATGATACTTTTCACAATGGCAATAATAACAGGCTGTATGTGACTAATGTTTGTGATCTTGCCCTAATGTGTAGAATAAGGTATCTCTTAGAAAGATGCCTTAAAGACTTGAATAGTTCTCATGGTATTTCTAGATTCAATTTGTGGAAAACAAATGAATATAAGAACATTTCTAGATAGATAAAACAAAATGGTGAAGTCTAGTTCATCTTAAAAGTATATTGTTGACATGTGATCTTCTATGCTAGGATATGATGGGTCACTGCAAAACGCCCAGAGATCAAACATTTTTCTCACAGAAAAGGAGATAAAAGCAAAGTGCCCTCAGCTTTTCCAAGCAGCCAGTTACAATGATGTTAACAGAGGGCTGGAAGCAGATCTCCTGAAGTCCTCCTTCTCAAACAAGGCATGAGTACTGGTTAAACAAATCTGGATTTTCCAATTTCAGAACAAAGAAAATTAAAAAAATGAAACAGTGTGAGACTATTCATTGGAGAATAAAATGAAACATCCATAATAAATTGTGACACCGGTGCTACAGATTACATCAGGAGTGGTCAGACCACAATTCCCGAGCTGCTTGCAACTCTTACAAGGGCAGCAGCTCTCAGGGATTCACACCTAACACACTTTAGTGGTCTAGTTTTGGTAGACTTATATTGGGATGGGGAAGGGGGGCTTGGGTATGACATGTGGAGGATTTTGCCTCTAACATCACCAGACATACATTGGCAGGGTGGTGGTGGTGTCCAGTATGTGCTGCCTTATAACCTCACCGGAAAGGTTATGAACTGTATGAAATGTCATGGGATTATGACATTAAAGTTTATTCAGCCATGGCAATTTCCCTGCAGAATATTTTTGCAGAATTCTGGGTCTGTGTGTTTTCTGAGAACTGAAGAAGGGTCTTGATGTCAAAATGTCACCTATCCACATTCTCCAGAAATGCTACTTGACCTGCTGTGTACCTCCATTGAGCTCATCATTTAAAACTGAGGTATTTCGCTTTTGTTTCTTATGGAGTGACAAATCTCTGGAAATCTCTGGCTCGGTGGATGGTGGAAGCTGGAAATTTAAGTGGTGGATAAATATTTGGTAGATCTAGGAATATTTTATTTGGAATTGATGGATTGAGGAATAGATTGAAGTAGAAGTTAGAAACAATACAATAATAGCCATCTTATTGATTAAGAAATATCCTGATTAGGATTGATAGTAGAACAAATCAGTCTGCCATAGACTAAGATGTGTTTTGGACATACGTTATATCCATTCATTTGAAGTTGAAGAACTGATCTTACAAGTTGGGAGAGGGATAAATTGCTACATTGCCAGTGTAGAGACATGGCGCATTGCAACTTTCATGTGGTTATAGTTATTAATTGAATCAAATCAGATTGAGGGACAGTGTACTTCAGATAATAACAGCTCTAAGCACCGAAAAGATCCAGAAACCTCTTGAAGTTTGCCCCAGTTTGAATAGACCGCTGCTGAGGTGGCTTAAGAGGTGCCAATAACTCAGACACCGGAGACTACAGGGTAATCATGGGGAGTGGGAAATTGATTGCTGGAAATTGGAAATAAAAAGAGAAAATGATGAAAATATTCAGCAGGCCAGGCAGCACTTATGAAGAGAGAATGATTTCAGATTGATGTCCATTCTTCAGATTTTAAATTTAGAAAGCAGATTTGGGGAGACAAGAGACTAGATTCTGGAATCTGAAGAAGAAAAAAACTGCTGAAAGAACTGCTTGAAATGTGGAAAGCAAGCCAGTTTAAACTTACCGTGCATGGGGAAGGATGGGGGCAAAGAAAGTGATCGACTGCGATAGTGTGGAGACTACAAGAAGATTGACGATGCAAACTCATATAAATTTGGAGAAGGTGCTGAAGGTTCATTAATGGTTGCTAATCCATCTAGAGCAGGTGTAAATGGAGTAAAAAGCTGAAAGGAGAGAAAAGGCAGCAGCTGGAACTGTAAGACATCATAATTGCTGGATTGTTGCATTTGAAGTTGATATTGATTGCTACTTTTCCATTATCTGAGAATGACAAAGATAGGTGACTGAAAACCAAAACATCTGTAGCTGTTGGAAAATAAAATTAATACAGTAATGCCAGAAATATTTGGAAAGTCACACTGCATGTTTGGCAATAGAAACAGGACTGTCATTTTCCACAAAGATAGGTGGCTCTCCCTCCCTGGATGTAACGAGGATTTTCCCGAAATGTAAATGTTAGGGTGGAAGGTGGACTCTGCGACTAAATGTGAAACCTTCACAGGAGGAAAGTATTGGTTGGAAGAAACAGATCGTTCCTGGTCACGTTGAGGTTATTGCCATATGCACAAGTATAGTTTTTTGATTTGTACAGGTGTCAGAGGTTATGGGGAGAATGCAAGAGAATGGGGTCAGGAGGGAGAGATAGATCAGCCACGATTGAATGGCAGTGTATACTTGATAGGCCGAATGGCCTATTTCTACTCCTATCACTTTTGGCCATGGTGAGGTATCATGGCTGTCACATTGGATTAATTGTCTGAACCCTTTGAAGAGAGGTCAAAGAACTACACAAGCAACTGTTTGAAGCTTCACCTAAAGATTAATACCCAATGTTCTGAAACATGTTGACATTACAGAAGAGGAGGTGTGGGCGTCTTGAGGTGCAGAAAGGTGGATAGATCTTGAGGATGCAGCCTAGGTCCTTATGGGAAGCAAGGAAAATAATTCCAGGTGCTCTGGAAGATATTTTTGTATCTTTCTTAGCTATAGTTGAGGTACCGGTGGACTGGAGGGTGGCTAATATTGTGCCTTTATTTAAGATGGGCTGTAAGCCAGGAAACTATAGGTCGGGAGCCGAGTATCAATGGTGGGAAAGTTAATGGAGGGGAGTCTAAGAGATGGGATCTATCTGCATTTGGAAAGGCATGGATTGATTGGGGAATGTCAGCATGGCTTGGGAAATTGTTTCATGAATGTGACAGAGTGTTTTGAAGAGGTGACCAACACAATTGACAAGGGCAGGATGGTAAACTTTGTCTAGATGGACTTATCAAGGACATTGACAAGATCCATCATGGTAAACTGGTCGGATAGGTTAGATTACATGGGATGTCTAGAAGGGAACTGCAGATGCTGATTTATACCTTATGATTTATATGATTATATGATTTATAAAACTAACCTCTGTCCGAAGAAGGGTTCTGACTCGAAACGTCACCCACCTGTTTTCTCCAGAGATGCTGCCTGACACACTGAGTTACTCCAGCACTTTGTGTCTTTCTTGGATTACATGGGATCTTGGTTGAGCTAGCCCACTGAATTCAAAATTCAGAAGAAGAAGATAGAGAGTAGTAATAGAGGAATGTTTTTCAGATGGGAGGCCTGTGATCAGTGGTGTGTTGGGTCACCTGATGTTTCTCATATATATTAACTAGTTGGATGAGAACATGTGGCATGGTTAGTAAGTTTGCAGATGGCACCGAAATTGGTAACGTAGTGACAGTGAAGAAGATTGTCTAAGTTAACTACAGTGTTGAGATAAACTAGGAAAGCCTCCAAAGGAATGACTGGTGGAATTTAACTTGGAAAAATATGAAGCATTTTAGGAAGTTGAACCAGAGTAGGACAAATGCAGTAATTGGCGGTGGTGGGTATATGGAACAAGCTGCTAGACGAATTGGTATAACATTTAAAAGACATTTGTACAGGTACATGGAAGGGAATAATTTTGTGGGATATGGGCAAAATACAAAATCAAGTAGAAACAGCTCGGTAAGGCACCTTGGTTGTCGTGTTTTCATGCTGTTGACTGAGTCTAATTATAGTTAAATATACATCAAGTGTACATAGCTGTTAGAATGAGAAAGGATAAAAGTAATCATCAAAATTATCAAGCCAATTCAGGAGTCAATTTAAGAGAAAATATACAAAAATCTGGCAATCAACAGAAACTTCATCTAGTTTATTTTTTCCATAAGATAAACCAAAGCAACCAACTCAAAGCCAGATGAAAGAATTCTATTATGTCAGCCATCAGTTTTGCTGGAGATTTGTTTGGGCTCTTGTTACTGGATATCAATGAACTAAGATCTATTGTCACATAAAAAAAACACTCTCAAAGTATTCCAATGTAATATTTAAAGTGTATAAGCAAGACATTATTGATGTACTGTATTATGAAAGAAGCTTTTACCCTGTGGACAAATAACTAACAATGAGGATTTCACACTGAGATGATAATAAAATACATTGAGTAAAGCAGTATTGTTGATTATTTTGAAACAAGTTAAAATTGTATTTGAATTACAAATCATTATTGAAATGCACTCTGGGATCCTGATTTAATACAACTGTAAATGAAGCTATGATTATTTCATTATTTATAACCCACACTCACCCTACCAACCCACACTGCATATGAATCATAAGTTGCTGATTATATCATAGTATAAGTTAATCTTCTATAATAGTTTCTCTCACAGAAGTTTTTTACCACCAGTAACAATGGGTTTCATTCAAACGTTCAGGAACTAAATGTCTATGAACCACAGTATATAAGTGAGTCAAAATAGTCGTTGATTTGTGAAACAGCGACTGAAATTTACCGTGGCAGTTAAGACATCCTTTCTTTATGAGGCTATACAAGCTCTGTAACCAATTTGTATTCTTTAGAATGGCACATGAATGACAGGATTAACATCAAGCCAGTTTAACGTGTGGCATCTAAGGTAAAAATGAAACTGAGGGGGAAACTCTCCAACGTCTGCACAAAGGGTAATGGTTTTATGGAGGTCAGTTGCATCAGTTTCAAACATCATTTTAGTAGTTCCTCAGATCAGTGTCTCAGCCCATCTTCAATTGCTTCATTAATGATCATAAGATTGGAAATGAGGATGTCAACAGATGAATGCATAACACTGAAATCAGGGCCGGATTAAGACCCATAGAGGCCCTAAGCACTTAAAAGATTTTGGTGCCCCCATACATATGTAATTCAAAATATAAACAATAATAAACCATAAATGTTTAATTTTTTTTTCAAAATGAAACAAAACTAACAGTAAGATGGTAAATAATGTTTATTTTTGTATACTTCCACTTTATTTATATTTGAAAAGTTTTCTCCTTTTTTTAATTGCAAAGTCTTTGATCAGATCCTCAAAATTAATCTTACGTAACACATTTGCTTCTATACTAAGTAGATAAATTATATTTCCGATCATATAAACCACTTTGAATATTATTTTAGCAAGTTTAAAGTGATTTATTTTGTGCTGTAAACCATTTCTGTGGTGTCCCCCTTCCCTTGATGCCCTAAGCACGTGCTTATTGTGCTTAATGGTTGATCCAGCCCTGACTGAAATCCATTCTCAACTCCACAGCAAATTATGTAGCTTTTGTATTGAATTGTTTGAAAGATACAGCATGGAACCAGACCCTTAGACCCACCAAGACCATCGATCACCCTTTCACATTATTTCTATGTTATCCCACTTTTGCATTCACTCCCTACACACATGGGGCAATTTAAAGAGACATTAACCTCCAAATCTGCACATCTTTGGAATGTGGGATGAAACCAGAGCATCTGGAGGAAATCCACAAGGTCAAAGGGAGAACATGGAAACTACAGATTGCACCCGAGGTCAAGATAGAACCGGGTTCCTGGTATCATGAAGCAGCAGCTCTACCAGTGGCGGAGTGGCGGCGCTGCTTGGCAGCTGCGGCTCACCTGCAGTCCGTCTGTCTTTTATTTTATTTTTGTCCTCGTCCCTGTTTTTGGTGTTTATTTTTGGTTTGTTGGGTTGTGTATGTGTGTGGGGGGGGAGGGAGGGTGGGAGAAACGGGGTTTTAGTCTCTCCCTTCGGGGGGATGCGACTTTTCCTGTCGTGTCCCCCGACACTGTCTCCGTCTGTGCTGAGGCCCAGGTGATGGCCTTCCAGCTTCCAGCGGTGGCGGCACGGCCTTCCGACCTGGCTTCCGGCGGCGACCTGGTTTTCGGGAGCTGCGGTGATCCAGCGGCGGCCTGGCTCCTTCTGAGCTGCGGTGCTCCAGCGCCGGCCTGGGTTTTGGGAGCTGCGATGCTCCAGCGGCGGCCTGGCTCCCTCTGAGCTGCGGTGCTCCAGCGGCGGCCTGGGTTTCGGGAGCTGCGATGCTCCAGCGGCGGCCTGGCTCCCTCTGAGCTGCGGTGCTCCAGCGGCGGCCTGGCTCCCTCTGAGCTGCGGTGCTCCAGCGGCGGCCTGGGTTTCGGGAGCTGCGGTGATCCAGCGGCGGCCTGGCTCCCTCTGAGCTGCGGTGCTCCAGCGGCGGCCTGGCTCCCTCTGAGCTGCGGTGCTCCAGCGGCGGCCTGGGTTTCGGGAGCTGCGGTGCTCCAGCGGCGGCCTGGCTCCCTCTGAGCTGCGGTGCTCCAGCGGCGGCCTGGCTTTCGGGAGCTGCGGTGCTCCAGCGGCGGCTTGGGTTTCGGGAGCTGCGGTGCTCCAGCGGTGGCCTGGCTTTCGGGAGCTGCGGTGCTCCAGTGGCGGCCTGGCTTTCGGGAGCTGCGGTGCTCCAGCGGTGGCCTGGCTCCCTCTGAGCTGCGGTGCTCCAGCGGCGGCTTGGGTTTCGGGAGCTGCGGTGCTCCAGCGGCGGCTTGGGTTTCGGAAGCTGCGGTGCTCCAGCGGTGGCCTGGCTTTCGGGAGCTGCGGTGCTCCAGCGGCGGCCTGGCTTTCGGGAGCTGCGGTGCTCCAGCAGCGGCCTGGCTTTCGGGAGCTGCGGTGCTCCAGCGGCGGCTTGGGTTTCGGGAGCTGCGGTGCTCCAGCGGCGACCTGGGTTTCGGGAGCTGCGGTGCTCCAGCGGCGGCCTGGCTTTCGGGAGCTGTGGTGCTCCAACGACGTTCCGGCGGCGGGCCCTGTGGCGGTGTTCCGGCGTTCCGGCGTCAGCGGTCTGGATCCCCTCAGCGCAGAGGGAGAATAAGGAGGGGAGAAAGACAGAGACCCTAAGACTTTTGCCTTCCACCACAGTGAGGAGGTGTTTGGTGAACTCACTGTGGTGGATGTTAATTTTGTGTTTATTGTATGGTATTGTTATTTTTATATACGTATGACTGCAGGCACGAAATTTCGTTCAGACCGAAAGGTCTGAATGACAATAAAGGCATTCAATTCAATTCAATTCAATTCAGCTCTACCAGTTGCGACTGTTCATGTCTGCCTGATCGTTGGTTGGCACGGACTTTGGTGCTGGCTTTATAAACAAATCTATTTAGCAAAAAAATCAATATATTATGTGGAATTTATATATGCTAGTTTGGTCTCAACTGAAGTGTTGTGTTTCATTCTGGGCATCACACTTTTGGAAAAACACAAAAGCTTTGGAAAGGTCATAAAAGAGATTTAAGAGACAGCTTCCAGAGATGGTGTTTACAATTATGTGGAGAGGTAATGTGAGTAAAAGCTGTTCTTGTTCCCTTTGGACACAGAAGAATAAGATGATGTTTGCTGGAGGTGATCAGAATCATAAAAGATTTGGACAGAATTAAATGAAGAGAAAATATTTTAATGCCCGAAAAGCCAATAACTGAAAATTTTGAAAGCTGGCAAGAGAATTAGAGGCACTGTGAATAAAGTACTTTTTACTTATGAAGTCGGTAGGAAATACATCCGCTATCTAACACAGACTACAGGTGTGCACGGTATGTTTATGGGTGACACGGTGACGTAGCGGTAAAATTGCTACTTTCCAGCACTTGTGCTGGAGACCCAGGTTCGATCCTGATTACGGGTGGTCTGTACGGAGTGTGTACGTTCTCCCCATGACTGCGTTGGTTTTCCCCGAGATCTTCGGTTTCCTCCCATGCTCCAAAGATATACAGGTTTGTAGGTTAATTGGCTTGGTATAAGTGTAAGTTGTGCCTTGTGTGTGTAGAATAGTGTTAATGTGTGGGGATTGATGATCAGTGCAGACTCAGTGGGTTGAAGGTCCTGTTTCCGGTGGTATCTCTAAACTAACTAAACCACACTCCCCAACATAGACACAAAGTGAACATTCTCTAATTTAAATTCTCCAATTTTAAGAAACTTCTTATACTTCCCTCCCCTCTCCATCTTTCCTTGCCCCCTTCCTGCACCCTAGTCCTTCTACCAGTTCCACAGTTTTCCATATTGTTTCTCTTGAAATCACACCTTCCCTATTGAACAATGGACCTACCTGAGGTCATTTGTGGCTGCTCCTGATTGGTTCTGGTCTTTGCTCGCCCACCCCCCCTCCCCAAGCAAAAGAGAAAAGTGCAAATAATGAAAGTGAGACCAGACATTGAGGGTGAGAGCTGCAGACAAGCACTTAGACAATGGGATGGGCTGGAAGACAGAAGTGAAAAGGCAGGACAGGTTTATGGGAGGCAATGTGAAGAAAGTTGGTGGGAATCATATCCGCTATCTAACACAAACAATTACACAGACTAGACAGCCTACATTTTTTCGAGTGAAAAAAAAATTTGCTCTGTAATTCCTTTCCTTCATTTCCCTAGAGCACACGTTGATAACAAGATTAAATAGAAGACACAATAATACAGATAGAGACAAAAATTGTAGTCTAATTTGCACATTTCTCTTTAGCAGGCAAATATTCTTTAGGCAAAATATTGAAACCTACAGTCTTGCATTTCTAAAATACAAAACAAAGTATGTGCAATCTAATCTCGCATCCACTTGGAATGAACTTGCACTTCAAGATTCAAGAGAGTTTATTGTCATGTGTCCCAAATAGGACAATGAAATTCTTGCTGGCTGCAGCACAACAGGATATTGTAGTCATAAATACATATCAGATCAGTGTGTCCATATATATATACACACACATCAATAAACAGATGAAGTGCAATAGGCTTAGTTCAGAGTTTGTTTGAAGTTGTGTTTAATAGTCTGATGGCTGTGGGGAAGAAGCTGTTCCTGAGCCTGGATGCTGCAGATGTCAGGCTCCTGTACCTTCTACCTGATGGCAGCGGAGAGATGAGTGTGCGGCCAGGATGGTGTGGGTCCTTGATGATGCTGGCAGCCTTTTTGAGGCAGCGACTGTGATAGATCCCCTCGATGGTAGGGAGGTCAGAGCCGATGATAGACTGAGCAGTGTTTACAACTTTCTGCAGCCTTTTCTGCTCCTGGACGCTCAGGTTGCTGTACCAAGACATGATGCAACCGGTCAGCTCTCTACTGTGCACCTGTAGAAGTTCGAGAGAATCTTCTTTGACATGCCACCTCTCCGTAATCGTCTCAGGAAGTAGAGGCACTGATGTGCTTTCTTTATGATTGCATCAGTGGGACCAGGAGAGATCTTCGGAAATATGCACGCCCAGGAATTTGAAGCTTGACCCTTTCCACCATCGACCCGTTGATATAAACGGGACTGTGGGTCCCCATCCTACCCCTTCCGAAGTCCACAATCAGTTCCTTGGTTTTGCTGGTGTTGAGAAACAGGTTATTGTGCTGGCACCACCACCGTTTGGTCAATCGGTTAATCTCACATCTATACTCTGACTCGTCCCCATCAGCGATATGTTCCACAACAGTGGTGTCGTCGGCGAACTTGATGATGGTGTTTGCACTATGTCCGGCTATGCAGTCACAATTATAGAGTGAGTACTGCATGGGGCTGAGCACGCAGCCTTGAGGTGCTCCCGTGCTGATTATTATCGAGGATGACACATTTCCACCAATACGGACAAACTGTGGTCTGTGAATGAGGAAGTCGAGGATCCAATTGCAGAAGGATGCGCAGAGACCCAGATCTGAGAGCTTGGTAACCAGCTTGGAGGGGATGATGGTATTAAATGCCGAGCTGTAGTCAATGAATAACAGCTTGACATATGAGTTTTTGTTGTCCAAGTGGAGAGCCAGTGAGGTCGCATCCATCTGTTGTGGCGGTAAGCGAACTGCAGTGGGTCCAGGTTTTTGTCGAGGTATGAGTTGATTTGCGCCATGATCAGCCTCTCAAAGCACTTCATCACCACAGACGTTAGCGCCACTGGTCGATAGTCATTGAGGCACATCACCTTGCTCTTCTTGGGCACCGGTATTATTGATGCCCTTTTAAAGCAGGTGGGAACATCAGACCTCAGATGTGAGAGGTTGAAAATGTCTGTAAAAACTCCAGCCAGGACTGCGACTGAAATACCATCACGGCGAATGGGGGCTCTGCATTACTTTAATTTTGCTAAGGATTGTCATTTTTGAAGTTTTTCCTTTCATAAATCAGGGAAACAATTAAAGAAATTGAACTGAAATGTAAACTCTTGTGTGCATATTGGCATATTAAAGAAATTGAACTGAAATATAAACTTGGACCCTAAAATTTATTTGACTAGGGATGGGAACACCTAATCACAAGATTTGTAGCACGATGAAAATCAAGATTTTTTTGGGGATACTGTGTTTGTTTGGCTAGCTTGTGCAAGGAGGAATGCAGCTAGTAATATGCATTGAATGCCTGGAAGCCACTTCTATAATTTTCATTTGCAAGTCAAGTTTATTATCATATTACAAGTATAGTGAGTTATAAGCACAATGAAAAATCTTGCTCGCAGCAGCATCAGAGGTACATCATGGCCTGATACTGCAATTCCAATGTACTGGCATACAAGAGGTTACAGAGAATGATGGACAGTCTGGTTCATCATGGGCATTAACCCTCACCTCCATCGACAGCATCTACATGAATGCAGCATCTATTATCCACATAGGTACATGCAAAGACACACAAACTAACATAAATTACACATAAAACTTCGAAAAGAATGAAGTTTTGTGCAATAAACAAAACATTAATACAACTTGTATTATACAAGGATATAATTAGAAGAAAAAACAAGTCCATGATCATGTAAGTGGTGGACCATAGTGTTCTGTATTCGAGGTAGGATTAAGGTTGTGCAGGTTGATTCAAGAATCTGATAGATGTAGTGGAGTAGCTGTCCCAGAACCAGGTGTTGTGGTGCTTCAGGTCTGTACCTCCTGCCCGATGTGGGAATGAAAAGAGAGCATGGCGCAGATGGTGGTGATCCTTGATAATAGATGCTGCTTTTGTGTAGATGCTTTTTACAGAGGTGACGATCAGTGCCTATGATAAACCAGGCTGAGTCCATCACTCCCTGCCACCTCCTGTGTTCCTATGCATTGGAATTACTGTACCAAGCCATGATGCATGATGTAAACGTTTGTTGATGTATTCTGAGACATTCTGAATCTCTTTAAACTTCTAAGAAAGAAGGAGCGGCACGGTGATACAGTAGTAGAGTTGCTGCCTTACTGCGCCAGAGACCCGAATTCGATCCCGACTATGGGTGCTGTGTCTATGGAGTTTGTACGTTCTCCCCGTGACCGCGTAGACTTCCTCCCAGAGCTTTGGTTTCCGCCTACATTCCAATGACGTAGAAATAAGTAGTTAATTGGCTTGGTATAATTGTAAATTGTTCATAGTGTGTGTAGGACAGTGTAAATGTGTGGGGATTGCTGATCAGTGCGGGCTCGGTGGGCTGAAGGGCCTGTTTCCATGCTGTATCTCTAAACTAAACTACAGAAGTAACACTGGAATGTTCTCAATATGATTACATCCATGTGCAAGTCAACCGAGATGTTAATGCCCAGGAATTTCAAGCTGCTAACTCTCACCATCAATAACCCACAGATGAAGATAGGGAGTAGTGTCCCAACTTCCTCTTTCTGGTCAATGACTAGTTTCTTGTTCTTTTTTTACTTGAGCGAGAGGTTGTTGTTGTGGCAACTAGGTGTTCAATCTCTCTCCTGTATACTTACTCATTACCAGGGGCTAGTGTGGGAGCTCGTGTAGGTGTATCATTGTTCTCCCATTGAAAGCGAACATAGGTGGTGTTGAGTTCATCCCCATATGACACATCATTGCCACTTAATTCCTTGGTTTTGCCTCATAGGAGGCGAAGGTATACAAGCCCTGCCACAACTATCAAGTCTCTGTCTGTGACTCGTGTTTAATTCAACATATTCTCTGTAATAATGCAGAAGGTTCTTGTAGATTGGCTATTGCATGTTAGCCAATCAGCATGCTTAGTCATTATAACTCTGCCTAATTATCTGATTTATAGTGTAAGAACTCGCCTACTGTCTTCAGTAGCTGCAGTAGACTGAATGTGTGATGTACTGCATATGTGATGATGAACTAGACAATAAAGATGCTTGTGCTTTATCCAAAGGTATTTACAGTTCTAATGAAAGGTCAACGATCTATTAAACTCTTTCTCACTCTCCACAGATGCTTGAATTAAAGTATTGCACCATTCTCCATTTTTCAGTGACACTACCTGACATGTTGAGTTACTCCAGCATTTTGTGTCTTTTCTCCAGTCAACTGGATATATGGTGTCATTATCACAGTTTGCCATTACAGTACTTGTTTGTTAAAAAAAAACGATATATTTTTAATATTTTATCATTCATCTTCATGATATATTTATAAAACAGGACCATAAAAGGAAATTGGTACATATTAACTAAGTTTTCCTTTTCCTTCATTATTTAATAATTTGTGGTTTGGCATTGATTCACCTTGTTGAAGAACAGGCATTGTTCCATTAAACATGTCATTTCAAACTGCATTGTAAGCATAAATTGTCTGATATACTTGGCTATAATAATAACGGTTTTAATAACATCACGTGTTAATTTTCACATGTAATTTTTAACAAATATGTTTTCATTTTTTCCTCTATCTACCACTGAATAGGTCACCACTGAAAGAGCACTCCATTTGCCACAGATGCTGACATTTTTGTTTTGGTCTCAGCACATTGGCTTATCAGTTTAAATTCTACCAGAGGTTTGGACTACATAATCAAAATTGATTACCACAGTAGCAATGGGATTGGTATTGTCAAAAATGCTGCATTTTGGATGAGGTTTAACGGAAATATTAAATTGATGTAAAACTGGCCTCTCGGGTGTTCTCATTGTAGTTTGCAAAGAAGTGCAAGTGCATGCCATCACCTTCTACAAGACAAAACTGGATAGCAAAAGTGGCAACGACGCATCACTTCTCACAGCTTCCCTGCCATATTGCTACAGTCTATCGAGGGAACCGCCTCCGAACTCGGCCTCAAGCCGCCCAAGATCGCCAACCGGAAAGAGGAGAGAGTTTTACGGGCGGACAAAGCCAGTGTGAGGAGGTCTGGGGGTATCTAAACTCCTGTACCTTCAAGGTCAGCTGCGGGAGGAGCCCACAAAGCACAAAGGTTGAAGGACTGGACCGGAGAGGAGAGGAGAGGGATGGCTCGCTGGCGAACCGTATGAGAAGGAGAAGCGGTCGTGCTGAGGACGAGACACTAAGAGGTGGTTGGGCCAAGTACGGGCTTCGGAGAGACGGTTGTGCCCAGGAAGAGCCGCGGAGAGGGCTGCCGAAAACAAGGAGGGGCCCGGTGGGAGCGGAGGCGCCGATAACAAATTGGGACAAATAAGTAACTTATTGTAACTAGTGCAACATGGCTACCTGCATAAACGATGAAGCCTGAAACTGCGTTAACAGACTTAAGTCAAATATTCAATCGTACATCTGAGAAGTTAAAAAATGTTGGAAATGCAATATTTCGAGCAAAGGATCCTGATATCAGACAATAAACAGTTATAATCACAAATGGGGGATTTTTTTAATTAGAATGCTTTATTGTCATTGCATGTGTCACATACAACGAGATTACTGTGTCGCTCCATTTAAAAGAACTCCAAACATTCACATACTCAGTCTGAAGAAGGGTCTCGACCCGAAACGTCGCCTATCTCCTTCGCTCCTTAGATGCTGAGTTTCTCCAGCTTTTTGTGTAACCCCCCATTCACATACTCATACTTTTTACACTCCCTCCCTCCCCAAATCCACCCATGGATTCACATTTACATAAATTAACACTGTCTCCCACCCCCACTCCCCCCTCTTTCCCCATAACCCGCTCCCGAGACAGAGTTCAGTTCCAAGATTGCTGATGGGTAAAAGCTGTTCTTGAGTCTGGCAGTGCGTGACTTTAACGACCTGTACCTTTTCCCTGAGGGCAGCAGTGTGAAAAGGAGGTGACAAGGATGTGTAATGTCTTTCACTATATTCCAGGTCCTGCTGCGGCATCTGGGGTGGTAAATGTCCTCCAGAGGGGGCAGGGGGAGTCCAATGATACCCTGGGAAGACAGGATATTAGAGATTCTGCTCTCTAAAAATGGCCAGCCTTTGAGGTTAGACAATTCAGGCATCTAGGATAAATTATGGAGAGTTAGTGGATATCTCTTTAAATATGGCTGGTAAAATGGACCAACTTATTTCTGGGCACATGTCTGAGCTCAAGAGAAGCCAGTATCTGGAGTATTTTGCAGTAAATGAATGTGCTGGCATCAAATCAGCATTGCATATTGAGTGATACCATTAACTTGAATATTTCCAGCAAATGTTCACTGTGTGAACTCACTGATGTCCAGGGCAATTTGACCCCACAAATATCTGCAGGTGCCAAATGACACAAACAATACTGTTCTGTATAAGCATCGTCCAGGTCATGCATGGTATCCTGGCAACCGGAATTAGGTCCTCATTCTCTGGTAGTTCTGGTTGTATTTGAGCCATTGGCAACAGTGCAAGAAGGGATTATCCACTGACAATATCGATGGTGAAGATAAGACGCAAAAAGCTGGAGTAAGCAGGACAGGCAGCATCTCTGGAGAGAAGGAATGGGTGATGTTTCGGGTCGAGACCCTTCTTCAGACTGGTTAGGGATAAAGGAAACGAGAGATACGGACGATGATGTGGAGAGATAAAGAACAATAAATGAAAGATATGCAAAAAAAAAGTAATGATGATAAAGGAAACAGGCCATTGTTATCTGTCTGTATGGTGAAAATTAGAAGCTAGTGCGAATTGGGTGGGCGAGGGATAGAGAGAGAAGGAATGCTGGGGCTACCTGAAGTGAGAGAAATCAGTATTCATACCACTGGGCTGTAAGCTGCCCAAGCGAAATATGAGATGCTGTTCCTCCAATTTGTGTTCAGCCTCACTCTGACACTGGAGGAGACCGAGGACAGAAAGGGATGTGTAGGAATGGGAAGGAGAATTAAAGTTTCCAGCAACCGGGAGATCAGGTTGGTTCACGCAGGCCGAGCGAAGGTGTTCCGTGAAACGATCGCCCAGTCTGCGTTTGGTCTCGCCGATGTATAAGAGTCCACATCTTGAACAACGGATACAGTAGATGAGGCAGAGATTCATGGTGGCGCAGCAGTAGAGTTGCTTCCTTACAGCAAAATGCAGTGCCAGAGACCTGGGTTCGATCCCAACTATGGGTGCTGTCTGTATTGAGTTTATATGTTCTCCCCGTGATCTATGTGGGTTTTCTCCAAGATCTTCTGTTTCCTCCCACACTCCATAGAAGTGATAGGCTTGATTAATTGACTTGATAAAATGTGAAAAAAAATTGTCCAGTGCTGAGTGATGCTCTATTTAGAACTTTTCAGCATACTACATCTAGATCCAGGTTGGAAGAGGTGCAAGTGAATCTCTGCCTAACCTGAAAGGACTCAGCAGGTCGGGCAACATCTTTGAAAACGTTGAAGTCAGAAGAAGGGTCACGACCCCGAAATGTCACCCATTCCTTCTATCTAGAGATGCTGCCTGTTCCACCATAATCTAGAGATGCTGCATGTTCCACCATAATCTAGAGATGCTGCCTGTTCCACCATAATCTAGAGATGCTGCCTGTTCCACCATAATCTAGAGATACTGCCTGTTCCACCATAATCTAGAGATGCTGCCTGTTCCACCATAATCTAGAGATGCTGCCTGTTCCACCATAATCTAGAGATGCTGCCTGTTCCACCATAATCTCGAGATGCTGCCTGAGTTACTCCATCGTTTTGTGTCTATCTTCGGTGTAAACCAGCATCTGCACTTGCTTCCTACACATCTCTGGAGAACATGGATAGGTGATGTTTCGGGTCGAGACACTTATTTAGACCATGCCAAAATCTGCAGTAGCATTCGTACGTGATAGAACAATGGGTGTTCTTAGTTCTGCTCTTATTTTGACAGCGTCACTGTTCAGTTATCATGGCTTGCGCAGTCAGAGTAGCCCGCAGTGCCTGTTCCCACACTTGCGACATGTGACCGGGCGAACTGGGACTGAGTCTGGGCAGCCCGAGTTATGAATCTATGTTCTGATTACTTAAAATTGTTACTGTCGAGGGATTTAGTTACAACAAATTGCATGTTTTAAAACAGTAATTAAAATAAAACGCTTTCAATTATGTTCTTGACAATCTTTTCTATTGGGAATGTGGTTATGCAAATATAGGAAGATATTTTCACATATATATTAGTAAAACAAAAGGCGATTAAATAATTGGCAAATTCTCCATGAAATATAAATAAAACTGCAGGTGCTAGAGTTTGCAGATGCTCGCTTGCAGATCCTACGTTTCACATATGCGGCAGGTAGGTTTGGGGATTCGTTTGCTGCCAAGCAGTGGTTAACTCCGACTAAATATTAAACATAAATCAATTTGCATCCTTCCCTGGTCTGGGAACGAGTCCGAGCGCCAGAGGGGCTGAAGGAGCAGCCGAACAGATAAGCGGTGTCCGGAACACAGGGTGATCGCAGCGCACTGTCACCGGGTCATTGGCACAGCTTCCATTGCTCCGGGCCAGCTCCCTCGGTCACCTCTGGCATCGCTGCACCGTCTCAGTTTAC
Organism: Raja brachyura; assembly: GCA_963514005.1. The sequence continues at coordinate 66,946,281 of OY740786.1, forward strand.
AGGGAGTAGGGGAGGGGGCGGGCAGGGAGAGGGGCGCAGGCAGGCAGCGCCAAGTAGATGACGGCGGCACAGAGCTGTGTCAGAGGCGACCACGCCTTGCACTCACTGGCGGCCATGTTGCGATCCTCCCGCTGAAAATTGCACCGCTTCATCATCAATAGCAGAGAAATTTGAGAAGGACAATTTGTTTGGGAGTTCTTTTCCTCACGTGACCTCTAGAGAGGTCGGTTTTTTACGCCCAGGTAAATTCTGCTTCTATTTTTGCCTTACTTCAAGAGCAAAGCCAGTAGCGCGTGGAAGGAATTCCCTGCCCTAATGTTTCTCCCTTGTCTCAGGCCCTGAAGGTATTAATGAAGCCGGGTCTTACCGCTACATTCCTCTGCTCAGAGACAACTTCTTCAAATGACCGTGGACAAAAACAACAACACGTGGACCCGAGGCAGTCTTACCAATAATCACATTGCACTGAACTCTGTTCAGTATTTAATTGGTAACATTGCGTCTGCTTTTTTGTTTCAATGTTGAAACATGGCAACAAACCGGTTGAGTAAGACTTTGAACTGCAACAGTTGAATGAACGGGTATATTTGGAAACTTCAGGACAAAGAGATCAATCACATTGTGGAATATCTACTTGTGTGTTATATTTGTCGTGCTTTAAAATCAGCACGATTATCAATATTGTTTTCAACCCTTTTTAAACTATCCCCTTTCACTGTTTAGTGCGTGTAAGTGTGGAACTAATTATTTCGCATTATTCAAATCCTGGCTTGTGACAATATTGCTTCGTACGAAGTGCAATTATAACATTAAATTTGTCACTGATAGTTAACAAAAAATCGCATTCTCCCGCAAGAGGTGTTATTGTGTCAGCCTATTGAATGCACTATGCTACCATCATTTTACTTGCCCCTTATGTTATCGGAACAGAAAAATAGATTCGTGCAAAAAAAATCTATTTAATGGTAAATCTGTTATTTTTCTGTCGGTGTCTTTATTTAAATACTTTTTAATCTTTGTTTGGTATATTTCCCTGCGCTGATTTCTGAGTGCCCTTTCCTTGCTTAAACCTGTCCGTAAGCGCCAAATAATAAATAAAAACCCAAGTTGTGTTCACTCCTGTTAAATCAAATTGGACAATCCATGGGAACGTGGAGAACCCGCCTTCCGGCAGCTCTGATTGGTTTAGTAAAACCGTTACTGTTGCCAGTTGTGCCACCAGCCAATGGGTGGTGGAGGCCGAGGCAGGCGGGCAGTCGGCGAGTGGCGGAGTGGCCTTGCCGCCTCTCTGCCGTCCTCAATGGCCGCGCCGACCATCAATCTCATTTAACGTGTTGCCGTTTTCGCTTGCCGACTCGAAGAAAAAACGACGCAGCCGCCAATCAGTAAGCGAGAGCTGAGCTAGGTAATTATTTAATGCAACGTACTGTACAGATATCTTGTAATTCAGAGTATAATTAAACAAAGCATGTAATTGATACTTTGCATTTAGCTCTTTTCTATTTGATGTACTCAACAGACAGGGGGGGATTACATTGACTATCGTGCTTGTCTGCTGGCGAGGAAGGAGACAAAATGCCGAAGCCGGTAGGTAAACCTTTGGTATTTAGTTCAATTACTTTTAAATACAGTTAACTAACGCGATTCTGAGATGCTACGTGTTTGTCGGCTTTTGCCATTATTGGTCGTTGGACGGTGATATTTTGGAGATTTACCTGATGTTGTAGTGGGTTGTGTGGAAGGGGTGATTTTAAAAATCCTCCTGTTTATGCAGGTGATTCGTATTAGAACATACGAAATATAAAACGGGAGTTTAAGTTCGGTATTTTCATAAGATTATGGCTGATGTTCTATCTCAGCGTCTCTGTGCACCAACCCCGTATTCCACGTATTCCACCAGTCTATACATGATTGCAATCAAGCCAACTGAATTCCAGCAGCTTTCCTCAGCTCGCATGGCAGATGTAGTTTAATGTGGATAAATATGACGTTATCCAATTTAGTGGCCAGAACCGGAAGGCAGATTATTATCTGAATGGGGTCAAATTAGGAAAAAGGGAAGTATAACCCGATCTGGGTGTCTTTGTACATCAGTCACTGAAAGTAAGCATGTAGGTACAGCAGGCAGTGAAGAAAGCTAATGGCATCTTGGCCTTCATAACAAGAGGAGTTGAGTACAGGAGCAAAGAAGTCCTTCTGCAGTTGAACAGGGCCCCGGTGAGACCACGCCTGGAGTATTGTGTGCTGTTTTGGTCTCCAAATTTGAGGAAAACATTCTTGCTATTGAGGGAGTGCAGCCTAGGTTCTCCAGGTTAATTCCTGGGATGGCTGGACTGTCATATGTTGAAAGAATGAAGTGACTGGGCTTATATACACTGGAATTTAGGATGAGAAGGGGATCTTATTGAAACGTATACGATTATTAAGGGATTGGACATGCTGGAGACAGGAAACGTGTTCCCGATGTTGGGGGAGTGCAGAACCAGGGGTCACAGTTTAAGAATAAAGAGTAGACCATTTAGAACGGAGATGAGGAAAAATGTTTTCACCCAGAGAGCTGTGAATCTGTGGAATTTTCTGCCTCAGAAACCAGTGGAGGCTGATTCTTTGGATGCTTTCAAGGGAGAGTTAGATAGAGCTCTTAAAGATAGTGGAGCCATAACGGGTACTGATTGTGGATGATCAGCCATGATCACAGTGAATGGCGGTGCGGGCTCGAAGGGGCAAATGGCCTACTGCATCTATTGTCTATTGTAGAAATATCATCTTGTCTGCCCTGAATGGTTGACTACTCATTTTGAGATCATGACCCCCTCTTTCTCGATACCCCAATTTGGGGAAATATCATTACTGCATCTGCTAAAAAAGAGACTAGACACAAAATGCGGGAGTAAGTTAGTGGGTCAGGCATCATCTCTGGTGAAAAATGGAGAGGTGATGTTTGGGTCAACTACAGATGCTGGTTTACAAAAAAAACAGCAGTGCTGGAATAACTCAATGGGTCAGGGTGCATCTCTGGAGAAGTTAGATACAAAATGCTTGAGTAACTCAGCGGGACAGGCAGCATCTCTGGATAGATGGAATGGGTGATGTTTCGGGTCAAAACCCTTCAGACTGAGAATCAGAGGAGAGGGAGACACAGAAGCATACAGAGATGACATTTAATCAGGGGGACAGTCAGACTGGACAGAGAACTAGGAAGGGGAGGGAAGAAGACAGAGAGAAAGCAAGGGTTACTTGGAGTTAGAGAAGTCAATATTCATACTGTTGGGGTGTAAGCTACCTCATTAAATCTTATCTCTATGCTTTGTTGTCACCTTCTCCAAGCTAACAATGATCTATTCTACATTTTCCTTGAGCAGCATCTCCTTTGATGTCTCTTTTTCACACCTTACCCTTCCATATCTGTGCATCTCCCTCTCCCCTGATTTTCAGTCTGAAGGAGGGTCTCGACCTGAAATGTCACCCGTTCCTTCTATCAAGTGATGCTATGCTGCCTGTCCAGCTGAGTTACTCCAGCATTTTGTGTCTATCTTCTGTTTAAACCAACATCTGTAGTTCCTTCTGAAGCATCTCTGGAGAAAATGGACAGGTGATGTTTTGGGACGGTTCTCAACCTGAAATGACACCTATCCATGTTCTCCAGAGATGCTGTCTGACCCGTTGCATTATGTCAGCGCTGTCATTTTATTAACATATAAAATCTATGTTGTCTGATGATGACAAATCAATTTTCTTTATTTACAGTTACACTCCATAACTTTGCATGGTTTAAAATGCATCTACTAATGCTTGGCTTTCTCTTGGCCTTCTGCTCCATGGCTTGTGGTCCCAACTCCTCTCACCCATTCAAGTAATTGTGGAACAAATTTGGTAAATTACACTGAAATTATGTGCCTTTGCTACAGTGTAGTATCCAAAGTTGAACACTCTTTCATTTGTGCTCTAGCATGATGTTTCATAGTCATACTCATGGAGTTGTATAGCATGGAAATGGGCACTTCAGCCCAACTCTGGTCTGAAGTTTATGCTTCACCTATAGCTTTCCAAAACCTGCGATCAGATGGATCAAAGTTCAGATAATGCACTGTTGCATCCATAATCGCAGGGTTTTGTGCATCATCTCTATTCTCCACATTGATTACATTATCCACTTCACTCTCCTTCATACCTTGAATAAAATTAAATTGGTCAATGTTATTTTCCATTTTAAAACAAAAACCTGCATTGTTTTTTCTTTCTATTCGTTTTTGGCCATGTAGCTGTTGGTTTCGTTTATCATTTTTGTATTTTTAAAAGCTCTTCCCCATTGACTTAAGTCAGGGGTTGGCAACCTACGGCCTCTGGGTCGAATGCGGCCCATAACCTGAACTCATCTGGCCCGCAGGTGTGTTTTTTTTTTTCCATAATCATCCGGCCTGCAGGCGTATTTTTTTTTCCCGTAATCATCCGGCCCGCAGACTTTCATTGTCTCCGGACCCGAGGCCGCAGTGCCAGGTGCGATGACGCAAGGAGGCCTGCACTGCAGCACAATGGCAGAGCAGACGAGCACCGAGCTCTGTCTGTACCGCATCCTGCACAAAGCCGCCGGCACAGCCGCGCACCTTCTGTTATCCGGGGCGGGATTCATGTGTACACGTGATAGATGTGGCCCACCATCCGCTCACAGACATGCATACTGGCCCCTATGCAGAACAAGGTTACAGACCCCTGACTTAAGTGTGATTTCTAGGTTTCCCCATTTTCTTTCTGGGCAAGAATGTAACTATTTCAATGCACAAACTCTGTCCCAAATCAAAGTAGTTTTTTTATTACCTCTGGAATTTCTATTGCCTATTTCAACTCGAGATGCACCTGTCGCAACCAAATGACTTGCTGACCTTTCTGCGGTTTTTATATCTGTTAGATATTGGATGAGTTTAAAAATTAGTTCTACCAAAGGTTTTCTTAAAATGCTAGTCACAAGGAACCCCTGATGCTGGAAACACGAGTCAGGCAGCATCTGTGGATGACAAGGATCGGTGGCATTTCGGATCTGAAATGAGGTCCCAACCCGAAATGTTGACTTTCCATGTTCTCCAGGGATGCTGCCTGACCTACTGAGTTACTCCAGTGCTCTATTTTCTTTTCTTTAAAGGCTTAGGGAAGACTTGAATGTGAATCTGATAAGCACTTTGTTTCAGTGTAAACTGAAGGAGCATTATATCCACTTTATGTGCCATTATCTGCATGGTTATTTTGTATCAAATGCCAAATAGCCAACTTGTACATCACTATTGGCCCTATATCTAATATGATCTAATATTTTGTCCTACCTGTACTGAAGGTTGTGTATGAAGGAACTGCAGATGCTGGTTTAAACCAGAAGGTCTGAAGAAGGGTCTTGACCCAAAACATTACCCATTCCTTCTCTCCAGAGATACTGCCTGTCCCGCTGAATTACTCCAGCATTTTGTATCTATCTTTTGTACTGAAGGTTGGATTGACACTTGTCTGAATCCAGTCTTGTATCTTCATTCCATGTTAGTCTGCTATGGTTTGAATTAATTAATTGTTGAGTAAGGAAAGACAGAAATGAACTACCACAAGGATTCTTAATTTTTTTAAGAAAACATTTATTTTCTTGAAAATACAACATAATGATGCTTCACAAAGCAGTAATTATGTAATTTTTGAGTGTTTAGTGTCTTTTGAAATGAAACGAACAAATCTGACCATTTGGAATAATTGTCATGGAAACTGCAGTGTCTCCGATGGCTATAGCAAGAGGAAATTGTCAAAACTAGTAACTAGAACTTTGAGACGACTAAAATAAGCAAGTAAAAATAACACCTGCTTTTATTCCACATATAAGGTGTTTTTTGGAGCATGAAGACTTAATTTAACCCAATGAGTGCCGGTCTAGTGATATATTACTCTGTAGTTAAGTCAAAACCTGAATTAGCTGCGAATTTGATAGAAGGGTTAATGGTTGCTTAAGCAAAATATTAAAAAGAAATCCGCATAATTATGTTGTAGCTTCCAAATTGGAAGCTTTTTAAAATGTGCTATTGGGTAGACTGATTTTTATAGGACACTTTCTAAAATGACCTTTTGTTTCCTGTCAGCATCTTCTTGGTTGTTCTTGTACATGCTTTGTGCACGTAATTTATTCCAGCAATCTTCAGCCAAACAGAGTGTCAATCAACACTTTCTTATGTTTGCCTCTGTGGTTTCTCGGTGAACTATTCCTCATGTTCTTGGCTCGAGGTTTTCAATTGGTGGTGCTGTGGGTATTGGGGTAATTGGTGTATTGTTGCGGTTTGAATAGCTGCAGTTGCAATACTATTAATATCTTTGAACTGCATGTGCATAAATGTGTACCCAAAATTAATATTACAAATAAAATGAATGTATTAGAAATGTATAATATTTTTTCCCCCATGGATTCTGACATCCTGGAAAAATATATTTATACAGGAATGTCGTTTCTAGAAATTAAGTTATATTATGACTTTCTCAGAAAATTGGGGGAAGGGGTGGCTGAAGGGTAGGAAATTGAGGAGAGTTGTGTGAAGGGTAGGAAATCGAGGAGAGGTTTGGTAGATATTCTATGAATTACATAATTGGGTACAGAAGAAAATTATCATTAGGGTGCAATGAGAATAACATATTAATATGAATAGTGGTCGTTTTTCCTGCTGGTGTAACATTCATGGACGCTGCTTTGGTTTTGATTGTTCTGTGACCTATCACTCTGTGAAATTGTTCTTGGTCTAGAGCTTGCATTCTTTTGTGCATTTTCTTTTAAATAAGGCAACCTTTGTTTGGTTGCAATGATGACAAATATTTGTAATTGACAATCTTTCTCAATCTGACTGACCACCACGTCAGGATTTTGGTGCTGAAATCCCGCTGTCGCTGTGAGTGACCATTCACTGCCCTTCCCTCTCTGTGCTGTGTTGATTTTCTTTGTAATCAATTCAATAGTGAATTCAACACATTTTGGGTGCTTGCAAATGGTAAAATACCCTTTTGCCATTTTGAATTTTTAATGCTCTAACAATCTCAATTTACCGCTTAGTAAGCACTCTGGCCCAGAGAGAGTAGACAATAATGCTGGAGAAACTCAGCGGCGAGGCAGTATCTCTGGCCCAGAGATAAGTCATTTTGAGTTGATTTTTAATTCAAAGTCAAACTTGAAGTTTTTGCTACTTCAATCACCTTTAACTTGAGCATGGTTCAATTTTTATGATGTACCTTCTAAAAATGTTTAGTTTATTGTTGCAGGTACAGTGAAAACTTTTGCCGCATGCTAACCAGTCATTAAAAGTATTTAATGATGGTGGATGTCAAAGCCCCTGGACGGCTGCCGTTTGGGCTTGAGATCTTGCTTTTCTTCAGCACTGGGATGAATGTGGTCTTCTTGGTGGGTACCTCAGAACAGAGTAGGGAGAGATTAAATATGTTTGTAAATACTCCCGCAAGCTGGTCCATGCAACTACTAAGGACATGGCCAGGAACTCGGGGGCCAATTGCTTTCTGTGGGTTCGCCCTCAGGAAGGCTGATGTAACCTCTGCAACAGTGACCCTGGGAAATGGCATACCTGAATCTGAAGGTATGGGTGTTATCACCCTTTTGGCCTTCTGCTCAAAGAAAGCATAAAAAGCATTCAGATCATCAGTTAGGGTCGCACAATCATCAATGATGTTGCCTGATATCTCTTTGCAGCCAGTTATCGTATTCTTATATGAGATCATAGTTATTGGTTAAGTTGCGCTTTATCCTACCAGGTTTGTTGTCCAAGCTAGTGAACCACTCGGGTTCACTAGTTCTTTGTGTAGGAACTGCAGATGCTGGTTTAAATTGAAGGTAGACACAAAATGCTGGAGTAACTCAGTGGGACAGACAGCATATCTGGAGAGAAGGAATGGGTGAAGTTTCAGGTCGAGATCCTTCTTCAGACTGAAGTTCCACTAGTTCTTTTGTGATTGGCCATTCTGTTAGAATGCTGGGATCCCATTGGAATGGTGCTTGGCATCAAATGACAAGTTCTTACTGTAAACTCTTAAATATTTTTGGGTGGTTCTCTTGAATTTGGTGGCAAACCTGTTTCACTACAGGGCTTGTGACTTGTTGATTCTGCTATTTGGTGCTTTGTCACGCACGTATGGGAAGGAATTTGATTTGTGCTCTTTAGCTGGAATTTGTATGTACTTGTCTTTGTTTTGAGTAAGCATGATCTTGAGCTATAATGTACGGCCTGTACATGTGGTGTTTGGTGTTTCGCTAAACGCCTTCGCTCAGGCCGCTTTGGCCTACGTGATCTTCTGGTTGCCAAACACCAACTCTCTTTCCCACTCCTCCACTGCCCTTTCTGTCCTGGGCCTCCATTGTCGGAGGGAGGCCTAATGCAAATTGGAGGAACAGCATCTCTTATTTTGCTTGGGCAGCTTGCAACCCAGTGCTATGAGTATTGATTTCTATAACTTCAAGCAACCCTTGCATCCTCTCTCCCCGTCCCTCCCCTAGCCCTGGGCGTCGTACTAGTTTCACTGTCATTCTGTTGAGTTTCACTGTCTGTATCACTTGTTATCACCTTCCCCACAGCCACAGTGGACCACTTAGGCTCCACCTTTCCTTGAACATCGTTACTTTTTGTATATATTTTGTTCTATATCACTGTCTATCTTATTTCCCTTTCCCCAGACTCTGTTTGAAGAAGGGTTTCGACCAGAAACGTCTTGTATTCCTTTTCTCCAGAGATGCTGCCTCACCCGCTGAGTAACTGCAGCTTTTTGTATCTATCTCTGGTGTTTATTACAACTTAAGTTAAACATACAACTGGTCTGGATGACCTAATCAAAAAGATCTGATGGAACTTTTAACAAATGTTGAGATTTCTTTGAGGTTATTTGCATTACTTCAGTGTGAAGCTAGTTCCCTCTTACAAGAGTATCTTGGCTAAGCTGATTATGTTATATTGTGATGTAGTTAAATTAATTAAAATCTGTTTTGGTGCGTTTTAATGCCTGCATTCAAGCCCCCCTCCGGCCGCGACCATTGACTCCACCGATCATTGCCTTGACTGTGTATGAAGAAGGGTCTCGACCTGAAACGTTATCTATCCATGTTCCCCAGAGATGCTGTCTTACCTGCTGTTACTCAAGTAAATTTTGCCGTTTTGAGTGGCGACCTTCTGACCTAAGGGTCTCGACCCGAAACTCTGCCTATCCATGTTCTCCACAGATACTGCCTGCCTACTGAGTTTCTCCAGCTGCTCTCCTTTTTTCTATTATTCAATTACCTGGCATCAACTTATTTACATACTATTGCCTTTTTTTAGATGTTATGCCAGAGTCCATTGCAATCAGTCTGAAGAACTGTATTCGGTCAAGCGTGAGTAAGGAAACCGGAACACCACCGACCATTTCAGAGCTGATTAGTTAGTGCTTTCTCTTGCAGAGCAGTACTGAAAATGACAAGGGCATAGGAATGTAGTGTGGGTGGGAATCTTCAATGTCCATCACCAACAGTGACCAGACAGCGATGTATCACCATAGACTGGCTGAGCCCTGAAGAACATGTTGCCACTCTAGGTCTGCAGCTGTTGATGAGTGAAACAATATGTGGGATCAACATCTGGAACTCTCTGTGACTGTGTGGGTTTCCTCTCCCCTGGTGTCTAGATGAGTCGTGGAATGTAGCTGGAGTTGATGGGGGAATAGTGTGAAATACAATGTGACTGGGTAGGAGTATGGATTCTTAATGGTCAGCAAGAGACTTTGAGCGTAACATAAGAGGGCTAAAAAGAAGGATAAAGTATTTGTAGCCACTTTCAGCTAGAACTATCAAGTTGAATGGTCCTTCAAGTAAGATCTCCACCATCTTGGCACCAATCTCCAAGCAACTTGATTCACCATGTGAAATCCAGAAACCTAGAAACATAGGTGCATGAGTAAGCCATTCAGCCCTTCGAGCCAGCACTGACATTCAATATGATCATGGCTGATCATTTAAAATCAGTACCCCGTCCCTGCTGAAAATACTGTTTGAGTTTAGTTTATTATGATGTGTACTGAGGAACAATGAAAAGCTTTTGTGTGCTAACCAGTCAGTGGAAAGATAATACATGATTACAATCGAGCCATCCACAGTGTACAAATGCATTATAAAGTGAATAACATACAGTGCAAGATATAGCTGGTAAAGTCTAATCAAGATAGGCTGAGGGTCTCCACAATGAGGTAGATAGTAGTTCAGGAATGCTCTTGTTGGTAGGATGGTTCAGTTGCCTGACAACAGCTGGGAATAAACAGTCTCTGAATCTGGAGGTGTTCATTTTCATACAAATACCTTTTGCCCGATGGGAGAGGGGAGAAGAGGGAGCGGCCAGGGTGAGACTCGTACTTGATTATGGTGGTGGCCTTGAGCATGAGGTGTAAATTGAGTCGATGGTAGGGAGGTTGGTTTGTGGGATGGTCTGGGCTGCATCCACCATTCTCTGCAGTTTCTTGCAGAGCATAGTAAAGGCTCTAGAACCCAGCCATATCACAGCTATAGTATGTTGACGTACATCAGAACTAGACATGTATCTCTATCCAAGCTGTTCCAGTATAGTAAACACTAGTATTTACCTAATGTAGAAACTTGCCCCGTTATGCCTAGTTCACAAAGAAGGGGCAAATGTAATCTGGCTACTGCCCAATTGGCCAGCAAAATTGTGGAAGCCATCATCATTTAATTAGTGATGTTAATTGAACGGACTGAAGACTAAATACTGTGATGGTGGGGATCATGGGTGGCAGCAAAGATGGACCATCTGCTTGGTATTTTATGGCAGAATATGGTTGCATACGCTTCGGCCTGGTCTTCAGCCCTTCAGTTGTTCAGGGTGAGGGTGTTCCTTCCATTTCTTCCATTAACTATTTGACCGACCACTATGCGTTGTGATATAGCAGGACTGCTGTATTTTGATCTAGACTTTCTATGGGACCACTTAAAAACTGGATACGTGGTATATTTGAATGCGCTTCAAGCACCAATGGGTATGAGAGAGGTTAAGGGTGTGGTGTTTGAGAGGGGAGAATTGTTTTTCCTTTGTGGTGTTTGAGGGTGACACAGTGGTGCAGCAGTAGAGTTGCTGCTTAGCAGCACCAGATATATAGGTTTTATTCTGGCTATGGGTGCTGTCTGTATGGAGTTTTTATGTTCTCCCTGTGACTGGATTTTCTCTGGGTGCTCCAGTTTCCTCCCACATTCCAAAGACATGCTGATTTGTAGGTTAATTGGCTCCTGTAAATTGTCCCTGGTGTGTAGGATGGAACTAGTTTACAGGGGTGGGTTGGTGTGGACTTGAGGGGGCAAAGGGCCTGTTTCCATGTTGTATCTCTAAACTAAACAGAAGGAGCTCAGCCATGATCTGATTGGAAGGTGGAATAGAATTTAAAGGTTTATTTTTCTGTTTGCTTCTTTACTCGTTGTCCTAATCTTTTGGCTTGATTGTAAAAATGGAGTTATGAACCCGCAAAGCCATTTGGTTATAGGTTGTGGTGGTGTGCATTCCTGGGGCTGATTGTTCCACAGTGGAGAAGGCCCCAGGAATGTTCCACAATGCTTGACTGTAATCAAATCTGAGGCCAAGTCCAGTTTATTGTCATGTGCACAAGAATGGTGAGGTAGAGGTACAATGAAAATGTATCTGTTCTTGATCTAGTGCCACAGATCACAAATTAATGTGTCCTGTGTTTGAAGAGGTGACTGTCTTCACAGGGACTCTAAGGTGGGTACGTCCACAAATGCCCATCACATGCAGATAAATTTGAGTAGATTCTCTTTGCTTCATGCACTGCTTGCCATCGATCGACTCTGGTAGGAGAGTCCCTACTGGTGTCCGGCTATTTCTAAGCACTTTGTATTGGTGTATTAAGCACTTTGCGTCTACTTCATTGGAGACTCATGGACTATCATTAATCAGAATTTACTGGACTTTATCTTGCACGCCACATTATACCCTTTATCCTGTATCTGTACACTGTAGCCAGCTCAATTTGTAATCGTGTACATAGTCTTTCAGCTGATTGGTTAGCATGCAATGAGCTGTTCACTCTACCTCGGTACATGTGACATTAAACTAAAGTAACTAATGAGATCTTTGACTGTCACAATTGGTTGGGGGGGGGGGGGGGTGCAGAAGGGAGAAGATTAGTTTGCATGATGGAGTGGGCTGCATACATTATTTTCTGTCACTTCTTGTGGTCTTAGAGTTGTTGCCAGACCATGCTGTGACACATCCTGATGGGATGCTTTCTACGGTGCATCTGTAGAAGTTGGTCCAGGGCAAATTGTTGGTGATATTTACACCTAGGAACTTTAAATTCTTGACAATCTCCACATTGGCACTGATTTTGGTCTTCTAAATATTTGATTGTTGCTTATCCAGAATTGGATGATGGCATATGAAACTGGTGTTATGGAAATAATTGAGATGCCCACCCCACCCATACCATGTTCATTTGTACACAGAAATAATAGTTCTTCAATGCAACCTGAATGAGGTAATTGGATAATGTGCATTTTGTTGTAAAATGAATTGGACCAGAATAAGAGTTAGCTACTTGGATGAGATCTCGCTTAATTATTGCTACACATGCTTTTCCCAGTGCTGTATTTAGTGACTTATTGTAACCTCTAGGATCATAAACCTATTGATTGTGGTTATGTTGAATCGTGGAAATCCTTGTATTTTCTTGCTTCACTCCAGGAAAATGTTTCCTTGAGCACTTAGAACTACATACAGTCTATCCTCGTTATTATGGACCTCTTCATAACAGATTTTGGATGGAGCCACCCCACAGTAATTCGACACCACCGTCTCTAAGAACACAGGCTGCATTTAGACTTGTGTCAGTTTCCGCGATACAGCGGAAACTGACACATCAGGTCTGCGACACTAGCTATCCGACACTAGCTATCCTACACACTCGGGCCAATTTTAAAACTTACTGGAGCCGTTGAAATCTGTGAGGCAACCGGAGAAAACCCACTTGGTAACAGTGGGAACATACAAGCTCTGTACAGATGGCACCCACAGTACGGATCAAACCCAGTTACTGCCTGCACTGTCAGGCAGTAACTCTACCCCTGCGGCACTGTGTCTCCTTTGCAGGAGGCTGTAGAAATTGACAAGCAATTGCTTTGATCGTTACTTGTGCACTGATACTCTTAAACAATGTAACAAACATCTTAGTATTTTTAGCTTGCAGCAACATAAAGACACTTTTAGCTTTTAGAAACAACTTTGGAAGGAGAAACAGAGTTACCATTTACCCTGAACTCCGGGCAAGCAATTGGCCGAGGGAGTCTGATTTAAAGCAGGACAGGCGCCCTACCTTAATGGGCCTGTCCCACTTGGGCGATATTTTAGGCAACTGAAAAACCGGCGACTTTCAGACACGCACTCAGCGGGGGACAGGGCAAGCGGGGGGAACACTGAGTGAAATTCACACGGTGCAAAGCCAATGTGATACAGACACACACTGCGATGAACAGGAAGGTTGGCGTTGTAATTCAGACGGTGACAGCACAGTGTACGGGAAAGGTCATTTAAGTCTTTTTTTGGGGGGGGGGAAGAGAGAAGGAGTGGAGACATCTTTTAAGAAGCGAGCGATACACGTCTGTGAAGCTTGGCAGACATTAACATTACCGGTCGATTATTCTTGGATCTGAAAACTACTGCTTATGAGGTTTTTTTTCCCCCCCCCCAATGAGCCAATGAAATTCACTGGTTAGCGCTGGCTACAACCTACGACAACCTTCGACCTCCTGGTGACCCACTACCACTGCACCTACGGCACGAGAATTCTCGCTACTCTCCTTGGCGGCTTCATTCTGGTTGCTGCTAATTTTTCAACGTTATGGGCCTGTGCCACTTAGGCGACTGCAGGAGACTATGCGGTTCCCACATGGTCCATGAAGGCGACTGCCCGGTAACCACCTGCAAACATGTGGCGGCCATGTGGTGACCGCATAGTCTCCTGCAGTCGCCTAAGTGGGACAGACCCATAACACACCAGACCTCCCATTTTGGTCTCACTCAGAATGCGGGAATGAGGAGTAGGTTATTGCTGTTCCCCAGCTGCATTGGACAAGGTGGTTCCGGGTGGCCTTCTTGGGCTGCTGCACTCCGTGTGGTGAGGGTCCCACTGGGCTCTCGGTGACAGGGTTCCAGGTTTCCGACCTGGCGCCCGGATACTGATGTCAATGGGGGGGGAAACTCTTATTCTGTTATAGTGGACAATGGGCAATCATGGACGCCACCACCCCCAACCATGGTCTGTTATACCAAGGGTTATCTGTAGTTTCGTTAAAACATTTGATACATTGTGTGCTAATGCAATCTGTGCTGTTCCTAACTAATTATAACAGCTGCCCTGGAGTCCCATTAGCAGATTTTATAATTGTCCGTGATGACTTTGGTAACCCCACCTGCTGGGACTGGTGTTTTTTTGTAGAGTGTTTATGAATAGCATCAGAAGCAGCACAGTGCAAGTGTACTGCGTATCTCAGCAAGTTTGCTTGGTTATTTTCCAGGATCTGCACTGGAAGGCTACTAGGTATCTGTAGTAATATTGTATGTATGGGTTGGTTATGCAGAAATTTGGCATTATTATTAAAATATACCTAGATAAGAGATGTTTTACATTGGGCTGCTTGCTAGATGTTCTGCCTGTTTCATCTTGACACAAAGCCGATTTAGTATCTTTCTAAAAAAAATTGTGGAGGATTCATAAAAAATCTGGCCCAAAGTGCCTGCTGTAATGGCTTGCGTTGGGTTTCCATGCGTGTAGAGTCCCAAAATGGGAGTTCCTGGACAGGAAGAGCAGTGACTTGCTGGAGCGAGGGTTTTGGAGGCTCCTTGCGTTGTCAGCTGCCTTAAAAATTTTTTAAAAATAAATAAATAAACAAATTGGTCTTGTAGAGAAGGAAACAAAGTTTATTTTACTCTACCTGTTTACTTTTGCTACTTTGAAATTGTGTGTTACTACTTGACTTTAGCGATTCAGTGCAGAAACACGCCCTTCGACCCACAGAGTCCATGCTGACCAGTAATCGCCCCGTACACTAACACTATCCTGCACAATAGGGACATTTCAATTTTACTGATGCCAATTAACCTACAAATCTGTAGTCTTTGGACTGTGGGGAGAAAAACTGGAGCACCTGGAGAAAACCCATGCGGTCACAGAGAACATGCAAGCTCTGTACAGACAGCAACCGCAGCCAGAATCGTACACGGATCTTTGGAGCTGTGAGGCAGCAATTGCTGCACCACTGTGTCACCCCTTTCGTGATGACAATGGGAATCATCAAGGTATTGGTTTGTTATTGTGACATGTACTGAGATACAGTGGAAAGCATTGGTTGTGTGCTATCCAGTCAAATTATACTACACAAATTGAAAGTTACCTAAATCTGTGATGTGTAAGTTTGTGTTTCCCACTGGAGCCGTACAATATCTTGTGTAAAGGCTCTTGGGTACAGAGAACTGCTTTTTCTGCCCCCCACATCAGAGAATAAGTCTGGGCAGTGAGCCTTAATGCTCTGGAACCAGTCCAATGTGTTTTGTAGAACTTTGTGTTGTTGATGCTTGGTTTGCAAAATTTAAAGTATGGGAACATAAAACCTATTCTTTAAAAAGTCAGTGAGATGCTGACAAAAAAAACAATTGTGATTGCATCTGTCAAAAATACATGAACTGGAAGACTGTCTACCATTTTAAAACTCTTAATTGAGCAACCTTTTTAAGTACAATTGTGTGACACAGTTTGGAGGTATTTTTCTGGTATTTTTTAATCTTTAAATTGCATTGATACTATAATGGATCATTTGAACTGAAAGTGCTTGATTAAACAGAAGACCTCGTGTAGAGAGAGAGAGAGAGACCATTGATTGTGTCTTTACCTCCACGGGCAGATGGCTCACCCTCACGGTGCAGAGTGACTGAATGTTTTTGCCTCGAGCTTCCCAATATATTCACAGTTTGGTTGGTCACACTATATAAATCTCGACATCAGCCAGCCTTGCCAGAGGAGGCATATTGCAACAAAGATAACTGTCCAGGGGGTCTGTTACAGACAGCATCCATAGTTGGGATTGAACCCGGGTCTCTGGTGCAGTAAGGCAGCAACTCTACAGCTGCGCCACTGTGGCGTCCTAGTCTTTCTGCCCAAGTCATTCCAAATCAGCATTGGATGCATTGAATCGGTCTTCATGGTCCTGTCATGGTGTACCTTTTGTGGGGTCCCAGTCACTACACTCTTTTGTCTTTCTGCTTTACTTCGATGAAATAAACACTGGGCACATTTCCCCATTTTGACAAATCTTTAGCTGCCAGAAATTAATTGACTAGTTTTGCTTTGTCTTCATTTCCCTAAAGTCCATTACTGATATTGAACACCTCCATGTAAAGTGCTTTCTTTTTCTTATTCTTCCACACTTGGCCTGCAATCTACCTAGAATTTCTGCACAAGCATCAATAAAAATACAGTAGTAGCGACAGGGACTGCAGTAAAACTCGTTTATATTTGGGATTTGGTGCTGGACTGACAGAGTATTAATCCTATTAATGCTCCAATTCATATTAAATTCTTTTTTTAAAGATGGTATGCTGTATTTTGGACATTGCGTGCCAAGCCCTTCCAGATTGAATTGCGAAATATAGCAGTAGCCATTTCTTCACCCACCAGATGAACATTGAATTGTGAAAGAAATTCACTTTGGAGGAAAATAGATTTTCCATTCTTGAATTTAGTGCATCATTTTCTAAACCTTCAACATCGCCATTTTAAAACTGCTGTGATGTTGTCATGTAATTGGACTATTTGAGCCAAGAATAGCCACTGTCATTTCTATATAGCCCATAGTCTTTCTTGTATGTTTCCCTTGGCTCAGTGGCTGAAATGAATACAATATTGAATGTATGCTGACCAGAACTTTAAGCTGCACATCCCGAAGATGACTGAACTCTCTGATGCCTTTCCCCACAGTGGAAAATGTTGATTGTTGTGAAGGGACATTCATGTTGAATTCTAATAATGTGTTGTGGCATTTCTTTTTAAATTTTTCTATGGATGTACGGAAACTTAATTATTTCTTCTATGTAAAGCACTTTGGTTTCAACTTGAGTTGATTTAAACGTGCCATATAAATAAAATTTACTTTCTAACCAATTTTTGATTGGGGGTTTAATTTGGGAGTTGAATTCTACAATTTTGCAGCATAGATGACACTGTGTTATGGCTAAAACACAAAGTGCTGGAGGATCTTGGTGGGTCAGGCAGCATGTGGAGAGGTAAATGGTCAGGCAACATCAAGGGTTGGAGCGTTGCTTTGGACTAATTTGATCAATCTGAAGAAGGGTCTGACCTGAAACACTGTCTGATGCTGTCTGACCCGCTGAGTTCCTTCAGCACTTTGCTTTGTTCAAGGTTCCAGCATCGTCAGTTTCTTGTGTCTCCCGTATTGTTGGTTTTTGGGTAACAGCAATTTGTCCACAACAAATTCAAAAATCACAGCTAAAATTTTGGGATACAAAATTGATATGGGAAGGGGAGAGAGGAAGGGGAAAGTTTTTCCTAAAAATCTGTTTTCTGGAATTCAACCCTGTCGGCACAATACAGGTGCTGCATATACAAGTTTCTCTTGTCTCGTAAGCTATCAAGACCCATCTTGAGACCAAGTCTGTGGAAAGAGGAACAAGAGATATAGATGGCACATAGAACAAATCATTGAAAGATATGCAAAAAGCACTGATGATCAAGGAAAGGTGGGCCCGCAATGGTCCATTGTTGGCTGTGGAATAGGTGATACAGAAGTTATACAGAAGTTATACAGAAACATATACAGAAACTTAACAGGACGTCAGTGAAATGAGTATGATGACTAGGGTGGGGGAGGGATGGAGAGAGGGGGATGCAAGGGTTACTCTGATATCAACTTCTGATTGGTATCAGCTTTTGGGTTCTTCCTTGTTAGAACGCCATTATTCTGTTGGTAAACTTTGACATTTATGTGCCTGTTAACTGCTAATGGAATCCAATTACTGCCATTGCCTGATGTATACAGAGTACAACCAGTCATTGAGATATTGTAGCACATATTCCCCCGAGACCAGCTGATTCAAAGACGAGGGATCAAATTGAGGACTTGCCTTGTTTGGCTACTTGTGTGCTTTGTAACATTGTGGATGAACTGGTTTCATTCAATGCGTCTGAAACGAAAATTGATCCATATTTGTTTCGCGTATAGTTTCTGTGCAGATTGCAAAATGTGTGTATCCATGTAAATATTTAGAAATTTGATACTTTCCTCAAAAGCTGTTCCTAGAATTAGTAGTAAAATTTGTACAACTTTTACCATTTCCAAACAAGTAACCATTGTGAATTTGGCATTTTATTCAGCATTTGCATGTTTAACCTCATTCATACACTTCAAGTATTATTCACACATAATAGAAAGTTAATATAAAATAAAGAAGTTCACACGCAGGGTAAACTTCTTTGTTATCCTATCTGCCAATTTCTCAGGAAATCTTGGAAAAACAGACCAATTTATTATATTCACTTGTATTTGCTAATACCATACCATTAAAGCTTTTCTCTTGTCTGCAGCTTAATCTTTTTTCTATTGATGTTGATTTGAAAATTCAGTAATTCTTCATAATTAAAGTCAGGGTTTTGATTCCAATTTCCACGTTCCTGGCATCTGCAGTGTCCATTACATGTCGGTTGCATTTGCTCAGTTACTTTTATGTCAATCCACATTTGACTCCTTTTGCCTTCAAGGCCAAATATGCTTTAGGAATATGAAATGTTTGCATTTCAGGCATACTTCAATTAATATATCTTGAGTAATTTTGACCAAGTCAAGAGTGTTTTATTGTCATGTCCTGAAACGGAACAATTAAATTCTTACTTGCAGCAGCACAACAGATATGTAAACATAGTATGCAATAAAACCTACAATAAACAAAGTTCAATATATGTATGTATGTTTATTTAAAAAAACAGATAAATAAAATAAACAATTCAAAGCAAAGTCAAAATGAATACCTCAAAGTCTATACAGTTCTGTGCCTATTTGGAGCTTGTAGTATTTAATAGCCTGATGATTTCCCCTTGGAATTTAGGGGATTCTCAGTAGTTTGTGTTCTTAGATCCGGCACACCATTTCTCTGTTGCATCTTCCAACTGTAGGTTTGTCAGTAAGAAGATTATGGAGCTGCCCCAAAAAAATATATTTGAGGTTGGGTTGGGGTTGTGCTCATAAAAAAAATCCCAAATTTTTTATTACACAAATATTGCATCTTTCATACTTCAGAAACCTATGTAGGAGGAAGGGAAGCTAATGCTAGGGATAATGTTTGGACTTCTTTAACTTTGCACAGAATCAATTAATCAAACAGTTTTATTCATCATTTCAAATTAAGAAAGACTGGATAGGATCGGCTTGTACTCGCTAGAATTTAGAAGATTGAGGGGGGATCTTATAGAAACTTACAAAATTCTTAAAGGGTTGGACAGGCTAGATGCAGGAAGATTGTTCCCGATGGTGGGGAAGTCCAGAACAAAGGGTCACAGTTTAAGGATAACGGGCAAATCTTTTAGGACCGAGATGAGAAAAACATTTTTTCACACAGTGGTGAATCTGTGGAATTCTCTGCCACAAAAGGTAGTTGAGGCCAGTTCATTGGCTATATTTAAGAGGGAGTTGGATGTGGTCCTTGTGGCTAAAGGGATCAGGGGGTATGGAGAGACGGCAGGTACAGGATACTGAGTTGGATGATCAGCCATGATCATATTGAATGGCGGTGCAGGCTTGAAGGGCCGAATGGCCTACTCCTGCACCTATTTTCTATGTTTCTATCACATACACAATAAAGCGCAGTGAAATTAATTTGCCAGCTGTGGTACAATCAATACACAATAAAATTTAACCCAATTTAACACAAACATCCACCACAGCGTTCTTCACTGTGATGGAAGGCACAATCAGTCTTCCTCCGGAGACCGCGGCTTCAGGATGTTGTAAGCTGCAGGCCGGTGGTCGCAGCTCTTCTCCGGGGGAACCCTGGCGAGGGATCCCACTCCGGATGTTAAGCCCACGTCGCGCCCGTGGCTGGAAGCTCCGTAGACCACGGCTTCAGGATGTTATCGGCCGCGGGCTGGTGGTTGGAGCTCTTCTCCAGCGGTCCTCAACGATGGGTCCCAGCCTCCGGACGCTGCGCCCACGGCTAGAAGCTTTGCAGACCGCGGCTTCAGGATGTTATAAGCTGCGGGCCAGCGATCGGAGCTCGCCCTTCTGGCTCGCCCGCTCCGCGATGAGAAGTCCACGCTGCGCCTGCTGCTGAAACTCCGGGCCTGACTACAGGAAAGGTTGCACCAATCCACGGTGTTAGGCCGCGAGGCAGGCAACATGGAAAAAGTCACCTCTCTGTGGAGGAGGCGACTGAAAGCAGATCTCCCCCCCCCCCCCCCCCCCCCCACAAGACCCACCAAGAGACATTAAAACACACATTTGGACACACTAAAAAAAAACAAAAAAAGTAGAAATGACAAACATGCTGCTGGCAGGGCAGCCAACTCGCAGCGTCCCCACCGACACGTTAATGAGATAAACGTGGATCACCTTTTATAAAAGATATAGTAACTTAAATTATCCCAACACCTTCACACAATTGCATGCAATTAGGCACTGCAAATATATAGATTTTGGGGCAGCATTCTAAAAGAGCTAATAATTTTTAAGAAAGAACTTCAGATGCTGGAATAATCAAAGGTAGACAAAAATGCTGGGTGAGGCAGCATCAATGGAGCAAAGGAATAGGTGACGTTTAGGGTAGAGACAATTCTTCAGACTGATGTGGGGGGGGGGGGGGGGGGGGGTGGGTGGGAAGAAGAAAGGAAGAGGCAGACAGTGGGCTGGGGAAGGGGAGATGAAAGAGGGAGAAAGCAAGGACTACCTGAATGTTTATACAGCTGGGGTGTAAGCTACCCAAGCGAAATATGAGGTGCTGCTCCTCCAATTTGCGATAGGACTCACTCTGGCCATGGAGGAGGCCCAGGATAGAAAGGTCAGATTCGGAATGGGAGGGGGAGTTGAAGTGCTGAGCCATCGGGAGATCAGGTTGGTTAACGCAAACTGAGTGGAGGTGTTGGGCGAAGCGATCGCCAAGCCTACGCTTGGTCTCAACGATGTAGACAGCTGCCACCAAGAGCTGCAGAAGCAATAGATGAGGTTGGAGGAGGTGCAGGTGAACCTCTGCCACACCTGGAAAGACTGCTTGGGTCTTTGCATGGAGTCAAGGGGGGAGGTAAAGCGACAAGTGTAGCATTTCTTGCGGTTACAAGGGAAAGTGCCAGGGGAGGGAGTGGTTTGGGTAGGAAGGGGCAAATTTACCAGGGAATTACGGAGGGAGCGGTCTCTGCGGAAAGCCGAAAGGGAAGGAGATGGGAAGATGTGGCCAATGGTGGGATCCCGTAGGAGGTGGCGAAAATGTCGGAGGATTGCATGTTGTGCGTGAAGGCTGGTAGGGTGGAAGGTGAGGACAAGGGGGACTCTGCCCTTGTTATGAGTGGGGGGATGGGGAGTGAGAGCAGAGCTACAGGATAAAGAGGAGACCCTGGTGAGAGCCTCGTCTATAGTCGAAGAGGGGAACCCCCGTTCCTTAAAGAATGAGGACATCTCAGATGCCCTGGTTAGGAACACCTCATCCTGGGTGCAGATGCGGCATAGACAGAGGAATTGGAAGTAGGGGATAGAGTCCTTGCAGGAAGCAGGGTGGGAAGAAGTGTAGTCCGGATAGCCATGGGAGTCAGTGGGTTTGTAGCAGATGTCGGTCAGTAGTCTGTTACCTGTGATGGAGATAGTGAGGTCTAGAAAAGGTAGGGAGATGTTGGTAATGGTCCAGGTGAATTTGATTGCGGGATAGAAGTTAGTGGTGAAATAGAAACATAGAAAAATAGGTGCAGGAGTAGGCCATTTGGCCCTTCGAGCCTGCACCGCCATTCAATGTGATCATGGCTGATCATCCAACTCAGTATCCCGTACCTGCCTTCTCTTCATACCCCCTGATCCCTTTAGCCACAAGTGCCACATCTAACGCCCTCTTAAATATAGCCAATGAACTGGCCTCAACTACCTTCTGTGGCAGAGAATTCCAGAGACTCACCACTCTGTGTGTAAAGAATGTTTTCCTCATCTCAGTCCTAAAGGAATTTACCCTTATCCTTAGACTGTGACCCCTTGTTCTGGACTCCCCAGAAATGGATGAAGTCAGTGAGTTCTGCATGGGTGCAGGAGGTAGCACCACTGCAGTCGTCGATGTAGCGGAGGTAGAGTTCGGGGATAGGGCCACGGTATGCCTTGAACAAGGATTGTTCGACGTACCCTACAAAGAGGCAGGCATAGTGGGGGCCCCATGCGCAAGCCCATAGCTACGCCTTGGATTTGGAGGAAATGGGAGGAGTCCAAAGTTGTTGAAGGAAAGTTGTCAGCTGCTCCACATCGGTGGGACCAAGTGTAAGCTTGGCGATTGCTTCAGTTCACAATAATCAACCTGATCTCCCGGTGGCTCAGCACTTCAACTCCCCCTCCCATTCCGAATCTGACCTTTATGTCCTGGGCCTCCATCATGGCCAGAGTGAGTCCCACCGCACATTGGAGGAGCAGCACCTCATATTTCGCTTGGGTAGTTTACACCCCAGCAGTATGAACATTGACCTCCAATTTCAGGTAGTGCTTGCTTTCTCCCTCTTTCCCCTTCCCGGCCCTCCCACAGTCTCCGCCTCTTCCTTTCTTCTTCCCGCCCCCCCCCCCCCACCCCCACATCAGTCTGAAGAAGGGGCTTGACCCGAAATGTCACCTATTCCTTTGCTCCATAGATGCTGCCTCACTCGCTGACTTTCTCCAGCATTTTTGTACACCTGAAGTTTATAATTTGTTTCTTTTAAAGGGAGGGAGGGTCTTCATGGATATGAACAGCCTGGGGGGCAGAAGTGTAGCTGATTAATGGGAGCATACAAATTAGGTATTCCCTACTCTTTACACCTGCCATAATAAAACCTTGAGTGTGGTTGCTTGAAGGCTAAACAAAGTCTTCATGTTTTTGAGCATTATTCGGAAATATGAAATGTTAAATTGAAGTGAATTCGAGTCACATACCATAAAACATGTACTGCACAGTGCATTCCATTTCACAAAGAACACTAAGCACAAACTAGTCCCAGTGTTGGCCTGTTGCTCTGATCACCCAACTAGATAATTTCTCCACCTATCTTTATTATTTGGATTGCTTTCAACATTGGTAAACCAGACTTTTATTTCTGTAGAGCTAAACTGTCCATAGACCTAGAATTTCTCTTAGTGGACTATGTTAAAAGATTGAGTAAATGCACCATTTCTCCAGCTGCGGAGAGGAAGAGAAGTCAATGTAATTTGTTAAAACCTAAAGTGAATGATGTGGCCTGTCTCATTCCTTCATTAACAAAATCAAATTGAAGGCCTCTTCTTTGATATCTGCAACATTTTAAAACTTTTTTGTTTAAAAAAAAAATGCACGGAATAGTAAGAGTGGGAGGCTTAAGGCTACCAAATGGTGCCAGCACAATAAACTGGCCCTCAACACCAGCAAAACCAAAGAACTGATTGTGGACTTTGGAAGGGGTAGGATGTGGACCCACAGTCCCATTTATATCAATGGGTTGATGGTGGAAAGGGTCAAGAGCTTCAAATTCCTTGGCGTGCATATCTGAAGATCTTTCCTGGTCCGAGAACACTGATGCAATTATTTAAAAAAAAAAAAAAGCACATCAGCGCCTCTACTTCCTGAGAAGATTACAGTATGTCAAGGAGGACTCTCTCTAACTTCCACAGGTGCACAGTAGAGAGCATGCTGACCGGTTGCATCATGGCTTGGTTCGGCAACTTGAGCGCCCTGGAGCGGAAAAGACTACAAAAAGTAGTAAACACTACCCAGTCCATCATCGGCTCTGACTTACCTTTCATCAAGGGAATCTATTGCAGTCGCCGCCTCAAAAAAGCTGGCAGCATCATCAAGGACCCACACCATCCTGGCCACACACTCTTCTCCCCGCTACTTTCAGGTAGAAGGTACAGGAGCCTGAAGACTGCAACGTCCAGGTTCAGGAATGCCTAGTTCCCCACAGCCATCAGACTATTAAACCTGGCTCGGGCAAAACTCTGAACATTAATAGCCCATTATCTCTTTATTTGCACTTTATCAGTTTATTTATTCATGTGTGTATATATTTATATAATGGTATATGGACACACTGATCTGTTCTGTATTCATGCCTACTATGTTCTGGTGTGCTGAAGCAAAGCAAGAATTTCATTGTCCTATCAGGGACACATGATAATAAACTCTCTTGAACTTGAACTCTTGATTGTTCTTCCATTTTATTTCATTACTTTATACAAAAGCATTTATATGTGTGCTTGGTTTGTCTACATTTAGGTTATGACCACATCAAACTAATACTTCCTTATTAGCAGAGCTATCTAAAACTAATGAGCAGGGGCTTAGGATAATGGTTAAGAAGGAACCTGAGGAGGATTTGTTTTCACTCGGAGGGTGATTCAAATATGCTGGTGGAGGCAGGTATACTCTCAATACTAAGTACCTGCATCTAGCTGAACATTTGAACTGCTAAGATTTAAAAGGCCAAAATCCTAGTGCTGATAAATGAGATTAGTTTTTAGCAAATACTTGGTGGGCTGAAGGGCCTGCTTCTGTCCATGACTGACTGTATGTGTCTATGATATTGCAAGTGCAGTATGGAAGGAAGGTTACATTTCTGGGGGCCAAGTTAAATCTATCCATTTGCAATAACTGTCACAAGTAAATTTGTAATGCCAGTTTAGAGACCACGTTATACTGGTGTTCAAACTGAAATTTCAACTCCACTGAGATTAATTGTATTTGATGATTGGCTATTTACTTGTATGAAAAATGTTCCAATTCATACAATTCTATATTTTGAATCAAAGATATACTATAGATTAGGCAGTAAAAGCTGGTGTAACTCAGAGGGTCAGGCAGCATCTCTGGAGAAAAGGAATAGGTGACATTTCGGTTTGGAACCTTTATTCAGACAGTGGGTGGAGAAATACAGTATACCGGAGGTGAGAAAAGGTCAGAACAAATACTTTTTCTCGCCTCCAGTTTATTTTACCTGCCCAATCTCTACTTTCAGTCAGAAGAAGGGTTCCGACCCAAAACATCGTCTATTCGTTTCCTTCAGCGATGCTGTCTGACCCGCTGAGTTACTCTAGCCTTTGGTGTGTATTTCCAGTGTAAAGCAGCATCTGCAGTTCCTTCTTACACATCTACTATCCATTTTTCTTGCGGTCATTCTTAATGTGATTGTTCAATGACCACTTATTAACTTCCCTACTTGAAGGCTGTTTTAAAAAAAAAGGGGAAATTGTGAATGGGGTTCTCGTTATTTGTCCTTGGGCTAATTGACTTTTGGATCTAAACTGCCTTGTAAGGCAATAATCTGTATTGCAGAACAAATCTAATTATGTTTCATTTTGGAACAATGTCCACAATATAAACTACTTTAGAAACATAATCTGTCTCAAATTGTACAATTAGTTGTTTAGACAAACATTGATTTTTAAAAACATTTTTTGCCCTCCTCTCCCATTATTTCCTATATCTAAACTCTTTAGGATTGCATTTTGATTAGCTTTAAATTATACAAATGTATCTGAGAAATTGGGTGTCAGCCATGTTTTTTTTCTCTAATTGTTTTGGCCTACACGCTTATGATTTTAAAATGTGAGCAATAATAACATGAATGTAATACACTGAAGTGGAAAATCTGTCCTAATGTGTTTTGACAGAAAATGTGTTAACAAATCCCACTTGTGTTGTGCTACTTTTTTTCCAGCCTGGTTTCATGAGGGACGTACATCCAAAATGTGAATTTTAAAGGAATAGTTGAAGTGCAAGTAACAAAATCTAACTGGGGAAGCAGCAATGAAAATGATTTTCTATATGAAGTCAATGTTACCTTAGAGAGAGGAGAGGGGAAGAGAAGTTTCAGTTGAACCTGGGCATGAGTTCCTCAAGTAGCCGGAGTTTTTGTTTTGTTCATAAGGTTGTAAGTGATAGGAGCAGAATTAGGCCTTTTGGCCCATCAAGTCTACTCTATCATTCAATTGTGGCTGAACTATCTCTCCCTCCTAACCCCATTCTCACGCCTTCAAGAATCTATCTCCACCTTAAAAATATCCATTGACTTGACCTCCACAGCCTTTGTTTTCAGAGAAACAAAGTGTACGATAGATGTGTTTAAGAAGGAACTACAGATGCTGGAAAATCGAAGGTAGACAAAAGTGCTGGAGAAACTTAGCGGGTGCAGCAGCATCTATGGAGCGAAGGAAATGGGCAACGTTTCAGGCCGAAACCCTTCTTCTGACTGATGTAGAGTGGGGGGGGGGGGGGGGGAGGGGGGAATGTGGAGAAGAAAGGAAAAAGGAAGAGGAGGAGCCTGAGGGCTGAGGGAGAGCTGCAAAGGGGAGGAGGCAGCCAGAGGTACTGGAAATTGGTGAATCCAATGTTTATGCCACTAGGGTGCAGACTGCCCAAGCGGAATATGAGGTGCTGTTCCTCCAATTTGCGGTGGTGCTCACTCTGGCATGGAGGAGGCCCAGGACAGAGAGGTCGGATTCGGAATGGGAGGGGGAGTTGAAGTGCTGAGCCACCGAGAGATCAGGTTGGTTAATGCGGACCGTGCCGAGGTGTTCGGCGATAAATGTAGTGTTGAAGCTTGTAAACTACAAAGGAGTAATTGAGCATTCCAATCATTAAGTTCTTGATGAAATGGCATTCTTAATACTTTGAGTTTACAAAGTCACTGAAGAACTGTTAATTTTCCATTTGCTCCCCCTCATTTCTCTTGCAACTATTTAATTTTGGTTTGTACTACATTTAATTTAAGCAATGCAAAGGTTATTGTCAACATTCAATATATTTTGTTTAAAAGGATGAGCATAATTTCTAACACTTAAATTTCCCCAAAAGAATATATAAATAACAGGCTGCAATGTTAACGTGACCCCCTAAAATGCTACAAGACTATTTTCCATTTTTAGTCATTTTGGGGATATAGACCCAATTCATTTAAAAATAAGCTTTTACATTTCTCTTTGGCTTACAATTCATGAGCCTTAAGGGCCTGTCCCACTTACGCGACTTTTTCGGTGACTGCCGGCACCCGTTATAGGTCGTTACAGGTCGCCGAACGTTGCAAATCCAGCGGCGACCAGAACAAGGTACGACTCTTTGGTTTAATACTTACAACCACACAGGCTTCATCAATAGACAATAGTCATGTCGCCTGTATAGCTGTGAGCAGTCTCCTCAGTCACCCAAAGAGTCGTAGCCTTTCTGGTCGCCGCTGAATTTTCAACATGTTGAAAATTTTCACCGACCTGCAATGACCTATGACAGGTTCTGGCAGTTGCCAAAAAAGTTGATTAAGTGGGACAGGTCCTTTAGGTTTTTTTTTCCAAAATCTTTTGGTGCATTTCAAAAAATTATTTCTTCCAGGCTAAATACTGGTTTTATCTGTAAACACGACAGTTTGTGTTTACAGATTGATTTTGCATTTGTCATCCTTGTTTCATGATTTTTAATGAATTAATGCCTAGAAAAGAATGGGCTACTTTAATGTAAGCTTTATTGTAAGCAGTCCTTGTATTCCACCTTTGAAAAATGATTGCATGTACAAGTGAATTACTTTTAGTTGTATATATTTGTTGAAATTGGACATTCCTGTGAATTTGTAATCCAATCCATTTTGTCTCAACCTGCTTGAAGGACTTTTCTTTTAACTCAATGTCCATTGCTCATTGTCTATAAGAGCATTTAATGAAGCAAAGCAGGAGTCAGAATTGGAAGATGTGACGGACTGAGCAGATTTGGACGAGTCAATAGGAGATCTTTAGAGATACCTAGGTATCCCTGTCAATGGCGCTGAAAACCAACTATCGGTTTTAACAAAAGATAAGGAAGGTGTGTGATATGTTGGCTTTTATTACTGTAGAATTGTGAAGTGGGAGTAATGTCTTCCCATTACTGCGCAGTGCCTTGGTGACAGGAATCTGGTGTACTGAGTACAGTTTTGGTCTCTGCATTTAAAAAATAAATTTGTGTAGAGAAGAGTGTGGCAAAAAATTCACTAGTACTGGTAGAAGTTGAGTTTAGAGTTACAGCACAGAAACGGGCACTTCAGCCCACCAACTCTGCGTCGACTAGTGATCCCCATGCACAAGCACTATCCTACACACTAGGGACAAATTACAATTTTTACCAAAGCCAATTAACCTGTACACCTTAGGAGTTTTTGGGAGGAAATCGTTGCACCCACAGAAACCCCACGTGGTAACGAGGAGAATGTACAAACTCTGTACAGACAACATCTGTAGTCTGAATCGAAGCTGGGTGTCTGGAACTGTAAGGCAACAATGCTACTGCTGCGCCACCGTGCCGTCCTGAAGTTGAGTTGACCAGGCAGGTGTTCTCTGATTTTGAGGAATTGGAGCCCATGGCAAGTTGGAAAATTGGATCCAAAATTGGCTTTGTCTTGTGCAAATAGTGGTGGTAGCAGTTTGCTTTCCTGATTTGGAAATCTGTACCATGTGGTACCTCAAGGATTGGCGTTGAGTCCCTATGTGCTTGTGATGTACATTAATGACGTTGAGGTGTGATTTAAAAAAACAAACTTGGCCTGTCTAGCTAATGAGGAGCTAAAAAGGAGTATTGTCTTGGTTACAGCATGATATTGATAAGCTGGGTAGAGCAAAAGAAAATGAAATTTATTCATAACATGCAGCGAGCTTTTTGGAAGGTCGCAAGGGTAGAACATGAATAACATATGATAAGGTGCTATGGGTTGTTGATGGGTAGATGGTTTAGACTTTAGAGATACAGAGTACAGACAGGCCCTTTGGCCCATCGAGTCCATGCTGTACCCCGTACACCACACAAGGGACAATTTATACAATTTTAACTGAGGTCAATCAACCTACAAACCTGTACACCTTTGGAGTGTAGGAGAAAACCGGAGCACCTGGAAAACCCACGTGGTCACAGGGAGAATGTACAAATTCCGTCCAGACAGCACCCCTGGTCAGGATCGAACCTGGGTCTCCGACCCTATAAGGTAGCAACTCTGCTACTGTGCCATCCTAACACTGTGGTGTTCAGGGCTTGAAATTAATGGTTGCCTGGGTGCCAATGGCCACCTAAAGTCCCGCCGGGCAACCTAAAAGCCGAGTCATTTTGCCCGGTTTGACAAGCGAAGGAAAGCTTGGCTGATGTGGACAGCCTGATGCAAATTGTGCAGGCATTTCTCAGAGAGCTCCTGCCTTGCCCTGTGGAGTTGCTGCTTGTTTGTGAACCAGCGGCTCAGGCAACGGATTGGCGCTCGACACCGCTGCAAATTGTTCTGTTGCTGTTGTTCCTTTAAAGGGCCTGTCCCACTTAACGATTTATTTTTTTTCAGCGACTGCAGAGCGTCAGTGACACGCTTCTTCCCTCCCCTCCCCCCCCTCCCACATTCCCCGACGCCCCCCATTTGTGGACCCAGCCTGTGACAGCTAGATCCCACTAATAGTACTGCACAAAGTCTACTCCACATCAACTGTTTTAGTAACATTGACTATGGGATAAATGCAGACTTTGGGAACAACACCCCCTTCCCCCCCCACCACCCACCCCACCCACCTTGCTTCAAAATGGGTGGTGGGTATTTAGACTCAGTGGCCGGAGCAGGTGGGTGGCACTGGTACATTGACAACATTGCCTGTACCCAGTTGTAAATCCCGCTGCCTCTGGGGGTTTGGAGAGACCGCTGGAAGAGAGATCTACCTCTGGGACAACTCGTGACCAACCGTTTAGTTCCCATGCTGGATATTGGTGGTTCGAGTCCAACCCCGGGGCCCGTGTCACATTTAGTTCAGCGATACAGTGCCCTTCGGCCCACCGAGTCCGCACCGACCAGCAATCCCCTGCACACTATCCCACACACGCTAGGGACAATTTATACTTATACCAAGCCTATCAACCTAGGGTTAGGGTTACCTCCCACACTCCAAAGGT
Organism: Raja brachyura; assembly: GCA_963514005.1. Next base: position 66,976,457 of record OY740786.1, read on the forward strand.
TTGTATAAATTGTCCGTAGTGTGTGTGGGATAGTATGCGGGGAATTGCTGGTCGCAGGCTGGGCCTTCAAATGGGGGGCGCTGGGAAAGTGGGGGGTGGGAGTTGGAGAAGGGAGGGAGAGGGGGAGAAAGGGATGTGAGGGGAGTGGGAGGGGGATGGAGAAGCGGAAGAAGAGTGGAGCGGGGAGAAAGGAGGAAGAGGGGGAAGGAAGAGGGGGGGGAAGAGGGGAAGGGAGAAGGGTGGGGGGGGAGTGGAGAGGAGGGATGGAGGCAAGAGGGGGGTGGAGGGGAGAGAGGACTTCAGTCTACACTGAATCCATCCCTGTGAAGAGTTAGAGATGTTGATTTGGATCAGGAAGCAGACCAATACAAAATAAAACTGAACGATTCAGACATCTTTCCACTTGCACAATTGATTTTGTTGTATTAATTTTAATATATTAATGTTTAAAATCCATGCATTGAAGGAAGAATATTTTACAGCCCATCTGTGGACTCTCACCCTAACTGGGTGTCACCATCAGGACAGCATACGTCAGCGTGTGACTGAGCGCACGACATGATGAGACACCCAAATGTCGCCCCTGGAATTTGAACATTCTAAAATCCTGGGGAGACGGGGAGACACCGCGCGCCACTACCTGCATCACGACCCGACCGCGATGCGACAACCTCTTTTCAGGCTGTCGCCCAAGTTGGACAGGTCCTTAAATCCCTCGCCTCACAGGTGAAACTGCAAAGCCACCTGCTCACGTTTGGTCCATATCCCTCCAAACCTGATCTATCCATGTACCTGTCTCTGTCCCTGTTTTTCTATCTGTGTCTGTCTCTGTCTATCTCTGTCTCTGCTTCTGCTCTTTCTGTCGCTCTCCGTCTCTGTGACTCTGTCTCTCACTTACCAGTTCTCCCCCACTTTTTCATCAAAAACCCACCCCAAAATTTGGGCATTGAAGCTCCCCCTATTGCTCCAGTGTAGCGCCAACTAACAGCCATGTTGCTGAAAGGGTTGTTGTGATACAGCATAGTGTTCCTGAAGTCCAACACCAGAAGAGCTATCCAACATCTGCACTCTCCTTGACCTCGTCCTTACCATACCGGCAAGTTCAGCTGAGGCTGAGCGAGGCTTCAGCCGGCTGAAGCAGCTGAAGACCACCATCAGAGGTTCCCTCCAGGACGACCAGGTAATGGACCAGCTCCTCATCATGCTCCATGCCAGTAACATCAAGGAACTTTATCCCCGGCCAGCCATCAGCTTGTGGCATGCAGGAGGGATGAGGGCAAGGAGGTCCGACACGGGTGAAGACCCAGCTGCACCATCAGGACCTCACCCTGACAGTAACAGGTTTGATGAGGAGGATGCTCTGCTCGAGAATGACACTGATGACAATTAAAGGCACAATGTTTCTGTTCATTTAAAGTTGATATCACCCCCTCCCCCCCCCCCCCCCCACCACAAATAAAAATAACCACTTCAGCCATTTTTATTGCCCTTTGTGCAATCACACTTGCCAAGTTCGATGATTGATTCAATATAGTCACCTACTTCCATGACTCATCTTCTTAGTGGGCACAGAGTAAAAGAGGTACTATGTACATTCAAAAGTATGGTATAGGTCTGGTCAGGTGGTAATAATAATAATAAAGTAACAAGTATGTTACAAGAAAAAGAATATCGAAGTGCACTTCCATTCTCTGTTTCTTTTAAATTACAAAATCCTAGAGCAGAAGGGATATATTATGTATCTATTTTTCCCCTCTTGATGTTGTTACTGTGACTACCTCCATAGATGTCAAACAAATCGATTCAATTCTTTATCAACTTACCTTGCTGTGATCGGGCATAACAGAGATTGATGTTTGAAGATTCAAGAGGAAAAGACCCATGCTATGGCCATGTCAGTCCTTCACAGAGAACATGCCTGCATATATTTTACTATGGTCCAGGATTTATTGACACAGGTTGATCATACGCTGAATAATCCAACCACATTTTTGTTTGGAAGTGGAAAGAAATAATAGAAATTGCATTCATTGCAATGTGTAAAAAGAGTTGAGATACAGTATTATAATTTTGCTGCATGTCATTGTGGTATATATCATGTCTTGATTGGTGAATATGTTTAATTTGTGACTTTATTTGAAGCAAATAATATGTGAATGCTTCATTGAGCATAATTCTGACTGGTAACTACGCACTTCGTCCGAGCACATTATCGTACGTGTCATGCGTAAGTAAGAGCCCTGGGCGTTAGGCGACAAACCCATCGGTCCCTGAAATTGGCAGTATAGGTAGAGAATAAGGCATATGGGATGCAGACTGTATTACGCCATGGCATAGAACAAGAATATTGATATTGTGTTATAGCTTCAAAGAATATTGGTTGGCTACATTTGGGTTAATGTAATCACTTCTGAACACCAGATTATAAGATGGAAATGATCGTGCTGATGGTGTACAGAACATGTTACCAGCCTTACAGCGTTTAAGTTGTAAGCAGAGATTGGATAGATTTGCTTCCCTTAGAGCAGTGGAGGCTAATGACCTGATAGAAGCACAGTAATGCAAATTGAGGGGGGATTGGAATGGATAGCAAGAAGCTTTTTTTTCTATGGTGGGGGTGTGAAAGGTATAGCGGGAATCTGAGGGTAATTTCCTCCAGAGCAGTTGGAATCTGTATTGTCTGATGAGGAGGTGGATGCAAATGCACTCGGAACATTGAAGCCTATAACAAGCATTTGGCATATGGCTATGGACCGAATGTGGGTGAATGGGATTAGTACAGATACAGACTGGCATGGACATGGTGGCTGAAGGGTCATTTTATTATGTTGTGACTAGGATCTAATTGCAACTTTCAAACTCTTTGCTGGGCTTGATTGGCTGCTTACAGGTGTATGTTTCTCCTGGCTAGGTCATCGAAAACCAGCATCAGCATTTCAGAACAAGCTGTTTGGGACTGAGATAAAATCCTTGTTTGGATGGTGGTGATAGTGGATCTTTTGAATTCTCTATATGCGAGGACTGTGAAGCCTCGATCATTGTGTTTGAAACTGATTTCTAGGTATTGAAACAATCGTGATAGATCGGCCACTATTTTTGGCGCATTTCCAAGAATCCTTCACTACAATACAATAATACTTTATTAGCCAAGTATGTTTTTCAACATACAAGGAATTTCATTTGCCACGTCAGTCATACAAATAAAAAGCAACAGAACACACAAAATACATTTTAACATAAACATCCACCACAGTGACACCACCACATTCCTCGCTGTGATGGAAGATGAAAAAAAAGTTCAATCTCTCCCTTCAAAACAAGTTCAATCTCTTCTTTGTTCTCCCATGGTCGGGGACCCCAAGCCTTCTGTCGATGGGACTTGTATTCACTGGAGTTTAGAAGGATGAGGGGGGTTCTTATAGAAACATATACAATTATAAAAGGACTGGACAAGCTAGGTGCAGGAAAAATGTTCCCAATGTTGGGCGAGTCCAGAACCAGGGGCCACAGTCTTAGAATAAAGGGGAGGTCATTTAAGACTGAGATGAGAAAAAAAAAATTTCACCCAGAGTGTTGTGAATTTATGGAATTCCCTGCCACAGAGGGCAGTGGAGGCCAAGTCGCTGGATGGATTTAAGAGAGAGTTAGATAGAGCTCTCGGGGCTAGTGGAGTCGAGGGATATGGGGAGAAGGCAGGCATGGGTTATTGATAGGGGACCATCAGCCATGATCACAATGAATGACGGTGCTGGCTCGGAGGGCCGAATGGCCTCCGCCTGCACCTAATTTCTATGTTTCTATCTATGTTTCTATGGGACGATCTTGACTCCCGTAGCCGGCAGTCAAGCCCTCTGCATCGGGGCGATCTGCTCCAGCATAGGGGGGGGGGGGGGGGAGGGAATCTCAGCTCCCCTGTGCCGGCGATCGGACTGCGGGTCGGGACTGGTCGAACGTAATGCGACTTCCGGAGCTCCCGACTTGTTCCCTCCTGAGACTACGAGCCCTTGATGGTAAAATCCGCAAGTTGCGGTTGGAGCGATCCCAGGCAAGGAATCGGCCCTGACGGTAAGCCCCGGGGTGGGGCTCAAAGTCAGTCCCGAGGAGGCCTCCAGCTCCATAATGTTAGGCCGTAAAGCGACCGGAGAGGTGACCTGAAAACCAATCGCATCTCTGGCAAGGTAAGAGACTGAAAAAAAAGTTCCCCTGACCCCCTCCCCCACATAACACAAACCAGAGTACAAACCACTCTATCAAATTTAAAAAAAAACAACTCGCATCTCCTTTAAACTTTCCTCTTCTCACATTAAAGCTTTGTCCTCTGGTATTTGATGTTTCCATTTTGGAAAAATATACTCTAGCTACCCCATCTATTCCCCTTCTCATTTTCTATATATCTATCCAGTTGTCTGTCAGTCACTGACACTGCTGAGAAAACAATTGAAGTTTGTCCAATCTCTTCCTATTGTAGTTAATGCACTCTAAATCCAGGCAACATCCTGGTGAACCTCTTCTGAGTCCTCTAGCACCTCCTTCCTATAAATAATGCTCGAGACGTGGCCTATCCAAAATTTATCGTATACCTTTTATGGAAGAATATAAAATTTGGTTTAAAAATAACTGCAATTGTAATAGCAAAATATAAATGTTATCATGTATGATTAACTTCCATTATAAATTCATGACATATTTTCATGGAAGCTAAATTACGTAACATATCATGCTGTGATTATTCCTTTATTGTGCAGGTGCTGTAGCACTCAGACATTATCTCCAAGATCCTTGACTTGAAATCTGTTGAATTGTGTTCTGCTAGTTAACAGAAATTCCAAGCTCTACATGGAAACAGGGCGTTGCCTATTTCGTTCGCTCCATAGATGCTGCCATACCCGCTGAGTTTCTCTAGTATTTTTGTCTACCTAGGGCAAAATAAAAGCTGGATTGTCTGTGAACCCACTTTTCCTGTGATCTATAACCCACATGATCTGAGGGCTGCATTAAGTCACCAATGGTTTAAAACTGTTGGCTTGGTGTAGCATTAAAATCACAAAAAGAGGCAACTTTGGAGTTGACATGTATGTCAATCATAGGAGAATGGGAATCAAATTCCAGGATTGATGCATGAATAAGTAAGCAGAAAAGCTCATGCAGAATCTTAAAACTTGAATTGTTCTGTTTTCTTTGTTTGTGTGGTCAAGAGTATTTGGTGACGGCTCTCACTCTGATCATTGAGCAAACAGGCCCATAGTTGGAAATTTCTCACTTGGTTATTGGAGGTTGTTTTAATGCTGCCTGAACTGTCAATGGAAATACTTGAATGATGGATTTTAAAGGATGTTAACTTCAGTATGTATTGTTTTGCAGAGAGTGTTTTAATAGGCTAGTCATATGGTATATGATGATTTTGGAAAAAATATAGAATATATTTGCACGATGCTCCCATGAATGTCATTGATTTTCAAAATGCACTGTTGGTAATGACATTGGTCAATGGTCAACAAGCTAGCAGGATAGAGATGGTAAAAGCCAAGGAGTACCCAAATGATGTCCACTGGCATTGCATTGTATGATGCTTGTACTTGATTCAGATTCACAATTAATAATGTTCTGAATTGTCTCCATTTTGCAAGGTTGTTTTTCTTTTTGTAACCTAACTAGTAATTGGCATGTCATGTGCTGCTAATTATTTTCATGGATGAATGGAATTCCCTGATGCTTCAGTTTGACATCAAAAATATTTTTCTTCTGGGACTTCCACGATTATACTTGATGGAGGCCATATAACAGATGGCAGTTCTTGGTGCTTCAAAGTGGGACAGAGTTAAAATGCTGATCACTGCCCAGACTGCGAGATTTGTTCGTATTTTTATGACTCTTGTGTGTCTCTCTCTGTGTCTCTCTCTGTGTCTCTCTCTGTGTCTCTCTCTGTGTCTCTCTCTGTGTCTCTCTCTGTGTCTCTCTCTGTGTCTCTCTCTGTGTCTCTCTCTGTGTCTCTCTCTGTGTCTCTCTCTGTGTCTCTCTCTGTGTCTCTCTCTGTGTCTCTCTCTGTGTCTCTCTCTGTGTCTCTCTCTGTGTCTCTCTCTGTGTCTCTCTCTGTGTCTCTCTCTGTGTCTCTCTCTGTGTCTCTCTCTGTGTGTGTCCCTCTGTCTGTGTCTCTCTCTGTGTCTTAATCTTCTGTTTCTTTAAATAGATCAATGTGCGGGTTACCACCATGGATGCAGAGCTAGAATTTGCCATCCAGCCAAATACAACCGGCAAGCAGCTCTTTGATCAGGTACGCTCACTTGTATACAGTTCATTCTTATTTATGTGAAGCTTATTTTTATTTCATATGATGGAAAATTGTGACGTAGTTTTGCTTCTAAATCTGAACAGTTTAGGACTGCAGTTCCTGTTTGCATTTGTAGAGCATAATGGGTGGGGGGGGGGGCAATGACACTGAGAGATGCAATTGTGGATAATGGGTTTTTGAATTCAAATGTTGTGAGAGGGCAAGACTATGTTGGCAATTAAAAGGAAGCTTCGGTCCAGGGTTGGGCTGCCCATGATTAAAGTGCTGGGTTTTGTTCAGTCTCGAGTGTGGAAACTGACCCTTTGGTCTACTGAGTCAGTGCAACTAGCGATCACCTCCTACACTAACCTAATACTAACACACCAAGGACAATTTTACTGAAGCTAATTAACCTACAAACCTGCACTTCTTTGGAGCACCCGGAGGAATCCGCTCATGGAGAGAACGCACAAACTCCTTACAGACAGCACCCATGGTCAGGATCGAACCTGGGTCACTGGCGATGTAAGGCAGCAGCGCTACCGCTATGCCACTGTGTCACCCAGTTCAAAAGGCTGCTGAGGAGGAAATTTAAGAACTTGAATCTAGAATTAATAGTTAAGAAAGGATTGGGAAAAGATGAGCTGCATTGTGAAGCTATCGTGACAAATGGCCTTACGTAACTTTTCACCCCCTATTAGTGAAGAGAGCCAGTGCAGGATGGATGGTTTGGCATATGGCATTGTAGGTGGTTATGTCTGCAGAATCTTGGTCATGGAAAAAAATGTGCGAAGGAAGAGGATGTTTAACATAGCCCCCATATGGTTTATGTGGAAAAAATTAATTTAGAGGGAAATTAAAGGAAAATGAAAAGAGGAGACTTTGCAGGTTTGCCTCAAGAGACTTTATTGCATGAAATCATGGAGAGATGGCAGCAGTTAACTGCTCACCAGTTCTCTGACTTCACAGCAGAATTAGCCGAGTTATACTGTACAGTAAACAACTATTGATTTTTGTTAGATACAACTACATGAAAATATACTATCTCCTACATGGGTACCAATTATTTCATTAGTCATAACATACTTTTTGTTTATGTCAATCTTATTCAACGGCAGATGGTTAATACAAGTCCAACACAATACAAGGACATCTTGATATTATTCTATCTCACCTTTTAGGCAGACTGTGCCACCATCTCTCCCCCCCCTCCCCCCCGGCCAATCATAAGCCCCCCCATTTACTGCAACGTATCTACACTACTAGCGGTAGTGGTCGCGGGTGGTCTACTGTAACACTCCTGAGAGAAACAAGCTTCCTTATCTCCGTCTACTAATTTCATGTTTACATTTACCATCCACCCTTTAACACATTCCTAGACAAGTAATACGTCTAATCTTACTTTGCCGATTCCCACAAACCTCTTCTACACCTGGTCAACGAGAGATACAAATTGTCACATCCAAACACCCTTTTGTTACCTTGTTCAATTCCAATCAAAATTAGGTAAGAAAGGATATTAATATTTTCTTCCACAGTTTAAACAGGGCCGTGTGGAAGGCAATTGCAGTTCAGTAAAAGCAGGAAAATGAACATTGACCATTTGCCAATTGAAGGTGAAATTTCATTGGCAGTGAGGAAAGAAAAACAATGGTGAATGATGGCCGATGCAGACATTTGTACCTTGTATATTGCTTTGCCCCTTTCCTGTGTTTTGAATGGTGGGGTTTACAATAATGGTCCAGCTGAGTGTTAACAATCCGTTGGTGTACATGCTCCTTAGCATAAATGATTAATTGCAGAGAATTGTGGACGCAGCCCAGAACATCACACAAACCAACCTCCCTTCCATTAACTTCATTTACACCTCGCGCTGGCTCGGCAAATCCACCAACATAATCAGGGATGAGTCGCACCCCGGCTGGCTCAATTGTAATCATGTATTGTCTTTCCACTACATGGTTAGCACGCAACCAAAGCTTTTCACTGTACCTCTGTATATGTGACAATAAAGTAAACTAACTGTTAGTGATCCAGTCAGATATAGGAAATAGCTTAAATTAGCCCGGTCTAGTTCCTTTACTGCTTCAATCATTTGGTACAGCATTTGGGCTAGAAAGCAAATACGGAATACTCTTGCAGTGATATTTTCTAATATGAATAGTTATGGGAGGAGAGAAAGGGAAGAAAGGAAAGGTACTAGAAATACTGAGTGAGTCAGGCTGCATCCATAGTTGGGGTTAATGGTTCAGCATTGATTTCTCCTGGGATGCTGCTGGCACAGTACATTTCCAATATTTTCTATATTTAACTTCAACTTTTAAGCATGCAGGTACAGCAGGCAGTGAAGAAAGCGAATGGCATGTTGGCCTTCAATAGAAGAGGAGTTGAGTATAGGAACAAAGAGGTCCTTCTGCAGTTGTACGGGACCCTAGTGAGCCCACACCTGGAGTATTGTGTGCATTTTGGTCCCCTAATTTGAGGATGGACATTCTTGCTTTGAGGGAGTGCCGCAAGGTTAATTCCCGGGATGGCGGGACTGTCATATGCTGAGAGAATGGCTGGGCTGGTAGACTGGAATTTAGAAGGATGAGAGGGGATCTTATTGAAACGTATAAGATTATTAAGGGTTTGGACACGCTAGAGGCAGGAAATGTGTTCCCGATTTTGGGGGAGTCCAGAACAAGGGGCCACAGCTTAAGAATAAGGGGTAAGTCATTTAGAACAGAGATGAGGAAACACTTTTTCACACAAAGTTGTGAGTCTGTGGAATTCTCTGCCTCATAGGGGGGTGGAGGCCGGTTCTCTGGATACTGTTAAGAGAGAGCTAGATAGGGCTCTTAAAGACAGTGGAGTCAGGGGATATGAAGATAAGGCAGGAACGGGCTACTGATTGGGGATTATCAGCCATGATCACATTGAATGGCGGTGCTTGTTCGAAGGGCCGAATGGCCTACTCCTGCACCTATTGTCTATTTTCAGCATCTGCAGATTTTTGTTTTTGCTTTTTCAGTGAATATCAGAGATTTGTTTAATAGCAAAATGACTTGGATTCTTATTAAAAATCCTGTGCTGTGAAACAAAATTAATGCTTTCTGGATGTTAGCTAACCTTTTACTTTGTTTTTAAAATAAAAAGTAACTGTTTAATTAGTAATGCAACTATATTAATGGATTTTCTTCTTTCAGGTTGTAAAGACTGTAGGACTAAGGGAAGTGTGGTTCTTCGGCCTACAGTACGTAGACAGTAAAGGTTATACAACGTGGCTGAAGTTGAACAAAAAGGTATTTAAAAAATATATTTTTTAATATGGAAAGAATTAATAAGGCAGATGAGACTTGGTTTTGGCATCCTGTTCAGTGCAGACATTGTGGGTCGAAGGATCTGTTCTTGTGCTGTATATGTTCTAATTGTGGTTAGCACAACTGTTTGTACAGGACAACTGTTTGCAGTGCACATTTCAATGTACAGTAAAACTCTGAAGAAGAGTCCTTACCCGAAACGTCTCCTATCCATTTCCTCCAAAGATGCTGTAGACTAAAGTACCAGTACTGACCTTTGAGTTTCTAACCCTTTGCATGTGCCTCCTTATTCCAGAGTCCAATAATGGCGTGGAATGCGAAATTTGCTGAACATCTGTCACTTGGTTTGTCCTGAGCTCAAGTTCAAGAGGTTTGAACATGCGAGTGACAGCATCAGTGATCATCGACTTACAATCAGATAAATAGTCATTATCACCACCCTCTGCCTCCTATTGCTGAACCATTATTTGGATCAGCCCCACTCTACTGTACCTTGTCCAGGTTGATGAAAAGTGCAAGTTCTGAAGTTAAATCTTAAAACTGAAGTGAACTTGAGAATTAACAGCTGTGTCATTTGCTAAATGGCTAGTATTTTGGAACCTGTTGACATTCTCACAGGATCTTGTTTTTACCATTGGTTAAAATATTCTTCTGAGATGAATTCTTGATATCACAAATGTTGAGGTTGGAAATCTTCTTGTTAAGTCTGAGGGTCATTGGACAATAAGCTTTCTCCTTAAATGGAAAACCACCAATTGAGCAACTAAAGTATGTTAAACCAGAGTCCTACTAGTTGTACTTTGCTTGTATGTTTGCCCTTTTAATTGAAATTAACGGCCCTTCTATATTCCGGCTTCCATTTTGGCACCAAACTAATTTGTTTACATTTTAGAGGTTTTGTCTGAATTATAAAACTGTTCAATATAAACAATACTGAATAATTTTAACCTTTCTAAATTTAACTTTGCTTGTATGCAATAAGCTGTATATGTTTTGAGTCTTTTAAGACCCTGTTCATTTTAAGTTGGCTATTTACATACTAAAACTTGATTTAGAATGAAACCTATTGAGTTTATGCTGGAACGTTATGCTGCCTTTTCCAATATGTATTACTATCTTAATTCTATTTTTATTTACTTATATTCTTATTTGTGTAAATGCTTGTTTTGCCAATACTCCCCCCCCCCCCCCCCCCCCCCAACCACCCGCAAAATAAAAATAATTAAATTGATGAATTCTAGGGCTTCCAGAATGGATTTTAGCTGTGAAATAAATTTAAAAATAACTTTAAAATGTAGAGGTCATGGTAAGAAATGTTGCCAGATCTTCTCCAGATTAAATGAGAACCTAATACAGCATTAATGTCAGGACTGCTCTATTTCTGCATGCTTTTATAGTAGCTCAAACTTTTAAATGTGAATAGAAGTGGCTCAATGAGAGCAAACTTTTAATTGTTGTGCTCCATGGTTATGGGATGGCGGGTGTTGGTGTGAAATACTGAAGCATGGCATAAGCAAGTAGTATGTTTATAGGATGAAGGCTGCTGAAAGAAGGCAAGTAATGGAGAAACCTTCTTCAATAAGAAATGTTTAACTTTTCCCAAAATGTTTTCAAAGGGAGGGGTGAAAATTTCTATTCTGGATATTTATTTATCAGTATCCAAAATTCACAACTTTGTAGCACATCCCAAGTAAAGCTTTCTCTGTGCTACCACTTAGTGATTGAATGGACAAGACACTTATTGCATCAGTACAACACTATTCTGGTTCCCATTATTAGTCATTCTCAGTAAGTTTATCAAATTAAAGACTGGCTGCTTGCTATGAATTGGATCTAGAATGCCAGAATTAATTTCATAGAAAAAAAATAGGTGCAGGAGTAGGCCATTCGACCCTTCGAGCCAGCACCATTCAATATGATCATGGCTGATCATCCAAAATCAGTACCCCGTTCCTGCTTTTTCACCATATCCCTTGATTCAGTTAGCCCTAAGAGCTAAATCTAACTCTCTTTGGTCAAACAATAAAATCTTGTGACAAGCAGAGATCTTAGTGTACAACTTTTTTTAGAGCTCTTAGAGCCTAAGAGCTCTCTTTGGTCAAACAATAAAATCTTGTGACAAGCAGAGATCTTAGTGTACAACTTTTTTTAGACTTGTTTCAAAATGAAATGCCAGATTTTTACCATACTGGGCATCGTGTGTCTTTCTCTAACAGATTGTTCTGTTCCCTCCCCTCCAAAGGGCCTCATGGCTTACGGCCCAGACTCTGTGGCCTCCTTTGCATGCAAGTGATCAACTTTGCATGCAGCTGAGGAAATTACTTTAGGATTGATTTAGCTTCAGAGCCAAGCCTCCGGGTGGGATCACATACTATGATCAAGTAGCTCTGGCTGTTCCTTGCCTTCCTACATCTATATTTTTCAAGTGAAATGTGAACACATGATGGCATGCACTGTTTTGTATATTTTCTCATGACTATCATTTTTGTTTAAATAGTCAAACAGCTTGGAACCATGCCCTTCGGCCCATCCTGATCAACATGCTCCATCTACACTAGTCTCACCTGCTTGCGTTTTGCCCATATCCCTCTAAATCTATCCTATCCATGTATCTATCACACCCATCACCCTTTGTGTTTTTTAAAAAAAAATGATTTTTCCTCTCACCTTAACCTATATCCTCTGGTTTTCCCTATTCTGAACAAATTTATCTGATCTATTGCTCTTATGAACAAAGAAAGTTCCCCTCATTATAGCAAAGTGTGACACAAAATGCTGGATTAATTCACCGGGTGAGACAGCATCTCTGGAGAAAAGGAATGGGCGACGTTTCGGGTCGAGACCCTTCTTCAGACTACTGGCTACTGAGTTACTCCAGCATTGTGTGTCTATCTTTGATTTAAACCAGCATCTGCAGTTCTCTCTTATAGCAAAGTGTGTTGCTTTGCATCCTAAACTAGAGATAGAACAGCTGTTCATGTCATCCATGGCCTGGTAAGTCAGCTGGGACATCATTGTAGGTTTCATGCGTGAAGTATAACCATTGGAATAATATCCAGGCAAGTTTTCTTGAACTTTATGGGGTCCAACAAATTTATTTTGCATAAGCTTCACTAAAGTGTGAAATTGTATTGTTGGTTCTAGCTGTTAAAGCTGAAGAAATCATTTTCTTTTTTCCATCCGCACATATTCTAGGTTACACAGCAAGATGTAAGAAAAGAGAATCCACTACAATTTAAATTTAGGGCGAAGTTTTTTCCAGAAGATGTGTCTGAGGAACTGATCCAAGATATTACACAGCGTCTGTTCTTCTTGCAAGTTAAGGAAGGTATTCTTAATGATGAAATCTACTGTCCACCAGAAACGGCAGTCCTGCTTGCTTCGTATGCTGTGCAGGCCAAATATGCAGATTTCAACAAAGAGGTCCATAAATCGGGTTATTTGGCCAGTGACCGCCTCCTTCCCCAGCGGTAAGTAGCATTGTGGTTCTATGCATGCATTTTGTCTTAAGCAACTGCTATATATAAAAATGATAAACTTTCTAGCTGCACATAGTTTTGTATAGCACACATTTTCATGTAGCTGGTGGAGATCAAAAGATAAATACAATTAGGGAAGGATTTTTATTTTTAACTGGATTTTGTCAATTTAAAACGTCTAGTCATGCAGCTGTCTCTTCGGCCCAACTTGCCCACACCAGCCAACCTGTCCCATCTACACTTGTCCCACATGCTTGCTTTTGGCGAATAAAAGGAGGATAGAAGCAAAAGGTAGAAGGGAGACAAGAGAAACAAACCTGAAAGCTTTGTGCCTTAACGCGACGAGCATTCATAAATAAGGTGGATCAATTGAATTTGCAGTTAGTCGTTAGGGAATATGATATCGTGGGAATTACTGAGACATGGCTCCAGGGTGACCAAGGTTGGGAATTAAACATGCAGGGGTATTCAATATTCAGGAAGGGTAGACAGAAAGGAGGATGAGGTGTTCAGAGACTAGGGTCCTGAATTTAAAGAAAGGAGACTTTGCAGGTATGAGACAGGAATTGGCTAGGATAGACTGGCAAATTATGCTTAAAGGGTTGTCGGTGGAGATGCAAAGGCAAAGATTTAAAGACGGTATGGATGAACTCCAAAAATTGTTCATCCCTGTGTGGTGCAAAAATAAAACTGGGAAGACGGCTCAACCGTGGCTGACAAGCGAAATCAAGGATAGTGTTAAATCCAAGGAAGAGGAATATAAATTGGCTAGAGGAAGCAGCAAACGGGAGGACTGGGAAAAATTTAGCTCAACAGAGGACAAAGAGGTTAATTAAGGGGGGAAAAAAAGCATGAAAGCTAGCGGGGAATATAAAAACTGACTATAAAAGCTTCTTTAGATATGTAAAAAGGAAAAGATTAGTGAAGCCAAATGTAGGCCCCTTGCATTCAGAGACAGGTGAATTTATAATGGGAAATAAGGAAATGGCAGAAGTTAGACGAGTACTTTGGTTCTGTCTTCACTAAGGAAAACTCCCAGAAATACTAGTGGACCGAGGATCTAGTGGGAGGGAGGAACTGAAGGGAATCCACATTATTGAGGAAATGGTGTTAGGACTGTTAGGACTGAAGGCAGATAAATCCCCAGAGCCTATGATCTGCATCCCAGAGTGCTCAAGGAGGTGGCCCTAGAAATTGTGGATGCATTTGTGATAATTTTCCAATGTTTTCTCGAACTGATCCAATGTAACTCCACTTTTAAAGGAAGGAGGGAGAGAGAAAACGAGGAATTATAGACCAGTTAGCCTTATATCGGTCGTGGGGAAGATGCTGGAGTCGATTATTAAAGATGTTATCGCAGCGCATTTGGAAACAGTGACAGGATCGGTCAAAGTCAGCATGGATTTATGACGGGGAATCATGCTTGACTAATCTGGAATTTTTTGAGGATGTAACAAGTAGAATGGATAAGGGAGAGCCAGTGGATGTGGTGTATCTGGACTTTCAATAAGCCTTTGACAAGGTCCCACACAAGAGATTAGTGTGCAAAATTAGAGCATATGTTATTGGGGGTAGGGTATTGACATGGATAGAGAATTGGTTGGCAGACAGGAAGAAAAGAGTAGGAATTAATGGGTACTGGCAGGCAGTGACTAGTGGGGTGCCGCAAGGCTCGGTGCTTGGAACCCAGTTATATACAATGTATATTAATGATTTAGACGAGGGAAATTTGTAGATGACACAAAGCTGGGTGGCAGTGTGAGCATCGAGGAGGATGCTATGAGGCTGCAGGATGACTTGGATAGGTTGGGTGAGTGGGCAGATGGATGGCAGATGCAGTATAATGTGGATACATGTGAGGTTATCCACTTTGGTGGCACAAATCAGGAAGGCAGATTATTATTTGAATGGTGTCAGATTAGGAAAAAGGGAGATGCAATGAGCCTGGGTGTGCTTATACATCAGTCACTGAAAGTAAGCATGCAGGCACAGAAGGCAGTGAAGAAAACTAATGGCATGTTGGCCTTCATTGTGAGAGGATTTGAGTTTAGGAGCAAAGAGGTCCTACTGCAGTTGTACAGGGCCTTGGTGAGACTACACCTGGAGTACTATGTGCAATTTTGGTCTCCTAATTTGAGGAAGGACATTATTGCTACTGAGGGAGTGCAGCGTAGGTTCACCAGGTTAATTCGTGGGATGGCGGGACTGACATATAAATGACTGAATACAAGCCCAGTCAACTGAAAGAATGGGTTGACTGGGCTTGTATTCACTGGAGTTTAGAAGGATGAGAGGGGATCTTATAGAAACATATAACATTCTTAAAGGACTGGACAGGTTAGATGCAGGAAAAATGTTCCCCATGTTGGCGGACTCCAGAACCAGGGTCACAGTTTAAGAATAAGAGGTATCGCAATTAGGACTGAGATGAAGAAAAATGTTTTCACCCTGAGAGTTGTGAATCTGGGGAATTCTCTGCCACGGAAGGCAGTGGAGGCCAGTTCACTGGATTTTTTCAAGAGAGTTGGGTTTAGCTCTTCGAGCTAAAGGAATCAAGGGATATGGGGGAAAAGCAGGAACAGGGTACTGATTTTAGATGATCAGTCATGATTTTATTGAATGGCGGTGCTGGTTCGAATGGCCTACTCCTGCACCTATTTTTCTATATCCCTCTAAACCTGTCCTATCCATGTACCTTTCTAAATATTTCTTAAACATTGCGGTTGTACGTGCTTCTACTACCTACTCTGGC
This sequence comes from Raja brachyura, assembly GCA_963514005.1. The sequence goes on from OY740786.1 coordinate 66,992,258, forward strand.
AGCTCGTTCCATACACCCATTACCCTTTTTGTGAAAAAGTTACATTTCAGGTTCTTATTAAATCTCTTCTTCCACCTCCACCCATGTCACCTTAAACCTATCTCCTTTGGTTCTCTATTCCCCCAACTCGAGGCAAGAGACACTGTGCGTCTACCTGATGTATTCCCCTCATGATTTTGACACCTCTATAGAATCACACCTCCCCTGCTTGGTGTAAAGCTGTAGTTTTGTGGCCTGTGGTGCATTAGTCTGGCCATGGCTGCTTCATAAATCTGACTGCAACCAGTTTGGAAAATTACATCAGTGTGTTGGAGCAGATTGGAGAGTGGAAGTTGTTTCTCTTTTCCACTCTAACCACCAAGTTTATTATCATCCAGCTATATCCTGATTACTCTCTCAGATTAACTTGGGAAGAAAGGGGGCAGATTCTTTTTTTATTGTGGAGACTTTTTGGTGCGTTTGTTTCACAGTAATTCGTTTTTTAATAAAGGCATGACAACTTAATTCTACCATTCACAATAATGATAATGGAGAATGTTGTCCAATTACCTAATCAAGATTTGTTTTCTCATCATAAAAGTTGAGTTTAAATGATGATCCTGTGGAAATGAGGAGACTTGTGGCATTGAGACGTAATGTTGAGGTTTGTGTTTAATGGAATCCTCTTTCCAATACCTTCCAAGATCCTGAACACTCTATCTTATTCTTAGTCTCTCTATCATTAATGCACATTCAAGCTCAATGTCTTATATGAAGATTTTATTTTTCAAACCAAGTTTCCAAGAAAATCAACTTTGCATTAGTTTCATAATGCAAATTTCAATGTTTGGGAAGTTGGTTTGAAAAATAAAATCTTCATAAGACATTGAGTTTTTGAATTCAGATTATTTTAAGTTTGCCCTGAAGTATGCAATAGTTTCTACTTTGTCATAATTCCTAACAAAAGGATGGGAAGAATCAACTTTTAAATATGCTTTACATCCTTGGACTCTTTCAGCCAGTTGGATTAGTTTAGATTTGCAGCACAGAAACCGGCTCTATGCCCACCCAGTCCTCGCCAACCAGCGATCACCGTACACTAAAGTTGCATACTATAAGCTAGGGACAATTAACAGAAGCCAAATTAACCTACAAACCTGCACGTCCTTGGAATGTGGGAGTATACCGGAGCACCCGGGGAAAACCCCATGCGGTCACAGGGAGAACGTATAAGTAGCGCCTGTAGTCAGGATCGAACCCGGGTCTATGGTGCTGTGAGGCAGCATCTCTATCGCTGTGCCACTCTGTTGCCCAATTATAACTTTAAGAAATAATCAATCACTTGAGTTATCCTTGCCTTCAGGTCTTTTTTTTCTGCTTGGGTTCACCCTGAATCCCCACAGCTTGGCTTAGACTTCTGTGCAAACATTTATTTCACGTCTTTGGATCCTGTTACTTTTATTCAGAGTGCCAGGCTCAATATTTTTCAACAGATGCCAATAAACATGCATTTCGTTATTTGTGTCACTACAAGCAGAAGTATTCTGAGCAATGACTAATGTGCGTCAAATGCAAAAGTTGTTTCACTTGTCATTCAATTGATATTTTTATATTGAATAGATTGTATTTCAAATCTCTTGGTAGCAAAATATCTTTTTGAAATTCCTTCAAAAGCCTCCTTCTTTTGGCAGGGGTTCACAAGGTCAAAACCAAAGGTTGGCATATTTTACCATTATCTTTGCAAATAGGACACCAACGTATTGGCAAGAGTAATATTGTGGGACATTGTATGGCAAAAAAATCTTAAGCATGATTTGTGTCCAACCGTTAACCTTTAGATTTTCCTTTATTTTTTCCCATTTCTCTTTCCCAAGTATCAGCATCTTGGAAGTTTTCATTAACTGGTCTGTTGGAAAGGCATATGGTTCACTGCACCACAGATCACCTAACTCTGCTGTGTTGAAACTGCTGGCTATAGTTTGAAATGTCAGTGATTCTATGCATCGTTCAATCCATTCAGATGTTTTATTATTGCTAAGTCTTGGAGTGGTGCAAAGTTGAGACCATAATCTCTAAAGGCATGTGTTGACCTGATGCTGTTTAATAGCTGGAATAGCAGATCATGTGTGCAAAGTATCTTGACTACCATCGGCATTATTTTCAAAAGAAAGTGGTAAAAGCTTTCTGGAGGAATTATAGTAGATCTATATTTATCTCTCTCTCTCTATATATATATATATATATATATATATATATATCTATCTCTCTCTCTCTCTCTCTCTCTCTCTCTCTCTCTCTCTCTCTCTCTCTCTCTCTCTCTCTCTCTACCTCTCTCTACCTCTCTACCTCTCTCTACCTCTCTACCTCTCTCTCTCTCTCTCTCTCTCTCTCTCTCTCTCTACCTCTCTCTCTCTACCTCTCTCTCTCTACCTCTCTCTCTCTACCTCTCTCTCTCTACCCCTCTCTCTACCTCTCTCTCTACCCCTCTCTCTCTACCCCTCTCTCTCGACCCCTCTCTCTCGACCCCTCTCTCTCGACCCCTCTCTCTCGACCCCTCTCTCTCTACCCCTCTCTCTCTACCCCTCTCTCTCTACCCCTCTCTCTCTACCCTCTCTCTCTACCCCTCTCTCTCTACCCCTCTCTCTCTACCCCTCTCTCTCTACCCCTCTCTCTCTACCCCTCTCTCTCTACCCCTCTCTCTCTACCCCTCTCTCTCTACCCCTCTCTCTCTACCCCTCTCTCTCTACCCCTCTCTCTCTACCCCTCTCTCTCTACCCCTCTCTCTCTACCCCTCTCTCTCTACCCCTCTCTCTCTACCCCTCTCTCTCTACCCCTCTCTCTCTACCCCTCTCTCTCTACCCCTCTCTCTCTACCCCTCTCTCTCTACCCCTCTCTCTCTACCCCTCTCTCTCTACCCCTCTCTCTCTACCCCTCTCTCTCTACCCCTCTCTCTCTACCCCTCTCTCTCTACCCCTCTCTCTCTACCCCTCTCTCTCTACCCCTCTCTCTCTACCCCTCTCTCTCTACCCCTCTCTCTCTACCCCTCTCTCTCTACCCCTCTCTCTCTACCCCTCTCTCTCTACCCCTCTCTCTCTACCCCTCTCTCTCTACCCCTCTCTCTCTACCCCTCTCTCTCTACCCCTCTCTCTCTACCCCTCTCTCTCTACCCCTCTCTCTCTACCCCTCTCTCTCTACCCCTCTCTCTCTACCCCTCTCTCTCTACCCCTCTCTCTCTACCCCTCTCTCTCTACCCCTCTCTCTCTACCCCTCTCTCTCTACCCCTCTCTCTCTACCCCTCTCTCTCTACCCCTCTCTCTCTACCCCTCTCTCTCTACCCCTCTCTCTCTACCCCTCTCTCTCTACCCCTCTCTCTCTACCCCTCTCTCTCTACCCCTCTCTCTCTACCCCTCTCTCTCTACCCCTCTCTCTCTACCCCTCTCTCTCTACCCCTCTCTCTCTACCCCTCTCTCTCTACCCCTCTCTCTCTACCCCTCTCTCTCTACCCCTCTCTCTCTACCCCTCTCTCTCTACCTCTCGATATATATATGGAAGATGATCTATATTTGAGGTGAGAAAAATCAACCCAACTATGTATCCTTTAAATATGACTTTTGTTGGGATATATCAATTGATATAAATATGACAATATGATATTTCATGTAATTAATACAATTAATGTGATTTAATTAATATTGATGTATTAATTGATATTTAAAATGCACCATAAAAGCAGCAAAACATGTAAAAAGAAACAAAAGATCTTCATAATTCTTTGGGTACAATATGTTAACTGGGTCATATGGAATTTGCATAAGTCTCATGGGTATTGGGTAGAATAGTTCTGGAATGGGACAAATCTTCAGGATTAAGGGGAAACTTCACAAAGTTGCCATTGCCTTATTACCCAATTTCACTGGCAAGACTGCAATGTGCTGCCAATGCTTGTGTTTGATCATGTTCGGAGACAGTGGCAACTTGTCATTGACTTGCTCGATGATAACAACGATAGTAGGATCATAAGACATAGGATCAGAATTAGGCCATTCGGCCCATTGAGTCTGCTCTGTTATTTGATCATGGCTGATCTATTTTTCTCTCTCAATCCCATTCTCCTGCCCTCTTCCCTTAACTTTTGACACTCGTGCTAATCAAGAACCTATAAATCTCTGCTTTAAAAATACTAAATTACTGTCTCCACAGCCATCTGTGGCAATGAATTCCACAGATTTACCACACCAGCTAAATCAATTCCTTCTCATCTCCATTTTAAAGGGTCAATCTTTTATTTTGAGGATGTTCCTTCAAGATCTAGATGCTCCCACTACTGGAAACATCTCCACATCCACTCTGCCCGGGCCATGTGAAAGGGCCCAACACTTGACATTCACAATGCAAAGGTCCCATGGGATCATATGGTCCCATGATGAAGCTGTCCTTTGACCAGAAAAGTTCTAGGGTGCTAGAAATGATGGGCCACTTGCTACATCTCAGGTGCCATCTCTCAGTAAAGGCAGAAATTGACCAGCATCTTCAGCACAGCCTTTGGTCGACCTGCGGAAAAGTATTTGAAGAACTCTTTCGGATGAGATTACAGGTGCACAATAGAAACGATTCAAGGAAGTGCTCAAAGAAGCCTTGAACAAGTGCAATATTTTCACTGACTCCTTTTAATCCCCAGCCCATGAGTATTGAAAGTCGAGAAGAAGTGTTCAAGATGGATTGTGACTTGGGTCCCCAGATTATTCGTACTTTTAATTAGTGCCCTGAGTAAGGGACTTTAATCTGGCTATTAACCCCTTCTTCCTAGGTACTGCAGTGCGTTTGCTTAAGAAAGGCAAATCAACTTAAGATTCAAGAGAGTTTGTTGTCATGTGTCCCAGATAGGACAATGAAATTCTTGCTTTGCTTCAGCACAACAGAATATAGTAGGCATAAATAAATACCGAACAGATTGGTGTGACCATATACTATTGATTATCCTGAACCTGGATGTTACAGATTTCAGGTTCCTGCACCTTCTACCTGAAGGCAGCGGGGAGATGAGTGATTGGTCAGGATGGTGTGGATCCTTGATGATGCTGGTAGCCTTTTTGAGGCAGCGACTGTGATAGATCCCCTCGATGGTAGAGAGGTCAGAGCCGATGATGGACTGGGCAGTGTTTACAACTTTTTGCAGTCTTTTCTGCTCCTGGGCACTCAAGTTGCCGAACTAAGCCATGATGCAAACGGTCAGCATGCTCTCTACTGCACACTTGTAGAAGTTCGAGAGAGTCCTCCTTGTCATACCGACTCTCTGTAGTCTTCTCAGGAAGGAGAGGCACTGATGTGCTTTCTTTATAATTGCATCAGTGTTCTCGGACCAGGAGAGATCTTCAGGGATGTGCACACCCAATTCTCCTAACATCCACAATAGTCATAATAGAGGATTTTGTCCAATTACCTAATCAAGATTCTTCATCATATGTTTATTTTAAACAATCCTGTTAAAATGCGGGAACTAGTGGCATTGAGTTACAACATAGTGATGGGTATCAGGAATCGTTTTCCCAATACCTTCTAAGACCCAACCGTCTCTCTGCCTTATTCTTGTAGTCTCTCTACCATCAATGCACATTCAAACTCATTGTAATTTATAAAGATTTTATTTTTCAAACCAAGTTCTCAAGAAAATCAACTTTTCGTTGGGTCAAGTTCTCAAATGCATTGTGAACTTTTTTGACTGGGCTGAAGGTACCATCAGGCTTGAGGCAAACATTTCACCATTTAAAACTGAACTGAGGAAATATAAAATCCAAATGTTTGCACTTGGTTTGTTTTAGTGGTTTTAATTATAGTGTAAAGAATGGAAAATGAATTCAGATTTTTGATCTCTCCTACAACTTTGTTTATTTTTTACTTTGAATTTCCTTCACCAGCTTTCTTTGTACCCCCTCCTGATCTATTGAGCAATTAACACTTTTTTTGTAGAGTATTTGCCACTCTACATCCTTTTTGAAATTGAATTGAATTGAATTGAATACCTTTATTGTCATTCAGACCTTTCGGTCTGAACGAAATTTCGTGCCTGCAGTCATACATATATAAAAATAACAATACAATACCATACAATAAACACAAAATTAACATCCACCACAGTGAGTTCACCAAACACCTCCTCACTGTGGTGGAAGGCAAAAGTCTTAGGGTCTCTGTCTTTTCTCCCCTCCTTATTCTCCCTCTGCGCTGAGGGGATCCAGGCCGCTGACGCCGGAACACCGGGTAATGGCCGAAATGGTAAAATATGAACTATATTTGAAGGTGTAAAGTGACATGAAGTCTTTTCCCCCCTCAAACATTTTGCTACTCTGATAAGACTAGTTGAAAATGTAAAACAAAACTCATCCTAAGTTATCAGCCTTCAAATTTTCAGACCTTTGGCTTGAGAGTACCATCATGTCTTTGACTGTTTGCATTCTTAATTCCCATTTCTGTCAGGATATTATCACCTTGTTCAACATAGTGGTATTAAATCCTTGGTCTGTTTGTTCTGAAATGTATTTGCTGTTTTTAAGATTGCTCTGAAAGAATTATAAAACCTATATTTGGATTTTTAAAAAAAGATTTTGCGTTCCAGCAGTTAAACAGATGTTGAAAAGTACTTTAACGGATCAAGCTGACACTTGTTGAGCCTGTTTCAATACATGGAATTAATATTACTTGCTCAATTGCCTGAGATGACGGACACATTTTTGGATGCAAAATTAATATATTAATGAGTAAAGTTTAATCTTCTTTAAATGCCTCTGATGCCTTTCACGTTTGTACTGTGTGTTCTTTGTCAGTGTTTTGGAACAACATAAGTTGACAAAAGAACAGTGGGAAGACAGGATACAGACATGGCATGAAGAACATCGAGGAATGCTGAGGTAATGTTCTTTGCATATGTTTTTTGGCCAAGCTAAAGCTCTACATTTTTAACAACTTTGGACTTGTGTCATACAAAACGGCGCCCAAAACATGGCGACTCGTATGCTGTCTCAGTGTAATCTACTATTCTTGCTGTACTAGAGTATGATTGTGCCTGCAGTGCCTTCCATAATGTTTGGAACAAAGACCCATCATTTTTTTATTTGTCTCTGTACTCCACAATTTGAGATTTGTAATAGAAAAAATCACATGGTTAAAGTGCACATTGTCCGGTTTTATTAAAGGGTATTTTTATACATTTTGGTTTCACCAAGTAGAAATTACAGCAGTGTTTATACATAGTCTCCCCATTTCAGGGCACCAGAATGTTTGGGCCACATGGCTTCACAGGTGTTTGTAATTTCTCAGGTGTGTTTAATTGCCTCCTTAATGCAGGTATAAGAGAGCTCTCAGCACCTAATCTTTCCTCCAATCTTTCCATCACTTTTCGAATTTTTTATTGCTGTTTATCAACATGAGGACCAAAGAAGCCATTATGAGTCTGAGAAACAAGAATAAAACTGTTAGAGACATCAGTCAAACCTTAGGCTTACCAAAATCAATTGTTTGGACCATCATTAAGAACAAAGGGAGCACTGGCGAGCTTACTGATCGCAAAGGCCAAGGAAGACCTCCACAGCTGATGTCAGAAAAATTCTCTCTATGATAAAGAAAAATCCCCAAACACCTGTCCAACAGATCAGAAACACTCTTCAGGAGTCAGGTGTGGATTTGTCAATGGCCACTGTCCGCGGAAGACTTCATGAACATAAATATAGAGGCTACACTACAAGATGCAAACCACTGTAACCTGGCTATCCTAATTTTGCCAAGTTTGCCAAGAAGTACTTAAAAGAGCAACCACAGTTTTGGATAAAGGTCTTGTGGACAGATGAAATAAAGATTAACTTGTATCAGAGTGATGACAAGAGCAAAGTATGGAGGAGAAAAGGAACTGACCAAGATCCAAAGCATACCGCCTCATATGTGAAACACGGTGGTGGGGGTGTTTTGGCCTGGGAATGTACGGCTGCTGAAGGTACTGGCTCAATTATCTTCATTGATGATACAACTGCTGATTGTAGTAGCATAATTAATTCTGAAGTGTATAGACACATCTTATCTGCTCAAGTTCAAACAAATGCCTCAAAACTCACTGGCTGGTGGCTCATTCTACAGCAAGACAATGATCCAAAACAGACAGCTAAAGCAACCAATGAGTTTTTCATAGCTAAAAAATGGTCAATTCTTGAGTGGCCAAGTCAGTCACCTGATCTGAACCCAATTGAGCATGCCTTTAATATGCTGAAGAGAAAACTGAAGGGGACTAGCCCCCCAAACAAGCATAAGCTAAAGATGGCTACCATGCAGGCCTGGCAGAGCATCATCCGAGAAGACACCCAGCAACTGGTGATGCCCATGAATCACAGACTTCAAGCAGTAATTGCAAGCAAAGGATATGCAACAAAATACTAAACATGACTACTTTCTTTTACATAACATTGCTGTGTCCGAAACATTATTGTGCCCTGAAATGGGGGGACTGTGTATAAACACAGCTGTAATTTCTACATGGTGAAACCAAAATGTTTAAAATGACAATGTGCACTTTGACCACATGTGATTTTTTTTCTATTATAAATCTCAAATTGTGGACAGAGACAAATAAATAAATGATGGGTCTTTGTCCCAAACATTATGGAGGGCACTGTATGTATGCTAAGAATTTTACTGAACTGTATGCAAAAAAGAAATTTTCCTGTACCTAGTTGTTTGGTTTTCATTTGTTTCAATTGGAGTATGGAATATAATCCGTTGATCCATATTATGAAAACCTGACCTATAAGATATTTACTCTTGCTTTCTATTTGGAATATGCCATTTATACATTGCATTGAACTCTTTATGCAATGTTTGCATTTTTGCAATGTTTTGCATGTTATTCTGCAATAGCAACTACTACCGTACAACACTGTAAGATGAAATTAAATATAGGTGTATCATCTTTCTCTAATATCTAAATATTAGACTAAATATATTTCATCATCCCTCAAAAGAGGGATGCTTGCACTATGTTTATAAGATGGCCCATTATATAAGCCTGAAAGAATGATAACATATATAACATATATAACAATTACAGCACGGAAACAGGCCATCTCGGCCCTTCAAGTCCGTGCCGAACAACTTTTTTCCCTTAGTCCCACCTGCCTGCACTCATACCATAACCCTCCATACCCGCCTCATCCATATGCCTATCCAATTTATTTTTAAATGATACCAACGAACCTGTCGCCACCACTTCCACTGGAAGCTCATTCCACACCGCTACCACTCTCTGAGTAAAGAAGTTCCCCCTCATGTTACCCCTAAACCTCTGTCCCTTAATTCTAAAGTCATGTCCTCTTGTTTGAATCTTCCCTATTCTCAAAGGGAAAAGCTTGTCCACATCAACTCTTTTGTCTATCCCTCTCATCATTTTAAAGACCTCTATCAAGTCCCCCCTTAACCTTCTGCGCTCCAGAGAATAAAGACCTAATTTATTCAACCTATCTCTGTAACTTAGCTGTTGAAACCCAGGCAACATTCTAGTAAATCTCCTCTGTACCCTCTCTATTTTGTTGACATCCTTCCTATAATTGGGCAACCAAAATTGTACACCATACTCCAGATTTGGTCTCACCAATGCCTTGTATAATTTTAACATTACATCCCAGCTTCTATACTCAATGCTCTGATTTATAAAGGCTAGCATACCAAAAGCTTTCTTTACCACCCTATCTATATGAGATTCCACCTTCATGATGATCCAATTATTTAAATAAAAATGAAAAACTTTTAAATTAACAAATAGAAATTAAAAAAAATATGAATATGCTTAAGTGAAATGTTTAAGAGGTATTTTTGGATTCAGAAAAAGGCCAGTAACAGTAAAAGCCAGAAAATGTGTTATCTATTGAAGTGAACTAATGCACTGAGCAACATACTACCGAGAAGATGTAAAATGTGGGAGTCGGTAAATTAGTCCGATGGTGAGGTGGCTGAGTGGAACAAATTATTAAAAAGAAAACAAGGATATTAACTCAGGGTTTGAATTGAGTTTTTTTTTGGAGGACCATGAACAAAAAACATCATCACAGAATGAAGGGTGGGCAATTTAAAATTGAGATGCGTGGAAATTTCTTAAGGTAGTAAATCTGGAATTCTCAGTCACGGAGGGCTGAAGAGGCCAGATTATTTCAAATGGATATAGATGATGAAAAAAATTGGGGTTTATGTGGAACTGGCACAGAAGAAGAGTTAAAGATCTTGTAAATCATATTGAACTGGATTGAGGAACAGAATGGCCTAATCCTGCTCCTATTTTCTTGTGTTACTTAACACATTCTTCAATAAATACCCACCTGATCTATCCTTTAGCATTCACTTTGAGAACTAAAACAACCCTATCAAGATAGTCAAAATATTGGGAACTATGTCTATCATCAGATCACTTGGACTGAATTAATTAGGATTGCATCAACCCTATTAGTCAATTGATTATATTAATGGGTTATCTGTGCCATGCATAGTTTCCGGATTGACAGTATTATAGAACAATTTTAATTTTACAGGGAAGATTCAATGATGGAATATCTCAAGATTGCTCAAGATCTTGAAATGTATGGTGTGAATTATTTTGAAATCAAGAACAAAAAGGGAACAGAGTTGTGGCTTGGTGTTGATGCTCTTGGACTTAACATCTATGAACATGACGATAAGTAAGACCATAAATTTTTCAATAACGTGACAACATTGTTGCATCTGGAATAAATACAGGCACCCTGCATTTTATGCGCTTGAAAAGCCGCACAAAATTTAAAAATGCGCAAATTAAACACGTACGTGATTACGCAGCGGGCAGTGAATTTAGGCGTGTTATTCTGAAAATTCAAGTGCATAAACTAAGCTTTGGTATTAATGGAATAAGCATGTTATTTGAAAAATTCATAAATCAAACCTGTGCAAGGTGCCCGTTCATAGTTACATGTATTTTCTTTTACTGAAAATTTGGATGTAAGGTTAATAGCTTTTCTAAGTGGTTTGTACTGCACATATAATTTTAGCTGTCTTTTTATTTGATTACCTCTTCATCTTTTCCGATTAATGAGACTGCTGAGGACAGCTCTTCCCAGCCACCTTAATTCATGGATCCTTTCTATTGCCAAAGATCTATAGATGTTTGTTTGTAGAATTATATTATGAAACTTTGAATTGCATTGAAAAATAAATGTAAAAGACAGGCATGCATTTGAAGGAAATGGATATAAACATTGCTCTTAAATCCAAATGGTAACCTGGTGGAAAAAGATACTGAGGAATAAGACCTCTCTTCCACAGAGTAAAAGCAAGTCTGAATATGCTTTTGCTTTAATGTAATTTGTAATATTTTACTCAACAGATTGACACCAAAAATAGGATTTCCCTGGAGCGAAATAAGAAATATATCATTTAATGACAAAAAGTTTGTCATAAAACCTATTGATAAGAAGGCACCTGTAAGTGTTTATTATTTTTAATACTTGTTCTCTGAATCAAATATCAGTTAAATTCCTGGGTTTTTTTTATCAACAATGTCGGTATGTTCAACATTTTGGTATTGTTTTATGGCAAAGTAGGTAATATAACTTGGAATGGCTTCTGTGTTTTCCTCATTTGATCTGACTTTGGTTTGAGGATTAATACATCTAAGTAAGTAATTGTTTACGGAGCACAGAAATGAATGAACAAGTATACAGGGTGGCATGGTAGAGTTGCTGCTGCGCAGTGAATGGCTCAATTGTAATTGTGCATTATCTTTCTGCTGACTGGTTAGCATGCACCAAAACCTTTTCACTGTACCTCAGCACAAGTGACAATAAACTAAACGAAACAGAGGCCAGTGATTCAATTTTGTCTGTGCAGTTTGCTCATTCTACCTGTGAATTCGTGAGTTTCCTCTGGGTGCTCTGGTTTCTTCCCACATACCAAATAAGTTTTCTTTTGTAGGTTAATTGGCTTCTATTTTTTTTAATTGACACCCTACACACTGGAGGCAATGAGCATGTGGGGTAACATAAAACAAACATCGGTAGATGATCAGTGGTCAGCATGGACTCGGTAGGCCGATAGGTCTGTTTCCATGCTTATTCTCTAAACTAAATTTACTGCATTGCCTTTGGAAATTTAATCTGACTAGTTACACAGAGTAATATATTGTTCAGGCAAGAGATTGTGCCATGCCTTGACAATTTATAATGGGGTACAACCATGAAACTTTGCAACACTTTGAGGCCATTCAACCCATCATCTCCAAGCTGGTCAAAAACAGTCTATGTTGGTTAATCCCAATTTCATGCTTTTGGTTTGAACGGTTCTGCAAGTAGTTTCCAACTCAAAAGCACAAATCCAAGATTGGTCTAGGTCTATGCATCAGACCGTCCATTGCATCGTTTGACTTGAGTCCACTGGCAGAACAGTGATGCAAGTATATGAATTAAATGCAGATCTAGGTTCTGATTCGGGTCTACCCTTAATAAGCTTTTGCCTTTTTCTTATCAATTTCTATCACTGGCCTAAACCTATTTTAAAAGACTCTTCCTCAAAGTGATATGGAAAAGACTCGAGACTCTCAATTTCTTTTCACTCTATCTGTCTTAAATAAGTGACCTCTGATTTTTAGAGTGGCGCATGTTATAGTTGAACAGCATAGAAACAAGCCCTTCAGCCCTTTATTAAATACCCATCCATACTAATACCATTTACCACACTTGTTCTAGATTCTGAGAGGAAACGTTCCTCATTCACACACACCTACCCAGACTACTTGTGATCATGTTTCATTCAAGTCTCTTGCTCTTCTGAACTCAAGTAGCTACAAGCCTAGCCTGTTTAAGATAGCCAAGCCTATCCACTTTGCAGATGCTAGAAATCTGAAATCTTTTTTTTGATCTTCAGTTACTTTAGTAAATCTCCAGTTGCTTCCAGTTCAGCACGTATCCTTAAGCATACATTTTCATCTGGTACTATTACATCAGGGTGGGCTGCTGCACCAAAGACTACTCTATTCATTTGGATGATGTTGCTTACCATGGCACATTCAAAACTGAGATTGATACTTTTCTGATATTTAAAGCATCAACACATGGTGGTAGCTCTGTATAATGGTGCCGAGGTGGGAGATTGGTAATGATCTTAATGAAAGGTGGAACTACCATGAAGGGCAGAATGGCCTGTTCCTGTTTCTTATGTTCCTGTTATAGAGTCATATGGTGTGAAAACAGGCCCTTTGGCCCAACTTGTGTTCTAATAAGTTCCTCAGGGCAATGTCCAACCAATTCTGCTACTTTATCAATCCTCCTTTCTGGTGTAAAGTGAGAAGTGGGAATGCTTAATCACCAGCAAACTATGTTCAATTTCATTTTCAGCTTCTCCAGAAACAAAGTAGTCTTGTGCAGTTGTGAGATGATTAGTGGTGTAAATATTGTAGCATTGCTACTGCCAAAATACAGGTGGTAGGGACTTGGCAATTTATCATTGACCAGAAACTCAATTGAATCAGCCATACACTGGCTGCTAAAGCAGGTCAGAGACTCTGTATCATCTGTTTGACATGTATTTTTCCCCTTGACACTCTAACCTTTTCATGATTTACAAGGCATGTGCAGTCTGTGAGGGAATACTTGCCTGGATAAATGCATCTCCACCTCTTAACTTCCAGGACACACCAGCCAGCCTCTGTGACTGGCACTCCATACATTTATTCCAACAGTAAATTCTTCCCCTGCCAATGCACCAAGTTTGCAGTGGTACATCTATGTAGTGCACTGCATTTCTTACGTTTGTTGAAGTATAGTCCACGGCAAAATGGAAATATAATTTAAGTATTGTGGTTTTTCTGTTTTATGATTTAAGATACTGATATTTTTTTTTTAATTACTTTTTTTATTTAGGATTTTGTATTTTATGCTCCACGTCTGCGGATCAACAAACGAATTCTAGCACTTTGTATGGGGAATCATGAGCTCTACATGCGAAGGAGGAAACCTGACACCATTGAAGTACAACAGATGAAGGCACAAGCCAGAGAGGAGAAACATCAGAAGCAGTTAGAAAGGTAAATGGAATCAGCCAGCTTTACTGCACTGGTTGGATTCTTGTCTAATCTTTCATCTCAAACATTGAATAAAAACTTAGAAAACTTGGAATTCAAATAGGCACAGGCACCTCGTGTTTTATGCATGTTTGATTTCTGCATTTTTGAAATAACGCTCTTGTTTAATACCAAAAACTAATTTATGTACTGTATTTTTGAAATGTGCTCATATTTGCACCCTGTTTAAATATATGTTGAATTTATGCATTTTTGAATTCCACGCTGCTTTTGAGGAATGTAACACCTGCATAAAACGCAAGGTGCCTGTAATTTGACCCAGCATTCAAAATGCAATCAGTCATAATATAGTGGTGATGTTACTGGATGAGTAATACAGAGAAATAGATTAACGACCCAGAGGCATAACTTGGGTTCTGTTGATTACAGATTTAATTATGAACCCAATGTCGGATAAGATGACCATGAGACTATCAGATTGTTGTATCTGGTTCACTGCTTTATTTTGGAAAAGAGAGTTTGCTGCTATTACCAGGCGTTTATTCCCTTTATCATATGTCTGTACACAGTGAATGGCTCGATTGTGATCATGTATTATCTTTCCGCTGACTGGTTAGCATGCTTTTCACTGTACGTGACAATAAACTAAACTAGGTGTAACTCTAGAAGATTCTGGTTGTCTCTGAACTGCTTTACCAAGCCACTGGGATGGATAAACACACAAGAAATTCAAGGTGGCAATTCACAATTGCTACACCTGGCAATTAATTGTTAGCCTTGCCACTGACATCCACATCATGAAAACCATTTCACCCCCTATGTTTGTAGTGGGCACTTTGGCACCAAGTTATTATCCAATAGCACTTGTCATGTACAGTTGTTTGTGCTTGCAAAGGGGATGGCCTGATTGAACTGAATCTGACCATATAATATGGTGGGAGATCACGGATATGGCTACAGAATTTGATGCTGGAAGTGAATTTGAGGCCGGGGAATCGTGCCTTTTAAATATTTTCATGGGAGAAATGCGTAAAATAGGATACAAGTACTAGAAAGTTAAAATTACAG
This sequence comes from Raja brachyura, assembly GCA_963514005.1. The sequence goes on from OY740786.1 coordinate 67,007,382, forward strand.
TGAGTGAAACTTAGAACGAAAAATATTTCTCAAGCAATCAAAACATTGCAGAATTTGGAGAATGAATACCTTGAAGTCAATATTCTTGAGGGCAGGATATTGTGTCTGACATTTGGCCATTCGTTGGCTACAGTACAAAATGTAGATGCAATCTGCTACTTGTTTTGGGCTTCTGCATTAAGTATTTTTTCCACTTCATCTTTTCATTCACTTCTGATGTTTTCAGACAAAAGCATCTTCTTGATACTTCCTCCCTGGCTTGTATAGAAATCGAAGACTTGAACTGAAGCCCATAAGACGTCCTGACCCAAACTTTGGAATTCTACAGCTGTTTGTCTGTGTTGGGGATTTCAACATCTTAAATGTAATGCCTAATTCCTCCCGCCGCTCAGCTTTAACTTTGTTTTATTTATTCATAATAAATGACTACATCCGTCATAAATGAAATACTTGCATAGTTTAGTCCAACACCTCTATTCATTATTTCTGGTGAAGGAAACGTCATAAAATTTTCTTGTGTAGACACCGAACAACTGGGGTGGCACAGTGGTTGTTGCCTTACAGCAGCAGAGATCTGGGTTAAATCCTGACTACGGGTGCTGTTTATATGAAGTTTGTATGTTCTCCCTGTGACTGCGTGGGTTTTTTTCCAGGTGCTCTGGTTTCTTCTCGCATTCCAAAGACCTACATGTTTGTAGGTTAATTGGCATCTGGAAATTGGCCCTAGTGTGTAGGATAGTGCTGGTGTATGGATTGATCACTGGTCTGTGTGGACTCGGTGGGGCGAAGGGCCTGTTGTCATGCTGTATCTCTAAAGTTGAAAATATTTTCTGATGTTCAGCTCATGCTACCTTTTTAAAGCCTTTCTTGGATCAATATTTTGAACAGTTCAAACGTGGTGCGTTGAATTAAAGTGAAGTTCCACTTTTCAGCCAAATATTTATGGTAGTTTCACTGTCTGACTTTGAAACGGTTCTTAGTTTACTGAAACTTCTAATGTCATCACTCTCCACTCCTCCTTTAACACCACCATGCTGTGGTGTTAACAAAATATAACATTATTTTAATCTCAAGTTGGGATCAATCTCTGTTTTTCATTGCATCATCTGCACTGCACGCATATTTTTTTTTTTAACCTAATTCATTCACTATGACCAAATAACTCATCAGCCTTTGATAAATGACTTAAAGGATCAAAATGTCAAAATATTTTAAATTTATCAATTTTGTTTTTAAAAGGGCACAATTGGAAAATGAGAAAAAGAAGAGAGAACTGGCAGAAAAGGAAAAAGAGAGGATAGAACATGAAAAGGAAGAGCTTATGGAAAGACTTAGACAAATTGAAGAACAGACTTTAAAGGCCCAGAAAGGTAATGGCTTCAGGATATATGTGTGTGGTCTTGTACCTCAAAACTTTTTGGGTCTATGTTTTAGACTATCCTGTGATCTTGGGGGTGTGTAATCCTTACGATGGGGGCAGTATGGACCTTCAGTAGGACAGGGTGATGATGAAAAGGGTGGGATAGGAACAATAACACACTCATCTGTTTAGTGAGACGTTGGTGTGATCCAGGTAGCTGATTAAGGATGTTGTGACCACTTTGTTGGTAAAAGTGAGAGCAGCATTCAAAAGTGCTTTTGATTGGGAAATTGGTGTTGATGTTCGTGTTCTGGAGAATTTCAAGACTCAAGGATCAAGCGTTTATTGTCATGTTTCCCAGATAGGATAATGAAATTCTTGCTTTGCTTTAACACAACAGAATATAGCAGCCATAAATAAATAAAGAACAGAACATATCAGTGTGACCATATACCAATAAACATATGAATACACACACACACACGCACACACACACACATAAGTAAACAGATAAAGTGCAATGGGCTATTAATGATCAGAGTTTTGTTTGAGTTTAATAGCCTGATGGCTGTGGGGAAGAGCTATTCCTGAACCTAGATGTTGCCGATTTCAGGCTCCTGTACCTTCTACCTGAAGGCAGCGGGGAGATGAGTGAGTGACCAGGATGGTGTGGATCCTTGATGCTGGCAGCCTTTTTGAGGCTTTAATTGCTGCTTGTAGGCAAGAAGAAGCAGCACCGTGGTATGGTCGGATTTACCGAAGCGAGGGCGAGGGATAGAGCGATAGGTATCCTTGATGGTGGTATAGCAGTGGTCAAGGGTGTTTGGTGCAGCAGGAGACATGTTGGTGGAAGTTAGGGAGTGATTTCTTGATGTTTGCTTTGTTGAAGTCCCCAGCTTTGGTGGTAAATGCCTCTGGGTAAGACGACTGGTGTTTGTTGACCACGGCGTACAGCTTCTCCAGTGCCAGACGGTCGTCTGCTTGGGGTGGGATGTAGACCGCGGTCGGGGTGATGGAGGTGAACTCCCTCAGAAGGTAGAAGGGGTGGCACTTCACCACCAGATGTTCGAGGTGTGGAGAGCAAGTGTTGGATAGGACTGCCACGTCCTTGCAGCATGCAGAGTTGACCACGAGGCAGACGCCCCCTCCTCTCCCTTTCCCAGATGCCTGCGTACGGTCCATACGGTGGATGGAGAACCCCTCAGGCTGGACTGCTGAGTCTGGGGAGCTGGGGGTGAGCCATGTCTCTGTGAAACAGAACACAGAGCATTCCCTCAGCTCCCTTTGATAAAGCAGCCTTGCCCTTAAGTCCTTAAGAATTTTGGAGGTGAAGTAATTGACTGTATTGATAAAGTAACATTTGAACTAGAAGGGAATTGAAAGTGTAAGGAGAAAGTGGATCAGCTATGTGGATTGGCCTACAGCTCATGTTTCTTGTGTTCCTGTACCTTTTGAAAACTATACAAATGATTCCCATAAAAGGAAATGGGACTTAAATTAAATGTACCAAAGACTACAAGTTTTGTTTTAATTAACACTGCTAAAGTAAAATTCAAGTAATTGATTTAACCAATTATCAACAGCTGGGCATTGCAGAAACAAGTCAAAATCCATGCAAAGTGTATATATAGAATGGAAATCTCCATTTGAAACAACTAAACTCAACATTAGAGCATTTGGATGCTCTACCACATTTATTGTTGGAAGCATTCAAATTATGATTTTATTTTTAGAAAACTACTTCACTTGCATAATTTCTGTTCAGGTCAGATTCCATTGTTTAGCCCTTTTCAATTCAGTGTTGACCTCTTTTTTTGCGGGTGAAATTGGCAACCAGCTCTGTGGGGTGTGATTTTATGTGGTATAACGGGCCCATTTTGTCTTAAAATAATATTTATATGCATGAAAATACGATCAAGAACTTTTTGGACCTTTTCAAGAATAGAAATGAGAATTGTTTTGTTTCACTAGAACTAGAAGATCAAACCCGGCGAGCTTTAGAACTTGAGCAAGAGAGAAAAAGAGCTAAAGAGGAGGCTGAGAGACTAGAGAAAGAGCGTCGTAATGCAGAAGAAGCAAAAGCTGCCTTGGCCAAACAGGCTGAAGATCAGATGAAGAATCAAGAGCAATTGGTAAGAGTCATTCTTCCAATGATAAATTAACTGGACAGCTGCATGAGCTGCGACAAGGAAAAAACAAGTCATACAGCTTGGAAAAGGGCTCTTTGGCTCGACACGTCCATTCAGATCAAGATGTCCTATCTAAGCTAGTCCCACTTTCCCACATTTGCACTGTCTCCCTCAACCTTTCCTATCCTTGTACCTGTCCAAATGTATTTGATTGTACCTGCCTCCACTACTACCTCTGGCAGTTTATTATTCCATATATTCATCATCCTGTGTGGGGAAAAAGTTGTCCCATGCGTTGACCTTTTTGCCTGAAAACTATATGCTCCAGTTCTTGATTTACTCTGGAAGGGGGAGAGGGGAAAGACTGAGCATTCACACTGTCCTTCTCCCTCATGATTTATACACCTCTACTAGAAATCCCCGCCCCCCCCCCCCCCCGGCCTCCTGTGCTCCAAACCATAGCGTGCCCAACCTCTTCCCTATAGCACAGACCCTCGACTCTTGGCACCATTCTCCTAAATCCCCCCCCCCTTTACTCTCTTTCCAGCTTAATGACATTCGACATTCCTACAGCTGGATGGCCAAAACTGAGCATGACACGATGATGGTAGAAAACGATAAAATATTTTTGCTTTTGAAAACCGGGTCTTTAGTAGAGTATAATTAGCAAGCAGTTGGGAGAAAATCTGTCTCCTCTTAAGTTTCTTGTATCATTTGGACTTCATTTTATAATTTTCTACAAACTAACACACGAGTATCAAATTTTCCCGAACTTGACGCCAAAAATATTCAGAATGTATGTTCTAACCATTTGTGCCAAATTGGCAGTCTGTGTCCAATAGAAAAGGTTCTCCAATCCCTTTACCTAATTGGGTAAATCTTTGAATATTTCTTATTCAAGTACTACTTAATTTAACGTCTGATGACATCTATCCTGATCAGTTTATACATTTCTAAATGTTTATTATGGGGGAATAAGTTATGGATGCTACTTAGCGTTCATTTTAATTTGTATATGCCTAGTGGTTGACTTTGAGCCCAGAAAGAATTGCAGAGTTCTGATGGTGTACAAATTGCAGTAACTTTGAGTAAGCATATCTTCTTCCTTTTTTAGGCAGCTGAACTTGCTGAATTCACTGCCAAAATTGCACTACTGGAGGATGCCAAGAAGAAGAAGGAAGTAGAGGCCACTGAATGGCAGCATAAAGTAACTAATTCAACTATTTTAACTATTGAATCCCAAGTATATGGAGATGCATTTTTTTAATGGGGATGGACGCTGTTAGATTTAAATAATATTGGTTTCAAATTAATTGCTTCTTTTTCTACCAAAACAGCTGTAGAAAGATTTTAGACATTTATTAGATTGATCTTCGTCATAATTACATTTGCAAAGTGAGTGAGGAATATATGACTTTTTTGTGGGGAATATACTTGTGTTTTTCCTAACTCTAGGCAGTCACAGCTCAGGAAGATTTGGAAAAAACTAAGGAGGAGTTGAAGATTGTGATGACAGCTCCTCCTCCTCCTCCACCTCCTCCATTTGTGATTCCACAAGCTGAGAACGAGCATGATGATGAACAGGATGAGAACAATGCTGAAGCCAGTGCTGAACTCTTATCAGAAGGAGTAACAAACCACCGCAGTGAGGAGGAGCGCATCACTGAAACACAGAAGAATGAACGTGTAAAGAAACAACTGCAGGTGAGCTATACAGGATATTAATTATTCCAAATGTGAAACCTTATTGGGATTTCATATTCACAAGAATGCCCACTATGTAATAAGGTTAACAAAACATTACCAAGTGTTAAATAAATATTTAATTCACCAATTTTAAATGTGTAACTTGCATTTATAATTTGCTTAACCTAATATTACAATCAAACATATTTTCCTCATATCAAACATCTGACTATTTTTAGATTCTGCTCTTATTTCTTGGCACATTTATTCTTGCTTACATCCAGGACACTTTAACTGCAACATAATTTATCTTCAAATATGAGAGAGGAATTTATAGACCTATTAATTCATCCATTAATAAGAATAATAATCGAAGGCTGAGAAGTCAAACAATATTGACTCATATGAACTGTGATTTATTTTCTATTTGCTTGGTTGGCTTGACTGTGGTAATGGAATATTTTCTCCTCCTTGTCAAACTAAAATTAGCTTTGTTGTCATGGGAGGATTTGATAGCATTAAGCATCCTGGGCATTTGCTAACCTCAGTGATGTCTGGATCTCTTGTCTCCTTTGTACTTTTTAATATAAGGGATTTGAATATTTCCTGTTCTAAACTGACTAATTTGGAAGAAAGAGTCGCATGTGAGTTTATTTCCTGACCAATTTCTTAATAAAAAAACATGAAACATTTAATGCATCTGAATCTTCTTAAATTCAAAAATGTACACAGTATGCAAGATATTCTAGATTTTGTTTGTTTGCTTTCACCTTGGGCTATTAACTTTTATTATCATTTACTTTAAAATAAATTCCATCTACTTACTCTTCCTGCTCTGTACCTAGTCTGTATTTCTAACTTGCTAGCTCCAAAGATCTGAAATACTGTTTTACACTTCGCAGATACTGCTTGATCTACTGTATTTTCAGTTTTTATTTTTGGGTGTATGTTTTACTTGTTTCCTTTCTGATGTATCTTAATTTCAAGTGTAACTGTTTGTAACTTTGTGAAATAGTAAGTCTGTTTAACTCTGCAAGTAGCCACTGAGGAATTGTATTCACTTGCTGCAGGATTTTTAGCAGATGGGGAAATGTAAAGACAGTAGCTGTTGAAGCTCATATAAGCAGAGAAAAATTGTCACATTGGGCATGAGTATGTGCTTTTGTGCTGTTTGACAATAGACAATAGGTGCAGGGGTAGGCTATTCGGCCCTTCGAGCCAGCACCACCATTCACTGTGATCATGGCTGATCATCCACATTCAGTACCCCATTCCTGCCCTCACCATATCCCCTGACTCCGCTATCTTTAAGAGCTCTATCTAACTCTCTTGAAATCATCCAGAGAATTGGCAATTACAAATTGGAGAGGGAGTCTAACAAGTACAGTGTCATTTGATTGTTCAGTTGGAAGAGTGGTCAGTTATCTAAAGTGGTGACCAACGTGTATGTAGACCAATTTGCAGATGGAGCACTGATTTATGATTTTAATGAGTTACTGCCAATGGAATTGCAACAAGAAGCCCTTTTGATTTTCTTTATGGGAGTGATGGAGCTCTTAAGAAATCAGCAAGGGGAGGGGGTGGGGGGTTTCCCCACACATTTAGTTTTTATCAAACTATGCTCTCATGGAGAAATTTGTATCATTTTCGAAATCTTTTTTGTTAAAAGCTGTACCCAGAAGATGTCTCTATCGAACAATCATTGAACCTAAGTAAATTAACACTTTGACAAATCCCTGCCATGAATCAGCTATCTATATTTTTATGTTGCTCCATTGATGAAAGTTAAATTATCTACTTTTTAAGTATATTTTAGTTTTCTGAATATAATTTGCAAAATGACAAAATACCCTGCACCATTATTTATCTACGTAAGGCCGAAACAAATCCAAGCACTTGATTTCCATGGTTTCCATCTCGATCACCACAGCATCACTCCACATTGAACCAGAACCTAAATGCCAGCAACAGGCTTGCACCAAATACAAACTCCTTTTTCTGGATTTCTTGATATTGATTTCCTACTATATGTAATCCCAATATAAAACAGAGACTCTGTGTGATATAATAGGGCCATAGGACCAATACCTTCCTGCCCACCGCTGCTTAAAACTGAAGCTATCGCTGTTTAATATTCCTGACATTTACAAACCTTCAAGCTATTAAAAAACGATTAAATAAAATGTTAAATATTTGCATTTATTTAAAAACATTGAAGCAAACTCAATCGCAATTGAATGTTTAATATTTTCCCTTGGCCTTTATCAACTATCTCCTTCCATCCAAATGAATGAAATTTCTATTTCTGCAACAGGTCTAATTTAACTCGTATTAAGCAAACAGTTACCCCTGGGGAAGTCGTGGGAAGTTGGCAGTGGCAGCGTGCATATTTTTTGCAGTCTGAGCACATTTGGGGAATTGCCAGTAGAGCTCAACCAACAAATATGGGACTTCACATTTTCATGGGAATCGTGAACCTGGTGACACACATTGGAAACTACAAGCAGTTCTGTAGAGCTACTACAATTTCTTGGCAAGCATCAACCCAAAGTGCCATAATTAATTTATGTGGATTCCCAGCTTCCCTATCACATGTCTATTACAAATAACACAGGCTTCCTATCCCTCAGTAATAGAGGTCTTGTCACCTCTGCCTTGCATAGGGGATATGATGAGAAGGCAGGAACGGGTAACTGAATGTGATGATCAGCCATGATCACAGTGAATGGCGGTACTGACTCGAAGGGCCAAATGGCCTACTCCTGCACCTATTGTCTACTGTCAAACAGCACAAAAGCACATACTAATGCCCAATGTGACAATTTTTCTGTACAGGTTCTGGCCATTGGGACCCAAATCATTCCCTATAGAATATCTAACCTTTGACCTACTAGTCTAGTTGATGGTAGGTGGTGCACCACAATCTATTTGGAGATAGTGCAGCTTGATAAGTGTATCTCACTGCAAACTTGCAACCTCATTTGAACTGTGTTGACATGTTTGGCTTTTATCCTTTTCTGAAAAGGAAATTCTGAGCTCTTGTCTATATAATCACACAACAAATTTACAGCTTTACAATTACACTGATTATTTTTTGAAGGAATTGCACAATTAAGTTCATGCCTTGCTTTTACCCCCATCACCCATTACATTCAAATTTCTATGTAATTTTTTTTTAAACCCTAATTTTGGGTCGTTTATGTCTACATTCGTGACAATTCTCCAAAAACAAAGTCCTTTGATATGGATGTTCCTGAGGATAGACAATTTAGAGATTTGGAGTACATTTTCTTCTAACTATTTGGCACAGTCTGGATGATGGTACTCCCAGATGATGATCCTTCAGCAAAGAATCCGAAGTAGACATTTATTTTCTCTACAAGCTTCAAAAATATTTGTTTTTGTTCATGTAATTTAATATTAAACGGCATCTAGTTTTTTGAAAAGCCATTTAATTCATTTATGTTTAATAGGCATTAAGTTCCGAATTGGCCCATGCACGGGATGAGACGAAGAAGACTGTGAATGATGTCATCCATGCTGAGAATGTTAAGGCAGGTCGTGACAAATACAAGACCCTTCGACAGATACGGCAAGGCAACACAAAACAGCGCATTGATGAGTTTGAAGCTATGTGAGAGTGCAGTTACTTTAATGTTCTTTAAAACAGCTGAACAACTACCAGAGGAACAAGTGGCATTCTAGAACTATAGCATTAATATACCTTGCCAAAGTATTGTATCTATTAGGCTCGTGGGAGTTGGATGTACATTTTTTTTAAGGTCGTTGGTAACTACCCTTCATGCATTTTGCAGCACAACAATTAACTGCTCTTAACCGGAGTTATTCAGAAAATACTGTTGCTTTTGTTGAACAGGCATGTTTAATTTCAGTAAAATGCATGTGTGAAGTTGGCTTATCTTTGTAGCTTTTCTTAAAGTTGTATAAAGTTAGTATAACTATTTAGCATTTAAGCAATCAGCCTTAAATGGCAAAGCCTGCACAATTCAGGTCTAAATTTCAGTGGCCGAAATGTAATATCACCTGCATACAGTAAAATATCAAACTGAATATCTTTAAGGTTGGCGTTTCATGTCTTATCATCATAGATGGTTTTCTTTGCCTACCTGTTCACAAAGACTTAAATGATAGACTAGCTGGAAACTATTCCATCAAGACGGCAAGTAATATAGTCCTAAGGCTTTGCTTACATAAATCAAATTTAGCGCAGCATCCATTTGTGAACAATTCTCAATGTTGAGCCTTTCTGTCGGGGGAGCATATGAAAACATCAATCCCAAGGTGGGGACAGTATACTACCTCAATTATACACATGATGAATGGCCAGTTAAACACCCTCTCAATATGTGTAAAAATGTATACAAGGTACCATTTATTTTGTAATTGCATATTTGGTAGTTATTATCCTAAATTTCTGAAATGCTGGTAAGGCCACAACATATTGAGTGGCCTAATCAGTACATTATATATACATAAACAAAAAAGCTGGGGAAACTCAGCGGGCGAGGCAGCATCTATGGAGCGAAGGAATAGGCAACGTTTTGGGTCAAGACCGTCAGCTTTTTTTGTCTACCATCAATTTTTCCAGCATCTGCAGTTCTTTCTTAAATGTTATATATACATAAATTGGCATGGAGGTTTTTGTATTAATTTAATAATTCTGTGGTACCCAGGAGGCTTTCTCCACAAATATGTATGTGCACACATTTCAGGTGAATGGTATTTAGGAGACGAGATAACTTGCATGATAAACCCTGTAATGGGTAAATTACATCAGGACATTGAATGGAATTTTGACTTTTGGTCTTAAACTTTCCACATTTCCTGAATAACCAAATTCACTGCAATAAACTGCATTCTGATTTGTTGCCCTTGCTTCCTCTGTGGTTGGTTCAGCTAAATTCTTGTTGGTATTATGCATCATAAATCAGCATCCAATATCTGTAATGATGGTTTATTTAAATTGTCATTTATAGTTGAGCATTTAACATGCCTGATATGCTAAAAATAATGAGCAATTCTGTTGCGCTCTTTGTGGCTTTAATTGCAGGTAACGTTCTGATTTGCATCATGAGTAAACATCTAGTTTTTTGTAATTGCAGATTTTATTTTGAGGGACAAAAGGCAATTTTTGACTGGATCATGAATGTTGTGCATGTGCTTAAAATATTGCTTTTTGAGAAGTATTTCTACTTGCAGTGCAGTAATACATACTTTAGTGTAAGTTTCCATGCATTAAAACAGTATGAGCATTAGTATTCTTATACTGAGCAAGAGGTTTGCTAGAGCAAGTTGAAATACTGAGCTTCCAGTGGATTTTTCTTGAAATGTGCGCACTAACATTGATGCATCAATATATTGGTATAATTGTTGGATAATACGAGTTGCATTTTCAGTTTAAGCTAAAAAATTGTTTACAATGTTCTATTTATAAAATTGTGCAACTCTTTGATCATACAAGAAAAGATTTCCAATGTACAGTGACTTAAAGGCTAAAATTGCGCTCACTAGCAATATAAAACACCAGTTGATATAAAATGTGTTTGTTCTAAAATCAACTTTACAAATGCTTTTTCCTGGCATCGTGTACTGTGTTGTACAACTGAGCATAATTATTTTGAACAACATTCATTGGTTAACAATAAAATTGTAAACTCAGGTCTTGTTCCTGTATTTCTATATCTCAGCAATTGTACAGGTTCAGAGATGAAAAGATTTGGAGTAAGTCAATAATCTTTGCTGTGGTGTCACTTTTGGCACAGTAAAAGAAATATGCAGGGGGGATGCAAATGACCTTCAAACACAAATGTGATTTGGACCTTGCTTGCCTCTGGTGGAAACATAATGAAACTGGGAGAGGACATAGATTTTACACAGTTAAATGGAAAGTGCAGAGAATTGGAGTTGAATAGAAATCTGCAAGAGCTGGTGTGGACTTAATGGCTTGAATTCTTTCCCGATGTCTTGATAATTCTATACCTACAAAATTGATTTGTTGGGCTGTAGCTATAAATTATAATCAAGATCATTGGGCGCAGCACTCAGTCCACTGTACAATCATCTAGTCAATTTATTATGATTATTTTTAAACATTTTGGAGCAATAAATACAATTTGATCCTATTGGCACAATTTAAAGGGAGGCATACCAGCTTGAATGTCTGCTCACTAAACTCCCCTAATAAATCAAGATTGATTGTGTCGGAGTTCAAATTCACTCTAGTAAAACACCTCTTGCCCAATGTCCCTTTCATTACTCTAAAGGGCCTGTCCCACTTGGGTGTTATTTGCACGTCATTTATGCGTCACGATGCGTGGTGATGTAGGCAGTGACGCGCCCCAGGATTTTGGGATGCTCAAAATCCTCGTGCGCCACCTGCGTGACTCGCAAATGACGCCCAAGTGGGACAGGCCCTTAAGGATCCCCTGAAGCACTTTGAACTGATATAGGGAGCACCATAGACTTTCAAACAGCAAACTAATTATAATCTAATCTGTTTATGATGTTGGTTAAAAGATAATTGCCTTAGTGTTAAGTTACAATTACAGATGTTAAAAGGGTTCCATATATACTTGAACATTTGCTTTATGGAGGATGATATGCTTTAACTGAAACCTGTCCCAGTATCAACTCTTGTGTACAATTTTTGATTCTGAGTTCTGGGTTCAAGTTCCATCGCTTAAAGTTAGTACTGAACCATTGCATTAGTTCTTTATTTCAAGATGCATACATTTAAGCATGAACTCAAGAAATGTTGAGCATGTGCTCATTCTGGAGCAGAAATACATAAGAAAAAGTGATCTTAAAAATCGAAGGAGCAATTTTGTTGAATTCATTTATTGCATAAAAACAAATCTGTATAAATTATTAAAAGTCATGTATTTGCATGCAAGTGGTTTTGTCTGGATTACATTATATTTTAACAATGCACAAAGCACAACGTAGTACACTTGCAGTGTCCAACTCAAAGCCAGTAAATAGTTCAAGTTAATTTATTATGTCCGACGTTTAATTATTAGAAATTCAAAATTTGTTTTGCTGAAAGGCTTCTTTGCTCAACTTCTAGATTGTAAACATTTTGAAAGAAAAAAAATCTCAATAGCCAAGCATTTGCATGCATAATGCAAACACGCTAGATCAAATAGTATGTCTTTCATTTGTTTTTGAGATTATAACCTTAATGAGGCCAAGCAAAAGGTGTTTGACTACATGATTTGTGGAACATGATTTCTCATAATTCATTAATGGCTGTTTGCAAATGTTGGATTTGTCCTACCATTCCACTTTATCAAATTACTTCCCTTCATTAGCACATCTAAATTCAACTTCCAGCCTATTACCTTACATGTAGTCCCCATGGCAGTGGAGATGTAGCAGTGAATTTACGCTCACAGTTGCTACAAATAACAACATAATATTTATTTTCAGAAATGTTGATTTGGTCTGGGCATGAAATGACTCTGAATCTCTCCTCCACCCCGTTCCCTCTTTCCCTTTAATTGGTAGTCACTGGTGCTAAGAGTTTATATTGGTGTCAGCCCCAATTTGTTTCCCTGGAGGATGAGTTGAACCCAAGGCCTTGGCTGACTACTGTACCAACCTTTAAGTCTTAAATCCAGTCTGAATGTTGCTGTAAATTCCAAAGTTTTATCTTTGAATAAACTTTCATATCCCCAATTTTAATTTTTTTATTTAATCAACACGTCATTGAAGTCATGAGGTCAAACTCAAAGCAATTTGCAGTAATTAGTAAATTTAGGGCACGAGAGAACGCCCTTATTTATGAAGAATAGGATCATGGACAGTACAGAATGAGATTAGAATCTGGAGTCATTTTACCAGCTATAATGAGGCCTAGGTTCAAGGTCTGTATGAATCACTGTATTGTCAATCTGCACAAGGAAAGACTAAGTCAATAAGGCACAACAGGAGCACAATGTTACTACTGCTTGTGCAGGTATCTTGTAGCTTCAGTGACATGGGTTCAATTGTAATTCCCCAGTGATGCACATTTGCTTTCTGACCACCGGGTTTCCACAAGCACTCCAGTCTCCTCAATTCTGTTAACCCAGACTGCTCCCTTCCCCCCCCCCCCCCCCTCTCCCTCAGCCCTCGGGCCCTGACATTCCTTCTCCATCTCCCCTCCCCCCCCCCCCCCAAGTCGCACTAGCTTCTCATTTTCACACCAGAAACAGCTTACAATGGCTTGCTTCCCTTATCACCCATACTTTTTTGCATATCTTTCACTCATTGTTCTTGCTTTATCTCTCCATATCACTGTTTATATCTCTCGTTTCCCTGATCCCTGACCAGTCTGAAGAAGGGTCTCGACCCGAAACGTCGCCTATCTCCTTCGCTCCTCAGATGCTGCTGCACCCGCTGAGTTTCTCCAGCTTTTTGTGTAACCCTCGATTCTCCAGCATCTGCAGTTCCTTCTTTAACTCCTCAAAGTGTTGGTTGTTTGATAATTTACAATAGCCAATTAATCCATCATTATGATTGCAGCACACATCACACCCGAGGAAGACATTTGGTTAGTACTGGAGACGCTGCATGCTGTGGTCAATAACCACCAGATGGCGTACCCTCATGCATTCTGAATCGTAGCTAGAGACTTCAACAGAAAATTCAAAGTGACTTCAAAACTACCACCAGCACATTTCTGTAGCACGAAGATCAAATGCTCTGTACCACTTCTGCTTCATTTCAGTATTTGGAAAATCAGACCACTTGGTTGCGCAAATATTTATTACATATAAACAATGACTTGGCAAATGACCCGAAGGGAGATGCACAGTTGTTGCCCATTTCATTAGGAATTTGTTTTATGTTATTCCCTAACCAGAAGCTTTGTTTGAACCAGGTCCACAATCTACTAATGGGCAGATCTTAAGGAATTCACTGCTACTATCATGCGTTCAGTTCATTGACAGGTATCAAATTTACCCTTTTACAGAATCAAACATCTATGAATGGACCTAATTCTGAAAGTAATCTAAAGCTAGTCTGATCTGCTTCGCTATATTCAGGGGAACATCAACGGAGGCTCTATTTTCACCTCAAAATGATGAAAAATGAGTCTGCAACTGAATTATTAAAATTGAGTACTTAATTAGTCTGACTTGAAGTTAAAAAATAAACCATCTGTAAAAACGTATTACCAAAAAAAAAATTCTCTTACATGTCACTGCATACTGGGGCTTGTGGCAACCGCATAGTTACCAAGTACATAATACGCAGAATTAAAGCCGAATCTTTACAAATGACCCATTGGAAAACAATCCAATGACCTGAAATTCAAGTAGCTAAATCTATTGTAGACACGAAATGTTGGAGTAACTCAGTGAGTCAAGCAGCATCTCTGGAGAGAAGGAATGGGTGACTTTTCGGGCTGAGACCCGTCTTCGGTGCTTTGGATGACGTCTCAACCCGAAACGTCACGCATTCCTTCTCTTCAGAGATGACTCGCTGAGTTACTCCAGCATCTGCAGTTCTAACCATGCTGATTTAAACCAGCATCTGCAGTTCTTTCCTACACAGCTAAATCTATTGGTCTACTCTGCAATTCTGCTCCAGTAGCTAATGTGAGCTACTATAAATTTCATTGCATGCGTTTAGGATAATGTTTCTGGTTTTAATAAAACAATTTGAACCAAAACAATGGAAAATCCAATCATCTGTTGCACAAATTTAATATTTTGTCCACTAAGCATAGCTCATTTTTAATATTAATGTTTGATTTTCCTATCAATTTTTCATATGAAAAACAAGATTACACAAGGCTTCAGTTGCTACAATCAGCTCAGCCAACCTGGTTTAATGTCAGTAAAACTAGATCTATACAAATAAGTTGCATTTGAACTTAACTGCCAACAACATCAAAGCATCAATAGGAAAGCAACTGCTGGCTAGGCATGGTGAGCAAAAAATAAAGTGATGAGGAATTAATTGGGTCTGGCCGCATTTATGAAGGATTTAGGGTTGAGACTTCTTCAGACTCAATAGAGAAGCGGGGACAATGTTAGAAAAGAGATGTGGGGTTATGGCAAAGCCTGGCGAGTAACGTTGGGGATGTTTTGAATGGATGTTGGGTTGGAGGGGGGGGGGGGAGGAGACAAATGGTGGAGTAAGAGACAAAGGATAGAGGTGAAGAGACAAAATGGTGTCAGATAAGGAAAGAAGTTAAAATGTAGCCAATGGGAAAGATATCGGCGGAGGGGGACAGAAAACGGAAAGTAGGTGAGGTTAAAGGGAAATAATGGACGGGGATGGGAAAAAAAGAGTACAGAGGGAAAGAACAGCATGACTGGGTTGATGTGAGGAATGTTAATGCACCAGAGTGGGTGGGGGCAGGGTAGAGAGAGGGAGGGATTACTTGAAATAGGAGAATTCAATGTTCATACTGTTGCGATGTAAGCTAACCAAGCATAATATGACATGTTCTTCCAGTTAGCATGTGACCTCGCTCTGGCATTGGAGCAGGCCTAGAACAAAGGTCGATTGCGGGAAGAGTTAAAATGATCGCCAACTGGGTGGGACAACAAGCTTTGGTGAAATAGTCGACGAGCCTATTCTTGGTCTTACTAATGTAAAGGAAGCCATATTGGAACCAATACAACAGATGATGTTGGAAGTTGTGCACATGAACCCTGGGAGGGAGGTTGGAATTCCTGGATGAAAGTGGGTGAGGGCAGTGTTACTTATATTGTATCGGGGAAAGTGCATACCAAGGAATTGTGGAGTAGTCTCTACGGATAGCAGAAAGGGACGGGGATGGGCAAATATGACTGGTGGTTGTCTCATGTTGAGAATGCGAAAGGTGAGGATCAAGGGAACTATCCTTGCATCTGGGGGGAGGGAAAACAAGGTCAGAACTGCAGGACACAGAGAGACATGTGAAGGCTCCACCCTCAACAGCAGGGGAAAAACTGAAGAAGGACATATCGGATGTACTAGAGTGGGAAGCCTTGCCTTAGGATCAGATGCAGTGGAAATTGAGAGTAATGGATGGTTCCCTCGCAAATAACAGAGTGGGAGGTGGTGTAGTCCCTCCTCCGTATGCTCTTCTATCTGAACCCCATGTTGCTCTTTTAACCCATCTCTTTCCCCTGCTCCCTCCCTCTGGCTTTACATTTCACTCCTTTTATCTGACATTCCTATTCACCTTTGTCACCTACTCCAATCATCAGTCAATCACTCCCTCACCTGTATCCACCTGTCATTTGCCAGGCTTTGCCCCATCCCCACCTCTTTTTAACTTTCTCTTCCTTACCCCAATCAGTCTGAAGGGTCACAACCTGAAACATCGTCTGTCCAATCCCCACAGACATGCTGCGAGGCCTGCTGAGTTCTTCCAGCATTTTTCTTGCCCAAAATCCCAGCATCTGCACTTTGTTGCGTCTCTGAATTAACTATCTTGGTTAATTTAACAAGCCAAGGCAATACCAGTTCCAAATTTGCTAATTAGTAATGGCCACTTTGGATGTTGATCAGCAACTCTGTACTTCCAGCTGTCCAAGGCAAAGTGCAGTTAATATCAGGATTCAAATACTGCACAGATTTATGATGAAAGCTTTTAGAAATCATACTTACTGGGATCATCGAGCCACTTAAAATCTTTTTTTTTACCAGGGTGACCACGAATGCTAAAGGAATGCATTTTTTGAACTGTGTTCTGAGGGAAATCGCTGTTTAATGGTATTGTCTTTTATATTATCTCGAAGCAGCATTTGGTTTTGTAGTATTTTGCAATCCTTGTATAAGAGGTTCACATAAAGCCATTTATCAGACCTGTGTCATATCTCATTATGCAATAAGCAACCATTCACAGATAATGGAAACTGACCAGTATATTCAATGATTATTAAGTGTGGCTTAAGGATCCCAGTATTCTGTACATATATAATTGCACACATTTAATGCAATTCAAAAACAGGCAGGACAAATGAAATTGGCAGGACAATGAATTTTCAATAAGCAAAACAAAAAAAAAATCATAAGAATCGGCAGCACAGTGGTTCAGCAGTAGAGCCACACACCCGGGTTTAATCCTGACTAACGGGTGCTGTCTGTATAAAAGGTTGTACGTTCTCCCTGTGATCAAGTGTGTTTTCTCCGGGTGCTCTGATTTCCTCCCACACTCCAAAGATACACGGGTTTGCAGGTTAATTGGTTTCAGTAAAATTGTAAATTCTACTTAGTGTGTAGGATAGTGCTAGTGTATGGAGCGATTGCTGCTTGGCGCGGACGTGGGGGGGCTGAAGGGCATATTAACGAGCTGTATCTCTAAATCTAAAGAATGTACAGGGAATTATCCTACATTACTACTTTTCTAGTGTTTAGCTGAAGGCAATAGATAAAGGGAATATGGTCATGTACTGACTCTTAACAGCTTAAACATTGAAGTGAGAATTAACCAACGATACAGTTTATAGATCTCCAATGAATGTGGCCAAAGATTTAAGAATTATACATCAGAACAATGATAACAATTGCTCTCATGGGTGATTGTAGCAAAGTTAATAGCTTTGAGCTTAAAGTTGTGAAAGTTTTCAAAACATTTGCACAAATCAAATCACAAAAATGGTGAATCATGATTTTGTCTACTTTGTAAGAGGCAGCAAATCATTAACAGCATAATTTCCATATCCTGTGTGTGCAAGTTCACCCATTAAAATACACATTACTTTTCAAATGTTTAAGACTAAACTATACACCGATGAACAAACAATATGCACAAGCCTTAATCAGGCTATCAAAGTAACTCAGGACACGAGTTAAATAACTTAGGGCTAGCGTTAAATAAAAGGTAGGTGACAAGAGGAGATAAGATCTAGACAGTGCTCAGAGTACGTAGGGTTTTGATTGAATTCTATATCATTATAGCCTAATGGCAAATATTCCAAGCAAATGCTTGGAGAACAAGATTAATAAATAGGCAACATTTTAAACCACATAAAATACTTTTTTCCCAGCAAAAGTAAAACTGATACATCATATAAATACTTACAACTTTAGAATTATTAATAGTACATTCAGCTTATGTATTAGATATAACCTATAACGTTACACAATTTCACAAAATGAGCTGCCGATAAAAGTCAGATTTGCACATCTATTTGAATCAAACACTTATGTGATTATGTGATTATTACAATTTATAAATGTAAGAAACCAGTGCAAATGCCATAGAAAATATCAAAGTAATTATCAAGAATTTTAATATACATATAGCCTTCCCATTCAAACCATTACTGTTACCAAAGCAAGGTTAATTTTGTACTTTGTATCACATGCATTTAGGAATCACAAAACAAATGCATAGAGGTTTCTTATGAATTTCCTATTTCTGCCTACCATTGTCATATGCCTTTGCTAAAATTACACTAACAATTTTTCTTGTAAACCAAATCTTACAGGCAATTATGGATTAGTTTGATATGTAATATTAACAAATACTAACAAGATCAAAACTTCCATGGAAAAAAAAGATGTCTTACATTCACATTCAGGTTTACCGCAATGTAATTTGACTAGATTTTTAAACAATCGGACAAATTTATCACTCAAGTTTGAGATCTATTAACATGTTATTCGATTAAACATTAGCTGCAACAGAACAACAAAACTGGCATGGCAATTACAGGAAAATTTTAATTGTTTTTACTTACAGTAATGTGCATTAATGTCAGCTGCACTACACAAGCTGTTTAACAAACTCATATTTAATTTTTGAATTTTACAGATCACATATTTGAAATAGCGTTTGTATTTTACATTTTATTATAAACTCAATTGTTAGTTTAAATTTCAAAATAATATAAAACGATACAATTAAATATTACTGATGCATCTCTAAACAGTCTGATAAATTAATTGGCACCAGATGATAAGGCACCGAATGGAAAACAAAAAATAATCATATTTCAAAATTCTAATATTTATACAGATATACTGTAAAAAATCCTTATAAACTTTTCAATAGATACACTAGATTTTATAGTACCATTGCAAACTTGGAGTTTTACAATGGTACTGGCATGCGTGCAATTCGAAAATCAACAGCATTGTACTGTAGATGAGGAAAATAACATTAACTATTATTGTATACAATGATTTGTTATGGATATGTGCTGAACATGGTTCAGAGTATCTTTTATGGCTATAAGCATAATGCCCTGTTAAAAAGCATTCATACCCAAATCTACTTAATGTCACACATAGTGCCACACAAGTAGTGAAAAGTTTATTCTATTAGGTGTGTTGGACGTGGTTTCAGGATCCATTTTACCATGTTCCCTGAAATTTGGTCATTTATTTGTTTGATCAACTTTTACATACTGTAATATTAAATGTCTATTAAAAAATGAAAGTTTCATTTGTTTTTGATTAGGCTGCAAGATTGTATACTGCATGGAATGGAATACACAATCAATTTTGAGTATGAAGGATGAAAGCAAAAAAGAGAGATGTGAATTGGTCAACTATCCAATAGTGAAAAAGTATCAATGTCTGAAAAAACCTTCACCTAAATCAGAAATTTGGTATCGCACAGAGCTGAGTGGCTTCCAACAAATAAAATGCTAATGTTTATTTTTGATATGAAATTAACTCTTACAGATATCAATATTATGGTAGAGTTTGTGCATTTATATATTTCCCCCCGTATATTTTGCATGTATTCATTTACTTATTAGATAAAATTGATGCTCAGACATTAACTTCTGCTGAAAATAAACTAAAATCTATGGTCAACCCCCTGATTACAATTATTTAACAACCAAGAATCCACTAGAGGTGTACAACGATTGAAACTTTACCATTGGTTAAAAGTACTTATGCTCTGGATTTTACAAAATTTGCAGCCTGACCAAAAAGAGATCAGATTCAGATCTGCTCAAATTAAAACATGGAAACTACACGTGCAAAATGAAACTGAAAAAATAAATATGAAATATGGATTTTTACATTACAACTTGAATTACAATTTAATGGGGGGGTTTTAAAGCACTGAACACACCTGTTAAATGTCTGCAAATAGAAACAGAAAAAAACCCAAATATAGGATTTGTTTTATTTTCATTATCTTCTAATTTAGACTTTTCCTAATCAGTGAAAGTAGTTTAAATAATTTTATAAACCAATGATTAATTTCAAGGATCTGGTAAAATGCCGCCCAAATGGTGCCTAATGACATTTACACAATTGTGTGTATTTACGATGTCACTAAATTTGAAACTATTGCAGATTTCATATTTTATAAAAGATACAATTTGCATCAACAATGAAAGGTCATTTCTGGTTATTTTGGATTTTGCTTGCAGCTTGCGGCTCAACAGAATTGACAGCTGAAATCTCTTGTAGGATGTCCACAACACTGCCGCAAAAATCCATTAAAAATAGCAGAAACAACTTTTACTGAAACTAAACAGATAATCTGTTTGTTTCCACTTAAAAAAACGTGACAAGATAAATCAGGCCTTCTCACAATACCACAGCCTGAGTGCATTAATTAAAAAAGGTGTACAATATATTTTAAAATGTTTAATCTAAATTTAAAAGGTTGCTTTTTATTGCTGCATCAAAAATTAGCATAATACTATGTACATCCTCAAATAATAAAAAGCAGCATTTCTGTCTAGCTATTAATGGTCATTAATCGAAGGTCAAAGATATTCTGAATCAATTAGCAGTACTTCAAGAACCTGCATTAATATATCTTTACATCAATAATTTGTTAAATGCTGAAGGAAAAGTGCCAAAAGCCACTAAATGTATTATTTTTTAGGAAAAAAGGTCAGGTTTCCTGCTAATGCTGCTATGAAGGATGGTGGTAATAAATGCTGTCACCTGTAACTAAATATTTATAAGGTGCTTTTACATACACATAATGTTTCCTATAGAAAACGGCAACTTTAAATAATGCTAGATCTAAAAGGTAGTAGCAAAAACACAAACTATTCCCTTTTGAACAGGGCATTTGCCATTTCCCTCCATAGAGGCTGCCTGACTTGTTGAGTTCCTCCAGCAGTTTGTTTTTTGCTCAAGATTCCAGCATCTGTAGATGCTTGTGACTCCATGCGATTTTATCTCCCTCTTTTGAATAATCTCACAATGTAAGCTACTTCTGCATTTTAAGTGAAAAATAAAAACACCAAATAATGCATTCAATAACCCAGTTTTGACTTTTCTGCTAGAATAGCTGCAGCAAGTTGCTGGGCATCAATCACGTGAGCATTTCTTTTCATTACTACCCGCACAAGATCAGCTGGGAAAATGTTACATAGATTTGTGTAGACCTTATCACGAGCATCCTGATATCTTTGTGAATTTGGATGCTCTGTGGGTAGACCACTCCAGGGCATCCTCCAGGTCTGTTCTCTTTTCTCAGGTAGACTTTGGAACGTAAACTGATCATAACATGGCTGCGTGGGATTATTAGGCAATGAATATCCTTGTGCATAGTTATAAGCATCCATACCATAACCAAGCCTATTCCAATTGGCAAATGTTTCATGACCTACATAAGGCTTTCTTTGTCTCAATGACTGATTTTCATACACATGTGAGTCTTGAAATCTTTCTACACTTGTAGTTCCTACTGTCAATCCCATAGAAATATTCTGTGGGTGATGGACATTGTGAGATACTGCATGGCATTCACCAAGACAATTGGAGTGAGCTCCAATTATTGTGTGTGGCAAATGCGATGTCATGCAAGGGATCGAAGCTTTGTGCAATGGCTTTTGTTCTTCTCGACTATAAGTCTGAACTCTTGTTAAAGTATCATGGTATCCATGATGAAGGGCCTGTTGTCGTTTATGTAACTGGTGACATTTGAGGTTTTCCTGAAGCATTATAACTGGAGAACTTCGGTAGGCTTGCTCATTATACCCAACATATGAATCAGCACCAGAGCTAACACTACCTTCACTGCTACATTCAGAACCTACCTGGTTTAGTCTATATTCTTTATCGACAGAAAACGGGTCAGGGCTGTGTCTACCAGATAAACTAATATTAGGATAAGGAGTCATCACAGAATAATATCCTCCATCAATAGGAGAGTTACACTTTGTCCGCTGTTTATTATGTGAAATATGTGTTCCATGGGGACAATCTACCAGAATTGGAGGGTACTGTACTGGCATTCCTTGTTCTTGTGTCACAAAGTGCAGGCCAGAACTTGATATAGCAGCACCTGGGGCTATTGCAGATGAAGAATCTGGTGCACTAACACGAGAGGGCACAGACCTAATTTCCAATCTGCTTTTATTGCTAAGTTTCTCTTCAACTGCATTATAAAGAGGGGTTTGAATACTTGGATCGGACTGTCTTTTTGGAGCTGTACATTTGACATCAAATGTACCCTCAGCTTTGTTGTTAGATGGAACACTGTTGCTCTTCACCAATCCTTCATTTGTTTTCATTATTGAATTCTTAGCACTCGCGCGTAGTTCATCTGCCACAGAACGCTGAGGATGTGTACCTCTTTCTGGGTGATAGTACTTACATTTATGACCGTAAGTGCATTTCTTTCCTGTTGAAAATAGAAGAGTGGGTTTGAAACAACAGTTGTAGAACCAAGATTCTGTAGATGTTTTAAAAAATCCCAAAATGTAGTACAGAATACCATACTTGAATAAAAAATATTAAAAGATTTTAAAAGGTGCATTCAAACAAGCTTAGCACTTCAATCCCTCTCAGTGATATCTAGCTGAAGGTGGTAAAAAAAAACAAGAAATAACTAAATCTAAGTGGCATAGTAAGTCATGACAGTGAATTTTCCATTTATATCAATTATCTGATCAAGGATTAGATAGCTAATTAATCACACTGTAGAACAGTAGAGTTTTATACATTCTGTAATAATGTCCATTAATGCCCTAACTCAAAAAAAATTAAAAAAATCAGGATCTGGATGTGACTGGTTGCCGTAAAGGAGGTTGTGGTGGGGGGGAGGGGTAAACCATCTTCTTGAATTGCTGCACTCCTGGTGAACAAACTCCCGCGATCTGTTGGGTAGGGAAGTCCAGGACTTAGATGAAGAACTGGTACTGTTTTTTTCAAATCAGGTTGGTGTGATTTTTGAAGGAGAACCTACAGGTGATGGTGCTCTCATTCACCTGCTGCTTCTTCTTCTAAGCTCAACCACTATCACAGCGCTGACTTATGTCTTGTAGATGGTAGAAAAGCCTGAGGGTGCCAGGAGGCGAGTTATTTGCTGCATAAAAGGATGAATTCACAGTCTTTTTCCTGGGGTAGGGGAATCAAAAACTAGGCCATAGGTTTAAGGTGAGAGGGAAAATATATCATAGGAACTTGAGTGGCAACCTTTTCACACAGAGGGTGGTGGGTACATGGAACAAGCAGCCAGACTAAATGGTTTAGGCAGGTATAATAACATTTAAAATACATTTGCCAAGTACATGGATGGAATGATGTTTTAGAAGGGTGTGGGCCAAATGCAGATAAATGAGACTATCTTAGATGGGGCACCTAGGTTGCCATGGATGAATTGGGCTGAAGGCCTGTTTCTGTGCTGTATAACTCTAATCATCTTCCTTTGTCCAAGGTACAATGTCAACCTTATGTTTTCCTTGATACCACACTCAGTCAAATATTACATTGATGTTAAAATACAGATTTGGACTAACACTCTGGATGAGATCTGGAACCAAGTGGTACTAGAAACATAGAAATTAGGTGCAGGAGTAGGCCATTCGGCCCTTCGAGCCTGCACTGCCATTCAATATGATCATGGCTGATCATCCAACTCAGTATCCCGTACCTGCCTTCTCTCCATACCCTCTGATCCCCTTAGCCACAAGGGCCACATCTAACTCCCTCTTAAATATAGCAAATACTGCGGAAATCCAAACAGTGTATGGGTTACCGGTGAAGAAGTGCAATTAATAGCATGGTCAACAGTAGCTTCCATCACTTGGCCGATGATTGAAAGTGGATTGATTGGGCATTAATTAGCAAGATTTAATTTGTCTTGCTTTTTGTGAGCAGCGTATACCTGGTGTGCCGACCCCAGCAGTAAGTAGGACCACAAGGCACTACTGGCATAATATGTATAACTCCATCTCTCGTGAAATATAGCTTTGAGAGGAATACCAAGACATCTGTTATACGTACCGTGTCATACGATATATTGGACTGTAAACAGGACCCTTACCATTCCTTGATATAGGAGATGTCCTGTTTCTTGGTACTATCTCCTCAGGCCCCAGTGATTACATCCACCGTACAACCGTACAGTCCGTACCCCAGGAAAGGTCTTCTCATATTCTGCAACCCAACAATTTGATTCGCTCATGCAGAGGATGGTTCTCCCCAGTCTTGGGGTAAACCAGCAAATTTTGTGTTTGGGAACAGCCATAAAGGCTCTGTTATCATTCGCAGTACGAGTGGACCCATGGCTGTGTAGGCCAGTCAGGCACTATCATGCCTGAGGCGAAGTCTTGCTGGTTATTAAGCAAGCACCGACTGATGAGGCAAAATGGAGGAAGACTTAACGAACATTCCTCCACAGTGTAGCGAGAATGCATATATCGGCACTGCACCTGAGAATGGCCGCCATGCCAGATAATTTTGCAACTGTTGATGTCATTAAATACTTTGTGATCCAACATTCAATGTGTTGTCATTGATTAGCGTGATGATACATCAGCGCCAAATGAGGTTAGGTAACTATCACAGGATATTAACTTAATTGAACCCATGTGATTAAAATATGCCACCACCGTAGTGTGTCAACTTGTAGGTGAGCATGCAGTTATGCATATTCACACAATAAGCCTTGAACCCATAGAATGCACCTAGTGATATAAGGTTGAATACCACCAAATCGCCAATTTACACTGGCCACAATCCCTTGCCCCAGGGCGGGGTCACAGACAATTAATAGAGTTAAAAGGTACATTGCAATCCATAACTCTAGTTGGTATCAACTTAAATTTGACTTGATGGATGAAAAAACCCCAATTTCTCAAATATGAGTTGTGGCTGAAAACAGCTAATTTTGCAAGATTCAGCGTTTTAGAATATCATCGATGGGCCATAAATATGTATTTTTGAGCTTTGAGCAGCCCAAGCACTGGCTTGGTAATTGGTAACAACCTGGAAGCTGGAGTTAGCCCATTTTGCAACGCTTTAACTGCTATCGTTACCTATCCAGCTAAATTTCAAATATCTTCGGTGAACCATGTGAATGGGAACTGAATATCATGCATCTTTTGAAATCGATGCATGCCATAAAGTATCCTGTGGAATATCCGTTATTAGACAGTAACAAAGTTTCCCATTTAAAATTAACTGCACATTTGAATGTGAGTTTAATCAAGGGTGACCCAATGTCTCCACATACGTGCAAAACAGTGTAATGTATTACCACACATATCTAGTCCACACACCCCGTGTGAGTTCTGTAACCGTCCTCAGGTTTTGATTCCATCCTTGAATTTGGATGATAGGACTGCTGGGGTGCGTGGATTGCACATTTTCCCTCAGGGCCGGCAATCTGTAATGATGTGACGTGAAGTCATAGATGCTTACCAAGCTCCAGGTTTTCTGACCTCACGCATGCTCTCTAGTATGTTTCACGGACACATTTCTGAATTTAGGGTCAGTCACAACTGACTGCCTACACTCCTTTCTTCAGAGACAGAGATATAATGCAGTCCTGCAAACAGGTGCTGCTGCAGGTCCTTGTCAGGCAGTTGCCGTGTCGTGGAAATTCCCTCACGACATACCACCAAACTGCGACTGCCTAACTCCCCTCCTCAGAGAGGGAGATATAATGCAGCCCTGTACCAGGCGCTGCCGCGGGCCCCCGGGACTCACGCTGATATTACTCCTTTCCCTGGAGTATCAGGTGCCATTTCGGATCAGGACCCTTCTTCAGACTGCTGTGTAGATTGCTGTGCACATTTAAGTTGATAAGTTGGTTGTAAGTCAACTCCTGTGTGCATTTACATCAGATGGGACCTGCAGGGCCAAATGTTTCTGAGCTGTAAATTCCATGCCAGACTTACTGAGTCATTGTGGCCCTGAGGAATGTTCTCTCGAGTTGGTTCAGTCCTGTCGAGCCGGTATTTCCCACGGAGCCGGGATTTCCCGTGGCTTCCGCAGCCGGCGGTTTCTATGGCCGGGTTTCCCCGAGCCGATTTTTCCTTCGCTGAGCCGGGATACCCCACGGTCTCCGCAGCCGGGTTTCCCCGAGCTGGGTTCCCCTTGCGGAGCCGGGATACCCCACAGTCTCTGCTTCCGGGTTTCCCGAGCTTGGTTTTCTTCGCGGATCCGGGATACCCCACGGTCTCCGCTTCCGGGTTTCTCCGCGGTGTCGGGATTCCCCGGAACGACATCCAGCAGGAACTCTGTAAAGAGTTTCCTGCAAGGTAAAGCACGACCTGAAAAAAAAGTTTGAAACTTACCTTCAGGTTTGAAAACTTACCGCTGGAGGAGCAGCGCGCCTGCCAGCCAGTCGCGGCGCCATGCATGGACGTAATGAAGCACATGCGGGCTGATGGTCTTCTTCACGTGGTCACTCACGTGACTCCGAAGTAAAATTAGCTGAATATTGATATTATAACGGTGAGACAGATGGATTATCCATTCAGCAACTTCTGGCTGAACACAGATGTTTACACTTAAGGCTCTGCATTAGTTCTCAAGTATAGGCCCTACATTCATTTTTGGAGCTTCCTTCTCCATTTAGCTGTTTAATTGTCCATCACTGTTCACAAGTAGATTGCTGAGTCTCCAATGATATCCATGTCATAAATGAGAAAGACACGTACTGACGTTAAATTACCATATTAAAAGTTTAAAATAATGAACAGCTAAGAACAAAAAAAGGTATTGATATGTATGCCAGTAAGTTACAACTACACATTGATCAAAATAATTATTTGACACAAGAACACAAATAGTCAGTGTCAAATAGCTAATTCGCTAATAGCAACTGCTAATTGTGACTGGGAGAGCTTGCATCACCACTGCTCAGCAAGGGAGGGTTTCTACCACGTGAGTTCGTGGCCTGGTTTTAATCCTGCAATACCTTGACACTTTTGGACAAAAGTACCAGGTAAATGCAATTATCTGTGAACACAAAGTGATCAAAGTATTTTACAGTCAGTAAATGTGATAATTTGTTGTCAGTGAAATAACAGCAGAAAGATGATTTTTGAAAACATTGATCTTAAACATGAACTCAGTTTCTTTATCCATTGATGCTGCATAACCGGCTGAGTGATTCCAACCTTTCAATCATTACTTCATATTTCCACAGCTGGAGATTTTTGATTTTTTATCTGTTTTTGGTAAGGTGATGTTGCCCAAGGTACCTGGGAAAGTTTACTTATGTGTGTTCAAAATACTAAAGTGAGATGTTTTACTTTCACTTGAGAGATCAGGTGTGACTTTGGAATAAAATCTCATCTGAAATACACTTCCACAGTAATGCATGTTAAGTAAGACTTGAACCCTCTCCCCAAGTGAGACACAGTTGATACAGTGTGTAGTTTATTGTCAGAAAACCTTTGATGAAAATACTAAATATTAAAAAACAAGAATTTTTGTCGTGTTGAACTTGTATTGTGAACGAATGACATCTCTCTACTTGGCAACGTCAATTAAATGTTTTCATGGTGCTGAAACCGAAGTACAAACAAGAATAATACTTTTCAAACTGTAATTACCATATGGACAAGGCTGCTTCTTATGTTCTGGTACAACAGGTCGTCGTCTCAGAAAGTTATCCAAGCTAGGTCCATGGCGACCCAGAGGATCATCTGGTGGCATGAATCTGAAATTAAACAAAAGTAGATTATGATGTACAGTATAACTATTAAGTGATGTTACACTACAAATATTCATGTAATGTTTTCGACAATTTATGTAGTAAAATCTAAACACTCACTTGTCATTAACAAAAGAATACATAAGTAATCTCTCATCAATGAACTTTTTCCATTCTGGTTTTTCATTCTGCAAATCCCTGTAGTTATCATTTGATACAATTATGCCATCTGATTCATAAGCCAATTTCACAATGAAGCGATCGTCATAACAAACTACTCTTCGCCCTTGCACACGACGAGATGGCGTGAAGACAAGGATTTTATCCTTTTCCAACTTGCGTAGGATTTCTTGATCTGTGAAAAGAAAATAATTTATATTTAATTGTTCCACCATTTTCCAGATTTTTGAACATTTTCTAATTTTAAGGTACACTTTCTAATTTTAATTATCATGAACTTTGACATCCCAGGTTTGAGTTTAGAGTTCAATATTAATTCAAGCATTATATGGGTGGCATGTTGATGCAGCAGTTAGTGCAGTTGGCTCTGTTTCAGGGATCTCTGATGCAGCGTGGAGTATGCATTTTCTGGATTTCTGCCAAGTGGTCTGGTCTCCTTCAAAATCCCAGATGTGCTGGTATGTTAATTAGTTACTAAATTACCTCCAGTGCAAATTTCTTGATAATGTGGCAAAAGGTGTGAAAATGGGAATTGATGGTTATATGAGGCAGAACATGTTGAAGGGTTAAGGGGATTGA
This sequence comes from Raja brachyura, assembly GCA_963514005.1. Next base: position 67,036,144 of record OY740786.1, read on the forward strand.
TGGGATTGTTCTACTGGGAGTCATCATGGATTCATTTCAAGCAGGGTGAAACCACCATAAAACCACCCAAAACACATAAACACCACACTCACAGTTCAGTAGACATTCAGTGTGCTCAGTTGATTCACAGCTTAGACACAATCATGACCTCTCCCTCCCCCGTCTTGCAGAGACTGAGCCACACCCACACTTCCGGGTTTTATAATTTCCCCCTCCCACCGGAAGGGGCGTGGCCTTCATGGCATGATTGACAGGAGAGAGATTCTCAACATTTTTTAAACACTAATAACAGTTTTATTTTTCATTGATGGGAAGAATCCTCTGCACCTGATGGGTGGAGGGGGACTGAGTAAGATGGCCAAAAATCACAGCCGTAAGTGGTAGCGTTTTATCTAAAATCAATATACAGTGCAAACAGGAAGTTGTCAAGTTTAGACTTTTAATCATTTGCCATTTCAAAGCAACCACCACCAACCATTTGTTGTGCTTTATTTCAACCAACCACCACAAACTATTTGTTGTGCTTTAATTCAAACCAACCACCACCAACCATTTGCTGTGCTTTACTTCAAACCAACCACCACCAACCATTTTCTGTGCTTTATTTCAAACCAACCACCAATAACCATTTGCTGTGCTTTATTTCAAACCAACCACCACCTACCATTTGCTGTGCTTTATTTCAAACCAATCACATTTTCATTTTCAAACCACATTAAGGGCACTTAAGGTCAGTAAAACCACACTCACAGTTTAGTAGACATGTGCTCAGTGTTATTCACAGCTCAGACTGAGAGACTTGACCCTCTCGCTCCCCCATCTTGCAGAGACTGACTGAGGCACTCAACACTTCCAGGTTTTATAGTCCCTCCGGAAGGGGCGTGGCCTTCAGGAGAGAGAATCTCAATATTCCTTAAACACTAATAACTCTTTTATTTTTCACCGATGGGAAAAGTCCTCTTGTCCTGCACAGCGGAGGGGGACTCTGAGTATGATGGCCAAAAATCACAGCCGTAAGTGGCAGCGTTTTTTCTAGGAAGTGGTCAAGATCAGACTTTTAGTAATGTAGATAGATAGCTGGAAGAGACAATAGGAACTTTAGTGAATAAACAATTCTCATCTGTATTTACTGTATGACTAGTGGAGCATGCTAGGTGGCTTCAGGTTTGCCGCATTCACAACCGTCATGAAGAGAGGAAACAAGCTCAATGAGATGCCAGTTGTCAATCACAGGGACATTAAGCAAAACAAAGGATCCTTCATAACCAATTTTTCCGAGTGGCCAAAGAGCTCCTCCCAGAGTTGTGATTGAATTCTGCTAAACCAGAGGCACAAAGAACATGACATCCCTCATGTGGCAAATCCATGAAAAATGTAGGGAGTAAACTGTCATACATTGCATTCTTTGAACTCACAAAAGTCCTTGATGCCAATAGAGGATTGTGGAGGTTGAATAATGTCCAAATCTGTGGATAGGTAGAAGTAAATTAATGTTTTACAGATCCAAGGACATTCTCTGAATAGGACATCAGACAGACTGTGTCCAGCAGACATCAAAACAAAAAATAACACCAGGGCAGGGATATGGGCAGTTGCAGAAGATTAGTTGAATGACTAGTTTTAAAACTCTTAACCTTGTTTTTAAAGCTCTGTCTCACCCTGCACCCAACCCATAATAATCTTGTCCCTTCTCTATCGGTAATAGCCATTAGCCTTCAGGTCACTATGCTTGACCTGTTCACTATTGGCAAGTTTAATTGGTTTGCAACTGGCAAGCATGATTCAGTTTTTAAGGGTCACGATCTGGATTTTTTTCCCTGAACCTCTTCAGGTGTTTTCTTCCTTAAAATACTTACAATTTTCATTAAACCTTTGGTCATCAATTTCAAGATCTCTAAAGTCAAATTTAATTTGATATGTTCTGCTAAAATGTCATAGCCATAGCATGGAAAGAGGCTCTATGGTCCATCGTCCACGCCAAATAATACTGGGCTAGTTCTGCTTGCCTGCATTTGGCCCATAGCCATCTAAGCCCATTCTAGCCATATAATTGTCTAAATGTCTTTCAAAGTATCGTAATTATATCTGAGTATATAACTAACCCTCGCAGCTCATTCCAGATATGGACTATGAGTTTAAAAAAATACACCTGTTGTCCATCTCAAATCTCTCCCCTTTCATTCTCTTGAGATGATTTTCATTGTTAAAAGCACAATATTTATCAACTTTAACATATACCTTTAGTTAGGCATTTGATAAATTCTCCCATAGTAGGCTGATCCAGAAGATTAAGATCCAAAAGATTAAGATCCAAAAGTGAGCGGCACAATGGGAAAGTGCCTGCCTAACAGAGCCAAAGACCTGGGTTCAATCCTGACTATGGGTGCTGTCTGTACGGAATTTGTGCATTCTCCCTGTGACTGCGATGGCTTTCTCCGAGTGCTCCGACTTTTCCCACATTCCAAAGAAGTGTGGATTTCTAGGATAATTGGCTTCTGTAACTTGACCTAATGTGGAGGATGCAACAATGGTATAACACAGAACTAGTGTACAGGTGATCTCTGTTTGGTGCAGATTCGGTAGGCTCAAGGGCCCCATTTCCATGCTGTATCCCTAAACCAAACCAAAAAAAATTAACATGCATTGGATTATCTGTGACTTGGTCGTATGGATTCAGTACTGGCTGTGAACTGTGAGGAAGGCTTTCAAAAGTAGATCAGTTATAGAAATGGGCAGAGAAATAGCAGATGGAGTCTAATCCGAGCAAGTGTGAGGTGTTGCACTTTGGGAGGTCAAATGTAAGGGGAAATATATAAAATTAATGGCATGACCCTTAACAGTATTGATGTACCGAAGAATCAGGGTTCAAGTCCATAACTCCCTGTGGCAACATAAGTAGATAGAGTGGTAAAAAAGGCAGACACAAAATGCTGGAGTAACTCAGCAGGTGAGGCAGCATCTCTGGAGAGAAGGAATTGGGCGACGTTTCGGTTCGAGACCCTTCTTCAGACTGATGACAGGGGAGGGGGCGGGACAAAAATAGAATGTAGTCAGAGACAGTAAGATAGTGGGAGAACTGGGAAGGGGAAGGGGATGGAGAGAGAAAGCAAGGGCAATCTGAAGTTAGAGAAGTCAATGTTCATACTGCTGTGGTGTAAACTACCTAAGCGAAATATGAGGTGCTGTTCCTCCAATTTGCACTGGGCATCACTCTGACAATGGAGGAGGCCCAAGACAGAATGGTCAGATTGGGAATTGGAGGGGGAGTTCAAGTGCTGAGCCACCGGGAGATCAGGTAGGTTAAGACGGACTGAGCGGAGGTCTTCAGTGAAACGATCGCCGAGCCTGTGAAGGCATTGGGTCTGCTTGTTTTCATAGAACAGGGCATTGAGTATAAGAATCAGAAAGTCATGACTCAGCTTTATAGGACTTTAGTTAGGCTGCATTAGGAGTATTGAGTGCAGTTCAGACCGTCCGATTACAGGAAGGATATAGAGGGTTTGGAAACGTTGCAAAAGTGGTTTAGCAGCACGATTAAGGGGGAATAGCTAAAGGGAGAGGTTGGACATACTTGGATTATTTCTCTGGGAAGCCGGAGGTCACTGGGGGACCCAATAGAAGTATATACAATTATGTGAGGTATAGAACCATTTTCCCCACAATGGAAAGATCAAATTAGTATTGGGCATAGCTTTAAGGTGCGAGCGGCAAGTTTTGTTTTCACAGATGGTTGTGGTTGAGGCATGCACATAGTGGCATTAAAGGGACTTTTCGGTAGGTATAGATATGAAGGGTTATGAATTATGTGCAGGCAGCTAAGAGTTGGTCTTGGCATCATGTACGGCACAGACATTGTGCGCTGAAGGGCTAGTTCTTGTGTTGTACTGTTCTACGTCCTATGTTAACATGGAAGTTGTGTGCTCGAAGTTCATAATAATTGTTTATGGATTTTAAAAATTATAGACCTTTTTTGTCTCTTGCATTGCTTTTGTTAATGCTTTCTAACTTTCTACATTAACCTATCCACCAGACAACTTCATCAACAGTTTATCAAAGCAATCCTAGCCTTTTCCAATCAGAAATATTCCCTTTGCCTTCTCCATCTCTCCCCATTCTCCACTCTGAAAAATGGTTCCTTGACCTGATACATTAATTCTCAAATTCATTCCAATGATGCTGTCTGACCTGCTGAATGTTTCCTGCATTTTCTATTTTTAAATTCTGATTTCCAGTATCTATAGTTTTCTTTTGAAGAATTAATTGCCATTAAATGAGAATGACAATATACTAGAATGCAGAAAGGACATACGATTTCTAGGTGTGAAGCATAGGCATTAGCTAATGTATAAAAAAATAAAATTGGAGCAGATATAATTCAGTTATTCATATTAACTGGGAATTCAATACTATAAACTCCAACAGTTTGAAACATCTCAAGTCAAGACACGACCATATCTAGAGTAATGCTATGTTCTGCACTGTACATCGGATCTAGGAGCACTTTGACAGCAACTCCGACCCCCAACGCATGTGGCATGGCATCCAGGTCATCACTGACTACAGAGCCACCAACTCCACCCCCACTTCCAGCGACGCATCCTTCCTCAAGGAACTCAATCACTTTTATGGCCGCTTTGAAAGGGACAACCAAGAGTTGGCCATCAAGGCTGTGCTCCCCGATGACCACCAGCCCCTCACACTCAACCCCTACGACGTGCAAGTGGCACTGAGTAGGATCAATGTACGTAAGGCTGCCGGGCCGTCCTCAGGACCTGTGCTGCACAGCTGACAGACGTCTGGACTGATATCTTCAACTTGTCAGTTGCCCAGGCAGTTGTCCCCACGTGCCTTAAAACTACCTCCATTGTGCCAGTGCCAAAACACTCCACTGCGGCGAGCCTCAACGACTTCCGCCCAGTTGCACTCACCCCTATCATCGCCAATTATTCTAGTATTCATAGCTTTGCTAGTCCTATATCATTTTGTTAAAACTTACCCACCGTTATTCGCCATCATCCTTGCAATAAATACAAACATCCAATTTTCCTTCTGTCTGCTTTAATAGATTTCTTACAGAAGGATACAATGATTTAAAATCTGTCCTTGATCATCTTTGAGTCTTAAATACATTTTCTCGTAAACAATAAAAAAAATGAACCCTGATTACTCTATTAACGGTGTAATCAAACATTATGACAGGTGAAGTAACAATATTTTGTTTGAGCATATTTTAAAATGAGAATATGGAACAGTACAGCAATAGAACAGGCCACCTATCCCACAATGTCCGTACCAAGTAAAACAAATCACCTCTGCCTGCATGTGATTCATAACCCTCCATTCCCTGCATTTCCATGCTCCTATCTCAATGTGTCTATATGCCACTATCTTTAACACTTTTATCAGAGTGGTATACCGAGCCACGCGTTGTGAATCAAAGTGATCGTTATTGAGGTAATACAGAGAACAGCACACACACCTGGGGAGGGTTTTCCCAGGACTCTCTTTATATACCAGGGCACACCCACTAACTACGTGACAAATCCTTCCCGCCAAACACAGTAACATGACCCTGTCAGCCCAAGCCGTTAGCTCAGTAAGTGGCCTAACCACGAGATGGCACCACAGCACCCCTCCTTCCCCCCACCCCCCCCAAATAACCGGAGGCACGAAAACAAAATGGCAGACGAACGAGGCGGCTGGACCTTGTATGCCCATCCCCCTCCCCAGGAGACACAACCAGCAGAGGCGAAGACAGGAGCGGCTGGACTGTGGCCGCCCACTGCGATGAGGCTGGGCCAGCTGCACCGGCTGACCAAGGTCCAAATGGGATGGCATGATGCGAGCCACCGACACACGCTGGTCCCCCATGTCCAAAACAAAAGTCGTAAATCCATGCTGCAGTACCCGGAAAGGACCCTCATATGGCCGCTGCAATGGCGCGACGCAGGAACACATACAGACAGTCCTGGAGAGCAGGGGGAACGTGGAAACGAACCAACCCATGGCGAGACGTCGGGTCAAGGGCGAGCGTGCGCACCTTCTCCCGCAAATGAACTAACACAGATGAGGCGGCTCCTGCAGACCATGTGCTGCCGGAACGAAATCCCCCGGAACCGTAAGCGGAGTGCCATAGACCAATTCCGCAGAAGAACAAGTTAAGTCCTCCTTCGAGGCAGTACAAATCCCCAACAAAACCCACGGTAATTCATCCATCCACTCTGGGACTGTGAGCCATGCCTTCATGGCGGCCTTGAGATGACGGTGAAACCGCTCCACCAAACCGTTGGACTGTGGATGATAGGCCGTGGTATGATGAAGCTGAACCCCCAACAGGTGGGCCATAGCCGACCACAACTCAGAGGTGAACTGATCCCCAAGGTCCGACGAAATGCCCATTGGCACGCCAAAACAGGACAGCCTCCAGCCACCGAGTAAAATGATCCATCACCATAAGAAATTAGTGACACCCCAGGATGGGGGCAACGGACCCACGATATCCACATGAATGTGATTGAACCACCGGTGAGGCACAGCAAAATCCTGTACGGGTGCCCGGACGTGACGCTGAACCTTAGATGTCTGGCACGGAACGCACGCCCGGGCACATTGACCAACCTGCTTACGCAAGCCATGCTGCATAAACCGGGCCGCCACCAACGCAATCGCCGCTCGGATAGAAGGATGAGCCAACCCGTGGATGACATTGAACACCCAACGGCGCCAGGCAGCAGGAACGATGGGTTGCGGCTGACCGGTGAACACATCGCACAGGACCAAAGTATCAGCAGGACCAAACGGCACGTCCTCCAACACTAGGCCGGAAAACGCGGTGCAGCACAATGCACCGGCGACCCGGTTACTCTTACCCTCGATGTGGTGAATGCTGGTGGTAAACTCCGAGACGTACGCCCATTGACACTGCTGACGAGAGGATTAGGGTTCCAACACCTTCACAAACGCAAATGTGAGGGGCTTTTGATCGGTAAAAGCAGTAAAATCCCGGCCCTCCAGGAAATATTGAAAGTGTCTCACCGCCAAGTACAACGCAAGGAACTCCCGGTCAAAGGCACTGTTCTTCCGTTCTGCCGAACTGAGCTGCCGGCTGAAAAGGGCCAGGGGCTGCCAATGTCCATCAAACATCTGCTCCAGCACACCACCCACAGTAGAGTCAGAGGCGTCCACCATCAGGGCATCAGCATCGTCGCTCGTGCTAGCGCCTCCTTCGCACCATCAAAAGCTTGCCATGGCCTCGTCATCCCACTGAATTGGAACAGCAGCCGCATGATCCGAGCACCCGCAGGCACGAACCGATGGTAGAAAGTCACCATATCCACAAACTCCAGGAGCCCACACACCGTGGAAGGCCGCGGGAACCGGTGAATAGCCTCCACCTTGTCCGGGGCTGGACCGCACCATGCTAGGTGACGTGATACCCAAGGAAATCAATGGAACTGCGGCCGAACTAACATGTATCCATATTGATAGCCAGGCTATGCTCGCTGAGCTGCTGACAGAGCAACCGGAGGTGTACACAGTGCTCCTGGTGAGAGCGATGGGCAACGAGTAAGTCGTCCAAATAAATTAACAGAAACCCACCGTGTCCATCAGGCGCTGGAAAACCTGCGTGGCATTCATAAGGCCAAAAGGCTTATGGAGGAACTCGAAAAGGTCAAAAGGGGTGATGATGGCCGTCTTAGGCACGTCCTCCGGGCGAACAGGAATCTGATGATAAACCCAAACCAGGTCTACATTGGAAAAAAAATTGGCGCCAGCCAGTCGCCAATTGGGCGGAAAAGTCCTGAATATGTGGAATAGGGTACCGGTTTACTGTTGTGGCGTCGGTAATTGCCACAAGGCCGCCAGTCCCCAGACACCTTGGGAATCATGTGGAGGGGATATGCCCACGGGCTGTCGGAGCGTCATACAATTCGCATGGCTTCCATCTGGCGGAACTCCACTTTAGCAATATGGAGCTTGTCGGGAAGAAGCCGGCGTGCAGGTGCGTGGAGCGGCAGTACGGAGGTGAGAATATGATGCACCGCTCCGTGTTTGGGGCTGGCCGAATGAAATTGGGGGGCAGAATGTCAGGAAAGTCCACCAATATCTGGGCATAGACATTGTCCACGGAAGACACCGGGTCCCGGCATGGCACAGCGGATGCAGTAGGGTAATCAATTTGAACGTCGCAGCGTGATCAAGGCGCTGCCCCCTCACATGCACCAACAGGGATTGAGCCCGGAGGAAATCGGCACCCAACAACGGCTGGGAGACGTCGGCAACCGTAAAAGTCCAGGTAAAATGACAGGGGCCAAACATGAGCAGGCCCATACGAACCCCATACGTCTGGATGGAGCTGCATGTGCCGCGGTTAACCAGGGCCCCTGCTGGCTCGAACGAATCTCCACCCCCGATGAGGGCAAAACGCTAACCTCCGCACCCGTGACAACGAGGAACCGAATGTCGGTCCCAAGCGCAGAGGCGGAGATTCTGGCCAACCGCCGCAGCGACGCCTGGCGGCCGGCCCCGGCATTTACCGGGTATGAGCAGGGCGGGTGGCACTGATGGGTCGCGGAACCCTAGCGCTGATGGTAGAAACACCACTTCCCATTGCCCGGGGCCGGTTGCACGGCCGAACCTCCCATGGATACAGGGCCCGGTCGCTGAGCCTTCCAAGGCACTGCCGACATCTGATCGGTCACAGTGCTGCTCTGCTGTTTGGACTGCCACAGTCGTTTGCACGCTCCGCTAGCTGCAGGGCGTCAGCGAAATTCTCACCCACGAGGAGCAGGCAGATGGCGTCCAGCATCTGCTCCAGGAAGGCGTGTTCCAAGAGGAGGCAGGGCTGATGACCATCCATGAGGGTAAGCATTTCACTCATCAGCAGACTGCTTGCGATCACTGAGACTGCCCATGTGCATGATCCTCGCTGCGTGGTCACGGTGGCTGAGCCCAAAGGTGCATTGGACGAGCACCTTGAGGCCTGCGTATTTGTCCTCAGCCAGCAGCGCGTGTCGGTAATGGACCAGGCGACCGGCCGTCTCCTGTTCCAGCGTGCCAACCACGTAATAGTACTTGGTGTCATCGGCCATGATGCGTCGAATATGGAACTGGACCTCAGTCTGCTGAAATCACACATGGGGCTGCAATGTCCAGAACAATGGCAGCTTAAGCAAGACGGCATTCTGCTGGGCCGGATTGACGGTTTGACGATTGGGGTTTGATCATTGGCTGCTTCCATTGTGCAAATCCAAAATAACCGTTTTGGATCGTCGGGGTCATCACTATAGTAAGCCACGCGTTGTGAATCAAAGTGATCTTTATTGAGGTAATACAGAGAACAGCACAGACACCACTGGGGAGGGTTTTCCCAGGGCTCTCTATATGTACCAGGGCACACCCACTAGCCACATGACGACTCTTTCCCGCCAAACAGTCACTTGACCCTGTCAGCCCAAGTGCCGAGGGTACGCTCAGTATGTTGCCTAACCACTAGGTGGCGCCTCAGTGGCAAAATTTCCAACATGGGAAATCTTAATGCAACATAGCCAAATGGCAGGATGTCACTTGCTCATAACCAGAAAGCTTTGATCCAAATATCCACCGCAGTAAGGTGATTATAATAAATATTGGGATTTTGAACAAATGCAGGTTATGGACACGAGTAACTGCGGCCTCATCCGCATCATCCATTTGAGCAGACGTGATTGAAATGATTTATTAACTAAAGCCGAGTCAATGATTTACCAAAAGACCTTAACACAAGGTGTACACAGTACATAGTTTTGAACACCTTCACTTTTCTTTGGCACAAAGGCATGCTCACTTTTATGCAGTCCATTCACCTATTTCTTCCTCATACAATCTTTAAATAACTTACCAAATCGCACTGGAGGTTGCAAGATTTGTGTCACACCCCAGGAAATAATGATCCTATTATTGTTTAAAATAGTAAGCTACTTTTGTACAAAATCATATTGTTGCCGCTAAACAAACCCAAACCAGTAAGATTCTTTTTGTATTAAGGATCCTAGACTTTTATCACATCATGTGTATGAAGGAACTACAGATGCTGGATTACATCGAAGATCGGTACAAAATGCTGGAGTAACTCAGAGGGACAGGCTGCATCTCTGGAGAGAAGGAATGGGTGACGCTTCAGGTCGTGACCCTTCTTCAGACTATCATTATCACATAATGTTTTGACTTATTTCCACTTCTTGTTTCTCATCTAACCTTTCTTGTGTAGCCATACCATGGTACCTTTGGGCATTCTTTTGGCAAAGCTTCCATTGAAAATAACAATGTTAAAACCCTTGATTTCACCTCTACAACAATAAGGAACTAAAGTGGTGTACTTTTACATGCCCTGAAATTCTTATCTAGATAGTTTTGATTGATTGAAGGATACAGCATAGAAACAGGCCCCTCAGCCCACCGAGTCCTTGCCGACCATTGTTCACACTACTTTTATGTCACCCCCCCTTCCACATCCACTCCTCACACACTAAGGGCAATTTGCAGAGGCCAACTAATGTACAAACATATGTTCTTTATATATTGGATTCATATTAAAACACTATGAAATCTCTTCCGTGTTTCTGATCTGCCTAAGCTCATTCCAATGATGATGAATAGCCCCTTTCTTTGCATGAGTGTCATACACTAACTGCAAAGTTTAAATGGTCAAGATCATTGGCTCCTTGTAGTGCTTTTGCTGGCCAGATGAATAGGTTGGAAAGCAAAGATTGAATGCTGCACCCTTACCTCCAGTGATGGATGTTTGACGAATAGGTATACAAGTATCTTGGCCTTCACTACATTGGGGCCTGTACAGCAGTGTGAGCGGATGTGCCAGTTTGGCAGCAGGAGGTTTAAGGATCTAAAGCCTGAGGCATTGCGGTGGGTCAAATGCAGCTTCAGGTGATGTTAGGACCTATAGATTGTGAAATTTTATAGATAAACACATTGATGTGGAAGATCTCCCAGACTGCAATGATTTCCCCCTTCAAAACCTTCCTAGCAAATGAAGCTAGCATCAAATTTAAAATAACTTTAACTTTTCTATTCTTCATTATCTTCATATGAGAATTATCTCATATTTCACATTATACTCCATTTGCTGTAGTTTTGCCCATTGTTTTGTATATTATGTATATTATGTATATCTCTTTGCTGATTCATTGTATCCATTTACAACTTACTTTCCCTTCATTTTTGTGTCATCAGTGAACTTTGATGCATCAATTATTTAGGCAAAGGAATAGCTCACAATGCAGAATGTATTCCATATCAAGAGTAACAGAACAAAGGAATGTACTTGGTCACAGAACTGTGATGATTTCACCAGATGGTAAAGGCAAAATAGTTTCTATTCATAAAAGCTCCTAAATCTTATTATCTCTCAGCAAATTCAGCATTCATTATAATAGAGATCCAACATTTTGAACATATTGAAGCATATTTTAATATATTCATCAAATCTGACTATGCAAATTATATTAATCTGTTTAGACATCCTAATTTAGAAGTTATGTGAAAAACAACTTATTTTATATGAGAGTAGATCTACTTTATAAGTAGTATTTTTAATAATTAAGCTTCCTTAGTCTGCAGACAAAAGACAGCTTGAGGCACAAACTATTTTATAGCCTTCTAAAAAGATGACCATATATAGATCCTGTTAACAGAATCATTTATGTTGTATAGTAGTTAAAATGAACGGATAAAAAACCTATTTAAACACAGATGGGCTTTATTTTTTATGGAGAGATGTTGTCTATTCATTAGATTTTACAGTATTGACTTAAAATGCTAGAACAAAATTTCAAGATATTGTCTCACCATTACAATACTAAAACCAAAAAGAATATTTTATATAAAAGGTTTCTTCAAATTTTAGATTAAATAAATGAAACTAGCTATGAATAAATCATGCTATTCCATCAACTGTAACAGTGCTCTCAATGTTTAATTCATATACCAATACAAACCAACTAAGTAATTTCTACTGGTTACCCGTGATGAGGGCATCAGGCCTCGATTGTTCCTTCCTCCAGGCAGGCACAAACACAGTAATATCTTTATGTGCTCTTTCCAAAAACCAATCCACTGCTAACTTAATCCCTCGGCAGGAGAACACTTCTTTATTGCCATGACTGCAAGAGACAAAAACAAGTCTTAAATCCATATATTCAATGGGACTAATCTTTCCTAATTAACACTATTAAAAACAGGATTAATACTAGAAAACAGATTTAATAAAAACATGTCAAAAGGCATCCTTGTATCCTCAAGTTTTAAGTACAATAAGAGGTCACTGATAAAACAACGTTACATTATGAAATACAGTTTTCAAATATGATGACACACTTAAATAATTGGTGAGAAATTGATTTTTCAATGTAGGTAAAAGTAAAAGGTACTGAAAAGGTGAATGATTGGTACATGGCACCTGCGCCAGTCTTGGGTAAACTGGTTTAGTCCCATTTCTCTTCCTTTCTTTTGAGTCAATATTCTAACAATGATTTTCTGAATAAGGATAATGTTCTTTTAGCATTAATAATATTACCCAACATTTCCCTAGTTACTGATTCAACCTATTGAAACAATTATTATTTATCTGCTCAGATTTTCATATTGTAGTGAAAAATAACCCAATTTCCATGAACCTCATTCATGGCCATCAATAACATTGCCTTTAATGGTGTAAAGTTTCAGAGCTTGGGGACTTGGGGCCGAGAACATTGGTGCCACAATTAAAATTATGATTCTCAAGGCAGTGGATATGTAGGAATACAGAGGAGATAGGATGAGAGTTATATTTATTTGAAGATTCCTGCAGTCTCAATCAAGAGAACCATGGATAATGCAATACTTTGACAGGCTGATGGTATTGGGGTATAGAAGCAATGCACAGGAGATAGCAAAGACTATAAGATATGGAAGGCGATGATACAACACTGCTGTTTATGAGCACAACATTCAAAGTTCCGTATATGAGTTATGAGCACAACATTCAATGCTCTGTATATACCGACCGATAAAAGCCCTTCCATTATCGACCAACATCGAGAATAATGTGATGGGAATATGTGATTACTGTAAAATTCGATTACTGAAAAATCCGATTAGTTTTTCCTGATGCCAACACTAATTAGTCAAAATGCATTTTTCAAATCTAGATTGGACTTAAACAGAGATATGAGAACATTAACAAAAGTATTGTGAGCAAAGATATTGTACATATAAAATTAAATTATAAAATAGTTCAGTGTGGATGGTTAGTTTGTGAAAACTATAGGTAGACTTTCAAATATTTTATTTCTATCAAAGAAAGGCAGAAACAAGTATCTGGAATTATTTTGTGGTTGTTTTAGTGGCTTATCTCTGCATTCTATAATTGCTACATTAGATATGAACATTAACTACTGTAAAAATGTAAAGTTGAACATTTACAATTGCTCAATCAAATGCAGGTCCTTGCATATTTATAAATTGATGCATTTAGAGATGAGAAGGTGGAGAGGGAAGACGAGAGAGGGAAGGAGAGAGGGAGAGAGTGAGAGACATAGGGGGGACGGGACGAGAAGATGAGAGAGATCAGGGAGAGAGGGAGAAATAGATAGGGCGACACGGGGAGAGAGAGGTAAATTGGGAGAGATAAAGAATGACAGAGAGGGTGATAGAGCAAAGGAGAAAGATTAAGAAAGGTGAAGGAAACACAATTTTCCCCACTCACCTCATTGCCACATTACTGCCATCAATGACTACAGGTTTTAGATTATTCCCGTCATCCACTATGTCTTCTAAAGGAGAATCCGACCTTTGGGAATCCGTAGATGTTGTATCTCGCAGATTTATAATTCTAGGATTACTTCTGCCAGAAGAGGCATCAGAATCAAGTTTGTTCCCCAATTTAACAAGTTCACCTAATATATCATTAGGTACGGCATCCGTTCCTAATTTGTTCAAGACCATCTGCAATTGTTCTTCTGAATATCCCAATTTCAGTGCAAACTCCATTTTCGTTTTATAGACTTTATCTTCATCTGTAATCCTTAAATCAACCTTTGGTTTTGTTTTGGTATCAATATTAAAATCTTGCAGAACCTCACTACATTGGAGTAGATTTGATTCCAATCCAGGTGACTGACAAAACTGTTTCATTCTAGGACCTGTCTCTAACATGGAAATTCCTAACTGCTCCAATTCACTATCTGAACCCGAGCTATCTGTGTCCCGCACTTCCCACTCTTCAACACTCTCAGTATTGGAGTATCCTTTATCCATTGCCATTTTGCCCACTATTGACCAAGATGTAATTACGTTTAGCGGTTTGTTAGTGTTTTCCACATTGAGATGTAGAAGTTCAAGAACTGTGTCGTTATCAGTCGCTGAATGATCTTGTAAGCCCATGAATCTGTTGCATGTATGGAGAGTCACTCCTGGAGCTGTGTGTTTTTGGACGCACAACAGGTTGTATTTCTAAAAAGTGAAAAGAAATCAAATAAATGTTTCACATTGAGAACAAATTCTTCACACCAATTGTTTAATTTTCTTATTATATTTCATACTCTTGATGCAGAAACTAAAGGAATTGAAATTCTGAACATTGGCAATGTGGATATATTCCAGCTAGAGTAGAAAATTAGGTGTTTCCCTTGTATCTGGATTGCATCAGCCATGAGATTTTCAATACCTGTGAGATGAAGCGAATTACAGGAGGATTATTTATATAAATGATTTTGATAAATGCAAAGAAAAAAGTACAAAAATGGAGGAAAAAATGATATGATTCAATTTCCTTGATTTTCCCTTGGCACAACACTATTTTTAGGTCACGCCCTAGTCAGTCAACCAAAGGCAAAGAATTATAGCAGCATACAAAGTAAAACATTTGAAGTAGGGAGATTATACAGAAAGAAATATTATCAGTTTGCCGTAAATAACAGTTAGTTCCTATAATTAGAACAAGCCACAGTACATGGTTAGCTGAGATTGCTAATCCACTACAACCACAAGAACCATTTATTAAAAAAAGATTTATTTAAATTCATTCATCATCGTAGCAAACATTAGCGATGCAGTGGTGCCGGTTTCCGACGGAAACGGTGATGGATGCACCACACATCGCTATCCTCCAGTTCCAGACTTCCGCTGCTGCAAGTATACGATTTAGGTGAGTGTGCTTTATCATCATTATCTTACAATGCTTTGTACGACAGTGATCGCAACTTCTACTGAAGTGTGGATGGCCGTCAGCCCTATAGAAGCTCATCCTCCCTTTGACAGGGTGTTAAAGAAGGAACTGCAGATGCTGGAGAATCGAGGGTTACACAAAAGCTGGAGAAACTCAGCGGGTGCAGCAGCATCTAAGGAGTGAAGGAGATAGACGACGTTTCGGGTCGAGACCCTTCTTCAGTCTGAAGAAGGGTCTCGACCCGAAACATTGCCTATCTCCTTCGCTCCTTAGATGCTGCTGCACCTGCTGAGTTTCTCCAGCTTTTGTGTAATCCTCCCTTTGACAGGTCTTGTTTTTGGTCCTGCTGGGGGTCCACAGCCCCCTCACCTGGCAAACCAGGTGGGTGAGACAGTTTAGTCGCAGACTATCCGACCATGGAGCAGGTAGCATGGGATTACATGGTACCCGTGGCGGGGGGAACTCCCCCCCGACCTGACCTGAATATATCTTAAATAATATCTTTCGTGTTTTCAGCAGTTCATTGACATGTTTGAATACCCAAGCCTAGAAAATCAACCTTGCATAAGAATATACAACAACATGGCACTGAGCAAGGGAACCCATGCAAATCAGTCCTGCAGCTGTTTACTGTGTGATCTTTCTGCCTTCATTGCATGCAAGGACTTGAGTACTTAAGAGACATCAAACAATAAACCCCCTGTAGAGAACAGTGTTTATATCAAACGATGTTCTGTAGACTTTTATGTCCTCTGTCATGGAGTTGTTATAAAATAAAGGAATCCAACATTCATCAGAATGAAACCAGGATTGAACGCTTTGATTATGTTTAAACTTACATGCAAATGCTAAAAAAGCTAACCACTGTTCCAGTGGAAATTTAATGTTTTCAAAATTATATAAAGTTTAGGCAAGAGTAAAGCTATTCCTTTGATTTATGAACTTGCATTGCAATACCATTGACTCCTTAAGGTACTATAATGGCAGTCTGTTACAATGTATGCTTGTGCTTGGAAAGCATCAAAAATACCAACATGCTATTTTACTCTATCCTTTCAATGGATAAATTCTCCTTAACAAAATGTTTTGCAGAAACACACCCCTTTTCTATATTTAGGAACAGAAACGGTTGCTTCATCTGGAGCATGATAAGAGATCATCACTATGACATTATTACTGTCACGAATGGTTAGGAGAAACATTTTCATGTTCACCCCAGACCATAAAATCTAGGCCAGTAATTCCCATATGTTGGTATTTCAGATGTCTGTGCTCACTTGATTATTTGAAATACTTTAGATTGTGTGGAGACAAATTACACTTCATTTTATCAAACAAAAGATTTCATAATAGTGACATTCCTGGCAGAAATGTCACCAGATTTCATGTTTGATTCAGTTTATAAACCAGATCAAAATTATGTTTGTGTAGACAAAAAGTTCGCTCTTTCATAGTTCAACAGCGGGTGGTATTCACTTGAACTAGCCATAGAAAATGGCAGTGACTATGAGATAAACAAGACTGCTGGATAAACAAGTTAGATTTGGCATACTAATCAAATATCCTAACATGCTTTACAAAATTGCTTCAAAAACAAGATGTTGAAGATATGACAAGGGCCAAATCCAAAATTTTGTGTTGAGTCGCCACTGTGAGTGCAATCAGCAATGTCAGCACAAATTGTGTGGATTTACCAAAGTCATGGTTAAATAGACCACTAATCGACTTGCATGATTGCCAATATAAAATCTTTCATATACCAGCAGAATTAAACAAAGCAGTAGAATATGATTTTTATTTTATGTTTCCATGCGTTAAATTGAAGTATATCACTGGTAACCCAATACAGTTTTTTTTTAATACCTGAAAATCAGAATGAGTAATCCAATTATAAAATTACCAACTAACATTTTTTAGTTGGTAATAGGACTTTATGTATGTAATTGCAAATTAATTTGTTATTATTACCAAATTATTCAAGTGCTCTTAACAGGTAAAGTAACTGCATCAGGATTTTCAACAAAATAAACAGCTTCAAGTTCACAGGGGTACCAGAGAAACGTGGGATCGAAATGAAAAGGGACATATGGTTCTGGGCAAGATATGGCAAAGGTGTCATGTAGAGTGTAATTTAGCCTGGGTTTTTGAAAGCAAACGTTTTATTTGATTCACTATCTGTCCTCTAGCTTTTGCCTTGGGATAAAACTCGACACCCGACCTTCAGATCCTCCTCATTTTTATTCCCCCTGCCAACCTTTCACACCAAGTATTGATATCCTAATATTTAACATCAGGATTAAAACTGCATTTAACTCATGATTATAATTAAAACATCTCCAATTAACTGACATTTTAAAACACTTGTGGTATAAATTATTTCCTTGATATTTCCTTGATTATTTCCTTCAATATTAATTAAACATAGAAACATAGAAATTAGGTGCAGGAGTAGGCCATTCGGCCCTTCGAGCCTGCACCACCATTCAATATGATCATGGCTGATCATCCAACTCAGTATCCCATACCTGCCTTCTCTCCATACCCTCTGATCCCCTTAGCCACAAGGGCCACATCTAACTCCCTCTTAAATATAGCCAATGAACTGGCCTCAACTACCCTCTGTGGCAGAGAGTTCCAGAGACCCACCACTCTCTGTGTGAAAAAATTCCTTCTCATCTCGGTCCTAAACAATATTTTAAAATGTTAAAATGCTTTCAGTAGTATCTTCATGCTTTATAAACAATCGTGTTAAGCCCATTATCTCTCTTGGTGACTGACAAATGATGGCCTATGAGGAAATATGAGGAACATATTTTAAACCATGAAAGATTGTGGAAACTATATTTACACATAAGTAAACTGTACTAAAATTTATTCTTTTTATTCACTCACAGGACATGGGCATTGCATATTGAGCATTATTTAATTGTCAATTAGAAGGTATTCTACGTTCTTGAATAGCTGCAGGCCTTCTGCCGAAAGTACTCCCATTTAAGGAATTCTAGGATTTTATCCAGTGATTAAATAAAAGGCAAAGTGATTGCAAATTGAGTTGTATGTATCTTGAAAAGTACCCCAAAGTTGGTGAAATTCCCATAAAGTAGGTATGTTACAAAACTTACCTTTAGTGGTGCTGCAGTTCTGTCACTAGCCATGTGCGTGACTTTGGCGCCTTTAAAGGGGGGGGGGGGGGGGGGGGTTACAATGCATTTTTTCCCTTGCCATCCGAAGCTTTATTTTGTCGGAGTGCGATCTATTTCTGGCGACTCGTTCCGACTGCCGGTAAGTTCTTTTTCTTTTTTTTTAAATATATTTTTATTAGAGGTAAGCAATAAATTGGCAAACACATATTATGGTAGAAATATTGTGTGTACATCAATCATACATTATTAATATTATCAATTGAATCATTCTGCCTCAAATAGTTTTTTTAAAAATATAGGTTAAGAGTAATAAAAAGAGAAAAAAAAATGGAATAATTTACCATTAATACATCATTGGAGATAAGATCAAGGAATATAGAGTTTAACTTTTCATCTAATCCTGAGTCCAAGTTTCAGTTAGGATCCCCTGCCGAACCAATCTACCCTTTTAAGTAATCGATGAAAGAAGACCATATTCTAACAAAGAGTTCTTGTTTGTCCATTAAGGCAAATTTGATTCTTTCCAGGTGTAGGGTCTCCGACATTTCCATAATCCACATTTTAAATTGTGGGGGTTATAGGGCCTTTCCAAAATTTTAATATTAATTTCTTCCCAATTATTATACTGTAATCTAGGAAATTTCTTTGGCTTGTTGTAAGTGTTAAACTTTGTTCTGATATTCCAAGTATTATTAGTTTTGAGTCCGGATCCAGTTTAGTATTAATGACTTCAGAAGTTATTCTAACAATCTCAATCCAGAAATTTTTAATTTTTATACAATTTGCAAAAGTATGTGTTAAGTTAGCCTCTAGATGGTGACATTTTTCGCAGATAGGAGAGACATGTGGAAAGATTCTATTCAGTTTAACTTTTGAGTAATGTAATCTGTGTAATACTTTAAATTGTATTAAAGCATGTCTGGCATTTAACGAGCATTGATGTATATATTGTAAACTTGTTAGTTGTTAGTTTTTCTGTATTAGGATGCTTATTTAAACATTCATCAAGGATTTCTGGTTCCCTATTCCTATAATCATGTGTATTTGATTTAACATAATCTCTGAGTTGTAGATATAGAAAAAAAATGAGTGTAATCCATAAATCTGTTGTAACTCCTGAAATAAAAGAAAAGTGCCTTTCTTATAAAGATGTTCCATCTTTTTAATTCCATAATTTTTCCATTGTGTGAAATCTTTATCCAGCATGGAAGGTTTGAATAAGGGATTGTTTACAATAGGGAGACAGAGTGGAATATTATCCAAGTTTTAAAGCCTTTTTTAATTGTTTCCAGATTCGTGTACCACTATGTATTATAGGGTTTTCCCTATAGGTTTTTTTGTGCAATTTTGTCGGTGCAAACATAATCGAACCGATTTCAAAAGGTAAACAGTCTTTTTCCATCCTTAACCAGTCTGGTTGTTGATCCATTTCTTCCAGCCAAAAATTCATGTTTTTAATATGGACTGCCCAAAAATAAAACAGAAAATTTGGTAGAGCTAAACCTCCATTAATTTTTGATTTACATAAATGTTTTTACTTATTCTATGATTCTTATAATCCCAGATGAAACTTGTAACAGTAGAGTCTACTTTAAAAAATAAGATTTTGGAATATATATTGGGATTGACTGGAATAAGTACAGTAATTGCGGCAAAAAGATCATTTTTATAGCATTAATTCTACCGACCATTGAAATGGAAAGTGTTTTCTAATATTGAATATTCTTGTTTAGTTTATTCAGTAAAGGTTGGAAATTTGATTTAAATAAAGAAGTATACGTCTTAGTTACATAAATACCTAAATATTTAATTTTTTCCTCAACTATTTTAAAAGGTGATTGTTGTAGTGTATGTAAATTGAGTTCCGTTATTGGCATGATTTCACTTTTATTCCAATTAATTCTATATCCTGAAAGCTGACCAAATTGAGTTATTAGATATAATAAATTTGGAATACTAGTTTCTGGCTTTGTAATATATATTAATACATCATCTGCATCTAAAGTAAATTTTTTTTAATAGCCCGACTATTTCTGGAGTAAAATAAAAATTAGCTCCTAATGCCGTGAACGCCAACAACGGGGACCGATTTTACGTAGGGGACAGGTAAGTGAAAGCTGTTTATTTTTACATATAAACCTGCTTTTTTAGATGACCTTAATCAACATTTCATGTTGCGAAACGGTGATTTAGTCCCCATATGAACCGGCAGAATATTTCCTGCCGATATTGGGTTTAAATTCACCGCAACCGGCGGTGTTCGCTTGGTCTCACCGATGTAGATCAGCTGACATCTAGAGGAGCGGATGCAATAGGTGGGGTTGGAGGAGGTGCAGGTGAACCGCTGTCGAACCTGGAAGGACTGCTTGGGTCCTTGAATGGAGTCGAGGGGGGAGGTAAAACGACAAGTGTAGCATCTCTTGTGGTTGCAAAGGAAAGTGCCCAGGGAGGGGGTGGTGCCGGAGGGATGGGAAGAATTGACCAGGGAGTTACGGAGGGAGCGGTCTTTGCGGAAAGCAGACGGGGCGGAGATGGGAAGGTATGTCGAGTGGGGTCACGTTGGAGGTGGCGAAAATAACGGAGGACTATTTGTTGTAAGTGCCGGCCAGTGGGGTGAAAGGTGAGGACTAGGGGGACTCTGCCCTTGTTACAAGTGGGGGGATGGGGAGAGAGAGCAGTGTTATGGGGTATTGAAGAGACCCTGGTGAGAGCCTCGTCTATAGTAGGGGAGGGGGACCTCCGTTCCCTGAGGAATTAGGACATTTCAAATGCCCTGGTGTGCAACACCTCATCCTGGGAGCAGACGGAGGAATTGGGAGTAGGGGATGGAGTCCTTACAGGAAGCAGGGTGGGAAGAAGTGTAGTCTAGATAGCCATGGGAGTCAGTGGGTTTATAGTGGATGTCGGTCAGAAGTCTATCACCTAGTACGTCTCAAATAAGGATTGTTCGACGTACCCTACAAAGAGGCAGGCATAGCTGGGGCCCATGCGCGTGCCCATAGCTGCGCCTTGTATTTGGAGGAAATAGGAGGAGTCAAACGAAAAGTTATTAAGGGTAAGGACCAGCTCCGCTACGCGGAGGAGAGTATCTGTAGACGGGGAATGGTTGGTTCTCCGATCGAGGAAGAACCGGAGGGCTTTGAGACCCACCTGGTGGGGGATGGAGGTGTAGAGTGACTGATGTCAATGGTGAAGAAGAGGGGATGGGGGCCTAGAGAACAGAATGCCCGGAAACGACAGAGAGTGTCTGAGGCAACATCTTACGTTTGCCCAGATAAAACTCCATCTGCCATTTCTCTACTCGTATCTGTAACTTATCAATATCCTGCTGTACCCTTTCTCAGTCATCTTAACTGCCCACAACTCCACCAATTTTCGTCTGTCGGCAAACTTACTAACCAACCCTTCTACATTTTCTTCCAAGTCTTTATACATAACACAAGCAACAGGGATTCATGCACCGATCCATGCACAACACCAGAATAATACGTATCCACCACTACTCTCCTCTATGGTAAACCAATTCTGAATCCAAACTACCAAGTTACCATGGATCCCATGCATCTTAATCTCTGGATCACCCTACCATGTGGGACCTTGTCAAATGCCTTACTTAAATACACAAAAGCTACTCTAGTATCCCGTTATCATCAATACCTTTGTCACCTACTCATTAAACTCAATCCAGTTTGTAAGACATAATGTTATGGCCAAAGTCATGCTGCCATTAATTAGCCCATTCTCTTCCAAATGCAAGTAAATCCCATCCTGAAGAATCCTCTCCAGTAGCTTCCCTACCACTGACGTGTGGCTCACTGGCCTATAATTTCCTGGATTTTCAAGAAGCATACCCTCCTTAAACAAAGGAACCATATTGGCTACTCTTCAGTCTTCCATGACGTTACCCGTCATGAAAGGACTAGAGAGGATGAAAAGATCTTCAAGTTCCCAGCAATCTCCCTTGCCTTTCTCAATAACCGGGGATAGGTCCCATCAGGCCCTGGGGACTTATCCAAATGATGTTAAGAACATAATGTGTGAAAGAGCTAATCCACCGGATGGCACCATCAGCGATGGCAGCCTCGCCAATGGTCTGTCTGTTGTGTCGTCTTTCTTGTTATTTTTAATTTGTTTTAAAAAGTATGTATTAATGTTCTCTGGTCTGTTTTATGGGGGGGGGGGGGGGGGGGTCGGGGGAAACTTTTTTCTCAATCTCTTACCTTGCCGGATCGTTTCTCCAGTCGTTCTGCGGCCTAACATCATGGAGCTGGAGGCCTTGCTCGAGACTGCCTTTGCGCCCCACCGCGGGGCCGTGGACTTACCATCGGAGCCTGCGATCCCTTGCCTGGGAACGACGCTCCACGCCTGCGGATTTCAACATCGAGGAGCTCGCAGACTCGGGTAGAGACTGATGTCGGGAAGCTCCAAAGTTGCAAGAGGTTCGACTAGCCCCGACCCGGGGTCCGATTGCCCAGTGCGGGGGAGCTGAGATCTCCCGATGAGGAAGCTTGATCTCCCCAACGTGGAGGGTCTGACCGCCGGCTACAGGAGCCAAGATTGTCCCATCAACGGAAGGCTCGAGGCCCCCGACCGCGGGAGAACAAAGAAGGGACAAGATTGGACTTTTTTTTTGCCTTTCATCACAGTGAGGAATGTGGAGTAGTCACTATGGTGGATGTTTATGTTAAAATGTATATTGTGTGTTTTGTTGCATTTTATTGGTATGACTGTATGGCAAATCAAATTCCTCATATATTGCCAAACTTACTTGGCTAATAAAGTATGATTATGATTATTATGATAATATCTTACCTTTTACTTCAATGGAAATTTCTTATTTTTACCATATGTTCCTTGGTTTCAATTAATACCCAAGTTGATCCCTATTTTGAATGCATTCAGAAACTAGGCCTTCATGCCCACTTGGAAAGTGAATTCCAATGATTCACTCAATCGATAAAAAAATTCCCTTGCATCTGGCCTAAATGGCTTATATTAAAATTGTGACCTCTGGCTCTAAATATATATAATGTAGAACAGTATAGCACAGTAATAGGCACTTTGGCACATGATATCCATGCTGAACATGATGCCTATTTAAACTGTGTAGGAAAGACACAGCTGCTAGCTTAAATTTAAGGTAGACACAAAATGCTGGAGTAACTCAGGCAGCATCTCTTGAGAGAATGAATGGGTGAGGTTTCGGGCCAAGACCCTTCTTCAGACTGATGTCAGGGGTGAATCCCCAGACATCAGTCTGAAGAAGGGTTTTGACCCAAAACGTCACCCATTCCTTCTCTCCAGAGGTGCTGCCTGTCCCACTGAGTTACTCCAGCATTTTGGGCCTATGTGGCTATTTAAACTAATCCCTACTGCTTACATTCCGGTTCCCTCCACTCTCCGCCTATTCACGTGTGTATCTAAAATCCTCTTCGATGCCACTGCCCCTACTGTTTCCACCACCACTTCTGGCAGCATATTCCAAGCATCTATCACTCTCGGAGTAAAACAAAAATTACCCCACACATCTCCTTTAAACTTTTCCACTCTGATATTAGAATGATACCCTCTAATATTTGATAATTCCACTGTGGGGAATAAAGTTCTAACTGCCTACCCTATCTATGCCTCTCAAAATGTTACATCATTTGGATTGTTTTCTCTGGAGCTCCAACCTCACCTTATAACTTGTACCCTCTAAACCAGGCAGTATCTGCTTGGGTAGTTTACAACCCAACAGCATGAACATTGAGTAGAAACAAAAAACTGCAGATGCTGGATTATACCAAAGATAGACACAAAGTGCTGGAGTAACGCAGCATCTCTGGAGGAAGAATATAGGTGATGTTTCGGGTCGGGACCTTTCTTCAGACTTAGAAGAAGGGTCCTGACCTGAAACGCCACTACCCTTTTCCTCGAGAGAAACTGCCTGACTCGCTGAGTTACTCCAATTTTAGGTAACTTCTAACAACCCCCACCCCTCCTTCTTCCCCACAACCACCCTTTTCTCTCCCCCACCCCCCCCCCCCCCCGTGCCCCACCTAGACGCACCCATTTCTGTCCTCCCCCTCCATCCACATTTTTTCATGTGGATTCACAATATGCAACTCTTCGAACAGTCTGTCATACCTATAACCATATAACATCCAACCACATAACAATTACAGCACGGAAACAGGCCTTCTCGGCCCTTCCAGTCCATGCCGACCATTTATTTTCCCCATGTCCCATCTACCTGCACTCAGACCATACCCCTCCATTCCCTTCCCGTCCATATACCTATCCACTTTACTTTTAAATGTTAAAATCGATCCTGCCTCCACCACTTCTGCAGAAAGATCATTCCACACAGCCACCACTCTCTGAGTAAAGAAGTTCCCCCTCATGTTACCCTAAAAAAATTCAGGGAACTACCCTAAACTTCTGTCGCTTAAGTTTCATGTCATGCCCTCTTGTTTGAATCTTTCCTACCCTGAATGGGAAAAGTTTATCCACGTCAACTCTGTCTATCCCTTTCATCATTTTAAAGACCTCAATCAAGTCCCCCCTTAACCTTCTGTGCTCCAAAGAATAAAGACCTAACTTGTTCAACCTTTCTCTGTAACTTAGTTGCTGGAACCCAGGCAACATTCTGGTAAATCTCCTCTGTACTCTCTCTATTTTGTTGACATCCTTCCTAGAATTAGGCGACCAACATTGTACACCATTCTCCAGAATTGGTCTTACCAATGCCTTGTACAATTTTAACATTACTTCCCTACTCCTATATTCAATGCTCTGATTTATAAAGGCCAGCACACCAAAAGCTTTCTTTACCACCCTATCTACATGCGATTCCACCTTCAGGGAACTACGCAGTTATTCCTAGATCCCTCTGTTCCACAGCATTCCTCAATTCCCTACCATTTATCATGTACATCCTATTTTGATTTGTCCTGCCAAGATGTAGCACCTCACACTTATCAGCATTAAACTCCATCTGCCATCTTTCAGCCCAAATCTCTCTGTAGACTTTGAAAATCTACTTCATTATCCACAACACCCCCTATCTTAGTATCATCTGCATACTTACTTATCCAATTTTCCACCCCATCATCTAGATCATTGATGTACATGACAAACAACAGTGGACCCAACACAGATCCCTGAGGCACCCCACTGGTCACCGGCTTCCAACCTGACAAACAGCCATCCACCATTACTCTCTGGCACCTCCCATTCAGCCACTGTTGAATCCATCTTGCTACTCCGCCATTAACACCCAAAGATTGAACCTTCTTAACCAACCTTCCATGGGGAACCTTGTCAAAGACCTTACTGAAATCCACATAGACAACATCCACTGCTTTACCCTCATCAATTTCCCTAGTAACCTCTTCAATAAATTCAAGAAGGTTTGTCAAACATGACCTTCCAGGCACAAATCCATGTTGGCTGTTCTTGATCAATCCCTGTTTATCCAGATGCTTATATATATTATTTCTAAGTATCCTTTCCATTAATTTGCCCACCACTGACGTCAAACTAACAGGTCTATAATTGCTAGGTTTATTCTTTGAACCCTTTTTAAACAATGGAACAACATGCGCAGTACGCCAATCTTCTGGCACTATTCCCGTTTCTAATGACATCTGAAATATTTCTGTCTGCCACCTCCTGCTTTAATCTCTGGCCTTTGTTCCAACCATCTGCCTATCAAAAAAATCCCTCGCCTCTGTCCACCTTTTTAAAAATACTTTTAGATACAGCGTGGAAACAGGTCCTTTGACCCACCAAGTCCACGCCGACTAGTGTTCATTTTGCAAACTAGCACTATTTACAACACACGAGGGACAATGTACGTCTTTGAAACATGAGAGGAAACTGAGCACCCAGAGGAAACCAATGAGTCACGGGGAGAACGTACAAACTCCTTACAGGCAGCAGCTGTGGTCAGGATCGAACTCGAGTCTCTGACATTGTAAGTCATCAACTTTACCGCTGCGCTACTGTGCCACCTATTACCTGCCATGCTTTGTCCTGCCTCTCCTCTCTCTCAGCTTTCCATCCCTCCCCCCCTTACAACTTGTCTGAAGTGGGATCCTAATCCGAAGCATCACCTATTCATATTCTTCAGGGATGCTGCCTGACCCTCTGAGTTACTCCAGCACTTTGGGTCTATTGTAAACCAGCATCTGTAGTTTATTGTTTCTAACCTCTGCTATATATACTGTTGAAAATACGGAAGTCAGCTTCTAAAATGTTGTATAAAATCTTAAATTCACTAACTCATTTACAGCAATTCTAGCAAACTACAAAGGAGTTGTGCTTTTCCTGTTTATTGCCTGGCAAACTTTCACTTTGGTTCACACTTTTAACAATAAATTGTTCAGTTGTTTCAAATGCAACTGAACTTACTGCACATTCAATGGAGAATATCTTTTACATGAGTTCAGAAATTAAATAAGCTCCTTTAAAAAATATCCAGAATTCTAAAGGTACATTGTACTACGTATTTGAAATATCGTCATCTGGTCTAACTTTTTTTGTATCTGATGTCACAGTGATGAATCAGATAACTATTACATTACCGTGATTGCCATCAGCAATGTTGACATACGGTTCTATACTTTCACCCAATCTTTGTGTGAAAGATCTCTAATTAAAGTTGAATTATTAAAATCACAAAGCATTGCAACATCATTAGATTTGCTAGAATATTGTATTATTGTACAGCACAAAAATTCTCACAATGTTTAATTCCATTACATTTAAACCTGAAACATTAGGTGCAAGGATGAACCAGGATGTCCCAAAGATACAACTAGGATTCTTTACCTGGCAAATCTGCATTTCAATCTGCCAGCACCAAATACTTTCTTGTGGTTAGTACCACATAAAAGTGATTTAAGTTACTTAACAGATTGTATTATTCATATCATATGCTAAACAAATTAAAGCTTTGTGATTTGTTAAAATCTATAATTTTGATATGCTACAATTTGTGGTCAGGGAATTTTGATATGCTACAATTTGTGGTCAGGGAATTTTGATATGCTCCAATTTGTGGTCAGGGAAACAAATAGCGCAGAACAAAGCAATGGTCTAGAACTGACCTGGAAAGTAAACCTCCACCTTGCTTCACAAGAATCAAAAAGAGAAACAGGATCACTGCCTTGACAGTTGGGTCTACTCAGTTTACTGACAGAAACTGTTCATTTTTTGAAGTAAATGGTCAGAGATGGAATGGCCAAAAGAGGCTGGAGGTCAATTTGCTGAACACATTTAGCAAGAGGATAGACTGATTTATAAATGGAAATGGATCAAGAGGTATGGGGAAAGAACAGAAATACGTTATGGACAGGGGGGAATATAATCATATTGGATGGTAGAGCAGACAGGAAGGGTTTGATGGGGTACTCTTGCCCCTATTTTTATTTCTATGTTTCTAATTAAGTCAAGTTCATGGCTAGCTGCACACTTAAAAAAGCGAATGTGTCCCCAGAATGTAGGCACTGAAACATAGAAACATAGAAATTAGGTGCAGGAGTAGGCCCTTCGAGCCTGCACCACCATTCAATATGATCATGGCTGATCATCCAACTCAGTATCCCGTACCTGCCTTCTCTGAAACAGGATACAATTTAATTTAAGGCAAATTACTAAAAATTATTTCCCGAATGGCCTTTGACTCAGTCTTCTTAGGGCCAGAGACACAAGGAAGAAAGATCCTGAGCCGAAAAGTCATCTATCCATGTTCTCCAGAGATGCTGCCTGAATTCCTCCAGCACTTTATGTCTTTTCTCCTAAGACATGTGCTTTAACTTCTGTAAAGCAACTACTTTGACATTAACTGTAATTTAAAGAGCAGAAATTATGGTTCTACACACATTCTTGCAGAAATTGAATGTATTATTGTCAAAAATGTTAACCCCAAATTAAACACAAAGGCAAAAGACTGAAGCCAGACCTCACAAGGCACTTATAAGCTAATACTCAGAATGACTCAGTCAAGTACAATGAGCTAACAAAAACCTTTCCAAATATTGAAATAATGCAGAAAAACTCAGCAAATCAGGCAGCAGTTCTGAAGATAAGAGAAAGAGTCACTGTTTTAGGTCATTGACATTTCATCAGGACGAAGTGTGAAGGACTTTGGAAAAACTCATTTGTCACACAACTTTCTTAAAGATGTGAATAAAAACACAACTGACCATCAATTCACAGCACAAGATAGGGTTTTGTTTCCTATAGCTTCAGGCCAACCAAAATTAAATGTGGAGAATTAATGAATGAGAACAGGTTTCATACACCATAACAATGCAGGGGGCACTTAAAATGAGTGCACTAGGTTCTCTAATTTATTGGAGAATATTTCCATAAAATCAGGCATATTTAACCGAAATAAATCATTCAGCAGAAACAAAACCATATTCTCTATGTACAGTAGAGAATTGTTGTTAAAGGATGAATCTATTGCAAAAATGTGATGCTAAGCAACTGCTCCATGTTGCTAGGATGCAATCCTTCAACATACCATCACAAATGCACCAATACTGAATGAACAATTTTGAATGAACAAAGGCCAAAAAGTGCAGGGACTCAAGTATGTCTGGCTTACCCTCTTAGAACAATAAAACTGCCAAACAAATCATGGAACACCGACATCATTGTCTTATAGACTGTGTTCTACCACAAATGGGGAAGTTATTTAATGAGCAATATTCATCGCCTTAATGGTAATGTTATATACAATGTAGCAACTCAAGACTGGAAAGTCATTTAATAAACACTTTAAAAATTGCTGTACCTACCAAGGTACATTACATCTCAAAACAGGATCGCAGCTTGAGGAAAGTAAAGAAGAATTTTGTATCTCACCCCCACATTTAAATTACCACATTTAAATTACCACTACATTTTAAACATTACATTAGTATGCGCTACTAATATAAAACATCTCCCAGGATTATGACCCTTTCAAACTTGTAGAGCGGGTCACAATTCTGTGAGATGTAATGCATCAGCAGGTTATGAAATTGTTCCTTTACCCCCATTGCATCAAAAGTAAAACACTCCTCTTGGTAATCAATTCAGATATACACACAAATAGTTTAAACTCCAGTAATAAGTCCCAGGCTTAGTGCAAATTGTGTCCATCTTGTGCAAATCATATGATCCACCCTGGTGTGATAATTGTCACTACAGATGCCTTAAAAAGATAAAAGATCCAAATTCACTGGCATATTTTGCTTGTTAGACAATAAATGGTGTAATGTTGCAACATTAACTCAATTTGCATCACACACACACATGGGGAAATAGGGATTTACTGATCCCAATTTAAATTCATTCATTTTACTGAGTAATTATTCAAGATTAAAGCAATATAAAAATAATTAATCATTGGATATCTTGAATGTTATTAGATGCTAACTGTGTATGAAATATTTTCCGATAATCTATTTACGGTGCACTCATGCACTCACTTTTAAGAGTAATAGTCAAAATCGATGCTTTTCAATACCTTCCTGTGGGTGCCTTTGACTGATGTTTTCCCAAGTTGTTTAGAATTGTTTAGAAAGACATGAAGTTAAAATTTTGAACTTACGGTTTTGGAATGATTAAATCTAAATTATATACCTTTGCCCACAGTTTTGCTCTTTGGCAAGATCATTTATGGTACCACAGTTGTGATGTGATAAAATTGGAAGATGGAACTAAGTTTAATTTTACAATATATCAAAATAACTAAACCTATCAATCAAATACAAGAGACAATGCAGTTATTATAAAAAATAATATATACTTTATATGAATTAATAAAGCTGTTCAATTCAACCTTAGTTAAATACATTGTTTTATATTCTTTTTGAAAATCAATGCCATTTTTTGCATTGTGTTGCATACCAAACACAATTCATAACCACAGCCATATTATTAAATTATGCTTTTGACTCTATTATTGGTTACTTAAAACTAAGATCTGATAAGTTGACACCAGAAAAAAGACTTGTATAAACTAAACTGGTTAATGCAAAAGGACTACCAGATGTCACTAAGGCAAGCAACTGGTGGTCTGCTCAATGAAGACTTTGCATTAATTGCTGAACGCGCAGATACAATAGCATTTTTTAAACTCCTTTAAACTACACTATATTTACAAAGAATATTATAGTCTGAAAATAAATTCTCAACCCAAAGTGCACAAGCAAAATTTAATATAATTTATTGTTGCAAGAAATGTAAAAAAATGAAAGCGAACTCGTCACTCTTTTGTTTTGTGGCAATTCCAAATTGGGAATAAAAACTGGATTTATTCGCCATGTCAGTTAGTATCTGTAAAAACACATTTTGAAAGGTATTCCTCAAAATTTAAACCTTTATTCTCTCTTTTCAGGTGCTGGCTGAAAACTCACCTTCCTATTTTCATTTTTGAAACAACAATTCTCACATCAGCGTCCAAACAAAAAAAGTTAAGGCACCAAATATTTTTGGTTGGATCTTTAAACAGGATTTGTGACTATTCTGTCCTCTGCTTGGAGCAGAGGAAAGAATAGTGACCATGAGATTTTGTATTAGTTATACTGATCTAGACAAAGACAACAATGGAAATTTGTTTAATAATTTTTCTCCCTTTTTTCCTCTTTCAAAGTAGTTCATTCAAAGTATATTCTGTAAAGCTCTAATTCTCCCAATTTTAAACTATGTTTGGTATTAAATTGACAAGATAGAAGCACAATTACAATTCTAATTGTAAGAGGAAGTGATGTACATTAGTCACAATATACCTAGATTTAAGACTGATTCAACTGTAGACCTCACCTTCCAATATTTACTAGCATGAACTTGTAAATAAAGTGCAACATCATGTTTTTAAAAACTTTTTCCAGCACTTACGTTAGTTGAAAAGCAGCCAGACATTTGATTCTGTATTGCAGTTAACAAAAAAAAATCCTCATACACTTTGAGCTGCAGACGTCCAGGCAGTCAGAGAACAATGAATAGCTGAACAGATGGACCAACAATGTCTATGCTTTCCCCCATTACCAAACCACATTTCTAACCAATAAGAGCTCACCCAGCTAACAATTAGTTTCCGAGGCAGATGCAAACCAACTTCTATTCCACGTCAGGTCTTGGGGCCTCTTAAGACAAGTACACTGATGTCAACCAAGGTCTGCCCTGGGCATCATGTGTATTAACAAGGGGTGTGCAGCAACAATGCCCACAACAAAGAGAACTAGCAGGCAGCTGCTGAATGAGGGCATGAGTCATTAGGCAGCAGGCTGTCAGCAAAACACCTGGCTAGCCATGGACCTCACCGAATCCCTGCTACTGTTATAATCAGATGACATGTTGAAAGTGTAAATTTAAATGTTAAGATTTTATCTTACTGTTACAGTTCCACAATTTCCACAAACAGCTGCAGTGTTAAAACATCAGCATATAAAGCCATATTAAAAATAAATGCTTTCTGTATCTGACATGAATTTTGGGTTAGAAACTCTTTTAAAGCAACATCATATTTAGTGAAACAAATACATTACAGTCACAGCCATTGTCAATGAAAAGGTTGCAGATGCTTATGCTGTGAGAGAAAAAAAATCACCATTTCAGGCACTCAATGTCTATAGGATTCCAGTGCAACAAGAATTTTGTAACAAAGGAAATCCAGCAAATACTATTTAAATTAACTTAAGTCATTGCTAGCATCCACACTTGGTGAACAAAAGTTTGAAATTTAGATATAAGCTTCATCAATTTAATTAAATTTGAGAAAAACAAGCACAAATAATTCCTTCGTTCCTTGATAGGAAATGTGAAAATGAGTGTCTTGCTTAATTTTTTTTTTCAAAATTTGTGTCTTATTACTCTAATATTGCTTGGTAGATTTCACCCAATCTGCAATCCTTAAAATGTCACAATACCTAATAAAATGTCTCTAGCAGGAAGCATTTATGTTTTCAGCAACTCCAAATTAATTGTTATTAACCTTAAAATAGAAATTTCAATGAAAAGTTTAAAATTTAATGAGGACCATATTGCTTCCTTTGTCGGATTCTTTGTGTACATTTTAAATAAATTGAGATTTATTTGTTTGTTTTTTCCTTCTATTTTAAAGTCTCTCACCAAGTATGTCCTGATTTCTTCATTCACTTTAGTGGGATCTGCAGTTTTAAAATATTGGATATTTAATGGTTGGAAATTGCATTAAGAACTAACTACCTTTTACAACTAGATCAAAAGGATAAAACCTTGCATCAAAAAGATTGAGGCATGATTATATGTCCGTACCTGTACATTGTCAGCGCCTAAATAAAATGAACTAATTTATTGTACTAGAATGGTTGAAACCATACAAGTTATTTTTATTGAACTTAACAAAATTCAAACAGTACAATTTCAAGGCCTGTATGAAACTGTGCAACTGTCCTTGGCTTTGCCAACAGCTTCAACCACACACCTCAATAGTTTATTATCCTCATTTGCTTCAAGGAAAATGCCATAATTCCAAGAAAAGTAAAGTGACCTAGGCCAGCAGCTCCAATAACGGCCATAATGAAGTGCATTGAAAAACTGGTCATGGCCTATATCAGAACCTGCCTTTTGTAAAGATGCAATACCTTTCTCACAGTTTTTCCTGATTCCACTACATCTGCTAGATAGGGCTCTTGAAGATATTGGAGTCAGGGGATATAGGGAGAAGGCAGGCATTGTGGATGATCAACCATGATCACATTGAATGGCGGTGCTGGCTTGAACGGTCGAATGGCCTACTCCTGCACTTATTGTCTATTGCTCTCAAGATGAAGCTTTCCATTCTAGGACATCTGAATGTCCTCTTTCTTCAGCAACCATGGTATATATATATGGATGCCCTCACCCATATTTCCTCCATTTCCCACAACTCTATTCTTATCCCTCCTTCCTCCAGACAGAGTAGGGATAGAGTTCCCCATGTACTTCTCTTTCATTCCATCACCTCCACATTCAACAAATCATTCTCTGACATTTCCGACAGCTTCAATACAATCCCACCAGTAGTTAACCAGAAGAATCAAGAACCAGCAGAAATAGGTTTCAGGTGAAAGAAGAAACATTTAATAGGAACCTGAGAGGGTGGTAGGTACAAAGCATGAACTGCCAGGCAAAGTAATTGAGGCAGGTATTATAACAACATTTAAAAGACATTTGAACAAGTACATGGTAGGAAAGGTTTAGAAGGATACTAGACTAAGTGGGACCCGTTGGGTCCCTGTCACATGGGAGGCCTAGTCCCCCAACGCAATATTCCATCACTTACGCCTATTCCCTCCCATCAAATTCACCCTTCCCTGTCCCCCTCTACTCCCCCCTCTATCCCACCTTGCCCATCACCCCGGACCTCTTCTACCTCCCTCCCTACCCCCCGCACTCCAC
This sequence comes from Raja brachyura, assembly GCA_963514005.1. Next base: position 67,069,891 of record OY740786.1, read on the forward strand.
TACCCCACTCCCTCCCTCTCTTTCCCCCGTCCCTCCCCACCTCTCTCTCCCCCCTCCCTCCGTGCTGTGGGCCGGGCTGCGGCGCTCCCTCTCTCTGTGTAACGCTGCGGTGTGTTAGGGCCCCTACTGGTGTCCGCGCCCGTGGGTAGGGGCTGCTGAGGCGTTGCTCATCCCGGGTCCCGCAGTGTCCCTCGCCAGCGGGTAGACTGCGGGGCTCGGCGCTTTAGAGTTTTAAGTGGTTTTAGTTATGTATAGGTGGGGCAAACATGGGCAGGTGGGACTAATGTAGTTGAGACATCTTGGTTGGCATGGGATGGATGAGCCAAATGCCCTCTTTCAGTGCTGTAAGACTCTCTGGTTGATAGTAGGATAACCCCATCACATCCAGAGCACTTTAAATGAAAGTGGAGAACCAATTTACTAACTCCCAGGACACTGAACTGATGTGGAATTGAACTTCCAAATGGCAAGGGCTTGAACAAAACTGTTAATGGGCCAGAAAGTGAACACGCATGGAGGAAATTCAAGGTTTTTATATCTACTCAATAGCTTTCACATCCTTCGATTAACCAAAAATGTACATTAATTTCAATGTTATTGCTGTTCCCATGTAAGAAAACAAATCAAGCAATTCACGCATCGTAAGATCCTACACTTAACAAAGCGGTTAATGAGCAATTAAATAGATTTATTCGTGAGTTCAACTGCTAATGTTGGCCTGGATCCTAAAAGATTTTCCTCCTGTTCTTCAAATATTGTCAAAGGATTGTTCATTTCTACCTCATTAAGCAGACCTTAATTTAGTATATCATTTTGAAGAGTGTACAATTAACAATGCAACTCTGTACTTAATAAATGATTTTGTTTTAAATTACACACACCACCTTGTGGTGCATCATATGCAGCTCAACTGTAGCACTCTTAACTATAAGTTAAAATGTCATGGGTTTAAGATTTGAAAAGTATCAAGAATAACACTTCTGTGCAGTAGAAATAATGCTACATTGTCAGAGATGCTGCCTTTCAATTAGATATTAAACAGCTATTTCATATGCTCTCCAATGAAGGAAAAAAGATCTAATGGAACTAGTTTGAAGAACAAATGAATAATTCCCAGGTAAATATAAGACTTGCATTTATCCCTCACACATCAATACTGACAAATGTCTGATCATCATCACATAGCTGTTTGTAGAAGTTTTCCCTTACCCAAATTAGCTACCAATTACAAATGACTGAATTACAAAAGTACCTTCTGGGATGCAAAGCAGTTCAGGACTTAAAATGAGCAGCATTAAAATACAAACTATGTTTGGTAAAGGCCCCTCATAACATGCAGCGTATTGAGATAATGATTTGAATCAGTTAGCAAAACTGATCTGAAGCCACCAGAGAAATTTGTGCAGGACAAGCAGCATCTCTGGAGAGAAAGAATGGGTGACGTTTCAGGTCGAGACCCTTCTTCAGACTCGACCCAAAATGACATTCATTCCTTCTCTCCAGAGATGCTGCTTGTCCCGCTGAGTCCCTCCAGCATATTGTGTCTACATTTGATTTAAACCAGCATCCGCAGTTCTTTCCTACACATAGAAATTTGTGCTGTGGGTCCTGGTAATTACACAGGTGCTGGTAATTTGGATCAACATATCCATGTTGTCAGATGAAGAGGTTAATGAGTGGATCTAACTTATGAAATGCAATATTCCACCAAAAGCTCATTAAGGTGCTTTTTCAATGTGAGAGGTTTCTGCAACTTTGCAGGAAGTGTGTTCCAGACCCCGACAACCTACAGGATGAAAACAAATATTTAACTTATTGACTAAATATATAAATGGTTACTATTTTGCCATTACACACTTGCCTAACGCTGTCCAGCTCCACATAGCTGAATGTTACATTCAATGGCTTGAAGGAATCCGTCATTAATGCTATTAAAGTACAAAAATACTGAATTATTTTGAGATTTGCTGCAGGATTTATTTTGGTCTTTGTCAGAGTGAGGCCAAATGCAAATTGGAGGAACAGCAGCTGATATTTTGCTCGGGCAGCCTACAAACCAGTGGTATGAATATTGATTTCTCTAACTTTAAGTAACCCTTACATCCCCTCTCTCTTCATCCCTCCCCCAACCAAGTTGTACCAACCAAAGTCGTCTTAGACACAAAATTCTGGAGTAACTCAGCGAGACAGGCAGCATCTCTGGATAAAAGAAATCGGGAGGTTGCACAGCAGTCAAGGTCATGACCCTTGACCCGTACTGTTGCCACGCAACGCCTTCTGGAGTACATGCAGTGGGTCAGTCTTCTGTCCCAGCATCCGGACTCCACGCTGACTGGTTCCACACCCGCGGACCCCGGGCTGTCTGTCCCAGCGGCCGGGGGAGAGGGGTGTGGTGGGGCAGGTTCGGGGTGTCGGGGTGCAGCGCGGCCAGTGACTCTGGGTGGGTGGAGGGACCAGACTGTCCCCAACTCTGCTGCAGCTGATGCGGACGTTGCCGGATTTTCGTCCCCACGTGTCCGCTGCCCGGAGCCCCTGCCCCGCTCCACCCGGCCCCATGTGTGGGCGCTGCCGACTCACAGCCTGTGACAGTGCAGCCCACAGGGGGAAGACAGGGCAGAGGGCGGCTGTGGCCGGGCAGCGCTGATCCCGGGGGAAAGTGGGGGCTGTCCCGAGGGATGCACTCCTTCGGACGCTTACACCTTGGTGCTTGGGTTCAGAGCAAAGATACTAGAGCATTTGGTTTAGTCACCGTCCACAATTATTTACAGCGCAAAATTGACAATTTCGGCAGTTTTTTAACAGGTAAGAAGCTACGCGTTTCATGAGTTACTAGTGTATGCGGGAGGCTGCCATGTCCTCCAGACGGATTGTGCTGCTACGTGTGTCACGCCCTTTGACCCGGTGACGTTACGTGCAACCCCCCTATGGGTGACGTTTTAGGTCGAGGCCCTTCTTCGTCTTGTTGAGTCCCATTGACTGTACTCGTTCTCACCTAGCACACAGCTAACAACGGCCTGTTTCCTTTATCATCACTACTTGTTTGCATATCTTTCATTCATTTGTTCTATATATCTCCACATCACCGTCTCTATCTCCCATTTCCCTTTCACCTGACTCTCAGTCTGAAATAGGGTCACGACCCGAAAAGTTACCTATTCCTTTTCTCCAGGGATGCTGCCTGCCTGACCCACTGAGTTACTCCAGCTTTTTGTGTCTATCTTCGGTTTAAACCAGCATCTGCAGTTCTATCCTACATGACCTAATAGGACTTTAGGATCTAGATTGAATGTGACTGGGAGAGAGGTGACTTACTGCAGGACAGGAGGCTATGTCCACAAAAGGCACCCAAAGCATAAAGCTAAATTAAAGCTTGAGGAACAACACCCCATCTTCCATCTTGTTTTCATTTTCACTCTGCCACTATTTCATAACTTTATTTTCGATCTTTTTAACTACTGCTATTAATAGATGAACTCTTTAATCTATCCCCATGGCAACCCTGGCCTCACCATGTGGGAGATCATTAATTATATTTGTCATATAGTTTTAATAAGGTGAAAATAGATAAGTACTTGCAAAAAATTGAGAAATCAAGGGTTATGCGGAACTAGCACAGAAGAATAGATTAGACCAGCAAGGTCTGCCATATTCATATTGAATGGGTTGACTGCTGCTCCTATTTTCTTGACCTAACTAGCCCTCACTCAGGTCGGTGGGGGTGCTCGGCGAGTCGGCTGCCCTGTCAGCGGCGTGTCCGTTATTTCTACTTTTTTTTGGTTTGTCTAAGTGATTATTTTGGGTGTTTCTCGGTGTGTCTTGTGTGGGGGTGGTGGGGGGTGGAAGGGGGAAACTGTTCTTCAGTCACCCTCGACAGAGAGGCGACTTTTATCCATGTCGCTTCTATGCCTCCCCTCTCGCGGCCTAACAGTTTGGATTGGAGCGGCCTTTCCTGGAGTCGGGCCCGGTCGCCAGAGAGGAGTGCTCCGATCGCTGGCCCGTGGAGTAGGACATCTTGAAGCTGCGGTATGCGGAGCTTCTAACCGCGGGCACGGCGTGGACTTTCCATTGCGGAGACTGGGATCCCTTGCCGGGGATCACTGGAGAAGAGCTCCGACCGCCGTCCCGCGGCCTATAACATCCTGAAGCCACGGTCTCCGGTAGGAAAGTGCCGATTCGGGCACACCAAGCCGCGGAGTGTGTTCGACCGTTCATGGCCCGACCATGGGTGAACAAGGGAGGAGGACTGGCTGAACTTTGTGCCTTCCACCACAGTGAAGAATGCTGTGGTGGATGTTTGTGTTAAATCTTATTGTGTATTGTGTGTTCTTTTTAAGTGTATTGCTGCTGGCAAATTCATTTCACTGCACGTTCATGTGTATGTGACGAATAAAATCGACTTTGATTTTGACCCACATTCTCTGCAACTTAAAATGTGTTTTCTCTCTTTACCAGCTTTTATATTGGGTCTCCAACCCAAATTGTAACTCCGCTTCTCTTTCCACAGATGTTCCCATATGAACTGAATGGTTCCAGCCTCTGGAGTTTTTTTTTGTTATTTTAGTCATTTAGTACAATTATCTTGCTTCAGCTCCAGTGGTGACAATAAACAAAATGTGTATGGTTGACAAAAGTGGCTGAAAACAGTATCAAGTATGACAACACAATTGCAACCCAAAATATAACAACGTACCAGTAGGTGTGAATATAGCTGTTACTTTTTATGTTGTGGTTCTTATCAGGCTACTACTGGAAATATAAGCAACACCTCATAGTTTGTAGGTCACAGGTGATCTTGAGAAATACATTTATCAGTGATTCTTGCACAATATTTTGTAGATTATTCAAACCTGTAACCCATGCAAGGTTTGGTGGTCAGAATTGAGGGGAAGGATCCATATGAACAAAAACATATCGTGAAATGTTGAAGAAAACAGCAATTGCTTAAAAGAATCTTAAATTCCAAGCCAATGTTCTTCAATTATTTAAATTAATTCAGGTCAGATTATGCCTCATATCTTGGCCGAACCAGCACATTTTCACTATAGATGCCCAATTCTTGTACCTTTAACACAAGGTCATCTTCCTCTCTTTTTAAGGAACTATTCGCCCTACAACTCCTTGGTTTGTATTTGCACCAACACCAATTCCTCCTTTCATGGTACTTTCCCATGCAACCGCAGGGCAGCATAGTAGCGCTGCTGGCAGAGTTGCTGCTTCACAACTCCAGCAGTCCGAGCTTGAAGCTCACCTCCAGTGCCATCTGTGTGGTGTTTATTTGTTCCCCCCTGTGACCATGCATGTTTTCACCCACATCCCACAGATATGCAACCTGATATGCTAATTTGTCACTGTAAATTCCCTTTTATGTGTAGATGAAAGGTAGAATTGGGGTCTGGGAGTTGATGACATTAAAAAGTGGGATTAATATAGGATTAGTGTAAACTAGACTAAGTGGGACCCATTGGGTCCCTGTCACAAGGGAGGCCTGGTCCCCCAACGCAACCCGTTCCTCAAGTAGTACATTAAATTTGACCAACATCTTCAGGAAGGATGTGAAGGTCCAAGAGAGTGCATAGAAAATATTTAGTAGAATGGCTTCAGTGATTAAGGGCTTGAGCCACATTAATACATTGAAGAAGATATGGTGGTTCTCCTTGAAGTAAGTGAAGCTGAGAAGAGATTCAACAGAGGTGTATGTGACGATGCCTTCATATAAAAATAAGTTGTTTTCATTAACAAATGGTTTCAAGTTTAGGGAGCTCAGATTTAGAACTAAGTCAAAAAAAACAGGGAAGAAGTGATAAAATGTTTTACACAAAGAGAGCGTGATGATCCGGAAAGCTGGAATTCAGCACTTGAAAGGGTGGTAGAAGTAGAAACAATACTCGGTTTTAAGAGAATTGCATAGGTAGATGAGAGAACATAATTTACAAGACTATGGGGAAAGAACAGAGGAATGACAGAGAATGGATTCCAAGGCATGCTGGCACAAGCACTTTAGATAAGAAGCCTCCTGATGTGCCATCGTAATTGTGTGATTAATGTAAGAGTTTGTAAACAGTGATAGTATCTTAAACGAGTATGCCTGTACTGTCTCCAGCTTCCTTCTCTATGGCTCAGAACCATTGAGCGGGTTGGAGATACTCTGATACTAAAATAAGGCAATAACAAGTTTCTGGAAAATGTGCTCAAAACTTTGTTCGTGAAATTGGGTCGATTCTATTTGCTATTACTAAAAAACCTATAAAGAAAACCCTATAATAGACAGTGGAATACGCATTTGGAAACAAATAAAGAAGACATTAAAATTGGATTATTTACCACTATCTCTTCCCATTGTAAACAATGCTACATTTAAACCCTCATTGATGGATAAGGGTTTTTTACAATGGAAAAATCATCGAATTACAAAGACGGGTGAATTCTATAGGAAAAGTTCATTTCTTTCCTTTCAGGAATTACAACAAATTTTTGGGCTTCAATCAAAAGATTACTATAGATATCTACAAATTAGAGACTATGCTAAGTCAAATACACATGACTATAGAATTGGAAAGATAGAAATTTTTGATGAATGTTTGAATAAACATCCGAACACAGAAAAATTGATATCTTATATTTATAATATTCTATTAGATAATGATGCACCCAAGACGGAATTATATAGGCAATCATGGGAAAACGAATTAGGTCAAACAATAAGGCCAGAAATTTGGGATGAAAGCTTACAACATATACATCACTGTGCGTTAAATGCTAGACATTCTTTAATACAATTTAAAGTATTACATAGATTGCATTATTCAAAAAACAAATTGAATAAAATTTTCCCATGCGTTTCCCCTTTTTGTGATAAATGGCAATACTTAGAGGCTAACCCAACGCACACATTCGTAAGCTGTATAAAAATTAATAATTTTTGGATGGAAATTTTAAAGATAATTTCGGAAGTCGTCAATACCAAATTGGTCCCCGATTCAAAATTAATAATATTAGGAATAATAGAACAAAATCAATTATTTACATCGAATCAAAGAACCTTTATTGATTATAGTTTAATAATTGTGAAAAAAATAATATTACAATTTTGGAAAGGCCCTATATCGCCCACAATTAAAATGTGGACTACGGAAATGTTGGAGACCCTATAATTGGAAAGATTAAGATTTGTCTTACTGGACAAACAAGAACTATTTAAAATAATATGGTCCCCATTTATTGAATATTTGAAGGGGCAAACTGGTTCGGCATGAGAACCCGACTGAAAACTGAATCAAAGAATAGATGAAGAATTACATTTCATAAAATGCGGATACATCTCCAACGATGCATAATCTAATGAACACTCCATTCTTCTTCAACTTTTCCTCCTCTTTTTTGTTTTCTCTCTCTCTATTAATTTCTATCTTTATAAAAACTGGAAAAAATATATAGAAGTACAATTACTATACAATTGTTAATATAAATAATATTGATAATGTACGTATACAACGAACAAAATGTTTTTTGTTATGTATTTACTTCTAATTACATTTTTAATAAATAAATAAATAAATAAAAACTTTGTTCGTGAAGAGAAAAGTGAGCCCTAAAAACAAAGTCATAAGATCTACAAGAAGGGTCTCGAACTGAAACGTCACCCATTCCTTCTCTCCAGAGATGCTGCCTGACCCGCTGAGTTACTCCAGCATTTTGAGTCTACCTCACAAGATCTACATATCGGTTCTATGTCTTGGTGACTTGCAATGCATCCCAAATGCTTACATAGAATACACTGGTAAATAAGGCATAGTGGCAAAGAAGATACATGATATGCATGCTTACATACTGTACATTGGGGTCTTGAGTACAAGAGCCAGGAAGTCATAATGCAGCTTTATAGGATTTTGGTTAGGCCACATTTGGAGCGTTTCTTGAAGTTCTGGTCATCCCATTACAGAAAGGTTGTGTAGGCCTTGGAAGGGTGCAGAGGAGGCACCCTCTCTTTCCTGTGATCCCCCACTCCAGTATACAACCTTTTCTTTCACTATCCTACTCCGGTCAACCTGCTGTTTTCCCTTCCTTCATACTCATCTCCCCCTTTTATCCCCGCTCTTTTCCCTCCCCCATCTATACCCTTCCCTCTTGCTTTATATTTCACTCCTCTCCTTATCTTACACCCCTGTGTCTCATGAGTTCTAGGAGCAGAATTTGGCCATATGACCATCAAGTCTACTGCGCCATTCAATCATGCCGATCTATCTTTCCCTCTCAACCCCATTCTCCTGCCTTCTCCCCATAACCTTTGACAAGAATCTGACAATCTCCGCTTTAAATCTCCGTCTCCTTTTCATCTCTAGCCGTTGAAACTTACTCCACCCATTTGCCAATGATCTCCCCACCCCTCGACCTGTATTCATTGAATTACTTGCCAGGTTCCATCCCGCCCCGTCTTTCTTTCCCAGCTCTCCAATTTAAATTAATGCTCGTCTTTCCTGGATCCCCCACCCTATTCTCCCACGCAGTCAGACTTAAATCCGGCCCCAATCCGAAATGAATTCTGTACACTCCCCCCCCCCCCCCCCCCCCCACAGAAACTACCTGACCCGCAGAACTCCACCAGTGGTTTTTTTGTTTAAGATTTCAGTATCTGCAATCCCTTGTGCATCTACTATATTGTAGCCCTCGTTGTCAAGATTCTGAACATTAAAACAAACCGCGGGCTGAAAATCTGAAAAAAACTAAATACTGGGTAAACTTTATCAGATCAGGCAGCATCCGTGGATAGATAACGTGTTGTTTCAGATCGAAGACACTTGGTCAGAATTAAGAACATTTTCAAACTGAGTGGTTCCGTGCTATTCATTGACTTTCAAGTTCGCCAACTTCTCTGGGACTAGATCTTCATTCTGGCCACTGATACACCGCTATTTCAATCAGACTTTGTTTATGTTTTATCTCTCTGCGAACACAGGCGCAAAGTAGTTAAACAATTAAATAATTCCTCTGCCATTTTCTGCAGAAGGGCCTGGCTTGAAAGTGCGAGAGAGGTGCTGAGAGCTTTCTATTTCCCCTCTCATTTGCAATGTGTAAACGCCCGAGCCCGAATTAACGGAAGACTGCTGCAATAATAAACCAAGCACACGCACTCACCACGCCGAATGGGAGGCCACTGGCTCACGCCGACGGCCCCACGGTGAGGGCCGAGGGTGGAAGGCACCGATGTGTATTTCGGTGAGTGGTCGGCGACCCCGCTTCCTCCTCCTCCATCTTCTCCTCCCCGCCAACACCCAGCGGCCGCCTCTCTCCCCGCCCCGGCTACAGCCGGTCTGATCCGGAGCTCGCGCTCCAACGGTTCACACTTCAAGCGTCGGCTCGGGGACACATCCCGCGCGCAGGCTGGTCCAACGTTCCGAGGCCCCGTGCTTGGTGCCACCTGCAGCCAAAGCAGAGCCGGTGCACAGCCCAGTCGCTTCAACTTCGTCTGCATGTGCTGAGATTGCTCTTTTGGTCATACACGGCTGCGAGCCGTAAGTTCGGATGTTTTCTTTTCGCAAAGCAAATATCTCTTGCATGAGTTGGAGTCGTGTAGCTGTCTTTATTCCTGTCATTGAGTTCAACTCAAGAAGGGAGAAGAATGCTGGAACGGCGCGGCGTGTGAAGCACATCAGTGTAGTCCGTTACCAATGATGCTGGAGAGTTACAACCCAGCCATTAGCGTGCCTTTTGTCTTTTCATTTAGTGCATGACCAGTTGCAACTGCCCATGCCTGTGCTGTATTTAATAGCAATGTTACAAAATTTTGAGATTTAAAAAATCAAGTCTGCAATTTATCCCATCAGATAAAGCATAACAAGAAGTTTAATTTGACACCTAATTCATTTTCATATCTTCAGTATTTAAAAAGTTATGGCCATTTTCATACTCGGAAATTAGCATCTTGTTCCCTATTGCTTTTCCATTGACTTAACACAAAAGCTGTGATCGAGGACAGTCAAAAGCCCATAACTTTCTTAAAAATTAAGAGAACTGAAATAATTTTTCAGTTATTATAGATTGAAGTATTCTGAAACAAATATGAAAATCTTACTTGGATGACCTGAAATTAAAGCATATAATTAGTTAGTTACCCAATTGTAGCTAATTACAAAATTCAATTACTAGATCTAAACATCCATCAATTTCTTCAGAAAAGATCAAACATTTTTAAATAGCCTAAGTGTCCAAATAATATTCACACAAGAATTCACAATATAACATGATTTTTAAATCTCATCGTCATTAATTTATAGGCCAAATGGAAGGAATTTAATGTTTAATTCCCATAAATAAATGGCCATTTAAATCATCTTGCGAGTGGGATTTTCTGGAACGCGAACGATTGGAACGTTGTGGTGAATTTAAACCCCATATCGGCAGGAAAAACACTGCCGGTTCGTATGGGTCCTAAGTCACCTTCTCGCAACGTGAAATTTTGATTAAATACATCCTAAGAAGCACTTTTTTATGAAAAAATAAACTGTGTACCTTGCCTTGTCCCCTACGCGAGGTCCGTCCCGTTGTCGGTGTTCACGGCTTTAGAAGATTATTTTAAATTTACTACAGCAATTAAATTAGCAAGCACAGTTTTAAAATCACTTCAGAGAACGGCAGTCAAAGCGATTTTTCTTCATCAACTAAGCAACCTGTTCAAGATCGATTTAAATAGGCTTCCGAAATACCGCATTTTAAACCCGCCCTCCTCTCAAAGGTGCCAACGTCGTGCACAAGGGCAGTGACAGAACTGCAGCGCCGCTGAAAGTAAGTATTGTAACATACCTATATTAAATCGAATACATTGGTTCAGGTCGGGTAAAGGAAAGGTGCTGAAAATGAGTATGATATTACAAGAGGGAAACGGGAACCGTCTGGAGCAAGGACAGGATTGTTGGGCGATTAGAGATCGTGGGAGATATTCTACCTCCAATTCCTACGCTGCCACTCCAAAACTCCCGATTCCTTTAATTTCAAACAATGCATTATTCTTTGATTTGAATACATTCACTTACTGAGTTGTTCTGTGGTGAGAATTCCAATGATTCAAGAGACAATAGTCAAGTCAAGAGTGTTTTATCGTCATATGTCCTGGATGGGACAATGAAATTCTTACTTGCTGCAGCACAACAGAATTTGTGAATATGGAAACATAGTACATAACAGGGGAAATGAAAATAAAAGAAAAAGTTCCATAAATAACAAATATAGTGCAATAATAATATAGTATTTTGCAGTTCAGAGCTCAGAGTTTATTTGTTGTTGTGTTTAATAGCCTGAAGGGCCTGACCCACTATGGCGACCTTATTTGCGAGTTTAGGAGAGTTTGCGCATACCACAAGCTCGCAGCATGGTCGACACATGCTGGTGGTCACTGGTAAGTCTCCTTTATGGTCGAGAGGAGTTCCCGCATAGTGGTTACAATTCGAGGCCTCAGTTTGGTCGAGGAAATTTTTTCAGCAAGCAGAAGGTAATCTCCTTTGCTGACCGGCCATTTTAATTGGCACATTGGGGGGAAAAAAACGTAAACATGAGTTTTCAGAACCAAGGAAACCCGACCGGTAATACTAAATGCCCCCTAAACTTCACAGCTGTGTATCTCTGGCTTATTAAAAGTTGTCTGACTTTTTTAAAGTGTCTTCACTCCTTCTCACCCCCTCTTCCCCCTTCTCTCCCCCTACCCCCCCCGGTCTTTTAAATGACTTACCGTACACTGTGCCAGCCGTCTTTAACCTGCCTGTTCATCACGGGTATGACCTTGGCTTTGCACCGTGTGAATTTCAGACAGCGATCCCCCGCTTTCCCTGGCCCCTGCCTTTGTGATGTGTGTGTGTGTGTGTGTGTGTTCAGTGCTGACGGTCAATCCAGCTTGTGGTTTTTAGGGCGAGTGCGCCCAAGCATGAAGGTTGCAGACAGTTTGCTGATAAGTCGCGTGAGTGGGACAGGCCCTTGATGGCTGTAGGGAAGAAGCTGTTCCTGAACCTAGATGTTACAGTTTTCAGGCTCCTGTACCTTACCATCAGGAGCGGGGTCCCTCGCCGGGGACCCCTGGAGAGGAGCTCCGACTGCCGGCCCTGCGGTCTGCGGTGCTTCCGGCTGCAGCGCGGCGGGAACTTTACATCTTCGACCGCCGGCCTGCGGCCTACACCAACTTGAAGCCGTGGTCTCCGGTGGGGAATCACCAATTCCAGACTTACCGGGACTTTACCTTGTCTACTCATCTGGACGCCCGCAGCGGCGGCTGCGGAGGGTTGACGTCACGACCACGGGGGGAAATGGAGGAGGACTGGCCAATTATTGTGCTTTCCACCACAGTGATGAATGTTATGGTGGATATTTGTGTGCACATTTTTATTGTGTTTGTGTGTGTTCTTTTTTCATTGTACTTGCTTTGTCACATCATTGTCGCTGCTGGCAAATTCATAAAGTGCAAGTGATTAATAAAACTGATATTGTTATTGATTCTTCCTGATGGCAATGGTGAATGAGTGTGTGGCCAGAATGGTATGGGTCTTTGATGATTTTGGCTGCCTTTTTGAGGCAGTGACTACTGTATGTGAATATTTTTGCGTACTTCAATCCTAAACGCCTACCTATTACTTTGAACATTTGACCCGATATCCAGACTTCTTCGGATCTCCCTGTACATACTCCATCTAAGAATATGAGGATGAGGTCACCCATTCTTTTGCAGGGGTTGAGCCAACTCAATTTCACAGTAGATTTTACCATCGCAGGCACTGGTGTGGTGAATCTTTGCTCCACTCCCTCACTGGTAGATATATCCTATTTTAGATATGACCAAAAGAGTACACAATACTCATGATGTGTCTCAGCAGGGCCATATTAAATCCCTTTCAGCAACAAAGAATCATGATGGAAAAATTGGATTGCTTGCCATTTCTCACCATCCCATCAGTTGGCAAAGGTAGGTAGTGATGATGTAATTCTACACCTCTTTCAGTGAGTGCTCAGCTTTCCCGTGTGATATCCCCGTTGACTACTGTGAACGTCTGGCTCCATAGCCCTAAAGTCCACACAACCCTCTAAGACAAATTATTTCTCATCTCTTTACTAAACTGCCTCTCCCGTTATCCTGGTCTGCATTCCTCAACTTGGGGTAACCTGTTGTCAAGTTGGTCAAGGACGAATTAAGGGCAGTTCTCAAGACCATGAGAAGTTTTAAAGAATGGAGTTCTGGCCAAATTAACCATGGTAATTGGTTAACTCCAATTGTAGTTTTACCTAAATTAGATAAAACAGTAAGATGGTGTAACCTTGTATACCTAATATACCTTGCTTAAGGTATATTAATATACCTTGCTGATATCTCAAGAGTCTGAAGATGATGTTTCAACCTAAAATGTCACCCATTCCTTCTCTCCAGAGGTGCTGCCTGCCCCACTGAGTTACTCCAGCATTATGTGTCTATGGTGTAAACCAGTATCCGCAGTTCCTTCCTACACATCTCAAGACCTGTTGTCAGGATCCAAGTTTTCAGTAAATTTAATTTGTTGCACCCAATGTGCAGTTGCTAATGGATTATGACAGTTAAAAGAATCCATAATCTATACATGAATGAAGCTAAAGATAAATTAGATGTTATTGTGAGAATTGAACATCTAGAGAATAATTTGTTATTTTCTGGAATAACATTGTTATTCCATATTCTTATTTGATCTAACAATGGTGCTAATTTTGTTGCATCTTGAGAAAAATGAGAAATTATATTAATGTCCAACTAAAAGCATTTAATAATTGCAGGCACAATTGAAGTATTAAATATCTGTTGGATCACAGTCTTGTTTCAACTTATTGCATAGACACTATCAGCCACATTGTGAATTTTAGGTAGGGACTTACTTTTATTATTTGCCTATTTTACTGAGCATAACCATGTGCAAAATAAAAATGAAGCAAATACCTCCCCCATTACAAATATCATTGATTCCTATTGAGAAGTTTTCAGGTGGGGATTTTTATTTTCATAGGGTGCATATATGAGAACATAATTTACAGTATCAAACTGAAATACAATGGGGCTCTGTCCAGATCTGTTGTGGATAGTGAAAGCAAGTATTTCAAACTGAAACATAGATGAAGAATTCCATGGATAGGAACTGCTTAGAAGGAGGTGGGGCAAATGGGACTAGCTTCGATGGGGCATTTTGGTCAGCATGGACAAGTTGGCCCGAAAGGAATATTTGCATGCTATATGACTATTTCCGGTCACTGGTATCAATGCTGGTCAGGTGACTCAGTGAGCCTACAAACACAATGGTGGACCAGCGTAGATGTGCCCGAATGAAGACGTGAGACCTATTCTTCAATTGAATACTTCAATTGTCAAACAGTGAAGAGTTCTTTGAAATTGGAACATTCAGTAATTACTTCTTTGGAGAAAGGAATTTGGATAAGCTACATAAAGAACATACTGGCAACATCACATGAAAGTCATTGTCTGAAGTTTCACATATTGGCCAAATATTGTTAAGAATTTGGAGGAAGTAGCATCAATGTGTAAACTGCCTGGAATTTAGAGCAATCATGACATCATTACAATCATGGAAAGAATTAGACGATACAACTATTCCTATGTTTCCATGTCAAATGTTATCAGTACATACTTGAAATGGATTAAAATGAGACATGTAGACACTTTTATAACATTACTGTTGAATATACTGTTGAAGAGTTCAAGTAGATCATTTAAATGCATGCAGAACAGGCAACATAAGTGGTTGATAATAAATCCCAGTGTACATTTATTTGAGCATACTACGCAATGTCATGGCATCAAACATTTATTGATTTTTCTGTTTTGTTCTCCTTCCATGAGGCCAGCAGAGATTTTATAAACCAGCATTAAATGAAGCCTTGAAGAAGTGAGTGTTCCAAGGTTTCTCCAGCTTCCGTTGAATCACCAACTGGTAAACTTGTTGTTTAAGTACTGTACAATATGTACTTCAGTAGGAATTTTATCTGTTCGCAAAAACTTTTTTTTCCAGTTGTTGCCAATCTTGTGATCTTGCTGGTCTCGGGTAATGGCTGTACTGTGGTGAATAGTGTGTTGTTGGATAGTCAAATATTTTTATTTCAAAGTGTAAGTGTCGAGGATATCTTTGGTATTCCCTCCAACTGCAGTTTATGACCACTCAGCCTAGATATGCTCATCTCTGTTCTGCTGCAAAACCACCATTTTGTGTCTATCTTTGGTATAAACAAGCATCTGCGGTCATTGTTATTACATTTTATAATGTTTTCCCTGGCATACAATTATGTTTATGTTTAGATATTTCTTATATTCATTTCAAATTATACAATGAATTATTTCATTTGCAATTAGCCAAGAAGCTTGCTATTAAAATAGCACCTTAGGAATCATTACCTTGACAAAAAGGGAACCAGTTTTTATTCAAGTGCAATAATGCATCTTAAACAGGTTAAAATGTGAAAACCATATGTCATCCCATAAACGTTTACATTAGGATTGTTGTGTATGAAGGAAGTTGAGCAGATGGGTAGTAATAAATTGAAAATAGCAGACACAGATAGATCGTCATAGTTATTATGCACTCCTTGCAGATTATCAATAATAACAATGTATAGTGTGATTACAAATAGGCCACATTGCCAAAAAAAACTTCTTATAAAGCTACTTTGAACATTTCAGTTAAACTATTGACAATTATGACTCCTCAAAATACCCATGTATCTTATTTCAACCTCATGCCTCAAAGGTAGCAGTTCTTTGATTAAACTGTTATCTCACTGATCTTTGGTGGAAGTTAAGCCCCTGTCCCACTTTCACAACCTCTGCCGAGTTTATCCTTGACTCATACGCGCAGCATGGTCGCCACGAGGTCTCATGATCGTGAGTGGTCACCGAATACTCGTGGCATCAAGTACTTTGCGACGCTTTTTCTAGCCTGATAAAAAATGTACACGTTAAAAAAAAGGTCGGCATGGAAAAAAATCGATACTTTTTACTCGTAGGTAGGTCATAGTAGGTTGTAGGTGGTCGGAGGCGGTCGCAGGTAATAGCTCCAGGGTGAAAAAAAGGTCAGTAGAAAAAATAAGGTAATTTAAACAGAAGAACGTCACCTCTTTCACTCCAAGGCATGTTCATTCATAGCTGGAGAGTTTTTTGGAGAGGAGACGTGTTTTAGAGATGGCACCAAAAAGGCAGCAGTGCAGGGGAAGGGCACAACCCTAAAAAAAAAACCTGCCATACAGGTGTTGCCCACCCAGGAGGAGGAGTGGCAGGAGGTGAGGCCATAGGAGGTGATAGTGCAGTCGGAGGTAGCCCTGCATGAGAGACCCCTGCAGGAGGAGACCAGGGTGGTAGTATATGTCCCCACCACCACCCCATCCTTCACTGCCTCATATGAAGGCAGCAAAGCAGCCCTTCCTCCTGTATCTTGACACAGCATCAGAGGCAGATGCCCCATTGGTGGTGACGGAGGACTGGTGGAAGGTTATGCCCTACACCTTCACCAGGCAGCAGGAGGGGGACCTTGATGAATGGTTCCAGCAGAATGCCATTCTGTACGAAAAGGAAAATGAGGGGTACAGGGCTACTGCAAACAGCAGTAAACGTACATGTCGAAGGAGGTCTTCTTCATACTTGTGGGAGATTTTCAACATAGTCGCAGGAGGTCGTAGACATAGTCGTGGAAGGTTGTAGGAGGTCATAGGTTACCGCAACCTTGATTTTTTTAAGGTTGTTTAAGGTCATCAGTGGTCGCGATTTAGGTCGTGAAAGTGGGACAGGGGTTTAAATTGCTAAGCCATATCCGTTATTGCAAAACCTCACGACTGCAGCTCAATGCCTCCATAATTTAAGGGAGTATGATTTCCACTCTAATTAAACAGTCAGTATTCATTTTATTTGCATATGTAAGGGAGCTAGCACTTATTTTAGGCAGCCATTTCTTTGCCCTAAGGCTTAACCTAATATTTGATCGGAGGTATTACACACATCTTTGAGGTCCCAGAAGTTGGCCTTTGTTATATAAACAAAGAACTGCAGATGGTGAGTTAGACACAAAGTGCTGGTGTAACTCAGCAGGTCTGGCAGCATCTCTTGAGAAAAAGAATGGGTAATGTATCGGGATCCTTCTTCAGACTGAATGTACGAGGGGGAGGGGGGTGGTGAAGAGCTGGAGGCAAGAAAAGACCAGGACCAATCAGGGCCTGCCACAAATGGCCTCAGGCAGGGTGGTGCTTGGTCGGCCCATTGTTGACTAGGGAACGTGTGGTCTCAAGAGAGAATCTTTGTTCCGAGCCTGTCCTACTTGGCGATTTTTTTCGGCGACTGCTGGCATCATATCCGTGTCACCAAAAGATTTTGAACATTTCAAAATCTAGCAGCAACAAAAAAATATTGCGACACTTAAAAAAAATACAGCGCGTCAAACGTCATCACGCCGGGAATTTTTCGGTGACCTGATACATCAGCCAATGATGCCGGCAGTCGGCGAAAAAATTGCCAAGTGGGACAGGCCCTTTATGCCTCTCTTATACCAATTATTTTCCTCCCTTTGACTCATCTATCTATGGATAAAGATTTGCGACTCCCAAGAACCTAGTATTGGGATTATAACCGTAGAATGACCTTCTTCTCATTGCACAATTTATCCCACTTGGTTCTCAGCGATTAATTTACTTGACAGTGAAGTCTCGTGCTCATTTGATTAGAGGCATAGAGTGATACAGTGTGGAAATGGACTAGAAATGTTAAAACATTTAAAAGGTCATAGAGTCATGCAGCATGGAAATAGGCCCTTCGGCACTACTTGCCCACACCGGCCAATATGTCCCAGCTACACTAGTCTTACCTGCCCGTGTTTGGTCCATATCCCTCCAAACTTGTCCTATCCATGTACCTGTCCAACTGTTTCTTAAATGTTAGGATAGTCCCAGCCTCAACTACCTCCTCTGGCAGCTTGTTTCATACACCCACCACCCTTTGTGTGAAAAAGTTACCCATCGCATTCTTATTAAATCTTTTCCCCTTCACATTGAACCAATGTTATCTGGTCCTCGATTCCCCTACTCTGGGCAAGAGATTCTGTGCATCTACCCAATTTATTCCACTCATGATTTTATACACCTCTATAAGATCACCCTTCATCCTCCTGCACTCCAAGGAGTAGAGACCCAGCCTACTCAACCTCTCCCTATAGCTCAGACCCTCAAGTCCTGGCAACATCCTCTTAAATCTTCTCTGAACCCTTTCAAGCTTGACAATATATTTCCTTCAGTATAATGCCGAGAACTAAACACAATACTCTAAATGCGGTCTCACCAACGTCTTATACAAATGCAACTTGACATCCCAACTTCTATACAATACTCTGACTGTTGAAGGCCAATGTGCCAAAAGCCTTTTAGGCCACCTTATCTACCTGTAACTCGACCTTCAATGAACGATACACCTTCACTCCTAGATCCCTGCTCTACAACACTTCCCAGAGGCCCACCATTCACTGTGTAGGCCCTGCACTTGTTAAATGTCCCAAAATGCAACACCTCACATTTCTCTGTATTAACCATTCCTCAGCTCACCTGACCCATCGATCAAGATCCTGCTGCAATCTTTCACAACCAACTTCACTATCTGCAAAACCTCCCACTTTTGTATCATCAGCAATCTTGCCTTGTATGTTCTCATACAGTTTGTCTCCTTAGTTATTATTGGCATGCTCAAAAAACTTCCAAGTGTTTTTACCTTTGTAAGCAATTACAGCTCTAAATGTCTACTGGGATTTAATTTCTGTCATGAGTACTAGGATCCATCTGTCTGCAGCTACTCATACTCCCACTGACTCTGCTGATGATTGGGGATTGGGATACGAGGACAGGTGGTGGAGACGTGCAGGTATTTTCATGGAAAATAAATGCTGACATTGGGAGTTTCTGACTTTCCAAAATCAGAACAAGACTGAAGCAGGAAATCCGAAATAAAACTGGAAAGTACTATACACCATGTTAGTAAGTTTTAGTTTACCTGGAATGGACATAATTATAAGATATAGTTTAATTTTAGAGATACAGCATGGAAACAGGCCCTTTTGCCCACCAACTCCGTGCTGACCAACGATCGCTTATTCACTAGTTCTATCCTACACATTAAGGACAATTTACAGTGGCCAATTAACCTACAAACCTGCATGGCTTTGGAATGTGGGAGGATACCAAAGTGCCCAGAGAAAACCCATGCAGCCACAGAGAGGGTGTACATACTCCATACCAACAGCACCTGTAGTCAGGATCAAACCAGAATCTCTGGCGCTAGAAGGCAGCAACTCTACTGCTGCACCACTATGCTACTCTTTGTATTCTCTTCATCAAGTTTCTGGGGTGCAATTTCAATCCTATGCAGCCCAACAAAATAAACCCTACCTTTGGTGCAAGACCTGGAGCGATTGGGATTCACACTTTGAGAGGAATATTGATCAAACAACCCATTTAACTTCATGAGTAGGAAGGAAACTACAGATGCTGGTTTAAACCGAAGATAGACACAAAAAGCTGGAGTAACTCAGTGGGACACGCAGCATCACTGGAGAGAGGGAATGGGTGACATTTCGGGTCGAGATCCTTCTTCCCATGCTGCCTGTCCCGCTGAGTTACTCCAACCTTTTGTGTCTACTATTTAACTTCATCATGACTCCTTATTGTGTAATCATTAAAGAAGGCCATTCTACCCGGTTATTATCCCAATGCTGGCTCTTTGAATGATTCATTCAAATAGCTACAGTCTCATTCTCTTTCCCCTTGTCTTATAAATGCTTCTATTCCAAGTATTTACCCAATACAATTTTGCATGAATTATTGCATGTGCTGCTACTATCTTTTCAGGCAGTGTAATCGAGATCATGACAACTTTGATATGTTAAAGTTGGTTCTCGATTTTCCCTTTAGTTCCTGCCAATTATCTGAAATTCTTGTTACTCTTTATTTTTGATACCAAAGTCTTATGATTTTGAAAGTCTTTATCAAATCACCCCTTTAATTCTTTTCATGCAAGATCATGGTGCACAACATATCTCTGAATCTCTACATAATGGTTTTGTCTATCCTTGCAGACTTATCTCTGTCCAGCCTCACTGTTCTGTTATAGGCTTGCCAACAGTTCATGGGAATCTCCAGGAGAACTTTGGTTCTTTAAATGTAGCTGCCCATAGTGTTATTAGGTGAATTGCATGGAGCAGCTGAAGGTGTTAGGTACAGGCTTTGTTTTCTCATTGTTTGTTCCTGTCCCCGAAACCCCAGACCAGAGACCATCTAGGAATCAGGAATTATGTTGGATCCTGTAGGGCATTCTGGGCAAAATCCAGGTCAAAGTCCTCCTTTTTAACTCTTTAAACAAATTAAAATATGAAAACCAAACATCTCATAAAGTTGATGTTAGGATTGCTGTATAAGCAGGAAGAAGACCAGATGAGAAATAGGGAATTGAAAATAGCAGATTTAGCAGAATTATTATGTCTTCTTTGTAGATTTTCAATGAAGGCAGTGAGGCTAAAAATAGACAACAATGTAAAAGAAAACAGCAGCCTTAAATAAACTACATTTATTACTTCAGTTAAACTGTTGCCCATTATGCCTTCTCAATATGTCTATGTCGAGAAACAGTGGCGACACCATGGTGCAGCCATAGAGTTGTTGCCTTACAGCGCCAAAGACCCAGTTTTGATCCAGACGACAAGCGCTGTCTTTACAGAGTTTACACATTGTTTCTGTGACTGCAAGGGTTTCCTCCGCGTGCTCTGGTTTCTTCACACATTCCAAACACGTGCCAGTTTGTAGATTAATTGGCTTCTGTAAATTGTCACCAGTGTGTCAAATAGAATGAGTATATGGATGATCGCTGGTCGGTGTGAACTCAGTGGGCTGAAGGGCCTGTTTTCATGCTGTATCTCTAAACTAAACTGAATTTTATTTCAGCCTCGTGCTTCAAAAATAATAGTCCTCCAATAAGCTGTTAGCTCACTTAGATTTCTACTGGCAGTCATTTTCTCAGCTACATCCATTACAGCAAAACCTAAAGACTGCAGCCCGATCCTCTGTCATAATGCATTGGTGATAAAAATCCATCACTGTAAAACTGGTGTATTAGTGGGTTTTAGTCAAGGCAAGTTGAGTTTATTGTTGTATGCACAAGTAAGCTACAAGAAAAAATGTTTTATATTTCTATCAAATCAAGTAACAGTTCAAGTCTATCCAACCTATTCCTGTGGTTGAAACCCTTTAATCCAAGCCATATTCTTCATTTGCTGTGGAATAGCAATAATAAGGCCATAGTGCTAGGAGCAGAATTAAGCCATTTGGCCCATCAAGTCTACTCCGCCATTCAATCATGGGTGATCTATCTTCCTCCTAACCCCATTCTCCTGCCTTCTCCCTATATCCCCTGACACCTGTATTAATCGAGAATCTATCTCTGCCTTAAAAATATCCATTGACTTGCCCTCCACAGTCTTCTGTGGCAAAGAATTCTACAGATTCACCACCCTCTGACTAAAGATATTCCTCCTCATCTCCTTCTTAAAGGAACATCCTTTAATTCTGAGGCTATGACCTCAAGTCCTAGACTATCCCACTAGTGGAAACAAGTGATAATAATCACATGTCTGGAGAATTCCTAATTGTTTATGGAGCTACACATTGATAATCATACATATTAAGTGTTTGTCAATAGACATTCACATGCTTGACTATAGAGCATCTTTCAGTATCTGTGGAATGATATAATGGCTTGATATAATATAGTGAGTTGAATGGATGGAGGGCACTTTTTGTTGATTATGTGGCAGACGATACTACATGAAGATACTACAACCTCCAAGGGAAAGAGTGATGTTAGAAGAGGCTGAATAATGCAAATTGGAGTAATACCCATCAGAAAATGTAAACAACTACCTCTGTATTCAGTTATGACCATTAGCTTTTTGGCTTATAGTGTTGATATTCTGTGACTTTCATAAACAAAAACAATGCTATGTTATCATCGGAATAAATTAATCACTTTAGAATTTTCCGAAATGCCTCTTAATGTGATCATTCAATCAACGTGAATACTTCTAACCTTATTTCCAATATGTCCAAATATCACTGTAAGCACAGCTTCACCAAATTCCCATTGATAAGGCTTGGACATTCTCATTGATCTGATGAGTCTGACACCGTCAGTGTGCCTTGATTGCTTTTTTGTTTGTTTTGCTTTGTTTTTAACCATTTGGCTTTAGCTTTACTTGCCTCTTTCCTTCACCTTTTGATCTCCCCCTCCCCCAGTCTTGCTCCTTCTCCTTCACATACGCACACAGGACTGAGTGGACCAACTTCATGTGAGGATAAGAAAACACATGAGTGAGGTGCAGACTCTAGTGGAAATTAGTGCTTTCATCGCCCTCATGTGGTTGTATCTTAACTGCCTCTTCACCTCGGGACCGGTTGGATTATAAATTCTGCCATTTCCCATATGCCCATATCCTGGTGATGAATAAATAAAACAGTTTTGTAAGAGGCATGGAATATGAAAGACATTCTAATTATGATCAATTATCCCTTCCCACCCAAAACTCATGCCTTCCCACCCAAACCACCACCTCCCCAGGTACCTTTCCCTGCAACTGCAGAAGATGCAACACCTGTCCCTATACCTCCTCCCTCGACTCTGTCCAGGGACCCCAACAGTCCTTTCAGGTTAGGCAGAGGTTCACTCACACCTCTTCCAACTTCATTTACTGTATCCATTGTTCAAGATGTGGACTCTTATACATCAGCGAGACCAAATATAGACAGCGCGATCATTTTGTTGAACACCTTCACTCAGTCTGCCTGATCCCCCTTCCCACACTGACCTTTCTGTCCTGGGCCTCCTCCATTGTCAGAGTGAGGTTAATCGCAAATTGGAGGAACAGCATCTCATATTTTGCCTGGGCATTACTGTCTATATTTCTCATTTCCCTTTACTAGTCTTAAGAAGGGTCTCGACCCGAAAAGGTCATCCATTCCTTCTCTCCAGAGATGCTGCCTGTCCCCCTGAGCTACTTCAGTATTTTGTGTCTATCTTTGGTTTAAACCAGCATCTGCAATTCCTTCCTGGCAAAGTCAGTGCAAGGATCCTCTTCAGCTTCATTAAGATTCATGGGCCTAAGAACTCTTGCCAACATTGCAGGGAGCAATCAAGAGGTAGTCTAAAATGAATTTCACTGCATGACAAACCAAAGAAAAACATAGCGAGCCCCACCAACATCGATACTAGGCCATTAATAACCTCAGAAAAACTGTCGACACTTTCAACACAGAAGGGTTATGTGGTATTCTTCCCAATGTAGCTTTCATTAGTTTATCATTCTACATCTGGCAATAAATGACATATAAGCTAAGATCCTAATAAAAGGCCTAATTCCAGTGGTGACTGGGATAAGCAAGGAAATGTCATCATATCAAGCCTCTCATCAAACTTGCTTGCTGTAATATGGCACCTCACTACCAACTAGCTTCCTATTGGAGTGATTCCATACAATGATAAGGAAACTGTTCAATCATCATTTTCTCCACTCCATAGCAAAGGCCACTCCAATCTCAGCCATAGATTTGCAGTATACAGAGAATGCTTGCACTTGAAGGCAGAGCTCAAATTTTTCATTGATTCCTTCATCACCATTTCCATTGATTCCTTCACAAAAGAATGGGTCTTATGCTAAACATTTGAAAGTGAAAGGTCATCTATTAACGCCTCTGCAGCAAAATGCTATCTCATGACATTGAAGGCTCTGGGAAACATGATTTTTTTTTTTGTTTCTTGGGAACTGCTCCTCAAAAAAAAGCTAATACATATGACAAAATTCATCATTTTATTGCATTAGGACAGACTTTGGTCAACAGAGGCAAAGAGAGTTCAAGCTTCTGGATTTCAAACAAGGCACCAAGCTCATGGTCTATTAAGCAGTACCCATTCCCACCCTCATATACGCTTCAAGGACATGGATAAACTACAGTAAGCACCTCAAAGCAGTGGAGAAGTTTTACCAATTCTTGTTTTTTGCAAAAGCTCCAAATGTATTGGCAGGATAAGTGAACCAAGGTCAATTTCCTCTCTGAGACCAACGTCTCCAGCTAAAGTCTCTGATTATGTTCAATAGATAAATCACATTGCTTCCATGCATTTACCAGATTCAATAGACAATATGTGCAGGAGTAGGCCATTCGGCCTTTTGAGCCAGCACCGCCGTTCACTGTGATCATGGCTGATCATCCACATTCAGTACCCCGTTCCTGCCTTCTCAGCATACCCCCTGAATCTGCTATCTTTAAGAGCTTTATCTAAGTCTTTCTTGAAAGCATCCATAGAATTGGCCTCCACTGTCTTCTGAGGCAGAGAATTCCACAGATTCATAACTCTCTGGATGAAAAAGTTTTTCCTGAAAGAAGAAGCCTGCTCCAGTCCTTGTCATACAAGAAGAGTCCAGAAGAACCAGTGCGAGAACCTGCAAATTCTAGTAAGATTTCATTCTTCTCAGATCCCTCAGAGTTGGAGAGTAAATATCAGGCCAACCAACATTGGGTGAGAGTTGCGAGTGAGAAATTGTGAGGGAGCGCAGCAACCAAGGAGGGAACGGTGTGGGAGGGGGCTGTCCCCTCTACCACGGCAGGGAGTTTTTGCATTTTTCAGCTTGAAATTGTGCAATCTGGTGCATACTGTAGCGAGTCTTTTAACTTACACTTGAATGCAACATTTATGCTTTATATTGGATTAGCTATGAATAAGGTTAGGCTATATTACATTCCTAATTACATTACACAGTGGAGCCAGGCTCTGATCAACGGGTGCAGCACATGAGAAACAGTGAGATAGGTACAGGTTTAGAGGAATATGGGCCAAATGCAGGCAGGTGGAACTAGTGTAGATGGGACATGTTAGCCGGTGTGGGCAAGTTGGGCTGAAGGGCCTGTTTCCGCTGTAAAACTCTATGACATACAAACTTGCTGACCAAAAAGAAAGAGAAGAACAAAGAGAAGGTATTCACAAAAGGAAACAAATTTCTGGAGTAACTTAGTGGGTCAGGCAGCACTCGGTCTAACTGCACTGGTGGCTTTACCTTGGAGTTAAGACAGGAACAAAAGATGTACAGCATGTAGAAACCTGGAACTGCAGATGCTAGTTCACAAGAAAGCACACAAAGCTCTGAAGTAACTCAGTGTGTCAGGCAGTATCCCTGGAGAACATGGATAGGTGACATTTCAGGAGTGGACCCTTGTTCAGACTGATGAAGGGTCCCGACCTGAGACATGACATATCCATTTTCTCCAGGGACGCTACCTGACCCATTGAGTTACTTCAGAACCTTGTGCTTTAAGATATGACTTTTGGTCAGAGCAGAGTGAAAAGAACAACGAGAGAGGCTGGGTGTTGAAGATGGGAGAGAAATACCCCGTACACTAACACTATACTACACACTGGGGACAATGTACAATTTTTACCACAGCCAATTGACGTACACTTGCACGTCTTTGGAGCGTGGGAGAAAACCCACATGGTCACGGGGAGAACGTACATACTCCGTACACACAGCATCCATAGTCAGGATGGAACCCAGGTCTCTGGCACTGTAAGGCAGCAACTTTGCCGCTGCACCACCATGGCGCCCCGTTTTTTTTTCTTTCTTCTTTTCAGGAGAGAGGAAGAGTACTTCTCTGTGTTCTATGTTCTATCAGGACAACAGCAATACTAAATGTAACACTGAGCTTTAGCCTCTGATGCTGCTTAAGCTTGGTATTAATGTAACAATTACTGAAGTTGTATCATTTAAGTCAGCTTTTACAACACCAAATAAGTTCTGTTGCTGCTACACTTGGAATTAATAAACAGAAAGATTTATTCCATCTGATCCACATCCTCACAGAGAAAATACTGGCGACACTTTGGCTCAATATTTACTCATGGTATGTGACGTCCTCCAACATTGTAAGAAGTAAATTTTGAAAAATGTAACCACTGGACTAATGACCAATATCTTTTGATGCACTGGAGCTGATCACTGAATGTGTTAAGGTTAATGGCCCTCTCAATCTGAGCAAACTTCCACTGAATTCCGCCAGAAGTTTGCATAAGTTATGGCTGCAAATATAGAGAAGTCAAAATGTAGAAACAAGGAACTGATTAATACACAAAAGGACACATATTCTGGAGTGACTCAGCCCAGTTGAGCCCAGATTAGGTTATGAATTACATTTCCACTGCACGCAAAAATTAGCATGATCTTTATGTATCGCCACACGTGATGTGGCCAGTGATATCAGGAATATATTTGTATCTTACGCTTCTTGTGGAATGGAAGTAAACCGTTTAAATTGCAAGCTGTAAAGCAGCATCCTCATCATGTTCCTGTGGAAGGTCAAGCTTATGCATATTAATAGTGTGCGATGGGCTTAAGCCAATCAAGTTCTTTATGGGAAACCCGCCGACAGAAAACTATTCTCATTGGTGAGTGTGGAGGAGATCTTGAAGGCACTGCTGCAAATGGGGGCTTGGGTGGTTTAGGTTGTACTTAAAAGGCACTACTGCTAATGGTGGCGTGGGTGCTTTGGGTTGAAGTTAAAAGGCACTACTGCTAATGGTGGCATGGGTGCTTTGGGCTGGTTAAAAGGCACTACTGCAAATGATGGCTTGGGTGCTTTGGGCTGAAGTTAAAAGGCACTACTGCAAATGATGGCTTGGGTGCTTTGGGTTGAAGTTAAAAGGCACTACTGCAAATGGTGGCTTGGGTGCCTTGGGCTGAAGTTAAAGGACACTACTGCAAATGGTGGAGTGGGTGCTTTGGGCTGAAGTTAAAAGTTTTGTTTGTGTTTTTTCAAAATGGCGACGCCCCGCGTCTCCTGAGATTTTGCAAATTAGCTATAATTTACTTACTTGTTTTAAGTCTGCTCACTTGGAGCAGTCTTGCACTCCTCTCATACTGCCGGCAGGAACTTCTGAACTTCAGTTCCTGCGGCTACAACAACTTTCTGGACGAACTCCGTCTCCCTCCCGAACATGCCAGCACAGTGGAGCAATGGGGCGGCGGACCAGCAGAGCTGCGGGGCGGCGGATCAGCGGTGCGTACCAAGTCAGCTCGGCCGACCGGAAGCACCCACAGACGGCGACGAGAACGCAAGCACCGCTGAGGATGCCGAGGTGGGTTAGAGGCTAGGTTAGAATGAGACCCACACAGGCCATCGATTCCTAGCCCTTTCCTTGCCAACGTACGCTCACTGGCAAACAAAATGGACGAACTCCGGCTACTGATTACCTCCCACAACTGGATCAAAGACTGCAGTATCCTGATCTTCTCTGAAACCTGGCTCAACACCGATGTTCCTGACAGTGCCATCAAGCTAATGGGGCATCATATACTCCGAGCGGACAGAACAACAGACTCCGGTAAGACCAGAGGTGGGGGTCTGTGCATTTATGTAAATAAAACATGGTGCACGGACACTACCATCATCGAGAGTCACTGCTCAGCTAACCTAGAGTTCCTCTTGGTTAAATGCAGACCGTTCTATCTGCCCAAAGAGTTTACCTCTACTGTTGTGACTGCAGCCTATATTCCTCCTGATCCTAATGCTAAGCTTGCAATGATAGAACTGCATACTGCCATTAGCAAACAACAGACTCACAACCCTGAGGCAGCCTTCATTGTTGCGGGTGACTTAAATCACTCAACCTGAAGACTATACTCCCCAAATTCCACCAACATGTCTCCTTTGCCACTAGAGAAGACAAGAAACTGGACAAAGTTTACACAAATATGGCTGAAGCTTATAAAGTTATATCCCTCCCCCCCACCTTGGTCAATCTGATCACCTCTCATTGTTCCAGCTCCCAATGTACTCCCCACTCATCAGACGTGTTAAACCCACAGTGAGGACTGTTAAAGTTTGGTCAGAGGAGACGGAATCCACACTTCAGCAGCGTTTTGGAAACACTGACTGGAATGTGTTTGCAGCCCAGGCCACCTTCGACTCCCACACGGACATAGACACTTATACATCCTCTGTTCTGGAGTTTATCAACTCCACCATCAACAGTGTTACCACCCTCAAATGTATTACCACATTCCCAAATCAGAAGCCATGGATGAACAGCGAGGTCAGGCTACTGCTGAATGCACGGGTCACCGCCTTCAGGTCAGGCGATGCTCGAGCCTACAGTTCATCCAGGGCTAACCTGAAGAGGGGCATCAAGAAGGCCAAGCATAGCTAGAAGCTTAGGATTGAGGAGCACTTCAATAACAACTCTGACCCCCGATGCATGTGGCAAGGCATCCAGGCCATCACGGACTATAAATCCATCAACACCACCCCCACATCCAGCGACGCTTCCTTCCTTGAGGAACTTTACCACTTTTATGGCCGCTTTGACAGGGACAATCAAGAGATGGCCATCAAGGCTATGCTCCCTGCTGATCACCAGCCACTCACACTCACCCCCTACGACGTGTATGTTGCACTGAGCAGGATTAATGCATGTAAAGTTGCTGGCCCTGACGGCATCCCCGGGCGCGTCCTCAGGACCTGTGCTGCGCAGCTGACAGACGTCTGGACTGACATCTTCAACCTGTCACGTGCCCAAGCAGTTGTCCCCACGTGCCTTAAAACCACCTTCATCGTGCCGGTGCCAAAACACTCCACTGCAGCGAGCCTCAACAACTTCAGCCCAGTTGCACTTACTCCCATCATCACCAAGTGCTTCGAGAGGCTGGTCCTGGCACACCTCAAATGCTGCCTACCTCTCACACTGGACCCCTATCAGATTGCCTACAGCAAGAACAGGAGTACGGAGGATGCCATCTAAACGGCACTCCGCTCTGCCCTCTCCCACCTCGACAACACAGACACCTATGTGAGAATGCTGTTCATCGACTATAGCTCACCATTTAACACCATTAACCCCTCAAAACTGATCACCAAATTCAGTGACCTGGGCATCAACCCCTCCCTCTACAACTGGTTACTGGACTTTCTAACTAACCGACCCCAGTCTGTTAGGTTGGACAACCACACCTCTTCAACCCTCACCCTGAACACCGGCGTTCCACAGGGCTGTGTATTGAGCCCCCTCCTCTACTCCTTCTTCACCTATGACTGCACACCTGTACATGGGTCTAACACCATCATCAAGTATGCAGATGATACAACGGTGATTGGCCTCATCAGCGACAACGATGAATCGGCCTATAGGTAGGAAGTTCAGCTCCTAGCAGCATGGTGCGCTGACAACAACCTGGCCCTTAACACCAAGAAGACCAAGGAGCTCATTGTGGACTACAGAAGGTCTAGGGGTTGCACGCACACCCCCATCCATATAAACGGGACGGAGGTAGAACGTGTTTCCAGCTTCAGGTTTCTGGGGGTCAACATCTCTGATTACCTCTCTTGGACCCACAATACCTCAACACTGGTCAAGAAGGCTCACCAGCGTCTCTTCTTCCTGAGGAGACTAAAGAAGGTCCATCTCCTCAGATTCTGGTGAACGTCTACCACTGCACCATCAAGAGCATCCTTACCAACTGTATCACAGTATGGTATGGCGACTGCTCTGTCTCCGACCGGAAAGCTCTGCAGAGGGTGGTGAAAACCGCCCAACGCATCACCGGTTCCTCACTCCTCTCCATTGAATCTGACCAAAGCAAGCGATGTCTGCGAAGGGCGTGCAGCATCGTCAAGGACTGCTCTCACCCCAGCCACAGACTGTTTACCTTCCTCCCATCCGGGAGGCTCTACAGGTCCCTCCGTTGCCGGACCAGCAGGTTCAGGAACAGGAACTTCTTCCCTGCGGCTGTTACACTACTTAACTCCGCACCTTGGTGATTGCCAGTCACCCCCCCCCCCCCCAGTAAAATTGCACTACTGATACTGTTTGTGTATGTATATATATATATATATATTGTACTGTTCATTATTCTATGTTCGCTCTTCTGGGTAAGATGTTAACTGCATTTCATAGTCTCTGTACTGTACACTGCACAATGACAATTAAAGAGTGAATTGAAAAGGCACTACCGCAACTGCAAATGGTGGCTTGGGTGCTTTGGGCTGAAGTTAAAAGGCATGACTGCAAATGGTGGTTTGGGTGCTTTGGGCTGAAGTTAAAAGGCACTACTGCAAATGGTGGCTAGGGTGCTTTGGGCTGAAGTTAAAAGGCACTACTGCAAATGGTGGCTTGGGTGCTTTGGGTTGAAGTTAAAAGGCACTACTGCAAATGGTGGCTTGGGTGCTTTGGGTTGAAGTTAAAAGCACAACTGCCAATGGTGGCTTGGGTGCTTTGGGTTGAAGTTAAAAGGCACTACTGCCAATGGTGGCTTGGGTGCTTTGGGTTGAAGTTAGAAGGCACTACTGCCAATGGTGGCTTGGGTGCTTTGGGTAACTTCCTGTTTGCACTCTATATTGATTTTAGATAAACGCTACCACTTACAGCTACAGTCCCCCTCCATTCAGTAGGTGCAGAGGATTCCTCCCATCAATTAAAAATAAATGTGATATTAGTGTTTAAAAAATGTTGAGAATCTCTCTCCTGTTAATCACGCCATGAAGGCCACACCTTTTCCGGGGGGAGGGGTTATAAAACCCGGAAGTGTGGGTGTGGCTCAGTCTCTGCATGATGGGGAGGGAGACGTCACAACTCTGTCTGAGCTGTGGGTCAACTGAACACACTGAATGTCTACTTCTTCTTCTTCTTGCATATGGCATGCACAGCCTGAAGTTGTAAGACAACTTGTTCTGTTTGATCTTTTTGTGCACGGCAGGTTGATTGCATTCGTTGAAACAGGGTGGACCACGTGAAGGTTGCAATCTCCCACCACGAATGTCTACTGAACTGTGAGTTTTGTGTTTGTGTAGTTTTATGGTGGTTTCACCCTGCTTGAAATGGTATGAAACTGCAGTTGAATGTGGTAGCCTTGCATTCTGCATGAAATGGTATGAAACTGCATTTGAATGTGGTGGTGTTGCACCCTGCATGAAATGGTATGAAACTGCACTTGAATTTGGTGGCCTTGGATCCAGCTTGAAGTGGTATGAAACTCCACTTTAATTTGGTGGCCTTGCACCCTGCTTAAATTGGTACGAAATTCCACTTCAATTCGGTAGCCTTGCACCCCGCTTGAAGTGGTTGTAAATTGCACTTGAATTCGGTGGCATTGCACCCTGCTTGAAGTGGTAGGAAACTGCACTTGAATTTGTTGGTTTTGCACCCTGCTTGAAATGGTAGGAAAATTGATTTGAATTTGGTGGCCTTGCACCCTGCTTGAAATGGAATTTCAAGGAATAGCCATGAGCCAACTGCCAGCCCACCAGCCGTGAGTGAGCTGCCAACACATCAGGTTTGAGGGACTGAGCTGCCACCCCAAGAACCCATACCAACGCTCCAGAAAGCCCCCCCACTGGCCACCAATATTGGAATTGGTGGAGAGGTGGAATATTGTGTCGGGGGACCAGCCCTCTGGTGTGAACATGGGACCCAACGGGTCCCACTTAGTCTAGTATTATCCTAATAAAGCATATTGTGACACTGCAGAAAAAAACTGCAGTTGCTGGAATCTTGAGCAGAAAACAAATTGCTGGAGTAACTCAGTGGGTCAGACAGCATCTGTCGAGTGAATATATAAGCATAGTGCCTTTCTAGCTGATTTACTCTAGCACTTTATGTTTACTCAAGATAAGGCAGATATTGTTCTCCCAGCTGTGGTTCAATTTGTAATTGTCCAGCTTCTGAGTCAAAGGACTATGTGTTCACTGTCTCCCACATGGTCTTAAACAATCGCTTCTGAGGAGGGTACCTCTGATCTTTTATATGATGTTCAAGAGTATGGTATGGAAGACCAGGAATCAGGAAAAATAATCTTTTCCCCATGTATAGTCTAATTCAGTTGATTTACACGTCCGCATAGGATAGAAAAAGAGTCTTAAAGAAGGAACAGCAGATGCTGGAGAATCGAGGGTACACAAAAGGCTGGAGAAACTCAGCGGTGCAGCAGCATCTAAGGAGCGAAGGAGATGGGTGACGTTTCGGGTCAAAGGGTCTCGACCCGAAACGTCACCTATCTCCTTCGCTCCTTAGATACTGCTGCACCCGCTGAGTTTCTCCAGCCTTTTATGTACCCTAGAAAAAGAGTCTGATGCTTCTGAAATTATGTTATTTTTAGGAACTATTTCAGCATTTTGAAATTCTTGCTCATATTCGCCCTGATCAATGCTAATGATCATTGTTGTATTATCGTAACAAGAATAATTTAACACGTTAACAAGAGTTATGGAAGAGAAATATAGATTTGAGATTTTTTAATTATATTAACCGGTTAAGTACTATATTGTTCACAGTTGCATTACTCTGTGTCAAATTTACATTTGGTAAATATGATGTTTCTAGAATTACAATGCTAAATAATAGTAAGATTCAATGAGAACTTACCAGTTTGAAGTTTGATCTTTATTTTATGAGGAGTTACGATGAGGGATTACGTGAAGACCCCGCCAGCACGCATGCGCGACATTCTTCAAAGCAGTGGTGTGAAATCACAGATAGCAACGTAGACTAATATAGTAAGATAAGAGAGAACTTCCATACCAGTTGAACTTTATAATAGAGGGTTCTGGGAGCGGAGGGCACGTAATCCCTCATCGTAACTCCTCATAAAATAAAGATCAAACTTCAAACTGGTAAGTTCTCATTTAATCTTACTATTTTACTTCGGAGTCACGTGAGTGACTACGTGAAGATTTCAAAGCTCTGTGATTTCATGCCCTGGAAACGAGTCCATGCTCACACACTGCCATGCTGGGATTAGAGGATGAACCTATTTCAGACATGACACTGGCTGAAAAACAAAATAGGTATTTATTCATACCAAAACAAAATATATCCCATATAGGGTAATTATTTAGCAGTACTCAAAATTTTTCCTGCAAAAGTGTCAGGAGAGGCCACGGGTTTGTTATAGAAGCGTTGGAATGTCTTCTCATTGCTCCAACCCGCTGTGGCCAGGATGTGGTCCATGGGTACTTCCATCATCCTAGCCGCCGAAGTAGATGCAGCCCTCGTGGAGTGAGATTTGAAGACATTAGTGTCCACCCCCGCTGCATCTAACACCACCCTTAACCATCTTGATATGGTTTGCACCGTGACTTTGTGATGGGGCCGTTTATGGCTTATAAGCAAAGCTTTCTCCGTGCCCCTTAGAGTCTTAGTGACTGTGATATATTGTAATATCAGAGTAACGATGCAGAGTCGAGTATCTGCAGGATAAGCTTGAAACTCTAATGTTTCTCCAGACGACCCGGGTCGGTCTTGTTTTAACAGCCCCTGTATAAGAAAAGTTATTTTGCCATTGGAGATTGTCATGGCGTCCATACTTAACTTGTGTAGGGACTGGACCCGTTGTGCTGTGACAAGTGCCATAATCATTACCATTTTATAGGTGAGCTTGTCCAAGGTGAGCCCCGTATTGGGTGTCCATCCTCGTAACATAGTCAAGACTATGCTAATATCCCACGTATGGTTGTATCTGGGCCTGGGGGGATTGGAATTAAATATTCCCCTCATTAGCTTAGACACTAATGGGTGTGATCCAATCGCCAGATGATCACTCCCTTTGCCCAGGTAACTCGATAGAGCACTCCTTGCACAGTTGATGGCACTGTAGCTTAATCCTTCATCGTGGTGAAGGGTAGCCAGGAATTCCAGAACTTCCGTGATGGTGGCCGTTTCATAGGTAGTGTTCGTTGTAGTGCAGAACACTTCCCACTTTCTGATATAGGTCAGGTACTGTTTCCTGGTGGACTCCCTGCACGACGCTGAGATGGTATTTATTGTTCTGTCGGTGAGTCCGAATCCCAGAAGTGGCCGTTTCAGAATCTGCAAATTAACAGGTCCATGCGGTCATGACATGGATGGCTTTCCCCTGTAACGGGATGTATCAATAAACTAGGTCGTTTGTTGACCCGGATGCAAGGTTCTGTGGCCATCTTCTGTACTGCTGGGAACTATGGTTGGGTAGGCCAGTCGGGCACAACCAAAATACCCGATGCGGAGTCTTGTCTTATTTTTTGCAAGACCCGACTGATGAGGCAGAAGGGGGGAAATGCATAGCAGAACAAATCCCCCCAATGTAGCGTGAAAGCGTCCATTGCTACTGCCCCTGGGTCTGGTTCCCAAGCAACATATGTTGGAAGTTGGTGATTAAGTCTGGATGCAAAAAGGTCGATATCTGGTGTCCCATAATGTTCTATAATATCCGTAAACACTTTCTGATCCAACATCCATTCTATGTTGTCGTTGAATTTTCGTGATCTGGTGTCTGCCACTGTGTTTAGCTTACCTGGAAGGTAAGTGGCTGAGATCCAAATTTCCCTTTGCAGACACCAGTGCCAGATATTATTAGCCAATTCATCACATGATATCGACTTTATTCCACCCATATAATTAATATAAGCCACCACTGTGGTGTTGTCAATTTGTAACCTGACATGCAACTGGTGCATATCTGAGCAGTATGCTCTTAGACCATGAAATGCTCCCAGCATTTCTGAATAATTAATCCCTAATGTTTTGAATAGGGTTAGCTCTTGTGCACTCCATCTGCCTCCACAACCTGTGGTGGTATTAATTGCTCCCCAACCTTTGGCACTGGCATCAGTTTGTAAGATAACTGAGGGATTCATGATAGTGATGGGGTTAGAACAAAGTTGTGCATTTTCTATCCACCAATTTAATTCAGATTTTGCCTTTTCTGGTAGTTTCATAGGCCTGTCAAAATGGCCTGCATGATTTTTGAGAGTTATAATTTTTGCTCTTTGAAGGTTTTGATAATGGAGTGGCCCAAATTGTGCTGCGGGAAACGCAGCCACTATTTTCCCAATCACTCTGGCTACTTGCCGAATAGATGGATCCCTGATGCCAGTGAGGCTCCTGCAAGCTTCTATCAAGTCCACCACCTTGTTAGGTGGTAAGGTGATAGACATTTGCACCGAGTCAATGGTGAACCCCAAATAATCCATGGTAGTGGAGGGTTCCAATTTCGATTTATCTGGATGTATGATAAATCCCAGTTTTTGAAAAAGATGTTTTGTGGCTAGAACTGCCATTGAAGCCATTTCCAAATTCTCACCGACAATGAGGATATCATCAAGGTAAGCCATGACAATATGGTTTTGTTTCCTTAAATAGGCTAAAGCTGGTTTCAATATTTTGGTAAACAGCCTGGGTGCTGATGATAACCCATTGGGTAAGGCTTTATATTGCCATAATTGTCCCATCCAGATAAATTTCAGGTATTTCCTATGATCCTTATGTATAGGTACTGAATAGTATGCATCCTTAAGGTCAATGCAAGCCATGTAGTACCTTTCAGATATTAACCATATAACCATATAACAATTACAGCACGGAAACAGGCCATCTCGGCCCTTCAAGTCCGTGCCGAACAACTTTTTTCCCTTAGTCCCACCTGCCTGCACTCATACCATAACCCTCCATACCCTTCTCATCCATATGCCTATCCAATTTATTTTTAAATGATACCAACGAACCTGCCGCCACCACTTCCACTGGAAGCTCATTCCACACCGCTACCACTCTCTGAGTAAAGAAGTTCCCCCTCATGTTACCCCTAAACCTCTGTCCCTTAATTCTAAAGTCATGTCCTCTTGTTTGAATCTTCCCTATTCTCAAAGGGAAAAGCTTGTCCACATTAACTCTGTCTATCCCTCTCATCATTTTAAAGACCTCTATCAAGTCACCCCTTAACCTTCTGCGCTCCAGAGAATAAAGACCTAACTTATTCAACCTATCTCTGTAACTTAGCTGTTGAAACCCAGGCAACATTCTAGTAAATCTCCTCTGTACCCTCTCTATTTTGTTGACATCCTTCCTATAATTGGGCGACCAAAATTGTACACCATACTCCAGATTTGGTCTCACCAACGTCTTGTACAATTTTAACATTACATCCCAGCTTCTATACTCAATGCTCTGATTTATAAAGGCTAGCATACCAAAAACTTTCTTTACCACCCTATCTATATGAGATTCTACCTTCAAGGAACTATGCAAAAGTGCCAGTACTTCTTTTACTTTGAAACTCATAGTATCCATAGCTACTCTACTGGTTTCCCTTACCTCACATAATTCAATATCCTTCTCCTTGGTGAATACCGAAGAAAAGAAATTGTTCAATATCTCCCCCATCTCTTTTGGCTCTGCAGATAGCTGTCCACTCGGTCTCTCCAATGGACCAATTTTATCCCTTGTTATCCTTTTGCTATTAACATAGCTGTAGAAACCTTTTGGATTTACTTTCACCTTACTTGCCAAAGCAACCTCATATCTTCTTTTAGCTTTTCTAATTTTTTCTTTAGATTCTTTTTACATTCCTTATACTCCTCAAGCACATCATTTACTTCATGCTGCCTATAATTATTGTAGATCTCCCTCTTTTTCCGAACAAGATGTCCAATTTCCCTTGAAAACCAGGGCTCTTTCCAATTTTTACTGGTCCCTTTCAACCGAACAGGAACATAAAGATTTTGTACTCTTAAAATTTCCCCTTTAAATGTCCTCCATTTCTCCTCTACATCTTTCCCATAAAACAAAATGTCCCAGTTCACTCCTTTTAAATCATCTCGCATCTCGTTAAAGTTAGCCTTTCTCCAATCAAAAATCTCAACCCTAGGCCCAGTTCTGTCCTTCTCCATAATTATATTGAAACTAATGGTATTGTGATCACTGGACCCGAAGTGCTCCCCTACGCATACCTCCGCCACCTGTCCCGTCTCATTTCCTAACAGGAGGTCCAGCACTGCCCCTCCTCTAGTAGGCACCTCTATGTATTGCTGCAAAAAACTATCCTGCACACATTTTACAAACTCCAAACCATCCAGCCCATTTACAGAATGTGTTTCCCAGTCTATGTGTGGAAAGTTGAAATCTCCCACAATCACTACCTTGTGCTTACTACTAATATCTGCTATCTCTTTACATATTTGCTCTTCCAATTCTCGTTCCCCATTTGGCGGTCTATAATATACCCCTATAAGTGTTGCTACACCTTTCCCACTTCTAAGTTCCACCCAAATAGCCTCCCTAGATGAGCCCTCCAATCTATCCTGCCAAAGCACTGCTGTAATACCTTCCCTGACTAGCAATGCAACACCTCCACCTCTTGCCCCTCCAATTCTATCACACCTGAAGCAACGAAATCCTGGAATATTTAGTTTCCAATCACAGCCCTCCTGCAACCATGTTTCACTGATCGCCACAACATCATACTTCCAGGTGTCTATCCAGACTCTAAGCTCATCCACCTTTCTTACAAAAATATTAGCTGTCTAGCCGTGACAAAAGTGTCCATTTTAAAATGAACATACTGAACGGAAGTATTTAGTTTGGTCAGGTCTATGATGATGCGGCACCCGCCATCTTTTTTATTTTTGGTAAATATATTTGATACGAACTCCTGAGATTCTCTGATAGTCTTCTCAATTACCCCTTTGTTAATTAGTCTAGATAGTTCAGCATGGCCTGCCGTTCTTTCTTTCTGTGAAAGTATAAACTTTCGGCTAGGCGAATGCTGAACTGGGGTAGGGAGTTCATGAATAAACTCAATTTTATAACCCTGAATACTTCTGAGTATGTAAAGGGCCTGTCACACTAGCGCGCGATTAGACGCGATAAGCGCGACCTACCGTGGTCGCTTTAGTCGTCCGGCCTCGCGTGACCCTGTCCCACTGCGATCGCCGGAGTCTGGTGGAGTTCCGCGGACTCGTGTGGAGCTGGTGTCGACATCGCGCGTAGTGTCCAAAAACCGACACTGCTTAAAAATTACGCGCGGCAAAATCCTGTCGCGCGGAACGTGATGACGTTTTGACGTTGTGCGTCTTCAGCGTGGCGTTGCGTGATGACGTCACTGCCCGACGTCGTGCAACGCGCATGCTCATGCGCATCGTCACGTGATGAAAAATAACGTCCTTCCTTCGGACGTCGCGCGTGTAATCGCGCGCTAGTGTGACAGGCCCTTCACTCGCACCGGGATCGCCTGACCCCCACGCGACCCCCGCGTCCGAATT
This sequence comes from Raja brachyura, assembly GCA_963514005.1. The sequence goes on from OY740786.1 coordinate 67,108,021, forward strand.
TGTCGCGCTTATCGCGTCTAATCGCGCGCTAGTGTGACAGGCCCTTAAGGATCAGAGGTAAAGGTGCGCCATACTTCATGAAACAAGTGCAACCGTCCCCCCACATTAGATTAATTTAGACATGCAATGTTCCTGAGGGAATCAGACCCACCTACGTCCATGGTTACTGCCGGTGTTGCGGTCTTTGCCCTTGCTTCTTGTGTTGCTGTGTTGTAGGGATGGCGCATTTTCCAAGAAGACCGGCTGGGCCATGGCCTAAAAAAGACTGTTGTGCAGGTGGGCCGGCCTTCGAGCTTTCACCACCGGACGGTCTGTTGTAATATCGCTGTCCGGTGGGTGTGTAGGGGTGCTGCCGCTGCTGATAGTGGGGTTTAGAGGCACCAGGTACCTTAATCAGGCCTATAGCCTTGGCCTCCTCATCCAGGTCTTTCACCTGTTTTGGAAGGTTATCCCCAAACAGCAGATTAGGTGGTTGCAAGTTACCTGACCTGCATAACCCCGCAAATTTTGGATTAAGCGCAGGTTTGATGATGCTCTTCCGGTAGTTATTTATTTCGAACTGTGTGTTACACAGCAAAGCCAGAGCATCTTGCAGTTCTTCTGGTAACTCCACCCCTACAGCAGTCCTGGCCACTGCTGTAATCCCGGCGGCCAAAAGTTTCAGAATCCTCTGAAGCTTGATTCACGTAGTCACTCACGTGGCTCCGAAGTAAAATTGTAAACTCATTTTGAACATTATTTACGAGTTACACACTGACTGAAGTTTTTTGTGCTGTAAGAATGTAATATTAAGAAATTACTTTAATTGATTGACTTGCATTTATGTATTACTTGTGAATATATTTAATATAAAGCAGATTGGAGGGATACAAAATAAATGTTAGTGATGTAAAACTTTCCAGTTAGCTGTATAAAATGTCTAAAGGATCTGAATCAATCATATACATGTGTGTGAAATTTATCATTTAGTAAACATTAATCAAATTAATAAATGTAACCATAAACAAATTAGTTTTTATTTGGCATTTTTGTAGGATACCTTAATCACTAAAAACATTTCAAGTTTTATATTCAATGATTTACTGTTCATCCATTATATCAAGGATAGAGGAGAAAGTCATAAAATAACTCCCTTTCAGTATAAAATCTCAAAGCATAAGGCTATTTATCAAATTTATTTAAATGCTGTTACTTCTCAAATAAATCAGAGTATGCTCTAGGAAGTAGTTTTGCAATCGTTTGATTTTGCTGGTATCTTGCTTGCTGACATTGCCCTTTATTTTACATGTATTGGCTTTATCTAATGGAAAATTGTGGGCAAATTGGATATAGTTCTGAAATATGCTATCAGCCGGCTAACCTGGCCTGTTATCATTCTTGCTCGGTGTTTTCATTCATTGTCTATGTCTATAGTCTGGCCTGCTGGGTATGTCTCACAACCTTATATTAGCACCAGATCAAACTTAACTGTTACATTTACAGCACTTCATATTCCACTTGGGTAGTTTATAATCCAACAGTATGAACATCGATTTATCCAATTTTTGGTAACTAACCAACAAACACTCCCCCACCACCTCTCTTTCGCCCCGTCTTTTCCCTGCGCCCCATCTAGATGCGCGCTCATTTCTCCCACAATCTCGCCACACTTTTCCCTCTCCCAACCCCCCCCCCCACCCATCTCCTTCCACCAAACCTTTCCTCTGGCTTCACATTACATGCCTTATAGGCTATTAAACTCAACTTAAACAAAACTCGGAACATTAATAGCCCATTGCACTTTATCTGCTTATTTATGTGTGTACATATATATTCAATGGTATATGGTCACACTGATATGTTCTGTATTTATTTATGCCTACTATATTCTGTTGTGCTGAAGCAAAGAAAGAATTTCATTGTCCTATGACATTTCATTGTCACATGACATACACTCTTGAATCTTCTCTCCTTATCTCACACCCTTTTATCTTTTCATCTCTAGCTTTTGTCCAACCATCTACCAATCAACCCCCCCCCCCCCCCCCCCCATCACCTTCTATCAACCTAGTACCTTCCTCGCTTTGTCTTATCTCCACTTGTCTTCCAGTTTACTCCACCCCATCTCCCACCCACTGCCCCCATTAAAATCAGTCTGAAGAAGGGTCCTGACATGAAATGTTGCCTGTTCCGGAGATACTGCCAATGAGTTATTCCATTTTTTTTAATTTTTTTTACACTTTAGTTTTTATTGCTTTTATGTATACACAAATAAAACATAAATATAACAACGAAACATAAAACATTACAGTGAAACGTACAACAGTGCAGCGGGGGGTTCAGTTTACAATGAATGATGCAGTATACAGAACTATTAAAACATTAAAACATATTCATGTTAAAACATTTTCCAATAACTTACATTATTGTCTATAAAATTATAGTGTTGATGTCTTTATTTCTATACCTAATCCATTTTTCCCATTTTCTATTAAACTCGTCTTCTTTCACTCTTGGAGAATGTCATTTTCTCCATGACAAATATTTCCTGTACTATGTCTAACCATTGTCTAAGTCTGGGTGTGTCCGCTCCAAGCCAGTTTCTTGTAATGGCCTTTCTGCCAGCTGTGAGTAGGATTTTAACCAAGTAATGGTCTTCCTTCTGCACCACTGTATTTATATCACCCAGGTATAAAATGGAACACTTCTTGCAGACTGTATATCCTAATGCCTCTGTTAATTCTGAATTCACTCCGTCCCAAAATGGTTCTAATTTTGAGCAACTCCAGAAGATATGTGCATGATTTGCAGTTTTTTTCACATTTATTAATTTGGTTTCCCCTCAATTGGAAATATTATCTTTGTTCTATTGATCTCTCCCTCATCTTCTCCACTACTATGAACTAGCTAGTTTTTACTCTTTCCCAGTTCTGATGAAGGGTTCAAACCAAAAGTATTAACTGTCTCTCTTTACACAGATGCTGCCTGACCTGCAGGTTGTTTTTATTGCAATCATACTTATTTTTGTTACCATCTCTTCTTATGATCACTTGGAAAAAATACTGAGAGGTTGAGAATTAATTATGTTTCTTCAAACACACATAAACAGCCTATTAATCTAATTCTATCATTCCACAGACTATGCTCCAGTTCCCATATTTCTCGTGCTTATCTAGTTTTTTCTCAAATGCATTAAAATTATTTACTTATCGCTGTTTCAGTGAATTGCACATCCTTACAACCCTCTGGGTAAAGATGCTTCTTCTGAAAATTAATTGATATTTTGGTGACTTTTTATAATTGTGATCTCTAGCTTTGATCTTTCCTGAGTGAAAACATTGCCTTGCAGTCAGCCAGCAGCTGGCATTGTCTATAGACATATGTAGCAAATTCATATTTCTCTTTAGCAGTTACTCCTATAATGTGCTGGCCCATTTCTCAATGGAATGGTCAGGCATGATGGTATGGCTTTGCTTGTGGAAAAACAGTTGTGTGGGAGGAGGTGGGAATGCCTGGATTGGACTGAAGAAGTTTTAGCTGCAAAACAGCCAAAGACTTAGACGGTTAGCTAATTTATGTCCAGACTTAGGCTGCCCAAACCCATCAAAGCTAAAAATATTTCTGAATTCAAAAGGATTTTAAAGCTTATCAAAGCTATTCAATGTCAAACAAAGTACAATTTTGAATAATTAAATAAGGAACTAAATACTAAAATAAATTCAGTTAACTCAAAAAATGATTAATATTCCTTCACACCTATCAACTAGTTTCTGCTGACGCGACAAAAGCTTTTCACTGTACCCGGTTACATGTGACAAAAGATTAAGCTAAACTAAAATTAATGGTAAAACATAACCTATACGCCCACAATGGTAGTAGCGATCTTCTCGCACAACCTTCTGCTTATGCTATTACCCCTCCCATTTTGCCACAACAATCATCTATCAGACCAAAGAAAGAACCCCCCTCCCCCACCGCAACACTCACCCAAACTAAACAAACCATCAGTGCCAATAAGCGAGTTCTGTATTTCGATATATGCAAGGAATCATGGGATTAGTCAAAGGTCATTCGGGGGAAATAAAGCAAACACAGCGTTGTATAAACTGTGTATAAATTGTTAACTGTTCAACCAAGGAATTAATCTCGAATGCTGTCAACTCAATAGCTTCCTTTCTTGCTCTGGTGTTCACACACTACTTACAGTCTCAGTTCTAGTTCAGTTAATTAATCTGCAATTATGAGATTCAAAAAGTTAAATAATTTATTATTTTCATTTAATCCTTAATGTGATTGCTACTGGAATAAGAAAATATTATATTTGTTTGAAACATTTTCTTATCTTTATTCATAATTTATGTGTAAAAATATATTTAATCTGAGGCAGGCAGCGACTGTATCAGTGTGATGTGGGCTGATGCTTTACCTACAGGCGGTGTTAATGTACCATTAAGGCACAGTTCGCCAGCCCTTGTAAGCAGAGGCTTTTTGTGCAGGTGTTACCCGAAGCCAAAGGTTTTGTGGAGGTGTTGTGTTAGGATCGGGCATGCACAAGCTAGTGAGAGGGCTGTCAGATCAGATCAGCCCGGGTTGCTAAGTAGCTGAAGGGCGGATTTTAATGTGTCGTTATTAAACTGTTTTGTCTGTGCGGCATCGCCAGCTCCCTCTTTCCCCGATTCTCCACCCCAACTGTCGATAAAGTCTGACTGAGAAAATGCTCCCACTCATATTATGGGTTGGCTCCGCGTTTGCCCACTCGCTGGGGCAGGCGGCGCCTCCTTCAAAGAGAGCGAGAACAGGCATCCGTTCTCTCTCCCAAATTGTCTCATTAAGATGTTCTGTCACACAGTTTACTCCCGTTAAATTTCATCTGCCATGTTTTCTCTGAACCCGTTTATTTCATTCTCCCCCGTAAAACAAAAACAATAAAAAATGTGTTATTCATTGTCACAACCTCGTTCACTCACCGAAGTATAACGCAATCTTTATAATTAAAAGTCTAAACTTGACCTCTTCCCATTTGCACTGTATACTGATTTTAGAAAAAACGCTACCACTTAGGGATGTGGTCCATCCAGCTAAATTTCAAATATCTTTGGTGAGCCTAGTGAGTGGAAACCGTTCCCCTGTTGTGAGACAGTAATTAAGTTTTCTATTCAGAAAAATCTATACTGCATATGCGAGTTGAACCGGTATCTTTCATTGTGACAATGAGTGGCCCGTAACTGTGGCCTGTCTTAAAAGGCAACTCTGTCTTGCATAAAACAAGTGTAAATTTACCAATTTGTAAATGGTCCACATACTTCACATTTCGGAAAGAACCAGACCCACCTACCTTCATGGTTATTGGTGATCTTGTGGTAAGCCCAAAGGCCCCTGGTGCGGGTTCTAATTCCGTCCCAGCTTAGGATTGCTGGGGTGCGTGGACCCGATTCCCTGAGGACTGGTTTGGCCTTGGCCTGAAAGGCCTGTGCACAGTTTTGAAGCTGCCACCAGCTTCAGTGAAACGCTTGCTGTCGATAGCGGCGTGGGGTGTGTTGCCGTGGTACCTTGAGAAGCCAGACTGCTTTAACTCATCATCCGGGTCGTACCTGTTTGGGCAGGTTCCTGAAGAGAGGATTCGGCGACTAGACACTGCTGGCCTCAGTTGACCTGCAGATTTGGAATTTAAGGCAGGTCCGTTGGCGTTCTTCTGGAAGCAGTTCATTTTGAAGTGTGCATTGTACCCCCACATAGTGTTGTTCACTGCTGGTCCTTTCAGGAACAATTTTGCAGGTGCATGGTATCCCACCACCGGCATCTGTCTAGTAATGGTGTGGCGCGAGGTGGCTGCTCCTTCACGAGGGAGGCCTTCAGGTTTCTTCATTAGCGAAGGTCTTGATGCCATGCCAGAATTTTCTGGAACCTCACGCTTGTACTTCAGTATGTTCACTGGACATACTTCTGAGTCTTTCGCTTAATGCGGGATACGTAGGCGGTGGCCTTCCAGCCTGGACCCTGCTGAGTCTCCGGGGTTATCCGTCGGCGGGAAATTCCTCCGCAGGCGGTGAACCTTAGAGCCCGGACCCTCCGAGTCTACGGGCTCATCCGCCGGAGGTATATTCGCAGCCTGGACCCTGCCATCTGGGCTTACCGTCGGTGGTATATCTCTACTGATATGCCGTACATGGAGCATTAGTGGGATGAGCGCTCTCTGACGTTATCCATGCTCCTCACGGGTAAACGGCCGAGGACGTTCCCATGTTGGAGGGGACTCTCCTGGGCTGCCCAGGCCTTTTAGACTCTATTGCCGCTGGAGTCCGGAAAAATGCTGCCAGCTATCCGCACTTCTGTGGTCCGCTGCTGTGTCTTCACATGGTCCCCTCACGCAGTCCCTGCGGCCGGGTTTCCCCGAGCCGGGTTCATGCCGCGGTTTGCCTTCCTGCGGTCCCCGCAGCCGGGTTTCCGCGAGCCGGGTTCATCCCGCAGCTTGTGTTTTTCCACGCAGTCCCCGTGGTCGGATTTCCCCGAGCCGGGTTCACCCCGCGGTTTGCCTTCCCATGGTCCCTGCAGCCGGGTTCATCCCGTGGTTTGCCTTCCCATGGTCCCCGCAGCCGGGTTTCCCCGAGCCAGATTCACCCCGTGGTTTGGCTTCTCCCCACAGTCGGGATTTCCCCCTAGCCGGGTTCACCCCGCGGCCAGAATCTTCCCGCCATCCCCGCAGCCGGGTTTTACCCCCAGCCGGGTTCACCCTGCGGCCAGATTCTTCACGTTCCCGGTTCCCCACGGATTCCTGTCTGCGGTTTGCCACAGCCGGGATTCCCTCGCGGTCCCTGGAGACGGGATTCCCCGCGAAGTCTGTGGTGGGGTTCCCCCCTCCAGCCGGGCATCCCCGCAGCCGGGATTTCACACGGTGAAGGGGAATCAGCGATATCTCCAGCAGGAACTGTGTCAGAGCTTCCTGCAAGGAAAAAAAAGACCTGGAGTTAAGTTGAAAAACTTACCTTCAGGATTCAAACTTACATCTGGTGGAGCAGCGCTTCCACAGCCTGTCGATGCACAATGCAGTAGACGATATGTCGCGCATGCGTGCTGGCGGGGTCTTCACGTAGTCACTCACGTGACTTCGAAGTAAAATAGCCTAATGGCTGTCAGGAAGAAGCTGTTCCTAAATGAGTGTGTGACTATATGTGTGTGTGTGTGTGACTGTATGTGTGTTTTTGACTATATCTGTATGTGTGAGTGTGTGTATGTAAGTGAGTCTCTGAGTATGTGTGAATGTATGTGTGCAAGTGAGTGTATGGATCCAACTCTGTTGGTTGATCAGCCATGATCATATTGAATGGCGGTGCAGGCTCGAAGGGCTGAATGGCCTACTCCTGCTCTTATTGTGTGTGTGTGTGTGTGTGTGTGTGTGTGTGTGTGTGTGTGTGTGTGTGTGTGTGTGCGCGCGCTCTGCTTGAAATGCTGTGAGATTGGATTTGCTGCCTCCACTCTGCTTGGAGTGTTGTGAGGTTGGACTTGCTGTCTGCACTCTGCTTGCTGTGAGGTTGGACTTGCTGTCTGCACCCTGATTGGAGTGCTGTGAGGTTTGATGATGCCTGCACCCTGCTTGGAGTGCTATAAGGTTGGACTTGCTGCCTGCACTCTGCTTGGAGAGCTGTGAGGTTGGACTTGCTGCCTGCACTCTGCATGGAGTGCTGTGAGGTTGGACTTACTGCGTGCTCTCTGCTTTGTTTGCTGTGAGGTTCGAGTTGCGGCCGCACTCTGCTTGCTGTGAGGTTGGACTTGCTGTCTGCACTCTGCTTGCTGTGAGGTTGGACTTGCTGCCTGCACTCTGCTTGGAGTGCTGTGAGGTTGGAGTTGCTGCCGCACTCTGCTTGCTGTGAGGTTGGAGTTGCTGCCGCACTCTGCTTGCTGTGAGGTTGGACTTGCTGCCTGCACCCTGCTTGGAATGTTGTGAGGTTGGACTTGCTGCCTGCACTCTGCTTGCTGTGAGGTTAGACTTGCTCTCTGCACTCTGCTTGCTGTGAGGTTGGACTTGCTGCCTGCACTCTGCTTGGAGTGCTATGAGGTTGGACTTGCTGCCTGCACTCTGCTTGGAGTGCTATGAGGTTGGACTTGCTGCCTGCACTCTGCTTGGAGTGCTGTGAGATTGGATTTGCGGCCTGCACTCCGCTTCAAGTGCTGTGAGATTGCATTTGCACCCTGCATTCCGCTTCGAGTGCTGTGAGATTGCATTTGCAGCCTGCACTCCGCTTCGAGTGCTGTGAGATTGGACTTGCTGCCTGCACTCTGCTTGGAGTGCTGTGAGATTGGATTTGCGGCCTGCACTCCGCTTCAAGTGCTGTGAGATTGCATTTGCACCCTGCATTTCGCTTCGAGTGCTATGAGATTGCATTTGCAGGCTGCACTTCGCTTCGAGTGCTGTGAGATTGCATTTGCACCCTGCATTCCGCTTCGAGTGCTGTGAGATTGGATTTGCTGGCCTGCACTGAATGATGACTTTTGAGGTTATATATTAAGAGTCATTCACATTTTAAAATTTAATAAATCCTTTTTCCACTTGCCAAGCTTGTGTGTTCTTCATCACAATGGGAACCTCATAGGCAGGAATGGCTGCGCTGTCGAAGCGCCCACTAAGCGTGTATGGGAGGGAGGTTAAGGGGAGATGGATTAAATGCGTGGGGGGGGGGGATGGCAAGGAGCTGAGTAGGGGGTGAAGGGAGGAGGGGTGACTGAGTGAACTGCCACCACACCAGCCATGAGTGACTGGGATGCCAGCCCACCAGTCACGAGTAAGTGAACTGCCAGCTCACCAGCTATAAGTGACTGAAGTGCCAGCCCACCAGCCATGACTTAGCGAACTGCCAGCTCACCAGCCATGACTCACTGAACTGCAAGTCCAAGAATCCATTCAGTCCACAATGTCCATACTAGCCCTCTGGAAACCAGTCCCTTCAGCGCACAACACCCATACTAGCGCTCCAGAGATCCATGTAAGGATAGACTTTTCTCCTTCATTGCTGTGATCTGTAAAAACAGATGAAAATGTCTAAAATTGATTGTTCACCCTCTCCCCCTTCTCTCTCACACAGAGTCTGTCACCTGTTTGCGGCAGAATTTCTGGCAGTTTCTCAGCCTGCCAGGCCTGAGCGACTGAGCTGCCAGGCCTGAGCAACTGAGCTGCTAGGCCTGAGCTGCCAGGCCTGAGCGACTGAGCTGCCAGCCCAAGAATCCATTTGACCCACAGTGTACATACTAGCCCTCTGGAAACCAGTCCCTTCAGCCCACAACACCCATGCTAGTGCTCCAGAAAGCCCCCCCCCCTCAACTGGCCGAGAGGTGGAATATTGTGTTGATGGACCAGCCCTCCTGTGTGAAGCTGGGACCCAACGGGTCCCACTTAGTCTCGTAAAGCAATAAAACCAACAAAATAACCGTAGTTTTGTACAAATGAACCATAAATACACCTAGTTAATAGTTTTGAAAGCAGTATTTTCTTACCTTGAAGAAGCAAAACTGGAAATTACGGATGAAATGCTGGTCTGTATACATGCAGCAGCTCAGCTTGCGAGAATGTTTATCGCGAATGACCAATCACCTGGGCATGCGCAGTTGAAATACCAAACTCGCTTATACTACTTTGTTCCCAAAATAACAGTCAATGCCACACCCCCTGGCAGACCACCAGTCAGCGGTGGCACTTCCTCATACAGACAATCCATCAGAAATGAAGATTGTGAAACCAGATTGAGGCTGCTGTGAATGGCATTTGTCTCCTTAGGAAGGTTGTAAATGTGTTGGAAGCTGTTCAGCGAAGATTTATTTGAATATTTGGAATAGATAGGCTGACGTTTGAGGAAGGATTGGAGGCAGCTCTGCTAAAGTAATTTGGAACTTTTCTCATTGGTACATTATTTTCTGAAAAAGGAATATTTTGGGAAAAAAAGAGACTTGACTATAGTGCTGCAGTAGGATTGTGATTGGAAATATTAAGGACAGAAATAATAACATGACAATGCCGCATAGTTGGTGCCTTAGGGGAACTGAGGGAACTAAGAGTTTAGCAAGATTTAAAAATATTGATTTCTTGTTTTAACATTCACATTTGGGAGCTAAGAAATTTCAAGAGTAACTCATACCCCAACAGTCTCTTCTGGAATAAGTTTTTGTTCAAGGCCCGTGCTGTCAATAAGGGCTACATCAGAATGGGCTATGAATAGTTTCCAAGAATTGCAATTATTTTTCTCACAGAGAGTGGTGAGTCTGTGGAATTCTCTGCCTCAGAGGGCGGTGGAGGCAGGTTCGCTGGATGCTTTCAAGAGAGCTAGATAGGGCTCTTAAAAACAGCGGTGTCAGAGGATATGGGGAGAAGGCACGAACGGGATACTGATTGGGGATGATCAGCCATGATCACATTGAATGGCGGTGCTGGCTTGAAGGGCCAAATGGCCTACTCCTGCACCAATTGTCTATTGCAATCTTATAATTCAGTCACCATCAAAAAGAGATGCTAGAGGGCAGACTTTCCATACCGAATAACATGATGCATGAATCCATAAAAAAGTGATATCCTTTAAACGTGTTGGCACTGGAGAGTTGCAGGCTGTGTTCTGGCAGTATTTTGAGAGTCACAGAAAGGACACTTCATCTGCAGGTCCGGCAGTGCCAATTTTGGGTGTATTTTAAATACTCATCTGCTCTGACCAACCTGAAAATCAGACACTTGCTCATCATCATCTTCCTTCAGCTTTCTGTGTCTTGAGGATGAGCTTTTTCAAAAGATCTACATCCATTCATTTTCCAGCTATTTTTGTTATCCCAGCAGGTTTTGGAAAATTTACGATATACGTGAAAAGATTTACAGAATTTTAAAAGTATTTTATGTTGGCAACTTAAAATTTGATGATGTCATCTCTAAAATTGGTATTGGATTATCATTATCATGTGTATTGAGATACAGCAAAAAACGTCTTGTGTGCCATCAAGGCAAATCATGCTATACATGAGTACATCAGGTAGTGCTGAAGAGAAAATTAACAGTGTGCAAAATATAGTGTTACAGCTACAGAGAAAGTACAGATAAAATAAAATTGCAAGGGCCACAGCAAAGTAGGTTAGAAGATAGAAATTCATCCTTGGCAGCTGAGAGGTCCAGTTAAGAATATGATAACAGGAGGGAAGTTCTTGAATTTAGTGGGATGTGCTTGTAAAGTTCTGTATCTTCTGCCCGATGGAAGAAGAGAGAAGAGACGGTGTAAGTAGTCTTTACTTTACTTTAGACTTTAGAGATACAGCGTGAAGACAGGCATATGGTCCATCGAGACCCCGCCGACCAGCGATCACCCCATACACTAGCACTATCCTACACACTAGGGACAATTTATAGAAGACATTTAACTTACAAGCCTGTACGTCTTTGGAGTGTGGGTGGAAACTGGAGCACCTGTAGAAAACCCATGTGCTTACAGGGAGAACGTACAAACTCCGTACACACAGCACCCATGGCCAGGATCGGTCCCGAGTCTCTGGCACTGTAAAGCAGCAAATCTACCATTGCGCCACTATGTCACCTCTAAATGGCCCTAATTACTGTATGTCGTCAAGTATAGGTAGAGTCGATGGTGGGACAGGCTAGTGTACCATTTCCAAATCCATCCTACTGCTAACCATCAGGTTTAATGCGAGCCAGAAATATGGAATCAGCCTCATGAAATCCTGGGAGATTATCCTTGCTAGAAACTGGAGAACTGGAAAACAGTATGTGAGTGTTTCACTGGATTAATTGCTTCTGAGAATCTACCATTGCAAGTCTAAGTGTTACTGCTATTCTCATGATGCCAAAATATTAGTCAATGATGTCACTGGAAATCTATGTGATGGAATCTTCAAGGCCTATTAGGTTCAATTCAAAGTTATTTCAATGAAAACTAATTGACCCATTATAAGTTTTCTAATGATATTAATATTAGACATACATTTAATTTTAGTATTTGCCAATACTTGTGCTTTATATTCACATGCAAGTTAATTAATTATTGTAGTCATTGCACTTTGAATTATTGGTAATATAATTTTTTGGAGAAATGTTAGAGTGTAATGCATGGCTATTACAATTTAGTAAGATATAAGAAGAATTGTTCACCTCAGTTTTAGAGATACATCATGTGAACAGGCTCTTCGGTCCACCAAGTCCATGCTGAATATTGATCACCCATTCACACTCATTCTCCGTTATCCAATTTCCTGATTCACCCTAGGGGCAATATTTCATTTAATTAGGTGAATCCGACTACAAACCTGCAAGACTTTGGGATATGGGAGGAAACGAGAGCATCTGGAAGTAACCCACAAAGTCACGGCGAGAATGTACAAACTTCACACAGATAGAATCTGAGATCAGGATTGAACCCAGTTCTCTGTTGCTGTGAAGCAGCAGCTCTACCACCTGAATTTTGAGATAATATGAAAGAATTGTCATAGAGTCGTACAGCAAGGGAACAGGCCCTTTGGCCTAACTTGCACGTAACATAAAAAAATAGAAACATAGAAAAATAGGTGCAGGAGTACGCCATTCGGTCCTTCGAGCCTGCACCGCCATTCAATATGATCATGGCTGATCATCCAATTCCGTATCCCGTACCTGCCTTCTCTCCATACCCCCTGATCCCTTTAGCCAGAAGAGCAACATCCAATTCCCTCTTGAATATAGCCAATGAACTGGCCTTAACGACCTTCTGTGGCAGAGAATTCCAGAGACTCACCACTCTCTGTGTAAAGAATGTTTTCCTCATCTCGGTCCTAAAGGAATTCCCCCTTATCCTTAGACTGTGACCCCTTGTTCTGGACTCCCCCAACATCGGGAACAATCTTCCTGCATCTAGCTTGTCCAGCTCATTAAGAATTTTGTAAGTTTCTATAAGATCCCCCCTCAATCTTCTAAATTCCAGTGAGTACAAGCCGAGTCTATCCAGTCTTTCTTCATATGAAAGTCCCAATATCCCAGGAATCAGTCTGGTGAACCTTCTCTGAACCCCCTCTATGGCAAGAATGTCTTTCCTCAGATTTGGAGACCAAAACTGTACGCAATACTCCAGGTGTGGTCTCACCAAAACCCTGTACAACTACAGTAGAACCTCCCTGCTCCTATACTCAAATCCTTTTGCTATGAATGCTAACATACCATTTGCTTTCTTCACTGCCTGCTGCACCTGCATGCCTACTTTCAATGACTGGTGTACCATGACACCCAGGTCTTGTTGCATCTCTCCTTTTCCTAATCTGCCACCAATCTATTGGAGGGTAGACTATTATCTAACCAGATAATAGTCTACCCTCATGTTTTTGCCACCAAAGTGGATAACCTCACATTTATCCACATTATACTGCATCTGCCATGCATCTGCCCATTCACTCAGCCTATCCAAATCACCCTGCAGCCACCTAGCATCCTCCTCACACCTAACTATACCTCCCCAGCTTGGTGTCATCTGCAAATTTGGAGATGTTGCATTCAATTCCCTCGTCCAAATCATTAATGTATATTGTAAATAGCTGGGGTCCCAGCACTGAGCCTTGCGGTACCCCACTACTCACTGCCTGCTATTCTGAAAAGGACCCGTTTACTCCTACCCTTTGCTTCCTGTCTGCCAGCCAGTTCTCTATCCACATCAATATTGAACCACCAATACCATGTGCTTTAAGTTTATATACTAATCTCTTATGTGGGACCTTGTCGAAAGCCTTCTGAAAGTCCAGATATAACACATCCACTGGTTATCCCTTATCCGCTCTACTAGTTACATCCTCAAACAATTCTATGAGATTTGTCAGACATGATTTACCTTTTGTAAATCCATGCTGACTTTGTCCAATGATTTCACCACTTTCCAAATGCGCTGCTATCCCATCTTTAATAACTGACTCTAGCGGTTTCCCCACTACTGATGTTAGACTAACTGGTCTGTAATTCCCCGCTTTCTCTCTCCCTCTTTTTTTAAAAAGTGGGGTTACATTAGCTATCCTCCAATCCTCAGGAACTACTCCAGAGTTTTGAAAAATTATCACTAATGCATCCTCTATTTCCGTGGCTACTTCCTTGAGCACTCTGGGATGCAGACCATCTGGCCCTGGGGATTTATCGGCCTTTAATCCGTTCAATTTACCCAACTTCCCGGCTAACCTGGATTTCACTCAGGTCCGCCATCTTATTTGACCTCCGGTCCACTGCTATTTCCGGCAGATTATTTATGTCTTCCTTAGTGAAGACAGAACCAAAGTAGTTATTCAATTGGTCTGCCACGTCCTTGTTCCCCATGATCAATTCACCTGATTCTGACTGCAAGGCAACAACATTTGTTCTAATTGGTTTCTTTCTCTTCACATATCTATAAAAACTTTTGCAGTCAGTTTTTATGTTCCCTGCCAGTTTCCTTTCGTAATCTATTTTCCCTTTCCCTTTCCTAATTAAGCCCTTTGTCCTCCTCTGCTGGATTCTGAATTTCTCCCAGTCCTCTGGTAGGCTGCTTTTTTTGGCCAATTTGTCTTTAGTTTTTATACTATCCCCGATTTCCCTCGTTGTCCACGGATGCACCACCTTCCCCGATTTATTCTCTTGCCAAACTGGTATGAACAATTTTTGTACTTCATCCATGCAGTCTTTAAATACCTTCCATTGCACATCCACTGTCAACTCTTTAAGACTCGCCTGCCAGTCTATCTTGGCCAATTCACGGCTCATACCTTCAAAGTTACCTGTGTTTAAGTTCAGAACCCTTGTTTCTGACTTAATTATGTCACTCTCTATCCTAATGAAGAACTCAATCATATTATGGTCACTCTTGCCCAAGGGGCCACGCACACCAAGACTGCTAAGTAACCCTTCTTCATTACTCAAAAACCCAATCTAGAATAGCCTGCTCTCTCGTTGGTTCCTCCACATGCTGGTTTAGAAAACTATCCCGCATACATTCCAAGAAATCGTCTTCCTCGGCACCCCTGCCGATTTGATTCACCCAATCTATATGCAGATTGAAGTCACCCATTATAACTGTGTTACCCTTGTTGCACGCACTTCTAATTTCCTGTTTGATGCCATCCCCAACTCCAATACTACTGTTAGGTGGCCTGTACACAACTCCCACTAGCGTTTTCTGCCCCTTAGAGTTTCGCAGCTCTACCCATATCGATTCCACATCCTCCATGCTAATGTCCTTCCTTTCTATTGCATTAATCTCCTCTCTCACCAGCAATGCTACCCCACCTCCTTTTCATTTCCGTCTATCCCTCCTGAATATTGAATATCCCTGGATGTTCCCAGCTCCCAGCTTTGGTCACCCTGGAGCCATGCCTCCGTGATCCCAACTATAGCATAGTCATTAATAGCTATCTGCACCTTCAACTCATCCACCTTATTATGAATGCTCCTCGCATTGAGACACAAAGCCTTCAGGCTTGTTTTTACAACAATTTTACCCTTTATACAATTATGTTGACAAGTGGCCCCTTTTGATTTTTTTTCCTGGATTTGTCTACCAGCCACTATTAATTTTCACCTTGCTACCACTTGCTTCTATTGTCATTGTATACCCCTCTGTCTCTCTGCTCACACCTTTAAGACACCAACCACCTCTTATTCTCTGTTTATTATTTTTTTCTTCTTCCCCCCCATACATGTTGGGTCTGAGTGCTTCCCTTCTCTGCCTCCTGCCTCAGACACCGTCTCCTAGCTATCTCTATTTGAGTCCCTCCCCCCAACCTATCTAGTTTAAAGTCCCCCCAGTAGCCTTTGCAATTTTCCCAGCCAAGATACTGGTCCCCCTTGGGTTCAAGTGCAACCCATCCTTTTTATACAGGTCACTCCTTCCCCGAAAGAGGTTCCAATGATCCAGAAACTTGAATCCCTGCCCTCCACACCAGTCCTTCAGCCACGAATTTATCCTCCACCTTGCTCCATTCCTACTCTCAATGTCGCGTGGCACAGGAAGTAGTGCTGAGATTGTTCTCTTTGTGGTCCTTTTCCATAGCTCTCTTCCTAACTCCCTAAATTCTCCTTTTAGGACCTCTTCTCTTTTTGTACCTAAGTCATTGGTACCAATATGTACCACGACCTCGGGCTCCTCTCCCTCCCTTTTCAGGATATTTTGGACACGTTCAGACACATCTCGGACCCTGGCACCAGGGAGGCAAACTACCATTCGGGTCTCCGGACTGCATCCACAGAATCGCCAATCTGACCCCCTAACTATGGAATCCCCTATTACTAATGCCCTCCTCTTCTTTTCCTTATGCTTCTGAGCATCGGGGCCGGTCTCTGTTGCTACCCCCAGGTAGGCTGTCCACCCCAACAGCACTCAAACTGGAGTACCTATTTTCAAGGTGTACAGTCACAGGGGTACTCTCTAGCCCCTGCCTCTGCCCCTTGCCCTTCCTAACTGTGACCCACTTGTCTGCCTCCTGTAGTTTTGGAGTGACTACCTCCCTGTAGTTCCTCTCTATGACCTCCTCACTCTCCCTGACCAGACAGAGGTCATTGAGCTGCTGCTCCAGGTTCCTAACACACTGCTTTAGGAGCCCCATCTCGACACACCTGGCGCAGATGTGGATGTCTGGAGGGCTATCAGATTCCTTGACCTCCCACATCTGACATCCACGACAGTACACTGCCCTGGCCTTCATACTCCCCCCTTACACAGGATACAATATCAACACAATACAAAGCACACTACAAACTGCTGAAATCTGACTGCCAATCAGTTGCTTACCCTGGTCCACTTCCCACCAATCAGCGGCTTCCTAAAAAAAAACACTTCTCCGAATGGAACGTTATGGATTTCGGTAAACAAGCCCCGCGCTCGATTTTTAAACTTACCAGTCGAGTGTCACTCCTCCCCCTCCTTCTCTTCCGACGGCTGCTGTGGGCCTCTGAAAAAACAAGCCCCGCGCTCGATTTTTAAGCTTACCGGTCGGGTGTCGCTCCTCCCCCTCCTTCTCTTCCAACGGCTCCTGTGCGTAACAACCAAGGTGCCCTATCTACACTAATTCTACCTACCTAAGTTTGGCCCATATTCCTCTAAACATCTGCTATCCATGTACCCAGATAATGTACACACAAAATGCTGGAGTAACTCAGCGGGACAGGCAGTATCTCTGGAGAGATGAAATGGGTGACGTTTCGGGTCAAGACCTTTCTTCAGTCTGACTCTGAAGAAGGGTCTCAACCCCAAACGTCACCTAGTCCTTCTCTCCAGAAATGCTGCCTTTCCCACTGATTTATTCCAACAATTTGTGTCTATCTTGAGTTTAAACTAGCATCTGCAGTTCCTTCTTACACATTTTACCTGGATATATTTTTTAAATCATATCATTTCTAATTACGAATTAACATTTTCTCACACGCAGAGGCCAGTTGTGATGAACTCCACTGTTGATTCATCAAATCTGCATATTTCATGCTTAAAGCAAAGTGTATGATGTAATAACTGAGACATCTCTTCAACTGCGAAACAGAACATGGAATTCTTTTGCTGGTTGTATAGCCTTTAAGAAGATATGAATTTGATATTTTTGCTGACAGCATCTCCTTGAAGTTAATATTAATAAAGAAGTATTGATAGCCTCTAGGTAAATGGTAACGGTTTTGTCTTAATGGAAAATATTAATTATATTTCTTGGAGGTGGAAAAAGGCGTTATTCAAATTAAAAATATATATTTTCTTCCTGAAATATTCAGTGCATAAAACAATGCAACATTTTCAAATATCTTTCATTCTTGAGAGGAAGTGAATGCAACAGACAGGGTGGTAGGTATATGGAATGAGCTGAGAGAGGAGGTAGTTGAGGCAGATACTATAACCACACTTAAAAGGTATTTGGACAGGTACATGGATAGGAAAGGTTTAGAGGAATACGAGGCAAATATGGGCAGGTGGGACTAGTGTAGGTGGGGCCTATTGGTCGGTATGGGCAGTTGGGCCGAATGGCCTGTTTCCATGCTGCTTGACTCTATGACTTTTTAAATGTTTTGTCATTTCTAGTCCATATCTACATTTGCCGGGTCATCAGACCTATCAAAAAGTAGATATAATATCACTGAAGAAATGAGATTTTAATAAAATATCATGAATAATAGATAACTGGTAAAAATAATTTTGTTCTTAATATATTATGATTATTATTTGAATAGTATATTACTACTTTAGGATTCTTGCCCAATTCCTTATTATTAAGTAACGTGAACATTACTAATTCTTGGCTGCCTATACACTTTAAATTGCTCTTGTGTGATGTTGCCCACAATATAGTGGGTGTAACATAATTATCCTTATTTTCTTCTTAAACAGTCACGAGATTGAGAATGACTTACTTTCCCTTGCTATTTGTGGGGGTCTGAGGTGGTTAATGATTCCAAAGTGGAAATCACAGACTCTTTTGTAGATCGAGCAGTAGGTGACCGACGAGGCAGGCAGGTTGGTAATTTGTGAAGGATGGAACTGCAGATGCTGGCTTAAACCGAAGATAGACACAAAATGCGGGAGTAACTCAGCAGGACGGGCATCATCGCTGGAGAGAAGGAATGGGTGACGTTTCGGGTCGAAACCCTTCTTCAGACTGGAGGTTATCCACTCATTCTGCTGTTTACACAGGGCCCCTGTGTTTTCCCAATGCATGGCTTCAAAGCTTGCAGTACCACCTTGAAATCTTCTCCACTTTGAGTGGTCATGAGCCAAAGATTTCCAGGAGTCAATAGGAAATGTTGCATTTCTTCAAGAAGGCTTTGAACATATCCTTGCATGTTTTCTTATTAACCCGGTAATTTCTTCCCATGTTAGATCTTGGAATAGTGTGTCTGTTTTGCGAGTCCGATATCAGGCACACAAATCATATGCCGTGTCCATTGTAGACGACTGTGATACTGGGGATGTTGGCCTGGGAGCTAATATTGGTACATTTGTCCTAGTGATTTTGGAGCATTTTGCAGAAACAGGATTGATAGTATTTATTAGTGCTTAGAGGTATTTGCTATAGTCTCAGAAGCATATAGGAGGACAGTAATCACTGCTGCCTCATAGACCATGAGTTATGTGCCGGGTGTGAGGTCTTGATATTCTAAAACCCTTTTCAAAATTGATCAAAGGCTACACTGATGCAATGAAGTCAGTAATGACATTCATCATTGACATCTGGCTTTGCTGAGAGGTGGCTCCTGACATATGGTCTATGTAGTGCAACAGAGGCACCACATGGTAGGGAAACCTGGTCTTTCACATGTTGAAGTAGGCTAATTTTCTCAAATGCTTAAGTGAAATCATTGGCGATAGCTTGAAGGTCCACCTCAGCCCATTAAAACATGTGTCATCTGCAATGCCGCTTTTCTGCTATGGGCTAGATAATTTACAGTTTATTCCCTATGTTGAACCATTCTTATCAGCTGAGAAGATGAGTTCCCCCATGGGAAGCTTGTTGATGGGTAGGTGCAACCTTGCCATGAGGTGGATTGCAAAAGTTGTTGGAACAATGACTCTGCCTTGTTTGATATCCTTTTCATTGTGATTACCAACAAAGAAACTCTCAGAGACATCACAAAATTAGTCTAGATACTGGAATGCACTTATTTTTGATGAGTGAAAACATCACGAGTAAAAAAAATACTTGTGATGAAAAAAAAAGTTACTTTTTACTCGTACGAGCCGCTACAAGACATCCACAAACTCCTACGGACCCGCCACGGACATTCTCCGAGTTTGAATTAGGGAGAACTCTTGAATTACCTCGAACAGTGGGACAGGGGCTTAAGGGTGTAGTTTCTGATGGACCAGACTGAGTTCAGTACAACTGCCCACAATTTGCTCTGCAGCAATCAGAGAAGGGCATCAATCATTTAAAGGCACATTTGCAATGTCAGCCAAACAGCAGCAGCACTTACGATGGCCTCCATTGGAGAAGAGAGAGACTTCAGGAGAGATTACTCCACCATTCAATCGTGGCTGATCTATCTTTCCCTCTTAACCCAATTTCCCTGCTTTTGCCCCACCTGACACCCGTACTAATAAAAGAATTTCCAGCATGTGATCAGAAAAGATTTTGTGCTTAGAGTCAATAAATAAAGCTGTGAAATGCATTTATTTGCCAGGACTGACACTCAATGTGGATTAGCACAAAATTAAAAAAAAAAAAATGAAGACCAAATGCAACCCAAATTCTATCCTCCATGGTAGGTCAGAGATCCCTGAGGGCAGAGCCAGGCACAACATACTGAGTGCATTACAGGACGTTTTATTCCACAAGGCAATCATTGTGTGGGTAATGGAATAAAAACATTATCAGCCCCTCCTGACCATTCTTTTTCTTTCCAACAGTGGAATCGATGTAGAAAGGACAAAATAGATTAGCCATACAAACAGTCTTGCCAAAAATGTTACTGCAACAGTAAAGGCCATGTCTCACGGTGCGAGTCCACCCACGAGTGACCCCAAGTGAAAGAAAAAAAAAAACAGATTCATGGTTATGCACGAGATTCAAAGTTAATGTTCAAGTGTCTAACCGAGTTCCCACGGGTATGTCATTTCTGCGATGTTCCAAGTTGCTCTCCCGAGTTATCAAGTTCCTCTCCCGTTACTCTTGAGCCAACCGTGAATGAAGGTAAGTGTGTGACGGTGTGAGAAGTCCATGCCGGGTGGCAGCCGGCCGGCCACAGCCGCTGTTCTTTCATATCAGTTGCACATCAGATTGTTGGGAGACGGAGCTCAGGGTTCGCCTCCTGGGCTGCATCGGTCTGGGGTGACAAGGCTCTTGGGTTAGGCTGGGATCATTCTCTGCGGGATGATCTTGGTGTGGGAGACGTGTAGGAGAGGTGTACTGACTGTGTGGGCAGACACTTTGGTAGTGATTGCCCACCAGTCTCAAAAGCCGTTGTGTCTCCATGTCCTTGGGATCAAACAGCACAATACCCCCTTCCCCTCCCCGCCAACACAAAGGGCAACGATCCCAAGGCTTTAGGGTCAGAAAAAGCGGGCAGACGACAATCACCCACCATAACGTGAGAGGGATCATGCGCTATTGTAGGTCTCCTTTGCACGTCGGTGTTTCTATCATTCTCCATCTCATTGTTGGCCCTGTCTGTCGCCACCCCCACACCCGCCCCTCTGCTTCCCGGCCATGTGCGTGTCCCCTTTCCTCCCCTCTCCAGCTCCCCGCCCATTGCACCGGGCGCGGGGGCTTCGCACCGTCTTCACTTCGGCGACGATCCCAAGGCTTTAGATGGAAGCTGGGTAACAAGGGTACACAAAAGGCTGGAGAAACTCAGCGGGTGCAGCAGCATATAAGGAGCGAAGGAGATAGGCAACGTTTCGGGCCGAAACCCTTGTTTCAGACTGAAGAAGGGTTTCGGCCCGAAACGGTGCCCATCTCCTTCACTCCTTAGATGCTGCTGCACCCGCTGAGTTTCTCCAGCCTTTTGTGTACCCTCGATTTTCCAGCATCTGCATTCCCTTCTTTAACAGTTGGGGTAACAACGCGGGCCAGGTAACATCTCTGGAGAATGTGGATAGGTGACGTTTCGGATAAGGGCTCGTCTTCTGAAGAAGGATCTTGACCCGAAAAGTCACCTATTCCTTCTCTCCAGAGTTGCTGCCTGACCCGCCAAGTTACTCCAGCATTTTGTGTTGGGCATCAAACAAACCCTCGTCCTGTACTGACTAATCTATTTATTTTCAATGCCAAGCAACATATTTCCTACTGCTTCCCATAATTCCCATTCCTCGAGAAAGGGTTAAAGCATAACTTATCACAAAAGGTCACAAAATATTGGAATATAGAGCCGCAGAAACTGTGCACCTTAATCCTCCCCCCCCCCCCCCTTTTTTGTTTTGTTTTGCACTGAGTAGGAGCAGCTTTTAATGTCATTGTACATCTGTATAGTGACAATAAAAGGCATTCTGATTCTGAATAACTCTAAGGGTCAGGCAGCATCTCTGGAGAAAATGGATAGTTGACGTTTCGGGTCGGGACTCTTCTTCAGGGCCTTTTGTTTAGTTTAGATGCAGTGTGAAACAGGCCCATCGGCCCACCGAGCCCATGCTGACCACAATCACCCAGACACTAGTTCCATCCTACACACTGCGGGGCAATTTACAGATGACAATTAACATACAAACCTGCACGTCTTTGGAATGTGGGAGGAAACTGGAGTACCCGGAAAAAATCTACGTGGTCACTGGGAGAACGTGCAAACTCCGTAAGGACAGCACCAGTCGTCAAGATTGAATTCGGGTCTCTGGTGCTGTGAGGCAGCAACTCTACTGCTGCGCCGCCAATGTGACATTCCAAGTTTTAGAATGAAGTTAGCCGCTTACAAATCCCACTCTCTGCCCAGCGTGGAGAATCATGAATTGCCAAGACACAAGGCACTGTAGATGTTGGTTCCTTTTTTAAAAAAAAATCACGAATTCAAAGTTATCTATTCAAGAATAATGTAGTGTGGTTCGTTGGATTTGTCCATACTCAACTTAAAATTGTCCATAATCTAGAACTTAAAGGTTTTTTTAAGCATTTAGTGAAACACTACCCCCCCCACCTTTTCCTCCCAAGTCCAGTCCCGTCCCGACCCCCTGGGAAACAGAAGGGAGCGACAATCAACTGCCACGGATACAAATAATGTCATACACAAGAAAGGGCAGATGCTGGATGACAAAAAGTGAACACATGGGGCTGGAGAAATTTGGAAAAGTCATCCCGTCACCTATTCCTTCTCTCCAAAGATGCTGCCTGCCCGCTGAATTAAAGAGTTCCCACGGTACACTCATGAATCACTAAGGTAAACGCAGGGCCACTACGTTATTACAACGAGTTTAAATGTTTCAATTTTTAACTTGAACAGTAAATTTGACTTGTGGAAAATATCAAACATGTTTGATTCTTTTCACGAGTTAACAAGTTTCACGAGTACCTGCCGTTAGCACCACGAGTCGCTAAGTTGCTCGCGTGAGTTCCGACGTTCCCGCTACGTTGATTGTACGGGATTACCGCGAGTGAAAACTCGGGGTACCTCGTGGGACAACTCGCACAGTGAGACAGGGGTTTAACACTAGACAACTGGAATCAACTGGGTCACAACTGGTGCTCGGAACATCAAGCTGACAACGCAGTGATCAATTCTGGAATGTGCAGAGATAAGCCGCAGTGTTCGCATTTTCATCAGCTGTGCATTTCATTACTCCTACCCCCCCCCCCTTAGTCAAGTCCATAACTCAGCATCTCAAACCTCTAAATTTCATTTGAGTAAACTGCAAACATTTCTTGCATAGGAAGGAACTGTAGATGCTGGTTAAAGCACAAGATATAGACACAAAAAGCTGGAGTAACTCAGCGGGTTATGGGCCTGTCCCACTTAGGCGACTTTTTAGGCGATTGCTAGAGACTATGCAGTTGTCACGCGGTCCCCACGTGCTGGGGTGGTCATGAGGAGTTCCCGCATTCTGGGATCTAGTCATGGCCTCATTATGGTCACCGTGAATTTTTGAACATGTTTAAAAATTAGCGCCGACTAGAATGAAGCCGCCATGGAGAGTAGCGAGAATTCTCGAGCCGTATGTGGGTCGCCAGGAGGTCCTAATGGGTTGCCAGGTCGGACATTCTAGTAGGTTGTAGCCGGTGCTGACCAGTGAATTTCATTGGCTCATTGAGGAAAAAAAGGTAAGCAGTAGTTTTCAGAACCAAGGATAACCGACCGGTAATGTTAAATGGCCGCCGAGCATAACAGCCGTTTATCTCTGGCTTCTTAAAAGTTTTCTCCACTTCTATTCCCCCCCCCCCCCCACCTTTAAAGGACTTACCGTACACTGTGCTTTAGCTGTCTTTTTACAGAGCAAACCTTCCTCTTCATCGCGGTGTGCGTCAGTTTCATCTTGGCTTTGCACCGTGTGAATTTTTAGACAGCGTCCATCCACTTGCCCTGTCCCCCACCTGCACAACGGGCTGGTGAAGGAAGCGATGTCTCTATCTCTGTCTGTGTTCCACTCTGACAGTCACCGTTCCAGTTGCTGGTTTCTCAGGCGACTGCCGGCAACTTGACAGTCGCCGGTATTCCGCTGACAAATCACCTAAGTGGGACAGGCCCATAAGGCAGCATCTCTGGAGAAAAGGAATAGGTGACACTTCGGGTCGTAACCCTTCCCCAGACCGAGAGTCAGGGGACTCGCAGTCTGAAGAAGGGTGCCGACCCAAAACGTCACCCACTCCCTTTAACCCTAGAGATGCTGCCTGACCTGCTGGGGTTACTCCAGTTTTTTGTGCAGACATTTCTTGACAGAATTATATACAGATCATACATCTAAAACAAAACCAACAGAACAATTTTTTATCTGGATTGCACACAGTTTAAAAATAATATTTGATACTATTACATGCAAGATTTAGTTAACTAATGCAATTATTGAATTATTGATTACATTTTAACATGCATTTACACAAGGAAATGGAGTGTTTGCTGAGTCCTGTGCCTCTGCTCAACACATCAAGACCCACTCATTCCTCATTCAACATCTGGTAACATGCTAATTTTTAAAGTTCTCATACTTGTGTATTCGGCCCTCAATGGTCTTAGTAGTGGCACCTTCTCCTTTTCCAGAGGGAAATTGGTCACTCATGGGAAAATTGAACTAATGTACATGGGCATCTGGCTCAGCGTGGACGAGTTGGGTCGTGCAGTATGACTCTATTATACTGCAAGAACATGGTATGCCACCAATTCTAATCTCTTGAACACTTCAGATCTCAAGGTTCTGAGGGCTAAAATACCCACTCCAAATCTCTCTCTCTCTATCAATTCCTAAGATTGCCTCACACTCAATCCCACCCATCCACCCCCCCTCCCCAATTGTGCCTTTGTCATCAAAAACCATCTCACCAACTAACAACAACCTCCACAAGAAGGGCTTCAACCCAAAACGTCACCCAGGTTTCGACCCAAAATGTCCTTCTCTCCAGAGGTACCGAGCAGAGATAGGTACTCCGAGCTATTTCTTTACTCGTGGACATTTTGATCAGGCTGGAAAAAACGTCCCAACTTACCTGATGCCCCAAGTACCTACGGCTGGCATAACGAGCCGCTACAATATATCCACGGACTTCTACAGCCTCCTACGGACTCGTTACGAACATTCTGCGAGTTTGAATCAAGGGGAAAACTCAGTAGAATTTGTGAATAACTCGGGAGAATTCGTGAATAACTCGGGAAAGTGGGACAGGCCCTTAAGGAGCTTTGGAACTATTGCCGATGCCAAATAAAGCTACTGTTGTTGGCTGATGGGCTGAAAGAATGTAATTTACTGATAACAGAAGTCTCAATACAGTTCCAAATATGCAAGAGGCCAAAGCAATCCATCTGATGTCACTTATCAGATCAATGTAATTGATATAGCAGTTGCATCTGAGAAGCTATAAAGATCCACTGCCTTTGTCATTACAATAAGAAAAGGGCACCAATAATTAAAAAATAAGTATAATGCAGAGCTCAGCAAAATGTGCACTTTAGGGTGTTGTGGCAGAATTAGATCACTGTTCCCAGCTAGTAATAATTTCTGCAGATGTGTAAAAAAAAAATTAAAAACACTTATTTTGTTGTTGAAAGATGTGATGGTGGAAGATTTGTCTTCACTTATCCGATTCCTAAATAAAATGATTGAATCGGCAAGGCCTAGCTTGTGCAACTTGAGTTGCTAACCACAGCAGCCATTATAATAATTTAATAATTATTAAACAGAAATCCTGCTCTTTTTATCTTGTTATTGTAGTGGCCTGGTCAAGGTCAGGAAAAGACCGGATGCCAGGCGGATTCGAAAGAAGCTTTTTAATTGTCACAGCTCCAGTACACACAAGGACACTCTTAACTCTACCCCTGGGGGAGTGTCGACAGCAAACCCCATAGCAGACCAACGTCCCTGTCCCTCAATCGGCGAGGGCGATGATCCAAGGACTGGCCTACCCCCCAGGGACCGCCACAGGACCCCCCCCCCCCCCCCGGTACGAAACGGACAGGAGGGCGTACACGGCGGCCAGCCCGGGTGCATACAACACTCGGGCCCGGAACAGGCACCTGATCAACAAGTGCGGGAGACAAAGTAGCCAGAAGAGGAGGTACCCTAGACAGAGGCTGCCCTCGCTTACGGGGCAGCGCTAATAGCGCCGGCCAATCGATATCAATATGTGCCGGCTTCAACCGCGCTACTGAAATGGTCTCACACCAACCCCCCCCATGTCTAGGACGGACGTCGACGAGCCGTGTTCCAAGACCTGGAATGGACCTTCGTACGGCCGCTGTAGAGGTGTCCGATGTGCATCCCTGCGCAGAAAAACAAACTAACAGACCTCCAGAGCAGAGGGAACGTGCGGACGGAAGGACCCATGGCGAGAAGTGGGCACGGCGCCAGCCCACCGTCTGCCGAAGACGTTGCAGAGCGTCCGAAGGCTGCTCCACCTGGCCACGTGCCGGCGGGATGAACTCCCCAGGCACCGTTAATGGAGACCCATACACCAACTTGTCAGAGGAGGAGGCCAAGTCCTCCTTGGGTGCGGTGTGTATCCCCAGCAAAACCCACGGTAGAGCGTCTACCCAGTCTGGGTCAGTGAGCTGCACCCTTTGGGTACCCTTAAGCTGTCGGTGAAACCGCTCCACTAGTCCGTTTGACTGCGGGTGGTACGCTGTCGTGTGGTGCAGACCAACACCCAGGAGGCGTGCCATGGCCGACCACAGCTCTGACGTGAACTGAGGTCCCCGGTCGGAAGTCATGTCCAGTGGAACACCGAACCGGGCGATCCAGTGCGCCAACAATGCTCGAGCACAGGTGGTTGTTGTGGAATTCTGTAGCGGAATGGCTTCAGGCCACCGCGTGAAGCGGTCCACAATGGTGAATAGGTACATCATGCCCTACAGCGGCCCCACGATGTCCACGTGAATGTGGTCGAAACATTTATGCGGAATGGGGAACTCCTACAATGGCGCGTGCACGTGTCGTTGCACCTTAGCGGTCTGGCACGGAATGCAAGTGCGCGCCCAATGTCCAACCCCCTTCTGCAGGCCATGCCACATGAAGCGGGGGGCTACCAGGGCTGTTGTCGCCCTGATGGAGGGATGCGCAAGTCCATGGAGCCCCTCAAACACCCTGCGCCGCCAGGCGATGGGGACAATGGGTCGCGGAACTCCAGAGGAGACATCGCACAGCAGCGTGGACCACCAGGACCACAGACAACGTCCTCCAACTGGAGGCCCAAAACTGCCGTACGATAGGCGGCCATCTCCTCGTCGACAAGCTGAGCAGCTGCCAGGGCGGAATAGTTAATCTCCTCACTGACTTGGAGAACCACATGGACTGCAGGTCACGATAAGGCATCAGCCACCCTGTTAAATTTGCCCTCAACGAACCGGATGGAGGTGTTGTACTCGGACACATACGCCAACTGCCTCTGCTGCCGGGCAGACCATGGGTCTGATACCTTGGCGAATGTGAAGGTTAGTGGCTTGTGGCCCGTGAGTGCAGTAAATGGTCTCCCCTCCAGAAAATAGCGGAAATGACGTACGGTGAGATACAGGGCAAGGCACTCACGATCAAAGGCGCTGTAACGACGCTGAGGACCACTGAGATGCCTGCTGAAGAAGGCAAGTGGCCGCCAGCAACCCTCAACGAGCTGCTCTAACACTGCCCCAACCGCAACCTCAGAAGCATCCACCGTCAAGGCGGTCATTGGGTCCCCTCGTGGGTGGACGAGCATTGTGGCCTCGGCCAGTGCCTGCTTAGCCCTCTCAAATGGCGCTGTTGCTTCCACGGACCAATCAACCTCTCTGCATGACCAGCAATCAGGTTGAAAAGCAGACGCATGACTGCAGCCGCTGACGGCAGGAAGCGGTGATAGAAAGTGACCATCCCCACAAATTCCTGCAGGCCCCTAACTGTGGTCGGACGGGGAAACCTGCGGATAGCATCCACCCTGGTCGGCAGAGGCACCACCCCTTCTTGAGTCACATGGTGGCCGAGGAAGTCGATAGCCGTCACATCGAAACAGCACTTGGATGCGTTAATAGCCAAACCGAAATCGCTGAGGCGCTGACACAGTTGACGGAGGTGGGTGCAATGCTCCTGCCGCGAGCGACTGGCCACGAGTATGTCGTTCAGGTACACAAAGACAAAGTCCAATCCACCTTGGAAAATACGGATGCTCCAGCCAGATGGACATTGAAGTCCTGAATGTGCGGGACCGGATATCTGTCGGTGACGGTCCCATCATTCAGGCGACGGTAATCCCCACACGGGCGCCAGCCCCCGTTCATCTTAGGGACCATGTGGAGCGGTGAGGCCCATGGGCTATCGGAGGGACGCACGATGCCCATCGCCTCCACCTGGCGGAACTCCTCCCGAGCTAGACGGAGATTGTCTGGGGTGAGACGACGTGCCCGGGCATGCACAGGCGGGCCAGTAGTGGGGATATGGTGCTCCACCCCGTGCTTCGGGGTGGAGGAGTGGATGTGGGGTTAGAGAATGCTGGGAAAATCTGCCAGGATGCGCGCGAAAGTCGCATCCACGGATGACAGGGGGCCATCAGGGTGTACTACAGGATCACCAATACGTAAGAAGACCAGCTCCAGCATGACAGAGTGCATCAGGCGCCGCTGCTTGACATCCACGAGCAGTGAATGGGCTTGAAGGAAGTCGGTGCCCAGCAGTGGCTGGGAAACGTCTGCAATGATGAACTTCCACGAAAACGAGTTGCGGCCAAAGTTGAGGGGGATGGTGCAAAACCTGTGTGAATAGCACTCCCATTCGCCGCGGTGAGGAGGGGGCCTTTTTTGCCCGCACGGATTTCGGCGATGGAGGGAGGGAGAACACTCACTTCCGCAGCAGTGTCGACGATGAAACGTCCCCAACTGCGGTGATCCCAAGCGAAAACGCGATGAATTGTGCCGGCCGCCGAAAGAATCACTGACGACCGGCCCTTTTGTTTCCCGAGAATGAACAGGGTGGGTGACAAAGCCTGGCTGCAGCTCCCCAGCGGCGATGGTAGTAACACCAACCAACTTTGCTGGCGTCTGGTTGAACTGCAGGCGAATTAGGCTGATTTGAGCACAAGCGGCCCCGGCTGGCATCTGGTGAAACTGCAAGCCAATTTGGCTGGTTTGAGTTGGTTAGAGAGGATACAGAGGAGATTTGGCTGGACAAGTTGGTTAGAGAGGGTACAGAGGAGATTTACTAGAATGTTGCCTGGGTTTCAACAGCTAAGTTACAGATATAGGTTGAATAAGTTACGTCTTTATTCTCTGGAGCGCAGAAGGTTAAGGGGGGACTTGATAGAGGTCTTTAAAATGATGAGAGGGATAGACAGAGTTGATGTGGACAAGCTTTTCCCTTTGAGAATAGGGAAGATTCAAACAAGAGGACATGACTTTAGAATTAAGGGACAGAAGTTTAGGGGTAACTTGAGGGGGAACTTCTTTACTCAGAGAGTAGTAGCGGTGTGGAATGAGCTTCCAGTGGAAGTGGTGGCGGCAGGTTCGTTGGTATCATTTAAAAATAAATTGAATAGGCATATGGATGAGAAGGGTATGGAGGGTTATGGTATGAGTGCAGGCAGGTGGGACTAAGGGAAAAAAGTTGTTCGGCACGGACTTGAAGGGCCGAGATGGCCTGTTTCCGTGCTGTAATTGTTATATGGTTATATGTTATATGAGCCAACCACGTAATAATATTTAGTCTCATCCTGCGTGATACCTCTCACAGCAAACTGTGTCTCTGCCTGCTGGAACCAGGTTTCGGGTTCTTCGGTCCACAGAGTTGGGAGCTTCAGCGCAACAGCGTTATTATCCATCACGATGCGTGATGAACGACATGGGGTCACCAGTGTCTGGTCAAGGTCAGGAAAAGACCGGACGCCAGGCGGATTCGAAAGAAGCTTTTTAATTGTCACAGCTCCAGTACACACAAGGACACTCTTATCTCTATCCCTGGGGAGTGTCGACAGCAAACCCCGTAGCAGACCAACGCCCCTGTCCCTCAATCGGCGAGGGGGATGATCCAAGGAGTGGCCTACCCCCAGGGAGCGCCACATTATGCAAATAGCTGTTTATTAATTTCAACACTGTATTCCCATGGAATACAATTAGTAACATAAAATGTTAACAACTATCAAACTGCATGCCTCAGAATATCATGTTATCTGCAGCAGAGTCAACCAGAGGTATAGATGGGGTAGACAGTCCGAACTTTTTTTCCTCACGGTGCAAATGTCAAAGATGAGAGGACATAGCTTTAAGGTGAGAGGGGGAAAGTATAAAGATGATGTGCTGGGCAGGTTTTTTCATGCAGAAGGTGGTGGATGCCTGGAACACACTGCCGATGGCAGTGGTAAAGGCAGATTTGATAGTGCTGTGTAAGAGGCTTTCAGCCAGGCACATGGATAAGGAAGGATATGGATCATGTCCACACAGAGAAGATTAGTCTGACGTGGCATCATGTTTGGTGTGGACATTCACAGGGCCTGTTTCTGTGTAATCCCATCAATCTTATCCCAACACATTTTCCCCGTAAACCTATTTTGTCAGCTGCCCATCAACGCCCCCCACATTCTTTCCTTACTCAGCTACATTAAGGGCCAATGATCTTGGTCAATGTTTAAAAGGCATTTGGACATGTATATGGATAAGAAGGTGTTATAGGGCTATGGGCCAAATGCAGCCAACTTAGTTGCATAGACAAGGTGGGCCAAAGGGCCCATTTCTATGCTGTACAGCTCTATGACTCTAACCTATCGCCACTTTTGGAAGTCAGAAGAGCACAACCCTCTTGGTTAAAAATCGTAGCCTCAAGGGGTCACCTGCATGTTGCAGCCAATATATTACAGTAGCAACTGTATTACTGAACTGTTTCCGGAAGCTAGATTATTTTGTCTTCATTTCCCCTGTTTTTCTTTCCAAAATTGATGGTTTCCAAAATTGATGGCTTCCAAGATTAAGCAGCTTCAACTGAAGCTTTAATAAATTAATAGCTTAAATGTTTAATTAAAATATACAGGAAAAATTCCATAAAACGTCCATTAAATATGGATAAAGCCATGGAGCCAGCAATGAAGGAGCCGGGAGGGTTGTAAAGAGCAGCATGATTGACAACAGCTGTGACTAAAGTGCTCAAAACATTGGCTCAGTTGTGGAATTGGGGTGTAGATTCCAGGCATTGTGAAATACTGGGAGTGGGGGCTTTTACTGGGCAAATTATGACCAAAGTGGTAGTTCATAGGTTCTAGGAGCAGAACTAGGCCATTTGACCCATCAAGTCCACTCCGTCACTCAACCATGGCTGATCCATCCCTCCCCCTCATCCCCACTCTCCCGCCCTCTCCCTACAACCTCACCAATCAAAAACTATTGTGAGCAAAATCCTGCCCAGATTACACAGAACGCTGGCTCCATGAATAAGAATGAAGATAATTCGAATTTGGAAACAAATAAAATTAACTTTAAAATTAAGAAATTTATAATCATTAACACGAATAGTGAATAATCCGGTATTTAAACCATCTTTTATGGATAAAACATATAGACAATGGGAAAGATTGGGAATTAAAAAGTTGGGAGATATGTATGAAATGGAAAATTTATTATCATTTCAACAATTAAAATCAAAATTTAATCTGAATAATCAATACTTTAAATATTTACAGATATGTGACTTTATAAAAAATATATACCAAGACTACAGAATATAACGATAGACCCACTGGAGGAAACAATGAATATTAAGGCGGACTCACAAAAATTAATATCATATCTATATAACAGTATTCTTAATAGAGAATTGCCATCAACAGAGGCAATTAGAGAAGACAGGGAAAAATAATTAATGACAAAAATTTATAAAGAAACATGGGAGAGGTATTTGATATATACACATAAATGTTCGATTAACACTAGACATAATTTAATTCAATTTAAAATATTACACAGATTATATTATTTAAAAGTTAAGTTGAATAAATTTTACTCAAATATTTCTCCCATCTGCGATAAATGTCAGATATCTGTAAATGCACCACTTTGTGTTGGTCTATCACATCAAATCCCAATAAAATACATTTGTGTTTGTGGTTGTAACGTGACAAAATGTGAAAAAGTTCAAGGGGTATGAAAACTTTTGCAAGCCACTGTAAGTAGATTTATAGACATTAGTTTAGTTAGTTTAGTTTAAAGATACAGCACAGGAACAGGCCCTTCAGCTCACCAAATCAGCACCGACCAGTGATCTCTGAACACGAACACTATCCTACACACGCTATGGACAATTTACAATTTTACCAAACCAATTAGCCTACAAACCTGTACATCATTGAAGTGTGGGAGGAAACTGGAGCACCCGGAGAAAACGCACGCAGGTCATGGGGAGAATGTACAAACTCCATGCAGACGTAACTATAGTCAGGATTGAACATGAGTATCTGGCACTGTAAGGCAGCAACTCTACTGCTGCGCCACCGTGCCACCCTCAAAGGCATCAATGATGTTGGGATAATGCGAGGTAAACATTTAGCCATGACGTTGTATGAATGGCGGGGCAGGTTGAAGAATTGTATAACTCACGTGCTTATTGCTTCAAGTCTTGTGTTATGAAACAGAGGGAATCAGAGGAAGATGCCAGATGGAGAAGACTATTATTAGCTTCCAGCCAAAGCGCATCATTCACTCTCTACAGATCCAGCCAGTCTGAACCCTCATAAAACAAAATCTCATAAGGGAGACTTCCATTGATTAAGATTTGTGAACACGAGTCGCGTCAGCATCTGTCCCCTGAGGCAACATAATCAACTCAGCTGCTAGCTGATATAGAACTCTACTTCACAACTTCCAAGATTGCCATTTGGGGGTCATTCAGTTAGACTTTTACTCTGATTTACTCCATATTGTCCTGTACCCATTCCTGTCTGCAAAATAGTAATTTCACTGTAATAAACCTGGAAGCTTCTCATTTTACACTGCTTAAAGATCGCCCTTAGCATGCCAATAGTTTATTAATGCACACCTATTCGTAATGCGACTCTCAGCATATTACGCCAGAACTATTTGGACAGTTACATGGATAGGAAAGGTTTAGAGGTATACGGGCTAAATGCAGGCAGGTGGGACTAGCATAGCTGGGGCATCTTGGTCAGCAAGGGCAAGTTGGGCTGAAGGGCCTGTTTCCATGCTGTATGACTAACCTTATTTCTGGATTACCTTACATGTCATGATCTAGATTTAAAGTCACTTTCAACAATCAATCCATACATCTGTTTACAGTTACCAGGACAATAGGACTACTCCTTGATGAAATTATTTTGATATCAACCAGGAAATTCAGCACAAACTGAATATTTTCATGCAAATTGATTTAACAAGAGTGGACTGGAAACACCATATCAGTAAGGTAATGTCAGCACAGTGGTTGGCATTCAGGCAGAACATTCAAGGGTCCAGAGGAAACATGTTCCTACAGAAACCCTGTTCCTGCCTTCTTTACCATATGGAACTGAGATACTAACAGGTGAGCAAATTTTTATTCGGATGTCAAACTTAAACATAAACCTGAACTGATGTCCAAACTCATAACTCATGAAACCAATGTTATGCAACATATTTATTCAATGATGATGTCAGCAAAGTACTGTCACCATAGAACAAGTAACAACATTTTTAAGGTACTGTTAGAATTAATGGAAGTTTAGTTTAGTATTGTCATGTGTACCGAAGTATAGTGAAAAGCTTTTGTTGGCATGCTATCCAGTCAGAGAAAAGACTGTACATGAATACAATCAAGTCGTCCACAGTGCACAGATAAAGGATCAAGGATACGCAGGATCTAATCCGGAAGACGCAGGATCATTTCATTCCAAAAAGGAAGAAAGATTCTAAGTAGGTATGTTACAATACCTACCTTTAGCAGCGCTGCAGTTCCCCGTGTGCGCGACTTTGGCGCCGTTCAGAGGGGGGCGGGTTTAAAATGTCGATTTTTACTAGGCAGTCCAAGTCGATCCATGTCGGGCGATTTCTTCGCTAAAGAGAAATCGCTCCGACATTTCATACATAAACGTATTTTTAAACTATGCTAGATTATTTATTAACTAGAGTAGTTTAAAAATCATCTTCTAAAGCTCTGAACGGTGACAGCAGAATGAACCTAAGGTAGGCGATAAAAGAAGCTACACAGTTTATTTTTACATTAAAACTTGGTTTTTAGGAAGGCTTTAATCACATTTTCATGTTGCAAAAGGGGGACAAAAAAAAAATGTATGAACCGGCTGTATTTTTCATACTGACTTCACCGCAAACCACAACGTTCCAATCCACCGCATTCCACTAAAACCCACTCGCTAGTTGATTTAAATGTCCATTAACTTACAGGCATTAAACACTAAATTCCTTCCATTTGGCCTATAAATTCATGAAAATTAGATTTAAAAATTATGTTATATTGTGGATTATTGTGTGAATGTTATTTGGACACTTAGGCAATTTTTAAAAAAAGTTTATCTTTTCTTAAGAAATGGATAGATGTTTAGATCTACTCATTGAATTTTGTAATTAGCTACAATTAGATAACTAACTAACTAAATGCTTTAATTTCAGGTCATCCGAGTAAGATTGTTTCACATTTGTTTCAGAATGCTTCAATCTATAATAACTGAAAATTTCATTGAGTTCTCTTAATTTTTAAGAAAGTTATGGGCTTTTGACTGTTCTAGATCACAGCTTTTGAGTTAAGTCAATTGAATGGCAATGGGGAACAAGATGCTAATTTCCGAATATGAAAATGGCCAAATTCACAAAATTTGTAACATTGCTATTCTAAGGGGAGTATGAGGCAACCGTGGTTGACAAGATAAGTTAGGGATAGAATAAACCTAAAAGAAAAAATGTATAACACACCAAAGAGTAGCCAGAAGCCAGAGGATTGGGAAACTTTCATAGGACAACAGAAGGAAACAAAACGGGCAATACGGGCTGAAAAGATGAAGTACGAAGGGAAGCTGGCCAGGAATATAAAGAAGGACAGAAAAAGTTTCTTTAGATATGTTAAGGGAAAAAGAGTAGCAACGTCAAATGTGGGTCCATTGAAGGCAGACCAGGGAGAAATTATTATGGGCAACAAAGAAATGCAGAAGAGTTGAATACTTCGGATCTGTCTTCACTAAGGAAGACAAACAATCTCCCAGATATACGGGAGGACAGAGGATCTAAGGGGGTAGAGGAACTGTAAGAAATTTTCATTAGGTGAGAAATAGTATTGGGTAGGTTAATGGGACTGAAGGATGATAAATCCCCTGGGCCTGATGGTCTGCATCCCAGGGTCCTCAGGGAGGTGGCTCTAGAAATATTGGATGCATTGGTGATCATTTTCCAATGTTCAATAGATTCAGGATCAGTTCCTGTGGATTGGAGGATAGCCAATGTTATCCCACTTTTCAAGAAAGGAGCAAGAGAGACAACGGGGAATTACAGACCAGTTAGCCTGACTTTGGTGGTGGGAAAGATGCTGGAGTCAATTATTAAAGAGGTAATAATGGGGCTTTTGGATAGCAGTAAAAGGATTAGTCCGCATCTGATTAATCCTAAAAAAGGATTTATGAAAGGGAAATCATGCTTGACTAATCTTCTGGAATTTTTTGAGGATGTGACAAGTAAAATGGATGAAGGGGTTCCAGTGGATGTAGTCTATCTAGACTTTCAGAAAGCCTTTGATAAGGTCCCGTACGGGAGACTGGACAAGCTAGATACAGGAAAAATGTTCCCAAAGTTGGGCAAGTCCAGTACCAGGGGCCACAGTCTTAGAATAAAGGGGAGGTCATTTAAGACTGAGGTGAGGAAAAAACTTTTCACCCAGAGATTTGTGAATTTATGGAATTCCCTGCCACAGAGGGCAGTGGAGGCCAAGTCACTGGATGGATTGAATAGAGAGTTAGATAGAGGCCATGGAGCTAGTGGAGTCAAGGGATATGGGGAGAAGGCAGGCACGGGTTGTTGATCGGGGACGATCAGCCATGATCACAATGAATGGTGGGGCTGGCACAAAGTGCCGAATGGCCTCCTCCTGCACTTATTTTCTATGTTTCTATGATATACCAATCAGTGCAAGATTTAACATTGAAAGATATAACATAAAGTGTAACACTTCCAATATTTTAGTCTATTTGGCTAATGAAGCCACATTTTGCTCTTCCAGTCAAAAGCCATTAAGGCAATTAAGCTGATCGAGGTTGGCTTAATCCATATTTATGATATTTTAAAAATGTAGCCAAAGTAATTATAATTCCCAGAAGAATTGCATTACAAGAGTATCATGCATTCAAGGCAATATCCAATATTCAAACGAGTAGTTGAATAAAAGCCCCATTTGTCCTGAAAGCTGATGTAAAAGATCTCTGGCATTGTT
Organism: Raja brachyura; assembly: GCA_963514005.1. The sequence goes on from OY740786.1 coordinate 67,144,422, forward strand.
AAGGGCCTGTCCCACTTTCCCGAGTTATTCACGAATTCTCCCGAGTTATTCACGAATTCTCCCGAGATTTGAAACTCGCAGAATGTTCGTAATGAGTCCGTAGGAGGCCGTAGGAGTCTGTGGATATATCGTGCAGCTCGTTATGCCAGCCATAGGTACTCGGGGCATCAGGTAAGTCAGGACATTTTTTCAGCATGATGAAAAATATCCATGACTAAAATAAATAACCCCGAGTACCTACGGCGGGCATAACGAGCCCCTATGATATATCCACTGACTCCTACGCCCCCCTACGGACTCGTTACCAACATTCTGCGAGTTTGAAAACTCGGGAGAATTCGTGAATAACTCGGGAAAGTGGGACAGGTCCTTTATGAGGAGAAAGGTAATTATTATGGTATCTTGAATCAGAGACAGGACATACAGTTACATTTTTCACTCTGGTTAGTTCCTGCCAGCTTTTGTTAAGCTCCACATTTTGCAAGCAAGAGAGAAATATGTCAGTTAGTGTCATGCAAACTGTTTGAGTAATGTGTCTTTCATGATTGAGTGGTTGCTGTTTGTAAGCTGTGGGATGTGGCCATAAGTGTGTGTAGGTGGAGTGGAGCATACTGCACAAAGTGATGTAGGAGTTTTGAGTGTTAGAGACTGCCAGTAAGTTAGTGTTGGGGTGTGTTTGTGTGCAGTGAGGTGGGTAATGCAGCAACAGCATTTAACAATATATTCACTGACCTCGAGTTATCACCTCAATCAGCGAATTTGTGGTAGAACTTCAAATGTACCCTCTGGCCTGACTTCTGGCATTGATCTTGAATCTTAAGAGCCTCCTTGCTGCCTGTAGACATAGGTCCTCATACCTATTTTTCTTCACCACTTTGAAGGCTGCCAAATGAATGCTCAGAAAATTTGGGTTAATCCCTCTGGTATGTGCCGTGGCTTGCCTGGCCAGTTCCCTTGGAAAACATCTACTCACACGTGCTCCAGCCATAGCATACAACTCTTTCTAAGCGATCCAAGCTAGCTTTGGTTTGAGTTGAGTTGAGTTTATAGTCATGTATACCGAGGTACCGAGCTTTTGTTACATGCTAACCAGTAAGCGAAAAAACAGTATGCGATTACAATCGAGCCATCTACAATGTACATATACATAGTAAAGGGAATAATGCGAATAAGGTTTATTGCAAGATAAAGCCAGTAAAGTTGGATTAACGATAGTTTGAGGGTCTCCAGTGAAGTTGATAGTAGTTCAGGACTGCTCGCTAGTTGTTGGTAGGATGGTTCAGTTGCCTGATAACAGCTGGGAAAAAAAAACTGTTCCTAATTCTAGAGATGTGCGTTTTCACACTTCTATACCTTTTGCCCGATGGGAGAGTAGGGAGTGGCCAGGGTGCAACTCGTCCTTGATTATGCTGGTGGCCTTGCCGAGGCAGCGTGAGGTATAAATAGAGTCAATGGAAGGGAGAGACAAAATGCCAGAGTAACTTAGCGGGACAGGCAGCATCTCTGGAGAGAAAGAATGTGTGATGTTTCGGGTCGAGACCCTTCTTCAATGGAAGGGAGGTTGGTTTGTCTGATGGTCTGGCCTGCACCCACAATTCTCTTCAATTTCCTGCAGTCTTGAATGGAGCCGTTCCCAAACGCATCCTGATAAATCACTGCATGCTAAAGCTGAACAGTGGCCAGCACAATATAGTGTTTTCCCTAGCTGATACAATCAGCCAAACAGCACTGTGGAAACTGGTATCTTCAAATGAGCGGCTGACCTGCTGGCTGCATCCTAGTCAAAGGGAACAGCATAATAAAATTGTGCTGTGCAATCACTAACTATCCCACAGGGGCTTTCAAAGTTGGGCTCCATGCATATAGTGATGTGAAGTAAAATGAAAATCATGTATTTTTATTGGCTGTAAAACTTACTCAAGGGTTAAGAGACATCCAACTCACAACTTCATTGTATCTCAAGAGCAGATCAAAAGTTACAATAATTTTTTTGGAAAACTTTCTTTGTCATCTCTCCACTGATAGATATTCAATCCACAAGATTGGGCATTAAGTTGCCTTTCACAAATCTGTGTCATGCCCACAAATTAACCATTATGATAACTAGAAAAAAAACAGAAGAGACTTTAGATGTTAATTCTCTCTATTTTGACTGTGGCCCAGTGAGCAGTTATTGGAGGCACAGAATATGCCAATAGTATTGAAATTTATTCAGGGATCTCTGGCCAGCCTTTTCCGCAACAGAGTACAAATAATAGTGGTTCAGGTTGAGAGATTGTTCACTGAGACTGGGATTCTCAAGTAACAAAAGAGCCTCGTTCACGAGACTCTGCAATGCAGCTGAGTATTCCAGCAATTTTGTTTGTGTCTCTGCAATAAATTAAAGGCTGGATGTTATCCTCCTTAACCTTAACTCCTCGCTGAAATAAACATGCAAGAGTTCTGGACTCCAGTGTTTTTTATGTGAAAGGATATATCAAATGAGATAAGTACAGCAGAATTATAATACATTTAAATTTAACAACATTTGTAGTCCATGCTCTCTAAGCTAAAATGGTTCACAAAACATGATTCAAATGTGTAATTCCTCAAAGTACTCAAAACACTTATATCAGTAGAAGAAACAGAGCAACATCAATGTACTGTACCTGTATCTTTATAACTAAACTAATTACAGCTTTGCCTTGTCCACCTTGTAGTCACTCTGTGAAACAATGAATTGGGTCCACAACAAATTGGTTCCACTAAAACCAAAGTCCATTATAAAGAGGTCTGTTAAAATGAGGGTTTATGTTAAAAAAAAAATGTTTAGTGCTACTATTATTCACCATGCTGGCCAAATAATGATGGCAGGAATCAAGAGAATCAAAACATGAATTCAGTCTTCGCTATCTATCTGGATCAGTGAGGACTATGGAGGAACATTGCAGGAACAACAAAATACTTTTTCTCAGTAGGAAGGAAATGCAGAACTGAAGATAGACACAAAATGCTGGAGTAACTCAGCGGGACAGGCAACATCTCTGGAGAGAAGGAATGGATGACGTTTCGTGTCCAGACCCTTTTCACTACATGCCATTCAGCCCATCAAGCCTACATCAGCTCACAGTACATTCCCATTAATCTTAATCACCCCACTTATTTTCCTGTAACCATTATTTTTCACATGCTTAACACCATTATTCTCTTAATAACAACATACATTAGGGATAGTTTACAGTAACCATTTAGATTATTAACCATAAATGGAGATCAAAAACCTGCAGATTTTGAAAATCTGACTTCAAAGCAGAATGTAGTGGGAAACACTCACAGGTCAGGCAGCATCCGTGGAAAGAGAAACAGAGTTAACATCTTACAGTGAAACACACTTATTGGAAATGGAAACACGAGAAACCAAAATAGTTTTAAGTTGCAGAGAGGATGGAGAGGAATGGATTAGACAAAGGAAATATTTGTGATCAGGAGAGGCCAGAGATCCCATGAGGATAAGCTGCAAATTAGGCATTTGGTTGATTGGTTAATGAGATGAGGATAATGTGAAGAAAAAAAAACTAGGACAATACCACAGATGAAGAACTTGGGCAGAAATGTGGGCACTCCAAAGACATACAAGTATGTAGGTTAATTAGCTTGGTAAATGTAAAAATTGTCCCTAGTGGGTGTAGGGTGTTAGTGTGCGGGGATCGCTGGTTGGCGTGGACCCAGTGGGCCGAAGGGCTGATTTCCACGCTGTATCTCTAAACTAAACTAAAATAAATGGCCAACTACGAGCAAATAAAGCAAGTTAAGTGGAGGTGGAGAATTTGCTATCAAATCCAGAAGCCGGCAATGTGTCCAGATGGAAGATGAAATGCTGTTCCTCAAGTTTGCATTGAGCCTTGTTTTAACAATATACAGTGGCTTGCAAAGGTTTTCATACCCCTTTTCCACATTTTGTAATGTTACAACCACAAACATAAATGTATTTTATTGGGATTTTATGTGATAGACCAACACAAAATGGCACTGTTATAATTGGCTGGAGCACTGTTATAATTGTGAAGTGGAAGGAAAATTATACATGGTTTTCAAATTTTTTTATAAATAAAAAACTGAAAAGTGTGGCGTGCAAAAGTATTCAGCCCCTCATCTCTGATACCCCTAAATAAAATCCAGTGCAACCAATTGCCTTCAGAAGTCACCTTGTAAGTAAATAGAGTCCACTTGTGTGTAATTTAATCTTAGTATAAATACAGCTGTTCTGTGAAGGCCTCAGAGGTTTGTTAGAGAACATTAGTGAACAAACAGCATCATGAAGCCCAAGGAACACACCAGACAGGTCTGGGATAAAGTTGTGGAGAAGTTTAAAGCAGGGTTAGGTTACTACAAAATATCCCAAGCTTTGCACATCTCACGGAGCACTGTTCAATCCATCATCCGAAAATGGAAAGTGTATGGCACAACTGCAAACCTACCAAAACATGGCCGTCTACCTAAACTGACAGGCTGGGCAAGGAGAGCATTAATCAGAGAAGCAGCCAAGAGGCCCATGGTAACTGTGGAGGAGCTGCAGAGATCCACAGCTCAGGTGTGAGAATCTGTCCACAGGACAACTATTAGTCATGCACTTCACAAATTGGGCCTTTATGGAAGAGTGGGAAGAAGAAAGCCATTGTTGAAACAAAGCCATAAGAAGTCCCATTTGCAGTTTGCAACAAGCCATGTGGGGGCACAGCAAACATGTGGAGGATGGTTCTCTGGTCTGATGAGACCATGTTAGGTGCTTCTCCCCTCATGAATGCTGTGTACTTACCTTTTCTGTTTCTCTCCTGAGTGCAGGCCCTCACCTGGGAGCCAGGAATCGAGGGGTTAAGAGCTCCTGTGCCCGATTGGCCAAGCTATGTCAGGTGACTCATCGGAAGCTTAAATATCAGGAGTTCCCAGAATTCTCTCTCTTCTTCGCCGACCCTGACAAGTGAACAGGCTGCCGGTCTGAGCCGCAGGAGGCCTGGCCGCATGGCATAGAACTTTGTGTATTGTTACCTATATTTGTCATTTAATGTTGTATTGGGACGGATAAGGGCTGACCTGAGGGTTTTCATGTATTTTGTTTCAGGGTTATCTCTATTTAGGCAGGCTAGAGACTCCGGTTCGACAGTCCATTGCGAGGCTGGCTGGAGCACTGTTATATTTGGTTTGTTAGTCGATTCTTGTCCCTGACTGTGTTGTTTGACTCGGGTTTGGGTTTTTGTCTTCTTTTAACTAAATTAAAGACTATTTTCTTAAACTTGAACCTGGTTCTTGATTATGTTACGCGGCTCTGAGGTGCCTGCCTTCGGGAGTCGTAACTAAATGGGGGCTCGTCCTAAGTTTTGAGGACCCTAGACAGTTTTGGGTTTTTTTCTGGTGGGCTTCTGGTGACTGGGGAAGTCTGTGTTGTGAGGGAATTTTTTTTCTCTTCCATTTGTGGTAACATTTGTGCCCAGGGTTTGGCTGGTGGTTTGGTCCTGACATTTGATATGGAGTTTAAAGTGAAGGACTTTATTGAGGCTCCTAGTCGGGTGTTGTTCGACAAATGTACGAAGGAACAGTTGTTAGTGCTGGCAGAGAGCTATAAGGTGCCTATTGATAAGCATTCGAAGAAAGAGGCTATAAAGTCGGTGTTATGGTCTGCGTTAAAGAGGAGTGAGGTATTGCCTGCTGAGGCAGACAGTCCTCTAGCTTTTACACAGCCTGGTCAGGAAATGGGGGACCTCATTCGATTGAAGGAGTTAGCCTTAAGAGAGAATGAGCTCATGCTTGAAATGAAACGCCTTGAGCCGCATGAGAAGGAATTGGATGCCTCCCGAATTTCTTCTAGGGAAAGGGAGTTTGATATGAGCAAGAACATCCGCCTGGTTCCCCCTTTTAATGAGAAGGATGTGGACAAGTATTTTGCAGTGTTTGAACGTGTGGCTTCGTCCTTGAAGTGGCCTAGGGACATGTGGTCCTTGCTCTTGCAGTGTGTCCTTGTGGGTAAAGCACGGGAGGTGTACTCGTCTTTATCTGTTGACAACAGTCGGGACTATGAGTGTGTGAAGTCTACGGTATTAAGGGCTTATGAATTAGTTCCAGAGGTGTACCGGCGGAAGTTCCGGCACTTTAGGAAGTTTGATAGTCAGACTTATGTGAAGTTTGTTTGGGAGAAGGAGGCACTTTTTGACAGGTGGTGCTCTTCTCAAGGAGTGAAGGATTTTAAGCTGTTGCGGGCCTTGATGATTATGGAAGACTTTAAGAACCGTCTCCCTGAGAGGTTTGCTACTTACCTTAATGAGCAGAAGGTGACGGAGGTGTCTAAGGCCGTGGTGTTAGCAGATGAGTATGTATTGACTCATAATACCGAGTTTGTTGGGCGATCCTATAGTTTTGGTGCGCTGCCGGTTAATCGTGGTGTTGTCGCTGGCGGCAGTGTCAAAGCCGTTTCTGTGCCTGCAAGTGTCAGCACATTGATACAGAGGGCGGTCCGAGCTGATAAGGTTGACTGAGATCTCAGGACTAAGGAAGGTCCTGTGTGCTACTATTGTATTGGAGCGGGCACATCGTAAAGTCGTGTCCCGTTCTGCACAAGAAAAATGCAAAGCCTGTGGTTTTGGTTGGTACACAAAATGCACCTGTGGTTCCTGGGATGCACTGTTATATTTGGTTTGTTAGTCGATTCTTGTCCCCGACTGTGTTGTTTGACTCGGGTTCTGGTTTTTGTCTTCTTTTAAATAAATTAAAGACTATTTTCTTAAACTTGAACCTGGTTCTTGATTATGTTACGCAGCTCTGAGGTGCCTGCCTTCGGGAGTCGTAACAGACCAAAATTGAAGTTTTTGGCCTGAATGCAAAGTGCTATGTATGGCGGAAAACTAGCACTTCACATCACCCTGAACACACCATCCCCACTGTGAAACATGGTGGTGGCAGCATCATGCTGTGGGGATGCTTTTCTTCAGCAGGGACAGGGAAGCTGGTCAGAGTTGATGGGAAGATGGATGGAGCCAAATACAGGGCAATCGTGGAAGAAAACCTGCCAGAGTCTGCAAAAGACTTGAGACTGGGGCAGAGGTTCACCTTCCAGCTGGACAACGACCCAAAACATACAGCCAGAGCTACAATGGAATGATTTAGATCAAAGCATATTCATGTGTTAGAATGGCCCAGTCAAAGTTCAGACCTAAATCCAATTGAGAATCTCTGGCAAGACTTAAATTGCTGTTCACAGACGCGCTCCATCCAATCTGACTGAGTTTGAGCTACTTTGCAAAGAGGAATGGGCAAAAGTTTCAGTCTCTAGATGTGCAAAGCTGGTAGAGACATACCCCAAAAGGCTTGCAGCTGTAATTACAGTGAAAGGTGGTTCTACAAAGTATTGACTCAGGGGGACAGAATACTTTTGCACTCCACACTTTTCAGTTTTTTTAAATTTGTAATCAAATTTGGAAACCATGTATCATTTTCCTTCCACTTCACAATCATGCACGACTTTGTGTTGGTCTATCACATAAAATCCCAATAAAATACATTGATGTTTGTGGTTGTAATGTGACAAAATGTGGAAAAGTTCAAGGGGTATGAAAACTTTTGCAAGCCACTGCAGGAGTGCACCTATATCAAGGTATGAGCAACATTAGAGAATTAAAGTGTAAGGCAACAAGAAGCTCGGGATCACCCCATGCAGTATTTATTTTCAGATAAAAATGTAAACAGCTCTCAAACCCCAGTACTGCTCCATGTCCCATGCAACTATTAATCTGCAGGGTCAGCCATGCATATACCAGAACCCAGGAGTAGGTGAGATGTTGGGAATTCTGTGATCAATCTCTTAACTTTCCAAAGACTTTCTAATATCTATGACACTTAAGTCAGAGAGTGATGGAATTCTTTCAACTTGGCTGGTTGGATGTAGTTGCAATATTTCTTTAAAAAAACTTGCCAACACTCAGGGAAATCCAGCTGAATAGTACCTTATGCACCAACGCAAACACCTATTCCCACCACTTCTTCTTTAGTACTCTTTAATTTATGAATGTTACTACAGAAGTCCAAACATTACATTTACAGAATAGGAATACCTCTGCATTTCTCTTCAAGTCATATGTTATCCTGAGTCAGACAAATATTCCTTCTTCTGTGGAGACTGGAACTCCGTACATAGCAGCAAATTGGAGTAACCAATCTGAATTAAGTCTTTGCACTGGAATATGCAAACTGCTGTGCACAGATAATAAAACAATAAACTCTTATAAATTATACATTTAATTAGACAGGAAGAGAAATAAAAATTGGAACATAATTGAATTTGTGAGAAGAATATAAAAAAGAAAATTAAAAAAAATTAAAACATACACAACATTAATTTTCTTCTGAGTTATCCCCCCGTCCCACTTAGGAAACCTCACCCAAGGTTTCCGTGAGGTTCCCGGAGGTTTTGGTCAATCTCCCTAATGGTCGAATGTGGTATCCGCGTATTCGAGGCTTCTTCTACGTTCCTGCGATTATTTAAACAAATCAAAACCAGCCTCGACTAAAAATAGGTTGCCGTTTGGTCGAAGCCAGTGGAGTGGGGTTGCTATTTACTTACAGGCAGTCGAAGGCAATCTCCTTCACTGACCGGCCATTTTGATTGGCTCATTGGAGTTTCCAGCAAAGATCCTGTAGGATCTTTGGTTTTAACCATATAACCATATAACAATTACAGCACGGAAACAGGCCATCTCGGCCCTTCAAGTCCGTGCCGAACAACTTTTTTCCCTTAGTCCCACCTGCCTGCACTCATACCATAACCCTCCATACCCTTCTCATCCATATGCCTATCCAATTTATTTTTAAATGATACCAACGAACCTGCCGCCACCACTTCCACTGGAAGCTCATTCCACACCGCTACCACTCTCTGAGTAAAGAAGTTCCCCCTCATGGTACCCCTAAACCTCTGTCCCTTAATTCTAAAGTCATGTCCTCTTGTTTGAATCTTCCCTATTCTCAAAGGGAAAAGCTTGTCCACATTAACTCTGTCTATCCCTCTCATCATTTTAAAGACCTCTATCAAGTCCCCCCTTAACCTTCTGCGCTCCAGAGAATAAAGACCTAACTTATTCAACCTATCTCTGTAACTTAGCTGTTGAAACCCAGGCAACATTCTAGTAAATCTCCTCTGTACCCTCTCTATTTTGTTGACATCCTTCCTATAATTGGGCGACCAAAATTGTACACCATACTCCAGATTTGGTCTCACCAACGCCTTGTACAATTTTAACATTACATCCCAGCTTCTATACTCAATGCTCTGATTTATAAAGGCTAGCATACCAAAAGCTTTCTTTACCACCCTATCTATATGAGATTCTACCTTCAAGGAACTATGCACGGTTATTCCCAGATCCCTCTGTTCAACTGTATTCTTCAATTCCCTACCGTTTACCATGTACGTCCTATTTTGATTTGTCCTGCCAAGGTGTAGCACCTCACATTTATCAGCATTAAACTCCATCTGCCATCTTTCAGCCCATTTTTCCAACTGGCCTAAATCACTCTGTAGACTTTAGAAATCCTCTTCATTATCCACAACACCCCCTATCTTGGTATGATCTGCATACTTACTAATCCAATTTACCACCCCTTCATCCAGATCATTGATGTACATGACAAACAACAAAGGACCCAACACAGATCCCTGAGGCACCCCACTAGTCACCTGCCTCCAACCCGACAAACAGCCATCCACCATTACCCTCTGGCTTCTCCCATTCAGCCACTGTTGAATCCATCTTGCTATTCCTGCATTTATACCCAACAGTTGAACCTTCTTAACCAACCTTCCATGAGGAACCTTGTCAAAGGCCTTACTGAAGTCCATATAGACAACATCCACTGCTTTACCCTCGTCAATTTCCCTAGTAACCTCTTCAAAAAATTCAAGAAGATTAGTCAAACATGACCTTCCAGGCATAAATCCATGTTGACTGTTCCTAATTAGACCCTCTTTATCCAGATACTTATATATATTATCTCTAAGTATCTTTTCCATTAATTTGCCCACCACTGAAGTCAAACTAACCGGTCTATAATTGCTAGGTTTACTTTTAGAACCCTTTTTAAACAATGGAACAACATGCGCAGTACGCCAATCCTCGGCGACTATTCCAGTTTCTAATGACATTTGAAATATTTCTGTCATAGCCCCGGCTATTTCTACACTAACTTCCCTCAATGTCCTAGGGAATATCCTGTCAGGACCTGGAGACTTATCCACTTTTATATTTTTCAAAAGTGCCAGTACTTCTTTTACTTTGAAACTCATAGTATCCATAGCTACTCTACTAGTTTCCCTTACCTCACATAATTCAATATCCTTCTCCTTGGTGAATACCGAAGAAAAGAAATTGTTCAATATCTCCCCCATCTCTTTTGGCTCTGCAGATAGCTGTCCACTCGGTCTCTCCAATGGACCAATTTTATCCCTTGTTATCCTTTTGTTATTAACATAGCTGTAGAAACCCTTTGGATTTACTTTCACCTTACTTGCCAAAGCAACCTCATATCTTCTTTTAGCTTTTCTAATTTCTTTCTTTAGATTCTTTTTACATTCCTTATACTCCTCAAGCACCTAATTTACTTCATGCTGCCTATAATTATTGTAGATCTCCCTCTTTTTCCGAACAAGATGTCCAATTTCCCTTGAAAACCAGGGCTCTTTCCAATTTTTACTGGTTCCTTTCAACCGAACAGGAACATAAAGATTTTGTACTCTTAAAATTTCCCCTTTAAATGTCCTCCATTTCTCCTCTACATCTTTCCCATAAAACAAAATGTCCCAGTTCACTCCTTTTAAATCATCTCGCATCTCGTTAAAGTTAGCCTTTCTCCAATAAAAAATCTCAACCCTTGGCCCAGTTCTGTCCTTCTCCATAATTATATTGAAACTAATGGTATTGTGATCACTGGACCCGAAGTGCTCCCCTACGCATACCTCCGCCACCTGTCCCGTCTCATTTCCTAACAGGAGGTCCAGCACTGCCCCTCCTCTAGTAGGCACCTCTATGTATTGCTGCAAAAAACTATCCTGCACACATTTTACAAACTCCAAACCATCCAGCCCATTTACAGAATGTGTTTCCCAGTCTATGTGTGGAAAGTTGAAATCTCCCACAATCACTACCTTGTGCTTACTACTAATATCTGCTATCTCTTTACATATTTGCTCTTCCAATTCTCGTTTCCCATTTGGCGGTCTATAATATACCCCTATAAGTGTTGCTACACCTTTCCCACTTCTAAGTTCCACCCAAACAGCCTCCCTAGATGAGCCCTCCAATCTATCCTGCCAAAGCACTGCTGTAATATCTTCCCTGACTAGCAATGCAACACCTCCACCTCTTGCCCCTCCAATTCTATCACACCTGAAGCAACGAAATCCTGGAATATTTAGTTTCCAATCACAGCCCTCCTGCAACCATGTTTCACTGATCGCCACAACATCATACTTCCAGGTGTCTATCCAGACTCTAAGCTCATCCACCTTTCTTACAATGCTCCTAGCATTAAAATATGCACATTTAAGAAACCCCCCATCTCTTATTCTCTGTTTATTTCCTTTTTTTTCTTTCTCCTCTTGTGTCCGAGTGCTTCCCTTTTCTGCTTCCTGCCTCCCATTCTGTCTACTAGCTTTTGCTATTTGCATCCCTCGCCCCAACCATTCTAGTTTAAAGTCTCCCCAGTGGCCTTTGCAAATTTCCCCGCCAGGATATTAGTCCCCCTCGGGTTCAAGTGCAACCCATCCTTTCTGTACAGGTCCCACCTACCCCAAAAGAAGTCCCAATGATCCAGAAACTTGAATCCCTGCCCTCAGTCTTTCAGCCAAGCATTTATCCTCCACCTTGCTTCATTTCTACTCTCACTGTCACGTGGCACAGGCAGTAATCCTGAGATTGTTACCTTTTTGGTCCTTTTCCTCAACTCTCCTCCCAAGTCCTTAAATCCTCCCTTCAGGACCTCTTCTCTTTTTTTACCTATGTCATTGGTACCTATATGTACCACGACCTCAGGCTCCTCTCCCTCTGATTTGAGGATATCTTGGACACATTTAGACACGTCCAAGACCTTGGCACCAGGGAGGCAGACCACCATCCTGGTCTCCCGACTGCGTCCACAGAATCGCCTATCCGACCCCCTAACAATAGAGTCCCCAATTACTATTGCCCTCCTCTTTTTTCCCCTACCTTTCGGAGCAACAGGGGCGGTCTCTGTGCTGAAGGCCCGTCCGCTGTCGCTACCCCCGGGTAGGCTGTCACCCCCATCCGTACTCAAACAGGAGTACTTATTTGCCAGGTGTACTGACATTGGAGTACTCACTTGTTCATGCCTCTGCCCCTTGCCCTTCCTTAGTGTGACCCACATGTCTCTCTCCTGTGGTTTTGGAGTGACCACCTCCCTATAACTCTCCTCTATCACCTTTTCACTCTCCCTGACCAGGCAGAGGTCATCGAGCTGCTGCTCCAGGATCCTAATACGGTCCCTTAGGAGCCCCATCTCTCTGCACCTGATGCAGATGTGGACGTCAAGAGGGCCATCCGACACCATGACCTCCCACATCTGACATGCAGTACAGTACACTGCTCTGGCTGACATTTTCTCGCCTTACCCTGGATCCGATATCAGTATAATATAATGGAAACTGCTGTGAGAAATCAGCAGGTATCCGACTCAAACAGCAGCTCCCTCTTGACCTTTAACCTACACCTTTATTATACAAACCAAAAGCACTGTACCTTTACTCACCCCCTGTACCTTTACTCACCCCCTGTACCTTTACTCACCCCCTGTAACTTTAACCAGAAAGCAGAAATACTAACCAGAGGTTCCACCCAATCAGCTGCTTCCTCTAGTCTGCTTCCACCAATCAGCGGCTTCCACCAGAAACCTCCCTGTTCAGAATGGAATGTTCCGGATTTCAGTAAGCTCCTGACCCTCCTCCACTCGCTCCAACGGTCCCGGGCCTCTGCCTGAACAAGCCCCGCGCTGGGTTTATGTACTCACCGCTCCTGACCCTCCTCCACTCGCTCCAACGGTCCCGGGCCTCTGCCTGAACAAGCCCCGCGCTGGATTTATGTACTCACCGCTCCTGACCCTCCTCCACTCGCTCCAACGGTCCCGGGCCTCTGCCTGAACAAGCCCCGCGCTGGGTTTATGTACTCACCGCTCCTGACCCTCCTCCACTCGCTCCAACGGTCCCGGGCCTCTGCCTGAACAAGTCCCGCGCTGGGTTTATGTACTCACCGCTCCTGACCCTCCTCCACTCGCTCCAACGGTCCCGGGCCTCTGCCTGAACAAGCCCCGCGCTGGGTTTATGTACTCACCGCTCCTGACCCTCCTCCACTCGCTCCAACGGTCCCGGGCCTCTGCCTGAACAAGCCCCGCGCTGGGTTTATGTACTCACCGCTCCTGACCCTCCTCCACTCGCTCCAACGGTCCCGGGCCTCTGCCTGAACAAGCCCCACGCTGGGTTTATCTACTCACCGCTCCTGACCCTCCTCCACTCGCTCCAACGGTCCCGGGCCTCTGCCTGAACAAGCCCCGCGCTGGGTTTATGTACTCACCGCTCCTGACCCTCCTCCACTCGCTCCAACGGTCCCAGGCCTCTGCCTGAACAAGCCCCGCGCTGGGTTTATGTACTCACCGCTCCTGACCCTCCTCCACTCGCTCCAACGGTCCCGGGCCTCTGCCTGAACAAGCCCCGCACTGGGTTTATGTACTCACCGCTCCTGACCCTCCTCCACTCGCACCAACGGTCACGGGCCTCTGCCTGAACAAGCCCCACGCTGGGTTTATGTACTCACCGCTCCTGACCCTCCTCCACTCGCTCCAACGGTCCCGGGCCTCTGCCTGAACAAGCCCCGCGCTGGGTTTATGTACTCACCGCTCCTGACCCTCCTCCACTCGCTCCAACGGTCCCCAACAAGCCCCGCGCTGGGTTTATGTACTCACCGCTCCCGACCCTCCTCCACTCGCTCCAACGGTCCCGGGCCTCTGCCTGAACAAGCCCCGCGCTGGGTTTATGTACTCACTCAGGACCTAGAAGATCCGCCGGAAGGTAAAATGCCCACTAACTTTATTAAACTTATTAAAACTGTCCCCCCCACCTTCTTCACCTCCCCCCCCCCTCAAATAGGAGATATATGTGGGAAGATTCTATTTAATTTTGTTTTTGAGTAATGTAACCTATGTAATAATTTAAATTGTATTAAAGAATGTCTGACATTTAACGAGCATTGATGTATATGTTGTAAACTTTCGTCCCAAATATCTTTCATTATTGATTGATCTAGTTCATTTTCCCATGTTTGCCCATATAATAGTAAGATTAAATGAGAACTTACCAGTTTGAAGTTTGATATTTATTTTATGAGGAGTCGAGTTCAGGGACTACGTGAAGAACCCCGTACAGCCGTTCGTGCGTCAATCTTCAAAGCAACGGTGTGAAATCACAGCTAATAGTGACTGAAGTATAATGGTAAGATAACAAAGACTAGAACTACCAGATGAAATCTATGAGGGCTGGGAGTGGAGGGCACATAGATCAAACTTCAAACTGGTAAGTTCTCGTTTAATCTTACCATCTTACTTCGGAGCCACACAGCTGTCTCCTTTAGCACAGGTACAGTGAGTGGAACCTCTGGCCAGCTTTCATGTTGCCACCAACTTCAGTGAACCGCTGCCGAAGAAGACGTGGGGTGCGTTGTCGCCGAAACTATGAAACCTTGCTCGTTCCAATAGCTTGTGCTTTGTCCTCCAGGTTTCACCTATGAATTAATCTTCTTACCTGAATAGAAGATTCGGCAGCCAACTGTAATGTCCCCCTGAGAGCGGTGTCCACTGCATATGTGTTTGGGATGGCAACTTTCCTGCCAGGCATAGACCTCTGGTGCATGCCCTACATCCCTTGAGCATGCTCTATGGCTATACCCTCAGACTCGGTGTTAACCAATCCTGCATGCTCTCCTCTTACATGAGGGAGCCATTAAGCAGCCCTGTTACAAGGTGCTGCTAGCGCGGCTTCAGCAATACACCGACTTTGCCATGGCCCCAGTGTCATACTAATACTGACACGGCATGCTCTCCTCCTACATGAGGGAGACATTAAGCAGGCCTGCTAAAAAGCGCTGCTGACACAATTTCCCATTTAGGGCCATTAGCACCATTTTGCAATATAATTAAAGATTTACTTAACAACCACTGGAGCAGTAATGAATACCATGTGTCCATCATTGTGACTTTATTAATTTCAGCTGGTGAAACAAGGTGTGTTAACAATGACCTATATGGCACTTAATAGTTAACCATTTAACAAGATAACAGTTGTCCTACTTGCACAGCTGAATCGCATCTATACTATTAACAATTAATCTAATGACTAGAAAAGCTGTTTTATAACAACAAAACTGTTACGAGTCTATTGACTGCAATCTGTCTATTTGATAGGAACTTAATCTAACTGGATAGAGGAGCCCAATTTCTCAAATGTAGTTTGAGACTTAACAGCGGATTTTAGCACATACATAACCAGTGTTTTTGAACTGTGAATAGTTATTTTTGAATGCTTTTTTGTCATCATTCTGTTATATTGCCTTATCCTAGCAATGCCTCCTCATCCCCCATGATCACTGTAAATGGGAATATCCTACTAAACAGCTATTCCCATAAAGCAGCCCTGAACAAGGTACCGCTGGTGCCCATGAAGCAGCCCTGAACAAAGGTGCTGTTGGCGCGGCCTTTCCCATAGGCCAGTATTTGCCATAGATTTGCCGTTCTCATGAAGCAGCCTGAGCAAAGGTGCTGCTGGCACAACCTCTCCAATAGGCTAGCCTGCCATAGCTTGGCATCCCCATGAGCAGTCCTGAGCAAAGGTACTGCTGGCACAGCCTCTCCAATAGGCTAGCCTGCCAAAACTTGGCA
Source organism: Raja brachyura (assembly GCA_963514005.1). The sequence continues at coordinate 67,160,379 of OY740786.1, forward strand.
TCCCCATGAGCAGTCCTGAACAAAGGTACTGCTGGCACAACCTTTCCCATAGGCTGGCACTGCCATAACTTGGCATCCCTATGAAGCAGTCCTACCCAAAGGTGCTGCTGGCATAAACTTTACTGCTGACACGGCTCACACATTAAGCCGCACTTACCCAACTCCTGCTGAAGGAGTGTCTCTAACTTAATTCCCAGAGAGGAAACCTCCCAACATCTTTCCTAATTGTACTGACTATTTTTGTCAGTTGTCCCCATATCCTAGGGATTACTATGGTTTGGGAACCCCATAGAATTTCCCCTCCCCAGGAATCAATATAAATATATATATACATATGTGAGTTTAACCCCATTTCCTAGGGACTACTGCGTTCTGGGAACCGCATATACTTGGGTTTCCCCACCACCGGAACCCAGCCTAACCATTTAGGTTAGTTTTAACCCCATGTCCTGGGGACTACTGCGGTCTAGAACCGCATATACTTGGGTTTCCCCTCCACCGGGAACCCAGGCTGACCGTTCAGGTCAGTTTAGCCCCATACCCTAGGGACTACTCCGGTCTGGAACCGCACTATTCTTGGGTATCCCCTTCCCGGGAACCCAACGTGTGGAGTCACTGACCGCGTTATCAGAGATTCCGATCGCGAACCCCACATTCCCAGCTCTCTGCTTCCGCAGTCGGACCAGGGTTTTCCCCCAAAGCCCTAGGCTGGTTCCCTCGTCGGCATCGTGAATATCCCGCAAAAACCTCGGAGGTTCCTGCAGGAGACCTGCAACAGGTAAGGAATAGCACTTACCTGAAGTTTTAGACTTACCGTTGGTGGAGCTGCACTGCTCCACAGTCGTCTGCATGAAAGCGTCTGACGCAATGACGCACGAACGGCTGTATGGGATTCTTCACGTAGTCACTCACATGACTCCGAAGTAAAATTCCGTCGGTGGTGCCTCACAATCTGATAGGATATTGTAGATTTGAGATATTAATTTTTCCGTATTAGGGTGTTTATTCAAACATTCATCAAGAGCTTCTGGATATCTAGTTCTGTAGTCCTGTGTATTTGATTTAGCATAATCTCTAAATTGTAAATATCTGAAATAGTCATTTGAGTGGAGTCCGTAAATTTGTTTTAACTCCTGAAATGAAAGAAATGTACCTTTCCTATAGAGATGACATATCTTTTAATTCCGTGATTTTTCCATTGTAAAAAACCTTTATCCAACATTGAAGGTTTAAATGCAGGGTTGTTTACAATGGGAAGAAAGAGTGATAGATTATCCAATTTTAAAGTATTTTTTAATTGTTTCCAAATTCGTATACCACTGTATATTATAGGGTTTTCACTATAGGTTTTTTTTGTTCAATTTAGTGGTAGGAAACAGAATCGAGCCAATTTCAAAGGGTAAGCAGTCTTCCTTTTCCATCTTTAACCAGTCTGGTTGCTGGTCCATTTCGTCGAACCAGAAGTTCATATTTTTAATGTTAACTGCCCAGCTAAACCTCCATTTGTCTTTGATTTACATAAATGTTTGTGTTTATTCTGTGATTCTTATACTCCCAGATGAAATTAGTGACAATGGATTCCACCTTTTAAAAAAAAATAATTTTGGAAGATATATCGGGATTGATTGAAAGAGGTACAATAATTGCTGAAGAAAAATCATTTTTATGGCATTAATTCTACCAAACATCGAGATGGGGAGTGTTTTCCAATATTGAATATTCTTATGCAATTTATGCAGTAAAGGAGGGAAGTTTAATTTAAATAAAGATGTATATGTCTTAGTTACATAAATTCCTAGATATTTAAATTTTTTATTAACTATTTTAAAGAGGGATTGTTGTAATATATATAGATTGACTTTCATTATTGGCATGATTTCAGTTTTATTCCAATTAATTCTGTATCCCGAGAATAAACCAAATTGAGTTATTAAATTTAATAGGTTTGGAATGCTAATTTCAGGTTTTGTAATATAGATTAATACATTGTCTGCATATAAAGAAATTTTATTCTCAGTATCTTTAGTATTATACCCGTATGTTTCTGGAAGGGTAATAACACTTTCTGCTAGTGGCTCAATTGCGAGTGGGAATAATAACAGGGATAACGGGCATCCTTGTCTACAACCTCTAGACAAGTTAAATTTAGTTGATAACATTAGATTTGTTAATATTCTACCTATTGGGTTAGTATATAAAAGTTTTACCCATGTACTAAACTTGTCGCCCAATTGAATTTTTTCCATCACCGAAAATAAATAGGGGCATACCACCTGATCAAATGCTTTCTCAGCATCTAACAAAATAATTGCTAAGTCTGCATTAGTAATTATCTTTGAGTATATAATATTGAATAATCATCTCAGGTTATAAGATGAGTAACGTTTTGGGATAAATCCTATTTGGTCAGGGTGTATTAATTTATTAATCACTGTACTTAATCTTTGTGCTAGGATTTTAGTTAATATTTTCTGATCAGTATTTAAGAGAGCTATAATTCTATATGAACCTAGGTCTTCAAGGTCCTTATCTGTTTTTGGTATAAGTGTTATTATAGATTCTTTTAGCGTTTCTGGTAATTTCTGTTGAGTATAAATGTACTCATACAGCTTCTGTAAACATGGGGAGATCAGCTCATCATTTTTTAAATACATTTCAGAGCTTATACTGTCAGGGCCCGGGGACTTGCCGTTTTTTAGAGATCTAATAGACTCTTCAATTTATTTTACTGTTATTTCAGCGCCAAGTAATTCTCTCTCTTTCAAATCTAAACCTTTAAGGTTACATTTTTATAAGAATGCTTCCATTCCTGTCGAGTGTTCTGATGTTTTGGCTAAGTAAAGATTTTGATAATATTGCAGAAATCTCTCATTGATATCCTTGGGCTGTATTAGTAGTTCTCCATATCTGATCTAATTTTGTGAATTGTTTTTTCCCCGTCCAGCTTTCGAAGTTGGCGTGCTAATAGTTTTTGTGATTTGTCACTGAATTCAAAATGTAATTGTTTTGTATGCTGATAAAGTTTTATAACTTGGTCTGAGTATATTTTATTTAATTTATATTTCAGTACTGCAATTTTGTTGTGTTTTAACACAGTTGACGCAGCCGCATTTTCTATGTCTAATTGCCTTATTTCCGTTTCCAGTATCTGTTGCTTAACCCGGTTCTCTTTTTTGTGAAATGCTTGGGAGGAGATCAATGCTCCTCGAGCAAATGCTTTAAATGTTTCCCAGAGAAGGTAGGCAGACGTTCCAGGGCGATCATTGGTCTCAAAAAACATATTAATCTGTTTAATAAGATATTCCTGACATACTTTTTCATTTAAAATTTGTGGATTGAGTCTCTATTGTGTCTGTTTCTCGATCCTTCCATTTAGTTTAATCATAAATGTTAAGGGTGTATGGGCCGAGATGATGATGTTATGCTATTTCGAGTTGTAGGTAAATGGAATGAGCTTGGAATCTACTGAAAAATAGTCTATTCTTGAATAGGTTTTATGTACCAATGAGTATTCTCGTCTGGTTGGGTTTTCGATTCTCCAGACGTCCTTAATATTAGTAGTATCAATATATGCATTTTGAAATTCACTTGACTGCGATTTTGCTTTTCGTTGTCTTGATGATCTGTCTAAATAGGGGTCTAGTGTACAATTTAAGTCTCCTCCAATTATTAAATTGTGTTGTGTAAGTTCCGGAATTGTATTGAATAGTTTCTTGAAAAACAAGGGACTATCGAAATTTGGTCCATAAACATTTTTGCATATAATTCGCCTATTAATACAATATATCTACCATCATTGTCCGTTATAGTTAATGCATGTTTAAAAGGTATCCCTTTACGGATTAATATTGCAACTCCTCTGGATTTGTGTGAAAATGAGGAATGATATGTTTTAGCAATCCATTTTTCATTCAATCTATGCTGTGCTTCCTTTTTAAGGTAAATTTTCTGAAGGAATATTATATCTGTTTTAAGCAATTTGAAATGTGCTAATACTTTACCTCTCTTGATTGGTTCATTAATTCCCTTAACATTCCAGCTACAAAATGTGATTCCTTCAACCACCCAATCTTCATATTCACGTCTTGCATCTTATGTTTAGGGTGGTCTATAAGAGAGCAGATGGCTCAGCACAATAAGCCCGACATTACACCCGAATATCAGATGAATTTTAAATCTCGTAGATCTTTCTCCCATACGTATCTCCTTTGGTAAAACTTATAATTCCATTCAAACTTAAAATTATAATAAGATGTTAAGTAAAAAAGGTGATAGGGTAGGTGGTTAGTAAAGTGCAAAAAAAAGGAAAAAACAACATCTATAATTAGTGCAGTTAGTGATAGCCACATAATGTGCTAGACATCTACAGACTTCTGTAGCCTTTGGAAAAAAAAATGTTTTAGTAGCTCCATGCTTTCCTTAAAATAAAATTTCAATAACAACATTTTACAGCGGAAGAGGAAAACATTTTATGTTCCAAAGTATTCATAATCCATTAATAAAAAAAGCTATTATTCTCAAGATACAGTATAAATCTCATATATATCTGAGAGAGAGAAAAAGTTTTTCTTTGTTTTATTTATTTAATCGAAAATTTAAAATAAAGAAGACCCCAAACCCTTATTGATAAATTGCCTAAATCAAACGTTAAATCAAACCCTACTTATAATTCACATTTTAACTAATTCTAAGTAATCCAATTAAAAGTAATTAGTAATAATTATTAGTAATAACAAGTAATTATGATTAGTATTGGTCAGTTATTAATAATATAAAATATAAATGTAATATGTCAATAGGAAATACCTTGCTCAACTATCATTATCCAATTTCATTTGTCCTTAAGTATAACAGTTTAAGTCCATCAGATCTTTACAAACTCACGACGTTCAGTGACGTCAGGTAATTAATGAGTAATGTTCAGTCATCAGTCATATTCTCGATGTTCTGGGCGAAATCAAGTGCTTCATTATGGTTAGTGAAGAGGTGTTCCTTTTTCTTGTAGGTGACTCTTAATGTTGCGGGGTACATCAGGCCACATCTCAGACCTCGTATGTCCTCAAGTATTCTTCTTGTCTCTGTAAACAACACTCTCTTCCTGGAGACCTCCACAAGATAGTCTCTATAAATGCTGATCTTATCTCCTTTAATTATGAGATTTCTGGTACGAACAATTTTCTTCATCATGTCATCCAATACATGGTCGTATTGCACCTTCACTATCATTGTCTTGGTGGGGCGTCTACCCGTGGGCGGCGTCTCAGTGCTCTATGTGCTCGACCTAGTAAAGGTTTTTGATCCAGATTTAAGACTTTTTGCAATAAGTCTCCGTTCGTCTCTCTTCCTTCTTGGACGCCGTTAATTCTTAAATTCTGATGTCTCTGATGTCCTTCCAAGTCAATACATTTTTCAGTTATTTTACTCAATAAGTCTGATAAACATTGATTCTCTTTGAGAAGCTGTTTTGTGGCTTCAGCACTTGCCGCCGCAATTTCCTCTAATTGAGTTATTGCTATATTTTGTTGGTCTAATGTCTTATTGATGGGATCCAACCTATCTTTAAAGCTGGATTCCATCGAGTTGATTTTAACATTTACCTCTTCAATCTGTTGAGCAAGATTTTCTTCTGTTTCTTTCTTCCATACATCCAATAGTTCATGAACAGTGGCAGTGATTTCTTCTTTAATGTCTTCTGTAAAAGATTGAAGTTCTTCTTTAAAGTTCAGTTTTTCATTTACATTTTTCAATTGCTCCTTTATATTTATAATTTCTTGAGATAGAAAATTCCTAAGTTCTTCTATCTCTTTTTTTGGTCTTTGGTCTTTGGTTTCCTTGACACATCTTCTTGGGACGACGTTGTACGTGAGCCCGAGGCTTCAGCCGGGCCTACTTCTTCCGCCGTATGTCTGCATAGCAATGGAAGGAAATGCCATGTCTTTGAATGACTTGGCCTAAGGGGAGCATATACAGGGAGAACAGAATGGGGCCAAGGATGGAACCTTGTGGAACCCCGCAGCAGAGGCTAGCTGGGGAGGAGAAAGAGTTGCCTATGTTAGTAGAGAAATTCAGGGCAGTGCCATCAATACCAACCCCATACCGGAGACGGTCAATTAGGATGGTGTGTCGACAGTATCAAATGCTGCGCTGAGGTGGAGAAGGAACAGGATTGCACAGTCGCCAGAGTCAATGGTGAAAAGTAGGTCATTATGGACCTTCAACAAGGCAGATTCCGTGTTGTGGTTGGCCCTGAAACCTGATTGGAAAGTTTCCAAGATAGTATTTATGAAGGTAAGGCATAGGTTGACTTAAAATTACCTTTTCAAGGGCTTTTGTCTGTAGATGCTTGGCAAGGTGGGGTCGAGGTTAGGTTTTTTCAGGAGGGCTGGACCACCGCATGCTTGAAGCAGGTAGGAACAGTGCCAGTGGCCAGAGAACTGTTGGAGATGGCGAGGATGCTGGGACCAGCTATTGTAATGACATCCTTCAGAAGGGCAGAGGGAACAATGTCGAGGGGGCAGGTAGTGGGTTTCATGGTGGTGACCAGTTTTACAAGAGAGGGTAGAGTAACGGGTTGGAAACAATGTTGAAGAACAGACCAGCGGAAAAGTATTTTGTTCTTGCAGATTTTACTGCTTCTTGGTATTTGTGAAGATTGTTTTTCAGAAGTTCAAAGGAAATTTGAAGCTTATCAGATTTGTACTTCCGTGCTGATTTTCTGTGCTCTCTTCTTAGGGCACTGGTGGTGTCATTGAGCCAGGGCAGTCTTTAGGCTTAGGCTTTTTCATTTTAAGAGGAGCAACAGAATCCAGGATGGAAGAGCAAGTAGTATTGAATAAAGAAATGAGGTCGTCTGTGCTGAGATGGAGTGGAGACACCTCAATAGTGCAGATGTCGGGGGCGGCTATGAGAGCGTCAGAGAACTTACTGGCAGTCGAGGATTTACATAGCGGGAGTAGCGAGCAGGGAGATGGAATTTTGAGGGAGAGAAAGGCAGAGATGCATTGAATATAATTGCACTACGATCAGACAGACGGGCATCAATAATTTCTGAATTACAAATTGGGAGACCAGACGAAAGCACTAGGTCTAGTGTATGGCCAAACTTGTGTGTGGGTCCAGTGGTGAGTAGAGTCAGATTGAAGGACTCAACCAGGTTCATAAATTCACTCACAAGAGGCTTTGTGGGACAGCAGACATGAATGTTAAAGTCACCAAGAATCAGGACCCGGTCAAATTTGGGCAACAAGCTAGCGATAAGATCACCAAATTGTGAGATAAAGTCCTTATGCGTTTTTGGTGGGCGATACACAAGAACAATTAAAAGTGGACAGATTAGACCAACTATGATTAGTTGATGTTCAAAACTGGAGAAATGATCAGCGTTCAGGAGTCGGCAGTTGAAATGCTTCTTAAACACAGTGGCTAGGCCCCCACCGCGACCGGAGAGCCTAGGCGAGCTGAAAAGGTTACAGGTATCAAGACAGAGTTCCACGAGTGGAGCAAGCTCGCCAGGATTCAGCCAGGTTTCTGTGATCAGGTGAAGAAGTTGTTGAGGATGAAGATTTTGTTCAGCTCGCGTTGATCAGGGCCAGTTTTGCAGGGACTGCAGGTGAGTTGTGGTCCGGTAGCGGCTCCAACGCGGGCGGAGGTTCAGGGAGACCACGCCTCTTCGTTTCACAGATGGCCTGGCTGGGAGCCAGACTGGGGACCAGAAAAATCGACCGGAGAGAAGCATACCTGGGCTCGAGGGACTGCCGATGGATGGAGTGGTAGGGCTGACCAGATCCGTCCTCACAGCACTGGGCAAGGTAAGCTGATGTTAAATGGGTGCGGGCAAGGTTCTTCAACCTTACCGGGGTGCCCGCGCGTTTACTCCACCTCCTGGCTCGGCACATGTGGCGGCCGCCACAAGACCGAGTCCATGCACCCATCGGGAGCCGAGCGTGGAGCGAACAGTAGGGGAAGCCTTGTCCGGGGCTCAGTCGAAGGCCCGGTCCGGGGCATCTGATAAAGACCTCAATGACAGAGGCTCGGCTCTGTCCGGGGCTTTGTTCGGGGCCCAATCTGGGGCTTCGTCCGGTGTGTTAAAGTTTGTGTAAATGTTCTCTGGTTTGTTTTATGTGGGGGAAGGGGAGGGGTCAGGGGGAACTTGCCAGAGATGCGATTAATTTTCAGATCGCATTCTCCGGTCGCTCTGCGGCCTACCATCGATGGAGCTGGAGGGCTCCTCAGACTGACCTTGGGTCCCACCGAGTGGTGTAGACTTACATCGGAGTTAATCCCTTGCCTGGGATAGCTCCAATCCTGGCCTGCATCGATGCAGTCTGCACATTGGGAGCTCGCAGTCTCGGGAGAGGCCCAGTCTCGGGAGCTCCAATGTCGCGGAAGGTTCAACCAGCCCCAAAGCGAGGTTCGATCGTCTGGCGCAGGGGAGCTCACACCCCCCCCCCCCCCCGATGCAGGAGCAGATCATCTCGACGTGGAGAGCCCGCTGCCTGCTACGGGAGTCAAGATCATCCTGTCAACGGATGGCTCGAGGCCCCTGACCGCGGAGAGCAAAGGTTGAGATTGAACTTTTTTTCACCTTCCATCACAGAAAGGAATGTGGAGTAGTCTCTGTGATGTATGTTTATGTTAAAATGTGTTTTGTGTGTTCCATTGCTTTTTATTTGTACGACTGACTTGGCAAATTAATTTCCTCGTATGTTGCAAAACATACTTGGCTAATAAAGTATTATCGTGATTGTGATTGTGATTGAAGGTAAGAATTGTAGGGAAAATGTCTAAGTTCACACTATCACTGTAACCTCTGCGTGGAATCATCAGTGAAGATCGCAAAGATGGAACTCTGTGATGGAGCAAGGTTTTATTGACAGCAGCTTTTGAATTTTTGCATGTACCTGTTCATGTTTGTATACAAGAATTTGCTGTCAGATATGCCCATTAATAACTTTAAGTGCTGACAGCATGTTATTAGTACAGCAAAATCCAGACCTCTTAAATTTGTTGAATGAATATCATTATATTTCTAGTGCATAATAACAAAGAGGAAATCACTACCGCTATTTCATGAAGTTATAAAATAAATCATATAGGATATAATTTGCTGATATTGGATAATTCTACTTGGCACATAATTTAAGTTAATTTTGTAATATTTTCTGAGATTTTATAATTTTCTCTTCCTAACTCTGTCAACAAGCAAACATGCTACTATCTTTGAGTAAGGCTATGACAACTGAAAATACTTCATTTTTGTTAATTTATATGAAGTTAAATTTCACAAACCAAGATGACCAAAATAACTGTTGGAATTGCTCAGGCAGAAATGTGCTATAAGCTTCCGGACCAGCCTACCATACAGGACCTTGTTAAAGGCTTTGCTAAACACCATGTGGACAACGTCTATCTCCTGAACTTATCAATCAAGTTCAAGTTCCTATGTTACAGGAGCAGAATAGGCCGTTTGGCCCATTAAATCTACTCCATCAATCAATCATGGCTGATCTATCTTTCCCTCTCAACCCCATTCTCCAGCCTTCTCCCCATAATCCTTGACATCCATACTGATCAAGAATCCACCTTAAAAATATCCATTGATTTGGCCTCCACAGTGTTGTGTGGCAATGAATTCCACAGATTCACCACCTTCTGATTAAATAAATTCTTCCTCATCTCCATATTCTGAGGCTTTGGCCTCTGATCCTAGACTCTCCCACTCGTGGAAATATCCTCTCCACGTCCACTTTATCCAGGACTTTATCCAGTTTCAAAGAGGGCCCCTCTTGGTAACCTCTTCAAGAAACTCATTCAAACTTGTGAGACGTGATTTCCCATGCACAATCTAATCAAACCTTGGGTTTCCAAATGCAAATAAACCCTCCCTCTTGGAATCCCTTCCAAAAACCTTCCCATCACTGACATAATGCATAGTGGCTTGTTGTTCCCTAGCTTCTCCCTGCTACCCTTATTAAATAAAAGGCACAACATTAGCCATCCTCCAGTCTTCTGGTAACTTACCAGTGGCTATCAAAGTTACAAAAGTCCGAAGAAGGGTCCCGACTCAAACCGTCACCTATCCATGTTCTCCAGGGATGCTTCCTGACCCGCTGAGCTACTCCAGAACTTTGTGTTTTTTTTGTTGTAAACCAGCATCTGCAGTTCCTTGTTTCTCAGTTTCTACAAATGTGTCTATCAGAATCCCAGTAATTTCTTCCCTTTCCAAAACAACCTAAAATGCACCTTTATGTGTTTCAGGGCTTCCAACACATCCGTGATATTGATATGCTCCATATATCACTGTTCCCTCCCCCAAACCCTGTAGCTTCCATGTCCTTCTCCGTGATAAGTACAAACAATAATATTAATTTAAGATATCACCTATTTCCCATGGCTCAACGCATAGATTACTACTTTGATTCTTAAGGGTACTCTCTCCCTAGCTACCCTTTTACTCTTAATATAAGGACAGATTATTTTAGGATTCTCCTTGACCTTATTTTCCAGCGACTGTCATGGCTCTCTATACTTGCTTATTTTCTTTGTAAATATACACCTGCATCCCTTATTCGCTTCAAAGGGTTTGGTTGATCCGTGCTACCTCTACTTGACAGATGCCTCCTTTTTCCTGACCAAACTCTTCATATTTCTCAACGACCAAGGTTCCCTCATCTCACCTGATACACCACTCCTGTGGGTCACACACCTGCCAGGTTCATAAGCTTGCCTGAGTACAACTTGCATCTTTTTTTCAGTCTGTACTCCTGTGGATATTTTTTTTAGCATTTTGTGTTAATTGCCCATCCTATTTTCTCTCTCTGTTCTTTAATTCTGTGAAATTTCTGTAATCGGACTTGTTCTCATCGTATTAATATTCGGACATTTGTTATGTACTCTTTTTCTCTGCACTACTTTACTCTCTTTTCGGTCATCATTCATACATCTACACAGCCCTGGCAACCATCAGTCTGAAGAAGGGCCCCAACCCAAAACCTGATCTGTCCATTCCCTCCACAGATGCTGCTTAGCCCGCTGAGATCTTCCAGCACTTTGTGTTTTGCTCAAGATGCCAGTATCTGCAGTTCCTTGTGTCTTCTGACCAGGCAATCAATTGGTAGATTGTGAACAAACAGCAAAGATGCTAAATTCCCATCATGAATTATCATTACATTTAAAACAAATAAATCTCAGTAACCTAACACCTTCAGGTGAGTTGCCTTAGTTGCTTGATGTCTTGGAATTTTGTGAATACAAGTATTAGGAGCATTGGGATGAAAGTAAATAAAATAATATAGCGTCATGTAACGGAAAATGTGGTTTAATGGTGCTTGATTTCTTCTCTATATACTTAGGATTCACTATATTCAGCATCACTTTTTATATTACATTGAATCCAAAGGGTTTCTACAGCTATATTAATAGCAAAAGGATAACGAGGGATAAAATTGGACCATTAGAGTGCCAGAATGGACAGCTATCTGCAGAGCCAAAAGAGATGGGGGAGATATTGAACAATTTCTTTTCTACGGTATTCACGAAGGAAAAGGATATTGAACTCTGTGAGGTAAGGGAAAAAAGTAGAGTAGCTAAGGAAACTATGAGATTCAAAGAGGAGGAAGTACTGACACTTTTGAAAAATATAAAAGTGGATAAGTCTCCAGGTCCTGACAGGATATCCCATAGGACATTGAGGGAAGTTAGTGTAGAAATAGTAGGGGCTATGACAGAAATATTTCAAATGTCATTAGAAACGGGAATAGTGCCGGAGGATTGGCGTGCTGCGCATGTTGTTCCATTGTTTAAAAAGGGTTCAAAGAATAAACCTAGCAATTATAGACCTGTTAGTTTGACGTCAGTGGTGGGCAAATTAATGGAAAGGATACTTAGAGATAATATATATAAGCATCTGGATAAACAGGGATTGATCAAGAACAGTCAACATGGATTTGTGCCTGGAAGGTCATGTTTGACAAACCTTGAATTTTTTGAAGAGGTTACTAGGGAAATTGATGAGGGTAAAGCAGTGAATGTTGTCTATATGGATTTCAGTAAGGCCTTTGACAAGGTTCCCCATGGAAGGTTGGTAAAGAAGGTTCAATCTTTGGGTGTTAATGGCAGAGTAGCAAGATGGATTCAACAGTGGCAGAATGGGAGATGCCAGAGAGTAATGGTGAATGGCTGTTTGTCAGGTTGGAAGCCGGTGACCAGTGGGGTGCCTCAGGGACCTGTGTTGGGTCCACTGTTGTTTGTCATGTACATCAATGATCTAGATGATGAGGTGGAAAATTGGATAAGTAAGTATGCAGATGATACGAAGATAGGAGGTGCTGTGGATAATGAAGTAGATTTTCAAAGTCTACAGAGAGATTTGGGCCATTTGGAAGAGTGGGCTGAAAGATGGCAGATGGAGTTTGATGCTGATAAGTGTGAGGTGCTACATCTTGGCAGGACAAATCAAAATAGGATGACATGGTAAATGGTAGGGAATAGTAAGATTGAACGAGAACTTACCAGTTCGAAGGTTGATCTTTATTTCATGAGGAGTCGAAGTGAGGGATGTCGTGAAGAGCCCGCCGGCGCGCATGCTCGACATACTTCAAAGTAGCGGCGTGGAATCACAGAAACCAATGAAAAGAAATGACTTCACATAGTAAGAATGAAAACGACTAAGATTACCAGATGAAGGTGATTGAGGGTTGGGCGAGGAGGGCACGAAATCCCTCACTTCGACTCCTCATGAAATAAAGATCAACCTTCGAACTGGTAAGTTCTCATTCAATCTTACTATTTCATTTCGGAGTCACGTGAGTGACTTCGTGAAGACTTCAAAGCTTCTGTGATGACACGCCCTGGACCACGTCCATGCTGTCACACCACTACCAGGGATGGATGGGAGGAATAACGTGCTGACTAGTCCATACTGCAAAACAAATCATATTTATTAACAACAAATCAAAAACCCCTTATTCGGGGACATCTCCACGTTCTTGCCCCGCATCTAATACGGCTTCTGCGAACTGTAGAGGCGCAGCGACGGGCCGGTTGTAGAAACGCTGAAACACCGCTTCATTAGCCCATCCTGCTGTGGCGAGAATATGGTCCATGGGCACCTCCATGACCCTCGCCGCCGACGTCAATGCAGCCCTGGTGGAATGAGATTTGAACACATTAGTGTTGATACCTGACTTACCCAAGACGACTCGAAGCCACCTGGATATCGTCTGTGTTGTCACTCGATGGTGAGGTCTCTTATGAGTGACAAGCAGGTATCTCTCTTTTCCTCTGATGCTTGCCGTCACCTTGACGTAGTAACGGATGTGGGAGGCTAAACATAGCCTAGCATCTGCGGGGTATGCCGGGAACTTCAGCTGCAGCCCTGTGCACCCAGGTCTATGCTGCTTTAGTAGCTCGTCAACAAAGAAAACTACTTCTGTGGGGGTAGACATCATTCTGTCGACACGTAGTTTATGGAGTGTCTGTACCCTCTGTGCTGAAGTCAGCGCTAGTAACATCACCAGCTTCATGGTGAGTTTGTCCAGCTGGAGCCCTTCCATGGGGGACCACGTCCTGAGCAGAGCTAAAACTACCCTGACATCCCAGGTGATATTGTAGCATGGTGTAGGCGGATTCGTATTGAAAATACCCCGCATGAGCCTGGACACTAGCTTGTTGGATCCCACCTCAATATTGAGGTAGAATGATAGAGCGCTCCTGGCGCTGTTGATGGCACTGTAGCTTAAGTGTTCATCATGGTGCAACCCCGCGAGGAATTCCAGGACGTCGGTTATAGTCACGGCATCGTACGTGATGCGAGAGCGGCTGCAGAAGGCTTCCCACTTCCTGATGTGAGAGCGGTATCTTCGCCTTGTAGACTCTCGGCACGACGCTGCAATGGTATCCATGGTCCGGGTAGAAAGGCCGTATCCAAATAAAGGCCGATTCAGAATCTGCAAGCCAACAATTTTAAATAGCCATGGCAGGGATGTGGCTCCCCTGATACAGGGTGAGTAACTAATTCTGGGCTACCCTGCAAACGGACCCAAGGTTCACTGAGCGTGTCAAAGACCATCGGATACCACGGCTGTGTAGGCCAGTCGGGTATGATAAGGATGCCCTTGGCACCATCCATCTGAATTTTTCGTAATACCCGACTGATGAGGCAAAACGGAGGGAATGCATAGAAAAAGCAATTCCCCCAGTCTAGCGAGAATGCATCTAACGCTATAGCCCCAGGATCTGGTTCCCACGAGACGTAGGTTGGTACCTGATGGTTCAACCGGGACGCAAAAAGGTCAATATCCGATTTCCCAAATTTGGCTGTGATTTTTGCAAAAATTTCAGGATGTAACATCCATTCAATATTATCATTGAACTTGCGTGACCTGGCGTCCGCCACAAAATTAAGCTCACCTGGCAAATAGGTGGCTGAAATCCAAATGTCTCTCTTGACACACCAGAGCCAAATTGAATTAGCCAATTTATCACATGAAACTGACCTGGTACCGCCCATGTGATTTAAATACGCCACCGCTGTGGTGTTGTCTATTTGGAGCCGGACATGTGCTCCAAAGATCTTGGAACAATATGCACGAAGTCCGTGAAACGCTGCAAGCAGCTCCAAATAGTTGATCCCTTGTGATACCAACATTGTATTCTCAAGGGTATCCCATCGGCCCCCACAACTAGAATGCTGATTCGTAGCTCCCCAGCCATCAGAGCTCGCATCAGTTTGTAAGTATATCATCGGTTTCGCCTCAATAATAGTTTTAAACGAGTTACTACTGTGGCAAACCCACCATCGTAACTCATCCAATGCTGCAGGCGGCAGCTGTATTGATCGATCATAATGACCAGCGTGCCGCCGCAGCGCAGCAATCTTGGCTCTCTGCAAGTTTTGATAATGCAGAGGTCCATACCGGGCTGCCGGAAACAAAGCCACAATCTTGCCAATGACAGTAGCTGTGTGACGAATCGATGGTATACGAGTATTGAGTAAATCTGTACACACCTGTGTTACCTCCTCAACTTTGTTAATTGGTATGGTGACTCTCATGCTAATGGAATTCACCTGGAACCCCAGATAATTAATTACCTGGGTGGGGCAGAACTTAGATTTTTCTGGATGAACAATGAACCCAAGCTGTTGGAACAAATTGACCGCAGCTGCAACCCCTTGTTGAGCTGATTCCAAGGTGTGTCCGATAATTAAAATATCATCTAAATAGGCCATCACGACATGATGTCGTTGTCTTAAATAAGCCATAATTGGCTTCACCAATTTAGTAAATAATCGAGGGGCTGTGGTGAGCCCATTAGGCAACGCCCTATATTGCCACAGCTGGTCCATCCAGATAAATTTTAAGAACCTTCTGTAATATTTTTGCATGGGTACGGTATAGTACGCATCCTGTAAATCAATACATGCCATAAAGCACCCTTGTGAGATCAATGATTTGGCCGTTTCAAACGTGTCCATTTTAAAATGAGTATATGTTACAAAGTTATTCAGAGTGGTCAGATCAATAATGACTCTACAGCCTCCATCTTTCTTAGGTCGGGTAAAAATATTGGAAACAAATTCAACGGGCTCATGAACCGTTTTCTCTATGACCCCTTTCTGTTCCAACCTTAAAATTTCCTTATAGCCTACGGACTGTTCCGCAGCCGTTAGTTTAAACATACGACCCGGTCTATGCTGAGACGGAGGGATGTCCCCATTAATAAACTCAATGCTATGGCCCTGAATATTCCGTAACACATACTCATCACTGGTAATATTACCCCATGCACCCGCAAACAACCGCAAACGCCCACCAACATGTGAAGTTAAACAAAGAGAAAAAAGAGAACCAGACCGCCTCACCTCTGTGGTTACCGGCGGTCCCTGACACGAGTGGGTGGACGTAGAGGTGCTGGGTTGGTTTGAGGTCGTGGCGTCCTCATTTTCCATCTCGGCTTCTGCCGAGCCTGTCCTAAAAAAGACCCCTGTGGTTGGGGTGGCTGATATCGGTTTGGACCTGGAGGGTAATTCCTGGTAGACATGCTGGCAGACCCTCGTGAGCGGCCAAGCGAAGCTTTGGAGCTCGATGACGTGGGGGCACTCTGAGAGCGCATGAGCCCCACGGTCTTGGCTTGTTCATCAAGCTCTCTGACCCTTTTGGAAAGGTCTTCGCCAAAGAGCTGACGGGGCGGCGGCGGTGGTTTGCACAACCCTGCAAATTTGGGGTTGAGCGCTGGGCGGATGCTATTTTTCCGAAAGCCGTTAATTTCGTTTTGAGTAGCGCATAGAAGCGCCAGAGCATCCTCCTGGTCCAAATTAAGCTCCTCTCCATCGACCGACCGCACAAAGGCAGTAATCCCGGCCATGAGGAGTTTCAGGATCCGCTGAATCTTCAGCTCCTGCTGACGGATAGTCGCACTGATGTTGCCCCATATCGGCGTATTGACCACAGGCACGTTGAGGGAGTTGCAGTTTGATGGAGCCTTGTGACGGCTCATGGCTTGTAATAGAACTTCCTCCTGAAGCTGGTGATTATTTAGGAAGTCCACAGTGGCTGCCAGCTTTGTATTGATAGGAAGCCCCAAGGAATGAGGGGCTGCAAACTTGGTGGCCACATCGAGGAGGTCCTCCGCCGGTAATTCAGGCGGGGGTGGGATGGGGTCGCCCACGGCCTCCTCGTCCTGCTGCTCCAGGCTGGTGTATGAAGCTGGTGATGAAGCCCTGTGCCTGTCGCTGCTGGATGCCTGTTGATGTTGGATGAGACGTTCCAGCAGCCGCTCTATACGGTCAATACGCCCTTCACCCTGAACACTCAGGTGGTCGGAGTCCTCCAGCTCTGAAAATTGGCCGGGGCTCCTGTCATCGGCCCGCACCTCGTCGAGGCCCTGCCGGTGCCGGTAGTTGTCGTCGACAGCCGCCGAGGCGAAACTGCGCGATTCCTGCACGGGCGTGTTCAACCGCCTCCGTGTAGCGGGAGCGGAAGCCGTTGCCTCTAAGGACAGATGCGGCATAGTGTCGGCACCAGCCGAAGCCTGGATACCTTGGGCCCGTGCAGGCTTGCCAGCTGCCCACATCGTGGACCTTGCCGACGCATGGTCTCGCCCACCCATCCATGGGGGGCTCGGCGACCGTGACGGGACCCCCAACTGACTCGTCCCGGCGTCGGAAGTTGGGGGGCGACGGCTGGACCTCACAGCTGCCCCGGGTCCCGTCCTGGAACCTGACCGCTCCTTAGCGGCAGGCAGAGCCTTAGCCCCGACAGGGTTAGGTGTCTGGGCTCCTGCCCTTCCCCTGCGCAGGGGGCTTCGTGAAGCGGGCCGTGCAGCCGCACGGACCCGTCTGCTCGAGGCCGTCAGCAAGCCTGCTGACGACCGGACTGCCATGGCAGGGTCGTCCTGCTCTGGCGGCACACCACACTCCTCCTCGTCAAACTCCTCCGAGCTGTGGTGTGCGGGCGGGTCCGGACCTGAAAAGACAGAGCTCACCGACATCTCCGCCCTCGTTCCGGTCTGCGTTGCAGGTACCCCCGACAACTCTCGCTCCGGAACTGCTGGCCGGCGACTTCTTCCCGATCTCCGGCCTCTCAAACTCCCATCCATGTTCTTGCTGTGAAGCAAACACAACAAGAACCACCAACTTAAGGTAGCATACTTACCTGCGTGGTTCCCTTATGAAGGGCTGGCGAGGAGCACGCTCCTCCGTCAGCCGTCGCAGCAACGCGTTACGACGATATGTCGAGCATGCGCGCCGGCGGGCTCTTCACGAAGTCACTCACGTGACTCCGAAATGAAATTGAGGAATGCTGTGGAGCAGAGGGATCTAGGAATAACTGTCCATAGTTCCCTGAAGGTGGAATCGCATGTAGATAGGGTGGTAAAGAAAGCTTTTGGTGTGCTGGCCTTTATAAATCAGAGCATTGAATATAGGAGTAGGGAAGTAATGTTAAAATTGTACAAGGCATTGGTAAGACCAATTCTGGAGTATGGTGTACAATTTTGGTCGCCTAATTATAGGAAGGATGTCAACAAAATAGAGAGAGTACAGAGGAGATTTACTAGAATGTTGCCTGGGTTCCAGCAACTAAGTTACAGAGAAAGGTTGAACAAGTTAGGTCTTTATTCTTTGGAGCGCAGAAGGTTAAGGGGGGACTTGATTGAGGTCTTTAAAATGATGAAAGGGATAGACAGAGTTGACGTGGATAAGCTTTTCCCATTGAGAGTAGGAAAGATTCAAACAAGAGGGCATGACATGAGAATTAAGGGACAGAAGTTTAGGGGTAGCATGAGGGGGAACTTCTTTACTCAGAGAGTGGTGGCTGTGTGGAATGATCTTCCTGCTGAAGTGGTGGAGTCAGGATCGATTTTAACATTTAAAAGTAAAGTGGATAGGTATATGGACGGGAAGGGAATGGAGGGGTATGGTCTGAGTGCAGGTAGATGGGACTAGGGAAAAATAAATGGTCGGCACGGACTGGAAGGGCCGAGAAGGCCTGTTTCCATGCTGTAATTGTTTTATGGTTATATGGTTATTCAGAAGATTATTTTCCAATGGTATATAATTTCTGCAATATTTATGAAAACAGTAAAAGATTTAAAAAACACGCTAGTATAATAGAGCATTAGGAAAACGGGGGATATAAAGGTAGTTTAATCTGGGAGTTATTTATTAGAAAAGTCAGTGGCTTCATTTAATTCAATTTCACTGAAAATTAGATATGTATTTGTCGTCTGCCTGTCAAGAACATGTATTTTTTTCATTTAAACATGGGCTATCAAAAGCAATCGTTAACAAAAAAATGACAAATGGCAAAGTCATAATCAGATGTGCTAATACAAGTGGTTTAACTTTCAGTAATTTGCACTAATTAATCTCCATGAATGGTGCTGATGGACAAAAAATAAGTAGCAAGATAACTATCAATCCTTTGTGTTAACAAGGCAACTATAAAGTGAAGCATAATTAGAATTCTTTATCTGTTGCTGACAAGCCTTAAATAGCGGATAAAGCAGAGTGCCAATTAGCAATAAATATCTTGGATTAAAGACAATAGTGACATGCAGTACCATGATGATTTATTCATCCTTTAAATTATGTTCTTCTGTTAGTAACATCTATGAAAAATATCAGACATACTGCCTGCAGATCTAAATAATGTGTGACAAAAAGAAATCTGAATATTTAGGGTACTTCCTTGGCTCCAGTATTATGCATCAGAACGAGACTTATAGCGTATTGTGGTGATTTATTTCACCTTAGCAGTATGGGGAGAAATTCAGCCAAGGGCAGACATGACAAATGTTTCAAATAGCTGTGCAGGGCGTGAAAGTTCAAAAGGAAAAAGGATTACATCACTATATAAATCCCACTCTTCGTGGAATGATAGCACAGAGAATGATACTAATTGACACAAATGTGGTAATCCCTCTCTAATTAGAACATGCCACATGCTTAGAGTGAAAATGCCACAATGAAAAATTAAGGAAACCCCCACCTAAGTTCTAAACAGGAGGTGTGCAGGATGAATGATCTGCTCCATCAAAGCTGTGACAGCCTGCTCATATTCTTGATCCTCAAAATAGAAGTGAAAGCTGTTCCACTCTCCATCACTATAATTCCTCCTCACCTTGAAGAGCAGTCATGACCTAAACAATTCAACTCCAAAGCACAAAATATTCCAAATAGCATTATGTTTCTATAGTACATTAGATAGTACAGTAATTTAAAAAAAACAACACTTTAATGGATTTACAAATCTCAAGTACCAGTTAAAAACAATTCAAAATTAATGGTTTGATTAGGTTTGCCTGATCTAGTAGTATTTTTTTTTTACCCATCGATTGACGTTTGCTCAATATGCTTTGCCGCAATCAGCAATGGCTATGGTTTTACTGCTGGCAATAAATCAGATATGGCAGAGCAATCCGATAAACACAAGATGAAACGACAACTTTGCAAGACAAAACTTCACTTATTTTGATTTGTATGTGGACATTTTGTCTCATGGATATGTATTACAGTTTTTGCCAAATGAAAAATGAACATACAATTGATGCATTCTATGACAGATTGTGATTTAATAGGAGCATGGGGACAGGAGGGGGAGGGAGAGTGAAATCACTGCAAAATCACATTTAAGACTAAACTGTTCCCAGAGTAATAGTATATAGTTATAAATTTATTATACACAAAATAAAAGTTGGGATTGAATATTTTCCCAAATCAGTTATTAGTCCACATAGTCCACCATAGACTCCATAGTCCTTTTCTGAAATTCCGTTTATTTTCGGAAATAAGCTTTGTCTGCTCTAGCTGACAGTGTCCCTGCCATCACTGACAATGTTGACAGGCTGTTGCACCAGACAACATCCTGACTGCAGACTTGTAAAGGACATTAGCATGGCAATATAGCCCACGTATGTACTGTGTAAAAATAATCCTACAAGGCTAATTGTTGTCCAGTCAGTAGTCTCTCACTTATTAGCAAAACGATGAGAGGTGTCATTGACGGTGGTATCAATTGGCATTGAACCAGCTTAATCCATCCATCAAAGTACATTCTGAGCTCTGGCAGGACCACTTGAACCCACACCTCATTACAACTGGTAAAACTGACAAAAGTGCTACATTTCAGAGGTGAGGTGGCATCAATGTACAAGTTGATTGATTGGCAAAACAAAGCATCAATATTACTGACAACAAGAACTAACCACTCCTAAAGTCCTTTATTTTGCAAACAAAGAGGGCTTTTGGGATCCGTCATCTGCAGATGTTCTAGACCCAGCCATCTTCAACCGTTTCATCAGCCTTTCCCTCCATTATGAGATCAGAAATGGAGATGTTCGATGAAGATTGCCCAATGTGCCAATAATGTATTTTCAACTCATAAAACGAAGCAGCCTTCATGTAGCAAAATTAGACAACGTTCAGGCATGGGTTGAGAAGTGGCCGGACTGAAAAGGTCTGTGTTTATGCATCGGTCTCCTCGCACCCCGGTGCAGGGCCTGGAGACGCGGTGAGGCCTGGAGCGGTGCTGGGGCCTGGAGACGCGGTGAGGCCTGGAGCGGTGCTGAGGCCTGGAGACGCGGTGAGGCCTGGAGCAGTGCTGGGCAGGGCCTGGAGACGCGGTGAGGCCTGGAGCGGTGCTGGGGCCTGGAGACGTGTGTCGGGGTTGCCGTGGGCAGGAGGCTGCTATGCTCGCAGCTCCTGCAGCAGCTGGTGGGGCAGCGGCGGCTGCTAGAACCTCTCCGCTCCGGTGGTCGGCTCCTGGCATGTCATGCAGAGGAGCTCGGCGGCCGTCACGCAAGGCCTGGAGCGGTGTGGGGGCTGGAAGCGGGGCCTGCCCCGTTGCCGGGAGCGGGAGTGCGGCGGTAGCCGTGGCTTCTCAGCTCCGGTGAGCAGCAGCAGGTGAGGAAGGGGCGACATACCTCACTGCAGGGCCTGGTTGGCGGCAGCGTAGTTCTGCAGGGCTGGGCAGCCGGCTGCAGACATCAGGTCTCCCGAGGCTGCGTCTTCAGGTGAGACCCAATTTAAATTCGGACAGTCGGGGGTCACCAATGTAGCGGCACCATACGTGGCGAATAAAGAAGAGACATCAGGTTGGTGCAAGTGGTTCTTTATTCTGTTGTCACACATATAGTGGGTGCGCTAACTATATGTAGGGTTGTTGTAGCTGAGCGAGGTTGTTCCCTCGGGCTCAGCTACCGGTAGAAACTCCTGGTGGATCTCGTGGTGAGAGAGCTTATGTACCAGGACACTCCCTCTGCCCATGACGTCGTGTGCCCGCCCTCTCCTGACGAGGGTTCGAGCTTAAGTGGCTGACGCCACAAAGTAATACTTACCAGGCAATAGCAAGAGAGTTTAACCACTACCCATGACATTTAACAGCATTATCACTGGTGTGATATTGTGCCCATTACACCTACCTTCCCCATCAGCATCCATTGACCAGAAACCTAATTAGACATATCATGTATGGCTACAAGAGGTAGCTGGAGATCTTGCAGCCAGTGACCTACCGCTCAACTCTCCAAAGACTT
Source organism: Raja brachyura (assembly GCA_963514005.1). The sequence continues at coordinate 67,182,414 of OY740786.1, forward strand.
TCTATCATGTCCAAGACTCAAACCAGGAATGAACTGAAATGCTCTCCACTTGCCTGGATGAGTGAAGCTCTAACAACACTCAGGAAGCTCAACACCACCCAGGACAACATACGTGATTGAAGCCTATATGAAGAACTGCAGTGGATGTCATCTATAAAAGCCATTGCAGTTTCCCACCAGGCTCCATTGACAACACCTCTCTGGCCCATAAATACTGCTACCATAACTATATGCACATGGAAACATCAGGTCCTGAGATTTTCTCCTACAACGGCACACCCTACTGAGTTGAAAACATTGATGTTCTTTAATTGTCGCTGTGCCTAAGCCTTCAAATCCCTGACCAACTGAGCAGAGGGAGTACATTTACCAATGGAACTGCAGCATTTAATGAAAGTAGCCCATCACCACCTTCTCATATGGTATTAGGAATGAACAAGAAATACTTCTCCTTGTCAGGGTTAGATAGGTGAAGTGGTGGAGTCGACCTGAACTCCAAGCAGTTCGATGCATCACTGCAGCCACATTGGAAGCAAGGTATCCATCTGTGCCTTATATGTCTCATTAAAACGATTGAGGCCCTAGGATTGAAGAAATTACTATTGCCACTGTATGCCATCTTGGTGGAATGAATCCGATGCTATCGCTTAGTTATTCTTGTTTGCGTTAGGTGAGTGAATGTAAATTCCTTCAGACTGCCGCTTGTCAGAAACCAAGGAACTTGAGATTTCCTCCAATGCAATGCCAGCCTATTGAGTTTGCAACAGGAAAGTGCGTTCAGGTTGCGGCCCTGTTTCCACCAAACTTTCCACCACAACGCACAAGAAGCACACGAAGCGCAAGACGCCATGGTTTGCAGATGCCGAGGAGTGTGGTCAGCTCTGGCTGAACAATTTCTAATCTTGTGATGTGGACTCGATAAGCGGAACAACGGCAATGTCTAAATCATACCTTGAAATTCCTATTACTGCATCACCTGGTGCTGCTGTTACTTTGCCTTCAGATGATTTTTCTTTTTTTTATTCACCCTAAATAGACGGCTTGGAATAGCAATCTCAAAATAGAAGCTACACCATGAATACATCATTGTTTTCATACCAAATGCTGCCCTCCTAATGTACTGATTAAATCAGGCATGACAAAAAAAAGCTGCTGATTTCAAACAAGAATATATCAATTAAGTTAAAAGTTCACTGAACCAAGTTTGTTTTGGAACATGTGAAATGAATAGTGTGTATAGCAGTTGTAACAGAAGTGCCAATTGATGTATCTTATCAAACCTCTCGAGTGGTGCCCAACATGCTTTTGCACTTACTGTTCATCTGTTAAATATAGCAGCATTGTACAACTGACTTTCAAAATAAGTGCACATTCTTTAACATATTACCAAATATCAGACTACTTTGCATGTAAAATTCAGATAATCCTGTGTGGCATGAAGATAGGTGAAATTCTTTTCATTCCTGCATATAAAATCCACTTTTATTGTGATGATAACTTGGCAACTTGTTTTCCAAATCGGCCCGTGACTTGATCTGACTGTACTTTTCTTTAAGCCCTTGAGAAGTATTTTCAGAGTTTAGGTTCATGACAGAATGTTCAAAGTTGTCCTTGCATTACTTGTTTCAATGCACAATTGCATTTATTTAGTTTAATTTAGCGATACACCGTGGAAACAGGCGCTTCGGCCCACCAGGTCCGCGCCGACCATCGATCACCCGTCCACTAGATCTATCCTACACGCTAGGGATAATTTACAGAAGCCAATAAACCTGCGCATCTTTGGAATGTAGGAAGAAACCGGAGCACCCGGAGAAAACCCAAGCGGTCACAGGGAGTATGTACAAACTCCATCCAGACAACACCCGTCGTCATGATCGAACCCTGGTCTCTGTGCTGCAAGGCAGCAACTCTACCGCTGCGCTATTGAGCCGCCTTAAAGATTTTTTTTTTGCCAGTTCAGCTCAAATAACACGCATTTACTGAAATGATATGACATGCAATGGAATTCTATCACCAATGGACTTAGCAACAAGGATTGTTTCTCTGACAAAATATAATGTTCCATATAGAAATACTTAACTTGACATTCCTAGTATTGAAGTGAAGAATTAACTGTCAAAAAAAATCTGTGGAAGGAAGTTGGTATCATGACAAGCGCACATTATTTTATTTATTATGTACAGCATTTGTCCATGAATTTAATTTAGTATTTCATCTCAAAGAGGCTTTCACCTCATAAGTTATTACAAATTATATTGTACATTGCTCATAATTTATCCAGATAGCTTTTTTTATTTGAGACACCAGGAACTGCAAATGCTGGAATCTTGAATCAAACACAAAATGCTGGAGTAACTCAGCAGGTTACACAGCTACTGTGGAGGGAATGGATCGGTGACGTTTCAGGTTGGGACCTTTCTTCAGACTGATTATAAACAATGTGAAAGCTGGAAAAGACAGGGAAAGATGGGACAAAACTTGGCAAATGATATGTTGAGGCGGGATTGTTTGACTCACGGATGGAGTAAGTGACAAAGGCTAAATATGAAAAGAAGACAAAGGGTGTTGGATAAAGAGAGAAGACAAGTGAAATGTAAAGAAAGCAGGAGGGGCAGTGAGCGAAATGGGTGTGCACTGAAGTGGGGGAGGGCACAAAAAGAAAGAGGGTCTCACATAAAATAGGAAAATTCAATGTTCCTACTGTTGGGCGGTAAGCTACCCAAGCGGAATATGAAGTGCTGTTGGCTTTGTTAGTCAACAGGTAGAAATCATTTGACAATTGGTTACATCCAAATAATATACAACTAACAATTGACAAAGATACTAGTTCTACTATTTTCCATTCAGCATGACGTAAGTAAACAGATTAACCAATGTTGGAAAATAGTGGCTTTCATCCCTTCTGCAAAGATTAAATGGAACCAGGTGACACTACAGTGTCATGATGTTTCCAAATACACAGGACAAGATGTTAAAAAATCCAAAGTGCCAAATGTCAATTTGCTCCCGGTGGTGATGGGAGCCTTCTGCACCCACCTATGCTCCTCCGATGTTGAGAAAGGCTAGGCAGACACGTCATTGGGGTTATCAAGTGGGTTTTCGTCGACGTACTTTCATCGACGTTTTGTTGATTAGACCCACAACGTCTCCAGTAGGCTCAGCGGTGCATTCTGGTGTCCCAGAACCGCCCCCCTCTGCATCTGTTTAGTCGGTTATTTGGGAGACCAAATGGGGTCTTTCCTCTTCAGCCAGAGCCACTGGCTACTCCGCTCTGCCCTCTGTGATGTTTCTTTGATGGCCCGGTGTAGGGCTTGTCCGCTGATCCCCAGGTCCTTCATCAGTCTTACGGTTGATGTTGCCAAAACTCCTCGACATTCAACTTCTACCGGGCAGATCTTAGCTCTCCATCCTCGCTGTTCTGCCTCCACTGTAAGCTCTGTATATCGCAGTTTCTTTCTTTCGAAGGCTTCCTGCACAGCATCCTCCCAAGGGACTGTGAGCTCCGCAAGATACACCATGAGCTGAGAGTTCGACCAGAGCTCAAGATCAGGCCTCAAGTTTGTGATGGCTATCTCTGATGGAGCTGTAAGCCGTTGGTCCACATCCACCAGCATCTGCCAATCCTGGGCTGCCTCCAGCTGCCCAAACCTGGTCCTTGGTAGAATTGTCCATTGGCCTTGTTCCCCCTCTCGAACAAAGGCAATTGTCTTAACTGGGATGGTTGTTCTGGGCGGCAGGGCATTGTTGGTTGTTCTCCTGCTTTCCAGAGTCGCTGCCAGACATTTGAGCACTTGCTTATGTCTCCAGGTGTACTGTCCTTGGGAGAGGCTTACTTTACACCCAGTGAGGATGTGCCTAGGTGTGGCTGGTGTTGAACACAGGGGGCGTGATGGATATTCGCCCAGCCATTGGTTGAGATCTTTTGGGCTAGGAAGGACATAGGTTGTCAGATTGAGGAAACTTATCCTGCTCGCCTCCATCTCCCACATGTCCTTCCTCTTTTCCACACTCTCCCATCTCATCCACTGGCCCTGTTTAGCTTGCGACACAGCCTTGGCACACCTACTCGACTCCTCCTGAGGGCGAACTTCGGCCGCGACCAACTTCCGGCGCTCCAGTGATGATGCCTTGTTCTAGCAAGGTCGCTTTCCACCAAGCCCCAAGCCACTTCTTCTGTGTCGCATTTGCCCTATCATGTCCCCTTGGTGGGGAGCAGATTTTGCCTGCTGTGTCGCATTCTTAGCCGTCCACTTCTTTCCTGTTGCCAGGGTTGGAGCAGCAGCTCGGATGACAGTGTCCCTTGATTCTGCCAGGGTCATCTCTAGTCTGACTTTAGAGCACTTGAACTCCTCTGTGAGGTTAAAGAGAGGCAGCTGGAGAACCCCCTGACCGTACAGGCCTACACTGCTCAGGCACCGAGGAACACCTAACCACTTTCTCACAAAAGAGCTGATTGTTCTTTCCAACTTCTTGACTCTTGTGAGGGTGATGTCATACATGGTTAGTGGCCACATAAGGCGAGGTAGTAACCCAAACTGCAGGCACCAGATTTTCAGCTTTCCAGGCAGCATGGATCGTTCAATGTTCACCAGACCTTTGATGACTTCTTGTCTAAACTCGTTAGCCTGATCAGTGTCCTTCAGTTTAGAGTTATACCATCTTCCCAGACTTTTGATTGGCTTCTGTGACACAGTTGGGATAGGTTCCTGATCAATGAAGAACCTTTGATCTGTCAGTTTGCCTTTGATTATAGAAATGCTTCTTGATTTCGATGGCTTGAATTTCATTCTGACCCCAGTGATGTTCTCTTGAAGCTTCCATAAAAGGCGCCTGGTGCAAGGTGCTGTTGTTGTTATGATTGTCATGTCATCCATGTGGGCCCTGATGGGTGGTAGACGGACTCCAGACTTCAGCCGCTCGCCACCCACCACCCACTTAGAGGCCCTTATGATGACTTTCATAGCCATTGTAAAAATCAATGGGGAGATGGTACATCCCGCCATAATGTCAATCTTCATGCAGTGCCATGTAGTCGTGAGGTCAGGCGTGGTGAAACAGAGCTGTAGATCTTGAAAATAAGCCCTGACAAGGCTTGCGATAGTCTCTGGTATCCTGAAGAAGTCAAAGGATGCCCAGAGGAAACTGTGAGGTCAAGGAAAATGACATGCAGATCTCTCTTCTCTTTTCATGCAGTCTGGATTTGGTGCCAAATCAAATTATTAAGAATTAACTATCGACCTTGGAGAGCCAGCGACCAACGAGGCACTCCTGATTGCAAAGGAAATAGCCATCTTTAATGAACACAGCTCAAATCTTGTAGATCTCATTGCAGTCATTTCTATTTGGTCTTCGGTGGCAAACCCATTTCTACTCAATGGTACATATCTTGATCAATTGCTGACATCACATACTGTACGTGTTCAAAAATGGAAGTCCCAGGTTTCTGTCCATACAGTCTCTCCATAAGCCATTGAGAGCATCTACACCATCAACCTGTTGGCTTCACTACTTTGCCCAATGAGGTTATGGTCATCGTCACAGCTCGCACACCACAATATCATTCCAGCCTGTTGCTGCTCCTACTGATATCTGCCACATGTCACACTACAACCAAAAAACACTGTCCTGCAAATCTTGCATTTGAAGTTCTTATACTCCTTGTAACTTTCATAAAACGTTTTTTCTTGATGATCCACAATACTCTTTTAATGTCCAAAAAGGAACAGTAAACAGTTTTCAGGTCCGTTATTGAACAACTAAGCAAAGGGTTCAGATATGGACCTTTCACTCATTTTTGCTTGGATGTTGGAAAACAATCCACATTTACTTTGGTTAGTCATTATAGAAAATCTAAATAATGTAAGAATGGGCCATAATATTATGAACACTACCTATCCAGTTGGAAGGAACAAGTTCAATAGGTTAAGCAACCCTGTGGATATTGCTTTAAAATAAACAATTGGAACTCTGGATTGTAATTTCTGTTCATCCTTTGGCTAATTTAGAATGGGCATTAAATGTGACAGCTCCATTTTTAAGCAGCTATGACATAAAGTTATAATAAATGTAGGTCTGGTTTAGAGTATATAAATGCAATCTTAACGATATTTTGCAGAATGGGAAACTATTCTGACTGCAGTTTTATTTTAATACATTGCTGCTTTACACCAGAGAAGCTGAATTTTGGATTTAAACAGTGCCATCATGAGATTCTACAGTAGTAATTACAATGTTGCAATTCAGCCTTAATTAAGACAATTCCAAAAAAAAGGGATTTGCAGATGAAGAGGCCGCACAGATGCCTTAAAGCTGATTGTGCTGCACCCAGCCTCGCCAATCTTCCATTTGCTTCAATGATATTTTAATGTTAATTAATCATTTCCATAGGGTTGCCCATTGCGGTAATTGGATTGTCAAACAGTACACAACACCATTTAAGATCATGCACCAGTTACCCTCATTCTCCAAATTATTCCTTTTAAATTTGTATGATGCAGATTTTTTTAACAGTGACTCAATTTATTCTTAATCTATTCTCGCATGAATTTAGGGACTAAAGGATCTTTATCTCTAAACTAAACTGATAAGGCTGAGTCATATGTATCCAAATTTGCCAGTGAATGGAAAAAGATGGAAGGGCATACTTTCTTGAGAAAATTGCGATTCTGCAATTGTACATGGAGTGAATGGGTGAATCCCTGCCAAATGGGGAATAATGAGAGAAAATGTGCGGTCATGCACTTTGGTATGAAGAATGAAAAGGCAGACTTATCTAAATGGAAAGAAACTTCAAATGAACAAAGTCAAGATTTCAAGGTTTCAAGGTCAGATTATTGTCACATGTACCAATTAAGGTACAGTGACATTTCAGTTACCATACAGCCATACTAAGTGAAAAGCAACAAGACACACAACCAAAGTTAACATAAACATCCAGCACAGTGGATTCCACATTCCTCACTGCGATGGAAGCAATAAAGTTCAATCTTCTTCTTTTTCTTCTCCCGCAGTCGGGACAGTCAAACCATCCGCAGTCGGGGTGATCAAAGCCCCCACAGCTGACGATCAAAGCCCCCATCGGGGTGATCTAAACTCCCGCGTCGGGGCGGTTGAAACTCTCTCTGTGGCATGGAGCTCCCGAGTCGGCTTCTTCTTACCAGAGACCGCATGCTTCACAATGTTAAAGTCCACAGGTCCCGCGGTTGGAGCTTCGATTCCCGCCAAAGGGATCGCTAGCTCCGCGATGTCAAAGTCCCACAGACAATCGCCTCTTGGAGTGCCCGTTGGTCTCCAGGAAAGGCCGCGCCACTCCACAATGTTAGGCCGCAGTGTGGACGGAGATATGATATAGAAAAAAAATTGCATCTCCGTCGAGGTAAGAGATTGAAAAAAAGTTCCCCCCAATACCCCCACATAAAACAAATCAAGGAACACTAAAACATACTTTTAAACATACTAAAAATAACAAAAAGAAGAAAGGACAGACGAATTGTTGGCGAGGGATCTAAGTGTTCTTGTGCATAGATCACGGAAAATTAGCAGACAAGTAGAAGGCAAACTGCACAATGGCATTTATTGTGAAGGGGTTGGAGTTTTAAAAAATCCCTATTTTTGGTGCCCTCATGGAAAAATACAGTAACAATGATGGCAGTTTAACAACGTTTCACTCGATTTATTCCTGATGAGAGGATTGGCTTATCAAGGGAGACCAAACAGGTTTGGCCCATATTCTTTGGAGTTTAGAAGAATGTGAAATAATCATTGAAACATATAAGGTCCTCAGGGGGCAAGAGAAGTGTCTTTACTCATGGGAGACTCATGAACAGGAGGACACGGTTTCAAGATAAGGGGCATTTAAAATGGAGGTATGTAGTTTATTATCGCAGAAGGTGGTGCACCTCCTGAATTTTCTATTTCAGGGAGTTGTGGTGGATAGTTTGTTCGAAATATTTGAATTGACAGTAGATATTTTTTCTATTTTTAAGGTCAGGGATTTGATGGCAAAGGAATTCTGGCTCAGAGGAGGAATTGAGACTTGGACTAGATCACCCATGTTCATATTGAAAGGAAGGGGAAGGGGAGGATAGAGGGACCTGGTGGCCCAGTGCAGCTCCTATTTTCTTGTGTTTTGATACAAAACGTATACAGAGAGAACCTCAGTATTGATTATCTTTAGGAAGATGACATGTCTGAGAATGCAATGGTCCTTCAGTACCAGAGGGCAGCTTCAATTATGAATTGTTTCTCCTTGCCTGGGGTCTAGGACATAACATTTTAATCTAGAGCCAGAGATCAAAAGACCAAAATCGATGGACAGTTATTTGAAATGTTAAAAGGAAATATCTAAACAACCTAATGCAAAGTTAAAATTGTCTGAGACGTATTTATTCTTTTCAAATATCATCTACAAAGCTCTTCGTATGTTTTCCACGACACGTGACAACATAAATTCCCTTCCTTCTGAACTTTCTTATCATGTGACATTCACTGATTTTCCTTTGAGGATTTTAGCTTTTGGAGCTGTGTCAAGGCATTGATTATGGAACGAAATAAAAAACTCTTCACGCTATCAGAAAGAGCATCATGGGCAGAGGGGGCCATGCAGGTTCAGAGAGATGCTGGCTCCTAGAAATTCATCCCCCTATTGCTAGGATTAACATTGTAACAATGCATTGTACTCTGTCTCTGAATTTACAATCTGTTGAAGGAAACATGGTGCATTTCAGGCTGCACACACTATTGCATCATTGCATGGTCTAGTGGATGTGCATTCAGATGAATTTGTTGATGTGTCTCTTACAATAACATAAGGCAAATTTTTAATAATATCTACCTTAACACTGAATCATCAGGTGATGATTTGATACACTTAAAAAGCATAAGTTAAGATGGTATCCATTCCTTAATCTTTTGTTTTTGAGAAATCAGTTATGATTTTTACTTTATGTTACGTGGCTTGTACTGAATAATCCTCCATCTCACTGTTCCAGCTGGATATCTATTCAGCTCACTCCACCGAGACCTTCCCCTCGGTGGATCTTCAGCCGTGCTTGAAAATGGTAATTCCAGACATTTACAGCTTCAAGATAGATGTCAACAGTCTTCTAGTTGTAAATACGGCGTTACCTCATCTAATGATTGAAAGCCAATAAATAATTTCTCAGGTTATAATAATTGATGTCCATCAATTCATAAAAATATTATTCATCAGTTGTTGCAGCCAAAACCTTCCAATCAGCATTATTGTAGCACTGTTGTTATGGCATTAATCTGAGGATGATAATAATGGTTGAAAAGGGAAAACAATATAGGTATCAATAGGAAGGAGTCCATGGGAAGGAGTCCTCACCCTCTATTGATGATCCCTTTTCCTGTCTTCAACGGAACCCCTCCTCTTGGACCCCCCCCCCCCCCCCCATGGCCTTCCGGCTTTAGAACTTTTTATTCAAAACTGCCAGCGGGACATCAACTGCCTCAACTTCTCCACTCCCCTGTCTCACTCTAACCTCTCCCCCCCTGAACGTACCGCCATTGACTCACACCGCAACAACCCAGACTGGGTTCTCAAACCCGCCGACAAGGGAGGTGCCGTGGTAGTCTGGCGCGTCAATCTCTACAAAGCTGAGGCCACGCGCCAACTCTCGGACACCTCCTCCTACTTACCCCTGGAACATAACCCCACAGACGAGCACCAGGCCACCATCTATGGCACCATCACTGACTTCATCCACTCCGGCTCCCTGCCCCCCCGAGCCTCCAACCTCATTGTTCCCCAGCCCCGCACGGCCCGATTTTACTTTCTCCCCAAAATCCACAAACCTGACTGTCCCGGTAGACCCATTGTCTCTGCCTGTTCGTGCCCTACCGAACTTATTTCCACATACCTCGACTCCAATCTATCCCCCCTGGTTAAATCCCTCCCTACCTATGTTCAAGACACCTCAGACACTCTCCGTCGTCTCTGCACATTCCATTCTCTAGGCCCCCATCCCCTCATCTTCACCATGGACGTCCAGTCACTCCACACCTCCATCCCCACCAGGAGGGTCTCAAAGCCCTCCGGCTCTTCCTCGACCGGAGAACCAAGCAATCCCCGTCTACAGATACTCTTCTCCGCCTAGCGTAGCTGGTCCTTACCCTTAATAACTTTTCATTTGACTCCTCCCATTTCCTCCAAATACAAGGCATAGCTATGGGCACACGCATGGGCCCCAGCTATGCCTGCCTCTTTGGAGGGTACGTCGAACAATCCTTGTTCGAGACGTACCAGCGTCCTATCCCCGACCTCTACCTCCGCTACATCGACGATTGCTTTGGTGCTACCTCCTGCACCCACACACAACTGACTGACTTCATCCGCTTCAACACTAACTTCCATCCGGCACTCAAATACACCTGGACTATTTCCGACACTTCCCTACCATTTCTTGACCTCACTATCTCCATCGCAGCTGATAGGCATCTGACCGGCATCCACTATAAACCCACTGACTCCCATGGCTATCTAGACTACTCTTCTTCCCACCCTGCTTCCTGTAAGGACTCCATCCCCTACTCCCAATTCCTCCGTCTATGCCGCATATGCTCCCAGGATGAGGTGTTCCACACCAAGGCATTGGAAATGTCCTCATTCTTCAGGGAACGGGGGTTCCCCTGCCCTACTGTAGATGAGGCTTTCACCAGGGTCTCTTCAATATCACTGCTCTCTCTCCCCATCCCCCCCAATCGTAACAAGGGCAGAGTCCCCTAGTCCTCACGTTTCACCCCACTAGCCGTCGCATACAACAATTAGTCTTCCGTCATTTTCACCACCTCCAACGTGACCCCACCACTCGCCACATCTTCTCATCTCCCCCCCGTCTGCTTTCCGCAAAGACCGCTCCCTCGTAACTTCCTGGTCAATTCTTCCGTTCCCTCCCGCACCACCCCCTCCCCGGGCACTTTCCCTTGCAATCGCAAGAGATGCTACACTTGCCGCTTTACCTCCTCCCTCGACTCCATTCAAGGACCCAAGCAGTCGTTCCAGGTGCAACAGAGGCTCACCTGCATTTCCTCCAACCTCATCTATTGCATCGGCTGCTCTAGATGTCAGCTGTTCTACATCGGTGAGACCAAGCAAATACCACCGCTCGGTTCGCAGTAACCAACCCGACCTCCCTGTGGCTCAGCACATCAACTCCCCCTCCCATTCCGAATCTGACCTTTCCGTCCTGGGCCTCCTCCATGGCCAGAGTGAGCACCACCGGAAATTGGAGGAGCAGCACCTTATGTTCCGCTTGGACAGTTTGCACCCTAGTGGCATAAACATTGACTTCTCCAATTTCCGGTAGCCCTTGCTGTCTCTTCCCCTTCTTAGCTCTCCCTCAGCCCTCTGGCACCTCCTCTTCCTTTCTCCTTTCTTCTCCCACCCCCCCCCCCCTCCACCCTACATCAGTCTGAAGAAGGGTTTTGGCCTGAAATGTTGCCTATTTCCTTTGCTCCATAGATGCTGCTGCACCCGCTGAGTTTCTCCAGCACTTTTGTCTGCCATCAATAACTAACGGACCAGTGTAGATAAATATCGGCTAAAGAAAAATATTTGTTCCATTTTTTCAGCCACTGTTAGCCTCAGACATTTTCAGAATGCGCCACAACCCTATCACTCAACCATCAACATTCAATATAAATCAAATATAAGGGTCGCACAGTGGCGCAGCCATGGAGTAGCTGCCTTACAGTAGCAATGTTACAAAATTTTGAGATTTTAAAAATCATGTCTGCAATTTATCAGATAAAGCATAAAAAGAAGTTTAATTTGACACCTAATTCACTTTCATATCTTCAGTATTAAGAAAGTTATGACCATTTTCATTCTCGGAAATTAGCATCTTGTTCCCCATTGCCTTTCAATTGACTTAACTCAAAAGCTGTGATCTAGAATAGTCAAAAGCCCATAACTTTCTTAAAAATTAATAGAACTCAATGAAATTTTCAGTTATTATAGATTGAAGCATTCTGAAACAAATATGAAACAATCTTACTTGGATGACCTGAAATTAAAGCATATAATTAGTTAGTTATCTAATTGTAGCTAATTACAAAGTTCAATGAGTAGATCTAAACATCTATCCATTTCTTAAGAAAAGATAAACTTTTTTAAAATTGCCTAAGTGCCAAATAACATTCACACAATAATCCACAATATAAGATAATTTTAAAATCTAATTTTCATGAATTTATAGGCCAAATGGAAGGAATTTAGTGTTTAATGCCTGTAAATTAATGGCCATTTAAATCAACTAGCGAGTGGGTTTTAGTGCAATGCGGTGGATTAGAACGTTGTGGTTTGCGGTGAAGTCAGTATTAAAAATACAGCCGGTTCATACATTTTTTTTTGTCCCCTTTTCGCAACATGAAAATTTGATTAAAGCCTTCCTAAAAACCAAGTTTTTATGTAAAAATAAACTGTGTAGCTTACTTTATTGCCTACCTTAGGTCCGTTCCGCTGTCACCGTTCAGATTTTTAAACTACTCTAGTTAATAAATAATCTAGCGCAGTTTAAAAATACCTTTATGAATGAAATGTTGGAGCGATTTCTCTTTAGCGACGAAATCGCCCGACATTGATCGATTTGGACTGCCTAGAAAAAAAATCGGCATTTTAAACCCGCCCCCCTCTGAAAGGCGCCAAAGTCACGCACACGGGGAGCGGCAGAACTGCAGCGCTGCTAAAGGTAGGTATTGTAACATACCTACTTACAGCACCAGAGACTCTGGTACGGTTCTGACCTCGGGTCGGGTGCCGTCAGTACGGAGTTTATACTGCCTTTGGCGGTATGTGTTATCTCCGGGTACTCTGGTCTCCTCCCACACGCCAAAGACATACAGGTTTGTAGGTTAATTGGCTTCAATGAATTGTAAATTGTCCCTTGTGTGTAGGATAGTGCTTATGTACGAGGTGATTGCTGGTCGGCACGGACTCGGTGGGCCGAAAGTCCTGTTTCCGTGATGTATCTCTAAAGAAATGTTAAAGGAAATGTGAAGAGAACAGAAGATTGTGATTAGGACATACTCTCTGTGGAGAGGAAATGCAGCCGGGCCTTGAAAGGATGAATGGTCTTTTTCAGTGATAGAACACTATAAAACACTATATGTTCTATAAAGTGAATGCTATTTTGAAGGCAAGCACAGGTAATGAATATCACAATATTTGCAAATCTGTCACTGCTTCCTCTGGTCTCTGATATTGCCACACTGTTTGTTTGATAATATAACTTGGGTTTTCACGAAGCATGATCAGGTTACAAAAAATTACAATGCTGTCAAACCCAAGTCAAATGTATAGTGGAGCATAGCCTGCATCTTAAAAGTTCAAAGTGCTATGAGATTGGCAACACAAGTGACAGATATATAGCAGAGAGAAAAAGTGCGTTGGAGGAATTAACCAAAGGCCTGAATAACCAGCGTCTATTAAATATATCACAACCTACCTACTTCACAATTTTACTCACTGATTCATTCTTGGTTTATAAAATGAATTGTTTAAAAAAGATTTGACTTATTTCAACTATCCATCTGAATATTATACATTAGAAGGTGGATTAATAACTCAACTGATCATTCATTTAGATGCAGACAGTTTAAATAGATGAGAAGTCAACATTTAAACTATTTGTATGCATGAAATAATTTAAGTAAGCAGAGGTATAATTCATCAGAAGAGTGTCAGCATACCAAGTTACAAGGGAAATCTGTTATCAGCATATATTCATTACTAACTATACAAAAATCTTGAGAGGTGTTCAGTTCGGGGATTGAATGAAAAACTGTGAAACCTGTGCAGTTTACCAAGTGTGATGTGACAGTTCGATCTATTTTTGGTGTTAATACCTTCTGCTAGTGTTGCAGCAGTAATAACTCAGTGTTTCAATATCTTCACCGAGTTATCTTGAATGAATAAGGGTGATATGGATATTTATCCTATCATTTCTCTGCTGAAATCATTCTACCATATTGGCAACAGTTACATTGTACAATCAAGTTTAGTTTAGATAGACACAAAATGCTGGATTAACTCAGCGAGGCTGGCAACATCCCTGGAGAAAAGGGATAGGTGACATTTTGGGTCAAAATCCTTCTTCAAACTGAAGGATAGAGAAGGCCAGAGCAAAACATGGCCAGCAACAGATGTCCTAAGGTAGGGTGAAGTCCATTGTTGGCTGGGGAAGTTAAGCTAATGACAGGGATACAAGGATGCGAACTGTGGAACTAGTAGGCAACTAGGGTGGGGGAGGGGGAGGAGGGGAGAGATGGGGGAGGGGGGGGGTGCAGGAGTCACTTGACATTAGAGAAATCAACATCCATAGTTTAGTTTAATTCAGTCTAGAGATATAGCATGGAATCAGTCCCTTCGGCCATCCACGCCATCCATCGATCACCCATTCACACTAGTTCTATGTTATCCCACTTTCACATCCACCTGCGGCACACTATGGGCAATTTAGAGGCCAATTAACCAACAAAATAAAAAAGTTAAACGATCATATCTTCAGGCATATCTTCTGGAATATTTGCTCTATTAATAAAATTAACTTTCTATGTAATTTCTCTAATTCACCCATGCAATAGCACTGATTCAGTGAGCATGAGCCAATGGATGGGTGGACATATTTGGATACTGGACAAGACAATTTGAACATGGCAGGGTCAATGCTTCCTTCACACAGGATATATGATTTTACACAGTAGGTTTCAATAACATTTATTTTGTTTTGGGTAGTTGTCCAGGATGTCAGTAAATCAGTCCATGCTAACATGATTGCACCTGCACTGCAGACACAAGTAGGATTTTACAGCCCCAAATTTATGTTATTTTTGCCTCCGACTGCCATGTGGAAAACTTTTACATTAATGCAATTTTTTACCTCAAAATGTCCATCAGAAAATAAACAGAGCAATTAAGTTTGTGGATGTTGAGAATTGTGGATTAGAATTGGTGTGGCAAAATTTGGAGGATTCCAGAGACCTGAAGGAGAACACAGAAAGAGATGTTGGAGTTTTAAACTTAAGCTTTAGCAGGAAAGGGGTGACGGGTCAAACGTATTTGGTGCGAAGTAGGATACGTGGAACGGAACCTTGGTAACCACAGTTATGAATTCTAGAATAGGGGAGCATTGGATGAGTCAAGTCTAAAGATAACAAACACATGGATAGAGTTTTCAAATGAGCTGAGGTATTATTGAAGGTCTTAATGTAACAAAGTGCAAATGTCAGTCTTAGTAAGTGGTTCAATAATCAGTTCAGGTGAAAAATGTCACTGCTTATTGAATCCCACACAGTTGCCAGGGAGAAGGTTGGAATTAGGGTCTCACGGACAGAGTTTGTGATAGAAACCATAGACAGTGTGATTGGTCTACCGAATCTCTGGAGAACATGGATAGGTGACGTTTCAGGTCAGAACCTTTCTTCAGATTGAAGAAGGGTTCCAAACCGAAACGTGACCTGTTTCTTTTCTCCAGAGATGTGGCCTCACCCGCTGAGTTGCTCCAGCACTTTGTGTCTGTCTTCGATATAAACCAGCATCTGCAGCTCCTTCCTACATATGAAAATAGGCCCTTCTGCCCATGCCAACTATTGATCACCCGTTCACACTAGTTCAATGTTATCCCACTTTCTGATCCATCCCCTAGGCACTATGAGCAATTTGTGTGCGGGAAATTCCAGAAAAAAGATGTTGGACACAAAGCAATTGTGAGGATGTGGCTCTGTGAGCTGCTTCATGAATAGTAGGATGTATGTTGGAGGATCTGAAGAAGGGTCCATACCAGAAACGTCACCCATCATTTTTCTCCAGAGATGCTGCCTAATCCACTGAGTTACTCCAGCTCTTTGTGTCCATCCTCATCATAAATAAAGTACTTTTGTTGCTTCTTTAAATTATTTTACTCTTACCCAGAGCTTAGGGAAAGAATAGGGGAGGCAATGGGAGGGAAGGAATAACAATCACGATGAGTTAGTGGACCATTCCCCCTACTAGGCTTTCATGGAAAGGTTTTACCTTAGTTGCTCTCTGTTAGCAATGGTAAGACCTGCTTAAGAATTCCAAGTCTGCTCTTCATAAATAAATTTAGTGGTGAGTTTCTTCAAAATGCATTTGCACTCCCAAGTCACAAATATGAAGGCTAATCTGAAGAATGGGACTAAAGGATTTCCCCTTAATGTGGTGAACAAATTTAGCGTGAGCCAGCTCATTGCAAACTTTAGCCACGTTGTACCCGTTTTATGCCCAGCACTGGGGCTCCGTGACATCGAATTTAACTGGTGCATTGATCTCTCTTGACAATCGCAGTAAAATGCTTGTCGACAGTTTTACAGCTGGCAGCAGTCCCTTGATACAGGAGCCTGTTGAGCCCTGCCAAGTAGAAGATATCTGCTCCAACCTGCATTTCATTGCAAAGTTAAGAGTAAATTAACACGATAGAAGCGTGGTGCTGAAGTGCTGCATTAATTACAGATTTATTATAAAAAGCATAAGATTAAACATTATTGCTAATGACAGGAAAGCTCAGCTATCATAATTTTTTGTCTAAATGAGGCCTCAGTGCACTTAATGTATTTTTAAAATCAAAGTTGTCTTATTGCAGATCCCTCGAGAGCTATTTTACAATTCTGCGGGATCAAGTTAATTAAGTAGCAATTGTATAATCCTCCTTGAAAGGCATCTGTTTTTAAAGCTCATCTCCATTCCATTATTTCTGCTGGCACATTATTATGCAGCAACAAGTCATGAGTATTTATTATATATGTATCTATCCACAAAAACTCCAAATATTGTATCCCTGCCTTGATGTATTGCTTATCAGAAAACAGTATTTCATTTCGAATGAAATATTGACAACATTATTGAGTGTGATTGATTTTTTTTAAAGTTTAACTTTCATATTTCTACTATCAATTCCATGGGTTGTAGAAATGAAAGGTTGAAATTTGCATACTGAGTGTGTCCATGTTATTTTAAGAATCCTTTTTGAAGTCTTGCTACGTTATTTTCTATTTCTCTGTTAATTCAGGGCGGGGGGGGGGGGGGGGTGGGGGGAGGGGGGTTAGGGGGGTTATTTTATTTTATTTTTTAAACACATCCTACAACTATTTTTAAATATTGCTTTCATTTCCACAAAATGTGCTTTTAGGAATCTGTGCCACAAATTTTAACGGGCAATATTATACAAGAGATTTGTGTGGAATCGGCTCAGTCATTCCTGGGATGCCTGATTTGTGTGGGTGAAGGAATATATTGGCCCTAATGTTACATTTCATTAAAATAAGCAGGTTTCTGGCATTAGCCAAAGTGTTCATTGGCAGCACACTTCAGTGCAGATGAGAGGGTGGGGGAGTGGAGCCTTGAGTGATCAGGTGCAGAGGAGAATAATATGGTATATCCCTTCCTCCTCTCCACGATGAGATCAGCCACAGAGCCCTGTAGTGTATTTAGATGTACAAGAGGCTTTTGACGAGGTGCCACATAAAAGGCTGGTGCACAAGGTAAGAGTTAAATGTATTGGTGGATGTATATTAGCATAAACTGAAGACTGGTTATCATATACAAAATAGCGAGTCAGAGAAAATGAGGCTTTTTCCGGCTGGAAGTTTGAAAGTAGTGGAGTGTACCAGGGATTACTTGTAAGTTGTCAATGTTGTACTATTTACATTAATGACCAGGAGGATAGCACAGATATAAGGTATCCATATGGGTCAAGCTGCATCTCTGGAGAAAAAGGATGGGTGACATTTCCGGTTGGAATCCTTCTTCAAACTGGAGAATAAGTTCCAACTTGAAACGTCACCCATCCTTTTTCTCCAGAGATGCTGAGTTACTTGACAGGGCAAGTACTTAAATGGAAACAAAGAACAGTAGATGCTGGTTTACAAAAAAAGAGACAAAGTGCTGGACTAATGCAGAGGGTCAGATAAAGTATAATCTATCCTATGGAGAAATTTGGGGAGAATGTACTAGAGATAAGGAAATCCTCCAAAGTTGGCAAGTTCACTCAATAACCTTTAAATTAAACTAAATTCCACAACATGTTGTCAAGCTGGGACCAGTTTGGGTTTCATAATTTTAAATAATTGAATTAATGGAAATAAAAATCAGGTAGGATGTATAATTGGCAGCAAAACCAGTTCACATGATTTACACTAATTCAACTCTCAAAGAGAAAGAAAGACTATTTTAATATTATCTGTCCCCTAACAAATCTTCCCTGAGGCACCAAACACATATTTCCTTTCATAAACCTGTGCACTGTGTATCATTAGTTGAAGCTACGTTCCTTATTTCAGAATCACTTCTAATTGGATCCCAGAGTGGCACTTGTGACTCAGATGATAACATGCCCGCTGGTTGTGGAGACCAGCCGTACTCCAGAGACTTCAATTGAAAGTAGAGGAAATCCTACATTGTCAAAGATTCTGACTTCTGAATACCGCATAAAACATAGGATGGCACTTGGCAGGAACAGGACCTGCAGCCTACTATGTCCATGCCAAACATGATAATAAGTTAAACTAATCTCCTCTGCCAGCAAGTGAGCCATATCTCTTCATTTTACTTCGAAGTCACGACTCGCTGGGAGGAGCGTCGCTACTCCAGCAGTAAGTTTAAAACCCTGCAGGTGAGTCTCAAACTTTTTCTGAGGTCGTATTTTTTCATTGGGAAATCTCTTTTACATAGTTTACTGTGGATATGGAATCCAGGGCGAAATCCAGATGTGGGAAACCGGCTACGGAGGACTGCGGGAGTGCAGGTTCGCCGTCCGAGTCGCTGACAGTGCGGTAGCAACTTCAGACTTTGTGCTGGCCCAAAGCACCTTGGCAACCCCAAAAGGAGGGAAAGCCAAAAGGAAGTCTGACAGGCCTGTTTACTCAGCCAAGTCAGTCCAGGAGGAGTCGCCTCCTACAGTTATGGATAACGTCTTCGGGCGTTTATCCCGGATGGAGCAGCTTATGGAAAAGATGCTCCATCATGATATGCTCCGTGAAACGGAACCATATCAGCGCAGGTCTCCTCGGGGGCTGCATAATGTCTCACACTCTAAGGATGGGAGTGTACGGGGTCAGTATTGCACTGACTCCGAATTCGGAGGTATGGGCAACATACCGGGATGCACAACATACATGAGGTTCAGGAATTGCCTGCCATGGCATCAAGGTTCTCGATACCCTCCCAAACAGGGGAGCCGCTGCAGGAAGAGCTAGCTGCTAGCATAAACTACCTCACGTCGGATCAATTGCAGGAACAGGTGATGGTGGAAACAACTACAAAGTACCATACACCTATAAATTGTGCATCCCTGAAAGTGCCGGCTGTGAACAGCTCTATCTGGGAGGTACATTGGAGGGGGCATCAAAGCCCAGAATATGAAACCAAAGAATCTTAAAATTGCTGGCATCAGGCATTACGGCATTTGCCAGATCTGTGGATGGGGGACCCCTATCGGACGTCCAGCAGGATGCCTTAGCGTTGATGTGCAATGCACATTTCGAAATAAACTGTTTTCGGAAGAACGCTATTAGACCTGCCTTCAACCCCAAATTCGCAGGCCTATGTAAGGCCAGCAATGTGCAGCCGCTGAATCTTCTGTTCGGGGAAGATCTACCGAAGTAGGTTAAAGACCTGGAAGAAGAAGCCAAAGCTGTCGGGCTGATCAAGGTGCCAATGACGAGCAAAGCTTCACCATTTTGGCGGCAGCACCCCTACGCTTTCATCAGCAACAAGCGGTTCACTGAAGCTGATGGCAGCACGAGAGCTGAATTCTCTGGGCAGAGGTCTTTTTTAGGCCAAGGCCCAAGCCGTCCCTCATGGAAAATGTGCAATCCACGCACCCCAGCAGTCCTAACCTCCACACTTCGAGGGCGGAAATAGAACCTACATCAAGGGCCTTTTGGCCTACCATACGCCCACCGGTAACCATGGAGGTAGGTGGGTCTGGTTCTTTCCGGAACATGGGGTGTGTGGACCAGTTACAAGTTGGTGGTAGATTACACTTGTTTTTGCATGAATGGCGTTGGATAACATCAGATCTGTTTATACTGCACAGTATACAAGGGTTCCAAACTGAATTTCTTCCCAATTCATTGCCACCCACACAGCATATACCAAGCCGGACATTTGTTCATTCCCAACAGGAATGTTTGGATATACAGGCTGAAATTCACACATTATACACAAAAGGGGTAATCGAGAAGTCGAGTCATCACCAATTTATCTCTAATATATTCCCCAGACAAAAGAAAGATGGAGGGTGTCGAATCATCCTTGATTTAACAAAACTTAACTCTTATGTGCAGTATAGACATTTCAAAATGGAAATCTTTGTTACTGCCAAACAGCTGATTTCCAAAGGATACTTTATGGCATGCATCGATCTGCACACTATTTGGTGCCCATTCACAGGGATAACCGGAGATATTTGAAATTTAGCTGGATTGGGCAACTGTGGCAGTTTAAAGCATTGCCCAATGGGTTAACTTCAGCCCCCAGATTGTTTACCAAATTATTGAAACCAGTGCTTGGGCTACTTAGAGCTCAAAAACACATTGTTATGGCATACCTGGATGATATTCTAATCATAGGGAAAATGCTGAAATTAGCTAAATTAGCTGCTTCAGCCACAAAACTCATATTTGAGAAATTGGGATTTATCATCCATACATTTCAATCCAAATTGATACCAACTAGAGTGATTAACTATTTGAGATTTATCATTAACTATCAATATGTGTGACTCTGCCCTGGGTCAAGAGTTAGTAGAAGCCTGTAACAACCTTGTTGTATGGAGCAGCCATCTATTCAACAGGTGGCTGGTGTAATTGGCAAATTAGTGGCTGCCTTTCCAGCTGCACAATTTGGGCCTTTGCATTCTCAGAATTTACAACATGCAAAGGAGCAAGCACAAAATACCATTTTGGTCATTTTAACAGACCTATGCTATTACCAGCTGAAGCTATATCAGAACTATAATGGTGGATAATCAATATTTGGCATTGCTCCGGTAACATTTTGGTCAGTAAACCTTCAGTTATATTACTAACTGATGCTAGTGCTCAAGGATGGGGAGCTACTATATACCATATTTAGTTGCGGTGGCAGATGGGATGTGCATTTTATCATCAATTCTTGAGTTACATGATATTAACTACCTAGAGATGCTGGTAGTTCTATGGGTTGAAAGCTTATTGTGGGAATATGCATCAATTGCATGTTCAACTACAGATTGACAATACAACAGCGGTGGCATATATTAATCACATGGGTGGAATCAAGTCAGTATCCTGTGATAATTTAGCTAACCTCATTTGGCACTGGTGTATCGAAAGAAGCATTTGGATTTCAGCTACCTATTTGCCAGGTAGGTTTAATATGATGGCGGACACCAGGTCACAAAAATTTAATGACAACACAGAATGGATTTTGGATCATAAAGTATTTAACTACATTGTTGCTCGGTATGGAACACCGGATATCGATTTGTTTGCATCTAGGCTCAATCACCAGTTACCAAAGTATGTTGCATAGGAGCCAGACCCTGGGGCAGTGGCGATAGATGCATTCTCGCTACACTGGGGAGGAATGTTCTTTTATGCATTCCCTCCATTTTGCCGCATCAGTCGGTGCTTGCAAAAAATCCAGCAAGATTCCGCTTCAGGCATTTTGGTACTGCCTGGCTCACCTACGCAGCCATGGTTCCCGCTGATATTGGGAATGGTAACCTTATATGGTTGTTTCCAAACGCAAAAATTTTCTGGTTCATCCCGTAACCCGGAAGACCACCCGCTGCATGATCGAATCAATTTATTGATTTGCAGCCTCTAAGAAGACCTTTCCCGGGGCTCGGATTGTCAGTCCGAACTGTGGACATGATCACTGCAGCTTGGAGGGATAGCACCAAGAAGCAGTACATCTCTTACATCAGGAGATGGGAAGAGTTTTGTTTGCAGTCCGACATAATTTATGATACGGCAGGTATAACTAATGTCTTGGAGTTTTTCTCAAAACTATTCTTTGACGATAGATTGAGTTATAGTGCCATTAATTGTGCCAAAGTGCCTTGTCATCATACTTGTGGCTGGGATCGGGTCTCCACTCTGTCGGGTCTCACCCGCTGATATCCAGGTTTATGAAGGGTATTTTTAACACAAATCCTCTCAGGCCCAGGTACACGGAGGTATGGGATGTTAACATTGTGCTAACGCTGCTTCGCCAGTGGGCTCCAGCTACATCCTTGTCTTTGGTCAAGATCACATATAAAGTTGTTATGCTCATGGTGCTGATTTCGGCGAAACGGGTCCAGTCATTACATAAACTGCGGCTGGACAGAATGGTTACATCTACCAACAAGATAACGTTTTATATACATGAACTAATTAAACAGAGCAGACAACGGGTGTCAGGTTTAAAACTGGAGTTTATGGCATACCCAATGGACTATAGATTGTGTGTGGTCACACATATGCAGCAATATTTTAAGGTTACAAAGAGCCTTAGAGGCACCAAACTGGCAATGTTTATTAGTTATAAAAAGCCACACAAGAGGGCATCAGTGCAGACCATCTCCAGGTGGTTAAGATGTGTATTGACTAGTGCTGGAGTGGACACTGGTATTTTAAATCTCACTCCACCAGGGCAGCAACAACATCAGCAGCGAGGTTTATGGAGGTTCCGCTGGACCACATCCTAGCGACTGCAGGATGATCAAAAGAGCGAACATTCCAACTTTTTTATAATAAACTGATTGCCAGGCCGGGGTTGTTTGCCAACTCAATTTTAAGTTCTGTTCTATAATTTGCTTCCGGATGTGAAGGGAACTATTATTTTTATTATAATTTGTTTATTAAATGCATCAGCATGTTTTAAATCTATGTCATGTCTGAATGCATTATTTTTTCAATCATTTCTGGTCAACTAATGCAGTGTGTTGCATGGACTCGTGTTTGCGGCATGAAATCACAGAGCTTTAAAGTCTTCACGTAGTCACTCACGTGACTTCGAAGTAAAATAGGAATATTAAATGAGAACTTACCAGTTGGAAGTTTGATCTTTATTTTATGAGAAGTTACGATGAGGGATTATGTGCCCTCCGCGCCCAACCCTTCTCATAAAAGTCATCTGGTAGTTCTAGTTTCTCGAACCTTCCTATTATCAATTCAGCAACTGTTTTCTGTGATTTCACACCGCTGCTTTGAAGGTTGACGCGCATGCGGGCTGGCGGGCTTCTTCATGTAATCCCTCATTTGCAATGTGAACAGATTCAATGGATCAATGGTACTTTATTGTCACACATACTTAGATACAGTGTACTTCCTTTTTATGGGCTCCACCCTTCCTGAGGTAAATTGTTGCCGGCCCTGACTTATTCTGGCCTTTTCTTGCCTTCAGTTTATATCTCCCCCCGCCCCACACTTTCAGTCTGAGGAAGGGTTCCGACTCGAAACATCATCTATTCTCTTTCTCCAGAGATGCTACCTGGACCTGCCCAGTTACTCCAGCATTTTGTGTCTATCTTCCTTTTTTGCACACAGTTCAGTACATAGGCACAATTATCCTTAAATACAAGAGTAGTAATACAAGATTAGTAGATTACTAAGACAGTATGCAAGAGTCTGCATGTTTCAGGGCCAAATGTAGTCTTAACTTGGCCATATAGACTCGAATAGACAAATGTATTCTACAGACTTGTCTATTCCAGACTACTCTATAAGTAGATGACATGACTGTCAGAGCGGGGCGCCGTTGTGTATGGCTGCCCTGCCTACACTTGTCCTTTCGCCCTTTTTTTTAATTTTTAGTGTGTTAAAAAGTTTTGCTTTGGAGGTCTTCTATTCTTTTTATGTGGGGGAAGGGGGAAACTGTTTCTCTCAGTCCCTACCTGGTCGGATATGCATCTTTCCTCCGAGCCACATCTTCGCTCC
The DNA here is from genome assembly GCA_963514005.1 of Raja brachyura. Next base: position 67,206,363 of record OY740786.1, read on the forward strand.
CTCTGCGCGGCCTACCAACTGGACTGGAGTGGCGTTTCCTGCCGGAGACCGGCCAGAACTTCAGCCTCGGTGGCGGTGCAGCTCTGAAGTACCATTGCGGAGCGGGAGATGCCTTACCGAGGATCGCCGTGTGGTAAACTCCGGAGTGCTGAGACCGCCGGCTCCAACATCGCGGAGCTGTGGTTGCGGACTTTCTAGCTGCGGGCGGCGCTGAGTTTAACATCGCGGAGGCCTGGGATCTTTCACCAAGGTTGCCGGTGTGAATCTCCGTCCAGCTCGGCCAGAAGCTGATTGCGGAAGTGCCGCTGACTGTGGATGCCCCACAATGGAAAGGCCGCGCTCAGCAGTGTAAGTAGATTCAAGAATGTTTACTGTCATATATATGGTGTGTGTGAGTGTGTATGTGAGTGTGTATATAAGTGTGTGAGTGTGTATGTGTGTGTGAGTATATCTGTGTGTGTGAGTGTGCATGTGTGTGTGTGAGTCTGTGTGTGTGAGTGTATGCGTGTATGTATGTGTGAGTGTGTGTATGTGTGTGTGAGTATGAGTGTGTGAGTCTGTGTGAGTGAGCGAGTGTGTATGTATGTGTGAGTGTATGTGTGTGAGTGATTGTGTGTGTGTGTGTGTGAGGTGGAGGGTGTGTGTATGTATGTGTGTGTGTGAGTGGGTGTGTGTATGTGTGTGAGTGTGTGTGTGTGTGTGAGTGTATGTGTGTGCATATTGGAATTGGTGGAGAGGTGGAATATTGCGTTGGGGGACCCATCCTCCCGTGTGAAGCTGGGACCCAACGGGCCCCACTTAGTCTAGTATAAATATAAATCTCACCTTTCCGTTTGCGCGACCTGTGGACTTCGGGAGCCACTGACCCCGGTAGGAGGCAGCCGATTCGGATGTCCAAGCCACTGAGAGGGTCCTACAGTCCCGACGTCGGACTTCCATCACCCCGGTGAGTGGGGCTGAACATCGGGCCGTCCGTAGCAGTGACAGATGCGGGTTCTGGAGCCCCCTGACCATGGGGGGACAACACAGGAGGATGACTGAATTTTGGAGCCTTCCCTCACAGTGGGAAACCTTGATCCCGCTGTGTGGGGATGTCTGTGTTACAGACTATCGTGTTCTGTGCTCTTTATTATTCGTATGACTGTATGATGACCCCACATTTCACTGTACCAATTGGTACATGTGACAAATAAATGTATCTTGTATCTTGATCTTCAAAATAATAATAAATTAACTTATTGCATGCAGATCAAACCTAAAGCATTTCATATTAATGACCTTTCATCATGATCTTTCGGGGTTTTTTTAAATGTATTATGTTAACATTCCTCAGTTTGCTCTCACAGTGTTGGTTTTCAAGTGCATTGTAAATAGGTCAAAATATTGCAAAGCTAGACACAAAACGCCAGGCAACATCTCTGGAGAAAATTAATAGGTGACATTTCAGGTCTTGACCCTTCTTCATTCTGTCTGAAAAAGCGTCCCGACCCAAAAGGCCACCTATCCATTTTCTCTAGAGATGCTGCCTGACCCACTGAGGTACTCCAGTATTTTGTGCTATCTTTGGTATAAACAAACATGTGTAATTCCTTTTTAATACATTAAAAATATTGTACTTTAATCACGCTGTGAATTTAGTTTTCACACTATTCTGAACCTACAGATTAGTGCTTTTAAATCTACTTGTCAGGACTAATTCAAATTTATTTATGTTAAAAAAGTAACTCTTTATATATAACATCATTTTGGATAAGGAGAATCCAACAACGGAAACATATCGTCAAGCATGGGAAAATGACATAGGATTAGCTATAACAAAAGAAAACTGGGAAGAATAGTTTACAACGTATACACCGATGTTCATTAAACGCCAGACATATATTGATTCAATTTAAAGTATTATATAGGTTACATTATTCAAAAGTAAAATTAAATAGTATCTTTCCGAAGCTTTCTGCTATCTGTGACAAATGTAAGAAAACAGAGGCAAATTTAATACATAGTTTTGTCACATGTCCTAAATTGAATCATTATTGGACAGAAAATTTTAAAGTTATTTCTGAAGTTATAAAAGTTAAATTGGACCCCAACCCAAAGTCAATAATATTTGGAATTCCGGACTTACAGTTATCACTTACAGTAAATCAAAGAAATTTCTTTGATTATTGTTTGATAATTGGGAAAAAAATTATATTGAAATTTTGGAAGGGAACACTATCCCCCACAACTAAAATGTGGGCAGCAGAGATGATGGAGACGCTACATCTGGAAAGAATTAGATTTGTCCTATTGGACAGGTATAATTCTTTTGAACAGATATGGTCTCCATATATATTGTATCTAGATAAGTAGCTGTTCTTGGCAACATGGCTCGACGTGCCCCCCCGCGGGATCTGATGAGAATAATGTATTTTTAAAATGGAAGTAACATGTCTTTACTGATACCATCATTTGTAGTAGAGTTATTAATAATACATATTGTGATCTTTTATTTATATACATAATATAGGCAGAGGTTAAAAAAAAAAATTATTTTTATTTTTAAAAAAAAATTTTTTTTTAGTTCTTTTTTCTTCTTTTCTTTTTTACAATTATCAAATTATTAGTTAACTATACTCTCATTGATTTATAAGCTACTTTTTCTTTATCTTTATTTCTAAAAAAATAATAGATAAGTATTATTAATGTTTTACATGTATGATAAAATGAATTATCTGATATCTGTAAACTTGTTTAAGGTATCGTAATTGATTATCTTTAATAAAAAAAAATATTGCAAAAAAAAAAAAGTAACTCTTTATATATGAGTAGGCAACGTGCCAGCTCGAGACCCTTCTTCAGACTGATGTCGGTGGGGGGGGGGCAGAAAGGAAAAGGCGGAGACAGTAGGCTTGTGGGAGAGCTGGGAAGGGGAGGGGAAGGAGGGAGAAAGGAAGGACTATCTGAAATTGGAGAAGTCAATGTTCATATCGTTGGAGTGTAAACTACCCAAGCAAAATATTAGGTGCTGTTCCTCCAATTTGTGCTGAGCGTCACTCGGGCAATGGAGGAGGCCCAGGACAAAAAGGTCGAATTCGGAATGGGAGGTGGAGCTGAAGTGCTGAGTCACCGGGAGATCAGGTTGGTTATTGCAAACTGAGTGGAGGCGTTGGGCGAAGCGATCGCCAAGCCTGTGCTTGGTCTCGCTGATGTAGAGAAGTCTCCACCTCTTCCTTTCTTTTTCCTGCCCCCTGACATCAGTCCGAAGAAGGGTCTCAACTCGAAATGTCGCCTATTCCTTCTCTCCATATATGCTGCCTCACCAGCTGAGTTTCTCCAGCATTTTTGATAACCTTTGATTTTTCCAGCATCTGCAGTTCTTTCTTAAACAATTTATATATGATCGTAATAAAGGAGAATAAAACATATTATACATTCTCCATCACAAAGCCCTAAGTAATTGTGTTGACAGCTTGAATAATGTGTTCCATAAGTGTATATACATTGGATGTGAGTCAGTACCGATCCTTCAGAAATATCAAATTCCAGTAGCGCTTCCCTGCAATGGGACGTACCGAGTGAGCATTCTCCTGAAGAAGGGTCTCGACCTGAAACATCGTCTATCTCCTTCGCTCCTTAGATGCTGCTGCACCCACTGAGTTTCTCCAGCTTTTTGTGTAACCCCCGAGCATTCTCCTTATATAGGAGCAGTGTTGCCTCAATAAATACAAGTTTCTAACACAAGGAGATTATTATCCTTAAAAATAACTAATCTAAAGATGTAACCATTCTTTTGCTATATTATGTGTGTGTGAGACTATAATTTTCTGCGTCATATTCAAGAGCCTCAACCTTCCATTTATTTAATGTAGTGGGTACTTTCCCCACTGACTGGGGAAAGTTTAATTTGGAAAAGCTGCCTCAGGTTGGACGGTAGGAGCACTGTCCAAACGTGCAGTTGCTTCACTAAAGCATAACCTCAAATCCTTTGCTGTATGATTAGCTGAGACAATTTACATTGATCCCACCAATTAATTTAAAATGTTCATACAATCCTCTGAGAATGTAGATTACTCTTAAACCCCTGTCTCACGGTGCGAATTGGCCCACGAGTGACCCCGAGTTTTCACTCGTGGTGATCACGTACAGCCAACGTAGCGGGAACGTCGGAACTCGTGCGATTAACTTGTCCACTCGTGGCGCTAACGGCAGGTACCTGTGAAACTTGTGAACTCGTGAAAAAAGTCAAACATGTTTGACTTTTTCCACAAGTCAAATTTCGTGTTCAAGTTTAAAATTGAAACATTTAGACTCGTAAGAACGTAGGGCCCGTGCGGTTAACTTTGCGATTCGTGCATCTACCATGGGAATTCTTTAAATTATTTCAGTGCCATTCACCCTTAATCGCAAAATTTTATTCACCCTCGACTAAATATTCTTTGTTTTTTTGGTAATTTTCGTCTTATTTTCCCTTGTGTACAATTTTATATATAATGTATTTTTGTCACATGGGCAAAATTCATGAATGAACCCATTTCGTAAGTGTATATTTTATTCAGCTTTACATCTTAAAAATATGTAAAAAAAACTAGGAGTGAAAAAAAAGTTTAATTACCACAGGAGTTGGAAAATCATTCTATTAGAATGATAAAAAAAAAATTACAACATATAAACAATGGGCTTCAGCCCGATCCTACCGTTTCGGGCTTTGATTACTGCAGTAATTTCTTGGAAAATTAGCTGTAAAAACCATGGAGTGTGTGATTTAATATATTTTTCTCCTACTAATATCTTTCTATATCCCTCCCCGAAAGCTCACAAAACCACCAACTATCAACTTTGGTAGCTACATTTCTACACAAAATAAAGTTACAGTTCAACAGTTGCATACAGCGATCCTCCAGTATTGCCATTTATAAATGTATGATCACACTAGCTCGTCTGGTCTTCCCTAAACGGTTATATTACAGTAAATTTGGGAAGTTCAAAAATTAGAAAACCACAGGTATAGATAAAAAAAACATATCAAAGTTCCAGCTCCACTGCCATTAAAACCAATGAGCTTTCTAACCACTTTGATGGCAATGTCTTTTTTTAAGTATAGAAAAAAAAGGATAAATTATGTCATTCACCATTTACCCTTCACCCACCTCTCTAGTTTCATTCATTCCATAAAATAATTTCATTTGCGCTTGGGTGAACAATTCACCAGTTTAAGAAGCACATTTAGTGCATTGCATCTGTAAAGTGAAATCAGACTTCAGGAAGGGTGTCCGAACATCCGGACAGCAACGGGTCGTGCGTCGCTGCTTTCTGAGATTAATCAATGAACGTTGGATTTTCCTGACGTGTAGATTTACAACCAATAGCGATTACAAGATCACAAGTTTCCTGATTTACAGCCTGTAAACGATCACAACCATCGCTCGGTCACAGCCCACGTTGATCAGTCCGAACTAACATTATCAGCGTGAATAGAGTATTCACAAAGGGATTTGTTTTCCAAGTACAAATAAATAGATTGCTGGGTTTTCTCCGCTCTATCTTTCGCTCAGGCGCCTTTCCTCCCCTTCCATCAGTTTACAATTCACTTCCCTCCATATCTTTCCTCTCAGATCACATTCTCGCTCTTTTTTTACTCAGCGGGCAGGCAGCATCACTGGAGAGAAGGAATTGGTGACGGGGTGACGTTGTGCTGTTTGATTGCCCCCTGTCAGCTCCAGCTTTTTGTGTCTATCTTCGGTTTAAACCAGCATCTGCAGGCAGTTCCTATCCTACACTTTATTCCTTTCTTGGCGTCTTCTGGGCAAATGTTGTCTTCTACACGAACAGTCTTGGATGATATTGTTTGTGTGTGTGAGAGAGAGAGAGAGAGAGAGAGAGAGAATTAATGTGTGTGAATAGGCATATTTTAGGAGATGCCACGGTTTACATTGGCATTGCCCTCTTGAGATTCTTTTGTGGTGGAGAGTGCTGACCGGTAACCCTGGGTCTTGCGGTCCGGCCAAGAGGAGGTGATGTGGACACGGTTTCAGTTAAAGTTCTAGAGGAACATTGCTTCCAATCGATGTCTCTTATGCACTCCTCAGAAGAACTGGGTGCGCTCTTCACCATTATGGCTCCCAGCCTACAGGTTTCTGATCTGAACAACTAACTTCTTCCCTATTTCTCCTGCACCCCCCCCCCCCCCCCACACCCCTCTATTTCCCTCTCCTCCTCGGCGCTCTTGTTCACTCACACCTTCCCTCCCTCACTCCCTCTCGCAGGGCTTCGTTCAAAGGAGGCAACGAGCCAAGCGGGGTCTGAACCCTTTCTGAAAACGAGTGCAAAGAGAAAAAAAAGTATTGTCAAGCGCTCCAAACTTCATTTAAAATAAGTAAATGCGACCTTGGCTAATACTTTAAAAAGAAATCCTTGTACAAAACCAACACCCTAAAAACTCTCTGTCTTTCACGCTGCCTGTTGCCTTGTGGGGGGTGTATGTCGGAGAGAGGGGGTGTGGGTGTGGAGGGGACCCGATGTGAATGTTACCACTATAGGATGGCGAGGTTGGGCTCTGAGCTGCAGTGAGAGAGAGCAGAGAGAGAGAGAGAGAGAGGGAGAGAGAGTGCGTGTGCGCGTCAGCAGCAAAGTCATATACAATGGGCTTGTATACAACGGGCTTTGGCAAGAGAGGGTTCCTTTGTTCTCGTCCGGGGCTTCAGAGAGATGGGAGAGAATTAAGCTTCCCTCGCACACCACTCCTAACCCAAGAGCCTTGTCACCCCCGGCAGATTAATGACCCCCCCCCCCCCCCCCCCCAACCTCCTTCCACCTCAACTCACGCCTGGGCACCAAAGCAGCCCAGGAGGCGAACCCTGAGCTCCGTCTCCCAACAATCTGATGTGAAAGAACAGTTATGAAAACATACCTTCATTCACGGTTGGCTCAAGACTAACAGGAGAGGAACTTGCTAACTCGGGAGAGGAACTTGAAACATCGCATAAATGACATACCCGTGGGAACTCGGTTAAACTCTTGATCATAAACGTGAAATCTCGTACACAACCACGAGTCTGTTTTTTTTCTTTCACTTGGGGTCACTCGTGGGTGGACCGCACCGTGAGACAGGCCCTTTAGTCTGGTGTTGGAGAGGCATAGATTTCTGCATTGTATCTTCCTGTTGGATTGCTTTATGTTGACCTTTCTTGTGTTTTCTTAGTGCAATGGATTTTCCACATCTGATGCTACTTTGTTCTGTTTTTTACTCAGTTCTTCAGTTAAAGACCAGGAGCTGGACGGAGTCTTTCCTTCCTGCCGCAGAACTCTTCATTGCATCTCTACCTAGTGTAGATCTTTAAGATTTATATCTTCAAGGTTTTCTTTGTACAGTAAAAAAGAGGAGGAGGAGGAGGAGAAGAAGTAGGAGACGTAGTAAGAGGAGGAGAGGAAAAAGGACGATGAGTAGGATAATAATAACAACAACATAATAATAATAATAATAATAATAATACTTCTGGCACATAGAGCCAGTTGATGGTGTGGGGGAGGGGAAAGGTTAGAGATAGTAGGAACCAGATAAGGGAGGGATGAAGAGCAGATGTAACTGGATGGGGGCGGGGTGATATCCAGTGATATCCATGTACCAAGGAAGGGGGGTGGTGAGGAGGGTGGAAAAAGAGAACAAATGGAGAGAGACCCAGAGTGGATTGGTGGGAATGAAAAAGAAACATCCAACTAAAAATGAGGCAAACTTTCTAATGGTATTCTTGAATTCTCAAATTTGCAATGAATGTTAATATTGAATGTTTTTTTTAATAATGCAACAAAAAAAATGTTTATGTTCTATTCCATTTGTTTTTGCATTTCTTCCTAACATTTGACAGAGAGTGGTCTATTTAATATGTACAACACAAAGAGCTGGAGTAACTCAGCAGGTCAAGCAGCATCTCTGGAGGAACTGCAGATGCTAGAATCTTGCGTAGAACGCAAAGAGGTGGAGTAACTCAGCGGGTCAGGCAGAATCTCTATATTCCGGCATTTGCAATTCTTTGTGGCTCCCTTCCATATGTGATGTCTTTTTGGCATGTCTTGTAGCAGATTGAACCTTAAGCACTGTGAAGGTTGCTGGATTACTGCAGCTTTAGAAACGTTAAGCCCCAGAAAGCAGCTGGTTTGGAATGTACGAAATGGGCTGCAACTTTGATAGATATTCACAGTTTAATTTGCTTTGACTTGTAAAAGGGGAGAAGGCTACATGTCTCAGCAGTCTTTCCTTGAGATAGTTGTTTCTTAAAGTCTAAAGTCTAAAGGTGCCAGTACACAAGATTAATAATCATATTTGTCACGTGGCTTGAAAATGAAATAATGAAGATTAGCGTTTAGAGATGTTGGTATCCGTACCCGCACGTACAGTCACTATAAAAGTTTACCTAATACATGCCTTTTTACAATGGAAGGTAAACCAGGCAACCATGTTACCCCAGTAATAAAGTTTCTGAATGATCATTTAATTGGTATGCATTGCAAATATTTCAATTACCCTGCTGGGGACTGTGAAACCATCTTCTGCAGCTGATGAATGGAGGTGCTGAAAGACTTGTTATCTACACAAGGATTCAATTATTCTTTATTGTCACATGTAACTAGGTACAGTGACATTTGTTTTTGCATACAAATCACAAAGTACGAAAAGAATTGTCACGTATCTGGCCCCGACTAAATTATAAAAGTACTCATTGGAGTCCCAATGATCTCTCTTTGTTCTTGACAGCCCCCCCCCCCACTCCCGTCCTCAGCCTGTAGCCCGTAGCCTGTAGCCCGTCCTCAGCCTGTCGTGTGTCCACGGCTCGTTCTCAGCCCAACTGTATCTCTCCCTCATATGGTTTGCCAGAATTGCATTCTGTTGAACATGTTTGCAGGTTAAACATTCGGCACATGCCGAATTTTTTCTCTTGGATGGCACTCAATGGCATACCCAGAACTCAAAAGAGTGTGGCAGCAACTCATTGATGTCAACATTGCTGCAGAGACATCACTGGACATTAAAGGCATAAGGAACTGCAGATGCTGCAATCTTGGGTAGAATACAAAGTTCTGGAGTAACTCAATGGGTCAGGCATTTGACATATGCTGAGGTCTGGACATTAGCCTGTTGGTATCTACTGCCAAGGTTTGCAGGTCTTGCATATAGCTTTGCCAGGCAATGAAGGTTGTTCATTGTTGTTGGTATCAAACAAATCAGAATGTCGTTGGTATCAAACCTTGAACAGGTAAATGGATAGGAAAGGTTTAGAGGGCTATGGGCCAAACGCGGGCAAATGGGACTAGCTTAGATGGAGCATCTTGGTCAGCACGGACAAGTTGAGCTGAAGGGCCTGTTTCCAAGCTGTATGACTATATGACTCAATCCTAGTTCTGCCACAATGAGAAACAGAGGCAGTCCGCAATGCAGGGGCCTTGAGCAACGGCCTCTGCCAGTATTCATGGAGTAGAAACATAGAAACATGGAAAATAGGTGCAGGAGGAGGCCATTTGCCCTTCGAGCCAGCACCGCCATTCATTGTGATCATGGCTGATCGTCCGCTATCAATAACCCGTGCCTGCCTTCTCCCCATATCCCTTGACTCCACTAACCCCTAGAGTTCTATCCAACTCTCTGTTAAATCCATTCAGTGATTTGGCCTCCACTGCCCTCTGTGGCAGGGAATTCCATAAATTCACAACTCTCTGGGTAAAAAAGTGTTTCCTCAGCTCAGTCTTAAATGACCTCCCCTTTATTCTAAGAGTAGGTGTCATCAATCAGAGAAATGTCCACCTCTCCAACTGCTGTGGATTTTTTTTATTGCTGTGACATTTAGCCTGCCACAGATAGCCTGCTGGCTCTTGCAATATCTTGGTGCCAGGTGGGATGTTCATCACTGAACATACAATTTGCTGGAATAGACAGCAATCTTCACATCGCTGACAGCCCTTGCATACATGGGCGGAAATCCCGGGGGGGGGGGGGGGGGGGGGGATGGGGGGGATATCTCTCCTCCCATGAATTGAGAGGTGTGGGGGACAATTCTTTGGATTATTCTCCAGCCCCTTTACCCCCCTAAGTGCTCCCACTCCCCACAGAAGGAAGCTAGCGCTACACTCTTCCCATTTAAGCCAGTTCTCACTGCAATTGCCATATCATGGGTACGTATGTATGCGTACATCAGGGGCCTCCAAACTATGGCCCGCTGGCCACATCCGGGCCCCCACGAGATTTTATCCGGCCCGCAGCAAGCTCGGCTTAGGTCATGTGCCAGTTAGGCATCGAGTCGATTCTAGTCGGGGAGCACGGCGCCCTGGAGCTGCTCTTAGTGTTGTTACTGGGTAGGTTCCTCAAATTCCAGAGCCGGGCCATCTGCAGGGCTGTGGTAAAGAAGGGTGCAATGTGGGGGGGCTGTTTGGCGCCGGCCAAAATGGGACGGCGGGGGGGGGGGGGGGGGGGCGGCTGTCCGGTGGCAGCGGTCAGAATGGGTCAGTGGTGCATTATAACATGTGATCATTCCTCTCTGCCCTCCCTCCTCTCTAAGCCCTCTCTCTTTTTCTGCCCCCCCCCCCCCCTGTGTTTTAAAAGCGATTTCCGCCCATGCTTGTCAAGTGTCTGTCACAATGATGTCATGGACATAGCCCAGTCCTTCACGCAGACCAGACTTCCCACCATTGACCCATCATGTTGCCTCAGAAAAGCAGCTGACATAATCAAAGACTTGTCCCATCCTGGTCATCCTTCTCCCTGCTCCCATTGAGCAGAAGGTACAGAAGCTTGAAAGCATGCACCACCAGACTGAGGAACAGCTTCTTCCCACTAGTTATCAGGTTTTTGAATGGCCTTTCCATGAGCTTGGGTACTGTCCAATTCACCTCTACCACACTGAGGACATTGGACTTTGTCTCTGAAACTGGTGCGCTACATTGCTGAAAGCTGAGAACTGTGCACTCTGTATCTTCTCCTTTGCTCTACCTATTGAACTTGAGTTTGACTTGATTGTATTTATGATAGTATTATGTGATCTGATTGGATAGCATGGAAAACAAAGCTAATCACTGCATCCTCAGTACATGTGATAATAATAAACCTAACCTAACCTAACCAAATGTATTCCAGGAAATACGAGTGCCCTGACCTTGGATGTCTTCATATAGAGCTATTTTTGATGGCCGAGTTCATCGTCTGACTTGACTGTGTTGGGCACACCTAGTCAAGAGCTAAATGTCATTGGCATTGGTCGTCCTCGCTACCTTCCTCCCTACCTTTGCTGGCATTGAAGCTACCCATGAGAATGGCCTAAAAGGAGATGAGGACACGTGGATCTATGGTCCAAGTGTTTTGTTGCACTGCCTGCAGGCCAGGGGAAGCAGGAGTGTTTTCCATCAAACCTACCTAATTGTAATCAAAGACCAGCAACCACCTAGCCACAAGCACCAGCCAAGAAAATGTTTGATTTTCCCATCACTTCCCTTTGTCCACTGAGTCCAATTTACCTGAATCAACTCCTGAATGTCTGATTCTTATATCTCATACAAATTAGTTCCCCTGATCCACCCACAAGCCACAAACAACTATATTTGTTTAAACCAATGCAATGTAGTTTAAGTTTAAATGTGACGTTTCAGGTCCAGACCCTTCTTCAGACTGATTTTTCCCATTGCTTCCCATGATGATGCAACAACAATGCATCCATTGTTTATTTTAGAGGTACAGCATAGAATCATGTAATTCAGCTCACCAACCACTCACCATCCCTTCACACCAGTTCTATGTTATTTTGCAACCACTCCCTATACACTAGGGGCAATTTTGCAGAGGCCAATTTGCCTACAAACCTATGAGAGGAAACTGGAGCACCCGGAGGAAACCCACGCGGTCATTGGGAGAATGGGCAAACTCCATGCAGACAGCACCCAAAGTCAGGATTGAACCTGAGTCTCTGGCAATGTGAGTCAGTGGCTCTACCAATAAGAAGGAGCATTGTTTTCAACCAGAGACCTCTACAACTGAGCTATATCCCATCGTACATAAAGAAAGTTTTATCTTCTACAAGATTTGTAATAAAGATAAGCATTCATACCGATTTGTGACTATATGTTTTTTTTTTAATTCTCTGAACATCTCTAACTAGTTTTTATATTAGACTTCCTCATCATCTCTGAAAGTCCTTTTTTGTTCTGATCTGAGGCATATTGGGATAAATGTCATTTTTTAGCTGGAATGCATGTTCATTCAACCTTACGGTATTATGCACATTCATTTAATTCATCTGTATCTTTCAAAGATACATGGTGCTTAATTTTAGGTTGGTATTGAAACTGCTTTCTCAGCTCTTTAAGCCAAGATTTATTTTTATCAGCTGAACTCCCCACTTTATGCATATCGTCAGTGGGAACAGGTATTCTAAAAAGTATAATGGAGTTTGTAAGTCATGGAAAGAATATATTCTAAAGCCTTATGCAAAGTCTTGCCATTAAATCAACTCTGAACAGTATATTTATTAAGCCTTTTCTGGGAAGATTTACAGTCCATTTGCTATCAACCAGTTAAAAAAATAGCTTCCATAAGCTAGAGGGTTGTACGTGCTGAGGAATATTGATTACATATGAAGTAATTCAGAGTTTGGTGGTGGTTGGAAGTGAAATGATTGAAAAAAGCATATTTATTAAACATATTCGCATAATGATAACAAATTGAATATAATAATTTTGGGACTTGCTTCATCTACAATTGCTAGTCTCAGGGAATTTCAATTTTTGGTCCTTTAGCAAGTGAAATCATAATGACAGCGCGGAGGGAATTAACAAATAGGCCTGGGAGACAAACGACTCTGATTGCATTGCAGAGCATGTACAAAAGGAATTTGTGCAGAACACAAAGTACAAAAAAAGAGGCTGGCGTTTGCATTTTATAATACAGTATATCCCTCCCTCATGGGGAATTGCTGAGGATTGACAAGGAGAGGTTAGGAACAGGACAGCCATTATAATTTTGCAACAGATATTGACTATTTTCAGCAACTCAGCATAAGAAGCCCTGGTCTACTTCTTATCTGTTTTAAATCTAATTTGCTCAGCAGCTAAAGAATGCGTCCTGAGGGGTTTCCAGTCACACTCCTTTTGGAGCCATTAGCCATAGCAATGGAGCAATGAATTAGAACTAAATGGCTGTAGTAAAATAACCATTAAATGCACATATTCTGCAATAAATTGTATTTTACATAAACAACAAAAGACCATAGTTCTCAAGGTAGCGTATAGCTGTGAAGAAAGAGACACTGCCTGACCTGCTGAGTTACTCCAGCCCTTTGTGTCTTTTTTTCCAGCAGTGGTATACACTACTAAAGAATGTTGTTTTAAATAATTTTGTATTTCTCATAATATCGTCATGGAACCCCTACCCGTCATATCATTCTTCCTCAACCCTTGATCTTTAGCTTTATTATTGTCATGTGTACTGAGGTACAGTCAGTCATAAGCATTGTTTTGCATGCTATCCAAACGGAACAGATATACCATGCATAAATACAATTAAGACAAACTCAAGTACAACAGATAGAGCAAAGGGGAAGAGGTATGTGATAATTCAGGCTGGATGGTGGGTCTGTGAATGATTGCTACCTTCCAGTATCTCTGTTTGAAGTGGTAATGTTTTTTTTTCTATTGGGACCATGTGTGTTTTGCCAAGTTAGTGTTGCAGGCTATCACACCTAAGCCTAGCTTTGCCCCTCCATTAAAATTAATCAAGTGTCAGCAGAATTATGCACTTCAGTTGGCAGTGGAACTTGATGGGATAACCTTCTGCCAAATGAATACAGAGAGTGGTTCTGCAATCCAAATCAAATCAAATCAAATACGTTTATTTGTCATTGCACATCAACTGTACAACAAAATTTCATGTGCATCCCCTTCAATGGTAAACAAAAAAAGATTAAAAAGAACAATAACACAAACAACCATTTACTCTCACATTTACATTTACTACAAGATCAATGCATAAAATAAGTAATAGATAATAAAAACATGCACATTATATTGCACATTCTAGCAGACAAATTTTTATATGCACCCCGAATTGTGTAGTGTTGCCCGTAGTGTTATCTGTTTGAGTTAAGTTCTCTAATGGCACGTGGGTAGAAACTGTTAGTTAGTCTGCAAGTGCGGGCCTTCAAAGACCCGTATCGCCTCCCAGAGGGCAGCAGAGTGAAAAGGTGGTTGGCAGGGTGGGATGAGTCCTGTGTGATGTTTGTCGCCTGGCGTAAACATCGGGCCTTGTAAATGCCTTCCAGGGAAGGTAGTTGAGCGTTTGTGATGTCCTGTGCTGTTTTAATAACCCTCTGTAGTGCCTTCCTTCCAGCCACAGTGCAGATAGCAAACCACACCAGGATGCCATAGGAGAGGATGCTTTCCACGGCACACCGGTAGAAGGACAGCAGCAGCTGCTGTGAGACGTTTGCTCTCCGCAGAGTCCTCAGGAAATATAGCCGCTGCTGTGACTTCTTTACGAGAGTGATGGTGTTCACTGTCCATGTAAGGTCCTGGGAGATGTATGTGCCCAGAAACTCAAAGTCAATGACTCTATCCATCATGTCTCCTTTGATGTAAAGAGGAGCAGGTTCTTCTCCCCTCCTCCTGAAGTCAATAACCAGTTCTTTAGTTTTGGTTGAGTTGAGTGCCAGGTTATTGTTAGCGCACCAGACAGTCAGTTTTTGGACTTAATCTCTGTAGGCAGACTCGTCGTAGGTATCCAAATAGTTTATTTTGTGTGTATTTTAAGGTGGCACAATGACATAGTGGTACAGTGCCAGGGACCTGAGTTCGATCCTAACTATGAGTGCTGTCTGTACGGAGTTTGTAGTTTCTCCCTATGACCACATGGGTTTTCTCCCACACTCCAAAGACGTGTAGGTTTGTAGGTTAATTGGTAAATTGTAAATTGTCCCTAGTATGTAGGATGTACAGTTTGATTGCTGGTCTTAACCTATAAAAATACACCCTCACCCAATGACCCCCTACCCCCTTCCCCTCCCCCCTTTCCTGTGCCGCACCTGGATGCGTGTCCATTTCTCCCAATATCCCACTCCATTTTACCTTCCCCTCCCCTTCCACCTATATCCCTCTCTTTGGCTTCACATTTCATTCCTGTTCCCTCTTTATTTTACAGCCTTGGTTCTTGTCATCTCTGGACTTCATCCACCCAATCGAAACCCCCCTCACCTGCATCCCTCTATCACTTGCCAGGACTTGTCTCACCCACATCTCTTTCCAGCTATTCCCCGTCTAAAATTAATTTGAAGAATGGCTCTGACCTGAAACTTCACCTATCCAAGTTCAGCGGAGATACTGCCTGACCTGCTGAGTTACTCCAGCAGTTTGTGCCTTTTTTTGTAAACCAGCATCCGCTGTTCCTTGTTTAAAAATATATCATTAAGTATTCGAAATTATTGGAAATTCACTTAAACGAATCAACTCATAATTTCGGGGCAGAACATTTTAAATTTCCATACTCCTTTCGGTGGAAGTGTGTTCTGTGATTTTTTTTCTTAAATGTTCCAATATTAATATTATGATCATTTTCTACAATTATCAATATCTTAGCTAGAAAATAACTTCTCTTGTTCTAACCTTCCAAATCTTTGTACTTGCAAGTATATCTCAACCATGACGTCTTCTCACTAATCACTGACAATCCAAGAAATCTGTTTCATTTTTCACATTAAAATGTAAACAATAAACAAGGAACACTCAATAAAATTGCCAAAATTGTACTGTCTCAAACCAAAAATTAGGAACTATTGCTTAATGAAATTATATTCTTCATTTACTGTAAATATCTTTTGCCATTAGGTGTAGCTAGTGGACTTTTATTCATAAAGTGTTATACTAGTATGTTAGTTGTAATAAGGAAATCAAAACACTGTGATCTATGTATATAATACAATCAATCTAAAATCCCGCAGCATGAACTTCACAAAACATTTTATACATTCAACTTAAATGATTTGTCTTCAACTTTAGGACTTAAACAATTCTTGACCAACATTCCGAATAATTAAAAGTTCTTCATCTTCTTAGGCAGTCCCTCAGGATTCAACTCAAGACAAGTTGAGTTTACTGTCACAAGTACAAGTACAGCGGTACAAGTACAATGAAAACCTTGCTTGCTGCAGCATCACAGGCACATCTCATACAACATACAGTGTGCAGTGGCGCAGCGGTAGATTTGCTGCCTTACAGCATAAGAGACCTGGGTTCGATCCTAATTAGGGTGCTGTCTGTACAGAGTCTGTACGTTCTCCCAGGTGCTCCGGTTTCATCCCACACTCCAAAGACGTACATGTTGGTTAATTGGCTCTGGTAAAATTGTCCCTAGTGTGTAGGATAGTGTTAGTGTACGGGATGATCTAAAGATGGCCTTTGTTTGGCATTAAATATTCTGAGCATTTTCAGCAATTTCTGTATTTAACTCTAGAAATGAATGCAAGCACACATTATTTGCAGCATATATATTATGTTAATCAGAAGCCATCTTTAGATTTATATGGACAGTTCTTTAACGTAATGTGCACTAAAGAATCTCAAAACAAAGAAAGAGAATTCTAAGAATGTTCAACTATCATGCAAGTAATGAGGGTATTTTTAAATCAACTTTGGGTTAATCTTATAACTTTTGCATTCTGATGCAGGAGCAAACGTGGTAAAATCAAAGGTTTCAAAGGTCTTTTATTGGCACGTGTCCTAATTAAGGTACAGTGATATTGGTATTACCATACAGCCATACTAAAATAAAGCAACAAGACACACAACTACAAAAAAGTTAACATAAACATCCACCACAGCGGATTCCCCACATTCCTCACTGTGATGGAAGGCAATAAAGTCTAATCTTCTTCCCTCATTTTTCTCCCGTGGTCGGGGCTGTCGAACCATCCGCAGTCGGTGCAATCGAAGCTCCCGCAGCTGACGATTGAAGCTCCCGCATCGGGGCGGTCGAAGCTCCTGTGGCTTGGAGCTCCCGAAGTTGGTCTCTAACCAGAAACCGTGAGCTCCACAATGTTAAAGTCCGCAGGCCCCTGTGGTTGGAGTTCAACCACTACTATGTCTGTGGTTAAAGACATAGTATTAAGGTGAGAGGAGCAAAGTTTAATGAAAAAAAATGTTGGGCAATATTTTTGCACAGAGAGTGATGGGTGCTTGGAACGCTCTGCCAGCGGTGGTGGTGGAGTTGGTGGTCGATCCCTGGCAAAGGGATCACGGGCTCCATTGATGTTAAGTCCAGCAGGTTACTGAGGTTGGAGTTCCCGAAGTCGGTCTCCAGCAAAGGCCTCCAGCTCCTCGATGTTAGGCCGCAGTGCGGACAGAGATACGATACGGGAAAAAAATGCATCTCCGTCGAGGTAAGAGATTTAATAAAAGTTTGAGGCCAGAACGGTAAAGATTAAAAATCCATCCAAATTTCTTTAGTGGTGGCTAGTTTAGAGATACAGCATGGAAACAGGCCCTTCAGACAACCAAGTCCTTGCTGACCATCAATCACCCGTTCACACACTCGTTCTATGTTATCCTACTTACCCTCTCCTTACAACTGGGGCAATTTACAGAGGCAAATTAACCTACAAACCGGCATGACTTTGGGATGTGGGAGGAAACCGGAGCACCCATGGGAAACCCATGTAACTACAGGAAGAACGTGACAACTCCGCACAGACAGCACCCAAGGTCAGGATTGACCCTAGGTCTCTGGCTTTGGCTACCCCTGTGCCACTAAGCCACACAGATTTAAGGAATTAAAACATAACAAAGAGAAGCAAGAATAAGTGGTACGCTGCCTCCATTATTCTCCTATTTGAACAATATAGCACGAGAAAAGGCCCCTCGGCCCGCAATGTCTGTGCTGAACATGATGCCAATTTAAGCTAATCTCCTTGCCTGCAAGTAATTTATATTTTTCCAACCCTGCATATCCATGTGCTTATCTAAAATCTTCAAGTGCCATTATCTGTCTCCACCACCACCGCTGGCAGAGCGTTCCAAGCACCCATCACTCTCTGTGCAAAAATATTGCCCAACATTTTTTTTCATTAAACTTTGCTCCTCTCACCTTAATACTATGTCTTTAACATTTCCATCCTGAGAAAAGGTTCTGACTATCTTTCTGTCTCTCATTATTTTATATACTTCGATCAGGTTTCCCCTTAACCTCTGACGTTCCAGAGAAAACAATCCAAGTTTCTCCTTAAAGCTAATTCTGTCTAATCTAGGCATCATTCTGGTAAACCTCTTCTACACCCTTTCAAAACCCTCTACATCCTTCCTGTAAAAGGGTGACCAGAATTTCACTCAATGTCTCATTTACTTTTCTGTCATGTATCTTTATTCCATCATTCTTCAATGGGCCATCAGTATCAATCTTGAATATGTTCAAGAAGGAACTGCAGATGCTGGAAATTTGAAGGTAGACAAAAATGCTGGAGAAACTCAGCGGGTTTCGGCCCAAAAAGTTGCCTATTTCCTTCGCTCCATAGATGCTGCTTCACCCGCTGAGCTTTTCCAGCACTTTTGTCTACCTTCAATCTTGAATATACTTGGTGACCAAGACATTAGAGATAGAAGTTTTCAAAGGCATCTGGATAATGAAATATCTTCCCCTCTCAGTTAACTTACCGAATAGTGAAAGGCCTAGTTAGATTGGATGTTTCCACTAGTAGAAGTGGCCACAACCTCAGAATAAAATGATGTATCTTTAGAAAGTAGATGAGGAAGAATTTTTTTAGTCAGATGGTGGGGAATCTGTAGAATTCATTGCCACAGTCGGCTGTGGAGGCCAAGTCAATGGATATTTTTAAGAAGATTCTTGATTCGTACAAATGTTAGGGGTTATCGAGAGACGGCAGGAGAATGGGGTTGAGAGGAAAAGATAGATCAGCCATGATTGAATGGTGGAGTAGACTTGATGAGCTGCATGGCCTAATTCTGCTCCTATAACTTATGAACCTATGCACCTAACTGCTTAGACCAAGAAAACATTAAAGTTTTTTATATTCTTATGTTGCTAATTTCTCCCAGAATATTGAATATCTCAATAGATTACCTCTTAAGCTTCTAAACATAATAAGCATGTACTAATCTTATTCAATCATCATTAAAAAAAAAACATTTTTAGCATTCAGTCTTCCACAAATGCTGAATTATTATGTGTACTATGTTTTAGACACATAAATCATATTAATGAAACTCAATACAAGAACCTCATCTTTCAATTAGTTTTATCATTAAATTTGACAACTTTAGATCGTCTACTGCTCCCATTGTCTCAGATAAAAGATGCTGTAAATGCGTCTACTGTAATCATTGATGACGTCCCAATGTTCGTTGTCTCCCTTGCCCTTCCACCCTATTTTCTATGCACCATCAATCACTATTGTCATTTAATCGCCCATCCTATTACAAACATTCCCATTCCACCCTCGTTTCCTCTGACATTGCATATAAATTGTTAAAATGATAGCTACTTCCCTTTCTGATGAAATTGATACTCACTGTCACCACCAGTTCCCTTTCGGCGGATGTAGAGAGATTGGCCAACTGTTTCAAACAACTTCTGTCACTGTTTTAAATTTCCATCACCCGGCGCAGTTTGCTCTTGTAAATCAGGATGGTCCTGGGCTCAATCTTCACTTCATCTTGAGTAATCTCTGCAGTGGTAAATGAAAATCTCATTGTCCTAATACTGTGAAAGAAGAGGAAATTAAGTCTGTCAGGGTCCCCACTCATCATTCATTCTACAGTGCTAGTTTCCAACCTCAGAACTCAGCCCAAAATTGGGCGCAAACAATTGAAAGTCGATTGTATTAACATCACATTTTTTTTAAATTATCGAAAATTCAGGCAAACATTATTGAAATGGATGGCTGGCAACGTTGCAGCTGTTATACAAATTCAGCATGCAAGGGTAGACCAGGAGAAGCATTCAATATTTACACAATATTAATTGTGTCTATTATTTCATATTTTAATTTTGTTTTGAATTATTTAATTTGATTTCTATTTTATGGTTTAATTTTGTGATTTAAACACTGCAAAGCCAAAATAAAATGTTTTGTAAACTCAATGTTTTGACAGAATTATCAATTCATTTATCATGCCTCTTTTTAAATACAGGCCGTAAATCCAAATGTTTGATTCATTTTCAGTTGTGGATTGAAAAAGGAACTGCAGATGCAGGTTTACCAAAGAAAGGCACAAAATGCTGGAGTAGCCCTGCGAATCAGGCAGCAACGATGGACACAAAGTGTTTTAGTAACTCAGCAGATCAAGCAACATCTCCGAAGAAATAGGATAGACGACGTTTCTGGCCGGGACCTCTGTGTCTATCTTTGGTATAAACCAACATCTACAGTTCTTTGTTTCTACATGAGTTAGACGGCCAGTATCTCTGGAGAAAATGAATAGGTGATGTATCGGGTCGGGACCTTTCTTCAGAGTGATTTCGGTGAGGGGCTGGAGGGATGAGGGGGTGGGGGGGGGTTGAAGAAGTTAGAAGAGAGGAGAGGCAGGAGAAAGCGTGGCCGGTAATGGGTGAACACAGGCTAGGGGGATGGGGGGTTGATTGGCAGACGGTTGGACAAAGGACAGAGGTGAAAAAACACAGCTCACAAGGATAAAGAATTGTGAATTGTGAAGCTTGAGGACAGAAAAATTGGGAATTTTGAAGCTGGAGGAAGGAATCGATGGGGAGGGGGAAGGGGACATGAGGGGATAAAACGGTTCAAGGTCAGCCAGGGTTCAGGGAAGTGGAGGAGGGGGGTAAATAAGGGGGGAGGGGGAGAGGTCTGCAGGAGTGACCAACAATTGGAGAATTCAACATTCATATAGTTGAGTTGTAAGCTTCTCAAGTGGAATATGAATTGCTGTTCCTCCAGTTTGTGTGACAATAATAAATCTAAGCCTACACCCAAACCTAGTGTGGTAACACTAAAGAAATTGGTTGGGACGTTAAAGACTCACTCTGCAATGGAGGAGGTCCAGGACTGTTCATCAGTTTACCACATCCTGCTTGATAGGTGTGGCAGCTTTTATTAATATTTAATAATGCAATATTATTAATATCCAATGGAAGTTATGAGTGGCTTGCATTACTTAAAGGCAGCCTGCACCTTTTAAAGAGGACATTTATGGGCCTGTCCCACTTAGGTGACTTTTTAGGTGACTGCAAGAGACTACACGGTCGCCACATGTTCGTGGGTGGTTGCCAGGGAGTCGCCTTCATGGTCGTGAGGAGTTCCCGCATTCTGGGAACTAGCCGCGGCCTCATTATAGTCACCACAATTTTTTCAACATGTTGAAAAATTAGCGGCGACCAGAATGAAGCCACCATGGAGAGTAGCGAGAATTCTTGTGCCGTAGATGGGTTGCCAGGAGGTTGAAGGTTGTCGTAGGTTCTCGTAGGTTGTAGCCGGTGCTGAACGGTGAATTTCATTGGCTCATTGGGAAAAGAAAATGTAAGCAGTAGTTTTCAGAGCCAAGGATAACCGACCGGTAATGTTAATGTTCGCCGAGCTTCACAGCCGTACATCTCTGGCTTCTTAAAAGTTATCTCCACTCCTTCTCCCCCTTTCTCCCCCCTTCTCCCCCTTCACCCCCCCTCCCCATCTTTTAAAGGACTTACATGACCCTTCCCGTACACTATATTTTCACCGTCTTAATTACAGCGCCAACCTTCCTGTTCATCGCAGTGTGTGTCTGTATCACATTTGCTTTGCACCATGTGAATTTCACTCAGACAGCACTCCTCCCACTTGTTATGTCCCCCGCCTACATAAAGGGCTGGTGAAGGAAGCGATGTGTGTGTGTTCCACTCTGACAGTCGCCGTCAGTCGCCTGAAAAATTGCCTAAGTGGGACAAGCCCATAACTCTACTTGTAAGAAGCCGGTGGGAGTCTTCAATCTGGATTTGACACTCTGATCAATAGCTGAGCATGTGAGAGAGAGGTTGCTAGCATGTATATGTTTCTACATATAAGAGCACCAGATTTAGAAGGGCTGAGGTAATTGCTGCAACATCTCGCTTTTCTGTTGGGAGTGTCCAATATCGGCACCTTTGCTGCAAACAGCAGCCAGCACATTGAGAATCACGGTCTACACAATGACTGTACAGAAATCCTGAGCATGCAGCCTCTCTTTGAGCAATGTACAGGAACATCTAGGCTTATGGCGCTCACTTCTACCTCAGCACCACTTCTCTCACCTCTACCATCCATGATTTGTCACATTGCTTCTTCAACATACAGTGCAGAAATTACTGAAATATTGGAAATGCCAATGGATTGTCTATGATCCCTGTCTGTCATTAGCTAACAAAGTTAGCCGTCTTTTTGCTCACTGTCAGAAGCTAAAGTGAAGGTTTTCCATTGTTGGTCTCATAGTTGTCTCTTTCAGTTCACATGTCTTGACTGTCACTAAGGTGGTCAATTCGTTGTCTCCTAACCTATCTCTGTTTGCCATTTAATAATCTGTTCTGATATCGCTTTTGTGGCTTAGTGCCAACATTTGGTTAATAACAGACCTATGAATGGTTGTGTGATATTTATAATATGTTTAAGATGCACTATAGTTGAAAGTTGTTGTTATCTTTTATGCATTGTGGTAGAATTGGCAACTGCGCAGGTTGATATTGTTCATATTATTGAAACACTTCAATCCCAAAACCATTACCTCAGTTTCCAACCACTTTCTTTAGTGTTGCCGCACTAGGTTTAGATTGATTATTGTCACATATACCAAGGTGTGTTTTGAATGCAATCCAAACAGATCAGATATACCATACATAAGTACACTCAGTTCAAGTTCAAGTACAATAGATGGAGCTAAGGGTAAGAAACATAGTGCAGAATATAATTAGAACATTTAGAAATGGTGCTATACTTAGAGTTAGAAAAAATGTTTAGAATAGTGGAGCGATTGATAACGTACTATATAACAGGGTCCAGAGTAGGTTTATGAGAAAGATGAGGAGCATTTGATGGCACTGGGCCTGTACATGCTGGAGTTTAGAAGGATGATGGGGAATCTCATTGAAACTTAGATAAAATGGATGTGGAGAGGATGTTTCCAGTACTGGGAGAATCTAGAACCAGAGGGCATAGGCTCAGAATAAAAGAATGTATCTTTGGAAAGGAGGAATTTCTTTAGAGGATGGTGAATCTTTGGAATTAATTGCCACAGAAGGCTGTGGAGGCCATCATTGGGTATTTTAAAATTGGAGATTGATAAGTTCCTGATTAGTAAGGGCAACAAAGGTTATGAGGAGAAGGCAGGAGAATGGGATTGAGAAAGAAATATAGATCAACCATGACTGAATGGCAAAGCAGACTCAGGTCAGTGGCACATCCATGACAATATTGCAGTCCCTTTGTACCTGGCAAGGCACCAGTGAGGACAAAAAAGTAGTAAAGCTATGGAAGAAAACAATGTTGGATAGATCTTAATAATGTGCAGGTGCCTGGATTTCATTAATTATTCCACGGGTCACTGCTCTGTGGCCGCTGTGTTCTCTATACAACAAAGGTATAAATAGTGTCAGTATTAATGGTGCAAAGATTTACTAATCTAAGGAGAGGATAAAAAATCACCGCAGTGAAACTTTAAACTCTAGGACTGAGCACAACTTTTATTTTTGAGCTAAACAGAAACTAGAATTGATCATGTTTACATTCTCTCCAGCATCCCAGCCCCACCATAATCCTTCTGTCTCAGAAAAAAGTTTGTGGACTTTTCTGTGTTTTTCTTTGGGAAAGTCTTACGTAATCCAGAGAAATGCATTTTCTCACTTCAAACCAAATAATGCAAATGTATAATAATGTATGCAGATAAACCAGGTAAGTGATCAAATACTGATATGACCAACCGTTAGCTTTCATGGTCTGAGATGGGCAGGTACATGGATAGGAAAGGTTTAGAGAGATCTGTGCCAAATGCAGGCAGGTGAGACTAGTGTAGATGGGACTCCTTGGTCAGCATGGGCAAGCTGGGCCAAAGGGCCTGTTTCCGTGCTGTATGACTCTATGACATTTGCCTGAGTGAATCTGTTATTTGACTGTTACAAAACCTTTGGGTGCTGAGTCTTCATCTCTTGGTATTTGATTAGGATAGGCCCAAAGACAACTCCTGGAAAATAGAGGCAGTCACAAAGAACAATTCAGTTTCAGTAAACACGTCTACGTGAGGACATGGTAGTTTAAAATATCACTTCTGTAAAGGTTCTGTTTTCACTGCTACCATTGAAAATTTTATTTAAACATATATATTTTTAACAAAATAAAGGAGACCGGCGATCGCTCCGTGTCCATGTCAGAAGGAAGGGGGGTGGGGGGGGGGATGGCTTGAGTGGGTGCAGGATTTTCTGGAGCTCCTTCCAAATAGCAATATTTTGTATGTTCAAAGTTAAAAACGAGGACTAGGCAGGAATATCAAAATGATCACCTGCAGCTGAGAAAAAAAAGATGATTTGTGCATGAAAAAGCCATGACCAAAGCAAAGATACCAGTACGGAGATGGAAACCGGTTACAGAAATGGTGCTGAAGATTACCCATGACCCTACTACGGCTTTTCAGTCAAGTGGAATATCTTGCTCCGCTATAGGATCTTTGGTTTCCAGTTTCCATGAGATGGACAGTGTGAAGGAATATGGTCCTGTAAGGGCAGTCCACGTCTTTCACCAGCTCATTGGAACTTTTCCCAATTTCATAATGCCTGTCGAAGAACTTGGCCCTCATCAGACCTGGCGTCTCTCCACCCTAGATGGAGTTCACCTCCTGGACGCTCAACTCGTAGACCACCCGCTCCTTCCTGAAGCGGATATCAAATAGCTGTAAACCGCTGGTGGGACTGTGGTGGAACGTGAACTCCAAGTCAAAGTTGCGAACGTGGTATCTTGGTCCACGAGGCTCGAACTTGAGGGGACCGTAGCTGTGAAACTTCTGGCGAGGTCTCGGCGAGGAGTAGTTTGGATCCGAATCCGTCCTTTGGATCTCTCTCGCTCTCTCACCCTCTTGCCTCACCATTCCCGGAATCATTTGGCATTTTGCGGGGATGGCTGCATCTCCGGTTTCTTCCTGTTGGGGAGTGGGGGGTGGGGGGTGGGGGAACCCCGGCCCGTGGCTGATCCTGGTCCATTCCCTCTGTGGGTGCCACCTGGTCCGCTGAGTTCCTCCAGTACTCTGTGTTTTTTGTTTGGTTCTGGAGTTGAAGGTGGACATGGGGGGGCTGAGGTGGCTCAGCGGGCCGGGCAGCGGCTCTGGGGAGTAGGTGGTGTTTCGGGTCGAGGCCCTTCTGCAGACAATCACAAGTACTCTCACACTGACGAGTTCAGTTCAGTCTGAAGAAGGGTCTTCTCTCCAGAGTCGCTGCCTGTCCCGCTGAGTTACTCCAGCTTTGCATAGAAACATAGAAAATAGGAGTAGGCAATTCGGCCCTTCGAGCCTGCACCACCATTCAACATGATCATGGCTGATCATTCAACTCAGTATCCTGTACCTGCCTTCTCTCCATATCCCCTGATCCCTTTAGCCACAAGGGCCACATCTAACTCCCTCTTAAATATAGCCAATGAACTGGCCTCGACTACCTTCTGTGGCAGAGAATTCCAGAGACTCACCATTCTCTGTGTGAAAAATGTTTTCCTCATCTCGGTCCTAAAGGAATTCCCCCTTATCCTTAAACTGTGACCCCTTGTTTTGGACCTCCCCAACATTGGGAACAATCTTCCTGCACCTAGCCTGCCCAACCCCTTAAGAATTTTGTAAGTTTCTATAAGATCCCTCCTCAATCTTCTAAATTCTAGCAAGTACAAGCCGAGTCTATCCAGTCTTTCCTCATATGAAAGTCCTGACATCCCAGGAATCAGTCTGGTGAACC
The DNA here is from genome assembly GCA_963514005.1 of Raja brachyura. The sequence continues at coordinate 67,232,263 of OY740786.1, forward strand.
TTCTCTGTACTCCCTCTATGGCAAGAATGTCTTTCCTCAGATGTGGAGACCAAAACTGTATGCAATACTCCAGGTGTGGTCTCACCAAAACACTGTACAACTGCAGTAGAACCTCCCTGCTACTATACTCAAATCCTTTTGCCATAAATGCTAACATACCATTCGCTTTCTTCACTGCCTTCTGCACTTGCATGCCTACTTTCAATGACTGGTGTACCATGACACCCAGGTCTCGTTGCATCTCCCCTTTTCCTAATTGGCCACCATTCAGATAATAGTCTACCCTCCTGTTTTTGCCAACAAAGTAGATAACCTCACATTTATCCACATTATACTGCATCTACCATGCATTTGCCCACTCACCCAACCTATCCAAGTCACCCAACCTATCCTATACTGACTTCATCCATTTCACCACCAACTTCCATCCGGCACTCAAATATACTTGGACCATTTCCGACATTTCCCTACCATTCCTTGACCTCACCATCTCTATTGCAGGTGATACACTCCTGACTGACATCCACTACAAACCAACTGACTCCCACAGCTACCTGGACTACTCTTCCTCCCACCCTGCTTCCTGTAAGGACTCCATCCCCTATTCCCAATTCCTCCGTCTACGCCGCATCTGCTCCCAGGATGACGTGTTCCACACCAGGTCATCGCAAATGTCCTCGTTCTTCAGAGAACGGGTTTTCCCCTCCCCCACTATAGATGAGGCTCGCACCAGGGTCTCCTCCATACCCCGCAACACTGCCCTCTCTCCCCATTCCCCCACACAACAAGGGCCGAGTCCCCCTGGTCCTCACCTTTCACCCCACCAGCCAGCGCATACAACAGATAGTCCTCCGCCAGTTTTGCCACCTCCAACGTGACCCCTCCACTCGTCACATCTTCCCATCTCCCCCCCTGTCTGCATTCCGCAAAGACCACTCCCTCCGCAACTCCCTCGTCAATTCTTCCCTTTCCTCCCGCTCCACTCCTTCCCTGGGCACTTTCCCTTGCAACCGCAAGAGATGCTACACTTGTCCCTTCACCACCCCCATCCACTCCTTTCAGGGACCCAAGCAGTCATTCCAAGTCCGACAGAGGTTCACCTGCACCTCCTCCAACCTGGAGGACCAATTGAATAACTACTTTGGTTCCGTCTTCACTAAGGAAGACATAAATAATCTGCCGGAAATAGCAGGGGACCGCAGGTCAAAGGAGTACTTGAGTGAAATCCAGGTTAGTCGGGAAGTGGTGTTGGGTAAATTGAATGGATTAAAGGCCGATAAATCCCCAGGGCCAGATAGGCTGCATTCCAGAGTACTTAAGGAAGTAGCTCCGGAAATAGTGGATGCATTAGTGATAATCTTTCAAAACTCTTTAGATTCTGGAGTAGTTCCTGAGGATTGGCGGGTATCAAACGTAACCCCTCTTTTTAAGAAGGGGGGGAGAGAGAAAACGGGGAATTACAGACCAGTTAGTCTAACATCGGTAGTGGGGAAACTGCTAGAGTCAGTTATTAAAGATGGGATAGCAGCACATTTGGAAAGTGGTGAAATCATTGGACAAAGTCAGCATGGATTTACAAAAGGTAAATCATGTCTGACGAATCTTGTGGAATTTTTCGAGGATGTAACTAGTAGCGTGGATGGGGGAGAACCAGTGGATGTGGTGTATCTGGACTTCCAGAAGGCTTTCGACAAGGTCCCACATAAGCGATTAGTATATAAACTTAAAGCATATGGCATTGGGGGTTCAGTATTGATGTGGATAGAGAACTGGCTGGCAAACAGGAAGCAAAGAGTAGGAGTAAACGGGTCGTTTTCACAATGGCAGGCAGTGACTAGTGGGGTACCGCAAGGCTCAGTGCTGGGACCCCAGCTATTTACAATATACATAAATGCTCTGGATGAGGGAATTGAAAGCAATATCTCCAAGTTTGCGGATGACACTAAGCTGGGGGGCAGTGTTAGCTGTGAGGAGGATGCTAGGAGAATGCAAGGTGACTTGGATAGGCTGGGTGAGTGGGCAAATGTTTGGCAGATGCAGTATAATGTGGATAAATGTGAGGTTATCCACTTTGGTGGCAAAAATAGGAAAACCGACTACTATCTAAATGGTGGCCGATTAGGAAAAGGGGAGATGCAGCGCGATCTGGGTGTCATGGTACACCAGTCATTGAAAGTAGGCATGCAGGTACAGCAGGCAGTGAAGAAAGCCAATGGTATGTTAGCTTTCATAGCAAAAGGATTTGAGTATAGGAGCAGGGAGGTTCTACTTCAGTTGTATAGGGTCTTGGTGAGGCCACACCTGGAGTATTGCGTACAGTTCTGGTCTCCAAATCTGAGGAAGGACATTATTGCCATAGAGGGAGTGCAGCGAAGGTTCACCAGACTGATTCCTGGGATGTCAGGACAGTCTTATGAACAAAGACTGCCAGTAGTTGAGGCCAGTTCATTGGCTATATTTAAGAGGGAGTTAGATGTGGCCCTTGTGGCTAAGGGGATCAGAGGGTATGGAGAGAAGGCAGGTACGGGATACTGAGTTGGATGATCAGCCATGATCATATTGAATGACGGTGCAGGCTCGAAGGGCCGAATGGCCTACTCCTGCACCTAATTTCTATGTTTCTATGTTTCTATGTAACCTCATCTACTACATCCATTGCTCCAGATGCCAGCTGATCTACATCGGTGAGACCAAGCGGAGGCTGGGCGATCGTTTCGCCGAACACCTCCGCTCGGTCCGCAATAACCAACCCGACCTCTCGGTGGCTCAGCACTTCAACTCCCCCTCCCACTCCGTATCCGACCTCTCGGTCCTGGGCCTCCTCCACGGCCAGAGTGAGCAACACCGCAAGTTGGAGGAACAGCACCTCATATTCCGCTTGGGGAGTCTGCATCCTCTGGGCTTAAACATTGAATTTTCTCAATTCTGTTAACCCAGACTGCCTCCTCCCCATCTCTCCCTCAGCCCTCGGGCCCTGACATTCCTTCTCCATCTCCCCCTCCCCCCCCCAGTCGCACTAGCTTCTTATTTTCACACCACAAACAGCTTACAATGGCCTGTTTCCTTTATCACCAATACTTTTTTGCATATCTTTCATTCATTGTTCTTTACCTTTCCACATCACTGTTTATATCTCTCGTTTCCCTGATCCCTGACCAGTCTGAAGAAGGGTCTCGACCCGAAACGTCGCCTATCTCCTTCGCTCCTTAGATGCTGCTGCACCCGCTGAGTTTCTCCAGCTTTTTGTATAACTATCCAAGTCACCTTGCAGCCTTTATGTCTAACTTCAATTTCAAGAATTAAATAAAAAACACAGAGTGCTGGTGGAACTCAGCGTGCTAGGCGACATGGAATGGAGGGAATGGATTAGGAGTTGTTTCGGGCCAGGGTTCTTCTTCAATAGGAACTGCAGATCAAAGATACTAGAGCAGATACTAGTATCTTTGCTGCAGATCACGCATGATATTCTTCCGATTTAAATCGTAATTCCGATGTTATCATTTTCCTATTTTCAATTTTTTGTGCCCGATTATTTGGCGGCCAATCAACCGCTGTCTCTAAGGGGATTACATCCAATCACCAACCAACATCCCTTAACATTCCTGTCTAATCAACAAATCGGTCTCCTCCCGTCCAATCAGCCGCTGCCTCCAAGAGCATTGTGTCCAATCACGTAATGCGCTGGTCACTCGGCAGCCAATCAGACACAGTCTCCTAGGGGTCGTTTGATCAATCACCGACCTGCTTCCCTCACCAAAGCAAATGATGGCTGCAGCCAACAGAGAGAGAGAGAGAGAGAGAGAGGAAAGCAGCTATGACATATAATACACAATAAACTATATTATAAATACACAATAAACAAGTGATGCATTCTTAAATATTATAAATTGTAAATATGATGTGGTTTTATGATGCCAGAGTTTCTTATACCCTGGCATGGACTTCAGAATTAGGAAAGGGGCGACACAATGGTGCAGCAGGTAGAGCTACTGTTTCACAACGCCAGAGACCTGGGTTCCATTCTGACTTCTGTGTGGAGTTTGCACATTCTCCCTGTGATCGCATATGGGTTTCCACCAGTTGGTCCGCTTTCCTCCCACATCCCTAAGATGGTAGGTAAATTGGCCACTAAATATTACCCTTGTGTGTGGGTACTGAATGTAAATAGAGGGATAACATTGAATCAGTGTGAACAGGTGATCAATAGCCAGCATGGACTTGGTAGGCAGAAGGGTCTGTTTCCATGTTGTATCTTTCAATGATTGAATGAATCAATCAATGAATCAATCGACCAACCAACCAATCAATTACTCAATCAATCAATTAATCGACCGAAGAAAACTGGAAAAGGGGGAGTGGAAGGACAAAGCATGGCAGGTAATTGGTCGACATAGATGAAGGTGTTTTGGGGGCACAGGGTTGAGAAGGGGGGAGGTAGTGAGAGGTTATATAAAATTAGCGATTTCAATGTCCCCATTTACTCTTCACGTTGCCTCATCAAAGCTACCAGCATAATCAAGGATAAGTTTTACACCAGACACTCCCTCTTTTCCCTTCTCCCCTCTCCCATCAAGCAAGAGATACAGAAGTGTGACAATGCATATCTCCAGATTCAGGGACGTTTTCTTCCCAGCTGTTATTAGGTTGCTGAACCACCCTATCATTAACCAGAGGGCAGGCCTGACTACCATTTATGTCATTAGAGACCCTCGAACTATCGTGTATCACACAATACAATACAATACAATACCGTTTATTGTCATTTGAACCTCAAATGAAGTTAAAACAAAATTTGGTTTCTGCAGTCATACAACAAGAACAAACAAAACAAAAACCAAGACACCCAATTAACACAATTTACACAAACACTTTATCTTGCACTAAACATTATTCCCCTATTCTGTATTTGTACACTGTGGACAGCTTGATTGTAATCATATATCGTCCTTTAGCTGACTGGATAGCACACAGCATAAAACATTTCGCTCTACACATTGTATTGTACACATGACAATAATAAACTAAATTAAAACCAAACTAAAATTACAGTGCAATCTACTATTCCTACAGTCTAGTATGCAAATATGATTGTGCCTTTGTATAGTAAGATTTTTAGTGAACTGTGTGCATGAAAGGAATTTCTTGTCACGTACCTAGGCAGAGGGAAATTCCTTTGTTTGCATGCAGCTCAGTAAAAATCATTATATACATAGGCACAATCATACTTAAGATTTTAAAAATAATGGATTACACTGAGTTAAGATTACTTGTTCCAGTCAGTGTCATTTTCACTATTTTACAAAGTAGACCCGCACTATCACAGCTTGTCCGTACACATTGATACAGAGTACGACATGTTCATGAACATTATTACATTACTCATCACACTTTTCTCTTTTTGTTGAAAAAGAAAGCTATTTAAAGAAAGCTGTTTAATGTTTTATGTGTCATTCCTAACTGTCACTGTATGTCGTTGTCACTTGTGGACGGAGCACCAAGACAAATTCCTTGTATGTGAATACTTGGCCAATAAATTTATTCATTAATTAATCAACATTAATTAATTAATTCATTCATTCATTCATACGTGTGTCGATATTTTCAATAGTGAGATACAAATAACTTATCAATCTACCTATTTAATTAACAACAACTTTGTGTTAACCAGTTTTAGAGTTTTCCTGACCTCCTTACAGATTTTGGTATTAAATAAACGTTTGGACAGAATTCAAATCCAGAACCAAACAAACAAAGTTTCTTTATCAAATTTGTTTGTTTTTGGTGTTTCACTTTGTGAGGTTTGCACTGGTTCCAACTCAGACACAACCTCATGATTGACTGGCTCACCTCTATCAGGCAAAATGTGCGGAAGGGAATTGCAGATGCTGGTTTCTATCAAAGATAGACACAATGTGCTGGAGTACCTCAGTGGGTCAAGTCCTTTCTTCAGACCTTCTATAGACTGAAGAAAGGTCCTGAAACATCATCCATCCTTTTTCTCCAGAGATGCTGCCTGACCTGTTGAGTTACTCCAGTACTTTGTGTCTAACCTCTAACAGAAATCATTTAATCGACATGAACACTTTGGATTTTTCATAACTTTCAACCAAATATCCACTATTTCCACTAACCTCTGGAGACACGAGCGTTTGCAGATGCTTGAATCTGGAAATTGTCTCTGGGAACAGATCTGTCGGCTCCGGCCAAGCCTGAGTTCCAGGGCCCCGTCCGCGAGGGGCAAATTCGACCCTCCGATCAGCTGCGGAGGTCCAGATGAGGTAGAGACTGGCCACCTCACCCGGCCTAGCTGCCACATTTTCGGGGGGAGGGGTGGGATTTCAAGTGTGCTCTCGTAATTTTGTCTGTATTAAAGGAGGTGCCGGACCACCAGTTTAGGAAAATCGGTGGTGGACCTGTACTGTTCTGCACTTGGATAAGAAACCAGCCAGGCAAAATTCCATTCTGAGCCTCCAATCTGCCTGCTCTATTCACATTTGGATGGGCATTAACTATTCTGACTTAACTGACAACTCTTCCACTTGCAGCCAGCTCATGTTTTATAACATTCTGTTTCATTAAGGTTGTGACAGAGTAGATCAAACTGGGGAATATTGTAAAAGATGAATTACTTTGATGAGGAACACCATGCAAAAATAATCTTTATACATTCTAAAGTACATTCATTACATGAACCAGTGTATTTCACTTCAATTGGCTTTGAGTAACTCAGTAACAGGTAAATGTCATTCCCATTCTCACAAAAGTTTATAAGTACACACTCAGAAGGTCCACTAGTCAATGGACATAATTGGGTAGAATTTTTAGTTTTGTGGCACATTTTTGTAATTTTAGGACATATTTTAGGCAAAGCATGTTCATTGTCCTAACTGAGCCAGTAAATATAGCTTCTTGCAAATGCTTTCTTGACTTCTTTCCTGGGTGTTTAGTATGAAAATTCATTCTCTAATATACTCCTGCCTACATGACAATTATAGAACAGGTTCAGCTGCCTATCTATCCGCTGGTTAAGCTTGGTTTAGTTTAGTTCATTTTGAGTCGGGGAGCTTTTCTGAAAAAACATGGAAAGATGACCTTTTGGGTTCAGTTTGGACCCTTCTTCAGACTAATTGTGATGAGGGGGGGTAGGAAGAAATCTGGAAGATCAGTGCACACTGGACAAAACCTAGCAAGTGATACGTGGGGGGGGGGAGGGGGGAGGGGGGAGGGGGGATAATGGTGGGCAGATGGATGGACGAAGACCAGAGATAGGAGAGCTAAAAGTGTGAGATAAGGATAGAAGAGATACAACAGAGGTAGTATCATCAGAGGTTGGGGGGGAGATCAGATGGAGGTTTATTAAATTCTGAAAGGCGTAGACTGGTTAAACGTTTTTCGCAGGGTGGAAATGTCAAAGACTAGAAAGCATAGCTATAAGATGAGAGGGGAGAAAGTTTAATGGAAATGTACAGAGCAAGCCTTTTTACACGGAGTGCGATGGGTGCCTGGAACATGCTGCCAGGGGTGGTGGTGGTGGTGGTGGAAGCAGGTACATTAAGAGGCTTTTAGACATGGATAGATTCATAGAGGCATAGAGGGATACAGCGTGGAGACAGGCCCGTTGGCACACCTTGCTGACACTGGCCAACATACCCCAGCTACACTAGTCCCACCTGCCTGCATTTGGTCCATATCCCTCCAAACCTGTCCTATCTATGTACCTGTCTTACTGTTTCTTAAATATTGGGATAGTTCCAGCCTCAACTACCTCCTCTGGCAGCTCCATTCACCCACCACCCTTTGTGTGAAAATGTTACCCCTCAGATTCCTATTAAACCTTTTCCCCTTCACCTTAAACCTCTGGTTCTCTAGTCCTCGATTCACCTACTCTGGGAAAGAGACTCTGTGGATCTATCCGCAAAAAAAATGAAGGGTATGGAAGGGTATTTTTTAATTATTTTTTAAAAAATTATTATTATTTTTTTTTTGTTAAGTTTAAAGTATGTTCTTTAGGTTTTTTTGTGTTTTATGTGGGGGGAAGAGGGTATGGTAAGAAGGAAACCGTCCTTCAGTCTCTTCCAGGCGAGGATTCAACTATTATCCGAGTTGCACCCCCGCCCCCCTCCTCGTGGCCTACCAACTGGATTGGCGTGGTCTTTCCTACCGGGACCGACCAGAGCTTCAGCAGCAGCGGTGCAGGGCTGGATACATCACGGAGCAGGCGATGCCTCACCTAAAATCGACATTTGGAGCTCCGGAATGTTGGGGCCGCTGCATCAACACCGCGGAGCTGTGGTTCGCGGAGCTCCCAACGCGGGCGGTGCTAACTAACATCACAGAGTACTGGGACCCTTTGCCGGGGGCCGCCAGCGTGAATCTCTGCCCAGCTCGGCCTGTGGACTTCGGGAGCCGCGGACTCCAGTGAGAGGTGGCCGATTCAGAGGTCCAGGCAGCTGAGGATGTCTTACCTTTCGACGTCTGGTTCCATTGTTCCCGGCGAGAGGGCCTGAACATCGGGCCACCCATAACGGCAACAGCGGGGGGCTTGGGAGGCCACGACCATGGGTGAACATTGGGGAACATCAGCGAGGAGGTTGACTGAACTTTGGTTCCTTCCCTCACAGTGGGGAACTTTGGTGCCGTTGTGGGGATGTTTGTGTTGTGGCCTACTGTATTCTGTGCTTTGTGTTTTTTTATTTGTATGTCTGTAAGGAAAATAGTATTTTGTTGTCTCTTAATTGAAAACAATGACAATAAATTGAATCCAAATCCAAATCCATCCAAGTATGGATAAACATGCCGGCAGAGGAGATTAGTTTAACATCATGTTAAGCAGGGACATTGTGGGCCGAAGGGCCTGTTCCTGTGTTGTATTGTTCTATTTTCTATGAGCACTGAATATTAATATATTATGTAAACAAAATATTTAGAGATACAGAATGAAAACAGGCACTTAGGCCCACCGAGTCCATGCCGACCAGCGATCACCTGTACACCAGCATTATCCTACACACTCGGAGAAATTTACAATTTTTACAAACCTGTATGTATTTGGAATGTGGGAGGAAACCGGAGCACCCAGAGAACACGCACACAGGTCACGTGGAGAACATACAAACTTGTACAAACCCGTATAGTCATGATCGAACTCGGGTCTCTGGCACTAAGGGAGCAGTTCAACCACCGTGCTGACCTAAATTATCCAATATTTCATACTGGGCTCATAAAATGCTGACTGGTTAGCAGACAACACAAGATTTTCACTGTACCTCAGTACACGTGGCAATAAACTAAATTGAAACTACAGCACAGAAACAGGCCCTCAGGCCCAACTCGTTCATGCAACCAAGATGTCCCATCTAAGCTAGTCCCATCTGCCTGTATTTCGCCCATATCTCTCCAAACAATTCTTATCCATGTATTTGTCCTAGTGGCTTTTTAATATTGTTATTGTATCTGCCTCCTCTGACAGCTTGTTCCACATACCCACCATGCTTTGAGTGAAAAGGTTGCCCCTCAGGTACTTATTAAAACTTTCCCCTCTCATCTTAAACCTATGCCCTCTAGTTCTTAATTCCCCTACCCTGGGAAAAAGACTGTGCATTCACCCTTTCTAGTCCCCTCGTGATTTTATACACCTCTTTAATATCATCCCTCAACCTCTTGTGTTCCAAGGAATAAAGTATTTGCCTGCCCATCCTCTCTCTTAGCTCAGACCCTCGAATCTTGACAACCTGGGGCAGCACAGTGGTGCAGCAGTTGAGTTGTTGCCTTACAGCACCAGAGACCCGGGTTCGATCCCGACTACTGGTGCTGTCTGTACGGAGTTTGTACGTTCTCCCCTTGACTGCGTGGGTTTTCTCCGAGATCTTCAGTTTCCTCCCACACTCCAAAGATGTACAGGTGTATAGGTTAATTGGCTTGGTATAAACGAAAATTATCCCTAGTGTGTGTAGGATAGTGTTAATGTGCATGGATCGCTGGCTGGTGTGGACTCGGTGGGGCGAAGGGCCTGTTTCCACGCTGTGTCTTGAAACTAAACTACACCAAACATCGTCATAAATCTTCTTTGCCCTCTTTCCAGCTTAATCACATCCTTCCTATAGCAGGGTGACTAATACCGAGCAAGAGGTTCGGTTTGGTCCTGTGCACCTTTTAAAATTGTGCCTTTTAGTTTATATTGCATGTTATTATCACCTATCAATGTGTAACTTTGCATCTCAGCATTAAATTTCATCTCCCATTCCAGCCTATCCATAAGCCCATGAAGTCAATTGTCCTTTCCACAGTTCACTACATTCCTCGCTTTATGTCATTTTAAAATCTGGCAAAACTATGTGGCTTCACAATGAGTTCATGAATATGTATTTCTAGCAGTGATTTTTTACATAAGCTCTCAATTTAGTTTAGTTTAGTTTAGTTTAGAGATTTTTCTTGAGTAAAATAGTGGTGGTAACATTATGGGTGAAAAATGATTGTAGTTTCGTCAATACAAAAGTTAACGCTATTTCAACAAAAATTGCATGTCATTGTGTTTCTGAAGTGTGGCGCATCAGTGATTAACGTTACATTGTTGAATTATTAATGAGTAACCGTTGTGTGAATTTATATACAGGGCATTTTAATGATGCTCATGAAGATGAAAGTGTCCACAGGCACAATATCATGGTGTTCCTTAGCAGCAAGGGGTTCCAAGCCTTTATTGTTCAGGTACTTAAATATCATATATGCAGGTTAGTGCTCAGTTCCCAGACACTAGTTGTGATTCCATTATTTCAAAACAAATCTGCAAATGCGTGGTTATTTGAAGGATGACACCCAAAATACCAAAACCAAATTTTTCAGACCTGATTTGACAGTTACTGATATCAAATGAATGCACATATCATAAGGCCAAAGCAATCTCCGCGATCAATGCTGAATTCATTTTTCAACCAACTTTTGAAACCCTTGACAGATTAGTCTGTGGCATTATACTGGAGTCCTGTCAAACTCTTTCAATATCATCACTATACTTTACATGCTGCACAGCACGATGATCCAAAGATGGGAACCTTAAGGCAGGGCAGAAAATGATATTGTTATTGCTTCCTGTTGAAGCACCTACAGGACTGGTAAATAGATATAGCAGCAATGGGACGGCACAGTAGCGCAGCAATAGAGCTGCTGCCTTACAGCGCCAGAGACCCGGGTTTGATCCTGACTATGGGAGCTGTCTGTACAGAGTTTGTATGTTCTCCCTGTGACCGTGCGGGTTTTCTCTGGGTGTTCCGGTTACCTCCCACACTCCAAATACATACAGATTTGTAGGTTAATTGGCTTTGGTAAAATTGAAGATTGTAAGATTTTCCTAGTGTGTAGAATGGTGCTAGTGTACGGGGTGATTGCTAGTTGGCGTGGACTCAGTGGGCCGTAAGGCTCGTATTTCTGCACTGTATCTGTTAAGTCAAAAGTTTAAAGGGACAATATAATAAGCAAATGATCCAAGTGTGCACTAATACATCAGCAAAAATATCTTGCTGCAATTATACAGGATGCTGGTTTACTGACCATCTATGCTGACCAGGTGCTGCCTGACCAGCTGAATTTCTCCAGCGTTTTGCGTTTTTCCCACATTCAAAATGTGAATTGCTTGGCATTTGCTGTCACCACTCATGGCCAATCGCTCTCATGTGAATTTCTTGTAACCAATGAGGCACTCCGATCAGCAAGGCCCTGAACAGTGCAAAGTGGAGTGTAAATGGCACTCAACGGACACTTTGGCTCAGTCTGGAGATGTGGCATCACTGATTGACAATCGACGAACTGGATTGTGATTGTCTGTGCCAATCATGCTCACAAACGTTCCCATTCATAAAGTGCTGGATTAACTCAGAGGATCAGGCAGCATTTCTGGAGTACATGGATAGGTGACTTCCTCAGATGAAGAAGGGTTTCATCCCAAAACATCGTCTCCAGAGATGGTGCCTAAATCGCTGAGTTACTCCTGAACTTTGTGGTTTACTCAAGATTGCAGCGTAGAGTCAGTCACACAGCAGGGAAACAGGCACTTCAGCTCAACTTGCCCATGACGGTCAAGATCCCCCATCTATGCTAGTTCCACCAGCATCTGCTGATATTCGAGTCAACATTTCTATGCATATGTTTTTAATAAGTTAAACCTATAATTAAAAGATTTTTTAAAAAAGAGTTAAAAATATCAGGGTTCACAAAACTAAATATTTTAACAATTAAGTTAACAATTATGGGTGGCACAGTGGTGCAGTGGTAGAGTTGTTGCCTTACAACGTCAGAGACCCTGGTTCGATCCTGATGACAGGTGCTGTACAGAGTTGGTACCTTCTTCCAGTGACTGAGTGGGTTTTCTCTGGGTGCTCCGATTTCCTCACACACTCCAAAGATGTGCAGATCTGAAAAATGAAGATTTGTAGGTTAATTGACCTGTAAATTGCCCCTGGTGTGTAGGAAATCAATCAATCAATCAATCAATCAAGTTTTATTTGTCACTTGCACATGTGCAAGTGAAATGAAAGAACTAACGTCTGGGTGATTGCTGGTTGGCGCAGACTCGGTTGGCCGTAAGGCCTGTTTCCACACTGTATCTCTAAATGTAAAACTAAAATTAAGTAAACAGAATGTAAATTAACAGTAAGTCCTCTGTCTTGCACTCTCTCCTCCTTATGGCAATTAATGGAGCTGCTAAAGCAGTGGGCAGTGGCCAGCCTCCTACAGGCATTGCAGGAAACTGCAGGTGTCAGAGCACAGTTAGACTGGCAGCAGTGAGGACCTCACGGGCAGCTCTGACATTCCACACACATGACCATTATGAGAAGCAATGCTGGCATTTGCTGGCAGAATAGCTGGCGTCTCTTCCCGCTGATGCTGACCCACTGAGAACTTCCAGCATTTGTGATCACACCATAGGCACCCTGGCAGTGTATTTAACACCCATCTGTCAACATGAATCCGCTCTAGTGTTCTTAAACCTTAAGTTTAATTCAAATTTCTCTCCAGCCTGGATGCACAATCTGAAATTGAGCACTTGACAGGCATATTCACACATATAAGGTTTCGCATGGTAGGTTGCTCAAGAATGTTAGATCCCATGGGATCCGAAGAATGCTAGTCAACTGGATAGAGAATTGGCTTCATGGAAGGAAATAGAGGGTGATGATGGAAGGTTGTTTATTCGAACTGGAGGTCTGTGACAAGTGATGTGCCTCAGGAATCAGTACTGGCCCAATGCTTTTTGTGGTTTATACCAGCGATTTGGTTGAGAATGTACAAGGTGTGATTAGTAAGTTTACAGGTAACACAAAGGTGGGTGGTATTGTAGAACATGAAGATGGTTATCAAAAATTACAGTAGGGTCTTGATCAGTTGGGCAAGTAAGCCAAGGAATGATTATGGAGTTTAATGCAGTGAGGTGTTGCGTTTTGGGAAGTCAAACCTGGGAAGGGCCTTCACAGTGAATGGCTGGGCTCTAGGGAATGTGGTAGAGCAGAGGGATCTGGGAGTGCAGGTACACAGTTCCTCAAAGTAGTGTCACAGGTAGATAGGATGGTCAGAAGGCTTTTGGCATATTAATGGAAAGGATACTTAGAGATAATATATATAAGCATCTGGATAAACAGGGTCTGATCAAGAACAGTCAACATGGATTTGTGCCTGGAAGGTCATGTTTGACAAACCTTATTGATTTTTTTGAAGAGGTTACTAGGGAAATTGATGAGGGTAAAGCAGTGGATGTTGTCTATATGGATTTCAGCAAGGCCTTTGACAAGGTTCCCCATGGAAGGTTGGTTAAGAAGGTTCAATCTTTGGGTGTTAATGGCGGAGTAGCAAGATGGATTCAACAGTGGCTGAACGGGAGATGCCAGAGAGTAATGGTGGATGGCTGTTTGTCAGGTTGGAAGCCGGTGACCAGTGGGGTGCCACAGGGATCTGTGTTGGGTCCACTGTTGTTTGTCATGTACATTAATGATCTAGATGATGGGGTGGAAAATTGGATAAGTAAGTATGCAGATGACACTAAGATTGGGGGTGCTGTGGACAATGAAGTAGATTTTCAAAGTCTACAGAGAGATTTGGGCCATTTGGAAGAGTGGGCTGAAAGATGGCAGATGGAGTTTAATGGTGATAAGTGTGAGGTGCTACATCTTGGCAGGACAAATCAAAATAGGACGTACATGGTAAATGGTAGGGAATTGAGGAATGCTGTGGAACAGAGAGATCTAGGAATAACTGTGCATAGTTCCCTGAAGGTGGAATCGCATGTAGATAGGGTGGTAAAGAAAGCTTTTGGTGCGCTGGCCTTTATAAATCAGAGCATTGAATATAGGAGTAGGGAAATAATGTTAAAATTGTACAAGGCATTGGTGAGACCAATTCTGGAGTATGGTGTACAATTTTGGTAGCCTAATTATAGGAAGGATGTCAACAAAATAGAGAGAGTACAGAGGAGATTTACTAGAATGTTGCCTGGGTTCCAGCAACTAAGTTACAGAGAAAGGTTGAACAAGTTAGGTCTTTATTCTTTGGAGCGCAGAAGGTTAAGGGGGGACTTGATTGATGTCTTTAAAATGATGAAAGGGATAGATAGAGTTGACGTGGATAAGCTTTTCCCATTGAGGGTAGGAAAGATTCAAACAAGAGGGCATGACATGAGAATTAAGGGACAGAAGTTTAGGGGTAACATGAGGGGGAACTTCTTTACTCAGAGAGTGGTGGCTGTGTGGAATGATCTTCCTGCAGAAGTGGTGGAGGCAGGATCGATTTTAACATTTAAAAGTAAAGTGGATAGGTATATGGACGGGAAGGGAATGGAGGGGTATGGTCTGAGTGCAGGTAGATGGGACTAGGGGAAAATAAATGGTCGGCACGGACTGGAAGGGCCGAGAAGGCCTGTTTCCGTGCTGTAATTGTTATATGGTTATATGGTTATATTGCCCTTCATCAGTCAGGGTATTGAATATAGAAGATAGACACAAATGCTGGAATAACTAAACGGGACAGGCAGCATCTCTGGATGCTTTTCAGCTTTTCTTTCAACTCTTCAAAATTTATTTTTTGTTGCCTTCTGATAAAATTATCCTTCTAGAAACATAAACATAGAAAATAGGTGCAGGAGGAGACCATTTGGCCCTTCGAGCTAGCACCGCGATTCATTGTGATAATGACTGATCATCCACCATCAGTAACCCGTGCCTGCCTTCTTCCCATACCCCTTGATTCCGCTAGCCCCAAGAGCTCCATCTGGCTCTCTTTTAAATTCATCCAGTGAATTGGCCTCTACTGCCTTCTGTGGCAGAGAATTCCACAAGTTCACAAGAAAAAGTTTTTTCTCATCTTAGTTTTAAATGGACTCCCCTTTATTCTTAGACTGTGGCGCTTAGTTCTGGACTCCCCCAACATTTGGACCATTTTTCATGCGTCTGGCTTGTCCAGCCTTTTATAATTTGATACGTTTCTATAAGATCCCCTCTCATCCTTCTAAATTCCTGTGAAAACAAGCCCAATCTTTCCAATCTTTCTTCATATGACAGTCCCGCCATCCTGGGATTAACCTCGTGAACCTACGCTGCACTGCCTCAATAAGCGAGCTCGGTATCTCGATAAACGCAAGGAATCATAGGATTTGTCAAAGGTCATTCAGGATTTTTAAAAATGCGAACGCGGCACTGTATAAACTGTGTATCAATTGCTAACTATGCTACTAAGGAATTACTCTAGAATTCTGTCAACTCATTGGTTTCCTTTCTTGTTCTGCTGTTCACACACAATTTACACAGTCCCAGTTCTAGTTCAGTTCATTAAACTGCAATTATGAGATATTCAAACAGTTAAAGAATTTATTATTTTCATTTAATCCTTAATGTGTTTGCTACTGGAATAAGGAAATATTAGGGGGGTTACACAAAAAGCTGGAGAAACTCAGCGGGTGCAGCAGCATCTAAGGAGCGAAGGAGATAGGCGACGTTTTGGGTCGAGACCCTTCTTCAGACTGGAAATATTACTTGTGTTTGAAACATTTTCTTATCTTCATTCATGATTTATGTGTAAAAATATATTTAATCTGAGGCAGGCAGCGACTGTATCAGTGTGATGTGGGTTGATGCATTACCTACAGGCGGTGTGAATGTACAGTTAAGGCAAAGATTAATCTCCGAGGAAAACTGAGTACAGGGTTGGCCCTGTGAAGGAGCCACCAATCCGATGTAAGACATTTAACTGTGAAATGCCTGCCCTTTAGTATTGGATAGATTGAGTGGAGAGTCTGTGCTGTTCCAAGTTTGCGTTGGTTGCAGTGCGTTTCCCCCAGCCATCTCACCCAGTTCATGTAGTCCAGCACATTTCGCAACCCCTTGTTAGCAGAGGCTCTTTGTGCAGGTGTTAGCTGAAGCACTTAGGTTTTGTGGCGGTTCTGTGAGGATCGAGCACACAACGAACTAGCGAGAGGTGTTGTCAGATCAGATCAGCCCAGGATGCTGAGTGGCTGAAGGGCGGATTTTAATGGGTTGTTATTAAACTGTTCCATCTGTGTGACATCGCCAGCTCTCTCTCGTCTAGATCCCCCACCCCAACTGTGAAAAAGTCTGATTGAGAAAATGCTCCCACTCATATTACGGGTTGGCTCCGCATTTGCCCACTTGCTCCTCCAAAGAGAGTGAGAACAGGTCCCATCAGCTGGGGCGCTGCGACCCATTCCTGAGTGAAGCCTCTGGTTTGGCTGTGGTTCAAAAGGCTGCAAATTCTCATAATTATCACCGCCCGGTCACTCGGACCCGGCTCCCAACTGTGTGCCCTGCCAGACTGGAACCAACCCCAGAGTTTAAAGTGACAGCATTTTTATTTAAGCCAACACACCTCGAAAGTTTAACCAGCCTGTTCGAATCCAATCTGAATTTTCCAACCTATCCCGACATAGCACATTCTCCTCCTTTCCTTCAATCCAGGAAGGTTGTTTAGATAGGAAAGTAAGGACTGTCTCAGATTGGTTGACCACACAACTTTTAATTCGCATAAATCAATATCGAATTTGAATGGCTGTGACTCAGGCTAATGCCAGGGATTTGATAATTGACAGGTTCGTTCCAGGCATTCTTGCCTTTTCAAGGCTGGTGCTGTATTGAGTCAATAATTTAAATAGATACAATTGTGGATTTATGCAGCCTGCTTCCAGGGGGGTGGGGGGGGGGGGGGGGTGGGGGTTAGGACTATAAAACCCCGGTTGTCTGGATGTGTCAGTCACTTTGCAAGATCACGAGGGAGAGGCCACGACTGTCATTCTAAGCTGTGAATCAACTGAACTGTGAGTCTGCAATGTACTTGCAATAAATGATTTGTTAGCCCTTAATAACAATGCCATAAGTTGTTTGGCCTGCTGCCCTGCCTGCGCTTGAAAGTGCAATGCTTAATTGGAAATGAAATGAAATTAAATTAAATGACAATGCCATGAGTTATTTGGCCTTCTGCTCTGCCTGTGCTTGAAAGTGCAATGCTTAATTGGAAATGAAATGAAATGAAATTAAATGACAATGCCATGAGTTGTTTGGCCAGCTGCCTTGTCTGTGCTTGAAACTGCAATGCTTTATTAGGTCCGACTGTGTTTGGAAAGAATAAATGCTTTATTAGGTCCGACTGTGTTTGGAAGGAATTAATGCTTTGTTAGGTCCGACTGTGTTTGGAAGGAATAAATGCCTTATTAGGTCCGATTGTGTTTGGAAGGAATAAATGCTTTGTTAGGCCCGACTGTGCTTGGAAGGAATAAATGCTTTATTAGGTCCGACTGTGTTTATTCCAAAAGTCCCGCTCATTTCTTGACTTCCGTTTAGTGGACAGATCGCGCCGATTATGTAATTTCCGGTGAGTGCAGAGGTCGCGCTGATTGCGTAATTTCCGTTAAGTGCAGTGGTCACGCTGATTGCGGAATTGCCGCTGACTGTGGTGCCCCCCAGTGGCGAGGCTGCTCTCAGTCATGTGAGTAGATTCAAGAAAGTTTACTGTCATATATATGGTGTGTGAGTCAGTGTGTGTGTGTGTGTGAGAGTGTCTGTGTGAGTGTGCGTGTTTGTGTGAGTGTGAGTGTGAGTGTTTGTGTGTGAGTGTGAATGTGAGTGTATGTGTGTGTGTGCGCATGTATGTGAGTGTGTGTGTGTGCGATTGTATATGTGTGTGTGCGCGAGTGTATGTGTGTTAGTGTATGTGTGTGAGGGTGTGGGTGTGTGTGCGTGTGTGAGTGTATGTGTGTGCGAGTCTGTGTGTGTGTGAGTGTGTGTGTGAGTGTATGTGTGTTAGTGTACGTGTGTGTGAGTGTGTGTGTGAGTGAATGTATGTGTGTGTGTGCGTGAGTGCATGAGTGAATGTGTGTGTGAGGTGGAGGGTGTGTGTGTGTGTGTCTGTGTGTCTGTGTGGAGAGGTGGAATATTGCGTTGGGGGACTAGCCCTTCCATGTGAAGCTGGGACCAAACAGGTCCCACTTAGTCTAATTTATTTATAAATCTCATTGAAACGAATACACAGGTCCATACACACACAGAAGCTCAGCTGGCGAGAGTGTTTATCCCGAATGACCCTTGACCTGGGCATGCACAATTGTAATACCGAACTTGCTTATAGCAAGGATGTCTTTCTTCAAATTAGGAGACCAAAACCAGAACTGATCAAACACAGCATCCTGCCTGGGATACAGTTTTGAGCATTTCTGCCACAGCATAAACCAGCTTTGCTTGACCTTGTCTAGTCTACAGCTGTTTCTGTGAACTTGCTTCTGGCTCAGATAGATGCCTCACATTCTGTTTTAATCACGTCAGATGCTCACCCAAAATGACTTGCAGCTTTTTGAGTGCTTTGTAAATCAAGTGGTTTATAACCGTTACTTCTATAGGAATATAGTATCTTTGTATTTCATATCCTTGGTGTTTGTAATACTTGAGATTCTTAACTATTATTCTTTGTATTTTAAAACTTTGGAAACTCTGCATGTCTGTGCTCTATGTGAAGGCCTTTGTCCCTTGTATTCTGGTTTGATTGTTTTTTGTAAACTTGTGTAAACTTTGGGTTCTTCCCTCGTAGCTAGCTCAGCAATTAGCGTAAATCAGTTGTGACAGTTATATGACCTTTGTAACTCTGTAACATCCCTAGTTGGGATGACTAAGAGAGATAAGGGAGGCCCAAGATAGAAGAGTAAACTTTGGGTTCTTCTCTCGCAGCATTTTAACATAAATAATTTGTGACAGATATATGACCTTTGTAGCTCTGTATCAAGTGCTAGCTAAGAGAAATAAGGATGCCCAAGAAAGTGGAAGTCAAGTGGTTTAAATAGGGATTACGGAATAGAAAATTACGGGGAAGGAGGAAAAAACTGGATGCAGGTAATTGGTTATCAATAAAGGAATGTCTGCAAGTGATTGGGTATGGAGATGTACTGGGGTGGGACATACAGAGTTAAACATGCCATAAAAAGAAGCCGCTCTTTGTCTGAAAGTGGGCAGTCATGCAATTGCATGACACCAATTGACTCTTTGATTGTCCCAACCTTGATGTGCAAATAAAGGTTTGAACTTCTTGAAAAATTCCCCGCATCGCCTGACTTAATTTTGAGTATCGGTAACCACGACAAAACTGGTGTAGTCGGCAGGATCGAAAATAGACCAGTTCGGTAAAGAATGACCAGCCAAGGGTGTTTCCCAGCCCCTCAGTGGTTCCCAGGGACAACAGGACAAGGGTGGCCACCCGCAAAAAGATAGGCGGTTTTCCGCTTCATTTGGACTAATAACCTGTTGTAAACAGGAAGCCACTGGGGACACAGAAGCATCTAGGCAGTCAGAGGGCCTCTCTGATCCAAATAATCTGTAATTAAATTATTTTAAGAGTCAACCCGGAGGGTTACTTGAGAAGACTGCGCAGTAGGGCAAGTAGAAAATAATTAATGTGAGAAAGTAAATTCTGTGTGATTAGAATGAGACCTTGTGGATACCACTCTGAAAAGAGAAAGGGGTCTGAACGGCCAAGGCGTTCTGCGGATACTGCCCTTAAGAAGAGTAAGAGGTCTGTATCGGCAGAACAGGTAAAGTCAGGGAGAACAGGGTAATTAGGTAACATAAAATTACAAATTGTTAGGGCCCAAGGGAGGGAAAGGAAGTGCTGATAAGAAAACAGGCAATCAGTAGTTAAGAACAAACCCAGTACTGGTATTTTTTCTGGAGATCCCTGTCTGGCACGGCGGCCCTATTTATTGAAGAGGAGGATGAAGGAACAAAATAGGTGGGGAATAAGGAACAAAGTTGGGAATAGTGTAGGCCACCTCCCCCATATAAGATCCAGTGGGGGGGGGGGGGGGGGGCTCCAGCACCCCTACAGGTAAGGGCACCCCCAGACAAAAATGATACTGATAGCGACTTGGAGACTGAGAAGGCAGATGAGAAAGAAGAAAGGAAAAGGTTGAGGAAGAAGGAGCAGTATTGAATCCAGCAGTGAGAGAGTTAAACAATGCAGAGCACCAGATAGAGAAACATCAGACATACCAGAAGAAAGAAGAAAAAAAGCATGATAATCAGGCTGCTCAAGACCTTTAAATCCCAGCCAACAGCCTGTACTTTTATTTAAAATAAACTTGCCTTCGTACTTTGAATACCTTTTGGTACAGAGCAGCAAGCTTGCCTCTGCTGAAGAGAGGCAAAGAGGAGACTTTGTGTCTTTGTTTGTGGAGATTAATGGGTGTGGGGTGTGGCAAGACCCTGAATGACAGGGAGTCTGACAAATCCCACTGTGAATTAAGCCCGACCATTCCCAGCAGAGTAATCTGTCTCATTTTAACTCTCTCACTCCAACAAGAAGACTTTCACAACTTAAAGACAATTCTTTCACAACTTAAAAACAACGAGAGCCACACTGCAGGCCTCAGTCCCCCCACTCCACAAGGCCATTATTAAGTGCAATGCCTATATGAGTGGCTCGACAAAGCGGTCTCCCAGGGGAATGCCCTAGCAGACAATACTGACTGCAAAGCAGCTTGCAAATTCTTTATACTGGTCCCCACAGAACCAAAGATTTTAGTAAACAGAACGGTCTTGTCAGAGAAGGGAAGGTTTAGAAATTACAAAGGGATGCCTTTGTATATGGAAAAATAATTATGAAAATGAGAGGGCTGCACTGTGATGCTTTGATGGGCCTCTGGCAGCATTGCTCTCGGATAAATTTTGTGTATATTAGGAAGGAGGAAAGGGAATGTGGAATGTGTAGAATGTAGCTTAAACTTTGAAGCTATGAGTAGTGTCTAAGAGGGAGAGAGAGGGTCGAGAGGGACATAGGAATGTCTAAATGTGTGTTTTGCATCACAACTGTTCTTCAGTACGTGTGGTGAATTTATGAACAATGTATGAACATATTTAGGTGTATCAAATATTAAGTTGCTTGCTTTCTTTGCAGTGAGAGTGTGAAGACTTACTTGTTTGTGGAGCTGGTTTTGGAAGAATGCTGCTTTAATCCTACACTTCAGATGAAATAGGATGTCATTGAATGAGCTTGCTCTTTTAAGTGATAAATCTTTGTAGAGCCTCATGTGTTTTAAGAGGTAGTGTGTGTCTCTTTAAGAACTTCAATTGTTTGGGGGCGGAGCCACACACAGCTATTTTGTGCTCTGTTCTTTGCAAATGTGTTAGCAATTTATGAAAATTAACTGTTCATTCTTTATTTTCTCTTAACTTTCAACAGAGGAGAGATTTAAAAAATGTAGGTTGGTTTGTATTATTGATGTTTTTAAATTTGTTCTCTTCCTATTTCTTATCTTTTAAAATGAGTTCAAAAGGAGACTTGGATGCCACACTGGCCATGTGTTAGATGAGATTGGATAAGCTAATTTATCAAAAAAAAGTGTTAATTGGGAAATTGTTATTAGTATATATTCATACTAGGAATTTGAAATTGTGAATATTGGGGAATGGATTGGAACAATTGAAAATAATTTAATTGCTATTGCATTGCTAGATGGAACACATGACCAGAATGTATGGCTTTTTCAGACACGCTTTCTGGTTGAAAAAGTTCAATCAGATAAGAGAGACTCGAAAGGGTAACTAACTGACAATGAGATTAGCTGGCAAAGAAAAACAACATGTTAGGACTGGACTGTTGCATTCTGGGACATTACTTAATGCCCCTGATATTCTGAATATGTGATTATTTTTGTATAAAATGCCCCAGGATTTTTGTTAATTAGTGGTATTTTAGGGGAACCAGAAGTATCACTGGATTCTTCTGGACTGTAACATCTCCGGCCACTCACGTTGACGTAAAAAGTAAAGGTTTGCATGGTTTACTTTAATTTGTTGTATTTTATCTGTTTTTTAAGATACAAATATTATCATTTGGCAAGCCAGCTGAGATTTCACTGGGACCATCAACCAACGACTGAGTAAGTGGCCGCAGATTCACTGGGATCAGATGGGGAGAGAAAAGTGCACTAGTCAGACCCTTTGAGACTGACCCCCCAAAGAAGCTTCCGGAAGCACTGAGATCCTTCCTGTAGGTTGATCTGGTTTCCTGCTGAAATTCTTAGAAACAGACAATGTATAGGATAGTATAGTAACTACAGGAACGGGACGGAATAAGAATAAGGATTACAACTGGACTGATTGATAAAGTGCACTGATCAAGATAGTGTAATGAGTAAGGTATCTGCAGTTGAATTACTAAGTAAAAAGTTCCCTGTATATAAAGAGGACATTATAAAGCACTCTGAGAAATGGGGAAAAAAGAACGGAAAAATTGCTGACGAAGTGGCCCAAGGAAGGCACTTTTGATATGTGTGACATGATGGAAGCGTTAATAAAGAATTATAGGTCCAAAGATAAGTTGGAAACATGAAAAAAGAAGAGAGAAAAGGAGTTAGACGTACTTAAGCGGTTTAGAGTGGAATAAGAGAGGCTGAGGAAAGTATACCAGGTGGTAAATATGACAAAGGAAGACGGTGAGAAATGCAGCACGAAAGCCAGAAACTCCAAGGAAAAAGTCGACCTTAAATCCAAGCTTGAGAGACCCTGGGCATCCCCCTCCCTATCCAGGCCCGGACGGTACAAAGCAGTATCCTTAGTAAAGGGAATAGTGGAGATAGAACGAGAGGTTGCAAGTTGGGATGCAAGGGAAATAAGGGATGAGGATTTAGTGGAAGATTTTAAAAGAAAGGTGAAGGAATCGCAAAGGAAGGCTAGAATATCTGACAAGAAATAGAGTTTAGAATGAGAAGGAAGGCACTCTACGAAGAATTGGAATGGGAAGACATACAGGTAGAAGAAGAGGAACAGGCAGGAGGGCTACACTGCAGCAGTACTGACACAGGAAACGGACATAGGTAAAGCAAAGCAGCCTATAGCATATTACAGTATAAAATTAGATCCGAGGTAGCTCAGGGACATCCACCCTGCTATCACGAATTGGACACATTGTACTATGCATATGAAAAAGCATTGTCTGTGACCATGGGCTATCCCGTGATCATATACACACACCATAAGGTAGCAGAACTGTTGGAGTAGGGAAAATTTGTGTTGACACCGGCCAGGATAACAGCATTTCAGATGTTGTTGACATTTCCAAATATTACTATACAACGGTGTACCACAACATGGCTGATTATGTCCCGCTTGGTCATGACGGAGAGCCCCATGATCGTGTAGGAAAAACAATGGTATTTTTAAAGTTGAGAGCAGATTTACAGTCAGAGCCATTGAACGATGAGGACAAAAAGGTCTTGTTTGTGGATGGTTCTTATTGTAGGGATCATGATGGTAATCATGCAGGGTTTGCAGT
The DNA here is from genome assembly GCA_963514005.1 of Raja brachyura. The sequence continues at coordinate 67,256,068 of OY740786.1, forward strand.
GGTGCAACAGGACCAATCAAGGTTTAAGATAATCAAATTGGAAGCTTGCCCGCAACCTTGCTCAGCTCAGTTGGCAGGAATTAAGGCTTTAATAGCATGTGAATTGATGGAAGGTGAGGAAGTTGATATTTATACAGACTCAGCATATGCACACGGAGTCTGTCACTTGTTTGGGCAGTATGGAAACAGAGAGGCTTTAAGAAAAGCAACAGAGACCCCCTACAACATTATCAGTAAATTTCAGACCTGATAAGGACAGGGATGAAGCCTAGGGCACAAGCTGTCGTTAAATGCCAGGCACATAAGAAGGGAAATGACATGATCACAAAGGGAAATCACGCTGCAGACGAAACAGCCAGAACAGCATCTGGATGCCGATCAACAGTTATTGCACCTCAGGTAAGCTTGGATCTGGAACCCACAAAGGAGTGCATAATTGAAATGCAAGATAAGGCAACCTTAGCAGTACAAGCAATGTGGAGACAAAGTGGAGCTAAACAGAACTTGGAAGGCATGTGGACTACTGAAGAAGGATTGTTGGTAGCATCCACACCATTGCTGGCCAATCTTATTTCAGAAGCGCATGGGTTAGGCCATTGTGCAAGGGGGGAAGTAATAAGAAAGATAAAAAAGGATGGGTTTTAGTCACCCTATTTACAGGCTTCGGTAGATCACATTTTGTTACAGTGCGAGTTATGTGTTCAAAACAATGTTAGAAAGAGAATAATAACACCTATAGGGCACATACCTGATCCCAAAAAGCCATTTAGGCACCTGGTGATCGACTATGTGGATATGATAAAGATGGTAAGAGGAAAAAGGTACATGCTAGTACTGATTGATAGATTTAACAGGTGGGTGGAGGCAGTACCTTCCAAAGAGTTAGGTGCAGGGACTGTAGTAAAGTTTCTGATTAATTAAGTAATCCCAAGGTTTGGTATACCTACAGAAGTTAGCTCTGACGATGGATCGGCTATTATTCAGAAAGTAGTTAAGCTGGTGCTGCAGGCCCTGAGAGTGAAACAAAGGTTTAGGTGTGTTAACCGCCCTCATTCACAGGGCATGGTGGAAAGAATTAATGGGACGTTGAAGGCTAAGCTAAATAAGATTTGTGCAACTACAAAGTTGAATTGGATCGATGCCCTGCCATTGGCACTGATGAGCTGTCGCATGCAAACTAATCGAATAACTCATTTGACCCACGCGAGATGCTCACTGGCAGACCCATACCGGCACCAAATGGAGAGGACCCTACAGGGGACCAAGTTTGGAGCAGTCAGAGGTAGAGCTTAAGCAGTATATGCAACAGTTAACTATGATACATAAGTCTATTTTTGCACAGGAAAAGAAAAAGAAGCCGGAGGTGGTCCAGGAGGATGGACTCATTAAACCCAGAGACAGGATGGCTCGATAATAACCCTGAGGTAAGTGAACAGGAGGACAAAGACGTAAGGGGAGAGCAGAGCTTTAACCAGATAGTAAGTGAGATTTTTGGAGACACTAGTGACTCTGAAGCTGTTGTAAATGAGGTCGTGAACGATTGTCCTCCTCCTGATAGTATGAGTAGGGGCGGGCTGGGGGATGCCAATACTGTCCCTTCCCACTCAGACCTGGAAACCATCACATTGGCAGATATGGCCTGGTAACTTCGCCACCTCACCAGGGTTAGGGGAACAGATGCGAGGCTATAGAGACCTTGGGGCAGGGAACGGCAATAGCTCAGCCGAATGGTCCAGAGCTGCCACTAATGATTGGTATAATACATGGCACAGACTTTGTGAATACCGTAATACATAATATGCGCTAAGGCCACATGAAAGACATTGTCTGTACCAGATCCTCATAACTATACATACTGTGCAAAATTCATGCAAAGTATAACACAGTGGGCAAACATCTCTCAATGTCCAGTATAGTGTTTAACCCTACCCAGAACTACCATTAGGGATAGAAATTGCAACTGCAAAACAGCTTGAGTGCTACCTTGTGGTGAATGGCATACACCCAGTAGGAAATTTCCCAGGTAGCTGTAGCACAATATGGACATGTAATCAAAAAGACCCGAGTCAGTTAGCCCAAAATATGCCCAGGTCTAACAGCCCTATTTCACTACCAGATTGCAGGACTATTCTAACAGCAGATGTAGCAGATAGATTTGGGGTTTTTGGGGGCAGGGCTAGGAACACACTCACACCCAACTGGACTGAATTATGTGCTAGGGTAATGTTAGCACAGTCCGTCCTCATAATAAGCCCAAAATAAATATTTGCAAAGACCTGTAGGAGGAGATAATTTGAAACCCTTCCTGAAGGAGTTTACCTAGATTGAATAGGGCAACCAAGAGGAATCCCCAATGAGTTTAAAGCTAGGAGTGAGATTACTGCTGGTTGGGGTCAATACTCGTTTGGGTCACGCCTGCAAAAAATACAGAATGGATCAACTATATTTATTATAATCAGCAGAGATTTATTAATTACACTGAGGATGCACTATCGGCCCTAGGGGACCAGCTTGATGCCACCAGTAAGATGGCATGGTATAACAGGCAGGCCCTAGATTGGTTATTAGCAGAAAAAGGGGGTATGTATATCCTGTTTGGGGAACACTGCTGCACCTTCATGCCTAACAATACTAGTCCGGAGGGGTCTTTCATTAAAGCAATGGATAAGTTGAAGAAACTGAGAAAAGAGCTCAAGCAGAATGCGGGTTTTTGACATCAATTCTTTGAGTGGCTAGAAAATATGTTAGGAGGTTGGGGAGCGTGGTTGACTAAGTTGGGGGTAACTATTGGAGCTTCGCTGCTGGTGGTTACTGTTGTGCTCTGTTGTGTTTTACTCTGTATTAAGTCTCTCCTAGTTAGAGCCACTGCAAAGCAGCTTCTGTTGCTCCAGGAAAGAGGTGAATCTGGGCTTCTAGAGAAGCAGACCCCCAATACTACGATGACATGCAAAACACACCAGAGGAATTTTGAACAATAGTCTGCAAGTATAGCTGGGTATTTTTTCCTGCCCCAGCATAAAGGGGGTCGGTTTTTTTCCCAGTTACCCAGGATTCCAGAGAAAGAACACTGAAGCTGAACATTACAAATATGAGGACCTTGATTTTGGGGGCTAGTTGTAGTTTGATTCGGCACGGATATGTGCAGCTTGTGGTTTTCTTTTTCTGTGAGACCGATTATGTCTCAAAGGGGGGCATTATATAGGAGTATAGTATCTTTGTATTTTATATTCTTGGTGCTTGTAATACTTGAGATACTTAACTATTATTCTTTGTATTTTAAAACTTTGGAAACTCTGCGTGTTTGTGCTCTATGTGAAGGCTTTTGTCCCTTGTATTCTGGTTTGATTGTTTCTTGTAAGCTTGTGTAAACTTTGGGTTCTTCCCTCTTAGCTAGCTCAGCAATTAGAGTAACTCAATTGTGTCCGTTATATGACCTTTGTAAGTGTAACAACCCTAGTTGGGATGACTAAGAGAGATAAGGGTAGAAGAGTAACATAGAAAATAGGTGCAGGAGTAGGCTATTCAGTCTTCAAGCCAGCACTGTCATTCATTGTGATCATGGCTGATCGTCCCCAATCAATAACCCGTGCCTGCCTTCTCCCCATATCCCTTGATTCCACCAGCCCCTAGAGCTCTATCTAACTCTCTCTTAAATCCATCCAGTGATTTGGCCTCCACTGCCCTCTGTGACAGGGAATTCCACAAATTCACAACTCTCTGGGTGAAAATGTTTAATGTCACCTCAGTCCTAAATGGCCTCCGCTTTATTCTAAGACTGTGGCCCCTGGTTCTGGACTCGCCCAACATTGGGAACATTTTTCCTGCATCTAGCCTGTCCAATCCGTTTATAAGTTTCTATAAGATCCCCCCTCATCCTACTAAACTCCAGTGAATACAAGCTTAGTCTTTTCAATCTTTCCTCATATGACAGTCCCGCCATCCCAGGGATCAATCATGTGAACATACGCTGCACTGCCTCAATCACAAAGATGTCCTTCCTCAAATTAGGAGACCAAAACTGTACACAATACTCCAGGTGTGGTCTCACCACTGCAGCTGCAGAAGAACCTTTCTACTCCTATACTGAAATCCTCTAGTTATGAAGGCCAACATTCCATTAGCTTTCTTCACTGCCTGCTGTACCTGCACGCCAACTGTCAGTGACCAGTGTCCAAAGACACCCAGGTCTCGCTGTACTTTCCCCTTACCTAACCTAACCCCATTGAGATAATAATCTGTCCCCTTGTTTTTGCCACCAAAGTGGATAACCTCACATTTATCTATATTATACTGCATTTGCCAGACATCTGCCCACTCACTCAACCTGTCCAGGTCACCCTGCAACCTCCTAACATCGTCTTTACAGTTCACACTGCCACCCAGCTTTGTGTCATCCGCAAACTTGCTAGTGTTGCTCCTAATTCCCTCTTCCAAATCATTAATATATATGGTAAACAGTTGCGGCCCCAACACCGAGCCTTGCGGCACTCCACTCATCACTGGCTGCCATTCTGAAAAGGACCCATTCACTCCTACTCTTTGCTCCCTGTCTGCCAACCAATTTTCTATCGATGTCAACACCCTACCCCCAGTACCATCTCTAATTTTAGTCACCAGTCTCCCGTGCGGGACCTTATCAAAGGCTTTCTGAAAATCTAGATACACTACATCCACTGGCTCCCCTTCATCCATTTTACTTGTCACATCCTCAAAAAATTCCAGAACATTAGTCAAGTATGATTTTCCTTTCATAAATCCATGCTGACTTGGACTAATCCTTTTACTGCATTATTACCTCTTTAATAATTGACACCAGCATCTTTCCCACCACCGAAGGTAGGCTAACTGGTCTGGAATTCCCCGTTTTCTCTCTCGCTCCTTTCTTGAAAAGTGGGATAACATTGGCTATCCTCCAATCCACAGGAACTGATCCTGAATCTATTGAACATTGGAAAATGATCACCAATGCGTCCACTATTTCTAGAGCCACCTCCCTGAGGACCCTGGGAAGCAGACCATCAGGCCCAGGCGATTTATCATCATTCAGTCCCATTAGCGTACCCAATATTATTTCTCGCCTAATGAAATATTCTTTCAGTTCCTCTACCCCCTTAGATCCTCAGTCCTCCAGTACTTCTGGGAGATTGTTTGTGTCTTAGTGAATACAGATCCAAAGTACCTGTTTAACTCTTCTGCCATTTCCTTGTTCCACATAATAATCTCACCGTGTCTGCCTTCAAGGGACCCACATTTGACTTTGCTACTCTTTTTCCCTTAATATATCTAAAGAAGCTTTTAGTGTCATTCTTTCTATTCCTGGCCAGCTTCCCCTCGTACTTCATCTTTTCAGCCCGTATTGCCCCTTTTGTTTTCTTCTGTTGTCCTATGAAAGTTTCCCAATCCTCTGGCTTCTAGCTACTCTTTGCTGTGTTATACATCTTTTCTTTAGTTTTATTCTATCCCTAACTTCTCTTGTCAGCCGCAGTTGCCTCCTACTCCCCTTGGAATCTAAATTTATTTTTGGAATGATATGATCCTGCGTCATCCGGATTATGCCCAGAAATTCCTGCCATTACTGTTACACCGTCATTCTGGCTAGGATTCCTTTCCAGTCTACCTTGGCCAGATTCTCCCTCATGCCTTCATAATCCCCTTTGTTTAACTGCATCACTGACACTTCCGATTTAACCTTCTCCTTCTCAAATTGCATATTAATACTAATCATATTATGATCACTACCTCCAAGCGATTCCTTTACCTCGAGTTCTCTTATCAAATCTGGTTCATTGGACAACACTAAATCCAGAATTGCGTTTTCTCTGGTCAGCTCCATTACAAGCCGCTCTAAGAATCCCTCGGAGGCACTCTACAAACTCTCTTTCTGGGGTCCTGAACCAACCTGATTTTCCCAGTCTACCTGCATATTGAAATCCCCCATCACCACAGTGGCATTACCTTTGTTACATGCCGGTTTTAACTCCTGCTGCAACTTACACCCTACATCCGGGCTATTATTTTGGGGTCTGTAGATAACACCAATTAGTGTCCTCTTGCCTTTACAATTCATCAACTCAATCCACAGTGACTCTACCCCGTCAGTCCCTATGTCGTCCCTTTTGTACAGTTCCCCCTTAATACAAAATAAATCCCAGTAGTCTAAGAATTTAAATCCCTGCCCCCTGCACCAGTTCCTCAGCCACACATTCAGGTCCTGTATCTCCCTGTTCCTGCTCTGTCCAGCACGAGGAACTGAAAGCAAACTGGAGATAACCACCCTGGAGGTCCTGCTTTTCATCACTTTTCGGAGCTCTTATTCATCCCCTTCTTTCCGACATTGTTTGTGCCAACATGTACTACCACTTCCAGCTGTTCACCTTCGCCCTTGAGGACTTTCTGCATTCTGTACATGACATCCTGGATCCTGACACCAGGGAGGCAGCACACCACCCTCGAATCCCGTCTGTTGCCATAGAAACCCCTGTCCGTACATCTCACAATGGAGTCTCCAACTACCATGGCGTTGCCTGACGTCGGCCTCTTTGGTTTTGGCTCAACAGCACTTTTTCCTTCGCAAGCCAGTGCACCTCGCAGTGTGTTAATGTCTTTTGTCCCTTCTAAGTGGGTGAATCTGTTCTCAAGAGGGACAACACCCGGGAACCTTTGCATTCCATGTTTCCATCCCTTTCTCACCGTCACCCACCTTCTCTCTTCCAGTACCTTATGTGTAACAATCTTACTGTAGGACTTGTCGAGGAACGACTCCGTTTCTCGGACGAACCTGAGGTCATCCTCTTGCTTCTCCAGGCGGCCAGATGTACAGGCCCTCTCGTCTGAAAGGTAAGTCCCGAATTAGTGCTTCCCTACCACAGGCTGCGGCTTCAAGATGACGATGACCGCAGGCCGGCAGTTGGAGCTCTTTTCCAGGGATCCCTGGCGAGGGTGAGTAAGTCCGTAATTCCTCACCATGCCCGTGGCTAGAAGCATCTTGAAGTCCGCGGCTTCAAGATGTGTAGGCGGGTTGAGACTCTTCTTCTCGGGGGATCCAAGGCTCCGGGCTCCGCGCCTGCGGCTAGAAGCTCCGCAGACCGCTGCTTCAGATGTTGTAGGTCGCGGGCCAGCGATTGTAAATAGTCCACGCTGTGCCCACTGCTGAAGCTCTGGGCCCGACTTTGGGAAGGGCTGCACCAATCCTTGGTGTTAGGCTGCGAGGGAGGCGACATGGAAAAAGTCGCCTCTCCGTGGAGGAGGCGACCAAAAGCGGTTTCCCCCTTACCCCTCCTCACCAACCCCCACACAAGACACTGAGAGCCATTAAAACACACATTTGGGCAAACTAAAAAAACAAAAAAAGTAGAAATGACTAACACGCTGCTGGCAGCGTAGCCGCTCGCAGCGCCCCCACCTTGACAATCAAAGAGTCAAATTGACTCTTTGTCCCAGCCTTGATTTGCAAATAAAGGTTTGAACTTCTTGAAGAATTCTCTGAGTCACCTGAGTATCAGTGAACACAACAATTCCAACCCTAGTGGTTTGACCAATAAAAACTAGGGTGAGAGCACAGATTAGAGGAAAATAAGTGAAAGAGTGGCATTGGTGGGATTGTTCTGAGAACAGCATAGAATTGATGGACCAAATTGCCTCCTGCTATGTCGAAAGGCTGTATTAGCCATGAAGTTGATAGAAGTCAGCGCAGTGCTGGGGTAGCAGCCAAAATCTGATAAGAAGGAATAGCAGATGCTGGTTTATACCAAAGATGGACACAAATGGCTGGAGTAACTCAGCAGGTCAGGCATCCAAAAAGGATTGGTGATATTTTGGGTTAGTAATGTCTGAGGAAGGGTCTGAAGAAGGATCCCAACCCGAAACGTCACCTATCCATATTTTCTGGAGATGCTGCCTGACCCATTGAGTTACTCCAGCACTCTGTGTCTATCTTCAATGCAGAGGGAGATAGGGTACAAATCTCTGAGAGGTATAGCACACTCCTTTCTGATTGATCAACTCAAAGGTTTCAATAAAGTAAAAAAATATAATTATAGCGGTCGGTGAATGTGCATAATTCTGTGCATGCGTCTTATGATCTTATAACCATCAAATAATGCTGGGTGTGTTCCACTTTAAGGATGTTGATGTGATCAGCTACTCTCAGGAGAAGTTTACATAAATTGAAACTGCCGACTTGTTTTGTGACAGACCGACATCAGAGAGATGAAACACATCTTTTTGTAAGTTATTTTGTCTAATACCCACATTTGTTATTTAAACCTAGCAGCTATCCACCACTATCCCATAAAGTGATCCTGATGGTGTGAGAAATGCCCGAGGGTTAAGATGTAACTGTGCAGTGAGGGATAGCTGCTTTATGTTTTAAGTTAAATACTACACCTTGGAATAATGATGCATGACCCACTTGGATTGCCTGGCAAGTAATGCATCTAAAGAATGGAGGCAAAGGAGGCAAGAGTTTACATCTTAGATGTGGTTATACAAGATATACCAGAACAAATAAAAAGAACAACTTTTATCACATTCACATTGGCCACAAGGGCAGAGAATGGTATCGTACCATCAATCTGACAAATGAAGCCCTGGAGAAGGCACTTGATGCATTACAAGTAGATCACCACATGCCTTGAATGGAAACAGTTGACTGTTACCACTTCTCTTCCTGCAACGAGGAGCAGGGAGAAATCTTTTGATAGTTTATTAAAGAGAACTGGTTGCCGACAGAAAACTGGTTTTACTGACTTTGAAGGACTTGAAGAGATTGGCTTGTTGGTAATGCCCAAAGAGGAAAACTCTGAGAGAGAAAAACGACTTTATAATTCATTGTTAACTCCAAAGACATGACCTGTCAAACTGAAGAATTGTCCAATGAAGGATAGAAATGTTCACCAGAAGAAGCAAGGTACGAGACAAAAGGCAAGGTAAGGAAATTAAAACAAAACTTGATAGAAGTAGTGGGTGGCAGTAGTAGTAGCAGATAGTATTTGTGGGGAGCACGGTGACACGGTGGTAGTTGCTGCCTTACAGCGCCAAAGCCTGAGTTTAATACTGACTACGGGTGCTGCCTGTATTGAGATTCTACTGTGATTATCCCCGTGACTGCGTGTGTTTTCCCCAGAAGCTCTGGTTTCCTCCCACACTTCAAAGACATACAGGTTTGTAAGTTAATTTGCTTTAGTAAAGATTGTAAATTGTTCCTAGTGTGTAGGATGGTGCTGATGTATGGGGATCGCTGGTCAATGTGGACTCATTGGGCCGAAGTGTCTGTTCCACGCTAAATCTCTAAACTAAACTAAACTAAAACTAAAAGTATATAATGAGTATACTGTATATGGACAGCTGATAGAAGTACTTAATATTAAGAGAGGGTAGACAGTCCCAGGGTGGAAATGTCCAACACTATAACTCATAACTTTAAGGTGAGAGTAGCAAAGTTTAAAGTAGATGTGCGGGTCGAGATTTTTACACAGATAGTGGTGGGTGCCTGGGGTGGAGGTGGAGGCAGACAGGATCCGCAAACCCTCAGCATAGAAGCACCTCAAGGCTGCGTACTCTCCCCTCTCCTCTACTCTCTCTACACCAATGACTGCACATCCACTGACTCCTCTGTCAGGCTTCTCAAGTTTGCGGACAACAACCTGGAGCTCAATGCTCTTAAGACAGTGGAATTGATAGTAGACTTTAGGAGAGCTCTCCCTCCCCTCACCCCACTCACCATGAACAACACCACAGTCACATCTGTGGAGTCTTTTAAATTCCTGGGAACCATCATCTCCAAGGACATTAAATGGGGGGCCACCATCAACTCCACAGTCAAAAAGGCACAACAGAGGATGTACTTCCTGCAGCAGCTGAGGAAGCACAATCTGCCACAGGCAACGATGGTCCAATTCTATACGGCCATTGTAGAGTCTGTCCTCACCTTCTCCATCATGGTCTGGTTTGCCTCAGCCACCAAGCACAACATCTGGAGACTGCAGGTAATCGTCCGATCAGCTGAGAAGGCGATTGGCTGCAACCTTCCCTCCATTGGCGAACTGTACATTGCAAGGGCCAGGAAGCGAGCGGGTAAGATCATCTCTGACCCCTCTCACCCTGGTCACAAACTCTTTAAATCACTTCCCTCAGGAAGGCAACTTTGGACTGTCAAAATTGCCACAGCCAGACATAAAAACTGCTTTTTTCCCACGAGTAGTGGCTCTACTTAATAACCAAAAATCTGTAGCCTCCTTTTGCTCTAGTATTTTACTTCGGAGTCACGTGAGTTAAAAAGACCCTCAGTTAAGTTTTACTAACCTTGACCTGGTTTTTTTTAATGTGTTTGTTCCATTCCAGAATAACCACGGACAGGAGGACAATAGAGAAGGCTGCGCTGAAGCATGCCACTACGGACCGCGGGACTTCAGAGCAAAGTCAGCGGCGAATCTCCCCGGAGCTGACCGCAGAACCTGCACCGCGGGCCGGGAAAAAAGCGCGGAAGTCGGGGAGCCCCGCTCAGTTGGCAGGAACCAACTCTTCACCACAGCAGGCCAGGGAGCTGCATACTGACGTGAGGACCGCGCGGGAGACAAGCCCCCGACTCGCCCCAACACTCCACCGTTACAGTTCAGCAGAGGGCGGACCGGTGGGAAAACCGCACCTAAGCCGAGTAGCTCCGCAGGAGCGGCTGGCACCGGCCCACCACCATATCAGTCTGCTAGATTGCGGACCGGTGGTTCCACAACACAAGAGTTGTGTAGCCCCGCAGGAGCGGCTGGCACCGACTTTGCGTCGCATCAGTTCTGAAGACCCGGGACTGGCGGCAAGCCCGCGCGGATGTCGTGTAGCCCCGCTGGAGCGGCTGTCACCGACTCCTCAAGGTCACAGTCGCACCAGACAGGAGGTTGTGTAGCCCCGCAGGAGCGGCTGGCACCAGCACTCCACCGCTTAAGTCCGGAAGACCACGGACAAGCGGCAAATCCGCGCGGGAGTCATGTAGCCCCGCAGGAGCGGCTGGCACCAACTACCTACCTCAGTCCCATAGACATCACTTTGACGAGGTGAAGACTGTTGGTAGAGGACCCATTTGTTCATCAGAACCTTGGCTCACCTCAAAGTCAGCCTCCCCCCCACACTGGACCCCCATCAATTTGTCAAAGTCAAAAAGTCAAAGGTCAAAAGAATTTATTGTCATGTGTCCCTGACAGGCAATGAAAATCTTTCTTTGCATAGCACAACAGAACATAGTAGGCATTGACTACAATTATATACATAAATACACACATGAATTAATAAATTAATAAAGTGAAAATAACAGATGGAGGAATATTAATGCTCAGAGTTCCGAGCCAAGTTTAATGGCCTGATGGCTGTGGGGAAGTAGCTATTCCTAAACCGGGTTGTTGCAGTCTTCAGGCTCCTGTACCTTCTACCCGAAGGTAGCAGGGAGATGAGTGCGTGGCCAGGGTGGTGTGGTTCCTTGGTGATGCTGCCAGCCTTTTTGAGGCAGCGACTGTGATAAATCCCCTCGATGGAAGGAAGGTCAGAGCCGATGATGGACTGGGCAGTGTTTACTACTTTTTGTAGTCTTCTCCTCTCCAGGGCACTCAAATGCCAAACGAAGCCACGATGCAACCGGTCAGCAAGCTCTCTACTGTGCACCTGTAGAAGTTAGAGAGAATCCTCCTTGACAGACCAACTCTCCATAATCTTCTCAGGAAGTAGAGGCGCTGATGAGCTTTCTTAATAATTGCATCTGTGTTCTCGGACCAGGAAAGATCTTCACAGATGTGCACGCCCATCTTTGCCTACCGGACAAACAGGTCTACAGAGGACGCCATATCGGCGGCCCTACACTCTGCCCTGACCCACCTGGACAGCAACAACACCTACATCAGGCTGCCGTTTATTGACTTCAGCTCCGCCTTTAACACTGTCATACCCGCTAGCTTGATCAACAAACTTGATCACCAAAGTCTTGGCATCTCCACCTCCCTCTGCAATTGGACACTGGATTTCCTCACTAACAGACCACAGTCTGTTAGGGTCAACAACCTCACCTCCTCCACTATAACACTGAACACCGGCGTGCCACAGGGCTGTGTGCTCAGCCCTCTCCTCTACTCCCTCTTCACCCATGACTGCATCCCTAAGTATGGCTCCAACGCCATCATAAAATTTGCCGACGACACCACGGTGGTAGGACTGATCAGCAACAATGACGAGTCAGCCTACAGGGAGGAGGTCCAGCACCTGACTACCTGGTGTGCCAACAATAACCTCGTCCTCAACTCCCAGAAGACGAAGGAAATTATTGTTGACTTTAGGAAGAACAGAGGGGGCAGACACACCCCCATCCATATAAACGGGACTGAGGTGGAGCGGGTCTCCAACTACAAATTCCTCGGGGTGCACATCTCGGAGGATCTGGCCTGGTCCCTCAACACCTCAAAGCTGATCAAAAAGGCGCAGCAGCGCCTTTACTTTCTGAGGAGGCTCAAAAAAGCCCACCTGTCCCCCCAGATCCTGACCAACTTTTACCGCTGTACCATCGAATGCATCCTGACCACCTGCTTTATGGTATGGTACAGCAGTTGCACCATGGCAGATAAGAAGCCACTACAACGGGTGGTGAAAACCGCCCAGTACATCGTCGGTGCCCCGCTCCCTGCCATGGATGCCCTCCACCGAAAACCGTGTCTGAAACGGGCCGGGAAGATCATCAAGGACCCCACACACCCTAACCATGGACTGTTTGCCCTCCTACCATCAGGGAGGTGGTACAGGAGCCTCAGGTCCCGCATAGTAGGATGAGGAACAGCTTCTACAATAACACCATCACAACTCGGAGTCCCGCCGATAGATTTCTCCAGTCTCTTTGTCCACATTGTCTGTATTCTGTATTTATTTATCTATATTGCTATCACTAAGAACTGATGCTAAACTGCATTTTGTTGTACCTATACTTGTATTTGTGCAATGACATTAAAGTTGAATTGAATTGAAAGATGACTTGCCATCCGCAGATAGCGGCGGCGGTCGCATAGCTCGAATGGAGCGCATGGTCGAGCAGCTGCTCGAGAGGGACCTCCTCCATCAGGAGCGTGCGTCCCTAGGCTCGCAAATATCTATGGCAGGACCCATGCCAGGGCTGTCCAACATCTCTCCCTCCTCAGTAGGGAGTGCCAGAAGTCAGGCACTAGCTGACTTCGAAGAGGGGTTGCCGTAAGATCCTTTGTTGCAGGAGATGCCAGAAGAGGAACTTCTGGGAGTGGTGTCAAAGTTCACCGAACCATCCCAGAAAGGGCAGCCTCTTCAGCCGCGGCTAGCGGAAAGCATTAATTACCTGACCACCCACCAGCTCAGAGAACAGGTAATTTCGGAGGCAACCAACAAATACAGGGCTCCGGATAATTGTGTGTCGCTGAATGTCCCTACCGTTAATACACCCATATGGGGCAACATCAGCCCGGGATCAGGACTCAGGAGCTAAAGATCCAGAAGATCCTGAAATTATTGACCTCCGGCATCACTGCATTCGCCAGGTCAATAGAAGGTACGGACATGACGGAAGAGCAGCAAGATGCATTAGCAACACACAGTACGAAATAAACTGCTTTCGAAAGAGCTCTATCCGTCCTACACTAAACCCCAAGTTTGCGGGTTTGTGTAAGGCCAATGTTACGCCACCGCCAAGACAATTGTTTGGGGATGATCTGTCTAAACAGGTGAAAGACCTGGACGAGGAAGCCAAAGCAGTTGGATTAATTAAACCGCCTTCCTCGAGCAGACCACAGGCATACCATAGGCAGCATCCATATGCAACAACAAACAGGCCTTGGGGTCAACCCAACAGAGCAACGGGAACTTTCCCTAAGGTCGCGCCCTATCCACAGAGGCCTTTTTTAGGCCAGGGCCCACAGCGACCAGCCTGGAAGATGCGCCAACCCCACATCCCAGCAACACAACTACCCAAGAAAGACCAGAAGATCAGGCCCCACCGGTAACCATGGAGGTAAGCGGTTCTGGTTCTCTTGGGAATGCTGCATGCGGAACCTCACTAGTAGGAGGGAGGTTGCGTCTGTTCTGGGATGCATGGAGTTCTTTAACTTCTGACACTTTTATATTACAAAGTATTCATGGGTATGAAATCAAATTCATAAACGGACAACTTCCCCCAGCTTAGCATGTACCTAGCCGGAAATTCGTACTCTCTCACAAAGAGAAAGTGGAAGGACATGCAGAACTATTAAGATTTTACTCCAAGGGGGTTATACAAAAAACGATACATGAACCTCTTGAGTTTGTATCTAACATCTTTACTAAAACCAAAATAGATGGTGGATGTCGTATCATAATTGATTTAACCCACTTGAATACTTTTGTCCTATATACCCATTTCAAAATGGACACATTTGAAATGGCTAAACAATTGATTTCCAGGGGGTGCTTCATGGCCTGCATCAATCTAAAAGATGCATACTATTCAGTGCCTATACGGAAACATCACCGTAAATACTTAAAATTTGTCTGGATGGGGCAACTATGGCAGTACAAAGCCTTACCTAATGGACTCACAACAGCCCCCACCTTGTTCACCAAAATACAAAAACCAGTATTTGCATCTCTAAGAAGACAAAACCACATAGTCATGGCATATCTTGATGACATTTTAATTGTGGTTAGCTATATCAGCTGTGACAGCTACCAGGTCACTGTTAGAAAAACTGGGGTTTGTCATCCATCCAAACAAACCTAAGTTCAACCCTTCTGTGATTATGGACTACTTCGGATTCAAGGTTAACACCAATCATATAATTGTCACTCTCCCAGAGAAAAAAGCAACAGACATAATAGAAGCGTGTAACAGCCTCGCTTGTGCCAGGAAACCGACTATCAGACATGCTGCCTAGGTGATTGGAAAACTTGTAGCTACATTTCCAGCTGCACAATTTGGGCTGTTACATTATCTAAATTTGCAAAGAGCTAAGATCTCAGCGTTAAAAACAAATGCTGGACATTTTGATAGACCTATGCAGCTGCCAAACAAGGCACAAATTGAGCTACGATGGTGGATTAGCAACATTCGTAATTGTTTCAATCCCATCATAATTGTAAACCCGTCAGTCGTGTTACAAACCGACACAAGCGCCTAGGGCTGGGGAGCTACTGACACCATTTCCAGTTGTGGCGGCAGATGGGATTTGCACAAATCTACTTTACTCCAATCACAAGGTGTAAACTATTTGGAAATGCTGGGAGCATTTCATGGGCTGCGGGCTTACTGCACAACTATGCATCATACACATGTCCATCCACAGATAGATAATACCACAGTGGTGGCATATTTAAACCATATGGGTGGTATCAAGTTGACATCTTGCAATGAATTGGCAAACATAATTTGGCTCTGGTGTATGGAAAGAAATATTTGGATATCAGCTACATACCTTCCGGGTAAGCTCAATACAGTGGCGGACACCAGGTCACGAGTATTTAATGAGAACACCGAGTGGATGTTGAACCCCCAAATATTTGCTAATATTATAGCCAAGTATGGAACACCAGATATCGACCATTTTGCGTCCAGGTTGAACCATCAGATACCAACATATGTCTCTTGGGAACCAGATCCTGGGGCAGTGGCGATGGACGCGTTCTCGCTACATTGGGGGAAATTGTTCTTCTATGCATTTCCCCCTTTCTGCCTCATCAGTTGGGTATTGCAGAAGATCCAGCTAGGCTCAGCATCTGGGATTCTGATAATACCCGACTGGTCCACACAACCATGGTACCCGGTGGTCCTCGGCATGGTGAAAGAACCAGCAGGTTCCTAAATGCCCGAATCTAGTGACCCATCCTATAACAGGAGAAAGTCATCCATGCCATGGTCATCTCAACCTGTTGGCTTGCAGGTTCTGAAGAGTTCATTACTGGGATTCGGGCTGTCAACGAGGACCATGGATATCATCACAGCATCGTGCAGAGAGTCCACGAGGAAGCATTAACTCACCCACATAAGAAAATGGGAGGCCTTCTGTACTCGGACCAAGACCACCTACAACTCTGCAATGATCACTGATGTGCTGGAATTCCTCGCGGGCTTTCACTATGATGAGGGCCTTAGCTACAGTGCCATCAACAGTGCCAGAAGTGCATTGTCATCTTATCTCAATATCGGAGTAGGATCCCACCAGCTGGTATCGAAATTTATGAGGGGTATATTCAATTCGAACCCTTCACGACCACGCTATAATATAACCTGGGACATCGGGGTTGTGTTGTCCCTACTCAGGAGCTGGTCACCAGTTTCAGATCCACCACTGGATAAACTCACCTTCAAAGTGGTGATATTAATGGCACTGATCACAGCACAACGGGTCCAGATCCTCCACAAACTGAAACTGGACAGGATGGTCTCGACCCCCACCAAAGTAACATAGAAACATAGAAAATAGGTGCAGGAGTAGGCCATTCGGCCCTTCGAGCCTGCACCGCCATTCAATGTGATCATGGCTGATCATCCAACTCAGTATCCCGTACCAGCCTTCTCTCCATACCCCCTGATCCCTTTAGCCACAAGTGCCACATCTAACGCCCTCTTAAATATAGCCAATGAACTGGCCTCAACTACCTTCTGTGGCAGAGAATTCCAGAGACTCACCACTCTCTGTGTAAAGAATGTTTTCCTCATTTCGGTCCTAAAGGAATTCCCCCTTATCCTTAGACTGTGACCCCTTGTTCTGGACTCCCCCAACATCGGGAACAATCTTCCAGCATCTAGCTTGTCCAACCCCTTAAGAATTTTGTAAGTTTCTATAAGATCCCCCTCAATCTTCTAAATTCCAGTGAATACAAGCCGAGCCTATCCAATCTTTCCTCATATGAAAGTCCTGACATCCCAGGAATCAGTCTGGTGAATCTTCTCTGTACCCCCTCTATGGCAAGGATGTCTTTCCTCAGATTTGGAGACCAAAACTGTACGCAATACTCCAGGTGTGGCCTCACCAAAACCCTGTACAACTGCAGTAGAACCTCCCTGCTCCTATACTCAAATCCTTTCGCTACGAATGCTAACATACCATTTGCTTTCTTCACTGCCTGCTGCACCTGCATGCCTACTTTCAATGACTGGTGTACCATGACACCCAGGTCTCGTTGCATCTCCCCCTTTCCTAATCTGCCACCATTCAGATAATAGTCTACCCTCATGTTTTTGCCACCAAAGTGGATAATCTCACATTTATCCACATTATACTGCATCTGCCATGCATCTGCCCATTCACTCAGCCTATCCAAATCACCCTGCAGCCTCCAAGCATCCTCCTCACACCTAACTATACCCCCCAGCTTGGTATCATCTGCAAATTTGGAGATGTTGCATTCAATTCCCTCGTCCAAATCGTTAATATATATTGTAAATAGCTGGGGTCCCAGCACTGAGCCTTGCGGCACCCCACTAGTCACTGCCTGCCATTCTGAAAAGGACCAGTGGATGTGTTAGACTTTCAGAAGGCTTTTGACAAGTCTTTTGACCTACCCTTTGCCTCCTGTCTGCTAGACAGTTCTCTATCCACATCAATACTGAACCCCCAATACCCAAGTTTGTATGCTAATCTCTTATGTGGGACTTGTCAAAAGCCTTCTGAAAGTCTAACACATCCACTGGTTCTCCCTTATCCACTCTACTAGTTACATCCTCGAAAAATTCTATCAGATTTGTCAGACATGATTTACCTTTCGTAAATCCATGCTGACTTTGTCCAAGGATTTCACCACTTTCCAAATGCGCTGCTATCCCATCTTTAATAACTGACTCTAGCAGTTTCCCCACTACTGATGTTAGACTAACTGGTCTGTAATTCCCCGCTTTCTCTCTCCCTCCTTTTTTAAAAAGTTGGGTTACATTAGCTACCCTCCAATCCTCAGGAACTACTCCAGAATCTAAGGAATTTTGAAAAATTATCACTAATGCATCCACTATTTCTGTGGCTACCTCCTTGAGTACTCTGGGATGCAGACTATCTGGCCCTGGGGATTTATCGGCCTTCAATCCGTTCAATTTACCCAACACCACCTCCCGGCTAACCTGGATTTCACTCAGTTCCTCCATCTTATTTGACCCCCGTTCCACTGCTATTTCCGGCAGATTATTTATGTCTTAGTTAGTGAAGACAGAACCAAAGTAGTTATCCAATTGGTCTGCCATGTACTTGTTCCCCATGATCAATTCACCTGTTTCTGACTGCAAGGGACCAACATTTGTTTTAACTAGTCTTTTTCTCTTCACATATCTATAAAAACCTTTGCAGTCCCTGTTCCCTGCCAGTTTCCTTTCATAATCTATTTTCCCTTTCCTAATTAAGCCCTTTGTCCTCCTCTGCTGGATTCTGAATTTCTCCCAGTCCTCCGGTAGGCTGCTTTTTCTGGCAAATTTGTATGCCTCATCTTTTGTTTTTATACTATCCCTGATTTCCCTTGTTATCCATGGATGCACCACCTTCCCCGATTTATTCTTTTGCCAAACTGGTATGAACAACTTTTGTACTTCATCCATGCAGTCTTTAAATACCTTCCATTGCACATCCACTGTCAACCCTTTAAGAATCACCTGCCAGTCTATCTTGACCAATTCACATCTCATACCTTCAAAGTTACCTTTGTTCAAGTTCAGAACCCTTGTTTCTGACTTAATTTTGTCACTCTCCATCCTAATGAAGAACTCAACCATATTATGGTCACTCTTGCCCAAGGGGCCACGCACAACAAGACTGCTAACTAACCCTTCCTCATTACTCAATACCCAGTCTAGAATAGCCTGCTCTCTCGTTGGTTCCTCCACACATTGGTTGAGAAAACTATCCCGCATACATTCCAGGAAATCCTCTTCCTCAGCACCCCTGCCAATTTGATTCACCCAATCTACATGCAGATTGAAGTCACCCATTATAACCGTGTTACCCTTGTTGCACGCATTTCTAATTTCCTGTTTGATGCCATCCCCAACTCCAATACTACTGTTAGGTGGCCTGTACACAGCTCCCACTAGCGTTTTCTGCCCCTTAGAGTTTCGCAGCTCTACCCATATCGATTCCACATCCTCCACGCTAATGTCCTTCCTTTCTATTGCATTAATCTCCTCTCTCACCAGCAACACTACCCCACCTCCTTTTCCTCTATCCCTCCTGAATATTGAATATCCCTGGATGTTCAGCTCCCAGCCTTGGTCATCCTGGAGCCATGTCTCCGTGATCCCAACTATAGCATAGTCATTAATCGCTATCTGCACCTTCAACTCATCCACCTTATTACGAATGCTCCTCGCATTGAGACACAAAGCCTTCAGACTTGTTTTTACAACACTCTTACTCCTTATACAATTATGTTGACAAGTGGCCCCTTTCACATCGATCCCTATTACACTTGGCCATACTCTCCTATCCCTTTGTGAGCTTTCTTTCCCGTTAATTCTGGGGTCATTAACCATCCCTTTACTCTCTTTCCCTTTAACTCCATTCTCGATTATCCCATTTGACACCCCACCCCCCTTATTCAGTTTAAAACCATCCGTGTAGCAGTGGCAAACCTGCCGGCCAGAATGCTGGTCTCCCATCTGTTAAGATGCAATCCGTCCCTTTTGTACAGTTCCCCCTTACTCCAAAACAGATCCCAGTGATCTAAGAATCTAAATCCCTGCCCCCTGCACCAGTTCCTCAGCCACACATTCAGGTCCCGTATCTCCCTGTTCCTGCTCTCGCCAGCACGAGGAACTGGAAGCAAACCGGAGATAACAACCCTGGAAGTCCTGCTTTTCAGCATTTTTCCAAGCTCTCTGAAGTCCCGCTGCAAAATATTCATCCCCTTCTTTCCAACATCATTTGTGCCAACATGCACGACCACTTCCGGCTGTTCACCTTCGCCCTTGAGGATTGTCTGCACTCTGTCCGTAACATCCTGGATCCTGGCACCAGGAAGGCAGCACACCATCCTGGAATCCCGTCTGTTGCCGCAAAAACCCCTGTCCGTACCTCTCACAATGGAGTCTCCAACTACAATGGCGTTGCCCGACTTTGGCCTCTTTGGTTTTGGCTCATCAGCCCTTTTTGTTTTGCAAGCCAGTCCGCCGCTCAGTGAGATACCGTCTTCTGTCCCGGCAGCTTCCACGTGGGTGAACCTGTTCACAAGAGGTACAACACCCGAGGACCTTTGCATTCCATGTTTTCCTCCCTTTCTCACCGTCACCCACCTTCTCTCTTCTAGTGCCTTGGGTGTAACAATCTTACTGAAGGACTTGTCGAGGAACGACTCAGTTTCTCGGATGAACCTGAGGTCATCCACTTGTTTCTCCAGTTCCCCAACACGGTCCTTCAGGAGCTGTACCTGGATGCACTTCTCACATTTGTAGCATCCAGAGGCACCAGCAGTGTCCTTGACCTCCCACATACTGCAAGCATCACACTGCATCAGCTTGCTTGACATCTCCTTCTTTTGCCTCGGTCTCTCCCTATCCAGTGTTTTGCGCAGCCTCCTCTCCGAAGACTCTCGAGCCAAAGACTCACACTTTACTCACAGGGCACTTCCCTCACTGCCGCTCCCCAAGAGCTGCCTTGCTTATATTGACTGTTCAATTGCCTAATTTACAAACCAAATTCCTCAGTTTTCAACTGCTTTCCCTCTCTGACTCACTGAGAACTCTCCTCCCACTCGGGCTGGAGCCAATCAGTGCTTTCTCCTGCTTCTCTTTGTTGCTGTTGCTTCAAAATCCACGGGAAGACTGAGTAAAGTCTGCCTGTGCTTTGTCTCTCCTTTTCAACTGCTTTCCCCCTCTGACTCACTGAGAACTCTCCTCCCACTTGGGCTAGAGCCAATCAGTGCTTTCTCCTGCTTCTCTTTGTTGCTGTTGCTTCAAAATCCACGGGAAGATCCACGGTAACCTTCTTTATAAATGAGTTACTCAAACATCACAGGCCTGGGACAACAGGTCTGATATTGGATTTCCGAGCATATCCCGTTGATGTACGACTCTGCATAACCACCTATCTCCGACATTACATCAATGTCACCCAAAACATCAGGAGAATGGAGACGGGTCTGTTCATCAGCGTCAAAAACCCACATCACAGGGTGACGGTGCAGACTATCTCCAGATGGCTCAGGGTGGTATTGGGTGCAGCAGGTGGAGACACTGACATTTTTAAATCTCATTCTACTAGAGCTGCATCCACATCAGCGGCAAGGACCATGGAGGTACCCATGGATCATGTCCTCGCAACAGTGGGCTGGGCCAGTGAAGGAACATTCCAACATTTACATGCCCTCAGCTCACAACCCTCTATCATAAGGTCAACTGGTATATTAGTGTCTCTTAATCTTACTATCTCCAGTCAGTGCTGCTATCTGTGATTCCACACCGCTGCTTTGAAGAATGTCGTGCATGCGGCTGGCGGGGTCTTCACGAAATCCCTCATCGTAACTCCTCATAAAATAAGAATCAAACATCAAACTGGTAAGTTCTCATTTAATCTTACTATTTTATTTAATTCACATGTTTAATCAATATTATTTTAATAATGTTTAATGTGTAATGTCTCATTCCTAACTGTCACTGTATGTCATGTTGTCACTTGCAGGTGGAGCACCAAGGCAAATTCCTTGTATGTGAATACTTGGCCAATAAACTTATTCATTCATTCATAGTGGCGTTTAAGAGAATTTTAGATGGGCACATGGAATTACAGCAAATGGAGGGCGATGGATCGTGTACAGGCAGATGAGATTAGTTTAGCTGCATCATGTTCGGCAAGGATATTGTGGGCCGAAGGGCCTGTTACTGTGCTGTGCTGTACTTTGATGTAAAATAACTGCAGATACAATAAATTTGAAATAAAAATTGAAAAGCCTGGATACAACCAGCAGGTCAGTCGACATCTGTGGAAGGAGAAACAATTTATGTTTTCTATTTTTCCCAGTTCTGCTGACTAACTTCCGCTTGGACATGCAATGTTAACCATTTCTCTTTCCATAGATGCTGCCTGGCGTGTTGAATTTTCCAGCATTTTTTGCTTTGTATTTTAGAATAAGATTGCTGCTAAAATGATTGAGAAGTTGCAAGTAATGTAACAAGTGTCTGAAAAAAATGCTCTCAAACGGGAAATGCAGAATGAAAAAAACTATTTCTACAATGTACGCAAGGGAATGATTACTGTAAGACCATGGAGTGGATAAGATGAACTATGCAGGGGGAGAGACAGGCTCAGCCTGTGAGATGAAGAGGGATTTATTTATTCAGAGGGTGGTGAATTTGAGGAATTCATTGCCACAGATGACTGTGGAGGCCAAGTCAATGGATATTTTTTAAGGCAGAGATTGACAGATTCTTGATTAGTAAGGGTGTCAGTGTTTATGGGGAGAAGGTAGGAGAATGGGGTTGAGAGTGAATGATAGATCTGCCATGATTGAATGGCCAAGTAGTCTTGATGGGCCTAATGGTCTAATTCTGCTCTGAGAACTTATGGATATTCAGCATTCACTGTCCGTAATATCGAAGATCGTTGATCTCTGATCAGCGCTATTCCTGGGTCATACAGAAAATGGAGGAAATGAAAAAAATCCGAATGGTCTAATGCAGCTCCTAGAACTTATGGACTTATGAATTCCAGGTGCTCACAATGTACATGGTGCCAAACAGCATCCTGGGGAAGGCCTACCGGGAGGAGGTAGCTGATCTGGCACTCTCGTGTCAGGTCACCAGCCTCCTCTTGAACATCAAAAAAAATGAAGGAGCTGATCGTGGATTTTAGGAGGGCACATCATCCGAGGACGTACACACCATTGAGGATAAATGGGGATGCTGTGGACAGGGTGAGCTGTTTTAAATACCTGGGAGTCTACATCTCTGAGGATATGACATGGACATCGCACGCTGCAGCACTTGTAAGGCAAGGCAGCGCCTTTACCACCTCAGGCAATTGAGGAAATTCAGAGTGTCTCCGAGGATCCTCCAGTGCTTCTACTCTGCGGCTGTGGAAAGCATCTTGTCCGGAAACATTACAATCTGGTTTGGGAATTGCTCTGCCCAGGATAAGAAGGCTCTGCAGAGAGTAGTGCGTTCGGCCGAACGCACTATGGGAACTTCTCTCGCCCCTCTGCAGGAACTATACATCAGGAGGTGCCGATCCAGAGCCAATAAGATAATGGGAGACCACTTCTACCCCTGCAACGGACTGTTCCCGCTCTTACGGTCAGGCAAACGCCTCCGTTCCAATGCTGTGAGAACGGAGAGGATGAGAAGGAGTTTCTTCCCAGAGGCCATTCGGACTGTAAACTCCTATCTCACCAGGGATTAACTCTACTAACTTACTGTACCACAATACCGCCCACAATATTTAATATGAAAAATAACATGTGATTCTGTTTGTAGTTTGTTGGTTGTTTGTTTGTTTTTTTCACAAAGTCCGCAGGCACTGCCACTTTTCATTTCACTGCATATTCCGTATGTGTGTGTGACGAATAAACTTGACTTGACTTGACCTGACTTGGAATGCATGTTCCTGCACTGCACGTTTCTCTGTTTTATTTGTGAGCAACCTGTGAATAGACAATAAGTAATTTTAAAATGTTAGTCACAGTATTTTCTGTGCAATTTAGGTAGAGATATAAATCACTTAGCAGACTAACAGTTATTGATACCATAGTACTTTTATATCAATGCTCCTGAAAACATTAATAGACACACAGCCATAACAATTTATAAAATGTTAATAGCATTGATTTAAAAAATAGTAAACCAAATTAATTAAAAACATGAATTGATTTTCTTCACAATGCATAGTTGCTGATCAAATGGATAACTTGGGATAGTTGCAATTGTTGGAGGTCTAATGTCTAACCAAAAGAGTTCTTGGGGCAGTGTTCTTCTGGCAAAGGGTATAATAATGTCTACTAATGATAAAGGATTTGCGTAGAACCATTGGAGTATATTTCCCTTGTGCTTTACAGACTAAAGTACACACACACAGTCAAATTGTTTTTTGATATTAATGGTAGGAACTCTCAACTCCCCTCTGGAATCCAGGTCTTTGGTTCATGTTAAGATCAGGAGCTGAGAGATCATGGGGAATCCTAAACTGAGTATTGGTGAGCAGATTATTGGCAAATTAATGCTACACGATAGCGCTGACGATGACATTTTCAATCACCCTGATGATTGAAAGTAAACTAATTGGATGGTAATTAGGCAGATTGTCATGTTTTTTAAATCAATATGCCCACACTGCAGGCAACACTGTGTGACGCACCAGTAGAGTTGCTGCCTTACAGTGCTAGACACCTGGGTTTGATCTTGACTACGGGTGCTGTCTGTACGACGTTTGTTCATTTTCTCTGTGACCACGTGGGTTTACCCTGGGTGCTCCGGTTTCTTCCCACATTCCAAAGACATACAGGTTTTTAAGTTAATTGGCTTTGGTAAAATTATAAAATTGTTCCTGATGTGTAGGATGGTGCTAGTGTACGGGGATCGCTGATCGTCACGGACTCAGTGGGCTGAAGGGCTTTTCACACTATATCTCTAAACAAAGCCAAACATGGGAATTTCAGTCTGAAGTAGGGTCTCGACCTGAAACGTCACCCATTCCTTCTCTCCAGAGATGCTGCCTGACCCGCTGAGTTACTCCAGTATTTTTTGTCTACCAGGGGAATTTTCTATATGTGCAGATGCCAGAGTTGTACTGGACTGATTTAGTTAGAGGCACAGCTAGGTCTGGGCTTGGAATCTTCAGCACTACTGTTGGAACCTTGCCTGACCCTACAACCTTTGCCGCATTCTGAGCTCCCACACATTTATTATGCTATGCGAATCAGATTTGTTGAAGGCCAGCTTCTTGTTGGAAGGGTTCTCAGGAGGATACTGAGATGGGTCATCCACACAACCCCTCTGGATGAAGATGCTTTCAAATACTTCAGCCTTATCTCTTACGAGCTGATCTCCACCATTGCTGGGCGGGGCAGGATCTCATTGAAACCTACTTAATAATGAAGGGTCTAGATAGAGTGAATGTGGAGAGGATGTTTCCACTAATGAGAGAGTTTAAGACCAGAGGGCACAGCCTCAGAATAAAAGGAGGTACATTTAGAATGGAAATGAGGAGGAATGTCTGAAGAACGATCTCAACTCGAAATGTCACCTACTCCTTTTCTCCAGAGATGCTATCTGACCCGCTGAGTCACTCCAGCATTTTGTGTCTACCTTTGGTGTAAACCAGCATCTGCCGTTCCTTCATACACAGAGAAATATCTTTAGGCAGAGGGTGGCGAATCTCTGGAATTCATAGCCACAGACAGCTGTGGAGGCCAAGTCATTGGGTATTTTTAAAGCGGAGATTGATAGGTAGAGACAGCAGCAGCGCTGCAGCTTGGCACCAACCCGGAGCATGCGCCCTCTTTAGGGCGGGCACCGACCTATGTCGAACCGGATGGCATCACTCTACTGCAGACGTCTGCTGCCTCAAACGCAAGAAGAAGAAGATAGGTTCTTGATTAGTTAGGTGTCAAAGATTTGGGGGAGAAGGCACGAGAATGGGGTTGAGAGTAAAAATAGATCAACAGTAATTGAATGATAGACTCAATGGGCCGATTGAACAAATTCTTCTCGTATGTAACAACATTAAAAAGACCATGGGTAAATTACTAAACTAATAATCCAGAAACACAAGTTCCAATCCCACCTCAGTTGCTGTGGTATTTCAAATAATTAAATAACTGAGAAAGTAAAGAACAACAGTCCTGCGATATGTGAAGCGAGGAAGGCAATAACATGCTAGTTGTGGATGGGAGATGCAGGAAATGCTAGTGAATTTATTAGCTCCACAAACCATGAGCAAAGTGTCTTAGAATAATATTGGAAGCGTGCTTTAATCCTCCACCTTCAGATTTTTAGGTTACACATTTGGCAGTTGCAACAAGTGACCAGAAAAGAGGGCAGGCAAATATTGTCAGATTAGATGCACTAAAAGATACAACTTTCAGAGTTTTTCAAGTTAGGCACTGCAAATTATTTGGTGTGAGGGTTGAAACAAAATAATTTGAGGGAACCAATAAAAGAATGGGTAGAATAGCCATAAGTGTGGAAAGTGTTTGGATATGAAGCAGCTTGGATATGTACCAAGGTACAGTGAAAAGCTTTTTGTAGGAAAGAACTGCAGATGCTGGATCTCCCAGTGGCTAAACACTTTAATTCTCCTTCCCATTCCCACAGACCTTTCTGTCCCAGGTCCATTGTCAGAGTGAGGCTAAATGCAAATTGGAGGTACAGAATCTCATATTTTGATTGGGCAGCCGACAGCGCAGTGATATGAATATTGATTTTTCTAGCTTCAGGTAGCCCTGGCATTCCCTCACTCCCAATCCCTCCCCCACCCAAGTCACACTTCTTGTTTTCACCCAACAGCTAACAATGCCCTGTTTCCTTTATCATCGTTACTTGTTTGCATATCTTTCATTCATTGTTCTTTATCTACAGGAGCATAGGCCATTGACAAATGTCCTTCACCCCACTCGGTTGTTGGCAGCTCTTTCGAGATCTCCCCAGTTGAGCCCACTCTCAGACATTTCTGTCTGGACACCTCTTCTCCAGCTGTTCCTGGGGCGGCGTCTTTTCCTTTTTCCTTGGGGGTTCCATTTCAGGGCCTGCCGGCTGATGTTTGTGGCAGGTTTCCTGAGGGTGTGTCCAATCCAACTCCATTTTCTCCTTCGTATTTGTAAGTCAATGGGCTCCTGGCTTGTTCTTTTCCACAGGTCCGCATTGCTTACTTTGTCTCTCCACCAAATGTTAAGTATTCTCCTAAGGCAGGTGTTAATGAATATTTGCAGCCTGTTTGTAGTGTGTTTTGTTGTTTTCCATGTCTCAGATCCATACTGCAGCACCTGTTTCACATTTCAGTTAAACTTGCATATTTTGGTGTTGATTGAGGTGTTTTGAGCTCCAGATCTTCCCGAGCATGTTAAACACCGCCCTAGCCTTATTGATTCTACTTCTTATGTCTGCCTCTGCCCCTCCGGTGATGTCGACAACACTGCCTAGGTATGTGAATGTTTCTACCTCCTCTGGAGCAGTGCTGTGCTTGAGGACAGGGTTGCTGGTTTTGGAGTGGATCCTCATCACCTGTGGCTTTGCTGTATTGGGTGTAAGAGCAAGGTTTGTTGCAGCTTGTGAGAGTCTGTCCCTCTTCTCCTGCATTTGTATCTATATCTGTGTGTGTGTGTGTGTGAAAGAAGAGTTACGTCATCTGCAAAGTCAAGATCATCTAGCTGCTCCCACATTATCCACTGAATTACATTTATTTTTCCTTCAGTTGTTTCCATCATGATCCAGTCAATTGCCAGGAGGAACAGGAATGGTGACAATAGACATCCCTGCTTGATGTTATAAATGAAAGTGGAGAAATTTTATAGCGGGGATTTTTTTTCCCCAAATCTCAAAATCCATGGCCCGATCCGGCACAGGGGACAGCTGCAGCCCGCTCTGGGACCTGGCATCGGGGAAATCATCAATTGGACCCTTTCGCGGACTGCATCTGGTCCACGGGCGCTTCATCCAGTCCGCGGGCACCGCATCCGTGCCTGCTCTCCACACGGGGGAGGGCCAGGGCCGCCCTCCTCAAAAATGTGGCGCTGATGCAGGAACCCAGCGGTAAATGGATGGGACTGGACCTTGGAGAGGAGGGAGATGGGGAGGGAGGGGATGGGGGAAAGGGATAGAGGGGTGGAGAGGGAATTTGGAAAGGGAAGGAGAGAGGGGGAGGGGTGGGGAGAGGGAGGAGGGGAGAGGGAGGAGGAAAAAGGAGAGGGGAGAGGGAGGAGGAGGAGAGGTGGAGGTGAGAGTTCATTGATATTTTATTTAATGGAACAACAAACTGAACAAAGTAGTTCAAGCTTCAAAGTATTGGATAAAATCTTAACTGAATACATAACTTCATAAATTGCATTCATATTTCTACAAATATATTTGTATTATATTAAAACATGGCAATACAGTTTTATTAGCCACGAGAGAGAGGCTATGCCAAAAATTTCGTGAAACAATTTCAGGTTTATATTTGCACAAGAATTTAGTGCACACACACATTTGTAACAGCATACCAAATTGCACAATACAAGATTTCTACACACATGAACTACTAAACATTAGAGGGAACATTGGGGAGGGGGTTCAGAGATGAGATGCAACAAAAGAGATACATCATTAGTCGGGGTGTGGGGCATTCAAAAGTCCCAAACTAGCACTGGAACAATGACACACGTTGCAGCTTTCGGCACATTAACGCAAAGACACACAAATAAATGTACACTTATTAATACTATAAATTAATAATCAATAATACTCAGTAACTGGACTACAGTGTCGCAAAGCCGAAGTACACATTACAACCAAAACTAAGCCCGTAGTTGCTGGTGCATTTTGTATAGAGTGCAGCATTGTGATAGTTTCTGGAAGGAAGCTGTTCTTGAACCTGGTGGTCACGGTCTCAGGCCCCTGAACCTTCTTCCCGATGCTAGCAGTGAGATGAGAGGGTGGTGGTGTTGGGCCTCCAGTCTGACGAAAGGCCAACAGTTCTTTTCCCCTCCACAGATGCTGCCTGCGTCTTGTTATTTTCCTCAAGATTACAGGTTGAGGATCAGGGCCGCCGAAAAACTCGTTCTATTTACGTTTGATGAATAGTTGTCCTTAGTTGCATGAGCTAATATACATACACACAACGAATCAAGATAAGATGACATGGTCTTTAAAGCTACCATATGAAAACTTAGAGCATCTTACGTATAGCACCTTCAGATCTATGTCACATAGTTGTAAGTAAATAGATCTTAATACTGGTTGTGTTATTCCCACAAGGAATTACCTTGCAGAAACAATAGTGAACACTGAAGAAGGGTCTCGACCCGAAACGTCACCCATTCCTATCTAGAGATGCTGCCTCTCCCGCTGAGTTACTCCAGCATTTTGTGTCTATCCTCAATGGTGAGAATAAATGCCATATAGATTCAGTTATTAAAGATGGGATAGCAGCGCATTTGGAAAGTGGTGAAATCATTGGACAAAGTCAGCATGGATTTACGAAAGGTAAATCATGTCTGACAAATCTGATAGAATTTTTCGAGGATGTAACTAGTAGAGTGGATAAGGGAGAACCAGTGGATGTGTTATATCTAGACTTTCAGAAGGCTTTCAACAAGGTCCCGCATAAGAGATTAGCATACAAACTTAAAGCACACGGTATTGGGGGTTCAGTATTGATGTGGATAGAGAACTGGCTAGCAGACAGGAGGCAAAGGGTAGGAGTAAACGGGTCCTTTTCAGAATGGCAGGCAGTGACTAGTGGGGTGCCGCAAGGCTCAGTGCTGGGACCCCAGCTATTTACAATATATATTAATGATTTGGACGAGGGAATTCAATGCAACATCTCCAAATTTGCAGATGATACCAAGCTGGGGGGTATAGTTAGGTGTGAGGAGGATGCTTGGAGGCTGCAGGGTGATTTGGATAGGCTGAGTGAATGGGCAGATGCATGGCAGATGCAGTACAATGTGGATAAATGTGAGGTTATCCACTTTGGTGGCAAAAACATGAGGGTAGACTATTATCTGAATGGTGGCAGATTAGGTAAGGGGGAGATGCAACGAGACCTGGGTGTCATGGTACACCAGTCATTGAAAGTAGGCATGCAGGTGCAGCAGGCAGTGAAGAAAGCAAATGGTATGTTAGCATTCATAGCGAAAGGATTTGAGTATAGGAGCAGGGAGGTTCTACTGCAGTTGTACAGGGTTTTGGTGAGGCCACACCTGGAGTACTGCGTACAGTTTTGGTCTCCAAATCTGAGGAAAGACATCCTTGCCATAGAGGGGGTACAGAGAAGATTCACCAGACTGATTCCTGGGATGTCAGGACTTTCATATGAGGAAAGATTGGATAGACTCGGTTTGTACTCGATGGAATTTAGAAGATTGAGGGGGGATCTTATAGAAACCTACAAAATTCTTAAGGGGTTGGACAAGCTAGATGCTGGAAGATTGTTCCCGATGTTGGGGGAGTCCAGAACAAGGGGTCACAGTCTAAGGATAAGGGGGAATTCCTTTAGGACCGAAATGAGGAAAACATTCTTTACACAGAGAGTGGTGAGTCTCTGGAATTCTCTGCCACAGAAGGTAGTTGAGGCCAGTTCATTGGCTATATTTAAGAGGGCGTTAGATGTGGCACTTGTGGCTAAAGGGATCAGGGGGTATGGAGAGAAGGCAGGTACGGGATACTGAGTTGGATGATCAGCCATGATCACATTGAATGGCGGTGCAGGCTCGAAGGGCCGAATGGCCTACTCCTGCACCTATTTTCTATGTTTCTATAGGGAGGTGAGTGAACAAATATGGAAAACAAAAGCTATAGCGGTAGGAGAAAGGGCTGAGATGGGGTAAAGTGTATAATTCCTTTAGAGGAGGAGGGACAACATGGGACAACATTCTTTGGTATTATGACAATAAATGCTTGGGACACCTGCCCGTAATAAAGTCACAGTAGAATTACCACTTGGCCTGTGAAATCAAGGCTTTGTTTTACGGCCAAAACACTCTCTACAACGAGAGACATTCATCGATGCAATAACAAAATCAATGATTTGATATAAACAAAATCTCAAGTAAAAGGTCTTTCAGCGGCACAGAAAGACCTTAGGGTGGACTTAGGGTGGTCCGCCCTGTGTCGAATAATGCAATCAACTCGACGTGTACAAACGGAAGATCAAATAGAACAAGTTGTCCTACAACTTTAGGCTGTGCACGCCACACGAAAGAGAAGAAGAAAGGCCTTCACATAAGCTATCAAACACTATTTAATAATGGTGATAGGTTTCATTGTACACCATTCCATCAATGATTTTTGTTTTAAACCATAACTCCTTCCTCCTACCTGTACCCAGGAGGGTTCCACATGAACTAATATGTTAAAATGATTGATGCATGTTATCTTATATCGGGCACTTCTAAGAAGAATAACTGCTGTTTTGTTACATTTATGTGACATTGTTTTGAGATATTGTAGGAATAAAATCACTAAACCAACATGTGATCCTTACACCAAATAAACAACAATGGGGTACCGTTTGAAAGGCCCCAATATTTGCTCATTGATTTCAAATGGTAGAACCCAACCTTTGTTAAAATTAAATCGCCAAGGAAAAGTTAAAAAATCATCTTCCCTTTTGATAAAGGATAATTCATCTTTTCCGTTGAGTAAATCTAATAACGTGTGATAAGGCTGATGAGCGATTGGAAGCTAATAACCATTGACATTCAAGCTGTGATTCTAGTTCAACAAAATCAAATAAACTAATATCATCATCATCAATTATAGTATAACTATTGGTACCATGTGCTTACTCCAGCAACCCAATAAAAAACATCTATTCAATGAGTAACCATCAATACATATTCACATTGTGTGGGTAATTGGCATCCAGGGTATATTTAAAACCAGAACAACAACGCTTTATGGCAGTCGAGGTTACAACATTTCCTTGAGGGTCAACACTTACATCTTTGTCTTTCAGTAAACGCTGTCGAGAATAATCCAACCTAGAATTGTTGCAAGACATACCAGCACCTAAATCTAAAGTGAAACAATGGGTAAATGTATTTTTATTTCTGGTAAGAATCTAGTTTATTAATGGGCATATCTAGTGTTTGTCTCACCCACTGATAATTGAATAGTGTTTTGTAGCAAACTGAACATATATAACAGTGACAACAATTCTCTAGGAGGACATTACGATTAGTTCAAATGACTAATCTTAATGGACGTGAGTTGATGGGAATTGTAAAGCAGATGGCAAACTGGTGCGGGTGATAGCGTACATCTCTGGGTTGGTTAATGGTTACAAAGGGTATAATACAGCTAGTCAGAGTGTAGCAATTGAAAGTCTGACAGCGGTAAGACTATCAGATGGCTGTCTGCTGTAGAATGACCATCTCTTGGGGATTTGCCTTTCAGCACCACAAGCCGAGGACAGCGCCATATAAGCGGAGGTATTTCATTCTCTCCGTGTTCTCTTGAAACATACAAGTGATAATGACAATGATCTCTACAAAATAAGTTATTTTGGTCGTTGTCGATCGTATTATTTTTTTAACTAAATCAGTACAGCAATGATGTGTTTTTGCATAAAACCTCTGCGTTAGCTTGGCGACAAAGACCCTGTCATTTTAAAATGACCCGAAATGCCGTAATCAGTTCCAATTGCTAGACATGGTAACAGGCTCCAAATGGTGGAGTTCTTCAAAATCTAAGCCACGGATCTTAGGTCCTACATTTTCTACATTATTCGAAACGTTGTTTTTAAAAGACCGACACACTCACAATGCGCATAAACCGCCAGAGAACCACATTTTATTGCTTGGCTATTCATCTCACGACTCATGAACGTGTAACTTTCAATAAAAGATAGATAATAATATTTCAGGAACATATTTGCAACGTTTTGGACAGGGTACAGCGTTTTATTGTAACAGGACGTATACTTTGTCAAGAACATGTAAGGAGTGCAACTGAAACTTTTTAGAAAGACATTTATAAAACGCTGTTATCGATTAACTGATAAAGGCTTCATCCCCATTTAGATTTTAATTGTAGCTCTAGATTTTATCACATTAAACATCTCCATAATAGTTATCATGTAATTGGTTATACTTGGAGATGTGTGCCTAAATTCTCTGGTGTACAACAGCAAGCAGCTAAATGGGCTTTATCGCCCAAAATATATCAAATTTTAAAGATACAAAAAGCAGTGATTAGTCACACATAAAATGAACCAGCTGGAAACAAATTGAGAGATCAGTGATACAGGATTAGATCGTGTCAGTTATCCGAGGTGCTCCTTTGGTTGTGGGTGAGATCAACGGTTCAGATAATGACATCAGTCTTCAACCATACCGAATGCTAAACTTGCATTAAAAAGGATCAAACATCATTATATTTGCGAATCTAAATAAAGCAATGCTAAAGTTTGATGGTTGCGTTTATTTATACAAATATAATCAATGGATAGCGCCTCGGTCCGGTTGCTATGGAGTCTGCCGTTCTTCCGCGTGTAGTCTCCAGAGTGAGTGTTGGTGTAATGTCCCAGTTGGTCTCCATCGTTGCATGCACTGTGTAAAAGTGGCCGGATATCTCGGACTTTACACATGGACGTTAAAATGACGAAATATACATCTAAGTGGAAATCCAGAGTTAATTGACATACATTTCTGCTATAGATGCGTCTCTTTTATAAACACAAACACTTGATTTCCAGACATGGGAAACCGGGCTTAATGTGATTTGCCATGCGCTGTGGCAGACGCCACCCCCTCCCCTTTATTTTTTTTTGTTGTTGAAACTATGCTATCTTCAAGTATTTTACAGTTTTCTCTGCAGTCGGGCGATAGTTCATTACAAAAGCATGGAATGGAAGAGTGGATTGCTGGCAGAGTCTGTACAGTGGAGCGCAGATGCCGTTCCTCCTCTCTCCGGGCCGGTCCGAGAGTCGATAGTCTGTCTGTTATTGTGGATGTCGGGAGACGGGCAGACCTGAGGGCCCATGCTGACGGCCGCACTCTTTGGCGTGGAGCCTTTCACCGCTGCAGGGCTGCAGTGGTCGCGTTCGTACTCGTCCTGAGCCCTTTGCATTTTCCGCTTCTTCATTTTGCTCTTGTGAAAGTGGAAGGTGAAGAGAGAGACGGCGATCACACAGAATATCAGCGTCACCAACACGATAAGAACCACCGTCGCCGAGAAGGAGTGCATTAACTTTCGCACCTCGGCCACGCAGGTGCCATTGCTCTGCGAAAAGTTCCTATTTCCCGTGCAAGAGGACAAAGACAGCGGCAAATCCTTGTGTATCCTGGCACTCATTTGCTGGACGGGAGAGGAGCCGTTCTCAGCGCTGCTAGTCTCCCTCAGACCGATGGCTGGCGTTACAATACCCGTCGCACCAAATGAACCTCTTGACCTGCCTGTTGGGAGGGAAATAGAATCCCAAATGTACAAGTTTAAGATCCGGAAACGGCAAATATGATTTCAAAACGAAACGCAAAGCGGCAGTGAATCAATCTGTCCTTTTGGCGGCGTACAAACACAATCGAACTGCATAAGTAGTTTGAGAATTTAAACCATACAAGGGTCACTCAGCGGTTTGGCTTTGCAAAGGAAACGCGAACAGAAGAGCCCCGATCACCAGTGGTGGTGTATTGCGTCGATATGCGCCTGTCTAATCCATAACGCTGTGCAATGAAGCAATCGCCTGGGGTAACAAAAAGGCTAAAGCGACAAGAAAACCATTCACGTAGACCTAACAGCCCAGTCACGGAAGCCT
The DNA here is from genome assembly GCA_963514005.1 of Raja brachyura. Next base: position 67,290,447 of record OY740786.1, read on the forward strand.
CGCCCCGTCCTCCCTGATTTACGCCGCTCAGTTTTGACAGGTGTAGCTTTGTTTTCAAACATTAGTTGATGACTGTCAAAATAATGTTAAACAGTATTCCTAGACAGGCTTCTGGTGTCGAGGAGCACATTTTCCAAGCTAGTTCTAGCTGATTATCTATCTATCATTCAATACGCAGCTGGTCTGGATTTCCAATTCAGCCACAATCCTAGTCTGCAACCACTTCATCCCTTTTATTCTCAAAAGTCTGATTGTTACAAAGATAAAGCCTTCGCAAATATATATTTTTTAAACCTGCAGTCTTCGCAAGAAGACCAGTTGCGAGTCTAGGTATGTCAAACTACCGTTTGGCGGATTTGTTTAGAGGGGGGGGGGGGGGGAGAAGCAAAAAAAAAGTCAGTTGCAACATTAGCAAAGGGAAGGCTGATTAAACACTGCCAAACGACGTAATGTTACAGGGCAGCGGAACATGCAAGCACGGAGAACACTACAGATTAATACTAATATTCCTGGAGGAAGGTTTCCCGAAAGAGTAAAGCACACAAAAGCACCAAGCTCTATTCACATTGAGTTCCATTACTCTTTGTAGTTTAAACATGAACCATGTCCAGATGTTTTTTTCCTACCTTGGCTGGTTGGCGTCCCCTGCTCTTCCGGAAGCTAAGAGCTGAAGTAACGAAATAATAATGAGGCAGATCGTCGAAACAATGTGAACTGCACAGCCTCAATAACCGGAAGTACGTCTTTTCTTAGACAACCAAAAATACCACTGAGCTCATCCAGTTACTTGGTAATTCCAATTCATTTTTTTGCGAGATTTTTTTTGTTGTGTTCACGTTCCAGCACCTTATTAACTGGGAGTGGAGAAGGTGGGGTGCATATTAACAAAAAAGGCGCTGTCAAATTGCAAATGCTTACTCCCGAGGAAGAGCTCTGATACCGTAGACGTGGGTGCCGCTTGAATATTGTGTGCCCCCCATCCCATTTCTAACAGTTTAACTACATCTTTGCACCCTTTTTGTGGAATCTGCCCATAAAATCTCATCTGCCCCGTTAAGAGGTTCACAGCCTTTATTAAAATTGATCTAAACTGATCAGGATTAGATTAGGTTTTTCTCGCTTGTCCCGCTTGGGTACACAATTAGTTCAACTGGTTTAGCAAATGGCAGATGTTTCATATGCATGCATGATTTTTAAATTCCACAACATTGCCACAACGACATTGCGAGTGACTTCGTTCATGCATGCGGTATCAATTGTCAAAGGAGATGCAGTCATGATTCAGTCAGATTAAGAGTCAAGGGAAAGAGACGCGAGAGATTGTATCCTCTTTTTTGAGACCAAATGCACAGGGTTCCATCTCCGCATGTATCACTAATGTTGGAAAGTGCTGTTGTGCTTTCTTTCTGGGAGTGTTCTGATGATATTGAAAAGTGCTATATTAGTAGCTGGTTAGATCCTGCAGGTTAAACAGATGTTCTGAATACAGCTGGATAAACCAGCAAGGATTGCCTGTCTGTCTGCCTGTCCCGTTGAGTTACTCCAGCATTTTCTGTCTATAACCAGCAAAGGAATCAGTTGAATGTATTCATTACGAAAAGATACACACGCTGTGCCTTCCCCCTTCTGTGATGGGAGAACCCCCGGCTACATTGTTTTTATTAAATTTCATCAGGCTTTCAGTCTTGTGTATAACACAGTCGTCTTGCAGAACCTCAAAGTTATGCAAGTATGCAGCTAAGACTTGGATATTATCCAAAATGTTTGCTGCAACTCCCAAATGTGTGAAATAGTAGATTTAAAATATGCAACTGAACCATTTCCTTTTGAAATGAGCGGGGCTATACGATCCAATGTGACCATTATAAATCAATATTAGTATGGTTCAATGGTGCTTTATTTGTTGCAACTGCACGGTGAAATTCTTTTTGCATATATTATACATTCAGGCGCGCCATTTTTGGCGCCATTATTCAAAGTCCAATGTCCGTTGGGTGCACACGGTTGATGTACTTGGACGTGTATCTCCTCCCCTCACCCCCGGAGGCGCCTCCTGCAGCCGACCTTGAAGGCGCTGGAGGCATTACCCCGGTTTACCCTCCTTGTCCCTCGTGTTCGACGACCCAGATTATGCCAACGTTATTGGTTATGCCATCTAAGTTTAGAGGTACAGCATGGAAAGAGTCTCTTCAGCCCACCAGCTGACCCGTTCACACTAGTTGTACCTTATCCCACTTTCTCATCCATTCCCTGCGTATGAGGGGCAATTTGTAGAGGCCAAATAGCCTACAAATCTGCCCGTCTTTGGGATTTTGGAGGAAATCAGAGGAAATCCACACAGACACAGGGAGAATGTGCAAACTCCACACAGACAGCGCCCGAAATCAGGATTGAACCTGGACGACTGGTGCTGTGAGGCAGCAGCTCTACCAGTTGAGCCAATGTGCTGCCCTTGATTCAGAACATCCTCGAGAGAGAGAAAGTGAACAGCCGGCAGTAGTTGTGCACATAGGCACAAACAACATCGGGAAGAAAAGGAAGAAGGTTCTCCAACATGACTTCAGAGAGTTGGGAAGACGACTGAAAGGCTGGACTTCTAGGGTGGTTATCTCTGGATTGCTTCCAGTACCTCCTGCTCGTGATGATAGGAACAGGGAGATGTGTGGGTGAAGGGCTGGAGCAGGGAGCAAGGATTTAGATTTATAGACCACTGGGATCTTTTCTGGGGTAGGTATGGCCTGTACAAAAGGGACGGGTTACACCTTAACTAGAGGGGGACCGACATTCTGGCAGGCAGGTTTGCTAGGGCTACACGTGTGGGTTTAAACTGAATAGTGGGGGGGAGGGATTGACAAATTGGGAGTATAAAGATGGAGTTGAAGGGGAAGTGACTACAGGAAAAATTACAAAAGATTTTCAAATGAATGGGAAGGAAACTCGAGAAGGGACAACAGAGTAAGGTCAGGGCCAATTGTGCGCGGTGCGAGGAGGGGAAGTGACTCGGGGGTCAAAGTGCTGTATATGAATGCGCAAAGTATAAGAAATAAAGTGGACGAGCTTGAGGCACAGTTAGAAATTGGCAAGTATGATGTTGCGGGAATTACAGAGACATGGCTGCAAGAGGGCCAGGGCTGGGAACTGAATATTCAAGGGTATACCTCCTATCGAAAAGACAGACAGGTGGGCAGAGGGGGTGGGGTTGCTCTGTTGGTGAGGAATGAAATTCTGTCCCTTACAAGGGGTGACATTGAACCAGGAGATGTGGAGTCAGTATGGATTGAACTAATGAATTGTAAGGGTAAAAAGACCCTAATGGGACTAATCTACAGACCCCCAAACAGTAGCCTGGACATAGGGCGCAAGTTGATTCAGGAGTTAAAATTGGCATGTAGCAAAAGAAATGCTGTGGTTGTTCTGGGAGATTTCAACATGCAGGTCGACTGGGAAAATCAGGTTGGTACTGGACCCCAACTACTGAACTTTGTAGAATGCCTTCGTGATGGGTTCTTAGAACAGCTTGTATTGGGGACTTGTACCAGGAGAAGGCAATTTTGGATTTAGTATTTTGTAATGAACCGGATTTGATAAAGGACCTCGAGGTTAATGAGCCATTAAGAGGTAGTGACCATAACATGGTCAGGTTTAATCTACAATTGGAGAGTGAGAAGGGTAGATCGGAGGTGTCAGTGTTTCAGTTGAATAAAGGGGACTATGGGGCCATGAGGGAGGAGCTGGCCAAAGTTGACTGGAAAGATACACTAGCAGGGATGGCAGCGGAATAAAAATGGTAGGTATTTCTAGGAATAATAGAGAAGGATCAGTTCATTCCTAGGAGGAAGAAAGATTCCAAGGGGAGTAAGGGGCGACCATGGCTGACAAGGGACGTCAGGGACAGTATAAAAATTAAAGCGAAGAAGTACAACATAGCAAAAATGAGCGGGAAGCAAGAGGATTGGGTAATGTTTAAAGAACACCAGAAGATAACTAAAAAGACAATACAGGGAGAAAAGATGAGGTACGAAGGTAAGCTAGCCAATGATATAAAGGAGGATAGTAAAAGTTTCTTTAGGTATGTGAAGAGGAAAACATTAGTTAAGACAATAGTTGGACCCTTGAAGACTGAAAAAGGTGAATTAATTATGGGGAACAAGGAAATGGCAGATGAATTGAACAGGTACTTAGGATCTGTCTTCACTAAGGAGGACACAAACAATCTTCCTGATATAGTAGTGGCCAGAGGATCTGGGGTGATGGAGGAACTGAAGGAAATCCACATTAGGGACAAAATGGTGTTGGATAGACTGATGGGACTGAAGGCTGATAAATCCCCAGGGCCTGATGGTCTGCATCCCAGGGTACTTAAGGAAGTGGCTCTAGAAATCGTGGATGCATTGGTGATAATTTTCCAATGTTCGATAGACTCAGGATCAGTTCCTGTGGATTGGAGTGTAGCAAATGTTATCCCACTTTTTAAGAAAGGTGGGAGAGGGAAAACAGGGAATTATAGACCAGTTAGCCTGACATCGGTGGTGGGGAAGATGCTGGAGTCAATTATAAAAGATGAAATAGCTGCACATTTGGATAACACTAACAGGATCAGTCCGAGTCAGCATGGATTTATGAAGGGGAAATCATGCTTGACTAATCTTCTGCATTTTTTTGAAGATGTAACTAGGAAAATGGACAAGGGAGAGCCAGTGGATGTAGTGTACCTGGACTTTCAGAAAGCATTTGATAAGGTCTCACATAGGAAATTAGTGGGCAAAATTAGGGCATATGGTATTGGGGGTAATGTGCTGACGTGGATAGAAAATTGGTTGGCAGACAGGAAACAAAGTGTAGGGATAACGGTTCCCTTCCAGAATGGCAGGCAGTGACTAGTGGGGTACCGCAAGGCTCGGTGCTGGAGCCACAGCTATTTACAATATACATCAATGATTTGGATGAAGGGATTCAAAGTAACATTAGCAAATTTGCAGATGACACAAAGCTGGGTGGCAGTGTGAACTGTGAGGAGGGTGCTATGAGAATGCAGAGTGACTTGGACAGGTTGGGGAGTGGGCAGATGCATGGCAGATGAAGTTTAATGCAGATAAATGTGAGGTTATCCACTTTGGCAGTAAAAACAGGAAGGCAGATCACTATCTAAATGGTGTCAAGTTGGGAAAAGGGGAAGTACAACGGGATATGGGGATCCTTGTTCATCAGTCCATGAAAGTAAGACAGGTTCAGCAGGCAGTGAAGAAAGCGAATGGCATGTTGGCCTTTATAACAAGAGGAGTTGAATATAGGAGCAAAGAGATCCTTCTGCAGTTGTACAGAGTCCTAGTGAGACCACACCTGGAGTATTGTGTGCAGTTTTGGTCCCCTAATTTGAGGAAAAACAATCTTGCTATTGAAGGAGTGCAGCGTAGGTTGACAAGGTTGATTCCCGGGATGGCGGGACTGTCATATGCTGAGAGAATGGAGCGGCTAGGCTTGTACACCCTGGATTTTAGAAGGATGAGAGGGGATCTCATTGAAACATATAAGATTATTAAGGGTTTGGACACGCTAGAGGCAAGAAACATGTTCCCAATGTTCGGGGAGTCTAGAACCAGGGGCCACAGTTTAAGAATAGGGAGTAAGCCATTTAGAACGGAGACGAGGAAACACTTTTTCTCACAGAGAGCTGTGAGTCTGTGGAAGGCGGTGGAGGCATGTTCTCTGGATGCTTTCAAGAGTGAGCTAGATAGGGCTCTTAAAAATAGCGGAGTCAGGGGATATGGGGAGAAGGCAGGAACGGGGTACTGATTGGGGATGATCAGCCATGATCACATTAAATGGCGGTGCTGGCTCGAAGGGCTGAATGGCCTACTCCTGCACCTATTGTCTATTGATCTGAATGAAATGAAATTTAAGAGAAGGTCTTAAAAGTGCACTTAACAAAATTATGCATCTCTCTCTGCTTACTGAATGGCTATCTCCAACTTGATCCAAAAATCATCATTGCTTTGCTCAACTCAAAATAAGAGCTAGAATGTATTAATTGGGTGATTCGTGTCAATACCTAGGGGTATTGATTTGGTTGATCAACTTGGAATTATTCTTTGGATCAAAACTTGTAAAATTCGTGGTGTACAAGATGTGCCTTGAACATTTATAAATATTCTTCATGTACCCCAAATCAGTAAGGATTACTGAAGGAGTTCTTTCAGCCAAGATATGAGGTGAAAATAAGGTTATGCCATTTTAAGGAAAGGGTTAGGTTGTAACATGTTGAGTAGTGATTCCTTGGCTGGAAAGTTTTAAAGGGATAGCATTGGAAAGAAATGGCAACTAGAGAATGGCTTCAAAGCTACAGTGGATTCTAGCCAAAAGGGAGGAATGGGACATTCAGGAATATTTAGTTTAGAGATACAGCCCTTCGGCCCACTGAGTCCATGCCAACAAGCGTTTACCTATCCAATAGTTCTATACTGCACACTATGGTCAATAAGCAAGTTTGGTATTCTGAAAAACGCAAGGAATCATGGGATTTGTCAAAGGTCATTCACCATAAAGAAAAAGCGAACGAAGTGCTGGGTGAAGAAACTGTGTATAAATTCTTATCTTTATTCATAATTTACGTGTAAAAATATATTTAATCTGAGGAACGGAGGTGCCGTGTGGTCACATTATAAGAAAATTAATGTATTCCAGGCTGCAACACAACGATGATAGTTTTTGAGTCAAATTTCACTATTCTGCTAATTTCAAGGCAATGGAATTCTTCAGCCTCATCTATGAATGCTAATGAGCAATGAAATTCTCGATTCCAGAGAGACTCCCATAAATGGTCAACTCCTCTTCCCCCCCAAAGGAACAGGTAGCAGGAGAGCGGGGTGTAACAGCGAGAGTGAGGGGGGCAGATGCGAGTGAGAGACAGGGGAGGGAGCGCACACAGACCCGCACCTCATCCGCAGACAGGATCGAACCCGGGTCCCCAGTGCCACAAATGCTGCCGTACCGCCACTGGACCGCCTCCTCCTCCCCCACTTCCCCCCGAGTGTCCCATCCCCACCTGGGGGGCAGCCGGAGACGTCTGTAGCGACCCTGGACCGATGACACCAGCGGCCCCAGGCCCACAGTCAATGTCGAGAATAAGCACCAACTACAGCCCAACTCCCGCCTGTCCCGCCGGGCCAACCGACAGCCCCGGACCGATGACACCAGCGGCCCCATCAACAGCGTCAGAGGCCCGGGCCCGATCCCGACCACAGACGAGCATGATCTCGCTCACTCATTAAAGCAATAAACCAATAAAATGACAAAATAATCTGAGCTTTAAACAAAGGAACAATAAATACAACTAATTCATAGTTTGAAAGCAGTATTTTCTTACCTAGAAGAATCAAAGCTGGAGAAAACGGAAGAAATGAAGGTGTATATGTACACAGCTCCACTGCTTACCAGCAATGTTTATGCATAGTGACCTTTAACCTAGGCATGTGCAATCGGAATACCGAACTCACTTATTGACAGAGACCAATCAATCTCCAAACGTACAGGTCTTTGGAATGTGGGGGGAAGCTGGAGCACCCAGAGAAAACCCACGTGGTCACAGGGAGAATGTACAAACTCTGTCCGGACAGCACCCATAGTCAGGATCGACTCAGAAAAGGGTATTTTCTGACCAATTTTCGTACCAACAGTGTACCAAGAATGGGGCACCAAGAATTTGGTTTTATCATGTTGCATGAAATCTTATGCAAATGTATGTGTTCTGCTTGTGTGATTTCTCAATAATTTGCTTTGGATATTGTAAGCATAGGTTATCATTCTAGGTTATCATTCCTATTCACAATCACAATCACAATCACAATAATACTTTATCAGCATAGTATCTTTTGCAACATACGAGGGATTTCATTTGCCAAGTCAGCCATACAAATAAAAAGCAACGGAACACACAAAATACATGTTAACATAAACATCCACCACAGTGACTCCTCCACATTTCTCACTGTGATGGAAGGCGATAAAAAGTCCACATCTCTTCCCTTCAATGTTGTGGAACCCTGTTGATGGGACGATCTTGACTCCCGCGGCGTTTTGGCCATCCGCATCAGGGTGATCAGCTCCTGCATCGGGGGGATGTCAGCTCCCCCGTGCCGGTGATTGAACCTCGTGTCGGCACTGGTCGAGCCATTGCGTTGTTGGAGCTCCCAACTAGCCTCTCCCAAGACTGCGAACTCCTTGATGGTAAATTCCGCAGGCCGCGGTTTGAGCGATCCCAGGCAAAGGATCGCTCCGGTGTTAAGTCTACGCGGTGGGGCTCAAAGTCAGCCCCGCGGTGGGACTCCATCGATATTGCAACCTGGAAAACAATTGCATCTCCGGCAAGAGACTGAACAAAAAGTTTCCCTCAACCTCCCCCCCCCCCCCCTCCTCCCACATAAAACAAACCAGGGGACATTTACACAGACTTTTAACACACACTAATAATAAAAAAAAGATTAAAAAGCAGCAGACTGTTGGCGGGGCTGGCAATTGTGCGGCGCCCCTGGAAGCTATTGAAATTGGAGAGATTAGAGATGCTCAAAGTCAAAGTCACAAATATACTTTAACCTGTTCTTATAGTTCAATGAGTTGTCCCATATGTTAAATCAACCTGTGAACTTATTTTAACTGCATTGATGTACAATTACAGAGGGTAGGCCGCACACCATATTGTCTGTTTTTTGTAAACCAACATCTGTAGTTCCTTGCATCTTCAAGTCTGTTTAATGCCCCATTTATGATCTTCACAAAGCTAAAAGATATCCGGCTGCATGCATAGATCTTAAAAAATATTAGCTGAGAAGGTAGAAAAGCGAAGCTGAATATAAACTGGTGTCCTTTTCAACTGTGTTCTTCAACTCATACAGGCCAGGATATTTGGGGATCAGTATTCCTCTCAAAATAACTGGATTTTTGTAAGAAATTAGCACAACCTATTTGGTTTTCCGATAATAATAATAATATATTTATACACAATTCATAACTGCAGCATTTTGAATCAGATATTCAGAACTATATAAAACAAAAATATTTTTACTGTGAGAGTTTTCATTTGTTAACATTCACTTTCCAGTTTATCACTTTTACATTGCAAAATGTCATCATTTCTGAATCTAATTAATATCTTACTGAGAAAGTCACTGTTACATAGACAGGGCACAGACGCCCTTAGGCTACAATACTGATTCCATTAATTTAAAATACGTGAAAAGCTAAGAAATTAAATTATTTCTTCTCTGGGATGCAGCTATTAGTTCAATTAAAATCCCCTTACAACACAGTCTTCCTGCTGATAGTTTGAAAACCAGGGAAGTTTAACCTCGTAGAAACATAGAAACACAGAAAATAGGTGCAGGAGGAGGCCAATGGCCCTTCGAGCCTGCACTGCCATTCACTGCGATCATGGCTGATCATCCACAATCAGTAAACCGTGCCTGCCTTCTCCCCATAACCCTTGAATCCGCTAGCCCCTAGAATTCTATCTAACTCTCTTTTAAATTCATCTAATGAATTGGCCTCTACTGCCTTCAGTGGCCAATAATTCCACAAATTCGCAACTCTCTGCGTGAAAACGTTTTTTCTCATGTCAGTTTTAAATGGCCTTCCCTTTATTCATAGACGGTGGCCCCCTGGTTCTGAACTCCCTCAAAATTGGGAACATTTTTCCTGCATCTGGCTTGTCCAGTCCTCTCATCTGTTCTATACTTTTATCAAACTCTACAAAATGACATTTCTAATAGCTGACATTAATTGAAATACAATTTTTCCTTTGATTTAAATTATGGCATTGATATAAACACAGCTTCATTTCATGAAGACACATACAGTGTATCAGAGTAGATGTTTCTAAGTGCATTAGTTGGGCAATCAGTTGACTCACCCAACCAGACTATATAATCTCATCTATCACACCAACTGTAAAACAATGGGATGCCATCAAGCAGAATCTATAGAGGCTCCAAATCTTTACGACTACAATCATTTTCATTCAATACTCGCAGCAGGAGAGGTGATGGGGTGGGGTGGGGGAGGGGGTTGAATAACAAAACATACATTGTCGTTGTTTTACCTCACAGGCAAGTATTTTCATTCAATAAGGTAACTGATAGGTCAATGAGTTAATCTTCTACACGGGCAGGCTCAGCTGAGGAAGAGGGTCAGAGGTTTCCTTTAATCTCTCTTTTTATTTCTCTGGAGAATTCAATCATCACTTTTGATTATGAAATAGCAATACAATATAGAGGTTCATAAGTTCTCACTTTCTGGGCACTGAAGTTGGTGACTCCACTATAAATCACCACCGAACAAAGAACATAGAACAGCACATAAACAGGACCTTCAGCCCACAATGCCGAACGTAATGCTAAGTTATGCCATGTCTACTGTCTGCACATTATCTATATTCCTTCATATCCTCCATGTGCCTATCTAAAAGCCTCTTAAATGCCCCTATTGTATTTATTTCTACCACCACTCCTGGCAGCACATTCCAGGCACACACCGCTCTCTGTGTAACAAACAAAATGCCTCATCTCTTTAGAATTTGCCCCTCTCACCTTAGAGCTATGTCTGACAGTTTTTAATATATCCAACTTGGGAAAAAGTTCTGAATATCTACTCTATTAATACTCATTTGATATACTTCTACTAGATCTCCTCTTAACCTCTGGAATTCCAGAGGAAACAATCCAAGTTTGTATATCCTCTCCTTAGAGTGAATAGCCTCTAGTCTCGGCAGTATTCTGGTAAACTTCTTCTGCACCCTCACTAAAATCTCCACATCTTTCCTATAATGGGACAATCAGAATTGCACACAATACTGCAAATTAAAGTTTGTTCAAGTTCAAGTGAGTTTATTGTCATGTGTCCCTGATAGGACAATGAAATCCTTGCTTTGCTTCAGCACAACACAACATAGTAGGCATTGACTACAAAACAGAGCAGTGTGTCCATATACCATTATATAAATATATACACACATGAATAAATAAACTGATAAAGTGCAAATAACAGATAACGGGTTAGAGTTTTGTCCGCGCCAGGTTTAATAACCTGATGGCTGTGGGGAAGTAGCTATTCCTGAACCTGGTCGTTGCAGTCTTCAGGCTCCTGTACCTTCTACCTGAAGGTAGCAGGGAGATGAGTGTGTGGCCAGGATGGTGTGGGTCTTTGATGATACTGCCAGCCTTTTTGAGGCAGCGACTGCGATAAATCCCCACGATGGAAGGAAGGTCAGAGCCGATGATGGACTGGGCAGTGCTTACTACTTTTTGTAGTCTTTTCCTCTCCAGGGGGCTCAAGTTGCTGAACCAAGCCACGATGCAACCGGTCAGCAAGCTCTCTACTGTGCACCTGTAGAAGGTAGAGAGAGACCTCCTTGACAAACTGACTCTCCGTAATCTTCTCAGGAAGCTGATGTGCTTTCTTGATAATTGCATCAGTGTTCTCGGAGCAGGAAAGATCTTCAGAGATGTGCACGCCCAGGAATTTGAAGCTCTTGACCCTTTCAACCATCGACCCGTTGATATAAACGGGACTGTGGGTCCCCATCCTACTCCTTCCAAAGTCCACAATCAGTTCCTTGGTTTTGCTGGTGTTGAGGGCCAGGTTATTGCGCTGGCACCATATGGACAGTTGCTCGATCTCTTTTCTGTACTCCGACTGATCCCCATCAGTGATACGTCCCACAACAGTGGTGTCGTCGGCGAACTTAACAATGGAGTTCGCACTATGACAGGCTATGCAGTCATGAGTATAGAGTGAGTACAGCAACACTTTGGTTTTTCCAAAAGATACTCATTGATTTGCTAAATGTTTCCAATAATTTCTGGGAAGCAAATTTCAAATTGCAATACTCTGAAAATAGGGAGATAAGGAGATAAGATTCAATATTGGAAAAGGTAAGGAAAATTAGGTGGATCACAACGGGTGCACTAACATATGGAAGCCTTTCTTCAGCCTCTGCTAAAGTTGAACTTCTGAATTCCATAATATAGGATAAAATATGCTTTGATACGTTCATATGGACCTTTCCCTCAAATATAGACAGATAGGATCATTGAGCCAACAAGGACAAGAAATGTGAAGAGAAAAACAGTTAAGTGCAGGCAAAGGCAAGGACAATATCTGTGGAAGAAACATAAGTCAGGAATGTGTAACATTTGTAACATTAAAGTATGAGGGCAGAAAATCACAAAACACAAGTGCAAAATGCTGGAGTAATTCAGCGGGTCAGGCAACATCTCTGGAGAACATGGAGATTATGGATCCATGAATGCTGCCCGACACTGAGTTATTCCAGCACAGAAATAGACATTCATTGATCTTTGCTGAAAAAGATTGAATGAATGAAAAACTGAATTTTCTAGCAAGGCAATGACATTTCAAATCCATAATTACCTTTTACTCATCTTTAGATTGTTCAGTATTCATAATAAAATCTGAAAGGATTTTGTGCGATTAATGTAAATGGTGAAACCTTTTGCGCAATGCTAGACATGTTTTATTCAGATTAATTTCCATCAACTTGTTAAAATTATATGAATAAAATAGTAGGACATTGTATTAATATTGCAGATGATGGAAATACGAAATAAAAACAGACCAGTCTGAATAAAGGTCTTGACCTGAAATGTCACCTATTCCTTTTCTCCAGAGATGCTGTCTGACCTGATGAGTTACTTCAGCTTTTTGTGTTTATCTTCTTAAATTCATGACATAGGGCAAAATTAAGCCATTCAGCCCATGGAGTCTGCTTTGCCAGTCAATCTCTTGTTCCCTCTCATCCCCATTTCCCTATTTTCTCCCGTAATATTTGACACATTTACTAATCAATAACCAATCAATCACTGCTTTAAAATACCCAATGACTTGTCATCCACAGCCGTCTGTGGCAATGATTCACCACTCCCTCGCTAAATAAATTCCTCCTCATCTCCATTCTGAAGGTATGTTCTTTTATTCTGAGGCTGTGCTCTGGTCCTGGACTCTCCCACTACTGGAAATATCCTCTCCACATTCACTATCTAGACCTTCTTGAATTGCTGCATTGCTCCTGGTGAAATAGATCCTATATTGTTGCTAGGATCGGTATTCCAAGATTAAGATTGCATTTTGATGAAGTATTAATATTATACAGCTGGTTCAGAACAGAGGGTATCTTGGGAGAGAGATTGCCCATTATGTAGAAATGCTGTCAGATGTTGTGCTGATGGAGGAACTCAGCGGGTCAGGCTGCATCTGTAGAGGAAAAGGACAGACGATGTTCCAGGTCAGGATCCTTCCTGAAATGTTGTCTGTCTATTCCCTCCATTTATACTGTCTGTCCCACTGAGTTCCTACTGCACCTTTTCTTTTGCTGAAGATTACATCTGCAATATCCTGTGTCTCCAGATGCCACACTTATCTTCTTGTTGGTGCAGTTTGCACTTTTGGGAGTGATTTCTCGAATAAATTCGCAAACTTGATGAGGTATTTTGTGAATCTTGCCGCTTCAGGCCATGTGAGTCTTGGCTATCCAGTCAATGGAAAGACTATACATAGGTATGTTACAAAACTTACCTTGAGCAGCGCTGCAGTTCTGCCGCTCCCCGTGTGCGTGACTTTGGCGCCTTTCAGAGGGGGGCGGGCTTAAAGTGACGTTTTTCTGCAGACTGGGAAAATCGAGCCATGTCGGGCGATTTCGTTGCGGAAGAAAAATCGCTCCGACATTTCATTCATGAAGGTATTTTTAAATTACACTAGATTATTTATTAACTAGAGAAATTTAAAAATCACCTTCAAAAGCCGTGAGCGCCGACAACGAGATGGATTTTGCGTAGGGGAGATAAAAGGGTACAGTTTATTTTTATATTAAAAGTTGGTTTTTAGGGAGGTTGTAATCACATTTTCATGTTGCGAAATGGGGTCCAAAAAAATGTATGAAACAACAGTATTTTTCCTCCCGACTTCACCGCAAACCGCAACGTTCCAATCCACCGCATTCCACTAAAACCCACTCGCTAGTTGATTTAAATGGCCATTAATTTACAGGCATTAAACACTAAATTCCTTCCATTTGACCTAGAAATTCATGAAAATGAGATTTAAAAATTATGTTATATTGTGGATTATTGTGTGAATGTTATTTGGACACTTAAGCAATTTAAAAAAAAGTTTATCTGTTCTTAAGATTGAATTTTGCAATTAGCTACAATTAGTTAACTAACTAATTATATGCTTTAATTTCAGGTCATCCAAGTAAGATTGTTTCATATTTGTTTCAGAATGCTTCAATCTATAATAACTGAAAAATTCATTGAGTTCTCTTAATTTTTAAGAAAGTTATGGGCTTTTAACTGTTCTAGATCACAGCTTTTGAGTTAAGTCAATTGAAAGGCAATGGGGAACAAGATGCTAATTTCCGAGTATGAAAATGGTCATAACCTACTTAATACTGAAGATATGAAAGTGAATTAGGTGTCAAATTAAACTTCTTTTTATGCTTTATCTGATGGGATAAATTGCAGACTTGATTTTTTAAATCTGAAAATTTTGTAACATTGCTACTATACATGATTACAATCAAACCATCCACAATGTAAAAATACAGGTTAAGGGGAATAATGTTTAGTGCAACATAACGTCCAGTAAAGTCCGATTAAAGATAGTCTGAGGTTCTCCAATGCAATGCATGGTAGCTCAGGGCAGCTCTCTAGTTGGTGTTAGGATAGTTCAGTTACCTGATAACAGCTTGGAAGAAACCATCCCTGAATAGTTGATTTTCCAAGCAAGAATGCAGTTTTGTCCAAATGGTGTTAAGGTTCTTAAGTGTAGTTGCAACTGCATGCTTTCAGGCAAATTCATCCATACTGCTGTAAATGGAAAAATGATTTTGGAGAGATTTAAAGTGAGTTAGTTACCAGAGGATTTGTCGACCTGTTTTGTTAGATACTTGAGTATATGGATTTCTGCAGGATTTTAATGCCGTAAAATATCAGCAGACTTGGTCAAACAACTCTCATGTTGGAGATGGTCACTGTTTGGTATTAGTGCAGCAAATGCTATCTGCCTTCATTAATCATTGTCTGAATGTTGCCTGGGCCCTTCTACATGTTAGGAACCAACGTTTAATTATTTGAAGATTTGTGAATGAAATTAAAACCTGTGCAGAGACTGGTGAAAGTCTTCACTTCATAGCAGCACAGTGGCGCAGCAATAGAGCCACTGCCTCACAGCACCAGAGACCCTGTTCGAACATGACTATGGGTGCAAGCTGTGCAGTATTTATATTTTCTCCCGGTGATTGCGTGGGTTTTCTCCGGCTGCTCCGTTTTCGTCCCACATTCTAAAGAGGTGCAGGTTTGTAGGTTATTTGTCATCTGTAAATTGTTCCTTGTGTGTACGATGCAAAATTGGTGTAACTAGTGTGATCGGTGGTCAGTGTGGACTCGATGGACCGAGGGGCTTGTTTCCATGCTGTATCTCTAAACTAGAAAAACTAAAATATGACGAAGGGTAGGTCACTGGTGAAGTACTTGAACATATTTGGGCTGAATCCTTGCAGCAAGGCCTTTTTTTATTAGCCTGTAACAAAATCTTCCCTTGTGTTCTCTCTGCTTAGTATTGGCTTTTATTTTATTCGAGCTTTTTTAATTCCACACTCAGGTAAATGCTGCCAAGGTCATTCACTCTCACTTCACTTCTGTAATCAAACTCCCTTGACCTGATGTGAACGAAGGCTGCAATGAGGCCAGAAGCTGAATGATTATGGTGTAACCCAAGCTGATTGCCATTCTGATAGCTGTGGTCAGAATACCTTCCATCACTGCACTGGTGATTGAGAGGTTTGTTAGATTGGATATTCTTCCATTCTATAGTCAATGGTCAAGGGTGTTTTATTCAAGGGCTGCACAGCAGTGCAGTGGTAGAGTTGCTGCCTTACAGCACCAGAGACACAAGTTTGATCCTGACTAGGGGTGCTGTCTGTAAATAGTTTGTAAATTCTCCCTGTGGCTGCGTGGGTTTTCACCAAGTGCTCTGGTTTCCTCCCACATTGCAAGGACGTTGAGGTTTGTACGTTAATTGGCTTTGGTATATTGTCTCTAGTGTGTAGTATAGAACTAGTGTACGGGTGATCACTGGTCGGTGTGGATTCAGTTGGCTGAAGGGTCTGTATCTACGCTGCATATCTAAACTAAACTAAAACTAAACTAAAACTATTGTCATATGTCCAGTAATGGAACAATGAAATTCCTACTTGCAGCAGCACAACAAGTATGCAGACATAGTACTCAGTGGATACCATAATAAACAAATGCAATAAATTAAGAAAAACAAAGTCCCTCAAGCAATCCAGTTAGTTCGTAGTTTGGAGTTTAGTTGGAGTTTATAGTGCACAATTGTCTGATATTTGTTGGGACGAAGCTATTCCTGAACCTGTACATTACAGGTGAAGACTCCGATGTGTACATGGGAGTCCTATACACTGGGCAATTTTATAGCATACTAGACCAAGTGCAGACCCGTTGGGTCTGTTCCCCTAACGTGCGGTTTCACGGGCGGGGGGGGGGGGGGGGGGGGGCAGCATGAGGCATCACACACATGAACTACCACCCCACACACATGCTAACTACCAACCTTGATATTATATTAATATTATTAATTTGCTCCTTTTACCCCATAACCGTCCTATCCACTGACGCATAGCCCCCAAATCGCAGGCGCGTCTTGGGGAGGGGGGGCAGGGGGTTAGAGAGTGAGGGCAGAGAGAGAGAGGAGAGAGACAGAGAGAGAGGGGAGATAGGGAAGGGGGGTGGGGGAGAGAGGGAAGCCGGGTGGGGGAGAGGGATGGGGTGGAAGGGGAGAGGGGTGAGGAGAGGGAGATGGCGAGGGGGAGGAGAGAGGGGTGGGGGAGGGGAGAAGAGAGGGGAGGGGGAGAGAGGTGTGGGGAGGGGGGAGGGAAGGGAGAAGCGAGATGGGGTAGGGGAGAGAGGGGGAAGAGTATGGAGGGAGGGGGAAGAGTGGGGATGGAGAGGGGAAAGGGGTGGGGGAGAGAGGGAAGGGGGGTGGGGAGATGGATGGGGGGTGGGAAGGATTATATTAAAAATTGTGTACATAAAAATGTCTAAATGTAATGAGGAGTGCATTAGTGAATGTAAAAGCGTAATGTCTAGCAAAATGGAAAAATTCATGGCGTTTGAGCTTCTGGTTTTGGCGGACCACGGAATCAAAGGGCAAAAATGTTATCTGAAAAAAAATTGGAATGTGACATACACCCACAATGCTGGCACACTGACACAGTTTTAATATATAGACTAGACCAAGTGCAGACCAGTTCGGTGAGAGGGGTGAGGAGAGGGAGATGGAGAGGGGGAGGAGAGAGTGGTGGGGAGGGGGAGGGGTGGGGGAAGGGGAGAGAAGTGGAAGAGTGGGGAGGGAGGGGGAGAGGGGTAGGGGGAGTGGTGTAAGAGGGACAGAGGAGTAGGTGGAAGGGGGCCGGGGAGAGAGGGAAAAAGGGTGTGGGAGAGAGGGAAGGGGGGTGGGGGAGAGTGGAAGGGGGGTGGGGCAGAGAGGGATGGGGTGGGAGGAGGAGGCGGGAGAGGGGTGAGGTGAGGGAGATAGAGAGGGGGAGGATGGTTGGGTGGCGAGGGGAGGCGAGAGGGGAGGGGGAGAGAGGTGTGGGGGAGGGGGGAGGGAGATGGTGTAGGGAAGAGAGGGGGAAGAGTGGGGAGGGGGAGGGGAAGAGAGGGAAGGGGGTGGGGGAGAGGGAAAGTGGGTGGGGGAGAGAGCAATGGGGGTGGGAGGAGGAGGGGGAGGAGAGGGAGAGGGGTGAAGAGAGGCAGATGGAGAGGGGGTGGGAGAGGGGTGGGGGAGGAGAGAGGGATGGGAAAGGGGGAGAGAGGTGGGGGAGGGAGAGGAGGAGGGAGATGGGGTAGGGGAAGGAGGGGGAAGAGGGGTGGTGGAAGAGAGGATAAAGAGTGGGGAGGTAGAGAGGAAGGGGGAGGGGTAGGGGCAGTCCATCTATTCCCCATTCCCTATCACCCCCAATCCTCCTTCTCTATTCCCACACGCGCTGGTGCAAAGGCATATGTAAATGAGATCCATTCCGATTTGCCATCTGTGAGGGAAGGCATTGTGACATCACACAATGGAACATGCTTCGACACAGGCTGCGGGAGGGGGGGCGGGGCTGGGGCTGGAGCAAAGGCATATGTAAATTAATCCATTCTGATCGGACATCTGTAAGCATTGGGCATTGTGACATCACACGATGGAATGTTAACCAACATTCTATGTGTGAGAGCAGTTTTTTTTAACATTTTGAAATATTGGGGGTGGGGGAAAGGATGTTATTAAAAATGTGTACGTAAAAATGTCTAAATGTAATGAGGAGTGCTTTAGTGAATGTAAAAGCGTAATGTCTAGCAAAATGGAAAAAATTGCGGCGTTTGAGCTTTTGGTTTTGGCGGACCATTGAATCAAAGGGCAAAAATGTTATCTGAAAAAAAAATGGAATGTGACATACACCCACAATGCCGACACACACACACACAGAGTTTTAATAGATAGATAGATAGATAGATAGATAGATAGATAGATAGATAGATAGATAGATAGATAGATAGATAGATAGATAGATAGATAGATAGATAGATAGATAGATAGATAGATAGATAGATAGATAGATAGATAGATAGATAGATAGATAGATAGATATGTAACTGGAATAACATGTCCAAAGGTGTGGCCAACTCTGGTGCAGTGGAGTGCATCTTGAAAATGGTGACCAGCCTAGCAAATGGCTCCACCGTTTCTGACAATATGATGGATCTGATGGTTGTTTAATTCATAACTACCATTCAACTCCAGGTGCACGGAACATTGACCTCCCCCATTGAGTACGTAGCTCTGGCTATAACAAGCACCTCCTGCTACTCCAGGCACGTTATTAAATGTGGTAACTTTACCCAGGCATCCAATTTTTAGGTACACAAGGTGTTTAAGTTTAGATTTAGGTTTATTATTGTCATGTGTACCAGGGCACAGAGAAAAGCTTTGTTTTAGATGCTATCCAATCAAATCAAGTAACATTGTACACAGATATAATCAAACCAATCTCAATTGCAATAGGTAGAGCAAAGGAAAAGATACAGATTGCACAATATAGCAACTGGAAATTGTGCCAGATTTACTGGTAGAAAATAGACAATAGACGATAGGTGCAGGAGTAGGCCATTTGGCCCTTCGAGCCAGCACTGCCATTCAATGTGATCATGGCTGATAATCCACAAACAGTACCCCATTCCTGCCTTCTCGCCATATCCCCTGATTCCGCTATTTTTAAGAGCCCTATCTAGCTCTCTCTTGAAAGCAACCAGAGAACCTGCCTCCACCGCTCTCTGAGGCAGAGAATTCCACAGACTCACCACTCTCTGTGAGATAAAGTGTTTCCTCATCTCCGTTCTAAATGGCTTACTCATTATTCTTAAATCTCTTAATAATCCAATCCCTTAATAATCTTGTATGTTTTAATAAGATTCCCTCTCATCCTTCTAAATTCCAGTGTATACAAGCCCAGTCCCTCCAATCTTTCAACATATGACAGTCCCGCCATCCCGTGATTTAACCTCGTGAACCTATGCTGCACCCCTTCAATAGCAAGAATGTCCTTCCTCAAATTTGGAGACCAAAACTGCACACAATACTCCAGGTGTGGTCTCACCAGGGCCCTGTACAACTGCAAAAGGACCTCTTTGCTCCTCTACTCAACTCCTCTTGTTATGAAGGCCAATATGCCATTAGCTTTCTTCACTGCCTGCTGTACCTGCATGCTTCCTTTCAGTGACTGATGTACAAGGACACCTAGATCTCGTTGTACTTCCACTTTTCCTAACTTGACACCATTCAGATAATAATCTGCCTTCCTGTTTTTGCCACCAAAGTGGATAACCTCACATTTATCCACATTAAACTGCATCTGCCATGCATCTGCCCCTTCACCCAACCAGTCCAAGTCACCCTACATCCTCATAGCATCCTCCTCACAATTCACAATGCAATCCAGCTTTGTGTCATTTGCAATTTTGCTAATGTTATTTTTGATCCCTTCATCTAAATCAGTAATGTATATTGTAAATAGCTGCGGTCCCAGCATCGAGCCTTGCGGTACCCCAATAGTCACTACCTACCATTCTGAAAAGGACTGTTAATCCCTACTCTTTATTTCCTCTGCCAACCAATTTTCTATCCTTGTCAGTACCCTACCCCCAATACCATATGTTCTAATTTTGCCCACTAATCTCCAATGTGGGACCTAATCAAAGGATATCTGAAAGTCCAGGTACACTACATCCAGTGGCTCTCCCTTGTTCATTTTCATAGTTACATACTCAAAAGATTGCAGAAGATTAGTCATGATTTCTCCTTCTTAAATCCATGCTGACTCGGACCGATCCTGTTACTGCTATCCAAATGTGCCGCTATTTCATCTTTTAAAATTGACTCCAGCTTCTTCCGCACCACCGATGTCAGGCTAACTGGTCTATAGTTCCCTGTTTTCTCTTACCATCCTTTGTTAAAAAGAGGGATAACATTAGCTACCCTCCAGTCCACATGAACTGATCCCAAATCTATAGAACATTGGAAAATGATCACCAATGCGTCCAATTTCTAGAGCCACCTCCTTTAAGTACCCTAGGATGCAGTCCATCAGGCCCTGGGGATTTATCAGCCTTCAGTCCCATCAGTCTACCCAACACCATTTCCTACCCAATATGAATTAGGCATGAAATGTGAAGAGATTTAAAGCAACTCTATTAGACAATAGTGGCATTTGCAGTAAGTGGTATTTGCATAGGTACATGGATATGCAGGGAATGGAGAAGTATGGATTCTGTGCACGCAGATGAGAGTTGGTCTTGGCATCATGTTCGACACAGACAAAGTAGACGGAAGTTCCGGTTCTTGTGCTGTACTGTTCTTAGGTATATTACAAAATTTACCTTTAGCGGCGCTGCAGTTCTGCCACTGCCCGTGTGCGCGACTTTGGAGCCTTTGAGAGGGGGGCAGGCTTAAAATACCGTTTACTCCAGACTATTCAAATTGATTCATCTCAGGGGGTTTAGATGCTAAGAGAAATCGCTCCAACGTTTGTTTTATGGAGTTATTTTTAAACTACGCTGGATCATTTATTAGTATGAGTGAATTAAAAATCATTTTCTAAAGCCGTGAATGCCGACAACGGGACGGATCTCATATAGGGGACAAAACAAGGTACACAGTTTATCTTTACATAAAAATGCGCTTCTTAGGATGCCTTCAATCAAAATTTCATGTTGCGAAAAGGTGACTTAGAAAATATACGAACCGGCAGTATTTTTCCTGCCGACAGGGGGTTAAATTCACCGCAACCGCAATGTTCCAAACGATTGCTTTCCACAAAATTTCACTCGCAAGATGATTTAAATGGCCATTCATTTACGGGAATTAAACACTAAATCGTGTTATATTGTGAATTCTTGTGTGAATGTTATTTAGACACTTAGGCTTTTTAAACATGTTAACTTTTTCTTAAGAAATTGATAGATGTTTGGATCTAGTAATTGAATTTTATAATTAGCTACAATTAGGTAACTAACTAATTATATGCTTTAATTTCAGGTCATCCAAGTAAGATTGTTTCATATTTGTTTCAGAATGCTTCAATCTATAATAACTGAAAATTTCATTCAGCTCTCTTAATTTTTAAGAAAGTTATGGGCTTTTGACTGTCCTTGATCACAGCTTTTGAGTTAAGTCAATGAAAAAGCAAAGGGACCAAGATGCTAATTTCCGTGTATGAAAATGGCCATAAAGTTTTTAATACTGATGATATGAAAGTGAATTAGGTGTCAAATTAAACTTTTTAGGCTTTATTTGATGGGATAAATTGCAGACTTGATTTTTAAAATCTCAAAATTTTGGACTATACTCAAAAGAATATTTTAGATATTTACAAATTAGAGATTATGTTAAATCAAATACACAAGAATTTATAAATAGAAAGACAGAAATTCTAGATGAATGTTTAAATAAACATCCGAACACAGAAAAATTAATATCATATATTTATAATAATTTATTGGAAAATGATGCACCACCGTCGGAAATATATAGGCAAGCATGGGAAAGTGAATTAGGACAATCAATTAGTTTAGAAGTATGGGAGGAAAGTTTACAACATATACACTATTGCTCATTAAATGCCAGACACTCTCTGATACAATTTAAAATGTTACATAGATTACAGCTCTCAAAGTCCAAACTAAATAGAATTTTTCCAAATGTTTCTGCTATATGTGACAAATGTCAACACCTAGAAGCCAACCTAACGCATTCATTTACCAAATGTATTAAAATTACTAATTTTTGGTCAGAAATTTTTAAGATAGTTTCGAAGGTAGTTAATACAAATCTATATCCAGATTCCAAATTAATTATATTAGGTATATTAGAAACTGATCAATCACTAACAACAAAACAACGAATTTTTATCGATTATAGTTTAATAATTGGTAAAAAATTAATACTAAAATTTTGGAAAGGTCCTACCAACCCCACTATTAAAATGTGGATTACAGAAATGTCGGAGACATTTCATTTGGAAAGATTAAGACTTGTCCTCTCGGACAGGCTAGATCAGTTTAGAGGAACATGGTCTCCATTTATTGATTATCTAAAGGGACAAATGGGCTCGGTTCGAGGGCCTGACTGAAACCTGGACGGGGAATGGGTGAAGAATTATATATAATAGATCACTGATATATCTCCAATGTAGAATAGAATGTTTAAAACTCCACTCATATTATTGATTTTCTATTTTTATTATTATTTTAATTTCTTTTATTATTTCTTTCTATTAATTTCCTTCTTTATTAAAAATAATAAAAAATATGTAGAAGTATAAACAAGAATGACTGTAAATTTTATAAATATTAAGAATGTATGAGATGAATAGTAAATTATTTTGTTTCTCTTTTTTTTCTTACATTTTAAATTGTCTTAATATGTATCAATATGCATTAACTTCTAATAAAAAATATTAACAAAAAGAAAAAGAAAATATACGAACCGGCAGTATTTTTCCTGCCGACTGGGGGTTAAATTCACCGCAACCGCAATGTTCCAAACGATCGCTTTCCACAAAATTTCACTCGCAAGATGATTTTTAAAATCTCAAAATTTTGTAACATTTTATGTTCTATTATAGTAAATTCTCCTCTGGAACCAGCACGCAAGGAATTGCCATTTTGCAAGTTTTGCATGAAGTGTTGCTCCAGGCACACCTTTCTACTCTCTTCATTGCACCAGATCCCTGGGTTTCTGGCAGTAGAGTCGTGGTTAGGCCAGGCTCTAACATCATAAATTTGTGGTGGAAATCAGTTCAAATGGCGATGATGTCTAATTTAAGACAGTAAATCTATTCTGAGGAATATCTAATTTAGTGTGATGGTAATTCCACAAACAAGAGCTGTATTGAGCTGCTTCATAATCTATATTAATAAAAGTCTCATCTTGACCACTTCCTGTTGCATTGTATAATGATTTTAGAAAATACGCTGCCACTTACGGTTGTGATTTTTGGCCATCTTACACAGAGTCCCCCTCCGCTGGTCAGGGCAAGAGGATTTTTCCCATTGATGTAAAGTAAAAGACTTATTAATGTTTTAAAAATGTTGAGATTCTCTCTCCTGAAGGCCATGTCCCTTCCAGAGGGACTATAAAATCCAGACGTGTGGAGGTGCCTCAGTTCTCTGCAAGATGGGGAGCGAGAGGTAGCAATTCACAGCCTAAGCTGTGAATAACACTAAACACGTGTCTACTAAACTGTGAGTGGTTGTACTGACCTGTCAGTACCCTTAATGTGGTTTGAAAATCTAGTTTAAAAATGAAAAAGTGTTTTTTGGTTTGAAAATGCAAAAGTGTTTTTTGGTTTGAGAATGCCTTGCCTAATTGAACAGTTGGTTTGAGAATGCTAAAGTTGCCTTGCCTAATTGAAAAGTTGGTTTGAGAATACCTTGCCTAATTGAAAAGTTTGTTTGAGAATGCCTTGCCCAATTGAAAAGTTGGTTTGAGAATGCAAAGGTTGCCTTGCCTAATTGAAAAGTTGGTTTGAGAATGCTAACGTTGCCGCCTAATTGAAAAGTTGGTTTGAGAATGCAAAAGTTGCCTTGCCGAATTGAAAAGTTGATTTGAAAATGCCTTGCCTAATTGAAAAGTTGGTTTGAGAATGCCTTGCCCAATTGAAAAGTTGGTTTGAGAATGCAAAGGTTGCCTTGCCTAATTGAAAAGTTGGTTTGAGAATGCTAACGTTGCCGCCTAATTGAAAAGTTGGTTTGAGAATGCAAAAGTTGCCTTGCCGAATTGAAAAGTTGATTTGAGAATGCCTTGCCTAATTGAAAAGTTGGTTTGAGAATGCCTTGCCTAATTGAAAAGTTGATTTGAGAATGCCTTGCCATGTGTGGCTGTGATTTTTGGCCTTCTTACTCAGAGTCCCCCTCCGCTCATCAGGTGCCGAGGATTTTTCCCATCGATGAAAAATAAAAGAGTTATTAGTGTTTAACAAATGTTGGGATTCTCTCTCCTGTCAATCATGCCATTAAGGCCATGCCCCTTTTGGTGAAGGGACTATAACACCTGGAAGTGTGGGCGTGGCTCAGTCTCTGCAAGAAGGGGGAGGGTGAGGTCACGACTCTCTGTCTTAAGTGGCCTTGCACCCTGCTTGAAATGGTATGGAACTGCATTTGAATTTGGTGGCCTTGCACCCTGTTTGAAATGGTATGAAACTGCACTTGAATTTGGTGGCCTTGGACTCTGCTTGAAATGGTTTGAAACTGCATTTGAATTTGGTGGCCTTGCACCCTGCTTAAAGTGGTAGAAAACTGCACTTGAATTTGGTGGCCTTGCAGGCTGCTTGAAATGGTAGGAAACTGCACTCGAATTTGGTGGCCTTGCACCCTGCTTGAAGTGGTATGACACTGCACTCGAATTTGGTGGCCTTGCACCCTGCTTGAAGTGGTATGAAACTGCACTTGAATTTGGTGGCCTTGCACCTTGCTTGAAGTGGCATTTCAAGGAATAGCCATGAGTCAACTGCCAGCCCACCAGCCTTGAGTGACTGAGCCGTCAGCCCAAGAATCCATTCGGCCCACAATGTACATACTAGCCTTCTGGAAACCAGTCCCTTCAGCCCACAACACCCATACTAGCGCTCCAGAAAGCCCCCCCTCGCACTGGCCACCAATATTGGAATTGGTGGGGAGGTGGACTGTTGCTTTGAGGGACCAGCCCTCCCGTGGGAAGCTGGGACCCGTTGGTAATATATTGGCCCTTGTCAGGTACCTTGCTGTGGAGTAAAATTAGAGGGCTCCAAGAGAGCTGATGAAAAGCAAGTACATGACTCACTGTACGATCTGGTTCAGAGGAAACAAATCAATCACAGGAGCACAGTAGCAGGGCATAGAATGAGGAGTCTCTAGATCAGGGAGTCTCTGACTGAGACATGGGGGATACCTGCCATAGAGTATCATAGCACACATCAGATGTGAACTCCTTTGTCTACCTTTTAACGCACCAAAAACCTGATGATAAATTAACACAGAATTATAGAATAAACATCATATTCTGATGTTGTGCTATGGTTAAGTAACTTTGACATAACTCTTTGCAAACAACAAACATGCACAGGAAACATATTTAAGGGCATTAATGATTCTTGGGAAGGTAAAACATGACTCCCATATTTAACTGCAAACACTGAGTATAGTTTATACCAGTTTTCTCTTTAACTCAAAGGGGTGTAAGATTGTAGCAAACATTATTTCTAACAAATGGTATAAAGCTGCTTTCCTGATTTGAATGATTATATTCTCAATGTGTGATTTGATTTGGAATTCAATTATAGCGCATTGCATGGATTACATATTTTCTCTTGCGTATTGGGATTTTCAATGTGTAACATTTTAATGAATCACAGCTTTTCACTGATTCCTTCATGTTATGATTTTATTTGCTATTCTGCCTGAATTCTAAAAAGGCATCAGGTACGTGTGGAAGTAATTGATGTTTTTCATTTTCTTTTGCAGTTTGCATTCTACAGTACATTCCAAACACATTAATTTTATACAAATAATGTTTACTGAAAACATTGCTGCAATATGACTTGTATCCACTATTCATGTTCTCCTTTCGTGTCGTGTACCATTCTGACCTCCTCACCATCGAAGAGATTTACAGGAGTCGTTGCCTCAGAAAGGCAGCTGGCATCATCAGAGACCCACACACAGGCCACACACTCATTTCAGTCCTGCCATTGGGAAGAAGATATTGGAGCCTGAGAACTGTAACATCCAGGTTTAGGAACAGTTTCTTCCCTACAGCATATTAAACATTCCAACCTCCAAATAAGCTCTGGACTATATTGAGTTGGGGGCATCATATTTGTCTTTTTGTACTAATATTGTACTATTAAGATCATCATTCATCCTTCTGCACTCCAAGGAGTTTTCGTAGCCTGCTCAACCTCTCCTTAAAGCTCAGGCTCTCGAGTCCTGGTATCTTCTTCATGATATCACTGAAGCTTGTGTAAAATCCTCATTATCCCAAAGTAAGAAACAAACCTGGGATATTCCCTGTAATTACATCCTGAATACTGCAACTGATGATCATTAAGCATTTCGAGAAAACACATCTCTTATGATGGTGCACTGCCCTCAGACATTGGCGGCTTGAATTTCTTGCTATTTATTTTATTTCCCTTCACTGTATTTGTGTGCTTGCACTTGGCACACCATTGTAACTTTATAGATATATGATTCCTATCAACAACAGCGTGAGAACACTGAGCTACCAAGAACAGCAACGTGCCAGATTACGATGTTCTTCACATATTGGCTCAAGAATGAAATCGCAACTCCTGAAAGAGTTTGCAGAAATGCATCTTTTTTATAGTTTAGTTTTGTTTATTGTCACGTGTACTGAGGTACAGTGAAAAATGCCTGTTGTCTGCTAACCAGTCGGCGGAAAGCCAATGCATGATTACAATCGAGCCACCCACAGTGTACAGATACACGATAAAGGGTATAACGTGAATAACGCTTAATGCAAGATAAAGCCAGTAAAGTCCGATCAAATATAGTCTGCTCGCTAGTTGTGGTAGGATGGTTCAGTTGCCTGATACAGCTATGAAGAAACTGTTCCTGAATCTGAATGTATGCGTTTTCACACTTCAAAGTCAAAGTCAAAGTAATAAAGTATCCTTTATTGTCATTCAGACCTTTCGGTCAGAATGAAATTTCGTTGCCTTGCAGTCATACATATAATAAAAAACAAAACACACAATAAACACATATTTAACATCCACCACAGTGAGTTCACCAGGCACCTCCTCACTGTGATGGAAGGCAAAAGTCTTAAAGTCTTTGTCTTCTTCCCTCCTTGTTCTCCCTCTGCGCTGAAGCGATCCAGGCCTCCGATGTTGTCATCCACTAGGCCCGCAGCCGAGCCTCCGAAGCCGGGCTGCAGCCACCGCCGTCGCCGGAATGCTGGAACGCTGGAACACCGCCACAACTCTGAAGCCGGGTTCGCCGCTGGAACGCTGGAACACCACAGCTCTGAAGCCGGGTCTGCTGCCGGAGTGCTGGAACGCCGCCACAGCTCTGAAGCCGGGCCCGCTGCTGGAACACCACACCCACAGCTCTGAAGCCGGGTCTGCTGCCGGAGTGCTGGAACGCCGCCACAGCTCTGAAGCCGGGCCCGCTGCTGGAACGCCACACCCACAGCTCTGAAGCCGGGTCTGCTGCCGGTGTGCTGGAATGCCGCCACAGCTCTGAAGCCGGGCCCGCTGCCGGAACGCCACACCCACAGCTCTGAAGCCGGGCCCGCTGCTGGAACATCACAGCTCTGAAGCCGGGTCCGGTGCTGGAGTGCTGGAATGCCGCCACAGCTCTGAAGCTGGGCCCGCTGCCTGGTCCGCCGCTGGAACATCACAGCTCTGAAGCTGGGTCCGCTGCTGGAGCGCTGGAACGCCGCCACAGCTCTGAAGCTGGGTCTGTCGCCGCCGCTGGAGCGCTGGAACGCCGCCACATCTCTGAAGCTGGGTCCGTCGCCGCCGCTGGAACGCTGGAACGCCGCCACAGCTCGGAAGCCGGGCCTGCTGCTGGAACGCCACACCCACAGCTCTGAAGCCGGGTCCGCAGCTGGAACACTGGAATGCCACCACAGCTCGGAAGCCGGGCCCGCTGCTGGAACGCCACAGCTCTGAAGCTGGGTCTGCCTCTGCCACTGGAATGCCGCCACAGCTCCGAGGTCGCCAGCTCTGCCATTAGGCCTCAGCACAGACGGAGACAGGGACGGGGGACACGACGAGAAAAGTCGCATCCCCCCAGAAGGGAGAGACTAAAACCTTGTTTCTCCCACCCTCCCCCCCCTCTCCCCCCTCCCCCCACCCACTCACACACATACACAGGCTAATAAATTAACATTTAACTAAAACAGACACAAGAAAACAAAAAAGAAAAAAAGAAAAAACAGACGGACTGCAGGCGAGCCGCAGCTGCCAGGCAGCGCCGCCACTTCCGGCTCCTATATATTTTACACTTCTATACCTTTTGCCCGACAGGAGAGGGGAGAAGAGGGAAGTTGAGGGGGGATATATTTCATATGAACATGAGGGGGAACGTTTTCAGATAAGGTGGTCTGTGTGTGGAAGAGAAGGTAGTTGAGGCTGATACTATCACAGTGTTTATTTTCATTTTCACAGGTACATGGGTAGGATAGATTTACAAGGAAATAGGCCAAATGCAGGCAGGTGGGACTAGTATATTTGGGGCATGTTGTTTGGCGTGGACAAGTTGGACTGAAGGGCCTGATTCCACATTGTATGACTATGATTCTTTAACACAAGTAAATATTTCAATGGTTGCAAGTATCTAAAGCCATTGTCCCCGAGATGTATCGAGAGAAAACTCAGTTCATGGAATAAGCAATCTACTCAATACTGCCTGTTTCCTCATGTAATGGAATCATAGATATTCAACTTAGAATTCATCCGTGAGTTACATTTATTCAATAAACATATTCCATTTGCTTGTGGGTTTGCTATAGGCAGGAATTTCTAGTCCTCAGTTTTTTCTGTCATAAGGATTTATGAATGTTCTACATTTTTAAACCTTTGAATTATTAGCCCAATTAATTTGTTTACAAAAGTCAATTGTGAATCAGTTAATGGATCATTTATTTAGAAGGAAATATTCACAGTTATCTGGAGTCAGCCTATTTGAAATGATTTTGTGTGATGGGGACATTCTAATGGCTTACTCTCAATTTTTAAAATACTTCCAACCAGAGCTTCAAAGAACCATTTAATGTACTTCAGATAAATTTACTGCAGATTTTTCCAATTTCATTTTTTGTTTCATTTGAACACTGAGAAAAATAATGTTCCAGACTTTGCTGAAATAATAATGGCATTTGAATGATGCATGTTATCATTAAAGTGCAAATCAACGAGCAATTTATGGTAAGGAAGAGATGCCCTGTGAATTGTCGATTGAGATAAGATGCTGCCAGTTCCTAACACTCTGTAGGCTGGTTTGCAAAAGGAATATTGCGGTACAGTGGAAAAGCCGTGGAGCTGCGCTAGACACCCAAGTTTGATCGTGACTATGGGCGCTGTCTGTGCGGAGTTTGTACATTCTCACTGTGATCGCATGGGTTTTTTTCGGTTGTTCCGGTTTCCTCCCACATTCCAAAGACGAGCAGATTTGCAGGTTAATTGGCTTCTGTAAAATTACCCCTGGTGTGTCGGATGTAAAACTGGGATAGCATAGAACTAGTGTATGGGTGATGGATGGTTGGTGTGGACTCAGTAGGCCAGAGGGGCTGTTCCACGCTGTGTCTCTCTAATATCACAGAACGCCCCCACAATATCCAATAAGCTGCCATATTTACACCTTAAAATTTGTCACAAAATTGTAAATCTGGCAGTCAGCTGCTTAAGTATTTTAAAAAACATGGTATACTTGTTAATAATTGCTAATTAACAATACAGGCCCAGAACAATGTTAGATGGATAGTTTCCATCACAGCTTGTGGCATCGGTGCATTTCCGAATTCCAGCTTCTTGGTTTAAATCTGCATTCTTCTTCTTTCTGCTTTCCCTTCTGAGCAGAATATACATATGCGTATATATATAGAAACCCTTGGAGACACATGGAATTGCAGATGCTGGAATCATGAACAAAAAACACAAAGTGCTGGAGTAATTCAGCATGTATGAAGGGAGCAGTTTGCCCAATCGGGCTGCTGGCCGGTGCTAAGAGGCCTCTTGGTCACCTTTACTTGTCCAAGCATTAGTGACCAAGATGGCCGCCTAACAATGGAGAAGTTGGGTCGATCGGGCGAGCTGTTACCCATTGAAAATCTTGTTGTATGAGTCGTAACTGAGGTTTTTTTTCCAAGTGTGTACTAAACCATAATTGCTTCTGAATAACATCTCTGAGCTCACAATTTACCCATTTCCCAGATTGTCAGTCTTTGTCCTCTCCCTTCCAAATCGTCCATCCCTACTGTTACCCTACCATTGTGAATGACAGATTAGCATCCCTATTTGAACACCCTTGGGGCAGAATTTGGCGTTGAAACGATATAAAAGTAAGGCTTTTTGTCACTGTCCTACTAAACTGCTGTCTACACAAGTACACTTACACATGGCAATCAATAGATTCCTGTCAGTGCGTCTATGCTCTTCTGGGTCTACAGTGGGTGGCGCAACGGCGCAGCGGGTAGAGCTGCTGCCTCACAGTGCTGGAAACCCGGGTTCAATCCTGACCTCAGATGTTAACTATGTGGAGTTTGTACGTTCCCCCTGTGACCGCCGGTTTACCCCCCACATCCCAAAGACGTGCATGGTTGTAGATTAATTGACCTCTTCAAACTATCCCCTGTGTGTAAGGATTGGATAAGATAGCGAGATAATATAGAACTAGTGTGAACGGGTGATCGATGGGGTCCGCGTGGACTAGGTGGGTCGAAGGGCCTGTTTCTATGCTGTAACTCTAAAACTAAAAACTGAGCACTGCCGCCACACTGTTCTCTGGTGCAGTCACCACACCCTTGACTTTGGGCCAAATGGAGCTGGACCAAATGTGCCCGGTGCAGAGGGCAGTTCCAGCTGGCTACCCCTTCCCCCACCGCCAAGAAGTGACCAGGAAGGTGCCAAGAAGTCCCAGCCTGGAATGCCCCAGCATCCTTTGAAAAGAGGCAAAGCTTTGGATGCATGACCTCGTGCCACAACTGATATCTTAATATAAAAAGCATAACAATAAAAAAAATGGCAAAGATCCTCCTGATCTCCAGTACTTGCCGGATCACCTTTCAAATGAGTGAGTTGAGTGTAATGCTTGGGAATACAAGCAAAGCAGTCAGTACCTTTGGACTCCATGCAAACACCAGTAATATCCATTGGAAGCATCAGGCATAACCTGCATGGTTCAGCTCATGCATTTTAACATCTTATGCACTATCCTTGATATAAACACCAGTCGAATTGTATAAAAGCAGCCCATTTGACCCACAGCGTCCGTGCTGACCATTGAACTCATTAACACGAATCCTACACTCATTCCACTTTATTTGCAGATCTTTGCTGTCTTGAGCGATGTTCAAAGCCCCTGTGTTCTGCAACAGGTAGAGCTGACCAGACTTCTGGCCGTATCTAAGGTCCATCCAATGATACATTACACAGAATTTACAAGCAGCTGAGCAGTGGACTTGGCTCATAGGGAGAAAGGCATCAGAAGGATGTAAAAAAAGCACATGACTGGGCATCCATGCGCAGCTGATATGTAACATCAAAGGCAAAATGCCCAAGCACACGTTCCCTAGATGAATCCCGAACCAGCTTCCTCCTCTGCTGTGGGAAGCATCTTATCATCCATTGGTACTAGCAAGATGACTAGAGTGGGGGAGGAACGAAGAGAGAGGGAATGCAAGGGTTACTTGAAATTAGCAAAATCAATATTCATACCGTTGGCTTGTAAGGTGCCCAAGCGAAATATGAGGTGTTGTTCCATCCATTTGCACTGTAACAGTAACAGCGGAGAAGTCCCAGGGCAGAAAGGGTGGGAATGGGAAGGGAAGTTAAATGTTTGGCAACTGGGAGATTGCGTAGGTAAAGGAAGACAGGGCATAGGTGTTCATAGAAACGATCGCCCAGTCTGCACTTGGTCTAGCTGATATATAGGATTGGTCTACAGACAGCCACCACATGGTCCTTGATAGACACAGACCAGGGTTCAATAGCATGCACACCAAGATGGTTGGGAGTTTCTCCTTGCTGCAGTCTTCTTCCACCTTCTCAATCACTGTGATGGTCCATCTGCCAGCCAGCCAGCCACCACCGTCTGCCTGCCCCACCATCAAGGTCTTCTACTTCATCAGGAACGCCCCCCTGCCCGGCATGGGTGACCCTGTCAGGAGCAGAGCACCAGGCGGTTCAGCTCCCAGGAGTTTAGACACACGCATCACACACTGATCACAATGAAGGGAAACAGAATGGGAGGGAAAATAAATACAATGGGAGTGCACATTGTGAGGACAGAACGTAGAACATAAAACATAGATCAGTACAGCACAGGAACAGGTCCTTCGGCCCACACTGTCTGTGCCGAGATGAACTAATCTAATCTGCCTACACGTGATCCATATCCCTCCATTCCCAGCTAAACCCAACTCCTATCTAAAAGCCTCTAAAATGCCACTATTATATCTGGCTCCACCACCACCCCTGGTAATGCATTCCCAGCACCCACTTCTCTAAACTTTGCCCCTCTCACCTTAAAACTGTGCCTTCTAGTCTTTGACATTTCCACCCCTGGGAAAAAGGTTCTGACTGTCTACCCTATCTTCGCCTCTCATACTTCTATCAAGAAAGAATGGGATGATTATAGATTAATTTCCCAATCAAAGTTATTTCAAGTGCTTTGGAGCTCAGCCACACTATTAAAATAAGGCTGAGCACAGAAATTGCAACAAGGACACTGAACAGAACATACTCCTTCCAGCCAGGATCCTGACCAATCAGGAAATCTTGGCCTAGAACATGAAACATAGAACATAGAGCTGTACAGCACAAGAACAGGCCCTTCTGCCAACAAAGTCTGTGCCAAACTTGATGCCAAGACCGAGTCTAATCTTCCAGCACATAATTCATATTTCTCCATTTCCTAGATAGGCACAAAATGCTGGAGTAACTCAACGGGTCAGCTAGCATCTCTGCAGAAAAGAAATAGGTGGCATTTCGGGTCAAGATGCTTTTCAGACTATCTGAAGAAGGGACGACCCGAAACGTCACCTATTCCTTTTCTCCAGAGATGGTGCCTGACCTGCTGAGTTACTCCAACATTTTGTGTCTATCTCCAGTGTAAACCAGCATCTTGGCTGGTTTACACCATCCTACACATTTTCTCCATTCCCTGAATGTCTATGTGCCTATCCAAAAGTCTCTTAAATTACACTATTGGATCTGTCTCCACCAATATTTAAAATCTTTGAAGCTTGCTGCTCTCACCTTAAAGCTATGCCCTGTTGTATTTTATTTTTCCATCCTGGGAAAAAGGTTCAGATTGTTGACTATCTATTGGCTTCTGATTACAATTCTCTTGGGATCATGATTGTGTCAGCAATGGAACAAACCTCTCCTCGGTGAAACATTAGACTGTGGCCTTGGAACTTCCTCATCATTTGTTTTCAGGGCTCAAGAAGAAATCTGATAGATTTATATTTGCTTAGAAGCCGTATCTACAATTATTCACCTCCCGTAAGAGAATTTAAAAAAAAGACAAAATGTACATGTAACGAGCAAAAAAATCTCTTTCATTCACTGTGTTTTACTTTTGATTTTTTATATTAGCAGTTGGGAATAGAAAATGAATGAAGTCAAAGTCACAACATGAGCTGGCAGTTTCACTGAATCTTCTTGACTGTAAGATGTCTGAAGATCATGCCCTCAAAGCTGGAACAAAACCTAGGGTGGCATTGTGGCGCAGCAGTAGAGTTTAACTCACAGCACCAGAGACCTGGGTTCGATCCTGACCTCAGGTGCTGTCTGTGTGGAGTTTGCATATTATCCCTGTAACCACGTGGGCTTTCACCGGGTGCTATAAGAAGAATAAATTATTTTTCCAGTGATCTGGTCAGCATTTATTTGCAGCTGAACTAATCAATCAGCTTATCTGTGGGATATTCGAGATTGGCTCTTAAATTTATATATTTAACAACAGTCAAGATAATTGACTACAAGTACAATAGTTTGGAGAGATGTCATGTTCTCAGTTGTTATAGCATTGCTTGTTAGGAGTATTGTTCGAAGCCGAACAGCAATCACTCATGACAGCATACACTAGCACTATCCTATACACTAGGTACAATTTACAATTTTACTGAAGCCAATTAACTTACAAACCTATACATCTTTGGAGTATGGGAGGGAACCGGAGCACTCGGAAAAAACCTACGCGGACACAGGGAAAATGTTCTAACTCCATCCAGACAGCACCCATGGTTAGGAATCATTTGAATTGTCTCCCGTTTATAGGTAAAATTAATCCACCTCAAAAAATAGCTTCAGTTTAATGGCAATAAATCATCAAGCTTCTTTTATGACCCTCTTAATGTTGCTAAAGTGGATTGTTCCAGGGTTTCCATGGTAAGATTAATATTTAATGAGGATTTCCATAGCAGTGAATGAAACTATGCACATATGCTTGACTTTACTTGACTAAAGAGTGACATGCATCCACTTATTCTTGACGACTCAGCTTCGTTCAGTGTCAAATAAATATTCCAGAAACAATATTACATTTAAAGCATTCCCATGGGAATATTTCTACATTTCCATTTCTATAAGAGTAAGTGCATAGCTCCTTTTGGTTTGCAGTGAAAGAGTAGGTGATAGAAATACATTTCTGGAACCACCTACGTTATTATGGCAATTAAGTGCTGCAGAGGATAGGATTTCAATTACATCTGAAACTAAATGTGAAAAAGCCTGTGGGGACCTGCACCATATTGTCCCGGTGACATCTCCCAAAATTTTTACACATTCACCTTACATAGATGCATAGACAATAGGTGAAGGAGTAGGCCATTTGGCCCTTCAGGCCAGCACCGCCATTCAATGTGATCATAGCTGATCATTCACAATCAGTAGCCCCTTCCTGCTTTCTCCCCATGTCCCTTGATTCCGCTAGCACTAAGAGCTCTATCTAAGTCTCTTTGGAATGCATCCAGTGAACCGGCCTCCAATGCCTTCTGAGGCAGAGAATTCCACAAATTCACAACTCTCTGTGTGAACATTTTTTTGCTCATCTCAGTTCTAAATTGACTACCCCTTATTCTTAAACTGTGGCCCCTAGTTCTGGACTCCCTCAACATCAGGAACATGTTTCCTACATCGAGCGTGTCCAATCCCTTAATAATTTTAAATGTTTCTATAAGATACCCTCTCATCCTTCTAAATTCCAGTGAATGCAAACCCAGTCACTCCATTCTTTCATCACATGACAGTCATCGAATTAACGTTGTGAATCTACACTGCAGACCCTCAATAGCAAGAATGTCCTTCCTCAAATTACGTTTAGGACGCAGCCCAATACATATTGTTTTTGCATTAGCACAGTGTAACTGTGAGTAATTATAAAAGTCCCAAGCCCAGTGGGGCGGCACTGTGGTGCAGCAGTAGGGTTGCTGCCTTACAGCACCAGGGAGCTGGGTCCGATCCTGACTGCGGGTGCTGTCTGTACAGAGTTTGCACATTCTCCCAGCGACTGTGACCAGATTCTGTATATTGTCCCTAGTGTGTAGGATAGAACTAGTTCAATAGTACTTTATTGCATGGGTGATTGCTGGTCGGCACAAACTCGATGGGCTGAAGGGCCTGTTTTCAAGTTGTATCAATAAAACTAAAATTTATTGGGATTCCAGCCCCAACATTTCACCAATGATATCTTGGGAAAAAAGATGATATCTCCTACAGTAATTCATGGTTATCACAGTAAATATTTTCCATTGCATCACCACCACAAACCTTTCCCCATTTTCTTGACAACGGCTATTTAAGTACATTAAGATCACAAATAGAACAAAAACAGGCGAGAAATTGATTTACAGCATTAGCAAAACATAAAATAGTAAGATTAAATGAGAACTGACCAGTTTGAAGTTTGATCTTTATTTTATGAGTTACGTTGAGGGATTACGTGAAGACCCCACCAGCACGCATGCACAACGTTCTTCAAAGCAGCGGTGTGAAATCACAGATAACAGAAGTCGAACTAAACATAGTAAGATAAGAGAACTAGAATACCAGTTGACCTTTATGATAGAGGGTTGGGCGTGGAGGGCACATAATCTCTCAACGTAACTCCTCATAAAATAAAGATCAAACTTCAAACTGGTAAGTTCTCGTTTAATCTTACTATTTTACTTCGGAGTTACGTGAGTGACTACGTGAAGATTTTAAAGCTCTGTGATTTCATGCCGTGAAACCAAGTCCATGCCCACACACTGCCATAACCAATGGAGGAAATATGTTAACGTATTCAGACATGAATCGATTATTGAAACACAATGATACATTTATTAACAAAATAATAATAACCCCTAATATTTGGGGTAAATCATAATACAGAACTTAAAATTGAGTCTGCAAATATCCCAGGTCTGGCAACGGGTTTATTATAAAATTGTTGAAAAGTTCTTTCGCTAGACCATCCTGCCGTTGCAAGGATGTGGTCCTTGGGAACTTCCAACATTCTCGTTGCCGATGTTGCTGCAGCCCTGGTGGAATGAGATTTAAAAAATATCAGTGTCCACTCCTGCAGCACCCAAAACCAGTCTAAGCCATCTCAAAATGGTCTGCACGGACACCCTTTTACGAGGATATTTATGACTGATTAATAATGCCATTTCCGTGCCTCTTAGGCTTTTGGTGACCTCTAAATAATGCAATAGATGAGTCACTATGCACAGACGGAGGTCTATAGGGTATGCTAGGAACTCCAATTTGAGGCCAGATGACCCAGGCCTGTTCTGTTTAACAAATTCAAAAATATAGAAAGTTATTTTGTTCGTAGATATTGCCATAGTGTCCAGTCTTAATTTGTGCAGTGACTGGACCCGTTGCGCCGATACTAGTGCCATCAGCATCACCATTTTATATGTTAGTCTTGCCAGAGTCAGGGACGTTGCTGGTGCCCAACCGCTGAGCAGCGTTAAGACAACACCAATATCCCAGGTCTGGGAGGTCCTAGCCCTGGGGGATTAGTGTTGAAAATACACTTTGTAAATAAGCAATTCACATACTCTTGAAGTGTATAACATCCTTTAATGATAGCACACAGTGTAACACACGTCAGCAAGCACTGGTTACATTCTTCTACTGAACTATACCCAGGGAGGGGAAAGCGTTATGATGGATGTTAACTAAGGTGGGGTTAATGGTACTGAGGTAGCTATATTATTGGTTGCATGCATAAACCATCTACACACTTCATCAGTTTCGATACTAGAGGGTGAGATCCAACAGCATGGTGTCCTAATCCCTGCCCCAAGTAAGATGATAGGGCACTTCTTGCACAGATAATGTTCATGGTTCGATCCGACAGTCCAAATTCCAGGAGTAATCTTTTTAGATCCTGCAAATCAACAGATTTATCCTATCATGGCACGGGTGACTCTCGCCTGTCACAGGATGAACCAATAAATTTGAGCGCTTGGAGATGGGCATACATGGTTCCGAGACCATGTTGAGAACCACAGGGAACCATGGCTGAGTAGGCCAGTCGGGTACTACCAAAATACCCGACACGGAGTCTTGTTGTATTTTTCCGACTGATGAGGCAGAAGGGGGAAAATGCATAGAAAAACAATTCTTCCCAGTGCAGCAAGAATGCATCCATCGCCACTGCCCCAGGGTCTGGTTCCCATGTAACATACGTTGGCAACTGGTGATTAACCCTAGATGCAAATAGATCGATATCTGGTGTTCCATACCGAGCTACAATATCAGTAAACACTTGGTGGTCCAACATCCATTCGGTGTTGTCGTTGAATTTGCGTGACCTGGTGTCTGCCACTGTATTGAGCTTACCTGGAAGGTAAGTAGCTGATATCCAAATATTTCTATCGATGCACCAGTGCTGAATTGTGTTAACCAGATTATCACAAGATATCGACTTAATTCCACCCACATGATTAATATATGCCACCACGGTGGTATTATCAATTTGCAGGCGAACATGCAGGTGGTGCATGTCCGAACAGCAAACCCGAAGTCCGTGGAATGCACCCAACATCTCTAGATGATTAATACCAAGTGCTTGAAGTAAAGTTAACTCATATGCATCCCATCTACCACCAAACTAGTGATGGTATTAGTTGCACCCCAGACGTGAGTGCTGGCATCAGTTTGTAACACAACTGAAGGATTGCTGATTATAATGGGATTAGAGCAACGCCGAATGTTCTTCACCATTGCAACTCCAAAACTGCTTTAACTGCATTGGCCTGTCAAAATGGTCAGCATGATGTTTGAGTTCTCGCACCTTTGACCTCTGTAAATTTTGGTAGTGCAAAGGTCCAAACTGTGCGGCTGGAAAAGCAGCCACGAGCTTACCAATCACCCTGGCTACTTGTCTAATAGATGGCTGACTGACGACAACAAGGCTGTTACAGGCCTCTATTAAGTATGTTGCTTTGTCCTTTGGCAAAGTCACAGACATGTGAACAGAGTCAATTGTGAACCCTAAGTAGTCCATTGTCATAGAAGGCGTTAACTTAGATTTATCTGGATGGATGATGAACTCCAGGTTTTCAAACAAGAGCTTGGTAGCTGAAAGAGCCGATTTGGCTAATTCCAGAGTTTTTCCCACAATGAAGATGTCATCTAGCTATGCCATGACAATATGTTTCTGTTTTCAGAGAAACGCCAAGGCTGGTTTTAATATTTTAGTAAATAGCCTGGGGGCTGATGTTTATCCATTACGCAACGCTTTATACTGCCAGAGCTGCCCCATCCAGTTAAATTTCAGATATCTGCGGTGACCCTTCTCTATAGATACCGAATGCATCTATTATGCATCTTTTATGCAAGCCATGAAGTATCTTTTGGAAACTAATTGTTTGGCAGTAACAAAAGTTTCCATTTTGAAATGTGTATACTGCACAAATGTATTCAGCTGTGTCAAATCAATAATGATGCGGCATCCACCATCTTTTTTGTTTTTTGTGAAAATATTAGACACAAACTCAAGAGATTTGTGTTTGGATTTCTCAATTATTCCTTTTGAATGTAACCTCAAAAGTTCTGCATGACCTTCCAATCTTTCCTGTTATGAAAGCACAAACGTTCGGTTAGGTGCATGCTGAACCGGAGGAAGGAGTTTGTGAATGAATTCAATTTTATATCCCTGGATACTATGCAGTATAAAAGGATCAGAAGTTATGGAACTCCATGCACTCCAAAATAAGTGTAACCTTCCCCCAACCTGTGAAGAACTTACACAGCCTATGTTCCGGAAGAATCCAGACCCACTTTCCTCCATGGTTACTGGTGGAGCTTTGTTCATTTCTTCCGTCCTTGTCTCCTGGGGGGGTAGAGGAGCTGGAGTGTGGGGGTTGGCGCATTTTCCACGAAGGCCGTTCAGGGCCTTGATCTAAAAAAGACCTTTGTCCTGTATGTCGGCCTTCGAGCTTTCACCAGCTGCTGGGTATCGTAGTTTGCTGGTGGATGCGTAGGGGTGCTGCCGCCGGAGATGTGAGGTCTTGACAGTTGACGGTGCTTTTATTAGCCCGACGGACTTTGCCTCCTCGTCGAGGTCTTTGACCTGCTTCGGCAGGTTATCCCCGAATAGTAGATTAGGCGGCTACTTGCTGCTGGTCTTGCACAACCCTGCAAATTTGGGGTTTAAGGCAGGTCGGATCACACTCTTTCTGAAGCAATTTATCTCGAATTGTGCGTTGCAGAAGAGCGCCATCTTGTGTTCATCCGACATGTCCTTTCCATCAACCGATCTGGCAAATGCCGTTATACCGTATGTCAGCAGCTTAAGGATTTTTTGCATCTTGATTTCCTGGGCTCTGATGCCACCACCGATATGTCCCCAGATTGAGTTGTTCACTGCAGGAACATTTAGGGAAACACAGTTTTCTGGTGCTAAATACTTAGCAGCTGTGTCATTCATTACCTGTTCCTGCAGCTGGATAAACGTGAGGTAATCGATGCTTGCTGCCAGCTGTGGCTGTAACGGCTGTCCTTTTTTGCGAGGGAATCGCAAATTTAGAGACCATGCAAAGCAGCTTCTATTCTTCCTGCACCCCTAGCACAGTAGAAGTGTCTTCAGCCGAACCCCCATCTTCAGAGCCAGCCCAGTAGTGACTCCCTATGCTCCCCTCCGAGGAGAGGGAGACATTTTGCAGCCCTGTACAAGGTGCTGCCGTGGGTGTCCGAGGAGACCCACGGTGACAAAGCTCCACTTGCTGGAGCATGTCACGTTGGAGCATTTGCTCCATCAACCACTCCATGCGGGATAAACGGCCACGGTTGCGACCCGCAGGCGGTGAATCTTCCCGGCCTGACCCATCCGGGTCCAAGGGCTTATCCGACTTCCATGTGGCCTTCCCGTCAGTCCGAGGTACCCCTACGGACTGTGCCGGTGCCAAGTCAGAGGCTGTTGACCGCACGGATGGCGACCCAGGTGAAGTCGGCCGCTGCTCACTGCCCGCATTACCGCGGTCCTCCGCAGTCAGCTTCGTTGCGGTCCGTTTGGACTTTGTTTTTGGCTTATCCATCTGTAGTCCGTTCTGTAAAACACAATTCGCCCAGAATGGAAAACAACCTCAAATTAGTGAAACTTACCTGCAGCTCCGTTTTAAACCTACCGCTGGAGGAGCAACGCTCCTCCCGCCTGTCGCTGCGGAATGCGTTAGGCAATATGTCGCGCATGCATGCTGGTGTGGTCTTCATGTAGTCACTCACGTGACCCCGAAATAAAATCAGTAGTCCATTTACATCCCGCCCAGCATTTTACTACAAGTCACCGGTAAAGAAAACTGATCAGGAGCCGAGAGGGAACTTCAATCCACTATCACAAGTTTTGCATTAGTGCTGATGACCAATTTCACTACAACACTCTCCTGTTTCCATATTTGCATCAATCCAGAACACATTACAAGAGCAGGATGAAGCTGAGTTGGATAAAAGCAAATCCTAATTTCATATTATAATGTATCTTAAATCAATATAGTTCTGGGAAGTTATCAATATTTTCATACCCTGAGTGCTTTTCTGAGAACTTGTTCTGATCCTAGGGGAAATTAGCATTGGCTAGCTCCCAATTAACAATTTAATTTTGTTAAGCAACGCTCTGTGGTTCAAATACTGCTCTTTGCTGTACTCCCTCAACTTTTGATTATTAAATGTATTATTCTGAAAGATGGCATTAGAAAAACTGTGCAGTGCATAAAATGAATTATATTCATCATGGAATGAAGAAAATGTTTGATTTCCTACTCTTTTAACTTTCTCCAACTTTAAGGACTGCACCATTTTTCTTCCTTTCATATTAGTAATGGGGATCACGACATTAGCTGTCTCCTTGCCCTGTAGAGTACTGTATAATTTGTGCTATTTCATTATTGTCTCATCCACCACCATGTCAAGGACACATTATAGATCCATCATCATTCATCTCAGCAGCAGGTGACCTGAATGTGAAATCTCATGGTCGGATATCCTCACTTTGCCAATGCTGTCAAACTACGTGATCAATCCCAGTTTGGTCAGGTGGGCATGCTGAAAGAAGCACCAAAGATAGACACAAAATGTTGGAGTAATTCAGTGAGTCAGACAGCATCTGTGGAGAAAAGGAATAGGCATCACCTACTTCTTTGCTCCATAGATGCTGCCTGACACACTGAGTTACTCCAACATTTTGTGTCTATCTATAATTTGCAGTTCTTTCCTACAAATGCTGGAAGAAACAGTTTGCAATGTCTAAAAATGTTGAGGTGCCAGCCTCGTGGAATTGCTAAATAGGAAATAAGGATCGGTGTGGGAGCTTGCACATTTTTGAGGCCACTATGATTGCAATCTTAGAGCAGAGACGTTATTCTGTGGGGCTTAGTAACTCACAGGATTGTTGTTTCTGATAAGACAGGGGGTCATTGAAGCTGTGTCCTGTGAAGTACAGTCAGCTGTCAGCCAGCTGCACAGCTGTTTAACTCCTGTGGCTTTCATCCTCGATGGCCGTACTTAAAGGGCATCAATCACCCTATATAGATAAGGAAGCTTCCAGAATCGGGAAACTGCAAGATGCCAGCATTTGTGTCTCCATTCTACTCTAAGCATTCAGCAATGTATTCAGTGTAAAGGTTCTGTGTGAATGTCCAGTGTATTTCAGTTGGTGGTAGGATGGTTCAGTTGCCTGATAACAGTTGGGAAGAAACTGTCTCTGAATCTGGAGGTGTGTGTTTTCACACTTTTGTATCTCTTGCCTGAAGGGAGAGGGGAAGACGAGGAAGTGACTGGGATGAATAATCGTGCCAACATGTGGCAATACCTAGATAACCTTAACACATGGCTGAAGAGTGACAGGTGACATTCATGCTATTAAAATGGCAATCATCTCCAACGAAAGAGATTCTAACTACCTACCCTTGCTATTCAATTGCATTGCCTTTGCTGAATTCCCCTTCAAGAGCTGGATATGATGCAGCAAGTAATTCATCTCCTCAGACCCCAAGCCATTCCCATCATCTACAAGGCACAAGTCTGATGAAATACTCTATACTTGTCCGAATTAATGTAGCTTCAACAGATTTCAAGAAACTACAAGAAAAAGTAGCCCATTAGTTTGGTCTCCTTTCCATCATCCTAATGAAGGAAAATACAAATAGTGTTGAGAGGTATCTTGGTCGATATGAGGAAAGTGAAATAAATGGGCCTGTTTCCCTACTGTAAGGTTCTATTCTATTCTGGAACACAAAGTACTGGAGTAACTCAGTGGGGCAGGCAGCTCTGGAGAAAAAGGATGAGTAGCATTTCAGGTTGGGACACTTCTTCAGCCTCTTCATGTCTCTTCAGTCTGAAGAAGGGTCCTGACCTGAAACATCACGTATCCATGTCCTCAAGAAATGCCGCCTGACCCGTTGAATTACTCCACCACTGTGTTCTATGTAAGACTCCAGCAACTGCAATTTGTTTCCATTCTACTTTACCTTCTCCAAGCATTCATTCCCTACTCCACTGGCATAAGGTGGTTGCATCATGTACCATCTGCAAAATGCAATGTAAATTCTCACTTGGGCAATTCTGGCAGCACCTCTCACACCCTTGACCATTGCCAACAAAAAGGGCAAATGCAGCAGACACATGAGAACACCAGCATCTGCAGAATCCCCTCCCAAGTTGCACATTAAAATATATCATTAGTGCTGGATCTAAATTTTTAACATTTGTATCTAACAGCACAATGGGAATATATTTGCCAGAGAAGAACTGCAAGATTTCCAGCTGGCAGCTCACCATCACCCTTGCAAGGACCATTATGGGTGGACAATAAATGCTACACTTGCCAGCAATGCCAAGATCTTGAAAAAACAAAGTATTTTTTATTAATGTTTTTTTTTCTTGGTTGCTCGAGTAGAAGAATTAGCTAACACTTGATGTTATATCACTTTATCAGGAAGCCTCCACCAGAGGGAGAGAATTTCTCATTATAGTGAAGTTAACAACGCTTATCATTATTTATGCTCAATTTGCAAAATAACTTCAAACAGAAGAAATTACAAAGATAAACTTAAAAGTTAGGATAGACACAAAGTGCTGGTGCAACTCAGCGGGTCAGGCAGCATCTCTGGAGAAAAAGGATGGGTGACGTTTTGGGTTGGGACCTTTCTTCAGACTGAACATAGGGGTTGGTGGGGTGTGGGGATGAATAGCTGGAGGCTAGGACCAGGACCCTTGAGGGACAGCTCCAAATTACCTCACAGAGCGGTGCCTGGTAGGTCCATTGTTGGCGAGGGAAGGTGTGATCACAAGAAAAACAATGTGGAGAACTGTGGAACTGGTAAAACGGGGGCAAGGAGGGAGAGGGGTGGGGAA
Source organism: Raja brachyura (assembly GCA_963514005.1). The sequence continues at coordinate 67,334,647 of OY740786.1, forward strand.
TGTAAGGAGAAGTTATTTAAAATTAGCGAATTCAATGTTCATACCGTTGGGCAAAACAGTAGATCCATTTAGGATGAACAATATACTTCAAATTAAATATGAGTGGCTATCGATGTAACTGAAGAGATATTCATACACTTACAACCTGTTTGCTTCAGTCTTGAATTATTTAGTTCACGATTGATGGAGCAGCATTCCAAAATTGATTAACTGGAATTTGTCATATTCTTTTTCTTTAACTGATTTTCCTCAACTAATTCTCCTCCATTCTCTCTGTCAGTTTCCACCATTCCACATCAGTTCTCACTTCAAATCTCAAGAGTCAAGTCAAGAGCATTTTATTGTCATATGTCCCAGATAGAACAATGATATTTTACTTCGGAGTCACGTGAGTGACTACGTGAAGGCCCCGCCAGCACGCATGCGCGACATATTGTCGAACGCATTGCGGAAGCGACAGTCGGGAGGAGCGCCGCTCCTCCAGCGTAAGTTAAAAAACTTACGGAAGGTAAGTCTCACTTGTAGTGGTGAGCGTGGCGACTCGGTGTTTCTTGCTTTACAGGGGAAAAACCATTATGGAGTCGCGAAAATCGAAGAGAGCAGCGGCAAAATCCGCTGCTGTGGAAAGCAGCCAGCAGCGTGCCGCTACTCCAGAGCTGGAGGTGTTACCGGCAGCTCCCGACTTCTCGCCGATAAGGACCGCAGGTGCGCCGCGGTCGGGCGGCAAAACCACCCGGAAGTCGGACGGGGCCGTTGACTCAGCTGGGTCCGGGCCCGAAGACACCCCGTTCGCTGATAGCGACGGTGGGCGTCTTTCCCGCATGGAGCGGATCGTGGAGCAGTTGCTCCAGCGTGACCTGCTTATGCAGGGGCAGAGTCACAGTGGGTCTCTTTGCAGACCCACGGCAGAATCCTATCATGGACTGCCAAATGTCTCACCCTCTTCCCAGGGGAGCATTAGGGGTCAGAGCTGGGCTGACCCTGAAGAGGGGGATATGGCTGAACAACCAGCAGTGTTGGGGGTGCAAGAAGAGTTACTGGACATGGTGAACAAACATGCCGTTCCTACACAAAAAGGACTGCCTATTCACCAGAAGCTGGCAGCCAGCATAAACTATATGGCTATTAACCAGTTACAGGAGCAAGCCATTAATACCACGGCTGAGAAGTATCTTGCTCCTGAGAATTGTAACTCACTCAATGTTCCAGCAGTGAACAACCCTATATGGGGGAACATGAGCCCTACAATAAGAGGCCAGGAGATAAAGCTTCAGAGGATTCTGAAACTGTTGGCCGCCGGAATTACAGCTGTGGCCAGAACTGCTGTTGGGGTTGAGTTACCGGAAGAATTGCAAGATGCTCTGGCGTTACTGTGCAATACGCAGTTTGAAATCAACAGCTATAGGAAGAGCATCATAAAGCCTGCACTCAATCCCGAATTCGCGGGATTATGCAGGCCAGGTAACACGCAACCGCCAAATCTGCTGTTTGGGGACAACCTTCCAAAGCAGGTGAAAGACCTGGATGAGGAGGCCAAGGCTATAGGCCTGATCAAGATACCCAGTACCTCAAAATCCCATTACCAGCAGCGGCAGCACCCCTACACACCCACCAGACAACGGTACTATGACAGACCATCTGGTGGTGAAAGCTCGAAGGCCGGCCCACCTGCACAACGGTCTTTTTTAGACCATGGCCCAGCCCGGCCTTCCTGGAAAATGCGCCATCCCCACAATGCAGCAACACAGCAACAAAAGAAGCAAGGGCAGAGACCACAACACCGGAGGTAACCATGGAGGTAGGTGGGTCTGGTTCCCTCAGAAACATTGCATGTCTAAATTCATCGAATGTGGGGGGATGGTTGCACTTGTTTCATGATGTGTGGTGCACTTTTACCTCTGATCCTTACATACTTGGAAGTATTCAGGGTTACAAAATTGAATTTATACACGAACTCCCCACCCCAGTTCAGCATTCGCCTAGCCGGAAGTTCATACTTTCACAAAAAGAAAGAACGGCAGACCATGTTGAACTATTAAGACTAAACAATAAAGGGGTAATTGAGAAGACTATCAGAGAATCTCAAGAGTTCGTATCAAATATATTTACTAAAAATAAAAAAGATGGCGGGTGCCGCATCATTATAGATCTGACCGAACTAAATACTTCCGTTCAGTATGCCCATTTCAAGATGGACACATTTGTCACAGCTAAACAGCTAATATCTGAAAGGTACTACATGGCTTGCATTGACCTTAAAGATGCATACTATTCAGTACCTATACACAAGGATCATAGGAAATACCTAAAATTTATCTGGATGGGACAATTGTGGCAGTACAAAGCCCTACCCAATGGGTTGTCATCAGCACCCAGACTGTTTACAAAAATATTAAAACCAGCTTTAGCTTATTTAAGGAAACAAAACCATATTGTCATGGCCTACCTTGATGATATCCTCATTGTCGGGGAGAATTTGGAGAAGGCTACATTGGCAGTTTTAGCCACAAAACATCTTTTTCAAAAGCTGGGATTTATCATACATCCAGATAAATCAAAATTGAAACCCTCCACTACCATGGATTATTTGGGGTTCACTATTAATTCTGAGCTAATGTCTATCACCTTGCCACCTAACAAAGTGGTAGACTTGATAGAATCATGCAGAAGCCTCACTGGCAACAGGGAACCATCCATACGACAAGTAGCCAGAGTGATTGGGAAAATAGTGGCTGCGTTTCCAGCAGCACAATTTGGGCCACTCCATTATCAAAACCTTCAAAGAGCAAACATTTTAGCTCTCAAAAATCATGCAGGCCATTTTGATAGGCCTATGAAACTACCAGGGAAGGCAAAATCTGAGTTAATTTGGTGGATAGAAAATGCTCAGCTCTGTTCTAACCCCATCACTATCATGAATCCCTTGGTTACATTACAAACTGATGCCAGTGCTAAAGGTTGGGGAGCAACTAATACCACCACAAGTTGTGGAGGCAGATGGAGTGCACAAGAGCTAACCCTATTCAAAACATTAGGGATTAATTATTTAGAAATGCTGGGAGCATTTCATGGACTCAGGGCATACTGTTCGGATATGCACCAGTTGCATGTCAGGTTACAAATTGACAACACCACAGTGGTGGCCTATATTAATCATATGGGTGGAATAAAGTTGATATCATGTGATGAATTGGCTAATAATATCTGGCACTGGTGTCTGCAAAGGGAGATTTGGATCTCAGCCACTTACCTTCCAGGTAAGCTAAATACAGTGGCAGACACCGGATCACGTAAATTCAACGACAACATAGAATGGATGTTGGATCGGAAAGTGTTTACAGATATTATAGAACATTATGGGACACCAGATATCGACCTTTTTGCATCCAGACTAAATGACCAACTTCCAACATATGTTGCTTGGGAACCAGACCCAGGGGCAGTAGCGATGGACGCTTTCTCGCTACATTGGGGGGGGATTTGTTCTGCTGTGCATTTCCCCCCTTCTGCCTCATCAGTCGGGTCTTGCAAAAAATAAGACAAGACTCCGCAACGGGTATTTTGGTTGTTCCCGACTGGCCTACCCAACCATGGTTCCCAGCAGTACAGAAGATGGCCACAGAACCCTGCATCCGGATTAACAAACGACCTAGTTTGTTGGTACATCCCGTTACAGGGGATAGTCATCTGTGTCATGACCGCATGGATCTATTAATTTGCAGATTCTGAAAAGGCCATTTCTGGGATACGGACTCTCCGACAGAACAATAAATGCCACTCTCAGCGTCATGCAGGGAGTCTACCAGAAGACAGTACCTGACGTATGTCAGGAAATGGGAAGTGTTCTGTACCATGACGAACACTACTTATGAAACAGCCAACATCACAGAAGTACTGGAGTTCCTGGCTACCCTTCACTTCGATGAAGGATTAAGTTACAGTGCTATCAATTGTGCAAGGAGTGCTCTATCAAATTATCTGGGCAAAGGGAGTGATCATCTGGCAATAGGATCACACCCATTAGTGTCAAAACTAATGAGGGGAATATTTAACTCCAATCCCCCAAGGCCCAGATACAACCATACGTGGGACATTAGCATAGTCTTGACTATGTTACGAGGATGGACACCCATAACGGGGCTCACCTTGGACAAACTCACTTACAAGATGGTAATGATTATGGCACTTGTAACAGCACAACGGGTCCAGTCCCTACACAAGTTAACTATGGACGCCATGACTATCACCAATGGCAAGATAACTTTTCTTATACAGGGATTATTAAAACAAGACCGACCCGGTTCATCTGGCCAAAAATTAGAATTTCAAGCCTATCCTGCAGATACTCGACTCTGCATCGTTACACTTATATTGCAATATATAAAAGTCACTAAGACTCTAAGGGGCACGGAGAGAGCTTTGCTTATAAGCCATAAACGGCCTCATCACAAAGTCACGGTGCAAACCATATCAAGATGGTTAAGGGTGGTGTTAGATGCAGCGGGGGTGGATACTAATGTTTTCAAATCTCACTCCACCAGGGCTGCATCTACATCGGCGGCTAGGATGATGGAAGTTCCCATGGACCACATCCTGGCCACAGCGGGTTGGAGCAATGAAAAGACTTTCCAACGCTTCTATAATAAACCCGTGGCCTCTCCTGACACATTTGCAGGGAAAATTTTGAGTTCTGCAAAATAGTTACCCAATGTGGGATATATTATTATTTTGGTATGAATAAATACCTATTTTGTTTTTCAGCACAGTGCCATGTCTGAAATACGTTCATCCTCTTATCCCAGCATGGCAGTGTGTGAGCATGGACTCGTTCCAGGGCATGAAATCACAGAGCTTTGAAATCTTCACGTAGTCACTCACGTGACTCCGAAGTAAAATAGTAAGATTAAATGAGAACTTACCAGTTTGAAGTTTGATCTTTATTTTATGAGGAGTTACGATGAGGGATTACGTGCCCTCCGCTCCCAAAACCCTCTATTATAAAGTTCAACTGGTATGAAAGTTCTCTTTTATCTTACTATATTAGTCTACGTTGCTACCTGTGATTTCACACCACTGCTTTGAAGAATGTCGCGCATGCGTGCTGACGGGGCTTCTTCACGTAATCCCTCATCGTAACTCCTCATAAAATAAAGATCAAACTTTAAACTGGTAAGTTCTCATTTAATCTTACTATTCTTATTAGCAGCAGCACAACAGAAAATGCAAACATTGTACCCTGTAGACAATATCATAAACGAGAAAAACAATTTCAGTGTAAAATCTCATGAAATCATTGACTCAGGATTGTTGTGTTCATTTAGGATTCCTTTTGATTCCTCACCCATTCTGTCATGAGTTAACTGTACATGTTAGCCTTGGTCAGTGTGGCTGATGGAAGTCCCGCAGCCTATATAAGGTGTCAAAGTTGCAAAGATAGACACAAAATGCTAGAGTAACTCAGCGGAACAGGCTGGAGAGAAGGAATGAGTGAACTTTTTGGGACTTCAGAAGAAGAAGGGACTTGACCCGAAATGCCACCCATTTCTTCTCTCCAGAGATGCTGCCTGTTCCGCTGAGTTTCTCCAACGTTTTGTGTCTATCTTTGCAACTTTGATACCTTACACAGGCTGTGGCTTTTAAATTTTCGATCTACACATCAAAGTTGCAAAATCCATCTCATCCTATGTCCAGATGCATACATTTACAGCAAGAGCCACTGACTGGCAGGCAGCGCTTAATTCTGCTTTACACAGTTTGCATGTTTTGGAGAACAAAGAACATTGTATTACAATCAAATGCAAACACGTAACATTATATATGGTTTATTTAAATTGGAGTGTATTCAAATCGTGTAATTATATGTATATGTAATATATCATCTTACGCACGCTGGTAATTCAGTGCTTAATTTATTTAGTTTAGAGATACAGCGTGTAAACTGGCCCTTCGGCCCATCGAGTCCACACTGACCCGTGACCCCCTCACACTAACACTATCCTACACAATTTCCGTTTATACCAGCCAATTAACCCACAAACCTGTATGTCTTTGGAGTGGAAGGTCATTAGTTTAAGAACTAACAGTGTTTAAGAAGTGTTTAAGAAGGATATTAGTTTAGACTCTAGTTGTCATTTGACTGTCAATTGTCACTGTTGATGCATTCAACAATTTTAGTGATACACATACAGGGAACAAAGTGCCTCCATATCCAAGAAGGAAAGACAAAGGGCCTGTCCCACTTACGTGTCCTTGGTACACAAATTACGTGACCTCGTCGTCGCGTTGAGACGCACGGGCATCGTATGGCCGTGCAGGGCTGGTCCCACTGAGAAGCGCGGAGGGTTATGTAGTTGTACGCGATATCGCGCGGCGCTCCTAAATTTTGTGGCGAACTAAATCTTTGCGCGCCAACAGCCTGTCGCGTAACTGACGGCCAAAGTGGGACAGGCCCAAGACCCTGGCGCGACGCAACATCTCACCCCCAACAGCAGCAGAAGCAGGCAAACGATTGCCAAACTCGGCCTGGGGCTCATGGCCTTGCGGTCCGGATCTGCCCCCACTTCTACTTCCAGAGCGGGGCCAAGAAAATTGAAGATAGACACAAAGAAAGATAACTTAGAGGGTATGAGACGTGAATTGGCCAAGATAGACTGGCAATTGATTCTTAAAGGGTTGACGGTGGATATGCAATGGAAGGCATTTAAAGACTGCATGGATGAACTATAACAATTGTTCATCCCAGTTTGGCAAAAGAATAAATCAGGGAAGGTAGTGCATCCGTGGATAACAAGGGAAATCAGGGATAGTATCAAAAGAAAAGATGAAGCATACAAAATTAGCAGAAAAATCAGCCTACCAGAGGACTGGGAGAAATTCAGTGTCCAGCAGAGGAGGACAAAGGGCTTAATTAGGAAAGGGAAAATAGGAAATAAAACTGGCAGGGAACATAAAAACTGACTGCAAAAGTTTTTATAGATGTCAAGAGAAAAAGATTATTTTACTTCGGAGTCACGTGAGTGACTACGTGAAGAAGGCCATCACCACGCATGCGCATCATTACGTCTGACGCGTTGCGCACGGACTGACTGGTGGATGCGCGGCTCCTGCCAGCGGTAGGTTTTTGAACCTAGAAGGTAAGTTTTAACTTATTTCTAGGGCTGTATTTTGTATTGCAGGATTGCATGGTGAATTCGGGGCGAAGTTGGATGGGCCGCTGGAAACCGGTTATGGACCGTGGTGAAATCGTGGTAGCCGGCGGCCGTCTGGTTCGCTCCCTAGTCGCTAACAAGGAGGTCAGCGACACCCAGGAGGGGAATGCGAGTGGGGGTTTTCCCAGTATGGGCTCCCAGACCACTATGTTCCCCAGAGAATGGGGTTGGACTGGCAGTTAGCCAGTCTTCCTACCCCAGTCACTGTTAAAGGGGTTAGCAGCTCCCACATCGCATGGTTCCCCAAAGTAGGGGTTTGACTGGCAGCAACCACAGTCTTAGGCAATGGGGTCAGCAACCCCCAGACCGCTTAGGTCTTCCTAGAGAAAGCGGTCAGACTGGCAGTAAGGTGGTCACGCTACTGCAGTCGCTGACAATGGGGTCAGCAGCTCCCAGACCGCTTAGGTCTTCCTAAATAAGGGGAAAACTGGCAGTTAGCTGGTTTCGAGACCCAGTCACTAACTATGGGGGTCAGCAACTCACCGACTGCTATGGTTCCCCAGGAAAGGGATTAAACCACGAGGAAGCCAATCAGGCCTTGGGACTCGGTCGAGTCGGGCCAGGAGGTTCCCCCCTCCTTCTATGGGTAGCGTCTGTGAACGTCTAAAACCCACCTGGAGCACCTAGTGGAGGTTGCTCCAGAGAGATATGCTCCAGAAGAGAGCTATCTGATTATTATGAAAAACCCGCAGGCAGCGGCACCTGTTAGGGCTGCACAATGTTTCCCTCTCTAAGGAGGGGGGCATCCGGGGTCAGTTTCGCTCTGGCCCAGAGTCATATTCTGATATAGGTCCAAGGGGCCATGTCAGCACAGGTATCCTCAGGGGCTTGTGGCAGCACCTGTTAGGGCTGCACAATGTCTCCCTCTCTCAGGAGGGGGGCATCCGGGATCAGTTTCGCTCAGGCCCAGAGTCATATTCTGATATGGGTCCGAGGGGCCATGTCAGCGCAGGTATCTTCAGGAGCCTGCGGCAGCACCTGGCTCAGGGCTGCCTACGAGTCTGCCTCTCGGTGGAGGGGAGTGCAAGGACATACTCGCAAGGGAAGAAGCAAAAAAAATGGCAGGGGCCAGATTCCCTCACGCTACTAGTGCTGGCAGTGCACAGAAGTATCAAATGAAACCATCGTGTCAGCGATGACACCCCCACGCCTCAATGGCAGTAAGCAGTTCACTGGTTGATAGGTGCTTGAAAGCTGGGCCAAGCTGGTCTCAGGAAGGAAATCAAGGATGGGAATGGAACCCACATCAGGGGCCTTTGGGCTTACCATAAGACCACTGGTAACCATGGAGATAGGTGGCTCTGGTTCATTCGAAATGTGAGGTTAGTGGACCATTTCCAAGTTCATAATATTGACACTTGTTTTGTACAAATGAAAATGATAACATGTGATGGGCAATTATTACACAGTATACAAGGGTACCAAGCATGGCTTGGAATTGTGGCCAGAGTTGTCTTTCGAGGCAGACTCAGTGTTACGGTCGGTGCAGTTTTAAGTTAGGCCAGTAGTATGGCCAGAGCTGCATTCAAGGCAGGCACAGAATTATGGCAGGCGTGGCCTGTTCCTTGCAAAAGATGGAGAGATGTCGGCTCATATTTCATTTACTCCCATGTGCAACATAGCTTTTCAGTATATGGAGTTGCTCTACTGTCCAATTACTTATTTCCTTACGATCTTATGGCATGCATCAAGATCATAGATGCATACTGTTTAGGACCCATTCACAGGAGATCACCAGAGACATTTCAAATTGATCTGGAAGATATTTATTACGCTGTGTTTTGCATAAATCAACTGTTTCAGCCATCCAGTCAAATTTAAGTTGATACCAACTGGAAGTTGTTGTTTATCGGCTTTACCTTTAACTATTAATTACCTGTGATTCTGCCCTGGGGCAACAGATTGGAATCAATTGAAGCCTGTAACAACCTTGTTATCAAGCAGTCTTCTATTTATCAAGAGTAATAGTAAGATTAAACGAGAACTTACCAGTTTGAAGTTTGATCTTTATTTTATGAGGAGTTGCGATGAGGGATTTCATGAAGAACCCGCCAGCACGCATGCGCGACATTCTTCAAAGCAGCGGTGTGGAATCAGTTGACTTATGATCGAGGGTTGGGAGCGGAGGGCACAAAATCCCTCATCGCAGCTCCTCATAAAATAAAGATCAAACTTCAAACTGGTAAGTTCTCGTTTAATCTTACTATTTCATTTCGGAGTCACGTGAGTGACTTTGTGAAGACTTCAAAGCTCTGTGATTTCATGCCCTGGACAACGTCCATGCTCTCACACACGCCACTGTAAGGATGGATAGGAGTAATCAAGTTTCCAGACTGGATGTACTGAAAAATAATAATATTTATTAATTATGACAAAGAAAAAAACCCTCATTGGGGAGTAACTGTATGTTCTTGACCCGCATTCAGCACAGCCTCTGCGAACATTACAGGAGTAGCAACAGGTTTGTTGTAAAACCGTTGAAAAGTGGCTTCACTAGCCCATCCCGCTGTGGCAAGAATATGGTCCATGGGCCCCTCCATGACATTAGCCGCCTATGTCGATGCAGCCCTGGTGGAATGGGACTTTAAAACATTAGTATCAATACCTGCTTCGTTCAAGACGATCCTGAGCCATCTGGAGATTGTCTGTACCGACACTCTATTGTGTGGTTTTTTGCGGCTGATTAGCAGATATTTTCCCATTCCCCTTAAATTCCGCGTCACTTTAATATAGTGGCGGATATAAGTGGCTAAACATAGCCTAGCATCAGCGGGGTATGCTGGAAACACCAGCTGCAGCCCTGTGAATCCAGGTCTATGCTGCTTTAGTAATTCATCAATATAGAAGATTACTTTCTCCGGGGTAGAGACCATTCTGTCAATCTTGATCTTATGAAGCGACTGTACCCTCTGTGCTGAAGTAAGTGCCAATAACATCACCAGCTTCAGGGTGAGTTTGTCCAAATCGAGCCCACCATGGGCGACCATGCCCTGAGTAGGGATAATACTCTCCCAATGTCCCAGGTAACATTGTAACGTGGTCTGGGCGGGTTTGAATTAAATATTCCCCTAATCAGTTTGGACACCAGTTTATTGGATCCTACCTCGATATTGAGGTAGAATGATAGCGCACTCCTGGCGCTATTGATGGCACTGTAGCTGAGGTGTTCGTCATGATGTAACCCCGCAAGAAATTCCAGCACATCTTTTATGGTGACGGAGTCATAAGCAATGTTCAAGCGGCCGCAGTAGGTTTCCCATCCTGATTTGCGTTAAATATTGCCGTCTTGTGGATTCCCTGCATGATGCTCCAATTGTATCCATAGTCCTTGACGAGAGACCATACTGCAGTAATGGTCTGTTCAGAACCTGCAAACCAGTAATTTCATATGACTATGGCAGGGATGATGTTCCCCTGTAACAGGGTTCGTCACCAATTGTGGGCAATTCTCTAAGAGGGCCCATGGTTCACTTATCATTCCAAGGACCACCGGATACCATGGCTGTGTAGGCCAGTCGGGTATGATGAGAATGCCTTTAGCAGGATCTGACTGGATTTTCCGCAATACCCGACTGATGAGGCAAAATGGAGGAATGTGTAGAAAAACCATTTCCCCAGTCTAGCGAGAAAGCGTCCATCGCCATTGCCCCAGGATCTGGTTCCCATGATACATGTGTTCATACTTGATGGTTTAACCGTGATGCGAAAAGGTCAATATCCGGTTTGCCAAATTTGGCTGTAATTTTGGTGAATATTTGGGGATTTAACATCCACTCAATGTTGTCATTAAATTTCCATGACCTGGTGTCCGCCACTGTATTGAGCTTACCTGGTAGGTAGGTAGCTGAAATCCAAATATTGCGTTGTATGCACCAGAGCCAAATTGTATTAGCCAATTCATCACATGAAATTGACCTGGTACCGCCCATATGATTTAGATATGCCACCGCAGTGGTGTTGTCTATTTGGAGACGGACATGAGTGTCAGTAATGTTTGAACAATAAACTCGAAGTCCGTGGAATGCCCCTAGCATCTCCAAATAATTTATCCCTTGTGCTGACAAAAGGGTAGATTCAAGTGAGTCCCATCTGCCCCCACAACTAGTGTTGTTGTCCGTAGCTCCCCAGCCATGGGAGCTTGCGTCTGTTTGTAAGTATACCAACGGACGAGGCACAATGATGGGTTTGAATGAGTTACGGATATTATCAATCCACCATTGTAACTCAATTTTTGCCTTGAATGGCAGCTGCATGGGTCTATCAAAATGTCCAGCATTTAATTTTAATGCTGAAATCTTGGATCTTTGCAAATTTTGATAATGTAAAGGTCCGAATTGAGCAGCTGGAAAAGCTGCTATCATTTTCCCAATTACCTTGGCAGCTTGTCTAATTGATGATATACTGGCGCAGACCAGACTATTACATGCTTCAATAATATCCCCAACTTTGTTATTTGGTATGGTGGTAATCATTCGATTGGAATCAATCGTAAATCCCAGATAGTCCATGACCTGTGAAGGACAGAACTTTGATTTATCTGGATGGATAATAAATCCCATTTTTTGAAATAATTTCACAGTGGCTGTAACTGCCAAATTTGCTGATTCCAATGTATTCCCAATGATAAGGATATCATCTAGGTAAGCCATAATTGTACGGTTTTGTCTCCTTAGTGTTGCTAACACTGGCTTAAGTAATTTAGTAAACAATCTGGGGGCTGTGGTAAGCCCATTGGGCAAAGCTCTGTATTGCCAAAGTTGATCCATCCAGGTAAATTTTAAGAACTTCCTATGATGTTTCTGAATGGATACGGAATAGTATGCATCTTTTAAATCAATGCATGCCATGAAGCAGCCCTTGGAAACCAAAGATTTGGCTGTCTCAAACGTGTCCATTTTAAAATGGGTATATTTTACAAAAGTATTCAAATGGGTTAGATCTATGATAACCCGACATCCACCGTCTTTTTTGGTTTTTGTGAAAATGTTAGATACAAATTCAATTGGTTCGTGGATAGTACTTTCTATCAATCCTTTTTCTTGTAATCTCAAGATTTCAGCATAGCCTTCTGCTACTTCCTTATTGGAAAGTGCAAATTTGCAATTCGGCATATGCTGAGGTGGAGGAAGTTGACCATTTATAAACTCAATCTCATGGCCTTGAATACTTTGTAAAATAAACTCATCTGAGGTGATGGTATCCCATGCCTCCCTGGGTTGAGCTGGTGATGTGGTTGCCGCATCTTCCATGCTGGCCGCTGCGGGCCTTGCCCTAAAAAAGGCCTCTGTTGGATTTGCTGGTATTGTGGAGGCGCCGGTATGTAGGTCCTTGCTGGCCTTTCGGTTTGACCTCGTGGCCTGGAATATGGCATTTTCCTGGCCGTTTGTCTGGTGGAGGTGTGCGACCTCATAAGACCCACTGTCTTGGCATGGTCGTCTAGATCCTTGACCTGCTTTGGTAGGTCTTCCCCGAATAGTTGTCTGGGTGGTGGCGTTGGAGATGCTCTGCACAGCCCTACGAATTTGGGATTAAAAGTGGGCTTGATAGTGTTTTTTCGAAACGCATTTATTTCATACTGCGTGTTGCACAATAATGCAAGAGCGTCCTCTTGTTCGGTGCTTAGATCCATCCCGTCCACCGATCTCGCAAAAGCGGTAATCCCAGACGTGAGCAGTTTTTGTAATTTGATCTCCTGTGCTCTTATGCCCGGGCTTATATTGCCCCAAATAGGCATATTTACTATAGGTACATTGAGTGAGTTACAATTACTCGGTGCTTTGTACCTGTTCATGGCCTCCGCAAGGACCTGATCCTGTAATTGGTGATTGGTGAGAAAGTCAATGGTAGCGGCCAGTTTTGGTTTGAGAGGTTGCCCTGATGATTTGGGTAACGCAAACTTGGATGCCACGTCCAGAAGTTCTTCCTGAGGGACCTCAGGTGTTGCTGGTTCGTGTACCAAGATATCCTCTTCTTCTACTGGCTCCCTCATGCTACCCATTGACGATGGGGATATATCCGAGAGTCCCCTGGAACTGGACATTCCCTGCCGTTGACTTTGCTGCAGGATCCGTTCCATCATCCTCTCCATTCGTTCAGTGCATCCTTCATCGTGAGTGAATGGGAGGTTAGAGCCCTCATGCCTGAAGGAACTCCTGAGGCTCCTATCATCGGCCCGTACCTCGTCGAGGTAATCTCGGTGCCGTGACGAAAAGTCGCTGCCAGCCGCCTCAGCGTAACTGCACGACTCCCGCGCAGATCTGCTCATTCGCCTCATTTTGGATGAGCTAGGTCCGCTTGCCTCAAAGGCCATATACGGTGATAAGTCGGTACCTGCCGCCGCAGCGTGGTGACCCGACATCCGCGCGGGCTTGCCGCCTGTCCTTCTCCTGGACTCAGGCGACGTACGGTCCCATCCTGCCGTGAATGGGGAATGCGGTGACCGTGGTGAGACTCCACCTGCATGGCTCCTCCTGGCTCTGCTAGGTGGTGAGTCTACACTGGCCCTTCCTGGTCTGCCAGTGTACTCAGGTCTCAGTAAGTTCTGCCCTGAAAGGGCTATGCTGTTGAGCTCTATCCCTGGCTCTTCCACGAGGGCTCGGGGAGAAGGGCCGTGCAGCAGCACGTGGAACCCGTTTGCTCACATCAGCCAACGATTCTCTCCCTGTTGGAGATAGAGAAATGGATTCAGGGTCTACCTGCTCCGGCGCCGTTCCCACTTGCTGCTCTGCAGGTTCCCCGCTCGTACACAGCTGTGTCGGTGGGTCAGGTCCTGTAGTCACAGGGCTCCCCGACTTTTGCGCCTTTTTCCCGGCCCGTCTAGCGGGTGCTGCCGTTGAAGAGAGCTCCGGGAATAATGGCCGACGACCCCTTTCGGAAGTCCTGCGGCCCGTACTCCTTTTATCCATATCCCTGTTGAAGAAACACAGTTCAAACACCAGGGACAACCAACTCAAGGTTGCCTATACTTACCTGAGCGGCCCTTATGAAGGGCTGGTGGTGAGCCGCGCTCCACCTCCAGCCGACGACTGCAAATGCGAGCGACGATATGTCACGCATGCGTGCTGGCGGGTTCTCCACGAAGTCATTCACGTGACTCCGAAATGAAATTGGCTATAGCAGCTGTGTTTCAGCTGTGCAATTAGGTCTTGCATTATTAGAACTTTCAATGTGCAAGTATTAACCTCTCAAGTGCCATATAGGTCATTGTTAACAGACCTATGCTATTATCAGCTGAAGCTACCAAAGTCACAATGGTGGTCGAACTACATTCAGCATTGCTCCAGTAGTTTTGGTCATATTATCTTCAGTTATATTACTTACACGTGCTAGAACTAAGATGGAAAATCATGAATGCCATCTCCAGTAACGAAGGCGGATCGAATTTGCATGAATCACCAATTCTTCAGTTATTGGTATTAACTACCTATAGACACTAGGTGTAACTATGGGTTAAAGTGTTATTGTGCAAATATGCAAAACCTGCATGCTTAGTTTCAAGTTGATACACTGTGGTGGTGACAAATGTTAGTCACATGGATGCAATAAAGTCAAAGTATCCTGTCATAATTTACCCAACCTGTTGGTGCTAGTGTATCATCCTGCAAAGTCAATGACAACACAGTATGGATGTTGCATCACAAAGCATTTTAGGATCTATGACTCGATGGCACCCAACATCGATATGTTTGCATGCAGGCTCATTCTTGCTACACAGGTGAGGAATGTTCTTTTATGTGGTTCACCATTTTGCCTCGTCATTCGGGGCTTGCAATATTCAGCAAGATCCCGCATTCAGGTTTCTCGTACTGTCTGACTGGCCTATGCAGCCATGGTTTCCCGAAAATGTTGGGAATACTATAGAACCTTATATGGGGTTCTAAACATAAAACTTTGCTGGTTCAGCCTGGGATTCAGGGAACCAGCCTCTACATGATTAATCAATTCATTGCTTTACAGAATCTGAGAAGACCACTCCTGCGGCTCGGGGTGTCAGACTGATCCATGTATGTCTCACTGCAGAATGCAGGGATAGCAACAAAAAAGCAGTACTTTGCCTCTTCAGGAGATGTGAAGAGTTTTTTTCTGTTA
Organism: Raja brachyura; assembly: GCA_963514005.1. The sequence continues at coordinate 67,349,943 of OY740786.1, forward strand.
AATGTTATGTTACACATAATACGACACGGACACTGACATCTTAGAGTTAATTTCTATGCGTCTTAACTTAAGTTATAGTCCCATTAACTGTACCCAACGTGCTACTCCTCATAGTTGCTGCAGCAAGTGGGACCCGCTCTCTCGGGTTTCACCCTCTGGTGTCCAGTATTTAGGATATCATTAACACAAGTTCTTCCAGACCCAAGTACCCGGAAGTATGGGATATTGACATTGTGTTAACATTTATTCACCATGGGGCTCCAGCTATATCTCTATCTTTGGTTCATAGGTAGGTTATTCCCTGGCGCTGCCCTCAGCGCACGGGTCCAGTCATTACATAAATTGTGAATGGACAGGATCATTACACCTGCAATATCATAATTCATGTTTACATACCCCATGCACCTTCGGTTACATGTGGTCACACGTTTACATCATTACGTCAAGATCATCTAGAGTCTTACAGGCTCTGATACTAGTTCAGACCATCTCCAGGTGGTTATGCGAGGTTTGGCTTATACAGGAGTAGATACCGATTTCTAATCTCACTCCACCAGGGCTGCTACAACATCAGCAGCAAAGGTTATGTGCGGTCCTCTGAACCACATCCTGTTAACTGCAGGACGGTCTAACAAGCGAGGTATCCAACATTTATTTTAACTCATTGCCAGACCAGGGGTGTTTGCCAACTATATTTAGGTTCAATTTATAGTTCCCCTCGGTTCAGAGGGGTTACTGTTATTATTGTTCGTTCTTTTAACAGCATCAGCATGTTTTAAATCTATGTCATGTATGTATGCATTATGATGTTTCCCTCCTCTATGGTCAACTGATGCAGCCGTGCTTGTGTAGACTCGTTTTTCCACGGCATGAAATCACAGACCTTCAAAGTCTTCACGTAGTCACTCACGTGACTCCGAAGTAAAATATTAAGATTAAACGACAACTTACCAGTTTGAAGTTTGATCGTTATTTTATGAGGAGTTACGATGAGGGATTACGTGCTCTCCGCTCCCTACCCTCGTAACTTAACGATCTTCTGGTAGTTCTAGTCATCTATAATCTTACTATGTTAGTTCAACAACTGTCATCTGTGATTTCACACCGCTGCTTTGCAGATTGACCGCATGCGTGGGGACGGCCTTCTTCACGTAATCCCTCACCGAGGGTCAAATGAAATGGAGGAACTGAGTGAAATCCAGGTTAGCCGGGAAGTGGTGTTGGGTAAATTGAATGGATTAAAGGCCGATAAATCCCCTGGGCCAAATAGGCTGCATCCCAGAGGCTACTTAAGGAATTAGCCCCCGAAATAGTGGATGCATTAGTGATAATTTTCCAAAACTCTTTAGATTCTGGAGTAGTTCCTGAGGATTGGAGGGTAGCTAATGTAACCCCACTTTTTAAAAAGAGAGGGAGAGAGAAAACCGGGAATTACAGACCAGTTAGTCTAACATCGGTAGTGGGGAAAATGCTAGTTATTAAAGATGGGATAGCAGCACATTTGGAAAGTGGTGAAATCATTCGACAAAGCCAGCATGGATTTATGAAAGGTAAATCATGTCTGATGAATCTTATATAATTTTTCGAGGAAGTAATGTAGAGTGGATAAGGGAGAACCAGTGGATGTGTTATATCTGGACTTGCAGAAGGCTTTCGACAAGGTCTCACATAAGAGATTAGTATGCAAACTTAAAGCACACGGTATTGGGGATTCAGTATTAATGTGGATAGAGAACTGGCTGGCAGACAGGAAGCAAAGAGTAGGCTGGCAGTGACTAGTGGGGTATCGCAAGGCTCAGTGCTGGGACCCCAGCTATTTACAATATATTAATGATCTGGACGAGGGAATTGAATGCAACATCTCCAAGTTTGCAGATGACACGAAGCTGGGGGACATTGTTAGCTGTGAGGACGATGCTAGGAGGATGCAAGGTGACTTGGATAGGTTGGGTGAGTGGGCAAATGCATGGCAGATGCAGTATAATGTGGATAAATGTGAGGTTGTCCACTTTGGTGGCAAAAACAGGAAAGTAGACTATTAACTGAATGGTGACCGATTAGGAAAAGAGGAGATGCAATGAGACCTGGGTGTCATGGTACACTAGTCATTGAAAGTAGGCATGCAGGTGCAGCAGGCAGTGAAGAAAGCGAATGGTATGTTAGCATTTATGGCAAAAGGATTTGAGTATAGGAGCAGGGAGGTTCTAATGCAGTTGTACAGGGTCTTGGTGAGACCACACCTGGAGTATTGCATACAGTTTTGGTCTCCTAATCTGAGGAAAGACATTCTTGCCATAGAGGGAGTACAGAGAAGGTTCACCAGACTGATTCCTGGGATGTCAGGACTTTCATATGAAGAAAGACTGGATAGACTCGTCTTGTACTCGCTAGAATTTAGAAGATTGAGGGGGGATCTTATAGAAACTTACAAAATTCTTAAGGGGTTGGACAGGCTAGATGCAGGAAGATTGTTCCCGATGTTGGGGAAGTCCAGAACAAGGGGTCACAGTTTAAGGATAAGGGGGAAGTCTTTTAGGACCAAGATGAGAAAAACATTTTTCACACAGAGTGGTGAATCTGTGGAATTCTCTGCCACAGAAGGTAGTTGAGGCCAGTTCATTGGCTATATTTAAGAGAGAGTTAGATGTGGCCCTTGTGGCTAAAGGGATCAGGGGGTATGGAGAGAAGGCAGGTACAGAAGCAATGGGTGACGTTTCGGGTCAAGACCCTTCTTTCAGACTGAAGAAGAGTCTCGACACGAAATGTCATCCATTCCTTCTCTCCAGAGATGCTACCGGTCCCGCTGAGTTACTCCTGCATTTTGTGTCCATCTTCAAATGCCGTCACGCGCTCCAGAAGGCTGTACGGGCCCATTAAATCGCGCGCAACCTTCGCAGGACGGTCGTGTAATTAGCGTGCCAAGGACACATAAGTAGGACAGGGGCTTAATGCTGTACGGTGTGCCTCTCATTCCCTGCTGATTCATCACAAAAGAGGCTGTCAGAGAAATCTAGAGCCACATGTCATTCCATTCTCAGCTAAAAGAGAGTAAATCAAATATTTCCACATTTAGAGCATCACGACTTTTACAGTTTGCTTTATGAACAGTGTTCGGAATTAGAGCACCAGTTTTCAGCTACCATAAGCAATAAAACAATGTAGGAAGAAAATTATGAGCACCAAGATTTCCACATGAGCCATTAGTAATTTGTTTTTGTTTTCCATCATTGCAAATAAGCATGGGATTGGAGCGTGGGATGTGTATCATTGTCTAATATGTCCTCTCGGGAATCAGTGATAGTATGCTATTTCTTATGTCTACAAATGAACCAGTGCAGACTGGGTCTCTGGCACCGGCTCTTTATGCTAATGATACAGTTCTTGCTTGTTATTTAACAGGAGTATTTCTAAAATACTATTAAGAGAATCATCTTCATTGAATTATCTAATGTTAGGTAACCTTTAACTAACCATTCCCCCAATCTTCCCAAAAACCCTGCCTTTTTTCCCTCATGCCCTCCCCTGTGCCCCACCTGGATTTCCCACTTATTTCTTCCCTCCCCTCCTGCTACTTTCCTCTCTGTAGCTTCACAATTCATAACGCTTCAATCCTGTCTCATACCTTCTGATTTAATCTCTGGCCTTACCATCTGTCTATCAAACCCCCCTCACCTGTGTCTGCCTGTTACCTGCTGCACTTTGTCCAGCCTCTTCCCTCTTCCAGCTTTCTTCTCCCCTCCTTACAATCTGTCTGAAGAAGGGTCTCACCTACTGTATGCATGTTCTCCAGAGATGCTGCCTGACCTGCTGAGTTTATAGGGCCTGTCCCACGAGCATGCGACTTGCATGCGGCAAGCACGACCACACCGGAAACGGGGGTCGCGCGGGGGTCGAGTAATCCCCGTACAGGGCCGGTCCCACCAGCATGCGACCTGCATGCGACGAGCGCGACCAAACCGGAAGCGGGGGCCGCGCGGAGGTTGGGTGAGTGGCGCGAAGTTGGAGCGAAGTCCGCGGTAAGTTTGCAAGGACAGAGAGGGACACGGAGGCACACAGAGAGGGTCATGGAGGCACACACAGAGAGGGACACGGAGGCTCACAGAGAGGGTCATGGAGGCACACACAGAGGGGGACACATAGAGGCAGGCACACAGAAAGGGACACGGAGGCACACAGAGAGGGACACAGAGGCACACAGAGAGGGACACGGAGGCAAGACGTCGAGGCGGTGCGTGCGGCGTCGAGGCGGCTGCGGGCCGACAGGCCGTTCCCGTGCGGAATTTTGAACACGGTTAGTTTTTCAGAGCCCCGCGCGATATCGGGACCAGCTCCGCACAATTCCATACGGCTCTGGCGATCGAAGTGGGACCGGCCCCGCGAGGCCGGACGGCTCAAGCGACCATGTTAGGTCGCGCTTGCCGCATGGAGTCGCATGCTGGTGGGACAGGCCCTTTACTCGAGCACTGTGTCCTTTTGTGTATTAACCAGCTTCTGCAGTTGTTTGTTTCCACATGAATCATCTTCAGTGTTTGGCTAAATGAGATAATCAATTGCTTCTAGATTAAAAGTGACCAATGCCATATTTTTTGGCATAACAAGAATGCTACATCTTTGTGTGTTATGTTTTTTTAATGTATACTCTCTCCCTGCTTCCACATTGCAATCCACTATTTCTTTCTTCAGAGAGATATCCAAAGTATATTTATAGAGGTGGATTATGGCTACCAAAGGAATTTCCTATTAAAAGCACTTCATTGTTAAGAAGCAACAAATCATGCAAAAAACTAGGAGAGATTGTCTTCAGATAAATGATTTAAAATCTAGCATGAATTTTGGAACCTAGGTGCATTCCATTCAAAATAGAATGTGACCTAATTTAGAGGACTAGTGTCTTTGGATATCCACATCAACAATCTTGATGCTTCCTCAATGCTGCAACAAGCTTTTTGCTGGAATTGGAGACTGTTCAACCTACTTAATTTCCATTCCAGAACCCAGGTCGTCCCAACTTCAATTTGTTCCCTTCATCGAACTGCAATGCATGGAAGATGCTTGCATATTGCAAAAGTTTGCTTGGCCAAGTTCCAAGTCACTGTTGACTTGACGCAAGTGAGAGAGTGGGTTTTACATTTAATTGGCACAAAACCAAGATTCTATATCAACCTGCTGCCATCGACCAACACCGACTATCAATGTTAAAGATTCATGACAAGACTGGAGTGGAAGCAAGTTATCCATGATCCTGAGGGACTGCCTAACAAAATAACTTAATGAAATTGCTGGCTAAGGATACCAGCCTGAGGAAAAATTATCCCCACTAAACACACTATACAATTATTCCAGCACTTTGTGTTCTGCCTCAAAATAATCCCACTGATCTCTGAAATGAACAATGAGAGATAGAATGGGCTGTGGTGAGGTGGGGATGGGGTACAAAAAAAATTGCATGCAATTGCCTTAAAAAGACAGACTTGTGGTACTTATAGAACTGCAAGAAATCCATTGCAGTAGTCACTGTTGTCAAGTAAGGTAAATGATGGTGAATTTATCCCTACAAACTTGCTCCCACAATGAGCAAGATAATCTCTGGAGTAACAGCAAATTTGGTGGAGGGGCAAATATTGACCAGAAAAGTGGCTGTTCTGCAAGACGCCAGCTCATTAATGGTGGCAGCTCAAGGAGATAGGGTGGTAGAGAAGGCCTATGATATGCTTGCCTTCATTGCTAGGGGTATTAAATATGAGAGTCAGGAAGTCTTGATGAAGCTCTATAGGACTTTGGTTAGGCCACCTTTGGTTAGTGTATGCAGTTCTGGTAACCCCATTGCAACAAAGATGTGGAGGCTTTGGATAGGGTGCAGAGGAAGTTTACCAGAATGTTGCCTGGATTAGATGGTTGCAGGGAGAGGTTGGATCGACTTGGATTATTTTCTCTGGAACATTGGAGGTTGAGGGGAATTTTGATAGAAGTAAAAAAATTATGAGAGGCATGGATAGGGTCGACAGTGAGAACTTTTTTCCCCACGTTGGAAATGTCCAACACTAGAGGGCATAGCTGCAAGGTGAGAGGTGAAAAGTTTAATGGGGATGTGCGGGGCAGGTTAGGTGGTGGAAACCTATAACGCAGGCATCGGCAACCTTTTTCTGAATAGGGGCCAAGACGCATGTCTGTGAGCGGATGGCCGGCCACATCTATCACGTGTACACATGGATCCCGCCCCTTCGAGGATGCCACTCATACTCACTCGCCCCCAGCCGATTGACAACCCCGATCACGACCAAACATCATAGAGCGGATCTTTAATCCCGAGAATGAAGCCCAGACATAGAAGGTGTCGGCGGCTATGCGCAGGATGCGGTACAGCCAGAGTTCGGCGCGGCTCTGCCATTGCGGCCGCCAGCGCAGGCGTCCTTGCGTCACCGCACCTGAACGCCGTGGCCTCGGGCCCGGGAGGTACTGGAGATGATGGAAGTCGGCGGGCCGGATAATTACGGAAAAAAAACTGCCTGCGGGCTGGATGATGTCGGGTTACAGGTTGCATTCGGCCTGGGGGCCGTAGGTTGCCGACCCCTGCTATAACGCATTGCCATGGGTGGAGGTGGAGGCAGATACAACCATGGCTTTTAAGAAGAATTTACATAGGCACAGGTATATGTAGGCAATGGAGGGATATGGATCACTTGCAGGCAGATAAGATCAGTTCAGCTAGGCGTCATGTTCGGCACAAACATTGTGGGATGAAGGGCCTGTTCCTGTGCTGTACTGTTCTATCTATGTTCGATTGTACATTTTCTGTCAATCTGGAGTGTCATAGGGGCCATCAGGTTGGCAACTCTTTCAAAAGATGACACCTCCAATAGTGCCACATACACTCAGTACCAATCTGGATTGTTGGTAGAATTGATTTAATCAACTAACGAACCTGCACATGAACTATCAGCTCTGGTGAATTTAAATTTGAACTTTATAATTTTCATGGACAAATGATCCTACAATTTCATGCTTCCATGGTCACTTGCTAATTATAAAAGCACTTTCTTTTTCGATCTGTCATTTTATAAAATGTGCTCCCAATGGAAATGCTCTTTCTAAGCTGAGCAAAAAATCTCTCTAAATTCCCAGTAAAAGTTAGTAGCGGCTTTGACATTACACTAGCACTTAGTTCATTCAACTAAGGAAATTGCAAACCATATATAATTTACATAAATTACTGGAGGGTAGATAAGGTATTTAATATTGAAAGTTAACCATGCTCGTAAACCAGCCATTCCACACATAGCATTTACCATCCTTATGACAGATTATTCTCTTTGATTCATTTTCGAGCTGTTTGGCCTTGAAATTTAGTATAATTTAGTTTTGTGATACAGCGCAGAAACAGGCCCTTCAGCCCACCGAGTCCGCGCCCTACGGCGATCCCTGTTACACTAGGGACAATATACAATTTTTACCAAAGCCAATTAACCAACAAACCTGTACGTCTTTGGAGAATGGGAGGAAATTGGAGCAACCGGAGAAAAGCCACGTGGTCACAGGGAGAACATACAAACTCCATACAGACAGCACCTGTAGTCAGGATCTAACCCAGGTCTTATCACTGTAAGGCAGCAGCTCTACTGCTGCGTCACTGTGCTTCCCCCTGTCATGGAAAACTAGTGTGCAAATGCTTAACACAATGTAATCCCTCTCTTCACTATTTTACCAATGCATTTCTTTTAAATTGGTTTATATATCTAAGAGCATGAACCTCTTTACTGAACATAATATAAGAATAAGACACAATGATTTGTAAGAGATACTTGCTAAATTGAAGACTTCTAATTGTGTAGATTATTGTGGAATCGTTAAAGTAAAGTCCTGATATTGGCAACAATCCACTACACTTCAGTGAGTTATTTGTGCATGTTCAATTAATAGGTTCATTCTATGTGTCACACTTGGTTCAATACTGAAATGTATTAATACAAAAAAAATACAACAAATCATAAAAAGCCACCATTAAATGAATCATGTTGATGTTCAGAAATATCATTGTATTGGGAGAACTCAAGCTAAATGAACTAAATCCAGCAATGCTTTTTACCACTTCAGTTCAATAGTTACCCTACCTGGGCAATAGCATACCCTCCAAATATTCATTGTAACAAAGGCATGTAGAGAGGTTGTCTGCGTGACAACTGACCTCCCCCAAAAAAGGTTTAATGACTTTCTCAACCTGCATCTTGCAGTCCTAGACTCATGCTAAGCTCTTACAAGGAGTATCATTGCAGCAATACAGAGGTACCACCATTCAGAACAAACATCTCATCTCTGACCCAACAATACAACTTTCTAAAGAAAGACACAAAATGCTGGAGTAACTCAGATGGTCAGGCAGCATCCCTGAAAAACATGGATAGGTTCGTCAGACGTAGGGACCGGTAACTCACTCGAAGGTTCGTCGGATAGCGTAACCAGGAGGGAGCTGGAGACATCGGACATGAGCAGCAAGAGATGGTAGGAGGGTGAACCGGGTTAATGCTTCCAACGCATTCAAGGTTGGCTGCAGGAGGCGCCCCGGGACACAAAGATGGCCAGACGGGAAGAGGAGAGAGTCTGACGAAGGGTCTCGACCCGAAACATCACCCATTCCCCCTATCTAGAGTTGCTGCCTGTTCCGCTGAGTTACTCTCACATTTTTTGTCCATTTAAGAGGAGCGAGACATTGGTTCGCTGGAACTGCTGCCGTACATCGAGTGTACTTTGGAAATGGCACCGAAAATAGAGGCACCTAAAATACTTTGCCCTATACTTGCTTTGGTGATATTTAGGAGTTATGTATCCTCTCTGTAGAATGTTAAATTGGTTCACTAACCTTAAACATGACTTGCATCTGTTGCTACATTTACTCATTTAGTCCTTGCTCTTTCAGAAATATAATTTTTACTCTACCCATTACCTCTCCCCCCCCCCCCACATGTCCTCTGCTACTGGAAACATATTTTTCTCAGTCCTGAAGGAGGGTCACAGACCTGAAATATTCTCAGCTTCTCTTTCCCCACAGATGCTGCCTGCCCTGCTGATTGTTTCCAGCATTTACTGATTTTTGTTCGTTCTTTCAGTGCTTGAAGTCCATTTCCCCCTTTTATAAGATCTTGACATCCCATTGGGGGTGGAAGATTGCAACCTTCACGTGGTCCGCCCTGTTTCGACTAATGCAATCAACTCGATGTGCACACACGGAAGATCAAATAGAACAAGTTGCCCAACAACTTTAGGCTCTGCACGTCACACGAGAGAAGAAGAAGAAGAAGGCAACCCATTAAATAAGTCAATTTGCCAGGCCTTTGTTTCATTTCCATCCATTACCTCACCCAACATAAATCAATCTATCCGGTTCTGAATTTTTCAATTGACCCGGCCACAGCAGCTCCTTGGCGGAGATTTTGACAGGTTTCCATGGCACTTTGAATGAAGGATTGCTTCCTGGCATCACCCTGCGTGGCTTAAAGTTCAGAGACTTCTTGAAACAATTCTTATCAGAGAAAATGCTTTCTGCATAACTCTGTAATTTATGATTCATCTTAAACATTTTGATTAGGTCAACTATTATTCTTCCGTTCTCAGGGGGATATGATATCTGCAATCTGCCTTATAATGTAACCCATTAAACCATGACATTACTCTGCCAAAGGTTAATGGCCAACCAGAGCTTTATGCAACTGCAGAGAAAATGGAGCACACAGTGGCACAATTGGTAGTGACACTGCATCACAGCACCAGAGACTCCGGGTTGATCCTGACCTCAGGTGTTGTCTGTGAGGTGTTTGTACATTCTCCCTGAAATTGCGTGGGTTTCCTCAGGGTGCTCTGATTTCATAGAAACATAGAAAATAGATGCAGGAGGAGGCCATTCAGCCCATCAAGCCAGTAGCACCACTCATTGTGATCATGGCTGATCGTCCCCTATCAATAACCCATGCCTGCCTTCTCCCCATATCCCTTGACTCTACTAGCTCCTAGAGCTCTATCTAACTCTCTCTTAAACCCATCCAGTGACTTAGCCTCCACTGCCCTCTGTGGCAGGGAATTCCATAAATTCACAACTTTCTAGGTGAAAATGTTTTTTCTCACCTCAGTCTTAAATGACCTCCCCTTTATTCTGAGACTGTGGCCCCCGGTTCTGGACTCGCCCAAAATTGGGAACATTTTTCCTGCATCTAGCTTGTCCAGTCCTTTTATAATTTTATATGTTTCTATAAGAACCCCCCTCATCCTTCTAAACTCCAGTGAATACAAGCCTAGTCTTTTCAATCTTTCCTCATATGACAGTCCTGCCATCCAAGGGATCAATCTCGTGAACCTACGCTGCACTACTCAATCACAAGGATGTCCTTCCTCAAATTAGGAGACCAAAACTGTACACAATACTCCAGATGTGGTCTCACCAGAGCCCTATACAACTGCAGAAAAAAATGTTCTCCCACATTCCAAAGACGTGCGGGTTTGTAGGTTAATTGGCTTCTGTAAATTACCTCCTAGTGCGTCAGGAGTGGATACGAAAGTGGGCAAATGTAGAACTAGTGTGAAAGGGTGAACAATGGCCAGCATTGACTCGGTGGGCCAAAGGGCCTGTTTTCATGCTCTGTCACTAAATGGAACTAAACTGCCACTGCTCTCTAGTCCAGTCCCCTTGAGATAAAGGATAACATACCATTAATTATCTTTGTGCTTTTTATTTGATATTGGTGCTTTCTGTGCACAGTACCTAAGTTTCTATTACTCCACAGTCCCTAGCTACTTGCAATTTAGAAAATACTCCAGTCTATCTTTCTAAAGCCCCAAATAAATGGACTCACACTTTTCAGCAAAATACCAAGATTTTATCCACCTCCTTCATCATTTTGAAGCCACTTTCTCTCACATTGACTCAATTCCATTTAACTTAATGTTTTTTTGAAAACCTGGTTGTATTCGTTAATCTAAGGTATAGACAATTATGTTGATAAGCAGAGGTGCCAGTGAAGAGATCAGATAGCCACTCCAAGACTCCATGGGTAGCCATTGTGTGTACATAGAACATGGAACATTGAACATGAGACTGCACATTAACTTCACGTGATCATTGGGGGCTGATTTTGCAAGTCACAGTTTAATCAAAAACAAGAAATGTTGGCGTTATATATTTCACAAAATTCCAGTATTAGGCAGTATTCCAAGATTTAATGGCCTTTTAAATTTAATAGTGACATTATCTGCACAAGTGTAAATAGCATAACTTGCTGAATAATTCATGAGCAGCTGACATTGATGCTTATGTAGAAATGGCATTCATGTAAGCAGATGGCTAACATCTTTATTTGCAAATACTGAAACCTTAACCTGTTAGATTTTCAAAATTAAACACACTGTAAAATATTGTTTCCCCATGTGCAGTTGTAGGAAGGGTATGAGAACAATGTTATACCGAAGCTCCGACAAGAGTCAATGCAATTTGTGATGTGAGTTTTGAACGGTACGTGAATGTGTCAGCTAGGTTAGTTGAAAGACCTTACTTTGAATGTCAGAATGATCAATGGACAAGCACACAGCTTTGTCAATATTGTCAACAGTGAATCACCATTTGCAGCTAATTTCACTTCCATGTTTACACACGCTTGATTAAACGTGCTCAGGTACTTCCAGTTGCAGAGTGGACTTCATCCTGACCTCAGGTTGTGCCGTGTGAAGTATTGGAAGAGTTGTTGCGCCCTCTTGTTTTGTACACATTTTTTTATTCTGGATAGTTTATTTTTGGAAATAAATAATCACCTTCTTCCTGTGACCATATAGGTTTGCTCCTGCATACACCTAGCACAGAGTGAGTGGAGAGTCATAGTAATGGAGTCATACAGCATGGAAACAAGCTCCTTCACCCTAACTCTTCCATGCCAAACAAAATGCTCCATCTAAGCTTTTCCCATTTTACTGCATTTCACCCATACCTCTCTAAAACCTCTCCAAGGCTCCATGGCATAGTGGCACAGCTGTAGTGCTGCTGCCTTACACCCCCAGAGACCAGGGTTCGATCCTGACTATGGGTGCTGTCTGTACGGCGCTTGTATGTTCTATCTGTGACCACGTGGGTCTCCTCCGGGTGCTACAGTTTCCTCCCACACTTCAAAGATGGACAGTTTTGTAGCTTAATTGGCTCCTAGTGTGCAGGATAGTGCTAGTGTATGGGGCAATCACTGGTTGGTGGACTCAGTTGGCTGAAGGGCCTGTTTCCATGCTGTATCTCTAAAGCCTAAAGTGAAGTCTAAAGTCTAAAGAATGAAGCATTTAACCTCCCATTTTGTCACTGCACTTGCTACTGAGGTGCAAGAGGTGGTCAGAATCCCAGTGCCTGAGGTCAAAGAGGCAGAGCCTTGAGTGCAACTGGTGCGAGATTGGATGAGGGTGGCTGTTGGGCAATGACCTGCCCAGTATCCACAGCCTCATCTCCCGGCTATGGAGGGGGCAGACCAGATACAGAGGCACAGCTGCGCAGCTGGTAGAACCACTGCCTCACAGTGCCAAAGACCCATCCTGACTTCAGGCGCTCTCTGTGTGGAGTTTGCACGTTCTCCCTGTGACCTTATGTGTTTTCTCGGGGTGCTCCGGTTTCCTCCCTCATCCCAAGAGGTGTGGGTTTGTAGGTTAATTGGCCTCAGTAAATTCACCCTAGTTGATGAGAAAGTGGGCTACCATTAAACTAGTGTAAACAGGTGATCGACGATCAATGTGGACTCGGTGGGCTGAAGAGCCTGTTTCCATGCTGTATCTCCAAACTAAACTAAACCTACTATAGAGGATTCAGAAGAATTACTAATCATCAGGAGTCTGCAGATAAAGTTCCCCAGTGCAAATATGCTGACCCTCCAACAGTGCAATCCTTAACAGTATCACGGTGATTCAATCAGCGTGAGAGGCCAGATTGTGCATACATTCTCCTCACATCCACCGGTGCCTGCCCTGAATAAGAATGACTGATTCCCATTTTCAATTACTTTAATGGCTTGCCATAGCTCCGTACGTCCTGATGAGAGGCACCTTGCTAACAGAACTTAAAACTGCATTAAACTAATTTAACAGCATCTCCACATTGCGGCTGAATAGAGAAGGTTGCAGATCACCTTGTGAGACCATGACATTTATTTCAGTGTCGTTCGTTGTGTGGGGACGCAGATATCTGAAGGAAACGCTGTCGTTGCCTCCCGTCAGGCTCTCATGCTGGGCCCGGCGTGATTCCTCGCCTTCATGCACAGGACTGCTATGTGTCTTGTTCAGCCAGGTTTACATGTCCCTGCACATCCCTGTGACTACCCAGAAGTCCAAAGTTGTTATATGGATAGGAAAGGTTTAGAGAGAAAGGGTGCAGAGAACATTTATGAGGATGTTGCCAGGACACGAGGGCCAGAGCTACAAGGAGAGGTTGAGCAGGCTAGTACTTTATTCCTTGGAGCACAGGAGGATGAGGGGTGATCTTATAGAGGTGTACAAAATTATGAGAGGAATAGATCGGGTAGATGCACAGAGTCTCTTGCCAAGAATAGGGGAGTTGAGAACCAGAGGAAATAGGTTTAAGGAGAGGGGGAAAATATTTAATAGGAATTTGAGGGAAACTTTTTCACACAAAGAGTGGTGGTTGTATGGAACGAGCTGCAAGAGGACATGGTTGAAACAGGTACTATCGCAAAGCTCAAGAATCATTTAGACAGGTACATGGAAAAGACATGTTTAGAGGGATATGGGCCAAACACAGTTCACAATAATACTTTATTAGCCAAGTATGTTTTGCAATATATGAGGAATTTCATTTGCCAAGTCAGTCATACAAATAAAAAGCAACGGAACACAAAAATACATTTTAACATAAACATCCACCACAGTGACTCCTCCACATTCCTCACTGTGATGGAAGGCGAAAAAACAGTTCAAATCTCTTCCCTTCTTTATTCTTCCGCAGTCAGGGGCCTCGAGCCCTCTGTTGACGGGGCAATCTTGACTCCCGTAGCCGGCGGCATTTGGGCCTTCCGCATCGGGGCGATCAGCTCCTGCATCGGGGGGATGTCAGCTCCCCCACACCGGCGATCAAACCCCGCATCGGGGCTGGACGAGCCTCTTCCGACCGAAGATGCGATCCGAAAAAACATAATTCATCTTCAGCAATGTAAGAAACCCCCACATAAAACAAACCGGAGAACATTTACACAAACTAGTTTAGATGCAACTAATGTAGATGCGACATGTTGGCCGCTGTGGGCAGGTTGGGTCAAAGGGCCTGTTTCCACGATGTAAGACTCTTTGACTCTGTGGATATAGGCCAAACATAAGCAGTTGGGACTCGTGTAGATGGGCTCCTGTACGACTCTCTGACTATGTCCCTTTGAATGAGCCTTCGCACTCTCCACTCCGTGGCACTCCAAGTGTACGCTGCTGCTGTGTGCCTGGCAGATAAAGTGTGTGATCTAGAGCTGAAACGTGAGAGATTAATGTCATGTCGAGAGTGGCATTTTTGTGGAAATATTATCACATTATAATATATTGTTATGGATTTCCTTCTGCCATGAGTACAATTCAGTGGCATTACTGACTCCCAGGTGTCACATATCTCACTTTTATAAAAGCATCATGCAAAGAAACTACAAGAAATGTGAAATTGCTGAAAACACATATTCATAATATCAGTTCTCCAAGCACGAGGCAGCACATCAGAATACAATTCACATAAGAAGGGTCTCGACCCAAAACCTCCCCTTATTCCTTTTCTCCAGACCGGCTGAGGTAATCCAGCATTTTGCATCTATCTTCAGTGTAAACCAGCATCTGCAGTTTCATTTCGGAATCACGTGCGTGACTACGTGAAGAAGGCCGTCAGCATGCATGCGCGCCATTACGTCTGACGCATGGCTCAACGTTGACTGGCAGTCGCGCTGTTCCTGCCAGCGGTAAGTTTAAACCTGAAAGTAAGTTTTTTAACTTTCCAGGTTATGTTTCTATTGCAGGAGTCTCTTCTTACAAAGTTTCCTGCTGGATTTCAGGGGGATGTCGGGACGAGCGTCCCAGTCACGGACCGTGGGGAATCCCGGTCACGACCTCGAGGAATCCCGGCCACGGACCGTGGGGAACCCGCTACGGAGACCGCGGAAATGCGGGTAGCGGCGGCGGTCAAATTCGCATTCAGAGTTGCTGGCGGTGGAGCCAGCAGCTTCAGACTGGTGCCAGCAGCACCTTGGCAAACTCGCTTGGAGGGCAGACACGGAGAAAGTCCATACGGCCCGTTGACTCAAACGAGTCGGGCCAGGAGGATTCCTGATGGAGAGGATCCCCTCCTTCAATGGGTAACGTTCTTCGGACGTCAAACCCACATGGAGCACCTAATGGAGAAGTGCTCCACAATGGTATGCTCCAAGGAAGGAGTTATATCACCGCGGGCCTCTGTGGGGCCCGCAGCAACAGCACCTGTATACAGGGCTGCACACTGTCTCCCTCTCTGAGGAGGGGAGCAGTTGGGGTCAGTTCTGTCTGACTCTGAGTTCGGAGGTATTGCCGGGAGCGTACCACGAGGCACGAAGGATATGGTCCGTGGAGGGGGCACATCAGTGCAGGTCTCCTCGGGGCCTGCGGCAACAGCACCTGTGTACAGGGCTGCACACTGTCTCCCTCTCTGAGCAGGAGAGCAGTAGGGGTCAGTGTGTTACACAAAAAGCTGGAGAAACTCAGCGGGTGCAGCAGCATCTAAGGAGCGAAGGAGATAGGCGACGTTTCGGGTCGAGACCCTTCTTCAGACTGGTCAGGGATCAGGGAAACAAGAGATATAAACAGTGATGTGGAGAGATAAGGAACAATGAGTGAAAGATATGCAAAAAAGTATTGGTGATAAAGGAAGCAGGCCATTGTAAGCTGTTTGTGGTGTGAAAATGAGAAGCTAGTGCGACTGGGGGGGGGGGGGGGAGATGGAGAAGGAATGTCAGGGCCAGAGGGCTGAGGGAGAGGTGGGGGGGAGGCAGTCTGGGTTAACAGAATTGAGAAAATTCAATGTTTAAGCCCAGAGGATGCAGACTCCCCAAGCGGAATATGAGGTGCTGCTCCTCCAACTTGCGGTGTTGATCACTCTGGCCGTGGAGGAGGCCCAGGACCGAGAGGTCGGATACGGAGTGGGAGGGGGAGTTGAAGTGCTGAGCCACCGGGAGGTCGGGTTGGTTATTGCGGACCGAGCGGAGGTGTTCGGCGAAACGATCGCCCAGCCTACGCTTGGTCTCACCGATGTAGATCAGCTGGCATCTGGAGCAACGGATGCAGTAGATGAGGTTGGAGGAGGTGCAGGTGAACCTCTGTCGGACTTGGAATGACTGCTTGGGTCCCTGAAAGGAGTGGATGGGGGAGGTGAAGGGACAAGTGTGGCATCTCTTGCGGTTGCAAGGGAAAGTGCCCGGGGAAGGAGTGGAGCGGGAGGGAAGGGAAGTATTGACGAGGGAGTTGCGGAGGGAGCGGTCTTTGCAGAAGGCAGACAGGGGGGGAGATGGGAAGATGTGGCGAGTGGAGGGGTCACGTTGGAGGTGACGAAACTGGCGGAGGACTATCTGTTGTATGCGCTGGCTGGTGGGGTGAAAGGTGAGGACCAGGGGGACTCGGCCCTTGTTGTGAGTGGGGGAATGGGGAGAGAGGGCAGTGTTGCGGGGTATGGAGGAGACCCTGGTGCGAGCCTCATCTATAGTGGGGGAGGGGAAACCCCGTTCTCGGAAGAACGAGGACATTTGCGATGACCTGGTGTGGAACACGTCATCCTGGGAGCAGATGCGGCGTAGACGGAGGAATTGGGAATAGGGGATGGAGTCCTTACAGGAAGCAGGGTGGGAGGAAGAGTAGTCCAGGTAGCTGTGGGAGTCAGTTGGTTTGTAGTGGATGTCAGTCAGGAGTGTATCACCTGCAATAGAGATGGTGAGGTCAAGGAATGGTAGGGAAATGTCGGAAATGGTCCAAGTATATTTGAGTGCCGGATGGAAGTTGGTTGTGAAATGGATGAAGTCAGTCAGTTCTGCGTGGGTGCAGGAGGTGACACCAAAGCAGTCGTCAATGTAACGGAGGTAAAGGTCGGGGGTGGGGCCCTGGTACGCCGAGAACAAAGATTGTTCGACGTGCCCGACAAAGAGGCAGGCGTAGCTAGGGCCCATGCGTGTGCCCATAGCTACGCCTTGTGTTTGGAGGAAATGGGAGGAGTCAAAAGAGAAGTTGTTGAGGGAGAGGAAATGGGAGGAATGTGTAACTGACTCAAAACACAGAAGTATGTCCGTGGCACATACTGGAGTTCCTGAAAGTGCCAGCAGTGAACAGCGCTATCGGGGTGACGTTGGAGGGGCATGGTACCCCAGGAAACCAGCCGCCGTATCTGCTATTCAGGTAAACTGATTCAACAGGTGAGACCTGCATGAGGGAGCTAAAGCTGTCAAACTACAAGTACAGCCTCATCGTTTCGGCAACAATACACCCCACGTTTCCATTGGCAGCAAACGGTTCACTGAAGCTGGTGGCAGGCAGGAAGCTGGGCAGTGGGTTTTTAGGCCAAGGCCCAAGCCGGTCTCAGGAAAAATATGGGATCCATGTACCCTACCAGTCCTACTCTCCAATCAAGGACGGAAATAGAACCCGCATCAGGGGCCTTTGGGCTTACCATAAGACCACCGGTAACCATGAAGGCAGGTGGGTCTGGTTCTTTCCGAAACATGGGGTATGTGGACCATTTACAAGCTGAAAATACTTGTAAAAGCCTGTAACAACCTTGTTGTTATGAAGCAGCCTCTATTCATCAAGTGTATTGGCAATATAGTGGCTGTGTTTTCAGCTGTGCATTTGGACCTTTGCATTATCAGAACTTATAACGTACAAAGGAGTAACCTCTTCAGTACCATGTAGGTTGTTATTAATAGACCTATCCTATTACCAGCTGAGCTATCAAAGTCACAATGGTGTACGAACTATATTCTACATTGCTCCTGTACTTTGCTCAGTAACTCTTCAGTTATATTATATACTGATACTAGTACTCAAAGATGAAAAATTCCGAATACCATCTCTAGTTTCGGAGGCGGATGTGCTTTGCATGCTCAACTCCAAGTTGATACACTATGGTAGGGCCATTTGACGCTGGTGTACCATCAAGTAAAAATCTATGACAAAACAGTATGGATGTTGTATCACAACGTATTTAATGACATTGTGGTTCGATGGAACACCAAATATGACCACACCATAGCGGCTGCAGGATGGTCAAACGAATGAACTTTCCAACATTTTATAATAACCCATTGCCAGACCGGAGGCATTTGCCAAATTTGATTTATGATTTGTTTCATAGTTTCCCCCAGGATGGGAGGGGTCACTATTATTCTCCTTTGATGATTAAAGCATCAGCATTTTTAATAAACTACGTCATGGCTGAATGCATTAATCTTTTTCACTCATGCATGGTCAATTGATGCAGTGTGTGAGGCCTGGGCTCGTATCCGGCATGAAATCACAGAGCTTCAAAGTCTTCACGTAGTCACTCATGTGACTCCGAAATGAAATAGTAAGATTAAACGGGAACTTACCAGTTTGAAGTCTGATCTTTATTTTATGAGGAGTTACGATGAGCGATTACGTGCCCACCGCTCCCAACCCTTGTATCATAAAGGTCATCTGCTAGTTCTCAAGTTCTCTCCAATCTGACTATATTCAGGTCAACAACTGTTATCTGTGATTTCACACCGCTGCTTTGTAGATTGACGCGCATGCATGCGGATGGCCTTCTGCACGTAATCGCTCATCGTAACTCCTCATAAAATAAAGATCAAACTTCAAACTGATGTGTTTTCATTTAATCTTACTATTCCTTCCTACACAGAGTAAAATTCACCAATGTGCCACGTAATGTAGTCAAAACGAAGTATGCAAGGATTAAACGTTAGCCAGCATATAAGGTGAGACGGTGGCAATATAATTGATGCTGTTCCCTCAAAGTTCTAAACCCCAGTACAAGGAAGGACACAGAAAAAGTGTCTCATTCAAGTCAATACTGAAGGTCCCAAAGACCTTGCAAGTGTCGTTTAGAAAAACAGTGGATTGAGGCCCTTCGGCCCGCCGAGTCTGTGCCGACCAGCAATCACCTGGACACTTGCTCCATCCTACACACTAGGAGCCACTTTACAGAAGACTTGCACATCTTTGGAATGTGGTAGGAAACCGGAGCATCCAGAGAAAACCCATGCGGGTCATGGAGAGAACGTACAAACTCCGCACAGATAGCACCCATAGTCAGGATCCAACCCTGGTCTCTGGTGCTGTGAGACAACAACTCTACCACTGTCCCACAGTGCTGCCCTTAAGTGTAATTTATTTTAGACAGTGCGTCACATACAACCTGATAACTCCTAACCAAAATCTGGATTGCCTTGAAGTTCAGCAGAGTTAGCAACTTTGTAGAAACTTGTGGCTTTTCTACCAGAAATTGCCCGAGGAAGCTTGATAAGAGCGATCAGGCAATCTGGGAGCTGGTACAAGGTTGGATTCTACACCATCGGGGAAGGGGAAGGCATGCCAGGGATCTCAGAGACTTTAAAATCATGGCCCTCTTCAAATATGGTTCTGGTAAGAATTATATGAAGAAGACGCTGTGGGGAGCCCGGGTCCACGTGGTGCACAGGCTTGGTTCACCGCTGTGAAGAAGGGGCCAGCGGGCCGCTGCCAGCAGGGGGAAGCTTGGAAGCACTGAAGACCAGAGAGTCAAGGAGGGAGCCGCCGGCGATGATGGACATGAGGAGTGGGCCGGTAGAAGGGATCGGGGTATTGTCTCCAGTGCCTGAAAGGTCGGCTGCAGGAGGTCCCCCTGACTAAACAAAGGTGGTCGGGTGAGGTGAGGGACGTTGGGTCACGACAAGCAGTTGCCTGGGGCCTCCCTGGGCTTATCTGCAAATTCAGTAATTCCTGCGTGTTGTCCGGACTTTGTACTTTGGACATATTCGTTGTAAAGGGCACTAAAGTATGGTGACCATGTATTTGTAGGTTGTGCAATAGAATCGCAATCATTATATTGAACAAGGTTGGTGTGAGGCAGGTGCAGCAGCTATATGGGATTAAACTGAGACTGATTTGGGGAACAGTTGTTCTGTTACTAATGGGTCTGTCGCACTTCGGCAATTTTTGTTAGGCAACTAAAGGTGACTAGTTTGTTGCCACATGTTCGCCGGTGGTCGCCGGGAGTCTCCTCAGTCACGCCAAAAGTCGTAGCATCTTTCTGGTCGTCGCTAAAGTTTTAACATGTTGAAATTTTTCGGCGACAGTTTGACGATGAACTGAGCATAGCTTGACTTCTCCTGACGTAGGTGCTGACGTTGGTGACCTGCTACGACTACGACAGTTGCCTAAAAAATCGCCAAGTGGGACAGACCCATAAGAGATGATAGTTGAAGAGGACCCTAGTAATTATTTACTTTCCCTGAAGCAAACACCAAAGAGATCCCTCTGTGGTTCAATGGTTCATTATTGCAACATTTGCACAGCACAGTGAAATTATATATCGTCAACCTTTTACACCATGCTGTACTCTCTCTTAGTCTGGTCCACTCTAAGTCATCACATTTCTCGTTTTTCCCCACTGCTTTGTACCTCTTCCAATCCTATTATTTCTTTTATTTCTTTCTGATTGCTGCCTTTCAGTTTCCATCCTCTTCCGATGTAGAAGCATCTCCTTCGGTGCAGGGAGCAACCATGACACAATGGATAGAGGGATTATTTTATTTTACTGCAATAGATTTTTAACTTACTGCTCAGTCATGAACTGGCATGATATAGCTCTTTTCGGCCTGAGCTATAGGGAGGTATGACAGACTAGGACTTTATTCCTTGGAATGCCAGAGGATGAAGGGTGATCTAATAAAGGTGTAAAAGACCTTGAGGGGAATACCCAGAGTAGGCGAATCAAAAACCAGAGGACATAGGTTTAAGATGATAGGAGAAAGTTCTAATAGGAACTTGAGCGGCAATATTTTCACACAAAACATGGTGGGTATATAGAATGAGCTGCCAGGATGGTCAAACGAATGAACTTTCCAACATTTTATAATAACCCATTGCCAGACCGGGGGCATTTGCCAAATTTGATTTATGATTTGTTTCATAGGAGCCAGCGGAGGTAGCTGAGGCAGGTACTATAACATTTAAACTACATTTGGTCATGTACATTGATAAGAAAGGTTTAGAAGGATATGGGTCAAACAAGGGCAGATGGGAGCAGTGTAGATGGAGCATCTTGGTTGGCATGTGCAAGTTGGGCGAGGGGCCTGTTTGCATGCTGTGTGACTCTGACTTTATGTCTTTGAAAGTCCCTCATTTTTGTTTCATAGACTTCAAGTTGAATGTGCACACTACTTGCTCACAGACCTACATTCCACGTTGAATAAACAGATATGTTTCAACAAATAATGCCAAGTAAGCTTCTTCAATCCAAGTGTATTGACCACATAAAGCACAGTGATTGATGACCCAAAGTATTCTGTCACAACACAGAAGACTGATGGTTGGGGCACTTACTCAAAGCACAGGCAGCAATATTTCTAAAAAGTGACTTAGCATTTTAGTAAAGATCCACGTGCTGTCTGTTTTAACAATGAGATTAATGAAACTGAAGAAATGGCACAAAAGTTCATCTGCTTGAATGACACTCCATTTGATGAATGTACAGTACTTAAGTACTGTGGATAGATTGATTTCCGTGATGTATTTTTGGCTTGCTTTTGGGTTGAGATGGGATGTTCTGCTGAGAACCTTGGTATTTCACCCTGTTTGCTAAAGTTGCTTCACTGCAGGCAAAGGTGGAGAATTCCGGCTCTACAAACTTCAAATTTTAACTGCAGTTTTATCATACCTGAATGGTGTGGCACGTCAACAAGGAAGCTCTTATCGTGTTTAATAAAAAAGGAACTGCAGGTGCTAGTTTATACCGAAGATAGACACAAAATGATGGGGTAACTCTGCTGGTCAGGCAGCATCTCTGGAGAAAATGGATAGGGTGACATTTCGGGTCAGGTCCCTTCTTCTGAAGAAAGGTCCCGACCTGAAACGTATTTTCCCCAGAGACGCTGCCTGACCCGCTGACTTATTCCAGCATTTTGTGTCTATCTCATATCTTGTTTGTTAGGGTGATCCATGGGCATCTTTGGTGGCATCCTTTGGTGGTACCCATGTATGCTTGGTGGCATTTCAGTCATTTTGTTAATGTGCAGCAAAGTTAACCAGGAAAGGCCAGCCAGCAGTTTTCAGAAGCAGTCTATTGATAAGATCTTTACCCCCATTTAGGTAAATTGTGACTTCATCCTTCCAGGTCTCCAAGTCTTTTGTGGAATGAGTGTGTACAAGGGAGGAATCAAATCCTTGATTTCCTTATTTATGTCCCGATCAAAAGGATGATGTTCATGCTTGCATTATCCTTTCAGATCTCCCCCTCTCTGACAAACAATAATCAGTCTTCAACAGAGACTCCAGATTGCCAATTCAATAGAAGTCCAGCTCCACAGTTTGTGGAGCTCTTTCACCTATTCCACTTGCTCACTCTAACTGACCACCCACCCACACAAAACTGTAGCATTCTGTGTACAACAATGATGTGAACAGCATTCGGTGTCACCTGCTGAGTTACTCCAGCACTTTGTGATTTTCGGTATACCAGCATCTGCAGTTTCTTCCTACAAACCAGCCCCAAAACTGCATTAAACAAGCCGGCGAGTGGCGATGTTGTTATTTGAAGCAATGACCTTGACCTTGTGGGGACTGAATGCCAGCTCCTTGATACCTCTACATAACTCCCTCTGCACCATAAACCCAGCCACAAAATACAGGTCGTTGTTTTCCACACAATCAATGAAACCATTTCCTCCAAATCCTTTCCATCTCTAGCCATCGTCCACCCATCACTTGGCAGCTTTGAACTACTCCCAAGATAGACACAAAATGCTGGAATAACTCAGCAGGGCAGGCAGGAATGGGTGATGTTTCGGTTTGAGACCCTTCTTCAGACTTTTGTCCTACTCCCACCTCTTTTCCAGCTTTCTCCCCTCTTCCTACAATCAGCATGAAGAAAGATCCTGACCTGGAACGTTGCCTATCCATGTCTTCCAGAGATGCTGCCTGACCTGCTGAATAACTCCAGCACTTTGTGTTCGATGCTAGATTCCTTGTGTCTCCTGTGAAGATCTCTCTACAACTTCCATTCTCCACACATGCAGTCTACTTCAACCTCCTCTGAAAGATCCACAAACACAACTGTGAGGGTAGACCCTCACTTCAGGTTGCATCTTATCTCCAAGAACACCTATTGTCTCTCCCTCCTTTCCGGAAGTGGTGATGCTGCCCAAGCAGCTGCGGCTCGCCTGCAGTCCGTCTGTCTTTCTTCTTTTTGTTTTTGCTTTATCTTGTTAGATGTATGTTTTAGTCCATTTCTAGTTCAGTATATGTGGGGAGTGGGGAAAACTTTTTTTTGAAATCTCTTCCTTCAACGGGGATGCAACCTTGTCCTTGTAC
Source organism: Raja brachyura (assembly GCA_963514005.1). Next base: position 67,373,496 of record OY740786.1, read on the forward strand.
CTCAGTCTGCACTGAGACCTAATATCGTGGAGCTGGCTGGCAACTGGAATCAACCTTGAGGGATCTGGTGGCAGAGCCTGTGGACTCACCATCGCAGAGCTGGCTGACTTCGGAGGCTGTGGTGGCACTGTGGCTGCGACCTGACTTCGGAGGCTTCGGCCGCGAGCCCTGTGGACGATAACATCGGGAGCTCGCAGGTTGGTGACCGTTTTTCGAGAGCTCCCGCAACAGCAGCTTCACCCACCCCGAATCGCGGAGTTTGAATCGGCCCGTTTGCAGAGCTTAAAATTGACCATCACCTGGAGGGGGCTTCAACATCGAGAGCCTCAACGCAGCAATTTGACTGCCTGACCGCGGGAGAAGAAACAAGGAAGAGATAAGACTTTTTGCTTTCCATCACAATGAGGAGGTGCCTGGAGATTCACTGTGATTGATGTTTGTGTTAAATTGTGTTAATTGTGGGTTTTGGCGCTTTTTACTGTCATGACTGCATGATACGAAATTTTGTTCAAACTTTTTTGAATGACAATAAAGGAAATTCAATTAAATCATTGAATCTTCTCATCACATCACCTCTATCGTCCAAGAGCTCATCAGTCTTAAGCATCACAGATTGCAACACAGTTCTATCCTAAACTTTAGGGACAATTTACAGGAACCAATTAACCTGAAAACCTGTACGTCTTTGGAATGTGGGAGGAAACTGGATCACCCGGAAACCCACAGTGAGAACATTCAAACTCTGAACAGATAGCATCCGCAGTCAGCATTGAACCTTGATAAGGTAAAGTGGATTAAGCCCAGTCCTAAACTAAACTAAATTGTGCAGATGGTCTGGCAACTGTTCTGTCTAAGAGCGCAATAAATTACAGCAAGTTGTAGATTTAACCCTGTCCAGGACTCAAGGGCCTGAGCTATAGGGAGAGTTTCAGCAGTCTAGAACTCTATTCCTTGGAGTGGAGGAGGATGAAGGGTGATCTTATAGAGGTGTACAAAATGATGAGCGGAATACAGTGCATTCAGGAAGTTTTCAGACCTCCTCATTTTTTCCACATTTTGTTATGTTACAGCCTTATTCTAAAATGGATTAAATTCATTTTTTTAGAAAATTTTGCCAAGTGATTAAAAAGAAATAACTGATATATCACATTTACATAAGTATTCAGATCCTTTGGTACATACTTTGTTGAGGCACCTTTAGCAGCGATTGCAGCCTCAAGCCTTCTTGAGTATGATGCTACAAGCTTGGCACACCTGTATTTGGGTAATTTCTCCCATTCTTCTCTGCAGATCCTCTCAAGCTCTGTCAGGTTGGATGGGGAGTGTCGATGCACAGCCATTTTCAGGTCACTCCAGAGATGTTCGATTGGGTTCAAGTCTGGGCTCTGGCTGGACCAATCAAGGACATTCACAAAACCACTTCTGTGTTGTCTTCGTTGTGTGCTTAGGGTCATTGTCCTGTTGGAAGGTGAACCTCCACCCCAATCTGAGGTCCAGAATGCTCTGGAGCAGGTTTTCATCAAGGATCTCTCTGTACTTTGGTCCGTTCATCTTTCCCTCAATTCTGACTAGTGTCCCAGTTTCATCCCCACAGCATGATGCTGCCACCACCATGCTTCACCGTAGGTATGGTATTGGCCAGGTGATGAGCGGTGCCTGGTTTCCTCCAGACATGACACTTGGCATTTCGGCCATAGGGTTCAATCTTGGTTTCATCAGACCAGAGAATCTTGTTTCTCATGTCTTCTGGCAAACTTCAAGCAGGCTGTAATGTGCCTTTAACTGAGGAGTAACTTCCATCTGGCCACTCTACCATGAAGGCCTGATTGATGTAGTGCTGCAGATATAGTTGGCCTCCTGGAAGGTTCTCCCATCTCCACAGAGGTACTCTGGAGCTCTGTCAGAGTGACCATTCCTGACCAAGGCCCTTCTCCCGATTGCTCAGTTTTGCCGGGCGGCCAGCTCTATGAAGAGTCCTGGTGGTTCCAAAGTTCTTCCATTTAAGAATGACGGAGGCCACTGTGCTCCTCAGGACCTGCAATGCTGCAGAAATTGTTTTATACCCTTCCCCAGATCTGTGTCTCGACACAACCATATCTTGGAGGTCTACAGACAATTCCTTCATCTTCATGGCTTGGATTTTGCTCTGGTATGCACTGTCAACTGTGGGACCTTATATAGACAGGTGTGTGCCTTTCCAAATCATGTTCAATCAATTTAATTTACCACTCGTGGACTCCAATCAAGTTGAGGAAACATCTCAAGGATAATCAATGAAAACAGGATGAACCTAAGCTCAATTTTGAGTGTCATGGTAAAGGGTCTGAATACTTATGTAAATGTGATGTTTCAGTTATTTATTTTTAATTACTTTGCAAACATTTCTGAAAACCTGTTTTGCTTCTTCATTCTGGGGTATTGTGTGTAGATTGATGATACAAAAAAAGAATTTAATCAATTTTAAAATAAGGCTGTAATGTAACAAAATGTGGAAAAAGTGAAGGGGTCTGAATACTTTCTGAATGCACTGTAGATCGGGTAGACGCACAGAGTCTCTTGCCCATAATAGGGGAATCGAGAAACAGAGGACATAGGTTTAAGGTGAGAGGGGAATGATTAAATAGGAACCTGAAGGGTAATTGTTTCACACAAAAGGTGGTGGGTGTATGGAACGAGCTGCTGGAGGAGGTAGTTGAGGCAGGGACTATCACAATGTTTAAGAAACATTTGACGAGGTACATGGATGGAACAGGTTTAGAGGGACCAACGTGTCCCATCTACACTCGTCCCACCTGGCTACATTTGGCCCATATCCCTCTAAATCTATGCTATCAACATCCTCGTAATGATTTCCACAAAATGTCAACAATCTTGAGAGAAACACAGCTATGCAGAATGGCCAGTGCAGAAATAAACAGTTAAAATCAACATTCAAAGGCAGAGAAGCAAACTTTTAATATAAACTGGAGACTTGAATCCATCCATTTCATGTGGACAAGGTGATAGCTCCAACCATATTCCTGCCACATTTATCAAATTCAATGTACAACCACTTTGTATCATTTATCTAAGTGGATACAAGTTTAGTTAATTGGCATTGCTCTACCTTTGGCTTGCTCAAAAGGTGGATCAGAAGAATGGCTGCTGCAAATGTTATGGCTGTGTTTGGGAGCCTTATTCATAAGTGTTTACCAGTGAATCTTAACCCAGTCAGTAAATATTTGAACAATTGCGGCTTGTAAATCTCAGAATTTCCATTTTTCATCTTGGTCACACGCTGATAACTATATTCGTAGTCATGCAGCATGGAAACAGGACCTTTTGCCCAACTTGCCCACCCTAATCAACATGCCCCATCTACACTAATTCCACCTGCCTGCATTTGGCCCATATCCCTCTAAGCCTATCCTATCCACGTATCTGTCTAGAAGTTTCTTAAACGTTGCAATAGTACCTACCTCACCGATCTCCTCTGACAGCTAATTCCATACACTCACCACCCATTGTGTAAAAAACGTTATCCCTCAGGTTCACATTAAATCTTTTCCACCTAACCTTACACCTGCCCTCTGGTTCTTGATATCCCTACTCTGTGCATTTATCCAATCTATTCCTCTCATGATTTCTTACACTTCTATAAGATCACCCTTCATCCTCCGGTGCTCCAAGGAAAAAAGTCCTAGCCTATTCAACCTCTCCCTATAACGCGAGTCCTCACAACATCTTTATATCTACAACACAAAGAGTGCCCTTTGCTCTACCTACTGGACTTGAGTTTGCTTGATTGTATTTACAAATAGTATTGTCTATTTTGCTTGGATTACATGCAAAACAAAGCTTTTCACTGTAGAAATTAGGAACTACAAATGCTGGTTTACAAAATAATGACACAGAGATCAAGAAAACACTGTTCACGTTGGAAATAACTGGATGGGATGCAAAACAACTGCAATGTAACATAACAATATTCAAGATGGACACAAAGTGCTGGAGGTCAGGCAACATTTCTGGAGAAAAAGGACGAGCAACGTTTCGGGTCAAGAGCCTTCTTCAGACTGCCATTGTCATCCATCCTTTTCTCCAGAGATGCTGCCTGGCCCGCTGAGTTACTCCAGCACTTTGTATCTATCTTTGGTATAAACCAGCATCTGCAGTTCCCTTTCTGCAAATTCTGTCTGCTCCACTGTGAAATCTTCGCAGGGTATGTCTACTTTGAAGACGTTCTTCTCCTCTCTCTGACAGGTGCTCTGCGTGACCCAGCCAGTCTGAAGAAGGGTCCAGACCCGAATCATCACCCATCCTTGTTCTCCAGAGATGTTGCCTGACCCGTTGAGTTACTCCTACACTTTGTGTCCATCTCCGGTATAATCAAGCATCTGCAGTTCCTTTCTACAGCCTAACAATATTCAGTTGTGCAGTGAGAGAACGCTATTGGCGATCTATATGCAACTTCGTCCGCGCAATTAGTGGAGCAAATTAGTTCTCCCATCAATCTATTCATTACTGTAGCTGTATAAAATAGCAGCTGCAGCATCAAAAAGTCTTTACCTAGTAGGAATTTGAAAGTATCATCATCAGCTATGGTTCAAGGAGAAAGCTTATCACCACTTTCACAGAGTGATAGGTAATAAATATGGTCGCACCCTCTTATCATTACATGTATTACGCTGCTGTTATCTGCATCCCCTGTAAACCATGCTAATAATAGTCTCACAGCTTGCAACAAACTCTCTTGTGAAGCCTCATTCTCAATTAAGCTGCCAATCATTCGTCTTGATATTTTTTTGTACCATATCAGGGAGCGTGTAATGATCAATCATTACTCAGACAATTCCTCCTTCAACCTCCAGAAGCCTGTCAATCAGTCCTCTCATTTTGATGCACAGAGTCTACAGAAATGAAATATAAACTGCGCTTGTGAATAATTTCTTGCAGAGTTGGACTCCAGTTCTACACCAAGAAGGTGGCAGAGTTACACTACCAGCTCGCAAAGGTTGTGTAACCTTCTCAACCTTGTCCCACTCTGGCCATTCCTTCTTCTCCCTCCTCCCATCTGGCAGAAGGTACAAAAGCTTGAAAGTGCGCACCACCAGATTCAGGAACAGCTTCTTCCCCTCCATTATCAGCCTTCTGAATGGTCCTGCCATAGGCTAGGGTACTATTCGATTCACTTCTACCCCATTGAGGACATTGGACTTTGTCTAAGGAATTGATGTGCTACAATGCGCCACAATGCTTGAAAACTGTATCTTCTTGTTTGCTCTATCTATTGTACTTGAGTTTGAACTTATTTTATGGTATATCTGATCTGTTTAGATTGCATGCAAAAAAAGCTTTTCATTGTACCTCGGTACCCTTGATAATAAATAAAGCTAAACCTAAACAACCATCTCTGAATAGCTGGATTCAGACTTGACTTCTCAGTTATCCTACTGTGACTCAGAGTGAGATGCACACAGTAAAGGCATGGCACGGTGTTGCAGCGGTAGAGTTGCTGCCTTACAGCACCAGAGACCCGGGTTCGATCCTGACTACGGATGCTGACTATACGGAGTTTGTAGGATCTCCCTGTGACTGCATGGGTTTTCTCCAGGTGATCCGGTTTCCTCCCACACTTCAAAGATGTACAGGTTTGTAGATCAATTGGGTTCAGTAAAATTGTAAATTGGCCCTAGTGTATAGGTTAGTGCTAGTGTATGAGGTGATTGCTGGCCGGTGCGGTTTCGGTGGGCCGAAGAGCCTGTTTCCGCGCTGTATCTCTAAAGCCTAAAAGTCTAAGTTGTCACATGAGACCTATATTAGTGCCTTTGTGCACGTTTTCATGCTTTGAGTTACGCTGTGACCTGGAAACTATCCCGAGGGCGAGGAGAGATGGGCGGGCTAAGAACATGCATCGTACACTTGCTTGCTTCATTATAACATCAATGGACATGGAGGGTAGGCCACCTACTCCATGCAATCAAAACCACTAATTGGGTAGAAAATGATTTTCAGCATCAGTACAGCTTTTGCAGAGCCATTTGACTTCTGAAAATTTGAAATCTGCATCCAGTTCATTGTAGCTATTCCTGCTAACATCATTGCAGAAATCTAATTTTCACAGCAGCTGGTGGCCTCCTTACAATCATAAAAAGAGTGCAAATGGAAATTACCATCGGTGTTGTGTGTAAAGTTATACTCTTTAATCTTTGACGAAATAGATTGGAGCGTTTTTAAAAAATCCTTCCCTTTTCAGAAATTGCATGGTTATAGGTTAATAAAGTGCCAAGTGTTATTAACACTACACAACACTTTTGTGTTGGAAGAAAACGGTTGAAGTCTGTGCTGAACTGAAGATGATGCAGCATGCATTTTTAATTGGCAAGTCCCATTGCCTTTTCTGTTCCAGTTTGGCCAACGATCTGATGAGAGGAAGATGTAATTAGACACATGGGCCTAAATTTCCTTAGATTTAAGCCCATAGATTTATGCCAGCTGGAGGGTAGCAAAAAGGAAAATCTTACATAAGTTTTTAGCTCCCCCAGGAGCACAGTATGTGTAGCATAGAGTGGCCGCTGAAATACTGGCAGCGAAACACAATTAAGATTTATATAAAGGTTAGCATTTCAACTTTACTACTCAGTTCCTGTTTTTAAACACTTGTAGATGGGGGCTTTAGACTTTTTAGAGTTTAGAATTGCAACATGGAAACAGGCCCTTTGGCCCTCCATGTCCACGTCGACCAGCGATCACCCTGTGCACTAAGACTATCCTACACACTATTGTGGCAAATTACAATCTTACCGAAGCCAATGAGCCCACAAACCTGTATGCCTTTAAAGTGTAGGAGGAAACCAGAGAACTTGGGGAAAACCCTCGTGGGAGAACATATGAACTCCCTGCTGCGCCACCATGCCGCTCTCTTCTATCCCTCGGGGAGATCGTTTTTGGAACACCTTCGCTCAGCCAGCGTGAACCAACCTGATCTCTCGGTTGCCGGACACTTTAATTCTCCTTCCCATTCCCACACAGACCTTTCTGTCCTCGGTCTCCTCAATTGTCAGAGTGAGGCTAAATGCAAATTGGAGGAACAGAATCTCATATTTTGCTTGGGCAGCCTACGACCAGTGGTATGAATATTGATTTCTCTCACTTCAGGTAGCCCCGGCATTCCTTCTCTCTCTATCCCTCCCCCATCCAAGTCGCATTAGCTTCTCATTTTCACCCTACAGGGCTTAATCCTACATTTTCACCCTACAGACAGCCTGTTTCCTTCATCATCGTTACTTTTTTTGTCTATCTTTCATTCATTGTTCTTTATCTCTCCACATCACCGTCTATATCTCTCGTTTACCTATCTGTAGAAGGGTCTCGCCCCAAACGTCACCGATAAGAGAAAAGGGCGGGGGGGCGGGGTTGATAGAGGTTACCTATTCTCCAATTCTCTTCTAAAATTCCCTCCCTCCCCACAACCATCAATCTGAAGAAGGGTCTTGACCCAAAACGTCACCTATCCATGTTCTCCAGGGATGCTGCCTGACCTGCTGAGTTGCAGCAAAACTTTGTGTCTATTTATTTTCAGCAAATGTCTTTGGCAAATGTTCAGGAGTGATAACCTTCAGCAAGTTCTGAATCTCCACTGTGATTGTAACACACTCTCAACACTTGGGATTGGAAGAGCTAATCCAGTACAGAGTATAGTTACGCCAGTATGTTTGGAGCCTTGGTGGTGTCTGACTGGCAATTTTCCAGACTATTGAACATTATTCCAATTCATACTCCAACATGTTTCATTTAATTTTTTTTCTAGCTATTACACAGTACAACAGTATAATATAACCATATAACCATATAACAATTACAGCACGGAAACAGGCCATCTCGGCCCTTCAAGTCCATGCCGAACAACTTTTTTCCCTTAGTCCCACCTGCCTGCACTCATACCATAACCCTCCATACCCTTCTCATCCATATGCCTATCCAATTTATTTTTAAATGATACCAACGAACCTGCCGCCACCACTTCCACTGGAAGCTCATTCCACACCACTACCACTCTCTGAGTAAAGAAGCTCCCCCTCATGTTACCCCTAAACCTCTGTCCCTTAATTCTAAAGTCATGTCCTCTTGTTTGAATCTTCCCTATTCTCATAGGGAAAAGCTTGTCCACATCAACTCTGTCTATCCCTCTCATCATTTTAAAGACCTCTATCAAGTCCCCCCTTAACCTTCTGCGCTCCAGAGAATAAAGACCTAACTTAACCTATCTCTGTAACTTAGCTGTTGAAACCCAGGCAACATTCTAGTAAATCTCCTCTGTACCCTCTCTATTTTGTTCACATCCTTCCTATAATTGGGCGACCAAAATTGTACACCATACTCCAGATTTGGTCTCACCAATGCCTTGTACAATTTTAACATTACATCACAGCTTCTATACTCAATGCTCTGATTTATAAAGGCTAGCATACCAAAAGCTTTCTTTACCACCCTATCTATATGAGATTCCACCTTCAAGGAACTATGCACGGTTATTCCCAGATCCCTCTGTTCAACTGTATTCTTCAATTCCCTACCGTTTACCATGTACGTCCTATTTTGATTTGTCCTGCCAAGGTGTAGCACCTCACATTTATCAGCATTAAACTCCATCTGCCATCTTTCAGCCCATTTTTCCAACTTGCCTAAATCACTCTATAGACTTTGGAAATCCTCTTCATTATCCACAACACCCCCTATCTTGGTATCATCTGCATACTTACTAATCCAATTTACCACCCCTCATCCAGATCATTGATGTACATGACAAACAACAAAGGACCCAACACAGATCCCTGAGGCACCCCACTAGTCACCTGCCTCCAACCCGACAAACAGCCATCCACCATTACCCTCTGGCTTCTCCCATTCAGCCACTGTTGAATCCATCTTGCTATTCCTGCATTTATACCCAACAGTTGAACCTTAACCAACCTTCCATGAGGAACCTTGTCAAAGGCCTTACTGAAGTCCATATAGACAACATCCACTGCTTTACCCTCGTCAATTTCCCTAGTAACCTCTTCAAAAAATTCAAGAAGATTAGTCAAACATGACCTTCCAGGCATAAATCCATGTTGACTGTTCCTAATTAGACCCTGTTTATCCAGATACTTATATATATTATCTCTAAGTATCTTTTCCATTAATTTGCCCACCACTGAAGTCAAACTAACCGGTCTATAATTGCTAGGTTTACTTTTAGAACCCTTTTTAAACAATGGAACAACATGCGCAGTACGCCAATCCTCGGGGACTATTCCCGTTTCTAATGACATTTGAAATATTTCTGTCATAGCCCCACTATTTCTACACTAACTTCCCTCAATGTCCTAGGGAATATCCTGTGAGGACCTGGAAACTTATCCACTTTTATATTTTTCAAAAGTGTCAGTACTTCTTTTACTTTGAAACTCATAGTATCCATAGCTACTCTACTAGTTTCCCTTACCTCACATAATTCAATATCCTTCTCCTTGGTGAATACCGAAGAAAATAAATTGTTCAATATCTCCCCCATCTCTTTTGGCTCCAGCAGATTGGATCTGCTTTTGGATACAGCAGATAATAAACAGTGTAATAACCTGTAACAACCTATTACATGTGTAGAACGGAAGCGCAGAAGCTGATATATATCTAAGAAAGACACAAAGTGCAGCAGTAACTCAATAGGTCAGGCAGTGTCTCCGGAGAAAAAAGAGGGGTGGCATTGTGGGTCAGGACCCTATTTCAGACTGAAAGATTTAATGTTTCTGAGCTTTGCTATTACCATTACTTACAAAATTGAAATAGAAAAACACATAAACTTTTCACCATTGTTTAGTTCAGTTCCGTTTAGCTTATTGTCACGTGTACCGATGTACAGTGAAAAGTTTTTGTTGTGTGCTAACCAGGTGGCGAAGAGACTATACATGACTACAATAGAGCCATTCACGGTGCACAGATACATGCTAAGGGAATAAAGTTCAATGCAAGATAAAACCAGTAAACTCTGATAAAAGATAGTCTGAGTGTCTCCAATGAGGTAGGTAGTTCAGGACAGCTCTCTCGTTCATCCAAACCTTTATCCACAATCACCACTGCACTTTTCCCAAAATTCCTCCCGTCCACCCTGCATTGCAATCGCCCGACCAGCTGCGGCTCTAATTTCCAGTTCTCCCAAAACTTATAATTTGGAGCCTTTCAGTTGCTTGATGTCATGAAGGAGGGGCAACACTTCATGGGCCATTTCACAAATGTCATCTTGTATAACATTTTACTCTTGGTCCTCTTCAGCTTCTTCTCAGCGTTCACCATAGTTGTCATTTTCTACCACATAATGATAATGTGTGCTTTTATCCAATCTGATGTGACCAGTATATCCTAAATAATGGTTTCACATTGTGAAGACCAAAGCCTCTAGCATGAAATCAATTTCCTCACTGTTTATTTCTCTTTACAGCCACTTATTCTGACTGAATCAGGCTGAATGAATCATTGGTGTTCTGTGCAACTCTGAGATGAGTTTTAAATCTACATCAAAACTCTGTTACTTATTTACAAGATCATACCATTACTGTTCTGCTTCATTCCTACTGGTGCCAAAATCTATTTGTGTGGTAACAAATACTTTTATTTCCATGAAGCTGTCCTTGGCAACTTGTCTTCTTCCACCATCCATAAAGCAGTTCATGGAGAGAACAGGTTTAAAGGGATATGGGCCAAATGCAGTCAGGTGGGACTAGTGTAGATGGGACATGTTGGCTGGTGTGGGCAAGTTGGGCTGAAGGGCCTGTTTCAACATGTAAGGCCCTTTGACTCTGTGCTGGAGTAACGCAGCAGGTCAGGCAACATAGTAATTGTACATTTAGTCCTGATGGTGTTAAAAATGCAGCAGCACTTCTTATATTTATATATCCCAATTTTATTCAATTCCTCTAAACTCGCCACTCACGTAACATCTGCCAGGGTCTTCTGGATTTTTTTAAATCAGCCAACACTACTGGTTCCCTTCGCAATCATTGGTCTCCAGTAAATCTCAGTTAATCCACCTGGCATGTTGAGATACAGCAGATTAAATAATACGCTGTTGAGATCCTGATTGCCAGCAATGACAGGAAGAAAATACCAGCACTAAAGCACCAGGGGTCAGCAGAAATCGTGCTTTAATTACAAAGACTTAGCATCAGGGAATGGTGTTAGTGGGCTGTGTGAGAATGGCAGCGTCAGTAACAGAAGTACAGTTACATAAACGCAAATTGGAGGAACAGCATCTCATATTTTGTATGGACAGAATACAACCCAGGGGTATGAATATTGATTTTGTTAACTTCAAGTAACCTCTACATTCACTTTCTCTCCATCCCTCCCCCACCCAAGTATTTTGTTCTCACCTAACTACCTCACCTCACAATGACCCATTTCCTTTATCATTGTTACTTTTTTGCACGCGGGTGGTGATGAAGTGCTTCTAGAGGTTGATCATGGCGCACATCAACTCCTACCTCGAGAAAAACCTGCACCCACTGCAGTTTGTTTACCGCCACGACAGATCAAAAGTTTGAAGAAGGATTTCGGCCCGAAACGTTGCCTATTTCCTTCACTCCATAGATGCTGGAGCACCCTCTGATTTTCTCCAGCAATTTTGTCTACCTTCATTTTCCAGCATCTGAAGTTACTTCTTGAACAGATCGACGGTGGATGCAATCTCGCTGGCTCTCCACTCCGCTCTGGACCACTTGAACAACAAAAACTCATATGTCATGCTGATATTCATTGATTACAGCTCGGCATTTAATACAATCATCCCCTCCAAGCTGGTTACCAAACTCTCAGAACTGGGTCTCTGCGCATCCCTCTGCAATTGGATCCTCGACTTCCTCATTTACAGACCACAGACTGTTTGAATTGGTGGAAAAGTGTCATCCTCGATAACAATCAGCACGGGAGCACCTCAAGGCTGCGTGCTCAGCCTCCTGCTGTACTCGCTCTATACTCATGACTGCGTAGCTGGTCATAGTGCGAACTCCATCATCAAGTTCGCTGACGACACCATTGTTGTGGGACGTATCACAATACCATTAGTTTCAATATAATTATGGAGGACAGAACTGGGCCTAGGGTTGAGATTTTTCATTTGAGAAAGGCTAACTTTAACGAGATGCGAGATGATTTAAAAGGAGTGAACTGGGACATCTTGTTTTATGGGAAAGATGTAGCAGAGAAATGGAGGACATTTAAAGGGGAAATTTTAAGAGTACAGAATCTTTATGTTCCTGTTCAGTTGAAAGGAACCAGTAAACATTGGAAAGAGCCCTGGTTTTCAAGGGAAATTGGACATCTTGTTCGGAAAAAGAGGGAGATCTACAATAATTATAGGCAGCATGAAGTAAATGAGGTGCTTGAGGAGTATAAGGAATGTAGAAAGAATCTTAAGAAAGAAATTAGAAAAGCTAAAAGAAGATATGAGGTTGCTTTGGCAAGTAAGGTGAAAGTAAATCCAAAGGGTTTCTACAGCTATATTAATAGCAAAAGGATAACAAGGGATAAAATTGGTCCATTGGAGAGACGGAGTGGACAGCTATCTGCAGAGCCAAAAGAGATGGGGGAGATATTGAACAATTTCTTTTCTTCGGTATTCACCAAGGAGAAGAATATTGAATTATGTGAGGTAAGGGAAACTAGTAGAGTAGCTATGGATACTATGAGTTTCAACGTAAAAGAAGTACTGACACTTTTGAAAAATATAAAAGTGGATAAGTCTCCAGGTCCTGACAGGATATTCCCTAGGACATTGAGGGAAGTTAGTGTAGAAATAGCCGGGGCTATGACAGAAATATTTCAAATGTCATTAGAAACTGGAATAGTCCCCGAGGATTGGCGTACTGCGCATGTTGTTCCATTGTTTAAAAAGGGTTCTAAAAGTAAACCTAGCAATTATAGACCGGTTAGTTTGACTTCAGTGGTGGGCAAATTAATGGAAAAGATACTTAGAGATAATATATATAAGTATCTGGATAAACAGGGTCTAATTAGGAACAGTCAACATGGATTTATGCCTGGAAGGTCATGTTTGACTAATCTTCTTGAATTTTTTGAAGAGGTTACTAGGGAAATTGACGAGGGTAAAGCAGTGGATGTTGTCTATATGGACTTCAGTAAGGCCTTTGACAAGGTTCCTCATGGAAGGTTGGTTAAGAAGGTTCAACTGTTGGGTATAAATGCAGGAATAGCAAGATGGATTCAACAGTGGCTGAATGGGAGAAGCCAGAGGGTAATGGTGGATGGCTGTTTGTTGGGTTGGAGGCAGGTGGGGTGCCTCAGGGATCTGTGTTGGGTCCTTTGTTGTTTGTCATGTACATCAATGATCTGGATGAAGGGGTGGTAAATTGGATTAGTAAGTATGCAGATGATACCAAGATAGGGGGTGTTGTGGATAATGAAGAGGATTTCCAAAGTCTACAGAGTGATTTAGGCCAGTTGGAAATATGGGCTGAAAGATGGCAGATGGAGTTTAATGCTGATAAATGTGAGGTGCTACACCTTGGCAGGACAAATCAAAATAGGACGTACATGGTAAACGGTAGGGAATTGGAGAATACAGTTGAACAGAGGGATCTGGGAATAACCGTGCATAGTTCCTTGAAGGTGGAATCTCATATAGATAGGGTGGTAAAGAAAGCTTTTGGTATGCTAGCCTTTATAAATCAGAGCATTGAGTATAGAAGCTGGGATGTAATGTTAAAATTGTACAAGGCATTGGTGAGACCAAATCTGGAGTATGGTGTACAATTTTGGTCGCCCAATTATAGGAAGGATACAGAGGAGATTTACTAGAATGTTGATAGAGAGGGTACAGAGGAGATTTACTAGAATGTTGCCTGGGTTTCAACAGCTAAGTTACAGAGATAGGTTGAATAAGTTAGGTCTTTATTCTCTGGAGCGCAGAAGGTTAAGGGGGGACTTGATAGAGGTCTTTAAAATGATGAGAGGGATAGACAGAGTTGATGTGGACAAGCTTTTCCCTTTGAGAATAGGGAAGATTCAAACAAGAGGACATGACTTTAGAATTAAGGGACAGAGGTTTAGGGGTAACATGAGGGGGAACTTCTTTACTCAGAGAGTGGTAGTGGTGTGGAATGAGCTGCCAGTGGAAGTGGTGGCGGCAGGTTCGTTGGTATCATTTAAAAATAAATTGGGTAGGCATATGGATGAGACGGGTATGGAGGGTTATGGTATGAGTGCAGGCAGGTGGGACTAAGGGAAAAAAGTTGTTCGGCACGGACTTGAAGGGCCGAGATGGCCTGTTTCCGTGCTGTAATTGTTATATGGTTATATGGTATTACTGATGGGGATGAGTCAGAGTGAGATCGACCGACTGACTAAATGGTGCCAGCACAATAACCTGGCCCTCAACACCAGCAAAACCAAGGAACTGATTGTGGACTTTGGAAGGGGTAGGATGGGGACCCATAGTCCCGTTTATATCAACGGGTCGATGGTGGAAAGGGTCAAGAGCTTCAAATTCCTGGGCGTGCGCATCTATGAAGATCTCTCCTGGTCCGAGAACACTGATGCTATTATAAAGAAAGCACATCAGTGTCTCTACTTCCTGAGAAGATTACGGAGAGTCGGTATGTCAAGGAGGACTCTCTCTAACTTCTGCAGGTGCACAGCAGAGAGCATGCTGACCGGTTGCATCGTGGCTTGGTTCGGCAATTTGAGTGCCCAGAAGCGAAAAAAGACTACAAAAAGTAGTAAACACTGCCCAGTCCATTATCGGCTCTGACCTTCCTACCATCGAAGGGATCTATCGCAGTCGCTGCCTCAAAAAGGCTAGCATCATCATCAAGGACCCACATCATCCTGGCCACACACTCATCTCCCCGCTACCTTCAGGTAGAAGGTACAGGAGCCTGAAAACTGCAACGTCCCAGGTTCAGAAACAGCTTCTTCCCCACAGCCATCAGGCTATTGAACTCAACTCAAACAAAACTCTGAACAATAATAGCCCATTATCTGTTTATTTGCACTTTATCTGTTTTATTTATTCATGTGTGTATATATTTATACAATGGTATATGGACACACTGAACTGTTCTGTATTCATGCCTTCTATATTCTGTTGTGCTGAAGCAAAGCAAGAATTTTATTGTCTTATCTGGGACACATGACAATAAACTCTCTTGAATCGTGAATCTTTCATTCTTTTGTTCTATATCTCTCTACATCATTCGTCCATATCTCTTGTTCCTCCTTCCCGTGACTTTCATTCTGATGAAGAGTTTCGATCCAAAACATCACCCATTCCTTCTCTGCTGCCTGGCCTGCTGAGTTACTCCAGCATTTTGTGTCTATCTTGCATTTACATAATGTTTGACAGTCCTACTACAATAATTTCACAGCAGTATTTATTCATCCCCTCTCTGGTTATGAATGATGGCCTGGAAATTGGATTTCACACTTGTTTGGTGTGCAAAGCCTATTCTGCATACAGCAATAGAAACTTCTTAAATTGTCTTCAGAACATTTGAAATTGCATTCGTTTTGGTATTGTTTGTTGTCGAGTGTTCAGAGAAAAACTTTCTTTGTGCATGCTATGCAGGTAAAGCAAAACATTCGGACACTATTACAATTAAGAACCATACATGAGTACAATGGCACAGGCACAGTGGTAGAGTTGATGCCTTACAGTGCCCAGGGTTTGATCCAGTGTACAGGTGCTGTCTGTATGGAGTTTGTACGTTCCCCCCTGTGAGCATGCGGGTTTTCTCCAGGTGCTCCTGTTTCCTCCTACGTTCCAAAGACATTCAGGTTTATAGGTTAATTGGCTCTGTAAGTTGCCCCGAGTGCGTAAGGTAGAACTAGTATACTGGTGAGCAATGGTCAGCACGGAGTCAGTGGGCCAAAGGGCCTGTTTCCACGCTGTATCTCTAAACTATACTAAACCAAACTAAACTAACTAAACTAAACAGATAATGCAACGAGAAATGAAACAGAGTGCAGAATATAATTTGGTACAACTACAGAGAAAGTACAGATTTCAAAAACGTGTAAAGTCCACAATGAGGTATTTGGAGAGTTGGGAAATCATCACTTACTTGGTGAGTGGTCTGTGAGTGGTCTGTTCAAGAGAGGTCTGTTCAAGAGTTTGATGACAGAGGGAGTTTATATCAGCAATGGGCGAGAGAGAGCTACCACATTCAGTTGAACCTAGCTTCTAACAAGTTGCTATGTACCAATCTGAGAAGGACTTCATATCCGAAAGACATCATCCCTCGGTCATCCTTCCTATCTCTATGCCAACCAAACACCATCAGGGCTGTCACAGAGAAGTCAGATGGTGCAGGGGAGAGGGAGAATACCCTAGAATATGTGAAAGAGACCTGGACATTCTCATTAGGGAGATAATGCTGGGTCATTTATCATACTGTTTACAGTGTACTATGTTTACATAATCTGCTGTGCTGCAGCAAGTAAGAATATCATTGTTCTATCTGGGACATATGACAATAAAACACTCTTGACTCTTGATTAGGAGAGCTGCTGAAGCTACCACAGGGAGAGCCTGGTAGACAACACACAATGGCACAGCTGGTAGAGCTGCTTCCTCGCAGTGTCAGAGACCCAGGAAAGATCCTGATTTCAGGTGATGTCTGTGTGGAGTTTGCGTGTTCTTCCTGTGACCGCGTGGGTTTCATCCGTGTGCTTCAGTTTCCTGCCACATCCCAAAGATGTGCGGAAATGGTGGGTTAATTGGCTCTCTGTCGGGAGTGGATGTGAAAGCGAGATCTTAGATCTAACATAAATGGATTATCAATGGTCAGCGTGGACTTGGTAGGCTGAAGGGCCAGTTTCCATTATCTTTAAAGAATACTAAAAAGGTGTTTCCCACTGTCCCCTCTGGTGTTAGCACCCACGTCTGTTTATGCAGTGCAGAAATTAAGTTCACATTGTGAGGGTGAGTCACAAATGAGAGATCATAGCTACAAAATAAAGGGTGGGTCATTTGAAACAGGTATGTAAGAAATTCCTCTCTCAGAGGGACGTGAATCTCTTGAATTTTCTGCTCCGCAGGGTGGTCACCACAGGTCAATCACTAGATAAGGTAGTGATAGATAAATATTTGAAGTATCAACAAATAGAGGGTTTTGGGGCAATAGCACAGTGAAGTTGAGGCCAGAATAGATCTGTCACAATTGTAGGGTAGATTTGAGGTTGTCAAATAGCCTACTCCTGCATCATATTTTGCGTTTAGTTTAGTTTAGAGATACAGTGCAGAAACAGGCCCTTCGGCCTAGCAAGTTCATGCCGACCAGCAACCATCTCTTACACTAACACAATCCTACACACTCATGAAAATTTACAATTTTTAACTGAAGCACATTAACCTTCACATCTTTGGAGTGTGGGAGGAAACCAGAACACCTGCTGAAAATCTGTGTGGTCACTGGGTGAATGTGCAAGCTTCGTACAAACAGCACCCGTAGTCATGATCGAGGCCAGGTCTCTGGCGCTGTAAGGCAGCAATTCTATCGCAGTGCCACCATGCCGCCCCATGTTCTTGTGTCCTGACAAGGCATATCAGAATGAGGTACAAATAATGAAAAACAGATGTAGAGAGAGGGTTACACAAAAAGCTGGAGAAACTCAGCGGGTGCAGCAGCATCTAAGGAGTGAAGGAGATAGGCGACGTTTCGGGTCGAGACCCTTCTTCAGACTGGTCAGGGATCAGGGAAACGAGAGATATAAACAGTGATATGGAGAGATAAAGCAAGAACAATGAGTGAAAGATATGCAAAAAAGTATTGGTGATACTATCTATTTAGAGCACCATCAGCCAGATGCAGGAAAGCTGGACTAACCCAGTATGCTAACTTGGTCGACATTGATAATAGCTCTCTGAATATATGACTCATTCTCGGGAGTTTATTTATTGATGTGTTATGATTACTGCAGATGTTTCTACAAAGGCAAAGGCGAAGTATTTATTGGGTTATCTGTATTCTTTTGACTGATTACTAATTAACTGTAAGATAAGCAACTGCAGATGCTGGTTTACAAAAAAATAACAAAGTGCAGGAGCAACTCACAGAAAATGCTGGAGTAACTAAGCGGATCACACAGCATCTCCGGAGAACATGGATAGGTGGTGTTTCAGGTTGGGACCCTTCTTCAGGCTGATGTAGCGCAGCAGCAGAAATCACAGTGAGAGAGAGTCTCACAGAACTACCGGAGGTTTCATACTGGAGCAGTAATAGAAGTGGAGGACTCTGACATTGGACCTGAGGAGAAAACAAACAATATGAGGGGTGTAGATAGGATAGGTACTCGCCTTGATCAAAGGTTTCTAAAAGTAGAGAGTAGTTTAGGATAATAAATAAGGAGTTTGGATGGGAATTGAGGCAGAATCTCTTCAACCAAAGGGTAGTTGGAATCTAGAAAAGACTTGCTGGGTGACTGGTTGAGGCAGACACAGTGGCACAGCGGTAGAGTCGTTGCCTTTACAGTACCAGAGACCCAAGTTCGATCCTGACTACAGGTGCTGTCTGTACAGTGTTTGTACGGTCTCCCAGTGTCTACGTGGGTTTTCTTTGGATGCTCTGGTTTCCTCCCACATTCCAAGGACGTACAGGTTTGTAGGTTAATTGGCTTTGGTAACGATTGTAAATTGTCCCTAGTGTGTAGGATAGTGCTAGTGTACGGGGTGATGGCTGGTTGGCATAGTCTCGGTGGGCGGAAGGGCCTGTTCCCGCACTGTATCTCTAAGGTCTAAAGGATGGAGCATCACTACCCATATGAAGAAAGAATGAACAAGTCGGGACAACCTACCCGCATCACTTTTTACATGAGCCATTTACCTGGACACAGTTGTACTGCAAGAGGCAAAATGCTGTATTTGCCAGAACGACCATTTAAATACAGGTTATGAATAAAGCACATGCAAACAAAGCTGATGCGGAGAGAGAGGGAGAGGCAGAATCAGAGCAGCATCATTTTCAGAAAGAAAATGAGAGTGTGCAGGCAAAGGATTGCTGAGAACACAACCAGATAGTGGAGTGAGGCTGGGGAGACCTCACCTGAAGCACAGCTCAGATTTTACACCATTACTGATCAATGGCAGTGATGAGATTATCAGATTACTGTTCAGCTAAATGACCAAATGTTCTATAAAGTATTTAAAAACAGCAACGGACTGTCTGTGCTTGTTTAGTTTAGAGATTCAGCGTTGAAACAAGCCTCTTGGCCCACCTAAACAATGCCGACCATTGATCACCCATTTATTCTAGTTATATGCTATCCCACTTTTGCATCCTACACACTAGGGGAAATTTATAAATGCCAATTAACCTACAACTCTGCATGCCTTTGGAATGCGGGAGGATCCCGGGGCGAAGGCAGGAGAAAGATAGATCAGCCATGATTAAATGGCGGAGTAGACTTGATGGGACGAATGGCCTAATTCTGCTCCTAGAACTTATGGATTTATGAACACCCAGAGAAAATTCACGCAGTCACAAGGGGAATGTACAAACTCCGCACAGATAGCACCTGTAGTCAGGATTGAACCCGGGTCTTTGGCGTTGTGAGGCAGCACCTCTACCACTGCACCACTGTGCCACAGGGTAGAGGGAAAGAAGATAATATATTCTTTCATGTGCCATCACCATATCCATCAGTATCCGCATAACTCAAATTGATCCACAAATTGGAACTGTGGCCAAAATCAATGAGCTATGATCCAGCTGAACGGCAGTACAGACTGGATGGGCCGAGTGTCCTCTATCTTATATTCCTGACGGCACATCACATAGTCTTCCCTCTGGCATGATTCTAATACATGAAGGACAGACCTCTTTTAGCTTCTGCGCATTGTTCAGTCTGCAAAGCAACAAAAGCTCATGTTCAGAAGGCTAAAAGCATTTAATTTCCACCTCAGTGACTTTAAAAATAAAATTACAGGAGAACTTAATGTGTGACTGATGGACTCTATTTCTAAATCTATAAACACCTTAATTAGTTTTAAAAATCAATAGGAGCAAACTGACTAAACTTCTTAAGTGGTGAAGTACCGGGATATCCATTGTGGATTCAAAGATGTACATCACTCAAAGAAGATTTGTTAAAATGAGAAATGAAGAAAACATATGATTTATAAAAATATATCAAATTAACCCTCATCTGCTGTAAAGTAATTGGAGCAATCATTGTTTCTTGGATGTAATAGACTCCCGATATTGGCTTTTTTGCTGCACCACTAGTCACACCTCTAATAATCTAATTTTATTTATCACAAATCTTTTTCATGTTTTTTCCTGTCAAGGTGATAAAATCTACCTAATAGCAGTTTTTTTAAACAACTTCCAAGTATTCTTCCTTTAAAAGCATTAATATGATAATGCAAATCTCTTCAGCTGATTCTGCAACTCGTTGAGATAATCAACAAAAAAACTATCATCTTCTATCAGCATGTAATGTGTTTTAGCTCAACAGCAAAACAGCACAATAATATAGAAACACAAGGAACTGGAATCTTGAGCAAAACGCAGAATGCTGAAGTAACTCAGTGGTCAGGCAGCATCTGTGGAGGGAATGGACAGATGATGTTTTGGGTCGGGACCCTTCATCAGACCTATTGCAGCAGAGGGAGAGAGCTGGATAGGCGTTGGGGACAAAGCCTGGCAAGTGATAGATGGATACCGATGGTGGGGGGGAGTAGGTTGGCCAATTGCTGGACAAAGGCGAGAGATGAAAGGAGACAAAGGATGTTGAACACAGAGAGAAGAGAAGTAAAATGTAAAGCTTGTGGGAGGGATATGGGTGGAAGGGGACGGGGGAGGGGAGGGAGGAGAGATAAAAGGGCAATGAGGGGCTCATGAAGGTGGGGAGAGGGATGAGACAGTGGGAGAAATGGTTGTGTATTGGGGAGGCACAGGAAAGAGAGAGGGGGAAGGAAGGAGTTATTTAAAAGTGGAGATTTCAATTTTCAAACTGCTGGGTCGTAGGCTATCAAATGGACAATGAGATGCTGTTCCTACAAAGGGTTGGCATTCCTAATGCCTTAAGAAGGAGTATTATGTCTAAAGTTCCCCATGTGTGTATGGAGTCATCACCATTCTACTTAATGGTACTTTCTTCTTCAGCATTTAGGTTGTTTCATGCCTATTGCAAATCATAATGCAGTGTTGGTTTAAGATAGTGGAGGAATCCATGGCTACTGGACAGAGGTTTGAGGGTGAAGGGTCTGGTGATGGTGCAAGTTCCCATGTTCAACAAGTTATAGTAGAATTAGGTAATTCAGCCCATCAAGTCTACTTCGCCATTCAATCATGGCTGATCTCTGCCTCCTCATCCCATTTTCCTGCCTTCTCCCCATAACCCTTGACACCCGTTCTAATCAAGAATTTGTCTACCTCTGCCTTAAAAATATCCACTGACTTGGCCTCCACAGCCCTCTGTGACAATGAGTTCCACAGATTACCTACCCTCTGACTAAAGAGGTTCCTCCGCACGTCCTTTCTAAAATAGCAACGTTTAATTCTGAGCCTATGACCTCTGGTCCTAGACTCTCCCACCAGTGGAAATATCCCTTCCACATCCACTCTGTCTATGTCTTTCATTATTCTGTAAGTTTCAATAAGGTCCCCCCTCGACCTTCTAAACTCCAGTGAGTACAGGCCCAGAGCTGTCAAACGATCATCATATGCTAACCCACCCATTCCTGGAATCATTCTTGTAAACCTCGTGTGTGGTAATTGGAGGTGTTCCGTCCTAAAAGAACACACTTCATTGAGTTAAAATCATCGATAAATATCCAATATTCCCTTTAATATTTGCAGTTTGAATTTCACATCAATTTTCAGGCATTGGTATTTATAGATTTCATCATGCCAGCGTTCGCAATGATATCATCGATAATGATGAATTAAAATGGAAGGACTTTTAGATCTGAGAGCTGTTCTTTTGATTTTCACTTTCATTCCTTTCTGTGCTATCTATAAATAAAAATCAGAGCTACCATGGGGAGCTGTTGCTTTAATATCTACTGTAGCCACGCTACCTTGGGAATAAGCAGAACTCTTTGGAAACAATCTTATCCTCACTTCACATTTAATTTTAGACGCTCTGAGCTAAAAAAGAAAGTGACAATGCCTTTTGTGCTTGGGCGTGATTGCAAGAATGAAACTGATACATTTAACAAACTAGATTAGAAATTTAGATTGAAAAACCTTGCAGCAAATATCCTCTCTCGCCAATAAAGCACAGCATTGAAATCCAATATTATATTACCTTTGTTTGCTTCCTTTTCTTTGCCCACATAAATGGTATAGATAAAAGAACTTTTCCAAACACTAGTTCAAAGTAAGCCAGGAATATGGGAGGACACAATAATTTTTTATTTATAATGTTTTGAGGGATTTAGAGATATGTACAATGTCCCATTATTAACTCATAATTTCCCATCCCCAAACCCTGATACATAAGTTCATAATTATAGGAGCAGAATTAGGCCATTTGGCCCAACAGGTCTACTCCGCCATTCAATCATGGCTGATCTATCTTTCCCTCTCAGCCTCTCAGCTCCTGCCTTCTCCCCAAAACCCCTGACACTCTTACTAATCAAGAATCTGCCAATCTCCACTGTGAAAAATATCTGTAGTCTTGGCCTCCACAGCCATCTGTGAAAAGATACTCCTGTCTTTTCTATGACTCCCCTCCTTTCAGCCTATTCTATTCTCTGCAATCCTCTTCATTAATTTATTTTCATACCAACAAATCTCACTGAGTTACATTAACTGTGCCCTTCCTTCCCTCCAGGCTCCATGTTCAGTTTTCCAATATCGGTTGTGAAGCACTGAAATATAATTTGAAATTTAAATGAGCTATGTAACCCTTTCACTTGAATCTGTTTAGTTTAGTTTAGAGATACAAGCGGAAACAGGCCCTTTGGCCCACCGAGTCCACGGTGACTAGCTATTACCCGTACACTAGCACTATCCTACACTCTAGGGACAATTTATAATCTTTTATAATCTTTACCAAAGCTAATTAACCTACAAACCAATTAATCTACAAATCAGAGCACATGGGGAAAATCCACATGATCACGGGAAGAACGTACAAACTGCGTACAGACAGCACCCTTAGTCAGGATCTAACCCTGGTCTATGGCGCTATAAGGCAGAAACTCTACTGCTGCGCCACCGTGTCAGCCAAATAAAAAGTTGAATGTGAAAAGTTGTTCAAAACTATTTTGCTGTCCTTGCCCATATTTGGTGCACCTTTTGAAATTTGATCTTCCAGCAATAAATAATAAAGCAGATTGTAGAGTTAAAGAAATTGTATAGTTTGAAATATTACCTGTCATTTTAGACTTCCATCAATTATTTAATATCAAAAACTGAACCGCCAACAAACATTTAAAAAAACAAGGTTTCTTCACTTGCCAACATACTATATTCAGCCAATCTCCATAAGTAATTGATTGATTAAAAGTTAGAGCATTGATTAAACGATATGGCTGCACTACCAACTGTTTATCAGTACAGGAGTTTGACAGACCATTCGGAATATGTCTTCTTAGTTTTATAGAAGGTGGTGGACACAAAATTGCACATGTCATTGTTGAATACAGGACATATTCACAAGAAAATAGCATTAAAGAAAGTCCTCTCCGATTGGAATTGGTTGCACTGTGCACAATACAAATTTGTTCATTCTACCCAGCAAAAACACTTTTAAAGTCTGATTGAAATGGTAAGAAATTTTCAATTTAGACAAAGTGTATTTCTTTGTTGAATGATTCATGCTTCATATATTCTTGGTATACCTAGTTTGTTCTATATTGCAAGGAGAATCAATTTCCGTAGATTTTGAGGAGTTGCCAAGTGGGTGAAAATGTTAGCTACTTCTGCGCTGTGCCTTGCAGCATTGATACGAATGAGGGCCAGTTCCTTGATTATTATTCCAGGGGTTTACCATGTTTGCATTCAGAAAGTCAACTGGAATGTATTTCAAATTAATCAACAGCTCAAAACAAATCATTCGGAGAAGTACGTAGGCTCATATCATGAAGAATGGATTCTGTAAGAAACCTGCCTTTCATCATAGAAGAGTGAATCTAAAGTCAATAAAATGGCAGCATGAAGGATAACAACGTATTGCATAAGAAAATAGGTAATTTCCACCAATCAGGGAGGGTGCAGTAATTGTTCAAGTGCATGCAAAATGCTAATTGAGAAACTGAAAACATTGCACTTGCTGGCTAGACCATTCTGAAGATAGATCTTCTATAGGAGAAAGCAATCTTAACCCATCATTCACAGAGCCTGGTGAATGGATGAACAGTCACCTGTAATGAAGATTAATACTGCCGCAGTTGTTTCAGTACTTCAGCATCAAAAAGGCTGCAGATAAACAATTTCCAGAGTTGGGACTGCAATGTGTTATCCGGGCAGGCAAAACATAATTTCTGGCATAAGCAATGTTTTAACAGTTGGGACCCAAATTATTAATAACAGGAATACTCAAGATCAAGAGTATTTATTTGTTGCATGTATGGTATATAACCATATAATAACCATATAACAATTACAGCACGGAAACAGGCCTTCTCGGCCCTTCCATTCCGTGCCGACCATTTATTTTCCCCTAGTTCCATCTACCTGCACTCAGACCATACCCCTCCATTCCCTTCCCGTCCATATACCTATCCACTTTACTTTTAAATATTAAAATCGATCCTGCCTCCACCACTTCTGCAGGAAGATCATTCCACACTGCCACCACTCTCTGAGTAAAGAAGTTCCCCCTCATGTTACCCCTAAACTTCTGTCCCTTATGAACCGGAACAATTACATTCTTGCTGCAGCTTTACAGGCACAACAACAACAATGAATGTGTAACATATGATGAGTTATTCCAAGTAAACTAGACTATGATAGTGCAAAATCCAAAGTACATGGCGTAACCATAGATGTGCATTGACTGCAGTGGGTTAATATAGTTGAGGAGGTTGAATTAGAGATGCGATTAGGGTTGTTGAGTGTGGTTCAGGATTCTGAAGGTTGATGGGAAGAAGCTGTTCTTGAACCTGGAATAACAAGGTCTATCTTTAATCAGACACTGTGGACGGCTTGACTGTATTCATGTGTAGTCTCTGACCGGATAGCATGTAAACAAACACTTTTCACTGTACCATGGTACATATGACGGTACTAAACTAAACTAGCACAATTTGCTGAAACGCCTGGCTAGAGTGGATGCAGGGATGATGTTTCCACTAATGGGAGAGTCTAGGACCAGAGGCCATAGCCTCAGAATAAAAGGACGTACCTTTAAGTGATTAATATGTGGAATTAATTGCCTCAGACGGCTGTGGAGGCCATCAAAGGATATTTTTTAGGCGGAGATTAACAGATTCTTGATTAAGAATGGTGCCAGGGTTATGGGAGGAAGGCAGGTAAATGGGGTTGAGAGGGAAGTATAATTCAGCCATGATTGAATGGCGGTGTGGACTTGATGTGCTGAATTGCCTAATTCTGCTTCTATGGCTTATGAACTTATGAAACATTTAAACAGGTACATGGATGGGATAGGTTTAGAGGGACATGTGTTAAATGCAGACAGACAAGTGGGACTAGTGTAGATGCTGCTTGTTGGTTGGAGTAGGCAAGTTGACCTGAAGGGCCTGTTTTTACGCTGTACGACTCTATAACTATAAACTAAATTTTTTCTCAATGGTAGCAGTGCGCAGAGAGTGTGGCCATGGGTGGAGTGAGTCTCTGATATATCAACTGCCTTTCTGAGGCAGCTAACATTATTAAAAACCTTCACCACTCTGGCCATAAGCTCTTCTCCCTGAAGTAAAATGGGTGAAAGAAATCAGGTAGTCAGGAACAAAGATCATATAGAGGAATTAATCCAATCTCAGGTGTGCAGGGGAATTATCGAGTGTGCTCAGGATAAACAAATTTCAGATTCAGATTCACATTTATTGTCACATGCACCAATTAAGGTACAGTGATATTTGAGTTACCATGCAGCCATACAATTAAAAGAACACAACACAATCAAAAAGAATTAAATAGTACTTAACATAAACATAAAGTCTGAACTCTTCAAAAAAAAAACAAATCAAAACATATTTGAAATTTACACACTGAAATACTAAATTATAGGCCCAAACCCGAGAACAAATGCTGAAAACAGATGCAGAAATTGACGCCTACATCTTTAAAAATAAAAATGTTACAAATATTTAGCAGAGTGTGATAGGAACAAATTGCAGGTGCTTTTCCCACTTTTATTTCAGATTCATATTTTTTCCTTGTAATCAATGCTATCAAGTATTCTGCTAAGTAGAAATGGATTAATCTATGGTTAAATGCTGACCAGTATCCAGAGCTACAATCTCTGTACATGTTTGCTAAGCTAGTGAAAGAACAATAAATCTCAAATGTGTATTCCCACAGGCCTTCCATTGTAAATGCCAGCTCCATGCAGTGTCCAACTTGCAACATGTCTTGATTAATATGACATTACCTCTAAATTCCCACACCAGCTGAAACTAGATAATGGACTCCAGATAACTGCTTGAAATGCTAAAAGATCCTGGTAGAGGTCAAATTAAATAGTGCTGAGGCAACAAAATGGAAATAAAGCATTTGTGTACAATCGTAACAAGCAGGCTGTTAAAACAAGAGTGTACGTCTGTGCTAAGACTTAGAGAATAGCAGAGCGATTAAAAGATTTTCACTGTAAGGGATCTTAATAATAGCCCCAATATGGTTAGTAAAGTGGTGTTAGATTCAGGCACTCTTGTGAGGTGGGCACTATAGTTATTGATTGATTGTCCATTGCAAAACCTAATTTATTTAATGGATGAAGATTCAGATAATGTGCATTTAGGGCCACTAAAGGAGATAAAGTTGGTGCAATATAGATACATACAGTATCATAATACTTGCAAAGTATTCAGACCCCTTCACGTTTACCACATTTTATTACGTTACACCCTTATTTTAAAATGGATTTTTTTTATTTTTATCATCAATCTACACACAATACCCCAGATTGAAGAAGCACAAACAGGTGTTTAGAAATTTTTGCAAAGTAATTAAAAATAAATAACTGAAATATCATATTTACATAAGTATTCAGACCCTTTACTATGACACTCAAAATTGAGCTTAGGTTCATCCTGTTTCCATTAATTATCCTTAAGATATTTCTACAACTTGATTGGAGTCCACCAGTGGTAAATTAAATTGATTGGACATGATTTGGAAAGACACACACCTGTCTATATAAGGTCCCACAGTTGACAGCGCATGTCAGAGCAAAAACAAGCCATGAAGACGAAGGAATTGTTTGTAGAACTCTGAGACAGGATTTTGTTGAGACACAGATCTGGGGAAGGGTATAAAACAATTTCTGCAGCATTGCAAGTTTCGAAGAGTACAGTGGCCTCTGTCATTCTTAAATGGAAGAACTTTGTAACCACCGGGACTCTTCATAGAGCTGGCCGCCCGGCCAAACTGAGCCAATTGGGGGAGAAGGGCCTTGGTTAGGGAGGTGACCAAGAACCCGATGGTCAATCTGACAGAGCTCCATAGTTCCTCTATGGAGATGGGAGAACCTTCCAAAAGGACAACTATATATGTAGCACTCCACCACTCAGGCCTTTATGGTAGAGTAGCCAGACGGAAGCCACTCCTCAGTAAAAGGCACAGAACAGCCCGCTTGGAGTTTGCCAAAAGGCATGAGAAACAGGATTCTCTGGTCTGATGAAACCAAGATACAATTCTTTGGCTTGAATGCCAAGCGTCACGTCTGGAGGAAACCAGGCATCGCTCATCACCTGACCAATACCATACCTACGGTGAAGCATGGTGGTGGCAGCGTCATGCTGTGGGGATGTTTTTCAGTGGCAGGAAATGGGAGACTAGTCAGGTTGAGGGAAAGGTGAACGGAGCAAAGTACAGAGAGATCCTTGATGAAAACCTGCTTCAGAGTGTTCTGGACCTCAGATTGGGGCAGAGGTTCACCTTCCAACAGGACAATGACCCTAAGCACACAGCCAAGACCATGCAGGAGTTGCTTTGTAACAAGTCTGTGAATGTCCTAGAGAGGCCCAGCCAGTGCCCGGGCATGAACTCGATCGAACATCTCTGGTTGGACCTGAAAACAGCTGTGCATCGATGCTCCCCATCCATCCTGACAGAGCTTGAGAGGATCTGCAGAGAAAAATGGGAGAAATTCCTCAAATACAGGTGTGCCAAGCTTGTCGCATCATTCCCACGAAGACTTGAGGCTGTAATAGTTGCCGAAGGTGCCTCAACAAAGAATTGAGTAAAGAGCCTGTCCCACTTGGGCGTCATTTGCGCATCACACAGGTGGCGCGCAAAGATTTTGTGAATCCCAAAATCCTGGGGCAACCGCGCGTCAGTACCTACGTCACCACGTACCATGCGCGCGTAATGCGTCGTGATGCGCAAATGAAGCCCAAGTGGGACAGGCCCTTAAAAGGTCTGAGTACTTATGTAAATGTGATATTTTAGTTATTTCTTTTTAATCACTTTGCAAAAATTTCTGAACACCTGTTTTCGCTTTTTTATTATGGGGCATTGTGTGTAGATTGATGATTAAAAAATAATAATTTAATCAATTTTAGAATAAGGCTATAACGTAACAAAATGTGGAAAAACTGAAGGGGTCTGAATACTTTCTGAATGCACTGTAAATTGTGGCTGATTCCAGTTACTATAATGAAATTGTTAGCATTATTTTAGGAAATATATTGCTGCTTTTTCAATAGGTGTACAACAGTGATACACCAGAGATGTGTGGTGTAGTGTCCAAGTATCTCTAATTGAATGGCTATCACTCCAGTTAACATGAGCTATGTATCTGAATAACTATTCAGCAGTTCCTGTATTGATCAGGCAGGTGCTAGCTGCATGTAAGCCACAGAAACAGACGATGCAGCAGATTTTAAGACAGCTGCGCATCTTAAAAGGGAAGACACACAATTACAGCAGTGAAAGTTTGCACCAAAGAAAATCTGCAACGTACAGAATAAAACATGAGTATAGATAGTTAATGAGTCCGTGAAAGGGGCAGAACCATCTGTCTGCTTTACAGTGGTGGCAGGGATGATGCAGCTGAAAACAGGGAAGGCTGTCGGGTGTAGAGACAAAGAACTACAGTTGCTATTTAATGCACAAAGAGCACAAAGAGCCAAAGTAACTCAACAGGTCAGGCAGCATCTCTGCAGAACACAGATCGGGTTGAGACCCTTCATGTAACAGCCGTCATGTAATGGTCAAAGGGCATCTTTTTAAAATGTCTGTTCTGCAGCTTATCCGTAAAGAGATGATTGAAAAATCAGTAGAAATGTAGTAAAATCCTAACACACCAGGGAAAGTGCGAAGGTAACGTCACTGTTGAGTTTTGTGTAATTATTAGACCATCTTTGTATCCTCATTCATGTTATTTACCTGTACTTCATCTCTTTGCTTTCCTACTTATTCTGACACTCATTAATCTCCCAGTAGAAACATAGAAACATAGAAAAATAGGTGCAGGAGTAGGTCATTCGGCCCTTCGAGCCTGCACCGCCATTCAATGTGATCATGGCTGATCATCCCACTCAGTATCTCGTACCTGCCTTCTCTCCAAACCCCCTGATCCCTTTAGCCACAAGTGCCACATCTAACGCCCTCTTAAATATAGCCAATGAACTGGCCTCAACTACCTTCTGTGGCAGAGAATTCCAGAGACTCACCACTCTCTGTGTAAAGAATGTTTTCCTCATCTCGGTCCTAAAGGAATTCCCCCTTATCCTTAGACTGTGACCCCTTGTTCTGGACTCCCCCAACATCGGGAACAATCTTCCAGCATCTAGCTTGTCCAACCCCTTAAGAATTTTGTAAGTTTCTATAAGATCCCCCCTCAATCTTCTAAATTCCAGCAAGTACAAGCCGAGTCTATCCAATCTTTCCTCATATGAAAGTCCTGACATCCCAGGAATCAGTCTGGTGAATCTTCTCTGTACCCCCTCTATGGCAAGGATGTCTTTCTTCAGATTTGGAGACCAAAACTGTACGCAATACTCCAGGTGTGGCCTCACCAAAACCCTGTACAACTGCAGTAGAACCTCCCTGCTCCTATAATCAAATCCTTTCGCTATGAATGCTAACATACCATTTGCTTTCTTCACTGCCTGCTGCACCTGCATGCCTACTTTCAATGACTGGTGTACCATGACACCCAGGTCTCGTTGCATCTCCCCTTTTCCTAATCTGCCACCATTCAGATAATAGTCTCCCCTCATGTATTTGCCACATAACCTCACATTTATCCACATTATAGTGCATCTGCCATGCATCTGCCCATTCACTCAGCCTATCCAAATCACCCTGCAGCCTCCAAGCATCCTCCTCACACCTAACTATACCCCCCAGCTTGGTGTCATCTGCAAATTTGGAGATGTTGCATTGAATTCCCTCGTCCAAATCATTAATATATATTGAAAATAGCTGGGGTCCCAGCACTGAGCCTTGTGGCACCCCACTAGTCACTGCCTGCCATTCTGAAAAGGACCCGTTTACTCCTACCCTTTGCCTCCTGTCTGCTAGCCAGTTCTCTATCCACATCAATACTGAACCCCCCAATACCGTGTGCTTCAGGTTTGTATGCTAATCTCTTATGCGGGACCTTGTCGAAAGCCTTCTGAAAGTCTAGATATAACACATCCACTGGTTCTCCCTTATCCACTCTACTAGTTACATCCTCGAAAAATTCTATCAGATTTGTCAGACATGATCTAACTTTTGTAAATCCATGCTGACTTTGTCCAATGATTTCACCACTTTCCAAATGCGCTGCTATCCCATCTTTAATAACTGACTCTAGCAGTTTCCCCACTACCGATGTTAGACTAACTGGTCTGTAATTCCCCGCTTTTTCTCTCCCTCCTTTTTTAAAAAGTGGGGTTACATTAGCTACCCTCCAATCCTCAGGAACTACTCCAGAATCGAAGGAATTTTGAAAAATTATCACTAATGCATCCACTATTTCTGTGGCTACCTCCTTGAGTATTCTGGGATGCAGACTATCTGGCCCTGGGGATTTATCGGCCTTCAATCCGTTCAATTTACCCAACACCACCTCCCGGCTAACCTGGATTTCACTCAGTTCCTCCATCTTATTTGACCCCCCTTCCACTGCTATTTCCGGCAGATTATTTATGTCTTCCTTAGTGAAGACAGAACCAAAGTAGTTATTCAATTGGTCTGCCATGTCCTTGTTCCCCATGATCAATTCACCTGTTTCTGACTGCAAGGGACCAACATTTGTTTTAACTAGTCTCTTTCTCTTCACATATCTATAAAAACTTTTGCAGTCAGTTTTTATGTTCCCTGCCAGTTTCCTTTCATAATCTATTTTCCCTTTCCTAATTAAGCCCTTTGTCCTCCCCTGCTGGATTCTGAATTTCTCCCAGTCCTCCGGTTGGCTGCTTTTTCTAGCAAATTTGTATGCCTCATCTTTTGTTTTTATACTATCCCTGATTTCCCTTGTTATCCATGGATGCACCATCTTCCCCGATTTATTCTTTTGCCAAACTGGTATGAACAATTTTTGTACTTCATCCATGCAGTCTTTAAATACCTTCCATTGCACATCCACTGTCAACCCTTTAAGAATCACCTGCCAGTCTATCTTGGCCAATTCACATCTCATACCTTCAAAGTTACCTTTGTTCAAGTTCAGAACCCTTGTTTCTGACTTAATTTTGTCACTCTCCATCCTAATGAAGAACTCAACCATATTATGGTCACTCTTGCCCAAGGGGCCACGCACAACAAGACTGCTAACTAATCCTTCCTCATTACTCAATACCCAGTCTAGAATAGCCTGCTCTCTCGTTGGTTCCTCCACATGTTGGTTGAGAAAACTATCCCGCATACATTCCAAGAAATCCTCTTCCTCAGCACCCCTGCCAATTTGATTCACCCAATCTACATGCAGATTGAAGTCACCCATTATAACCGTGTTACCCTTGTTGCACGCATTTCTAATTTCCTGTTTGATGCCATCCCCAACTCCAATACCACTGTTAGGTGGCCTGTACACAGCTCCCATTAGCATTTTCTGCCCCTTAGAGTTTCGCAGCTCTACCCATATCGATTCCACATCCTCCACGCTAATGTCCTTCCTTTCTATTGCATTAATCTCCTCTCTCACCAGCAACGCTACCCCACCTCCTTTTCCTTTTCGTCTATCCCTCCTGAATATTGAATATCCCTGGATGTTCAGCTCCCAGCCTTGGTCCCCCTGGAGCCACATCTCGGTGATCCCAACTATAGCGTAGTCATTAATCGCTATCTGCACCTTCAACTCATCCACCTTATTACGAATGCTCCTCGCATTGAGATACAAAGCCTTCAGGCTTGTTTTTACAACACTCTTACTCCTTCTACAATTATGTTGACAAGTGGCCCCTTTCACATCGATCCCTATTACACTTGGCCATACTCTCCTATCCCTTTGTGAGCTTTCTTTCCCGTTAATTCTGGGGTCATTAACCATCCCTTTACTCTCTTTCCCTTTAACTCCGTCCTCGACTATCCCATATGACACCCCACCCCCATTCAGTTTAAAACCATCCGTGTAGCAGTGGCAAACCTGCCGGCCAGAATGCTGGTCCCCAACTTGTTAAGATGCAATCCGTCCCTTTTGTACAGTTCCCCCTTACTCCAAAACAGATCCCAGTGATCTAAGAATCTAAATCCCTGCCCCCTGCACCAGTTTCTCAGCCACACATTCAGGTCCCGTATCTCCCTGTTTCTGCTCTCGCCAGCACGAGGAACTGGAAGCAAACCGGAGATAACAACCCTGGAAGTCCTGCTTTTCAGCATTTCTCCGAGCTCTCTGAAGTCCCGCTACAAAATATTCATCCCCTTCTTTCCAACATCATTTGTGCCAACATGCACGACCACTTCTGGCTGTTCACCTTCGCCCTTGAGGATTGTCTGCACTCTGTCCGTGACATCCTGGATCCTGGCACCAGGAAGGCAGCACACCATCCTCGAATCCCGTCTATTGCCGCAAACACCCCTGTCTGTACCTCTCACAATGGAGTCTCCAACTGCAATGGCGTTGCCCGACTTTGGCCTCTTTGGCAGTCATCGGACTTTGGCAGTAGCTGTTTACGGTTCAAAATTAGAATGAACATGCAAGTTAAATTTTTCTTTAACTTCTTTTCAAGTTTGAATTGATTGTCACGTGTACCAGTTAAGGCACAGTGATATTTGAGTTGCATAAAATAAAATTTAATATAAACATCCACCACAGTGGAATCCACATTCCTCACTGTGATGGAAGGCAATAAAGTTCAATCACCTTCCTCTTGTTCACCCGTGGTCGGGGTAAAACACAAGGGCGGCATGGTGGCACAGCAGTAGAGTTGTTGCCTTACATTGCCAGATACCCGGGTTCCATCCTGACCACGGGTGCTGGCCGTACAGAGTTTGCATGGAGAAAACTCACGCAATCACAGGGAGAATGTACAATCTCTGTGCAGACAACACCCGTGGTCAGGATTGAACCCACGTCTCTGGTGCTGTAAGGCAGCAACTCTACCACAGTACCGCCCCAAATTACTATGCCTCTAAAAATGTTATGTACTTCTATCAGGTCTCCCCACTAATTCCGAGGAGATTGTCTGGGGTTACATTGCCTCTCGGTTACAGACTGTCAGCTTGTGTGGGAAGGAACTGCAGATGCTGGTTTACACCAAAGATAGACACAAAATGCTGGTTGCTGTCTGACCCGCTGAATTACTCCAGCATTTTGTGTCTAACAGAGGGTTGGCTTGTTTCTCTGCATCTCACTGGATAGGTGCAGGTCACTGACTTTGAGTAGAAGCTGTATGACATGAGGGGTTAAGCAGCAGGGCAGATGGTAGAGGAATATAAAGAGGAAAGTAGGAGTTAAAGGAAGCTCTCAGACAGCGAAGATGTGTGGAGAGACCTCGAATAGAGAATTAAGGATCCACATTTCATTGTTATGACTTTAGTAAAAAGATTGATGGAATCTGGGGAAATAACTATGCCACTCAAACTGTTTCTAATCTTCATGATAATTGCTGGAGGAAATCAGACAAACTACTGATGCCTGTCCTAATAAAACTGAAGTTAGATATTTGGGGAGCAATACCATAATTTAAAACTGCGGAGCATTGTGGACAATATAGGTCACCCCCTCCTTGACACACTGGTCAACCTGAGGAGTACTTTGAGCAACAGACTCGTTCCACCACGATACAGTACAGAACACTGCAGGAAATCCTTTTTCCCTGTGGCTATCAAACTGTACAACTCCTCCCCCTTCTGTCATGGGGTAAACTGAGACTAACTCCTCTCCGCACATCCCCAATCCTTTCCACTCGCCACTTTAATTTCATGTATGTTGTGTTTTATGACTGTTGGCAGACCAATTTCCCTTTCGGGATAAATAAAGTTCTATCGTTTCGTAACTTAAAAATGACACTTAATTGGAAGAATAGCAAACTGTGACAAGGGATGTGCAAGGTCTGACCAAACTGGGCCATTGTCCTGTACAAACGGTTTCAATGAAGAAAAATACAAAACAAGTCATAGGGCTGGCAGGTAAACGTGATGCACCTTAAGTTATAAGAACTTCCATGATTATCTTCCAATAGCTGTTTACGGTTCAAATTTAGAATGAACATGTAAGCTAGATTTTTCTGTAACTTCTTTTAAAACACAAGGGCAGCACAGCGGCACAGCGGTAGCAACCCGGGTTCGATCATGACTACGGGTGTTGTCTGTATGGAGTTCGTATGCTCTCCCCATGACCACGTGAATTTCCTCCAGGCAGGGGCGGAAAACCCGGGGGGGGGCCCAAAGGGGACACGTCCCCTCCATGTTTTGAGAGGTGGGGGATATCACCCCCAAGTTTTTGTAATCCGGATTTTAAAAATCTCCGCTTTCCGCGAGACAGTGGAGGTGGGACTGCTGATCGAGAGCGCCGATTAGATGAGAGAGACGTCGGTCAGCAGGTAATGGGGGCAGGACATGATGTGGGTGAGTGCGCGCATGTGCGCGCGGCCGGCAAAAATTTGTGTTCCCCCGTCCTCTCCATGTTTTTATAGCGAGTTCTGCTCTTGCCTCCAGGTGGTCTGGTTTCCTCTCACACCCCAAAGACGTGCAGGTTTGTAAGTCAATTGGCTTCTGTAAATTGTTCCTAGTGCGTTGGTTAGAACTGGCATGTGGGAGATCAGTCATCAGCGCGGACTCGGTGAGCTGAAGAGCCTGTTAACACCCTGTATCTCTAAACTAAACTTGTGGAGATAATTGTCCTATAAATATTCTGACATAAGCGTAAACAAATATCATTAAGTTAGAAGCAAGGAATTGCAGGTGCTGGTTTATGAGAAAGACATAGTGCTGCAGTAACTCAAGTCAGGCAGCATCTCTGGCAAACATTGATAGGTGATGTTTCGGGTCAGATTCCTTCAGATTGATTGTGGGAGTGGTGAGAGGGAAACTGGATGAGAGGATGGGGAGGACAAAGCCTGGCAAATAATTGGTTGATACAATTGAGGGTTTTTGTAATATAGGCAGATGGTTGGGGAA
The DNA here is from genome assembly GCA_963514005.1 of Raja brachyura. Next base: position 67,409,159 of record OY740786.1, read on the forward strand.
AGGCCGGAGATGAAAAGGCAGGAGGTGCGAGACAAAAGGATTGGTTGCAAATTGTGAAGCCAGAAAAGGGGAGAAATAGGTATGAGTCTAGATGGATGGGGAGAGGGGTGGGAGAAATAGGTATGAGTCTAGGTAGGCCACAGGGGAGAGAGGGGGAGGTGGGGGAATAATTGTGGGTTGTGGAGTTAGAAGATATGGGGGTTGTAGTTACTGAATGAGCCTCCGTGGTCTATTTATGAACAAAATCTTATAACATGGGATAATACAGCACAGGAACCATGCTGAACATAATGCCACGTTAAATTATCACAGAACAACTTGCAAATATAACAACACTGTTTATATGTGTACAAGATTATGAGAAGATTAGATCGGTTAATGCACAGTCTTTTACCCAGAATAGGGGAATCGAGAATCAGAGGACAGGTTTAAGGTGAGGGGGAAAAAGTTTAATAGGAACTTGAGAGGGGACTTTTTTTTTTACACAACGAGGAACAAACTGCCAGAGGGGTTGACGCAGGTACTATCACAATGTTTCAGAAGCATTCAGACAGGTTCAGAAGTATATGGGATGAAGGCAGGCAGGTGGGACAAGTGTAGATGGAACATGTTGGTTGGCATGGGCAACTTGGACTTTGAAGGGCCTGTTTTCACACTGTGACTTTATGACTCTCTGACTGTGTGACATTCAGGGTAAGAGTGTAAAGAAATAACAGTTCTATTTGTACTGCAGGAAAATGAATTGCGAGCAGGGTCTCTGTTCAGGACGTGAGGTTGGAATCACAAACATCCACACACAGCAGACTGGTGTAAAGTGTTAAGCAGATGGCTGATCAGCAGGTGCGGAGTCAGCAATTGTTTGAAAAGTTAAAATTCATTAGCTACGCTTTAGGGGTAATTGACGATCCATAAAACATATAGCCCAAATTATTAAATTAGAATTGATAAATAACTATGAGATGCCTGGCTTCAGCCGAGCATTGACAAAGCACAGCAAGCTGTGGGGAAGCCCCCAGCTTTAAAACACTGCTGCTATGGAGCAGTGGCAGAGCATCTGTGGAGCAACAGGGAAGCGACCTGAGTACATTGACAGTGCCAAAGTAGATATGGTTGAAAGCATAGTTTAGAGATACTGCGCAGAAACGGGGCCTTCAGCCCACTGGATCCACGCAATTCCCCGTACACTAGCACTATCCTACACACTAGGTACATTTTACAATTTTACCGAAGACAAATTGGCCTACAAACCTGTACGTCTTTGGAATGTCGAAGGAAACCGGAGCTCCTGGAGAAAACCCACGCAGTCACGGAAAAGGTGCAAACTCCGTACAGACAGCACCTGGAGTCAGGATTGAAACCGAGTTTCTACCGCTGTGCCACTGTGCCTCCCTTGAAAGCTTAAAGTTCCTAGGAATAAATATCACCAGCAACTTGTCCTACACCAACTAAGCAATGGCTGGGCACAGAAAAGATCGACGGTTCGCAGGGCAATGTGCCTGGATCGAGGCATCGGTGGAGTGGGCCGCCGGAGATCCTGCAGCAGCCTGGACGCCCCTCCAAGAAGCCGAGCTCGCGGATCGAACGCGGCCTGTAGTGGTACGGAGTGGTGAAGCAGCGGTGCAGGACACCAACATCTTCAATTGGTCAGGCCAACCCTGCAATGATTGCAGGACAACAGGCTTTTATGGCCGTTAAAATCTCAACATTTATAACAACTTTAGACTTAAATCATGAAAAATAGCACCAGAAAAGCACCAACTCTTGCATATTGTGTCAGTGTAATCTACTATTCCACAATACACTTGTACTTAACTATGAATGTGCTTACGCATAGTAAAGGGGCTGTCCCACTTCCACGGCCTAATTCACGACCTTTTTTACTTATGGACATTTTTTATCAGGCTAGAAAAACGCCCCGACCTACTTGATGCCACGAGTACCTACGACTGGCATCACGACCTACCTACGAATTCCTACGACCTCGTGACGACCATGCTGCGGGTATGAATCAAGGGCAAACATGACAGAGGTCGTGAATAAGGTCATGAAAGTGGGACAGGCCCTTAACATTTTTACTCAGCCGTATGCTAACAAGATTTTTCACTGTACCTCAGTATACACGACAATTAAGTTCTATTGAAGCATTGAATTCCATGACTCCATGTCTCTACACTCTTTATGTCTGTCTATCTTTCTCTCTCTCTTATTCTATATTTAAGAAGGAAATGTTGAACATGTCTAGGGAATCATCGACTAGCAGCACACTTATAGCCTAGAAAGTAAATAAAATCTGTTCTGGAGGAGGAATTAGAAAACAATTAGAAACCCATTAGATTGTCAGTCAATCTCATTGAATTTGTTGAAAGTAGTAGATATGCAACGAGGATAATGCAGTCAATGTGGGCGGGCGCGACTCACGTTGCAGCGGCCCCTTTTTTTATTTTTTGTCTAGTTAAATGTAGTTGTTCGTGTTTTTTTTGTATTGTCCCTAATTGTGTATATGTTGGGGGGGGGGGGGGGGGTGTGGTGTGGAGGGGGAAACTTTTAACTCTCTTCCCTGCACGGGAGACCCGACCTTTTTCCTGTCGGGTCTCTGTTGTTTGGGGCCTAGCACCGTGGAGCGGCCTCCGACCGGGCCGACCTGGGTCATCAGGTCAGACCTGGGGCTCCAGTCGCTGAGCCTGTGGAGCTGCGGACTCACCGTCATGGGGCTGGCCGGCCTCGGAGTGTGATGAGCGGCCCGACTCCGGAGCTCCAGCTCCAGCTCCAGTTGCAGCTGCAGACCGGTGGACTGTCGGGATATCGGGGTCCGGGTGGGAGACCGCTCTCCGGAGCTCCCACAACACAGCTTCTCCAGCCCGTGTCGCGGGGTTGGAGTGACCCGGAGCGGGGCCGTACATCGCCCGGCGCGGCTTTAATGGCCGCGGTACATTCCAGCGGGACATTCCAGTGCCCGCCGGGGCTCCAACGTTGTGACTTTTGGGCCTACAGCCGGGCCGTACATTGCCCAGCGCGGCCTCAATTGCCATGGGACTTAACACCGCCCGTCTGGGGCTTCGACATCGGGAGAGAATTGGTGCGGGGGGGAGAGAAGAAATTTGCCTTCCATCACAGTGAGGAGGATAATCACTGTGATGGATGTTTGTGTGAATTGAATTGTTGTGTGTTTTTTTTTTAATGAATTGTTCTGTTTGTATGGCTTGTAGAAACGGAGTTTCGTTCGACCCTCTCTGAGGTTCGAATGACAAGTAATAAAATCAAAATCAAATGTAATTTATCTACATTTTCATGGAATCATTCAATAGGGTGCCACATAATACAACTAATGAATGAAGTCAGTCCATCTAAATTCAGAGAACAGTGATCAGTACAAGGCTGGAAAACAGGCAAGGGAAGGACTTACACAGTGCATCACAGGACCCTGGAGAGCGTTGTAGAACAGTAAGACCAATGAGGTCGAGAGAATGATAAGGGATTGCTACACAATAAGCGAGTTTGGTATTCTGAAAAACGCAAGGAATCATGGGATTTGTCAAAGGTCACTCGCTATAAAGAAAAATCGAACAAAGCGCTGTACATACAGTGAGTATAGTTTGGGTCCGATTTTTGTTGTTGTTGCCTTTGTATTGTTCGAGGGGCATATCAAGGGGCAAATGTGAATGGGAGACCGGGGTGGGGGGGGGGGGGGGGGGGTGTAGACTGGACCGGCGGAGAGACATTCTCGGCAGCTGCTTGCATACAGACCCGTGCCTCATCTGCAGCCAGGATCGAAACCGGGTCCCCGGTGCCGCAAGCACTGCCCAACCGCCACTGGACCGTCCTCATTTGCGCCCCCCCCCCCCCCACTCGAGTGTCCCGTCCCCACCCGGGGGGTGGCCGGAGACGTCCGGACCGATGGGACACGAGCCCCCAGCCAGCGTGGAGAAGCGCCAACCCCAGCTCAAATCCGCCTATCCCACCGGGCCAACTGACAGCCCCGGACTGACGCCCCACAGCCAGAGCGGAGAAACCATAGGCCCACAGCCAGCGCCAACTCCAGCCCAACCCCGCTCCAACTCCAGAGGAACCCACTCCCAGACGTGCCAGTTCGCCCACGGCCTGGCCGAGCTGCGCTCCTTCAGCCACCACCCCAAGTACAAGACGGAGCCGTGCCGCACCTTGCCTCCACCAGCTTCTGCCCCTACGGTACCCGCTGCCACTTCATCCACAACCCCGAGGAGGCCCAGACTCTGGGCTTGGGGCTGGGCAAGGAGGGGAAGGAGGTTGCTGCTGCTGCCGCCAGCAGCTCCAGCGGGCGCATGGCCTGCCCATGGCCCGCAGGAACCAGTCCGCAGATTCTCTCTCCGACCAGGATGACTCCAGCAGCAGCGGCTCCGAGTCGCCCGTGTTCGAGCAGGGCCGGCGGCTGCCCATCTTCAGCAGGATCTCGGTGTCGGACTGAGGGGAGGAGGAGGGTTGCCGGTAAATCCGGCAGGACAGGCAGAGCCAACCTGGAGCCGGTGGTTGCAGCGCCGGCTGCAAGTCCGGGGCCGCCCCGCCTGCCCATGGCCTCCCCGGACACCTCTGGACAAGGATGGCCCAGCAGCAACTCAACAGCGACAGGAGAGCCAGGTCAAACCATGGACGAAATGCAAGCCTGCACACAATGCAGCACCATCGTTGCCGAGAATGTTTGTAGCGAGTGACCTATGACCTGGACATGCGCTGTCGGAATACCGAAGTCGCTTATAGGGTGGAAACATAAAGGTGACTGCTGGGTCTGCTGTTTTTGACAATTTATAGTCACATTTACATTATTTTGACAATTTATAGTTACATTAAAAATTTACATTTGTAGGTGACACCAGATTGGAGGAATAGTCAATGTTGAGAAAAGCTGCAACCACTTGTAAAAAAGCTTTTATCTTGTAGGCCATAGAAATCGAAACCAAGCATTGCCTTGAGAGAAAATGAATTGAAAAAGGGAGAAAAGTTGCTAAATTTTGTATCAAGCATTGAAAGCAGACTTTTTGATAGCCTCTCTATTATACAATACACTAAATGTAAATACATGCTGACAAAACTGCAGGTATTGAACTAAACTACAAGCTAAGTTCTGTTATGTAGTCACCTCCTCTAGTTAAGCTTAACTCAGCACAATTGCATTTTTAGTGTTCAGGAAAACTGCATAACAAGCTTTTGTGGGCAGGTTTGATCAATTAGCTTGTAATTACATAGGAGTAAGTGAATCAGGAATATATTTGTGGTTAGAATGAACCAATAGAATGAACCAATAGGTGACGTTTCGGGGCGAGACCCTTCTTCAAACTGGAGAAGGGTCTCTACCCGAAACGTCACCTATTCCTTCGCTCCATGGATACTGCCTCACCTGCTGAGTTTCTCCAGCATTTTTCACTACCTTTGAATTTACCAGCATCTGCAGTTCTTTCTTAAATAAGAATGAACCAATATGTTTCTTTTCAGCATAAGAATCTTGTACCAGTTTACATAGGGAAAAATCGTCGGGAAAAGAACAAAGTTGATTTATTATGCGTAGGAAGGAATTGCGGATGCTAGTTTAAAGCGAAGATAGACACAAAAATACTGGAGTAACTCAGCGTAGGAAGAAATTGCGGATGCTAGTTTAAAGCGAAAATAGACACAAAAATACTGGAGTAATTTAGCGGGACAGGCAGCATCTTCGGAGAGAAGAAATGGGTAACGTTGAAGAACGGTCTCGATCCAAAGCATTACCCATTACTTCTCTCCAGAGATATTGCCTGTCCCGCTGAATTACTCCAGCATTTTGTGTCTATCATAGATTTATTATGCTTTTGATTCTTATATTTAAAGTGTACTAGACTAAGTGGGACCCATTCGGCTGGTCCCCCAAACCAATATTCCACCTCTCCACCAATTCCAATATTGGTGGTCAGTGGGGGGAGAGCTTTGTGGAGCGCTAGTATGGGTGTTGTGGGCTGAAGGGACAGTTTCCAGAGGGCTAGTATGGACATTGTGAGCTGAATAGATTCTTGGGCTGGCGGCTCAGTCACTCGGGCCTGGTGGGCTGGCGGCTCAGTCACTCAGGCCTGGTGGGCTGGCGGCTCAGTCACTCGGGCCTGGCGGGCTGGCGGCTCAGTCACTCGGGCCTGGTGGACTGGCGGTTCAGTCACTCGGGCCTGGTGGGCTGGCGGCTCAGTCATTCAGGCCAACAACTCGTTTAATTTCCATTTCAAGCAGAGTGCAGGGCCAACAACTCTTTCCATTTCCATTTCACGCACAGTACAGGGCCAACAACTCGTTTCATTTCCATTTCAAGCACAGTGCAGGGCCAACAACTTGTTTCATTTCCATTTCAAGCATAGTGCAGGGTCAACAACTCATTCCATTTCCATTTCAAACACAGTGCAGGGCCAACAACTTGTTTCATTTCCATTTCAAGCACAGTGCAGACTCACAGTTCAGTTCACTCATGGCATAGACTCACAGTCCTGGACTCAACTCTCACTCAGAGTGACTGACTCGCGTCCGGCCTCCGGGGCTATCTTCTCCTGGGCCCCCAGAAGGGGCATGACCTTCATCATGGTGAAGACTGACAGGCGAGAAGACCAATCAGCTGATCTCATGATTTTTTAAACCTTCATAACCTTTTTATTATTTCACCGATTTGGAAATAACCTTGGGGCGGTTGGAGGAGAGGAGGACGGTGAGTAAGATGGCGAAAAAACCATAGCGACATAGGGTAGCGTTTTTTCTAAAATGCATTTACAACGTAGGCAGGGAGTGGTCAAGATGAGACTTTTAGTAATAATATATATAGATAGATAGAAGAAGATGAGTACACAAATGTTTATCAACTACTTGCCGCCCCGCACAAAATACATCTCCAAATTGTTTTACAAATGTAATATTTATTGATACCTATTTTTGAAAATTAAAATTCCTTTTAGGTACATTCTAGTTTTGAATCATGAGGTAAGTTTGTTTATTAAGTGTGTTTGTCCGTTAAATCTACTTCAGGTGGCATGGTGGCACAGCGGTCAAGCTGCTTTCTTACAGCGCTGGGGACTCCAGTTCGATCCAGATTGTGGGCGCTGTCTGTATGGAATTTGTATGGTCTCCCCATGACCATGTGGGTTTTCTCCATGTGCTCCAGTTTCCTCCCACACTCCAAAGACATGTAGGTTAATTGGCTTCAGTAAAAATTGTCAATTGTCCCTAGTGTGTAGGACAGTGCTAGTGAACAGGATGATCACTGGTTGGCATGGAATCATTGGGCCGAAGTGCCCGTTTCTGTGCTGTATCTCTAAGGTCTAAAGTAAAGTCTAAAGTTTCAGTAGCAGCTCTGACCGGTATTTTGCACACCTATATTTGTTTCTCTCTATCATCATTTTCACCCTGAACACAGGATCCCCCCCCCCCCCCCCCCCCCCAGGGTTGCGTCCTTATCCCCCTACTGTACTCCCTGTACGCACATGACTGTGTGGCCAGGTTCAGCTCCAACTCCATCATCAAGTTTGCTGATGACACTGTGGTGGTAGACCTGATCTTCGATAACGATAAGGAGGGGGTGGCTGATCTGGCATTCTGGTGTCAGGACAGCAGCCTCCTCTTGAATGTCAAAAAAAACTAAGGAGCTGATTGTGGACTTTAGAAGGGCTCAACATCTGAGGATGTACACACCACTGGAGATAAATGGGACTACTGTGGATAGGGTGAGCAGCTTCAAATACCTGGGAGTCCACATCACAGAGGATCTGACATGGACAACACTCACTGGTGAGTAAGGCAAGGCAACGCCTTTACCACCTCAGGCAGCTGAGGAAATTCAGAGTCTCTCTGAGGATCCTTCAGTGCTTCTACTCTGGGGCTGTAAAAAGCATCTTGGCCGGTAACATCTCAATCTGGTTTGGGAACAGCTCTGCCCAGGACAGGAAGGCTCAGCAGGGAGTAGTGCGTTCAGCCGAATGCACTATGGGAACAACATTCACCCCCCTGCAGGACCTATATACCAGGAGGTGCAGATCCAGAGCCAGCAACATAATGAGGGATTCCTAACCACCCCAGCTACGGTCAGGCAAGCGCCTCCACTATTACGCTGTGAAAACAGAGAGGGTGAGACTAAGTTTCTTCCCACAGACCTTCAGGACTGTAACCTCTTATCTCACCAGGGACTAATTTACTATTGTGTTGTGTCTTTTTAAATTTATTATTCTAAAATGTAAATACTGGTCCTGTTGTTTTTGCACAATCCGCAGGCATTGCCACTTTCATTTCACTGCACATCTTGTATGTGTATGTGACAAATAAACTTGACTTGACATTAATCTAATAACCAGACGGCTCCATAAACATTGAGATCAACTCAGCGATCATCCCTCCCTCTCTCTGCACCTTAAAACTAACCCCAAGTTCTGGTGAAGCATCTGTGATCTGAAACATTAATTTGGTTTCTGTGTGTATTTAAGCTGCGTCCCGTGCTAGTGCATTAAGCATTTTATTTTATTATCTTACTATCCAGCATGTTTTTTCAACTTTATATATATGGGTTTTTTAATTTTGTTTGAGTTAATCACCTTTTTAATATTATGTTATAATACATAATATTATGTTGATGGTAACGTAAGTCAAAGTCCAACTAATATGTTAATCATGAATATGCAAACTGCTGAAGTTCTCTCTAAGATAATCCTATCAATATTACAGAAATCTTCTCTTTGATTAAAAATATGGAGTGATGGATGATAAAATACAAGACTATAAATATACAGAAAGTAGGCGCCAAAACTGAGTTGGCACAGTGGCGCAGCTGGTAGAGCCGCTACTACACAGCACCAGAAAACCAACTTCAATCCTGATCTCAGGTGCTGTCTGTGTGGAGTTAGCACGTTCCCCCTGTTATCATGTGGGTTTGCTCCAGATGCGCCAGTTTCCTCCCATGACCCAAAGACATGTGGGTTTGTAGGTAAAATTGCCCCGAATGTGTAGGGGATCAATGAGAAAGTGGGATAGCATTAAATGTTCAAAGCATTAGATGGTCAGCGTGGACTTGGTGCGCTGAAGGACCTATTTCCATCTCTAAAACTGAATCAGAAAACTAAAATGGAATTGGAAACAAATTCTAAGCTTAGCACATCAAGTATACTGAACTCATTGTATTCCCAGTTGGTGCAGTAGTTAGTGCTGTTTCCCACTGCTCCAGGCAGGTAGACTTGATCCTGACCCTGCATCCTGTCTGTGCAGAGGTTTTACATGCATTCTCCGTGACCACGTGGGTTTCCTTTAGGTGCTCTGGTTTCCTCCTTCATCCTAAAGGTGACATAGCTTAATGTTAAAAAGAATCAGGGTCTGTGTGCGAGAGAATGAATTGCAAGGGTACAGGAAAAGAAGGAGTGAAGGATTAAGGTGAATGACTCCCGGCAATATCCTTGCAAATCTTTTCTGTACTTTATGCAGTGTAATGGCATCTTTCCAATAGCAGGGTGTCCAAAACTGAACACAATGCCCAATGTGCGGCCTCACCAACATCTTGCACAACTGTAACATAACATTCCAACTTCTATCTATACTTATTGGCCTTACCAGTGAAGGCCAGTGTGCCAAAAGCCTTCTTCACCACCCTGTCACTACTTTTAGAGAAATATGTACTTGTACTGCTCGATCTCTCTGTTCTACAACACTCCCCAGGCCCTCACTGTCCTCTGTGAAGTCCCACCCTGGTTTGATTTCCCAATATACAACACCTCGCACTTCTCTGAATTAAACTCCATTTGCCATTCCTCCAGTGTAAAGAAGGGACCCAACCCAAAGCATCACCCATCCATGTTCTCCAGTGATGCTGAGTTACTCCCAGTACTTTGTGTCCTCCACCCACTTAACTAGCTGATCAAGATCCACTGTAATTTTTGATAACCTTCTTTACTGTCCTGATACTACCTATTTTAGTGTCACCTGCAAATGTACTCATCATAAAGTGTACATTTTAATCACAATCGTTGACATAGATGACAAACAGCAATGGGCCCAGCACCGATCCCCGAGGCACATCACTGGTCATGGGCGTCCAGTCCAAAAACAATCTCCGACCATCGCCCTCCACTTCCTGCCATCGTCAAATTCTATAACTTTGACCTTAAAAACAAAATAACCAGTGACTGTTATAATCCCCTGTTCTCTGTCAAAGAGATGGCTGAGAAGAGGGAAGAAGCATGAAGTAGTGATCAATAATAGTGAGTTCCTTTAGTGCCTCCAAGTAAATCCTGGGGGAAGTCCATGAATTGAAAAGAGGTTTACATAAATAAATAATTTAAATCACAGGAAATTGTAAAACACTGTGAAAGAATTGACTGCCTATCCCTTGACTGTCAGCAGGGAATCTTATCTTAGTAGAAATACATCACATCTCTTTCAAGCCAGATGAATGTACCCAGTGAACCATGCCCAGGGTCAATTGCAGAACTGTGCTGAGTTAGTTAATCACAGAGGTGATCATGTTTGCAGTGCTGGTGTGATTTCATTGACCCTGTTCCCTCCTAGACTGGATGATTTAATAAAGACTAATGGAATGGACATCAGATGAGAATGGGTAGTCTGCCTTGAGTAGAAGTGGGTAGAGACAGGAGAGAGAGAGAGAGAGTGTGTGTGAGAGAGAGAGAGAGAGAGAGAGAGAGAGGTCGTGTTTTCTTCTCAGCTCTGCAGTTGAGAAGGATTGGAGCAGCCTTTCCAGGATTTTGCCGTTGGAGAGGGCACAGACCCAGGGGGGCTTCATAGTTCAACTTATTGTTGGGCTGTTGAAGCTTTTCTCTGGTCTGGGGAGCCTCCATCTGTGTGAAGATTCCTGAGTTTCTCCACATTGTCGAGGGTGCGGTTGGCGTTGGCGGATTGCCAAGAGTGCCTGTGATCTCCGTGGGCTGAAGTTGTGCGGTGTCTTTGTCGTTTTTGGCTCCGCTTCTCTGCCCTAAAGTCATTTTGCTCAGTGCGGCTGCCTGGCTTAATGTGAAGAAGGTACTTTTGCGTCCAGCGCGACTGGGATCGAGTTTCCCGTAAGCTGCTCTTGGCTGTGGACGAACCTGGGGACTTTCCTGCTTCAGCTGGAGGTTTCTGTTTTCTGCTGCCTGTCTTTGACTGTGACTGTCTCTGGGACTTAACTTGGAGCTGTGCTGCTGAGGTGCTTGGAGCTGGTTTGTGCCTCTGTGAGGATGGCGATGGAAGGGGCGCGGCCGAAGGTCCGGACCTACGCAGCGACGGCATCAGTGGCGGGTGCGAGGCCATCTGAGCTTGAGCCTCATGTTGACTTGGATGGGGACAGTTTTGGTATTTCTGTTCAAACTGGGCCTATGATGTCTAGGGGGGTAATTACGAAGGCCATGAATGAACTTCTTGGGAGGGGGGCTATTGTCTCTTCTGAGCTCGAAAGGGGAAAGGTGGAGATGATACTTAAGACCCGGGAGTGTGTGGCCCGAGCGTTGGAGGAGGGGATCTCAGTGGGGGGGGTCCACGTACAGGTGGATCCGTGGGTATCCAGGGTGAGACCGGTTCTCCTGCGGAGCTGCCCCACTTATTTTTCGGAGGCAGTGCTTATTCCACACCTGTCCAAGTTCGGGGAGGTGCGGTCTAAATGTTTTCGTCTCTTGCATCCCGGGGGGGACCCGGAGGAAAAAGGGGTCTTCAGTTTCAAGAGGAGGGTGTTCATGAAGGTGGGTGAGGGGGATGGTGCCGAGGGGAGTTTTGAGGTGGTGCATAAGGGTGTACCCAGAACCGTGCGTTGGAGTTGGGGAAAGGCACGGTGTCATGCGTGCGGCGAATTTGGACATCTCCGTAGGGAGTGTCTTTTTCGCGGGGGCACTGCTAGAGGTTCTAGTGCAGTGGCCCAGGAAAGCGCTGCTGGCCCATCTGGGGTGGCTGGTCAAACCTCAGCGGCGCGGGGTGGTACTGCTGACCCGGCTGAGGTTGCCAGTTCTGCCTTGGTGACCCGGGGCGGCAGTGCTAAGCCTTCTGGGTCCAGAGGTTCCGCTTTGGGGACCCTGGGCAGTGAGAGCCCAAGCCCCCCACGTCCCCTACGTCTTGCGCCTGTGGCGGTGGATGGAGGTGGGGCGCAGGAGGAGGGGAGTGTTGAGGGGGGGTTTTGGGAGAAGCAGGGGAAGCATAATAAGAAGAAGGAGAGGGATAGGGCTGCCCGAGCGAAGAAAGTGCAATCGGGTGAGTTTGGCTCCAGTGTGGTGCAGACTGCACCTGCTGGGGCCCAGGGGGGAGTTGTGGTGGCTCGGAAGGGGGGAAAGAAGTCTAAACGTGTGGGTGACAAAGTGGTTGGGGGTAATGTGGAGGCGGATGACCCTTCCCTTATGGAGGTTACCGCACCTCCGCATGCGAGTGGGACTAAAAGGAGGCATTTGCCTGGTGAAGAGGAGGAAGGGCGTGGGTCCAGAGCGAAGGGGATGTCTTTCTCCGAGCTTTCCACCACTGAGGTGGCTGAAAGTGGTCTTGACCCGGTGTCTTCTGGGTCGGTGGTTGGGCCTTCTCTTCATGGATCTACAGCGGGTGTCACCGGACTGGGTGCTGAAGTTGATTCCGGTGGAGTTGTGTCCACTGGGCGGGAGTCTGTCCCTTCATCTCAGGGGCCCTCTGAGGGAGTTATCTCGGCGGATGCTGTGGTTAGCTCCCTTGGGTGTGTACCCTCTGGGTCGGATGAGGTCCCCTCGTTTCAGAGGCCTACTGAGGGTGCTAGCACGGTAGATGACGTGGTTGGCTCCTCTGGTAGTGTGCCCTCTGTGACGGGGGATGGGCAGAGTCAGGCTGAGGGGGGAGTTTCGGGGGTGTTGTCGTTCAAGTCTGTGCTCCATATCAGTGCCAGTGGAGGTGCTGGGGGGCGGGATGCCTCACCGGATGAGTTGTCTGGGGTGAGGTTAATGGCAGGTGGTGATTCTCTGGGTGATGCCTGTGGAGAGGGCACTCTGGATGATGTGGAGGTCAGGGCTGTTATGGGACGTGATCCTCTTTCAGACTCCGAGGGTGCCAGTGTTCCACAGGCCCTGGGGATGCCTCTTGTTGTTGCTTCCCCAGGCCCAGAGGAGGAGGGTGATGGTAGCGTGCAGGAGCCCAGCCATTCAGAGGGCTGCGAGTCTCAGGTAGGGGTGTTGGGACCCACCCCCAGCATTGATCCGGGTGGTCGTGTCATGGCTGTGGAGGAGGATAGCGATGCGGCCAGTGGGGGGGGCTCAGAGAGTGTTGTGTCAGACAGTTCTGGTCTTTCTGAGGTTGTTGATTCAGGTGCGAGCGGGTTGGCTGAGAGCCCAGACTCCAAGGCCGTGTCTGAGGCGAAGCTTATTGTTGAGGTGCGAGAGTTCTTAAAAATAAGTCGTGCTCCCAAAACATTATGGTGGGCCGTTACAAGGAGATGGGAGGATTGGCCAGAAGTGCGGGAGAGTCTCGAGGCTATCCTTAGTAACAAGGATAGTGGTCTTTCTGACTCGGATTTGGGGCAGTTTTGGGGTTTGTTGAAGGTCCTCAGAAAAGGACCTCCTGTGACTACAGGGAGTGTGAGGGTCACAATCTAATGTGTCTACACATTCACAGTAGCTACATTAAATTTAAATGGGAGTAGAGCGAGTTTTCGAAGATTTCAGCTCTTATCAGCCCTAAGGGAGGGGAGATTTGCAGTTTGTTATCTGCAAGAGACACATACCGTTGCTAGTGATGAACCTACCTGGCAACTGGAGTGGGAAGGGAGGGTTTATATGAGCCATCTCAGCTCAAATTCGAGTGGGGTGGCTTTTCTGTTGGCCCCAAATTTTCTGCCAAGCATTTTAAAAGTGCAGGAAGTGGTGCCAGGACGTTTGCTCCATCTGGCCGTGAGCCTGGATGGCATGCCGTTGCATTTCATTAACGTGTATGCCCCTAGCTCCGGCACGATGCAGGCCGGCCTGCTTCGGGAGGTGAATGCTCTGTTGGGCACTATTGATAGGGGAGAGTGTGTCTTCCTTGGTGGGGACTTTAATTGCACACTTGAGGTGCGGGACCGTTCTGGTACTCAGTGTGCGCCTGCTGTAGCGAAGAAGCTGAGAGGCTTGATTGACTCCTTTGAGTTGGTTGATGTTTGGAGGGACCTTCACCCTGATTCCACTGCTTTTTCGCGGAGGTCTGAGGGCGGTGGTTCCCGCATTGATCGGTTTTATATTTCCCGAGCGTTTGTTTCCCGTGTCTCAGCGGCCTCAATGCGGCTGGTGCCGTGCTCGGACCATTGTCTGGTGCGTGTGGATTTCAATCCAGCGTGCGCTCGGGCTGGGTCCGCGTACTGGCACTTTAACAACAGGCTGCTGGAGGACCGGTGTTCCCGGGAGTCATTCACTCGGTTTTGGGTGAAGTGGAGAGAGAGGCAGAGGTGCTTCTCTTCCCTTAGGCAGTGGTGGGATGTGGGTAAAGCTCACATCCGTCTCTTTTGTAAGGAATATACATGGGGGTCGACTGGGAGGCGGGACTCAGCGGTCGAGAAGCTGGAGAGGGAGATACAGGACGCTGAGTCTCGCCTGGGTCAGTTTGGTGAAGACTCCAGCGAATGGGGAGAGTTTCAGAGGAAGAAGGAGGTTTTGAGGAGTCTGCTGCTTGAGCGATCTCGAGGCGCTTATGTGAGGTCTCGGGTCCAGATGCTGCACGAGCTGGACCGAGGGTCGCCTTTCTTTTTCTCTTTGGAGAAGGGGCGGGGAGCTCGAAAACAGCTCGTGGAGTTGCTTGCAGATGACGGCTCCTCTGTCACTGATCCAGAGAGGATTAATGCCTTGGTTAGGTCCTTTTATGGGACCCTGTTCTCTGCGGAAGGATTCAGTGTGGAGGCTCAGCAAGATCTGTGGGAGGGTCTACCGACCGTAGATAGGGGGGAGGCTGATCTTCTTGATGGCCCCTTATCTTTGGAGGAGTTGACTCGCGCCTTGCATCAGCTCAGGAGGGGTAAGTCCCCCGGGCTGGATGGGTTGACGGTGGAGTTTGTTAGAGCATTCTGGGACATCCTAGGGGGTGACTATATGTTGGTTTTGGGGGAGAGCCTGGCGACTGGAGTGATGCCTCTCTCGTGGCGTAGGACGGTTGTTGTCTTGCTGCCTAAGAAGGGCGAACTCCGTTTGTTGAAGAACTGGCGTCCAGTCTCTCTCCTTTGCACAGAATATAAAATTTTTGCACGGGCAATGGCAAATCGCCTGGGCTCCGTGCTGCATCAAGTGATTCATCCTGATCAATCTTATACAGTCCCTGGCCGGTCCATCCAGGATAACATCCACCTGGTTAGGGACCTGATTCATTTAGTCCAGGGTACTGGTGAGTCAGCTGCTTTTCTGTCTCTTGATCAGGAGAAGGCTTTTGATAGGGTAGAGCATGAATACCTATTTGGGACGTTGCAAGCGTTTGGGTTTGGACCACACTTCGTGGCCCGGGTCCGGCTTTTGTACGCTGCTGCGGAGTGTCTTGTAAAGGTTAATGGCGCGGTGCTATCTCCTTTTCATTTTGGGAGGGGGGTCCGCCAGGGGTGCCCTATGTCGGGCCAGTTGTATTCGGTCTGTGTGGAGCCGTTCCTGTGTCTTCTTCGGAGGAGGTTGACAGGCCTGGCCCTACCTGGCCCGCGGGTTGAGGTGATTCTATCGGCGTATGCCGATGACGTACTTCTTATGTTCACTGATCCTGGTGACCTGCGGAGGATGCGTGACTGCCAGGAGATATTCTCGGCTGCATCTTCTGCTAGGATTAACTGGAGTAAGTGCTCTGGACTTTTGGTGGGTCAGTGGCGGGTAGACTCCCTGCCGGAGGAGATGGCATTGTATGCGTGGAGTACCACGCACCTCCTCTATCTGGGGGTGTACCTGAGTCCCACTGAGGATGTTTGGCCGGCAAACTGGCAAGAGTTGGAGACGAAGGTGGTTGCTCGGCTGGGGCGCTGGTCAGGCCTGCTTGGAGTTCTCTCCTTTCGGGGGAGGGTGCTGGTCATAAACCAGCTGGTGGCCTCTATGTTATGGTACCGGCTGGCTACTCTTGTCCCGCCCTCTATATTTGTAACTGCTATACAGAAGAAGCTGGTGGATTTCTTTTGGGGAAATAGGAAGCATTGGATTTCCGCGGCGGTCCTGAGTCTTCCGTTAGAGGAGGGCGGCCAGTCCTTGGTGTGCGTGCGCACCCAGGTGGCGGCTCTCCGTCTCAGGACTCTGCGGAGATACATGTATGTAGAGAACCCTCCCAGATGGCACGCTCTGGCCACGTATTTTTTTCGTCAGGGTCGTTGCCTAAGGGGGGTCTCGCGGCTCCCGGTGGCGGGTGTCAGTCGACCCGCCCTAAGGGGCTTGCCTGTTTTCTATAGGGATGTGTTAAGAGTGAGGAATTTGGTGGTGTTCAGCCAGAGTGTTGTTCCACGAGGAGAGGGGGATGTTGTGGTTGCGGGTGTGGCTGGTCCTCATCCTGTCATGGTGGTTGTCGAGGAAAGGCGCGAGCCTAGAGTGGTTCAGATAGAGCTTACCCCTGCTCCGTCAGATCTGCTCATCGGGCCTAGGCTTCGGGATATTTCTCGGCCTCCGGCTCCGCATAATCTGAGCTGCCTTTCTGAGATGACCAGCATGCCATTTTGTGATGCAAGGAGACGCGCACTGTACAGGATGCTCCTGCACATTCTGAACCACCGTGCCTTCGTCTCCCGTCCTGACTCACCATGGAGGACGGTGTTACCATCCGAAGGCGGCGGGGGGCCCCAGTGGGGGTCCTTCTATAAGGGAGTTGTACCCCTTTATATTGGGGACCTGGGGTGGAGAGTGCTGCATGGAGCGGTGGTTTGTAATAAACTTTTGAGTCGGTTCACGGGCTCGTCTGCCGCATGTATTTTCTGCGGAGAGGAGGAGACCGTATTCCATGTGTATGTGGAGTGTGTGAGGTTACTGCCCCTGTACCAATATCTGAAGGGGTTGTTCCTCAAGTTCTGGCTGCATTTTAGCCCCACAATCCTGGTGTTTGGACACAAGGCGGGGAGTGGGGAGAGCCGAGTGTGGGGGGGGGACTTACCTGTCGGTTTGCTCCTTGGCCTGGCCAAGATGGCCATTCGTGGGTCCAGGCAGCGGGCGGTCGACGGTCTGGCGAGAGTCGGCTGCCTGCCCCTCTTTCGGGCCTACGTCCGTGCACGTGTGTCCCTGGAGAGGGAACACGCGGTGTTCACGGGGACTCTGGAGGCCTTCCGTCAGCGCTGGTCGCCGCGTGGGGTTGAGGCGATTATAAATGAATGTACTGCTTTACTACAATGATCTGTTCATTATAGTGTGATTTTTGATTGTGTTTTGATGTGTTGTATTTTATGATTTGTGTTGAATAAAGTTTTTGAAATGGAAAAAAAAAAAAAAAAAAAAAGAGAGAGAGAGAGAGAGAGAGAGAGGTCGTGTTTTCTTCTCAGCTCTGCAGTTGAGAAGGATTGGAGCAGCCTTTCCAGGATTTTGCCGTTGGAGAGGGCACAGACCCAGGGGGGCTTCATAGTTCAACTTATTGTTGGGCTGTTGAAGCTTTTCTCTGGTCTGGGGAGCCTCCATCTGTGTGAAGATTCCTGAGTTTCTCCACATTGTCGAGGGTGCGGTTGGCGTTGGCGGATTGCCAAGAGTGCCTGTGATCTCCGTGGGCTGAAGTTGTGCGGTGTCTTTGTCGTTTTTGGCTCCGCTTCTCTGCCCTAAAGTCATTTTGCTCAGTGCGGCTGCCTGGCTTAATGTGAAGAAGGTACTTTTGCGTCCAGCGCGACTGGGATCGAGTTTCCCGTAAGCTGCTCTTGGCTGTGGACGAACCTGGGGACTTTCCTGCTTCAGCTGGAGGTTTCTGTTTTCTGCTGCCTGTCTTTGACTGTGACTGTCTCTGGGACTTAACTTGGAGCTGTGCTGCTGAGGTGCTTGGAGCTGGTTTGTGCCTCTGTGAGGATGGCGATGGAAGGGGCGCGGCCGAAGGTCCGGACCTACGCAGCGACGGCATCAGTGGCGGGTGCGAGGCCATCTGAGCTTGAGCCTCATGTTGACTTGGATGGGGACAGTTTTGGTATTTCTGTTCAAACTGGGCCTATGATGTCTAGGGGGGTAATTACGAAGGCCATGAATGAACTTCTTGGGAGGGGGGCTATTGTCTCTTCTGAGCTCGAAAGGGGAAAGGTGGAGATGATACTTAAGACCCGGGAGTGTGTGGCCCGAGCGTTGGAGGAGGGGATCTCAGTGGGGGGGGTCCACGTACAGGTGGATCCGTGGGTATCCAGGGTGAGACCGGTTCTCCTGCGGAGCTGCCCCACTTATTTTTCGGAGGCAGTGCTTATTCCACACCTGTCCAAGTTCGGGGAGGTGCGGTCTAAATGTTTTCGTCTCTTGCATCCCGGGGGGGACCCGGAGGAAAAAGGGGTCTTCAGTTTCAAGAGGAGGGTGTTCATGAAGGTGGGTGAGGGGGATGGTGCCGAGGGGAGTTTTGAGGTGGTGCATAAGGGTGTACCCAGAACCGTGCGTTGGAGTTGGGGAAAGGCACGGTGTCATGCGTGCGGCGAATTTGGACATCTCCGTAGGGAGTGTCTTTTTCGCGGGGGCACTGCTAGAGGTTCTAGTGTAGTGGCCCAGGAAAGCGCTGCTGGCCCATCTGGGGTGGCTGGTCAAACCTCAGCGGCGCGGGGTGGTACTGCTGACCCGGCTGAGGTTGCCAGTTCTGCCTTGGTGACCCGGGGCGGCAGTGCTAAGCCTTCTGGGTCCAGAGGTTCCGCTTTGGGGACCCTGGGCAGTGAGAGCCCAAGCCCCCCACGTCCCCTACGTCTTGCGCCTGTGGCGGTGGATGGAGGTGGGGCGCAGGAGGAGGGGAGTGTTGAGGGGGGGTTTTGGGAGAAGCAGGGGAAGCATAATAAGAAGAAGGAGAGGGATAGGGCTGCCCGAGCGAAGAAAGTGCAATCGGGTGAGTTTAGCTCCAGTGTGGTGCAGACTGCACCTGCTGGGGCCCAGGGGGGAGTTGTGGTGGCTCGGAAGGGGGGAAAGAAGTCTAAACGTGTGGGTGGCAAAGTGGTTGGGGGTAATGTGGAGGCGGATGACCCTTCCCTTATGGAGGTTACCGCACCTCCGCATGCGAGTGGGACTAAAAGGAGGCATTTGCCTGGTGAAGAGGAGGAAGGGCGTGGGTCCAGAGCGAAGGGGATGTCTTTCTCCGGGCTTTCCACCACTGAGGTGGCTGAAAGTGGTCTTGACCCGGTGTCTTCTGGGTCGGTGGTTGGGCCTTCTCTTCATGGATCTACAGCGGGTGTCACCGGACTGGGTGCTGAAGTTGATTCCGGTGGAGTTGTGTCCACTGGGCGGGAGTCTGTCCCTTCATCTCAGGGGCCCTCTGAGGGAGTTATCTCGGCGGATGCTGTGGTTAGCTCCCTTGGGTGTGTACCCTCTGGGTCGGATGAGGTCCCCTCGTTTCAGAGGCCTACTGAGGGTGCTAGCACGGTAGGTGACGTGGTTGGCTCCTCTGGTAGTGTGCCCTCTGTGACGGGGGATGTGCAGAGTCAGGCTGAGGGGGGAGTTTCGGGGGTGTTGTCGTTCAAGTCTGTGCTCCATATCAGTGCCAGTGGAGGTGCTGGGGGGCGGGATGCCTCACCGGATGAGTTGTCTGGGGTGAGGTTAATGGCAGGTGGTGATTCTCTGGGTGATGCCTGTGGAGAGGGCACTCTGGTTGATGTGGAGGTCAGGGCTGTTATGGGACGTGATCCTCTTTCAGACTCCGAGGGTGCCAGTGTTCCACAGGCCCTGGGGATGCCTCTTGTTGTTGCTTCCCCAGGCCCGGAGGAGGAGGGTGATGGTAGGGGGCAGGAGCCCAGCCATTCAGAGGGCTGCGAGTCTCAGGTAGGGGTGTTGGGACCCACCCCCAGCATTGATCCGGGTGGTCGTGTCATGGCTGTGGAGGAGGATAGCGATGCGGCCAGTGGGGGGGGCTCAGAGAGTGTTGTGTCAGACAGTTCTGGTCTTTCTGAGGTTGTTGATTCAGGTGCGAGCGGGTTGGCTGAGAGCCCAGACTCCAAGGCCGTGTCTGAGGCGAAGCTTATTGTTGAGGTGCGAGAGTTCTTAAAAATAAGTCGTGCTCCCAAAACATTATGGTGGGCCGTTACAAGGAGATGGGAGGATTGGCTAGATGTGCGGGAGAGTCTCGAGGCTATCCTTAGTAACAAGGATAGTGGTCTTTCTGACTCGGATTTGGGGCAGTTTTGGGGTTTGTTGAAGGTCCTCAGAAAAGGACCTCCTGTGACTACAGGGAGTGTGAGGGTCACAATCTAATGTGTCTACACATTCACAGTAGCTACATTAAATTTAAATGGGAGTAGAGCGAGTTTTCGAAGATTTCAGCTCTTATCAGCCCTAAGGGAGGGGAGATTTGCAGTTTGTTATCTGCAAGAGACACATACCGTTGCTAGTGATGAACCTACCTGGCAACTGGAGTGGGAAGGGAGGGTTTATATGAGCCATCTCAGCTCAAATTCGAGTGGGGTGGCTTTTTTGTTGGCCCCAAATTTTCTGCCAAGCATTTTAAAAGTGCAGGAAGTGGTGCCAGGACGTTTGCTCCATCTGGCCGTGAGCCTGGATGGCATGCCGTTGCATTTCATTAACGTGTATGCCCCTAGCTCCGGCACGATGCAGGCCGGCCTGCTTCGGGAGGTGAATGCTCTGTTGGGCACTATTGATAGGGGAGAGTGTGTCTTCCTTGGTGGGGACTTTAATTGCACACTTGAGGTGCGGGACCGTTCTGGTACTCAGTGTGCGCCTGCTGTAGCGAAGAAGCTGAGAGGCTTGATTGACTCCTTTGAGTTGGTTGATGTTTGGAGGGACCTTCACCCTGATTCCACTGCTTTTTCGCGGAGGTCTGAGGGCGGTGGTTCCCGCATTGATCGGTTTTATATTTCCCGAGCGTTTGTTTCCCGTGTCTCAGCGGCCTCAATGCGGCTGGTGCCGTGCTCGGACCATTGTCTGGTGCGTGTGGATTTCAATCCAGCGTGCGCTCGGGCTGGGTCCGCGTACTGGCACTTTAACAACAGGCTGCTGGAGGATCGGTGTTTCCGGGAGTCATTCACTCGGTTTTGGGTGAAGTGGAGAGAGAGGCAGAGGTGCTTCTCTTCCCTTAGGCAGTGGTGGGATGTGGGTAAAGCTCACATCCGTCTCTTTTGTAAGGAATATACATGGGGGTCGACTGGGAGGCGGGACTCAGCGGTCGAGAAGCTGGAGAGGGAGATACAGGACGCTGAGTCTCGCCTGGGTCAGTTTGGTGAAGACTCCAGCGAATGGGGAGAGTTTCAGAGGAAGAAGGAGGTTTTGAGGAGTCTGCTGCTTGAGCGATCTCGAGGCGCTTATGTGAGGTCTCGGGTCCAGATGCTGCATGAGCTGGACCGAGCGTCGCCTTTCTTTTTCTCTTTGGAGAAGGGGCGGGGAGCTCGAAAACAGCTCGTGGAGTTGCTTGCAGATGACGGCTCCTCTGTCACTGATCCAGAGAGGATTAATGCCTTGGTTAGGTCCTTTTATGGGACCCTGTTCTCTGCGGAAGGATTCAGTGTGGAGGCTCAGCGAGATCTGTGGGAGGGTCTACCGACCGTAGATAGGGGGGAGGCTGATCTTCTTGATGGCCCCTTATCTTTGGAGGAGTTGACTCGCGCCTTGCATCAGCTCAGGAGGGGTAAGTCCCCCGGGCTGGATGGGTTGACGGTGGAGTTTGTTAGAGCATTCTGGGACGTCCTAGGGGGTGACTATATGTTGGTTTTGGGGGAGAGCCTGGCGACTGGAGTGATGCCTCTCTCGTGGCGTAGGACGGTTGTTGTCTTGCTGCCTAAGAAGGGCGAACTCCGTTTGTTGAAGAATTGGCGTCCAGTCTCTCTCCTTTGCACAGAATATAAAATTTTTGCACGGGCAATGGCAAATCGCCTGGGCTCCGTGCTGCATCAAGTGATTCATCCTGATCAATCTTATACAGTCCCTGGCCGGTCCATCCAGGATAACATCCACCTGGTTAGGGACCTGATTCATTTAGTCCAGGGTACTGGTGAGTCAGCTGCTTTTCTGTCTCTTGATCAGGAGAAGGCTTTTGATAGGGTAGAGCATGAATACCTATTTGGGACGTTGCAAGCGTTTGGGTTTGGACCACACTTCGTGGCCCGGGTCCGGCTTTTGTACGCTGCTGCGGAGTGTCTTGTAAAGGTTAATGGCGCGGTGCTATCTCCTTTTCATTTTGGGAGGGGGGTCCGCCAGGGGTGCCCTATGTCGGGCCAGTTGTATTCGGTCTGTGTGGAGCCGTTCCTGTGTCTTCTTCGGAGGAGGTTGACAGGCCTGGCCCTACCTGGCCCGCGGGTTGAGGTGATTCTATCGGCGTATGCCGATGACGTACTTCTTATGTTCACTGATCCTGGTGACCTGCGGAGGATGCGTGACTGCCAGGAGATATTCTCGGCTGCATCTTCTGCTAGGATTAACTGGAGTAAGTGCTCTGGACTTTTGGTGGGTCAGTGGCGGGTAGACTCCCTGCCGGAGGAGATGGCATTGTATGCGTGGAGTACCACGCACCTCCTCTATCTGGGGGTGTACCTGAGTCCCACTGAGGATGTTTGGCCGGCAAACTGGCAAGAGTTGGAGACGAAGGTGGTTGCTCGGCTGGGGCGCTGGTCAGGCCTGCTTGGAGTTCTCTCCTTTCGGGGGAGGGTGCTGGTCATAAACCAGCTGGTGGCCTCTATGTTATGGTACCGGCTGGCTACTCTTGTCCCGCCCTCTATATTTGTAACTGCTATACAGAAGAAGCTGGTGGATTTCTTTTGGGGAAATAGGAAGCATTGGATTTCCGCGGCGGTCCTGAGTCTTCCGTTAGAGGAGGGCGGCCAGTCCTTGGTGTGCGTGCGCACCCAGGTGGCGGCTCTCCGTCTCAGGACTCTGCGGAGATACATGTATGTAGAGAACCCTCCCAGATGGCACGCTCTGGCCACGTATTTTTTTCGTCAGGGTCGTTGCCTAAGGGGGGTCTCGCGGCTCCCGGTGGCGGGTGTCAGTCGACCCGCTCTAAGGGGCTTGCCTGTTTTCTATAGGGATGTGTTAAGAGTGAGGAATTTGGTGGTGTTCAGCCAGAGTGTTGTTCCACGAGGAGAGGGGGATGTTGTGGCTGCGGGTGTGGCTGGTCCTCATCCTGTCATGGTGGTTGTCGAGGAGAGGCGCGAGCCTAGAGTGGTTCAGATAGAGCTTACCCCTGCTCCGTCAGATCTGCTCATCGGGCCTAGGCTTCGGGATATTTCTCGGCCTCCGGCTCCGCATAATCTGAGCTGCCTTTCTGAGATGACCAGCATGCCATTTTGTGATGCAAGGAGACGCGCACTGTACAGGATGCTCCTGCACATTCTGAACCACCGTGCCTTCGTCTCCCGTCCTGACTCACCATGGAGGACGGTGTTACCATCCGAAGGCGGCGGGGGGCCCCAGTGGGGGTCCTTCTATAAGGGAGTTGTACCCCTTTATATTGGGGACCTGGGGTGGAGAGTGCTGCATGGAGCGGTGGTTTGTAATAAACTTTTGAGTCGGTTCACGGGCTCGTCTGCCGCATGTATTTTCTGCGGAGAGGAGGAGACCGTATTCCATGTGTATGTGGAGTGTGTGAGGTTACTGCCCCTGTACCAATATCTGAAGGGGCTGTTCCTCAAGTTCTGGCTGCATTTTAGCCCCACAATCCTGGTGTTTGGACACAAGGCGGGGAGTGGGGAGAGCCGAGTGTGGGGGGGGGACTTACCTGTCGGTTTGCTCCTTGGCCTGGCCAAGATGGCCATTCGTGGGTCCAGGCAGCGGGCGGTCAACGGTCTGGCGAGAGTCGGCTGCCTGCCCCTCTTTCGGGCCTACGTCCGTGCACGTGTGTCCCTGGAGAGGGAACACGCGGTGTTCACGGGGACTCTGGAGGCCTTCCGTCAGCGCTGGTCGCCGCGTGGGGTTGAGGCGATTATAAATGAATGTACTGCTGTACTACAATGATCTGTTCATTATAGTGTGATTTTTGATTGTGTTTTGATGTGTTGTATTTTATGATTTGTGTTGAATAAAGTTTTTGAAATGAAAAAAAAAAAAAAAAAAAAAAAAAAAAAAAAGAGAGAGAGAGAGAGAGAGAGAGAGAGAGAGAGGTCGTGTTTTCTTCTCAGCTCTGCGAAGAGAAGGATTGAAGCAGCCTTTCAAGGATTTTGTCGTCGAAGAGGCCACAGACACGGGGGGGCTTCATAGTTTAACTTATCGTTGGGCTGTTGAAGCTTTCCTCTGGTCTGGGAAGCCTCCGCCAGTGAGAGAATTCCTGAGTTTTCTCCACATTGTCGAGGGTGCGGTTGTCGTTGGCGGATTGCCAATAGTGCCTGTGAGTGGGTATGAAGATCGCGGTATTTTGTCGTTTTTAGCGCCGTTTCTCTGCCCTAAAGTCATTTTGCTCAGTGCGGCTGCCTGGCTTAATGTGAAGAAGGTACTTTTGCTTCCGGCGAGGCTTGGGATTTGAGCTTCCCAAAAGCTGCTCTTGGCTGTGGACGAACCTGGGGACTTTCCTGCTTCAGCTGGAGGTTTCTGTTTTCTGCTGCCTGTCTTTGACTGTGACTGTCTCTGGGACTTAACTTGGAGCTGTGCTGCTGAGGTGCCTGGAGCTGGTTTGTGCCTCTGTGAGGATGGCGATGGAGGGGGCGCGGCCGAAGGTCCGGACCTACGCAGCGTTGGCATCAGTGGCGGGTACGACGCCATCTGAGCATAAGCCTCATGTTGACTTGGATGGGGACAGTTTTGGTATCTCTGTTCAAACTGGGCCTATGATGTCTAGGGGGGCAATTACGAAGGCCATGAATGTTCTTCTTGGGAGGGGGGCTATTGTCTCTTCCGAGCTCGAAAGAGGAAAGGTTGAGATGATACTCAAGACCCGGGAGTGTGTGGCCCGAGCGTTGGAGTTGGGGATCTCAGTGGGGGGGGGTCCACATACAGGTGGATCCGTGGGTTTCTAGGGTGAGACCGGTTCTCCTGCGGAGCTGCCCCACATATATTTCGGATGCATTACTTATTCCGCATCTGTCCAAGTTTGGGGAGGTGCGGTCTAAATGCTTTAGGCTCTTGCATCCCGGGGGGGACCCGGAGGAGAAAGGGGTCTTCAGTTTCAAGAGGAGGGTGTTCATGAAGGTGGGTGAGGGGGATGGTGCTGAGGGGAGTTTTGAGGTGGTGTATAAGGGTATCCCCAGAACCGTGCGCTGGAGTTGGGGTAAGGCACGGTGTCATGCGTGCGGTGAATTTGGACATCTCCGTAGGGAGTGTCTCATTCGCGGGGTCACTGCTAGAAGTTCTAGCGCAGTGGCCCAGGAATGCACTGCTGGCCCATCTGGGGTGGCTTGTCAAACCTCAGTGTCGCGGGGTGGTACTGCTGACCCGGCTAGGGCTGCCACCTCTGCCTTGGGGATCCGGGGCGGCAGTGATAATCCATCTGTGTCCGCGGTGTCCGCTTTGGGGACCCTGGGCAGCGAAAGCCCACGCCCCCCGCGTCCTGCGCCTGTGGCGGCGGATGAGGGGGGGGCTCAGGAGGAGGGAAGTGATGAGGGGGGGATTTGGGAGAAGCAGGGGAAGCACGTCAGGAAGAGGGAGAGGCAAAAGGCCAACCGAGCGATGAAAATGCAATTGGGTGTGCACCTGCCGAGTTCTGTGACCACCCGAGGGGCGCCTGGATGCTCCAGTGAGGTGCAGACTGCACCTGCTGGGGCCCAGGGAGTTGAGGTGGTTCGGAAGAGGGCAAGGAAGCCTAAACGTGTGGGTGGCAAAATGGATGGGGGTAATGTGGAGGTGGATGACCCTTCCTTTATGGAGGTTACCGTACCTCCGCGTGCGAGTGGGACAAAAAGGAGGCATTTGCCTGGTGGTGATGATGAGGAAGGGCGTAGGTCCAGAGCTAAGGGGTTGTCTTTCTCCGGGCTTTCCACCACCGATGTGGCTGAAAGTGGTCTTGACCTGGTGTCTTCTGGGTCGGTGGTTGGGCCTTCTCTTCATGGATCTACAGATGTCACAGGACCAGGTGGTGGGGTTGATTCCGGTGGAGTTGTGTCCTCTGGGCGGGCGCTTGTCCCTTCATCTCAGGGGCCCACCGAGGGAGTTATCTCATCGGGTGTTGAGGTTAGCTCCCTTGGGTGCGTACCCTCTGGGTCGGACGAGGTCCCCTCGTTTCAGAGGCCTACTGAGGGTGCTAGCATGCTAGGTGACGTGGTTGGCTCCCCTGGTAGTGTGCCCCCTGAGACGGGGGATGAGCAGAGTCAGCCCGAGGGGGGAGGTTCGGGGGTGTTGTCGTTCAAGTCTGTGCTCCATATCAGTGCCAGTGGAGGTGCTGGGGGGGGGTGATGCCTCACCGGATGAGTTGTCTGGGGTGAGTTTAATAGCAGGTGGTGATTCTCTGGGTGATGCCTGTGGAGAGGGCACTCTGGATGATGTGGAGGTCAGGGCTGTTTTGGGTCGTGATCCTCTTTCGGACTCCGAGGGTGCCAGTGCTCCACAGGCCCTGGGGATGCCTCTTGTTTTTGCTTCCCCAGGCCCAGACGTGGAGGGTGATGGTAGTGTGCAGGAGCCCAGCCTTATAGTGGGCTGTGAGTGTCAGGCAGGGGTGTCGGGACCCACCCCCAGCATTGATCCTGGGGGTGGTGTCATGGCTGAGGAGGGGGACAGCGATGCGGCCAGTGGGTGTAGCATAGAGAGTGATTTGTCAGGAAGTTCTGGTCTTTCTGAGGTTGTTGATTCAGGTGCGAGCGGGTTGGCTGCGAGCCCAGACTCCAAGGCCGTGTCTGAGGCAAATCTTATTGTTGAGCTGCGAGAGTTTCTAAAAACAAGTCGCTCATCCAAAACACTTTGGGATGCTGCTACAAGGCGGTGGGGGGATTGTCTAGATTTGATTGCGAGTCTCGAGGCTATCCTTGGCAACAAGGATAGTGGTCTTTCTGACTCGGATTTGGGGAAGTTTCGGGGTTTTTTAAAGGCCCTCAGAATAGGAGTTCTTGGGTCTACGGGGAGTGTGAGGTTCTCAATCTAGTGTGCCTTCACATTCACAGTAGCTACATTAAATTTAAATGGGAGTAGAGCGAGTTTTCGTAGATTTCAGCTCCTATCAGCCCTAAGAGAGGGGAAATTTGCGGTTTGTTTTCTGCAAGAGACGCATACCGTTGCTAGTGACGAACCGACCTGGCGACTGGAGTGGGAAGGGGGGGTTTATATGAGCCATCTCAGCTCAAATTCGAGTGGGGTGGCTTTTCTGTTGGCCCCAAATTTTCTGCCAAGCGTTTTAAAAGTGGAGGAAGTGGTGCCAGGCCGTTTGCTCCATCTGGCCGTGAGCCTGGATGGCATGCCGTTGCATTTCATTAACGTGTATGCCCCTAGCTCCGGCACGATGCAGGCTGGCCTACTTCAGGAGATGAATGCTCTGTTGGGCACTATTGATAGGGGAGAGTGTGTCTTCCTTGGTGGTGACTTTAATTGCACACTTGAGGTGCGGGATCGTTCTGGTACTCAGTGTGCGCCTGCTGTAGCAAAGAAGCTGAGAGGCTTGATTGACTCCTTTGAGTTGGTTGATGCTTGGAGGGACCTTCACCCGGATTCCACTGCTTTTTCGCGGAGGTCTGAGGGTGGTGGTTCCCGCATTGATCGGGTTCATATTTCCCGAGCGTTTGTTTCCCGTGTCTCAGCGGCCTCAATGCGGTTGGTGCCGTGCTCGGACCATTGTCTGGTGTGTGTGGATTTTAATCCAGCGTGCGCTCGGGCTGGGTCCGCGTACTGGCACTTCAACAACAGGCTGCTGGAGGACCGGTGTTTCCGGGAGTCATTCACTCGGTTTTGGGTGACGTGGAGAGAGAGGCAGAGGTGCTTCTCTTCCCTTAGGCAGTGGTGGGATGTGGGTAAAGCTCACATCCGTCTCTTTTGTAAGGAATATACATGGGGGTCGACTGGAAGGCGGGACTCAGCGGTCGAGAAGCTGGAGAGGGAGATACAGGACGCTGAGTCTCGCCTGGGTCAGTTTGGTGAAGACTCCAGCGAATGGGGTGAGTTTCAGAGGAAGAAGGAGGTTTTGAGGAGTCTGCTGCTTGAGCGGTCTCGAGGCGCTTACGTGAGGTCTCGGGTCCAGATGCTGCATGATCTGGACCGAGCGTCGCCTTTCTTTTTCTCTCTGGAGAAGGGGCGGGGAGCTCGTAAGCAGCTCGTGGAGTTGCTTGCAGATGACGGCTCATCTGTCACTGATCCAGAGGGGATCAATGCCTTGGTTAGGTCCTTTTATGGGTCCCTGTTTTCTGCGGATGGTTTCAGCGAGGAGGCTCAGCGAGTTTTGTGGGAGGGTCTACCGACTGTAGATAGGGAGGAGGCTGATCTTCTTGATGGCCCCTTCTCTTTGGAGGAGGTGACTCGCGCCTTGCATCAGCTCAGGAGGGGTAAGTCCCCCGGGCTGGATGGTTGACGGTGGAGTTTGCTAGAGCTTTCTGGGATATCCTAGGGGGTGACTACATGTTGGTTCTGGGGGAGAGCCTGGCGACTGGAGTGATGCCTCTCTCGTGGCGTAGGACGGTTGTTGTCTTGCTGCCTAAGAAGGGCGAACTCCGTTTGTTGAAGAACTGGCGTCCAGTCTCTCTCCTTTGCACAGATTATAAAATTTTTGCACGGGCAATGGCAAATCGCCTGGGTTCCGTGCTGCATCAATTGATTCATCCTGATCAATCTTATACAGTCCCTGGCCGGTCCATCCAGGATAACATCTACCTGGTTAGGGACCTGATTCATTTAGTCCAGGGTACTGGTGAGTCAGCTGCTTTTCTGTCTCTTGATCAGGAGAAGGCTTTTGATAGGGTAGAGCATGAATACCTATTTGGGTTGTTGCAAGCGTTTGGGTTTGGACCGCACTTCGTGGCCCGGGTCCGGCTTTTGTACGCTGCTGCGGAGTGCCTTGTAAAGGTAAATGGCGCGGTGCTAGCTCCTTTTCATTTTGGGAGGGGGGTCCGTCAGGGGTGCCCTATGTCGGGCCAGTTGTACTCGGTCTGTGTGGAGCCGTTCCTGTGTCTTCTTCGGAGGAGGTTGACAGGCCTGGTCCTACCTGGCCCGCGGGTTGAGGTGATTTTATCGGCGTATGCCGATGACGTGCTTCTTATGTTCACTGATCCTGGTGACCTGCGGAGGATGCGTGACTGCCAGGAGATTTTCTCGGCTGCATCTTCTGCTAGGATTAACTGGAGTAAGTGCTCTGGACTTTTGGTGGGTCCGTGGCGGGTAGACTCCCTGCCGGAGGAGATGGCATTGTATGTGTGGAGTACCACGCACCTCCTCTATCTGGGGGTGTACCTGAGTCCCACTGAGGATGTTTGGCCGGCAAACTGGCAGGAGTTGGAGACGAAGGTGGTTGCTCGGCTGGGGCGCTGGTCAGGCCTGCTTGGAGTTCTCTCCTTTCGGGGGAGGGTGCTGGTTATAAACCAGCTGGTGGCCTCCATGTTATGGTACCGGCTGGCTACTCTTGTCCCGCCCTCTATATTTGTAACTGCTATACAGAAGAAGCTGGTGGATTTCTTTTGGGGAAATAGGAAGCATTGGATTTCCGCGGCGGTCCTGAGTCTCCCGTTAGAGGAGGGCTGCCAGTCCTTGGTGTGCGTGCGTACCCAGGTGGCGGCTCTCCGTCTCAGGACTCTGCGGAGATACATGTATGTAGAGAACCCTCCCAGATGGCACGCTCTGGCCACGTATTTTTTCCGTCAGGGTCGTTGCCTAAGGGGGGTCTCGCGGCTCCCGGTGGCGGGCGTCAGTCGACCCGCTCTAAGGGGCTTGCCTGTCTTCTACAGGGATGTGTTAAGAGTGAGGAATTTGGCTGTGTTCAGCCAGAGTGTTGTTCCACGAGGAGAGGGGGATGTTGTGGCTGCGGGTGTGGCTGGTCCTCATCCTGTCATGGTGGGTGTCGAGGAGGGGCGCGGGCCTAGAGTGGTTCAGATCGAGCTTACCCCCGCTCCGTCAGATCTGCTCATCGGGCCTAGGCTCCGGGATATTTCTCGGCCTCCGGCTCCACATAATCTGAGCTGCCTTTCTGAGATGACCAGCATGCCATTTCGTGATGCAAAGAGACGCGCACTGTATAGGATGCTCCTGCACATTCTGAACCACCGTGCCTTCGTCTCCCGTCCTGACTCACCATGGAGGACGGTGTTATTATCCGAAGGCAGCGGGGGCCCCCAGTGGGGGTCCTTCTATAAGGGAGTCGTACCCCTTTATATTGGGGACCTGGGGTGGAGAGTGTTGCATGGAGCGGTGGTTTGTAATAAACTTTTGAGTCGGTTCACGGGCTCGTCTGCCGCATGTATTTTCTGCGGAGTGGAGGAGACCGTGTTCCATGTGTATATGGAGTGTGTGAGGTTACTGCCCCTGTACCAATATCTGAAGGGGCTGTTCCTCAAGTTTTGGCTGCATTTTAGCCCCACAATCCTGGTGTTTGGACACAAGGCAGGGAGCGGGGAGAGCCGAGTGTGGGGGGGGGACTTACCTGTCGGTTTGCTCCTCGGCCTGGCCAAGATGGCCATTCGTGGGTCCAGGCAGCGGGCGGTCGATGGTCAGGCGAGAGTCGGCTGCCTGCCCCTCTTTCAGGCCTACGTCCGTGCACGTGTGTACCTGGAGAGGGAACACGCGGTGTTCACGGGGACTCTGGAGGCCTTCCGTCAACGCTGGTCACCGGGTGGGGTTGAGGCTATTATAAACAATGAATGTACTGTTGTACTACAATGATCTGTTCGTTATAGTGTGTTTTTTGATTGTGTTTTGATGTGTTGTATTTTATGATTGTGTTGAATAAAGTTTTTGAAATGAAAAAAAAAAGAGAGAGAGAGAGAGAGAGAGAGAGAGAGAGAAACAGGGTGGAAGAGAGAGACAACGACAGGGACAGGAGGTGGTGGGTGTTTAGTAAAGGTTTAGACAGGTACGTGGCAAACATGGACAAATGAGATTAGCTTAGATGGGACATCTGTGTTGGCACGGATGATTCGGGCTGAAGGGCCTGCTTCTGTGCTGAATGACTCTATTACTATTTCTGAATGGGCTAGAGTATTATCCCACATTTTTTTTAGTTGGGCGGAGGACGAAGGAAGGGGGGGGTTAATCACTGGTATTTAAAATCTACATTCCATGCAACATACTTATTCTTCCGAGTTTGTGTACAGATCAATATTCATGTCCAAAATATAACTACTCATTTAATTAGATTATTTATTGGTCGGTTTGCTACTAACAGAGCAATCAGATAAGCCCTCATTTTAATCCAAGGTCCCCACAATTGATGTGACTGGTTTTATTGAACTCTGAAGGTGCAGTTGATTTTCATCACATATGAAGATAGTGAATTGTGGTTGATTCAAAAGCACCCATTTCCTCCAGGTGTATTAGCTTAAAATTGGAGCTACACCATTGATTCCAATCTGTATTCTGAGGACGTTTACAGTGCGAGACCTTTCATTTCATAGGCTATCCACTCCAATTTGCACATTAAGAATATGGGCACTGGTAATGAATAAACACTCTGAAACTTCCCTGGAATACAAACTACAACGAACCGCACCGTTCCAATTTTAAATTGTCTCACCTGGAGGAAAACAATGCTTTTGACCCATCCGCAATTCAACACTTCATTAATCTCACATGTGTTGAAAATCAATTGTAACCTAAATTAGGTGTCTATGAAAACCAAACAATTTCCCAACGCACTAGGGTAGTTACTTTAAAGTCACTTTTACTAGGGTGGTCAGGCGTCTTCAAAAATACACACACAACACAACCTTTATTTACATTTATTAGGCCGGTGCAATGGCACAGCAGGTAGAGCTGCTGCCTCACAGCACCAGAGACCCAGATTAAATCATGACTTCAGATGCCGTCTGTGTGGAGTTTGCACGTTTTCTCTGTGAATGTGTGAGTTTCTTCTGGGTGCTTTGGTTTCCCCCTACATCCCATAGAAGTGCAGGTTTGTAGCTTAGTTAGCCTGTAAATTGCTCCTAGTGTGTAGGGAGTGGATGAGAAAGTTGAATAACATAGAACTAGTGTGAACGGTTGATTGATGGTCAGCAATGGCTCCATGGGCCGAAGGGCCTGTTTCCATGCTGTGTCAGTCAATCAATCATATGGACTAAGAGTTCAATTCCCAATACCCTAATGCCCCTGTCCCACTTGGGAAACCTGAACGGAAACCTCTGGAGACCTTGCGCCCCACCCAAGGTTTCCGTGAGGTTCCTGGAGGTTTTTGTCAGTCTCCCTAATGGTCGAAAGTGGTTTCCGTTTTAAAAAATCGGTAATTTTTTATTCGAAGCCAGTTGCGATGCTAGTTGAAGGTGGTTGCCAGAGAACAAAACCTCCGGGAACCGCACGGAAACCTTGGGTGGGGCGCAAAGTCTCCAGAGGTTTCCGTTCAGGTTTCCTAAGTGGGACAGGGGCATTACACCTCTGATCATCTAATGTGAAAGGCAACTTGCCGAAACACGCCATCAAATACTGTCCCATTGGAATGAATGCCGTGGGGCTTGAAGAAGCAAGGAACAGGTGATAGCATTGGGCAGTTTAGTTTAGTTTAGCGATACAGCACTGAAACAGTCCCTTCAGCCCACCGAGTCAGTGCCAATCAACGATTTGCACACACTTACACTATCTTACACACTAGGAGCAATTTACAATTATATCAAGCCAATTACCCTACAAACCTATACGTCTTTCGAGTGCGGTAGGAAACCGGAGATCCAGGAAAAGAACCCGCACATGTCACGGGGTGAACATACAAAGTCCGTACAGGCAAGCTTCTTTAATCAGGATCAAACCTGGGTCTCTGGTGCTGTAAGACAGATGAGCAAGGTGGTTGTAAGAGGCTGGGGGTAAGAAGATTCACCGTTTCTGTGATGAGGAGGGTTGGCAGCATCCACATTCTTTCAGTGTTGGTTCAGGAAGAACACTCTCACCCACATCTACATATTGAATTTATTAAAAACTGATGTTTCTGGATGTGGCCATTTATGCCTGGTATACTAAGCACTTTCAAAAAGAGGAGACCTCTATAATTATGTATGCAAGGAGACTAACTCCTTTGAGATAGGCCTTCTGACTTACTCCAGCATTTTGTGTCTGCCTTCGATTTAAACCAGCATCTGCAGTTCTTTCCTACACGGACTATTTCCTTTGTCAGATTTGAGTATATGTAAGAGCGGTTGACACCACATCACATTTAGGGGCAGCACAGTGGTGCAGCGGTAGAGTTGCTGCCTTACAGTGCCAGAGAATTGGGTCCGATCCTGACTCTGAGTGCTGTCTGAATGGAGTTTGTACATTCTCCCTGTGACCGCGTGGGTTTTTACTTCAGGTGCTCCGGTTTCCTTCCACACTCCAAAGACGTACAGGTTTGTAAGTGAATTGGCTTCTGTAAAATTGTAAACTGCCCCTAGTGTGCAAGATGTTGCTGGGGTACAGGGTGATCACTTGTCAGCACAGACTTGGTGGGCCGATGTGCCTGTTTCTACAAAACATCCCTAATGTCTCTAAAGTCTCAACTTGTAATACACGACATGTTAACCTGCTACAGCACCACACAAGCACTTGTCAATGATACTCACATGGATCCTTGTCACTGAGCAGGAGTGAGAGAGATGCTCTTCCTGGTCTTGCACACTCTTGGGTTGTGCAGTTAGGTCTAGACAGTGTCTTCAATGGAGTGGTTCCTCATCCACACCCCTGAATGACCCAGAGAGATGTTGGCAGATGGCCAACTTGGGGAGCAGTTTCCAAAGCTGTCAAGAATGAGGTATCGTGAATGAAGATGAATGACACACAATGGATCCATCTTTCCTGCTACACGAAACGTTCAGTTCTAAAACTGGACATTATGCCCAGCTGTCATGATGTTTATGCTCTACATGAGTCTCTGTGTGCATAAATTCCAAGCCAACCCACAATTTGTGAAAGCAGCCCCAAAACCCTCAAAGCAAACTTCACCAGTAAAGGTTATACAATGATCAACCTTACAAACTTCCCTGGCGAACAGGCATGTCACAGAACATGAAACTACTATATACACTCAATCATTATACCAAATAATGTTAGGGCCCATCCATCGTAAGCATTTAAACATCCATTTTAGGGGTGGCACAGTGGCGCAGTGGTAGAGCTGCTGCCTTACAGTGCCAGAGACCCAGGTTTGATCCAGGCGTGCTGTTTGTGTGGAATTTCCATATTCTTCCTGTGAGCGCATAGGTTTTCTCTGGGTGTTCTGTTTTCCTCCCACATCTCAAGGATGATCAGGTTTGTAGGTTAATTGGCTTCTGTAAATTACCCCTAGCATGTTGGATAGAACTCGTGAACAAGTGATCATTGGTTAGAATGGACCCATTGGACTTGTTTCCACATTGTATCTCTAAACTAAACGGAATTAATTAACATTGAAAATAGATTTAAGATGTCTAGATTCACATTTCTTATGGGTACTGCCGTTGGTTTAGCCTTAAGTTTATTACTGTCACGTGCATTCTTTGGTTTTCTCAAAAGATTTCAGATCTTAATTCGAATCTACAGCTGGTTGCAGAGACTGTGAAGGACTTGAACACAGAAGAAAAAAAATGTTTATATTCGTATTGATTGTTTTACATAGAAACATAGAAAATAGATGCAGGAGTAGGCCATTCGGCCCTTCGAGCCTGCACCGCCATTCAACGTGATCATGGCTGATCATCCAACTCAGTATCCCGTACCTGCCTTCTCTCCATACCCCCTGATCCCTTTAGCCACAAGTGCCACATCTAACGCCCTCTTAAATATAGCCAATGAACTGGCCTCAACTACCTTCTGTGGCAGAGAATTCCAGAGACTCACCACTCTCTGTGTAAAGAATGTTTTCCTCATTTCGGTCCTAAAGGAATTCCCCCTTATCCTTAGACTGTGACCCCTTGTTCTGGACTCCCCCAACATCGGGAACAATCTTCCAGCATCTAGCTTGTCCAATCCAATCTTTCCTTATATGAAAGTCCTGACATCCCAGGACTGGGTTTTGTTCCTCTTTTGTTTTGTTCCTCTTGGACCAGGCTTGTTGATTATTACAAAAGCAAAGTTCTGCAGATACAGCAGATCTGAAATAAAATTAGAAAATGGTAGCAATGCTCAGAAGGAATGCATAGAAGCATACAAGATGGAAATAGACCCTTCAGCCCAAAACTAATTTCTAATAATTACACATCACAATGAAACTGCCCACTGAGAGTCAGTGGTGAGTGCGGATGTAATTGTCCTCTCTCTGGGCTACTTTATGCATTCAGAAATATCTATATTACTAAAAGCCTCATCTTGACCACTTCCTGTTATTCTGTATATTGATTTTTGAAAAATCGCTGCCACTTACTGCCGTGATTTCTGGCCATCTTACTCAGAGTTCCCCTCCGCTGCGCAGGACAAGAGGATTTTTCCCATCGATTTAAAAATGAAAGAGTTATTAGTGTTTAAAAAATGTTGAGATTCTCGCTCCTGAAGGCCACGCCCCTTCCAGAGGTACTATAAAACCCGGAAGTGTGGAGGTGCCTCAGTTCCCTGCAAGATGGGGGAGCGAGAGGTGGCAATTCTCAGTCTGAGCTGTGAATAACACTGAACACGTGTCTACTAAACTGTGAGTGGTTTTACTGACCTGTCAGTGCCCTTAATGTGGTTTCAAAATGTAGTCTGAAAGTGCTACAGCTGTGTTGCCTTTGGTTTGAAAGTGCTAAAGCTGTGTGGCATTTGGTTTAAAAGTGCTAAAGCTGTGTTGCCTTTGGTTTGAAAGTGCTGAAGCTGTGTTGCCTTTGGTTTGAAAGTGCTGAAGCTGTGTAGCCTTTGGTTTGAAAGTGCTAAAGCTGCGTTGCCTGTGGTTTGAAAGTGCCAAAGCTGATTGCCTTTGGTATGAAAGTGCTAAAGCTGCATTGCCTTTGGTTTGAAAGTGCTAAAGCTGCATTGCCTTTGGTTTGAAAGTGCTGAAGCTGTGTTGCCTTTGGTTTGAAAGTGCTGAAGCTGTGTAGCCTTTGGTTTGAAAGTGCTAAAGCTGCATTGCCTTTGGTTTGAAAGTGCTAAAGCTGCATTGCCTTTGGTTTGAAAGTGCTAAAGCTGCCTTGCTTAATTAAAGCTGCCTTGCCTTCTATATATAATTAAACGTTTAATCTTGACCACTTGTGCTTGATATTGATTTTAGAAAGAAACGCTACCACATACGGATGTGATTTTTGGCCACCTTACCCAGAGTCCCTCTCTGCTCATCAGGTGCCGAGGATTTTTCCCATCAATGAAAAATAAAAGAATTATTAGTGTTTAAAAAATGTTGAGATTCTCTCTCCTGTCAATCATGCCATGAAGGCCACGCCCCTTCTTGTGAGAGTGGGGAGGGACTATAAAACCCGGAAGTGTGGGTGTGGCTCAGTCTCTGCAAGATGGGGGATGGAGATGTCATGACTCGATGTCTTTAGTGGCCTTGCACCCTGCTTGAAATAGTATGAAACTGCACTTGAATTTGGTGGCCTTGCATCCCTGCTTAAAGTGGTATGAAACTGCACTTGAATTTGGTGGCCTTGCACCTTGCTTGAAATGGAATTTCAAGGAATAGCCATGAGTCAACTGCCAGCCCACCAGCCGTGAGTGAGTGAGCTGCCAGCACAACAGGCTTGAGTGACTGAGCCACCAGCCCAAGAATCTATTCGGCCCACAATGCACATACTAGCCCTCTGGAAACCCATCCCTTCAGCACACAACACCCATACTAGTGCTCTAGAAAGGCCCTCCCCCCACTGGCCATTGGTGAAGAGTTGGAATATTGTGCTGGGGGACCAGCCCTCCCATGTGATGCTGAGACCCAACAGGTCCCACTTAGTCTAGTATGTACTAAAAATCATTGTGAAATTCAACAGAAAATAAGAGAGATAATCAGTAGATCATTTTTCTGTCTAGTTTGGAAGAAAAAAAATAAGGGGCAGCACCAGTGACTCAGCGGTAGAGTTGCTGCTTTACAGCGCCAGAGACCTGGGTTCAATCTAGTGACCACGTAGCAGTACAATTTGCATTGATGCCATCCAAGTAGAGATGGTTGAAAACTTAAAATTCCTAGGAGTGAATATCACCAACGACTTCTCCTGGACCACCCATATTGCAGCAACGACCAAGAAAGCACACCATTGCGTTACTTTGCTAAGAAGACAATCCTCACCAACTTCAACAGATGTGCCGTAGAAAGCATTTTATTGGATGCGTCACAACTTGGTTTGGGAACAGCTCCATCCAAGACCACAAGAAATTGCAGAGAATTGTGGACACAGCTCAGACCATCAAACCCACCAATTTCCCTTCCATTAACTATTCCTTATTTATTCCTCATGCTGCCTCGGCAAGGCCAGCAGCATAATCAAGGACGAGTCGCAACCTGGCCACTTGCTCTTCTCCCCCCTTCCATCAGGCAAAAGGTATAGAAGTGTGAATATCTATACCTCCAGATTCATGGACAGTTTCTTCCCAGCTATAATCAGGCAACTGAACCCATCCCACCACAATCAGAGAGCAGTGCTGAACTACCATCTACCTCTTCTCGGACCCTCTATCTTACACTAAACGTTATTCCCTTATCATATATCTGTACACTGTGAATGGCTCAATTGTAATCATGTATTGTCTTTCCGCTGGCTGGTTACCATGCAACAAAAGCTTTTCACTGCACCTCTGTACTTGTGCCAATAAGTTAAGCTGAACTGGGTTTTCTCCGGGTGCTCTGGTCTCCTCTCACATTCCAAAGATGCAGGTTGTACGCTAATTGGCCTCTGCAAACTATCCTTAGTGTGTACAATGTGTGAAAATATTCTCACTCCCATTGGTAAGACTGTCGTCTTTCTATTGACTGAAATTATTAATTCTTGGCTGAATTGCTCACACTTGGCTGAATCGCTCAAGCAGCATAGCAACGATTGACCCTGATGGAGTAGTTCATCTTCTCCATAAACTTCAATAATTTCCTAGCCAGATACTGATCAGCTTTTGTTGTAAGAAAATGTATCTAAAAAAATATCAATTGCTTTTCAATGACGCAGCTCAATTTCAGTAACGTCCTCAGCACTTTAAGGATAGGGTTGAAGTTTCTTGTTGTTTGTATCTACAGTGAAAACAAATACAGTTCTCAGTCAGTTCACAACCAAAAATCTCAAGCTTTTATTTCAGAACAAATGGTAAGATTATGCAAGGGGGCTTTTAAGATGAATTTGGGTGGAACAGTGGCGCAGCACTGGAGTTGCTGCCCTAACAGCACCAGAGACCCGAGTTCGATCCTGACTATGGGTGCTGTCTGTACGGAGTTTGTACGTTCTCCCTGTGACCGCATGGGTTTCCTACTACATTCCAAATATGTGAAGATTTGTAGGTTAATGGACTTCTTAAATTGTCCCTAGTGCGTAGGATAGAACTAATGTATGGGTGATTGCTGGTCAGCACAGACTTGGTGGGCCAAAGGGCCTGTTTCCACACTGTGTCTAAATTAAACAAAAGGCCTGAGTTATGGAGACCAACTGGAGAAATATTGCTTTCACAAAATGTGTGCTCACATCTGACGCACTTAAGATATTTGAGGAAATTAAAAAAATTGAAACTGTTTCCACTGGTTGATGAACTTTCAATTAGAGGGAGGAAATTCATCATTGGAAGAATGAAATAAAGGGCAGTTTTATTTCTAATGTCGATAGCTGTTGGATTATGATTCATTGATGCTTTTGTAACTTTAAAAGGAACATAATGGGTTTGTAAAAGTTGGATCGCAACTCACCACAGGAAGCCACGGATTGTCCATATGTTAATTCGTTATAGGAGCAGAATTAGGCCATTCGGCTCATCGAGTCTACATTCAATCATGGCTGATCTATCTTTCCCTCTCTACCCCATTCTCCTGCCTTCACCCTGTAACCTTACAAAGGAAGAATCTGTCAATCCCCACTTTAAAAATACCCAATGACTTGTCCTCCACAGTCATCTGTGGCAATACATTCCACAGGTTCACCACATTCCACAGATTCACCTAAGGAAATTCCTCCTCATCTCCTTTCTAAAGGTACATCCTTTTATTCTGATGCTGTGCCCTCTGGTCCTAGACTTCCACACTACTGGAAACATTCTCTCCACATCTGCTCTACCCAGGCCTTTCATTTTTTGCTAAGTTTCAATGTGGTCCCCCTTAATATTTCTAAACTGTGAATGGGTTCCATTCCTGAGATCTGTTCATAACTCATTTTTTAAAAATAAGTTAGATAGGGACAAGACAGTGTGGGAGAGTATTAGAAAAGCAGCTGGGGCAGGAGGGAGAGTGGTTGCAGGAAGAGTGGCTGCCTGCTGGATTCCATGACTCAGTGAGTGAGTGAAACTGCTCAACATCCTGTGCTATTTGGCTCAACCCAGCATCCAATTTGATGCCACCGTTCCATACACCCACCACCCTTTGTGTAAAAAATGCACCCCTCAGATTCCTATTAAATCTTTCCATCCCCACCTTAAACCTATGTCCTCTGGTTCTCGATTCCCCTACTCTAGACAAGAGACTGTGCATTTACTCGATCTATTCCTCTCCTGATTTTGTTCAACTCTTTAAGCTCATTCCTCATCCTCCTGTGTTCCAAGGAACAGCATTCCATCCTGCTCAACCTCTCCCTATAACTCCGGCCCTCGAATCCTGGGAATATCCTCGTAAAATTTTCTCTGAGGTGAGGGCATAAGTTTAAAAAGAGGTTCGGACTCCTTCATCCTCACTTGTGCTGCTTGTGGGAATATTCCCTACCAAACAACACCATTGGAATACTTTACTAGGAGATTAGTAGTGATTCCAAAAAGCAATCTCCTCACCTTCTCAATGGGCAATTGGGGATGGATGTAAATGCTGGTCTTGCCATTGAGGACAAGATCTTGAAAAATAATTATGCCTTCTCTTTGAAGGATTCAGGCTGGTTTAAATGGGGCATGATTGGGAGATACAGTGCAGAAACAGGCCCTTCGACACAACGAGTCCATGCTAACCAGCAATCACCTCAGTACACTAACACTAGGGAAAATTTAGTTTTTACCGGCCAATTAACCTACGAACCCGCACATCTTTGGGGTGTGGAAGGAAACCGGTGAACATGCAGAAAACCCACATGGTCGCAGGGAGAACATACAAACTCCGTGCCGGCCTAACGATGGTGTAACTTAGCACTGGCCCCACACAAAATTAGGCTTTTAGCCAAACTTACAAGATAATCAGTGTCCGATTGTTAAATTATTAAAATGATCAAATAAAGTAATAATGTAGAAAATTGCTTGGTTATGTCCTGTCCAGAGGAAGTCTCAACATATTCAAGCCAGCAAATTACTGCCTCAGCAGTCTATTGTCAAACAGCCTTTATCTGTTTTGTTGCTTCTTGCACTGGTTCCTGCTTATTTTCAAGCTGAGTGTAATCACATGATTTCAAATGCCAAAATATTAGCTGCTGATTTATATGATTTGATTTTCTTGTCAGAATGCAGTTGGAGGAAGGCAGTAGCAGACATCAAGAGAAGAAACTACATTGAGAAACAAAAAGTTGCAGATGCTGACAATCTAAAATAAAAACAGAGACCATTTAAGACCACAGACAGAGGGGTAGGATTAGGTAATTTACCCATTAAGTCTGTTCCACTATTCAATCATGGCTGATCTATTTTTCCATCTCAAGCCCATTCTCCTGCCTTATAATGGTTTAGATCAAAGCATATTCATGTGTTAGAATGGCCCAGTCAAGTCCAGACCTAAATCCAATTGTGAATCTCTGGCAAGACTTGAAAATTGCCGTTCACAGATGCTCTCCATCCAATCTGACTGAGCTTGAGCTATTTTGCAAAGAAGAATGGGCAAAAATTTTAGTCTCTTGATGTGCAAAGCTGGTAGAGACATACCCCAAAAGACTTGCAGCTGTAATTGTAGCGAAAGGTGGTTCTACAAAGTATTGACTCAGGGGGGCTGAATACTTTTGCACGCCACATTTGTAATAAAATTTGGAAACTATGGATCATTTTCCTACCACTTCACAATTATGCACCACTTTGTGTTGGTCTATCACATAAAATCACAATAAAATACATTTACGTTTGTGGTTGTAACGTGACAAAATGTGGAAAAGTTCAAGGGGTATGAATACTTTTGCAAGCCACTGTATATGGATGGAAAAGGTTCAGAGGGCAATGAGCCAAATGCAGGAAAATGTGACATCTTGATCGGCATGGACGAGTTGGGTGAAAGGGCCTGTTTCCGTGCTGTGTGACTCTAAGACAGTGGTAGGTGAGGCAGCACCTTGAAAGTGTGAAACAGAGTTAACATTTCAAGTCAATTACCTTTCATTAGATTTAAGAAACATTTAGATATCAGACATTTTGTTTTAGGAAAGGGAAGAGAATGTTCAAGTGAGCATGGAAACCAGGAGGCAGCTGAATGACACTAATACTAGTGATACTGACTGA
The DNA here is from genome assembly GCA_963514005.1 of Raja brachyura. The sequence goes on from OY740786.1 coordinate 67,450,621, forward strand.
GAGAGGGGGGGTGAAGGCTCTTTAAGTACAAATGAGCTGTCTGGATGAGATGGGAAATGGCAGACAAATAAAACAGGGGAACTATGAGAATGAAAGATAGACACCGAGTGCTGGAGTAACTCAGCAGGCCAAGTAACACCTCTGGAGAAAAAGGATGGGGAAAAAGAGTGGGAAAAGGATGACCCATCCTTTTTCTCCAGAGATGCGGTCTGGCCCGCTGAGTTACGCCAGCACTTTGTGTCTATCTTTGGTACAAACCAGCATCTGCAGTTCTTTGTTTCTACATTTTGAACTATGAAAACCAAATCCTTTCAGGGTACAGGATGTGTAAAGGATGGTTATAACAGGGAACATTAAACAGTACAGTACAGGAAAAGGCCCTTCAGCCCACAATGTCCGTGTCGAACATGATGTCAGGTTAAACTTATCTCCTTGCAGGCAGACACAAGGAAGTGCAGATGCTGGAAGCTTGAGCAAAACATAGAGTGCTGGAGTAACTCAGAGGGTCAGGCAGCATCTGTGGAGGGTAGACACAAAATGCTGGAGAAACTCAACAGGTGAGGCATCATCTATGGAGAGAAAGAATCAGCTAAGTTTTGGGTCAAGTCCCTTCTTCAGACTGATGTCAGGGGAGGGGGTAGGACAAAGAAAGAAAGTGGGCAGAGACAGTGGAACTAGTTTGAGGGCTGGGATGGGGGAGGGGAATGAGAGAGAAGGAAAGCAAGGGCTACCTGAAGTTAGAGAAGTCAACGTTCATACTGCTGGGGTGTAAACTACCCAAGCAAAATATGAGGTGCTGTTCCTCCAATTTGTGCTGGGCCTCACTCTGACAATGGAGGAGGCCCAGGACATTCAGGTCAGATTGGGAATGGGAGGGGGAGTTGAAGTGCTGGGCCACCGGGAGATCAGGTAGGTTAATACAAGCTGAGCGGAGGTGTTCAGCGAAACGATCGCCTAGCCTGCACTTGGTCTCGCCGATGTAGAGAAGTTGACACCTGGAACAGCGGATGCAGTAGATGAGGTTGGAGGAGGTGCAAGTGAACCTCTGCCTCACCTGGAAAGACTGTTTGGGTCCTTGGATGGAGTCGAGGGGGGAGGTAAAGGGACAGGTATTGCATCTCCTGCAATTGCAGTGGAAAGCACCTGGGAGGGGGTGGATTGGGTAGGAAGGGACGAGTTGACCAGGGAGTTTCGGAGGGAACGATCTCTGCAGAAAATAGAAAGGGGTGGAGATGGGAAGATGTGGCCAGTAGTGGGATCCCTTTGAAGGTGGCGAAAAATATTATACGTTGTATGCGACGGCTGATGGGGTGGAAGGTGAGGACAAGAGGGACTCTGTCCTTGTTACTAGAAGGGGAGGGGAAGTAATAGCGGAGCTGCGGGATAGCAAGGAGACTCTAGTGAGAGCCTCATCTATAATGGAGAGGGGAATCACCGTTCCCTGAAGAATGAGGACATCTCTGATGCCCTGGTGTGGAAAATCTCGTCCTGGGCGCAGATGCGGCGTAGATGGAGGAATTGGGAGTTGGGGATCGAGTCTTTACAAGAAGAAGGGTGGGAAGAAGTGTAGTCAAGATAGCTGTGGGAGCCAGTAGGTTTATAGTAGATGTCGGTCAATAGTCTGTTTCCTGTGATGGAGACGGTGAGATGTAGAAACGGTAGGGAGATGTCTTTCTTAAGCATCTGTGGAGGGGATGGACAGACGATGTTTCATGTTGGGACTCTTCAAACTAACAATTCATCAGAAAAAGTCACAAAGTGATTTCCTCCCCTCCCCCTCTCCCCCCATTTTAATCTCACCAGGAATCCCACCCTAAATATTGTCGTAATGCTCTCTCTGATCAGGCATGCCACATCCCTTCTCTTTTCTACCCCCTTCCTCCATATCACCAGATCCTCTATATCCCTGTACACTGAACTGTCAGTCATGCCCGTCCCTCCACCACATTACCCTGATTGCAACAATACCGTAATCCCACGTTTTGATCCATAAGATTGTCAAGATGCCTCAAGATTTATCCGATGAATTGGTATTTGCTTCCCACCTTCCAAAGTTTACCCTCCTATGGAACGCGCAACGTCATCTGTCGATTTCCTCCAAAGATGCTGCCTGACCTGCTCAATTACTCCACTGAACTACAGGTTGGGGTGATGGTTGATGATTCCAACATTCAGTTCCAATTCCAAATCCTCAGAAAATGAAGCAGAGCAGGTACAGATTGCTCAGGTTATACGCCACAATGACTTGGAAATGCATTGCCGTTCCCTCATGGGCAACGGATTTAAATCATGGACCTCTCCACCTGTCTAAGTTAATAATGATTTATACTTACAAAATGGATTCAGCTGAAACTAAGACTAGCTTTCACCTCCTACTAAATTGCAAAGCCAGCCCTAACCTTTGCTTTCAGAAACAAAGCTTGCAGACTGTTGATGTTCCCCTTTCCAATAACATAAGCGAGATAACAAGCACAGCTTCATGAATTTCCTCTATAATTTAAACATTAGAGAGAATTCGGACTAACCCTTGATCTATAAGATTATGATGTGTGTCATAAGTAGAAAAAAACTAAATGCTTGTTCTGCAGAAATGTAACCTTCTCATATAACCATATATGGCTAACCCTTCCTGTGTCAGCAGAAACTGTCAATTTTAAGAAGTTTTCATTCTTAAGGATCTTTCATTCTTAAGAAGCAAGAGGCTGTACTATGATCTGTAGATACGGTACTGCTGAATTGTTGGTTATTGGAGTGTAATATTAACACTGCCAGGGCAGCAAAGTGGCGCAGTGGTAGAGTTGCAGCCTTGCAGTGCCAGAGACCCGGGTTGGATCCTGACCACGGGTGCTGTCTGGATGGAGTTTGCATGTTTTGGGACCGCATGGGTTTCCACTGAACGCTTCGGTTTCCTCCCATATTCCAAGGACTTGCAGGTCTATAGGTTAATTTACTTCTGTAGATTGTCCCTTGTGTGCAGGATAGAGCTTGTGTACAGGGTCGTTGGTTGGTGCAAACATGGTGGACTGAAGGGTCTGTTTCTGCGCTGAACTAAATTAAACTGCACAAGTCCCAGGTAATGACGAACAAGTCAGAGTCTAACTCCTACCCTTGACATGCAAAGTATTACCATTTCTGAGTATGCTACGACTTGAGTTGGATAGAGCTCTCGTGGCTAACGGAATCAAGGGATATGGTGAGAAAACAGGAACAGGGTACTGATTTAGGATGATCAGCCATGATCATATTGAATGATGGTGCTGGCTCAAAGGGCCAAATGGCCTACTGCTGCACCTCATATTCTGTGTTTCTATGACTAACATTCCCAGGTTCACTACTGACCAGGAACTCAGCAGGGCCAACCTCCTAAATACTTCAGACACAAGAGCAAGTTTTGTACTCCATAACCTGTGGTAGAGTAACTCACCCCATGGTTCACCGTAGCCTGCCCATCATTGCTGCCTGATCTGCTTCCTGGAAACCCTTTCGCAACACTGCAATGCTTCAAGAAGGCAGCTCACCACCAACTTCTCAAGGGTAATTAGGAACAGGCAATAAATGCTGGGATTGATAGTAATATCACCTTCCATAAATCAATGAATTTAAATCTTCATAATCTTACACAAAGATTCAAACCAGTTATAGTTACAAAGTGAATTATAAATAAAGGTTGCTCATCACAATAATTAACAATAACTCAGAATGGTTTTAAGTAAAATGATAGATTTTCACATTAACATGCTTAGGTAGCATTTTTACATTAGCGATTAAAACAGCCAAATCTGCGTCAAATCCAAGATAAACAGTCTGCTTTTTTGGCAGCAGTCTGCCTTGCAATTTAAACTAATTCCGATACTTAGTCCATAATTCAAGCAAAGTTCACATCAAACAGAATCGAAAGCCAAAAGTGAGTACTTTTTTTAAGGAAGGCATCAGTGGCCTAGTAAAAGTGGATATGGAGAGCATGTTTCCAGTAGTAACAAGTCTAGGACCAGAGGGCACAACCTCAGTAGAAAAGGATGTAGCTTTAGAATGGAGATGAGGAGGAATTACTTTAGGCAGAGGGTGGTGAATCTGTGGAATTCATTGTCACAGCTGTGGGGGCAAAGTCATTGGGTAATTTTGAAGTGGAGCAGCATGGAGTAGTGGAGCAGCAGAGGACAATCATAGCATCGCCTGGCCAGGATGACCCTGTAACACTGGCCCAGTTCTGCCCCGCCAGGGCAATGGGCCTTTGAGGTAATTTCAGACAACTTGTTTAAGGTCTTTAAAACTTGAAGCATACAAGATGGCATTGGGAATGAGGCAACCCTTATGTATTGTCTCATTGTAATCTATTGTCACACTGACCTCTGTAGTCATGAAGACCCTTGAAAGACATGTGCTAGCCAAGCTGAAAAATATCACTAACCCCCTGCTGGACCCTCTACAGTTACACCATCATTAAATTTGCAGACAACACAACAGAGGCGGGGCTGATAACTGAGGGCGATGAGTGTAGATGTTATGTGCATGCCCCTTTAACAGTAGTGACATAGCCCCTGCTAACCACTCCCCTATAATCAAGTATAACTGTGTCCTCCCCACCCATAGCTCGCTCTCTAGTGAACTTGTCGGGCCATGTACAGCTAGGGCAGTGATGTATGCTTAGGTAATAAAAGTTATAGTAAAGAATTCTCTGTGTACGTGCATGTTCTTTACATGGTGTCAGAAGTGGGATTTCATCTTGCAGTTGATTGGAACCAGACATAGTATCATCCCGTACCAGGTAGTTTGAGGGCTTGTGCTGTGACTGACATTTTCGAATGGCGCGGCAAGCATTTCCTGGTGCTTGTCGATTCCTACTCCAGCTGGTTTGAGGTTGACCAGCTCCCCTCTCTGTCTTCTTCTGCTGTCATCGAGAAGATGCGACGTCACTTCGCTACTTTTGGGTCCCCGGCAAGCCTGCAGTCGGACAACGGCAGCCAATTTACTAGCGCTGAGTTTCGTGCTTTTGCTGATCGCTGGAACTTTCGACACTACACCAGCAGTCCGGAGTACCCTCAGAGCAACGGCCTGGCTGAGCGCGCGGTCCGCAGTGCTAAGGGATTGCTGGAACGCTGTCGCCTGTCTCGTTCGGACATTTACCTTGCCCTCCTGAACCTCCGCAACATTCCCCGCGACCATACCCTGGGGTCCCCGGTGCAGCGCCTCGTGTCCCGTGTCACACGCCCTCCGATCCCGGTTGCTCAACAGTCCCTTGCTCCTTCTGTGCTCAAACCTGCTGTGGTCCGGAAGCGCATTGCCCACAAGCAACATATCCAAAAGCGCTCCCATGACAGGTCCTGCCGTGTCCTCCGTCCTCTATAGCCTGGCCAGGTTGTCCGTATGCGGTCTTCCTCCGGCCATCATAGGCTTGCCATTGTCGTCGGTTCTGCCGGGTCGCCTCGTTCTTACCTAGTTAACCACGATGGTACGGTCTACCGCAGGTCTCGTCGGCACCTGCGCTTGGTGAATGAATCTTGTCCCCCTCCTGCTGCTCCACATGCTCCCCCTGTGTCTTCGCTGCCACGTCCTGCCTTGCCCAGTCCACCGTCCCCTCGGCCTCTCCCGGTGGTTCTTCCCGGGGTTGTCCCTGGCTCTCCGGCTTTCTCGCCTCCCGCTTCTCCTTCATCCCCGCCGCGTTCGTCGCCCCGCGGTTCTCCTGCTAAGTGCTCGCCGCCCGCACCGGTCCCTCTCGTTCCCATGGGGGGAGGAGGTGATGGCGAGGTGCGACTCGATCTGGCCGCCTTGTAAAGCTGCCAGACCGTTATGGCGATTATGTGTAATTCGGTGTTACTTCACTGTTGTGTACTTTCCCTAGCGCATGAGACATGGTCGCTTGTCACTGTTCTTTATTTTGTTTTGTAGAGGAAGGATGTAGATGTTATGTGCATACTCCTTTAACAGTAGTGACGTAGCCCCTGCTAACCACTCCCCTATAATCAAGTGTAACTGTGTCCTCCCCACCCTTAGCTCGCTCTCTAGTGAACGTGACGGACCATGTACAGCTTGGGCAGTGATGTATGCTTAGGTAATAAAAGTTATAGTAAAGAATTCTCTGTGTACGTGCATGTTCTTTACAATGAGTCAGCTTACAGGGAGGAGGTACAGAGGTTAATAGGCTGACAAAAATGCTGGAGAAACTCAGCGGGTGAGGCAGCATCTATGGAGCGAAGGAAATAGGCGATGTTTCGGGTTGAGACCCTTCTTCAGACTGATGTGGGGTTGGGGGGGGAAGCGGGAAGAAGAACGGAAGAGGCGGAGACAGTGGGAGAGGCTGTGGGAGAGCTGGGAAGGGGAGAGGAAAGAAGGAGAAAGCAGGGACTACCTGAAATTGGAGAAGTCAATGTTCCTACCACTGGATTGTAAACTACCCAAGCAAAATATGAGATGCTACTCTTCCAATTTACCGTGGGCCTCACTCTGGCCATGGAGGAGGCCCAGGACAGAAAAGTTAGATTCAGAATGGTAGGGGGAGTTGAAGTGCTGAGCCACTGGGAGATCAGGTTGGTTATTGCGAACCGAGTGGAGGTGTTGGGCGAAGCGATCGCCAAGCCTATGCTTGGTCTCACCGATGTAGAGCAGCTGACATTAGGTTAATCGGCTGGTGCTCAGAGAACAACTTAGCACTCAATACCAAAAGCTCATCATTGACTTCAGGTAGAACCAGGGTGACCATCCCCCACTGCACATAAACGGAGAAAGAGTGGACAGAGCCTCCAATTTCAGGTTCCTGGGAACCCACATCACTGCAGATCTCAGGTGGTCAACTAACACAGACTCCCTGGTAAAGAAAGCACAGCAACCCTTTACTTCCTAAGATCACTCAGGAAAGTCAACTTGCCACAACACCTGCTAGTGTCATTCTTCTGTTGCTCCATAGAGAGTATTCTGACACAATAGACAATAGGGGCAGGAGTAGGCCATTCGGCGCTTCAAGCCAGCACCGCCATTCAATGTGATCATAGCTGATCATCCCCAATCAGTACCCCGTTCCTGCCTTCTCCCCATATCCCCTGACTCCGCTATCTTTAAGAGCCTCAACTAGCTCTCTCTTGAAAGTATCCAGAGAACCGGCCTCCACGAACTCACAACTCTCTGTGTGAAAAAAGTGTTAAGGGACACTCGAATTAAGGAACCAAAATTGCGCACAATACTCCAGGTGTGGTCTCACTAGGGCCCTGTACAATTGCAGAAGTACCTCTTTGTTCCTATACTCAACTCCTCTTGTTAATAAGGCCAACATGCCATTTGCTTTCTTCACTGCCTGCTGTACCTGCATGCTTACTTTCATTGACTGATGAACAAAGACCTTCAGATCCTGTTGTACTTCCCTTTTTCCCAACTTGACACCATTTAGATAATAATCTGCCTTCCTGTTTTTGCTACCAAAGTGGATAACCTCACATTTATCCTCATAAAACTGCATCTGCCTTGCATCTGCCCACTCATCCAACCTGTCCAAGTCACCCTGCATTCTCATTGCATCCTGATGTGGTATGGCAACAGTTCTGCGAATGACAAGACGGCTCCGCAGATAGTCATCAACACAGCCCAGAAGAGCCCACCAACACACATCTGCCTGCCCTGGAAGAGATCTGTAGCTCTTGTTGCCTACGAAAAGCATCGCACAACCTAAAGGACTCATCTCATCCTGCAAATCACTTGTTTGTCCTTCTGCCCTCTGCTAGGCGCTTCACCCCCGCCCAGTGAATGCTATGTACTTACCTTTAAACAGCATCCGTATCGGGTCAACCCTGACAAGCGTCATCGCCTAAGAAGTCAGGTTGACTATATGGTGCAGCATGCAATTGCTGAACCTAGTTGTAGTCCTTGGAGTTCTCCATGTCTTCTGGCTGCGAAGGCTAATGGGGAGGACAGGTTTTGCATGGACTTTCGGAAGGTGAATGCTGTAACTAAGCCGGATTGCTATCCTCTTCCACGGATGGAGGATTGCGTGGATCATGTGGGAAGTGCATCTTTTGTGTCTAAGTTGGACTTGCTAAAAGGGTATTGGCAAGTTCCTTTGACTAGGCGGGCGAGGGATATCTTAGCGTTCGTTACACCTGATAACTTTCTTCAGTACACCGTAATGGCATTTGGGATGCGCCATGTGCCGGCAACCTTCCAACGGTTAGTGAACATGGTATTGTCTGGTTTGTCCTTCTGTGAAGCATACCTTGATGATTTAGTTGTGTGCTTCAGGTCTTGGATCGAACACATCGGTCATCTGAAGGAGGTATATTGTCATCTAGCGGAGGCAAACCTAACGATCAATCTGGGGAAGTGTGAGTTTGGCCAGGCCATGGTGACGTATCTGGGTAAGATGGTGGGCCGGGGTCAGGTTCGCGCTCTCGAGGACAAGATGGGACATATTGTCGCATTTCCTGTTCCAACATCTAGGACTGAATTCCGTAGGTATCTGGCTATGGTTGGGTACTATAGGGGGTTCTGTCCAAACTTCTCTGCAGTGGCTGCTCCTTTGACGGAGTCCGAAGATAGCTTTTGTGTGGTCCGCTGAATGTCAACAAGCCTTTGATCATACTAAAGGTCTCCTGGTGTGCGCACCTGTGCTTGCGGCACCTGATTTTGAGCGTCCATTTAAGCTGTCAGTGGATGCTAGTGATCGTGGGGTTGGTGGGGTTCTTATACAGGATGATTCAGATGGGGTGGGGCATCCAGTTTCGTACTTCTCTAAGACGTTTAATCCCCATCAGAGGTGGTACTCCACCATTGAGAAAGAAACCCTTGCTGTGTTAATGTCTCTGTCATTTCGAGGTTTATGTGGGCTCCTCGAATGTCCCTGTCATCGTATTCACGGATCATAACACTTTGTTTTTTTTGCAGAACATGAAGAATAAGAACCGGCGGTTAATATAACCATATAAACCATATAACAATTACAGCACGGAAACAGGCCTTCTCGGCCCTTCCAGTCCGTGCCGACCATTTATTTTCCCCTAGCACCATCTACCTGCACTCAGACCATACCCCTCCATTCCCTTCCCGTCCATATACCTATCCACTTTACTTTTAAACGTTAAAATCGATCCTGCCACCACCACTTCTGCTGGAAGATCATTCCACACAGCCACCACTCTCTGAGTAAAGAAGTTCCCCCTCATGTTACCCCTAAACATCTGTCCCTTAATGAGCTGGAGTTGGCAGCTGCAAGTATACAACCTGGAGTTCAGGCACATCAGGGACAAGGATAATATCTTGGCTGGCGCCTTGTCACGTCAGTAGTATTTTAGTACTGAATAGTTTCTTACGAAGCTTATTCAGTATCTTTGGGAGGGGTTGTTAGCCACCCCCCCCCCCCCCCCCCCCGGTGAATGCTATGTACTTACCTTTTCTGTTTCTCTCCTGAGTGCAGGCCTCGTGGCTGGGAGTCAGGAATCAAGGGGTTAAGAGCTCCTGTACCCGATTGGCCAAGCTGCGTCTGGTGACGGGTGATTGATCAGAAGCTTAAATACCCGGAGTTCCCAGAATTCTCTCTCTTCTTTGTCAACCCTGACTAGTGAACAGGCTGCCGGTATGAGCTGCAGGAGGCCTGGCCGCATGGCACAGAACCTTGTGTATTGTTACCTATATTTGTCATTTAATGTTGTATTGGGACGGATTCGGGCTGACCTGAGGGTTTTCGTGTATTTTGTTTCAGGGCTATCTCCTTTTAGGCAGGTTAGAGTCTCTGGTTAGACGGTCCACTGCGAGGCTGGCTGGAGCACTGTTATATTTGTTTATTAGTCGATTCTTGCCCCTGACTGTGTTGTTTAAATCAGGTTCGGGTTTCTGTCTTCTCTTACCTAAATTAAAAACTATTTTCTTAAACTTGAACCTTTTTTTTTATTATGTTACGCGGCTCTGAGGTTCCTGCCTTCGGGAGTTGTAACACCCTCATGTAAGCATTACAGGTCCATCGAATCACACACCGCAAGATTAGCAAACAGTTTCTACCCGAGGAACTGTGCCTGAACCCCTCTGTCAGTGGATCACCAGCTTCCTGACAGACAGGAAGCAGCATGTGAGGCTGCTGAGGCACATCCCAAACCCGCAGACCCTCAACATAGGAGCACCGCAAGGCTGCGTACTCTCTCCTCTCCTCTACTCTACTCTCTCTACACCAATGACTGCACCTCCACAGACTCCTCTGGCAAGCTTCTCAAGTTTGCGAACGACACAACCACGATTGGACGGATCCAGGATGGGGAGGAATCAGCCTACAGACAGGAAGTGACACAGCTGTCATCCTGGTGCCATCGCAACAACCTGGAGCTCAATGCTCTTAAGACAGTGAAATTGACTGTGGGCTCTAGGAGAGCTCCCCCTCCCCTCACCATCACCAACACCACAGTCACATCTGTGGAGTCTTTTAAGTCCCTGGGAACCATCATCTCCAAGGGGGGGGCCTTAAATGGGGGGCCACCATCGACTCCACAATCAAAAAGGCACAGCAGAGGATGTACTTCCTGTGGCAGCTGAGGAAACACAATCTGCCACAGGCAACGATGGCCCAATTCTATACAGCCATCGTAGAGTCCGTCCTCACCTTCTCCATCATGGTCTGGTTTGGCTCAGCCACCAAGCACGACATCCGGAGGCTGAAACGAATCGTCCGATCAGCTGATTGGCTGTAACCTTCCCTCCATTGACGAACTGTACACTGCAAGGGCCAGGAAGCGAGCAGGTAAGATCATCTCTGATTCCTCTCACCCTGGCCATACTCTTTGAATCACTTCCCTCTGGAAGGCGACTCCGGACTGTCAAAACAGTAGAGTAGTAGCTCTACTCAATAACCAAAAATCTGTAGCCTCCTTTTGCTCTGGTATTTTATTTAATTCACATGTTTAATCAATAATTTTTAATTATTAATGTTTAATGTTTTCTTAATTGTCACTGTATGTCATGTTGTCATTTGCAAGCGGAGCACCAAGGCAAATTCCTTGTATGTGAACATACTTGGCCAATAAACATATCCATTAAACTCTTGTACTTCAGTATGATTGTACTTGTGTTTGGTAAGACTTTTATGAATTGTATGCCATAAAAGGAATTTTGTGAACCTGTACATGAGACGATAAAGTACAATTGAACAAATTTAAGGAGCACTTGAGTGGAAGGATGTGGGTTCTCAGTAGTGGGTGTGAGGATTTGGGAACTTATATAAAGCTAGTAGGTTAATTGAAGGCACCCTGGCATACTCTTGTCTTGAAGTGTTATCCATTATTGACATGCCTAGGACACATTTAATTTGCAAGCAAATTTTTTAAAGAAAGCAAGGGAAAGATTATCTTATCTTTAATAAGTGTTTTTTTTTGTAGACAAAAAGATGCCAGTGTACATCTTTAATAAACATACGTGCCACATGGTCATGAAATAAAATAATAACGTTCAATCTTTTATAGGTGTTGTATGCTTTATAGGTGCTTACCGTTGCTAAACAAGCTCCCAGTACACTGACAGTGGCTTTTTAAGATGGCTAAACCTACAATATTGAACATATGGGGTTGAGAACACAAAGCAGAGAACAAAAGAAAAGAGAAATTAGAGCAGCTCGATGGCAATGTATAACTCGTGCTTTACAGCATACACGCTGTATAAAGCAACTTTGAATCTGCACAGTCCCGAGAGGGATGCAACAAAGTTGATTGGCGTATATTTGCATATACATATTTATGACAATTATGAGCGTTGGTTCATAATCTATCCATATATTACTAAAACTCTCATCTTTGTGATTCTGTCTGCGTGCATGCATGTCTGTGCGCCCATGTGCTCCCAAAACTACGTCAAAATGGTGCACAATGGCGCTACAATTTTTGGCCCACCTTACTCACCATTGTTCTGTGCTGTGTTTTATCAAAGTTTCATTCAGATTGATGTTATATTTCACAAGTCATTCACATTTTAAACTTTAAAAATTTAACTTTTCACTGTAAAAAGTCCAATCCCCCTGCCTGTTACAATGTTACAAAGACAGGGCACTGAGTCCTCTGATTTGAAACATTGTAATGGGCAGGGGCAGTCAAGGGAATTAGATTTTTTTTACGTTTAAAAAGAGGGAGGGTGAAGAGGATGGGGAGGGAGTGCTGGGGGATGAGGAGAAATGAGCCGCACCTGAGCAGTTGGGGGCTATGGGTGGATGGAATATTGCGTTGGGGAACAGGTGAGTGGTGGAATATTGCGTTTTGGGGAATGGGTTGTGTTGGGGAGCCAGGCCTCATATGGGGGCTATGGATGAGTGGTGGAATATTGTGTTGGGGGAATGGGTTGCATTGGGGGACCAGGCCTCCCGTGTGATGGGTCCCAACAGGTTCTACTTGGTCTAGTATATATTACGAAAACTCTCCTCTTGTTTGTTTCTATGTCTGTCTGTCTGTCCATCTGATCCTGTAATTACGCCAAAACAGTACATGATTTGTACAAAACAGCTACAATTTTTGGCCCACCTTACTCACAATTGTCCTGTGATGTGTAATATCAAGTTTCATTCAGATTGATGTTATATTTTACGTTATTCACATTTTAACCTTTACAAAACCCAATTTTGAAAAAAATATTTCATCTGCACTGCCAGTTAGCAGCGTATGACATCACAATGGGATCTCATTTATATAAACTGCCCATCAGCAGTGTTCCACCCCACAATTACATCAAAATGGGATCTCATTGACATTAAAAAAACAAGTCTGTTTTTAAAAACACAGCAGCATTCCATTCAGATTTATGTTATATTTTATATTATTCACATTTTATTTTTATTTATTTATTTATTTATTTTTTGATAGTTAAACTTTTAATACAGGCATGTAAATATCATAGTCCAAACCACTACGAACTTTGTTAAACGGTTACATATTAAATATCCAGGTTTCCAGGGACCCCGCTACCAGTGTAGCCGGGGTCCTCATTTATCGGTTACATATTAACATTGACTCTAATTATTATTTTTTTCAATAGATAGAAAAATTAAAGAGAGAAAAAAAAAGAAAATTTGAAAAATAGAATAAACTATCCATAATACAACTTAGGAGATAGGTCCGTAGGTCAGAGAACATAACTATTCATCTAGTCCTGGGTTCAAGCTTCAGTCAGGCTTCTGCCCCGGCCCATTCAACCCCTTCAATTAATCTATGAACGGAAACCATATTCTAGTAAATAATTCTGGTTTGTCAATTAAGACAAATCTAATTTTTTCCAGATTTAAGGTCGCCGACATCTCCATAATCCACATTTTGATTGTGGATTTTGCTGGGTTTTTCCAAAATTGTAATATTAAATGTTCCCAGTTATTATACTGTAATCAAGGAAATTTCTTTGGTTTATTGTTATTCACATTTTAGACTTTAAAAAATCAAACTTTTTACTTAAATAAATCAAACCTTTCACTTTAAAACTAGCCCTGCATGTTACAATGTTACCAAATAACAGAACACCATGCATTGAGGTATTTGTTACATTGTTGTAAGAGAGAGGGAGTGGGGTAGGGGAGACAGGACTCCCAATGCAATCAGAGATTTGTTAAGGGCCTGTCCCACCAGCATGCAAATCTATGCGATGAGCGCGACAAAACGTGGTCGCTTGAGCCGTCCGGCGCCGCGGGGCCGATCCCACTTCGATCGCCGGAGCCATGCGGAATTGTGCGGAGTTCGTCCCGACATCGTGCGGGGCTCTGAAAAACTGACTATGTTCAAAAATTCCGTGCGGCAATGACTTATCGGTTCGCAGTCGGACGCATTACACACAGCCTCAACGTCGTGCCTCCGTGACCCTCTCTGTAGGTGCCTCTGTGTGTGTGGCTCCGTGGCCCTCTCTGTGTGTGCCTCTGTGCCCCTCTCTGTGTGCCCCTCTCTGACCTGGCGAACTTACCTTTAGACTTCGCTCCAAGTTCGCCTCACTTTGCGCCGCGTTGTGCCACTCACCCGACCTCCGCGTGACCCCTACTGCCGGTTTGGTCGCGCTTGCCGCATTCAGGCGCATGTTGGTGGGAACGGCCCTGTACAGGGATCACCCGACCTCCGCGCGGCCCCCGCTTCTAGTTTGATCGCGCTCATCGCATGGAGTCGGATGCTGGTTGGACATTGTTGTAAGGAGAGAGAGGGAGTGGGGAGGGGAGGAGGAGAAATGTTATTTAAACATTGTGTTTAGTGGGGGAGTGGGAAGGGGAGAGGTGAGGAGTGGGGGAGCAGGGAGATAGAGAGAGAGGAGGGCGTAGGGAGGGGAGAGGGTTATGGAGGGAGGGAGTGACTGAGGGTAGGGGAAAGGAGGGGGAGGGAGGGGTGAGGGAGGAATTGGGGGAGGGGAGGGGAGGGGAAAGAAGAGGGAGGGTGAAGAGGAGGGGGAGGGAGTGCTGGGGGATGAGGGGAAATGAGCCGTGCCTGTGCAGTTGGGGCAATGGGTGAGTGGTAGAATATTGCATTAGGGGAACGTGTTGCGTTGGGGGAATGGGTGAGTGGTGGAATATTGTGTAGTAGCCATTTAGCTTAACTCAGTATATTATACCTTAAACCATTTTCTGCCTGTAATTATGTGGGCGGGATTTATACGTAGTCTGAGGAAAGTTTACGGCTGGGATTCTTTTGGAGACTCCCAAGGAATTTAGTTTAGTTTAATTCGAAGAAGATCGGGGAAGAGACATCGTTTTTGATCATGCACGAGCATGACTACGAGTATGATTGAAATGTATTTATACAAGAAGAAGCTAGTATGAATTATCTTACTCTTTGTACTACTACAATAAAGAAACTATTAATCAAGAGACTGTTTTTGGAAGATTTATCGTCAACGGCATTGAATGTTTCGTGGGGAGCTCGTGGGTGCGTATTAATTACTATCTGATCCTCGGTCATCAATTAAAGTGACTATCGAGGACTAAATCCTTGAGACAACGTGAAATCTGTCACTAAATAATGCATTGGGGAAATGGGGCCCAACGGGTCTAGTGGAACATAAATATGTGCAATGAAGCATAAAAATGTGATAAAACAACATGGGCTTCAACCAGAAAAACATGAAGGCAGCTCACTCAAGCTCAACAATGAATGTAGAAGCAAGGATCTGCTAATGATGGATAACCAAGCAATCAGACTGAAGAAGGATACAGACCCGAAATGTCACCTATCCATGTTCTGCAGAGATGCTGCCTGACCTGCTGAGTTACTCCAGCACTTTGTGTCTTTTGAACACTGAGTTGTTGGGGAATCTGTTACAGAAGACAAGGGTGGTTCATTTGTTGATGGATCACATTCCTGAGTACTTCGCAAGTGTAGCCTTCTGCCTTGTTAGGGAAAAGGAACCCAGCCAATTTCTATTCTCCCTTAATTAAAATCTTAATTCTGTCTAATTAGAATCAGAACAACAGTCATGAAATAGCGAGGAACCAAATTTTATCCAAGATTTTATCCATGAATTATTGGTCTGGTTTTCAAAATATTAAAATGTTTCATAATAGTGGCACAGTGGCATTCTAGCAATTCAGTTCACAACACATTTTTTACATAGAATATAGAACATAAGAAAACACAGCACGGGGACAGGCCCTTTGGCCCACAATGCATGTGCCAAGATGATGCCAGGATATACTAATCTCACTCACCTTCAGATATATCAGAGTCATAGAAAAAGTCGTGGAAAAGGGCCCTTGCCTAACTTACTGATGCCAACCAACATTCCCATTCTACACTACCCATCGGCCTGCTTTGGAGCATATACCTCCAATACTCTGACTTATTAACTGTTACTTGTCCAACAGCGGTGGTATCACCGGAAAATTTAAAGATGGTGTTGGAACTGTGTCTATAAACATAGAAAAATAGGTGCAGGAGTAGGCCATTCAGTCCTTTGAGCCAGCACCGCCATTCAATATGTTTATGTCAGATCATCCAAAATGAGTACCCCGTTCCTGCTTTCTCCCCATATCCCTTGATTCCGTTAGCCCTAAGAGCAATATCTAACTTTCTCTTGAAAAAATCCGGTGAATTGGTCTCCACTGCCTTCTGTGGCAGAGAATTCCACAGATTCAAAACTCTCTGGGTGAAAAAGTATTTTCTCATCTCAGCCCTAAATGGTGTACCCCTTATCCATACACTGTGACTCCTGTTTCTGGACTTCCCCAACTTAAATACTGTTGTAAATACTGCTTTTAGTTTTCTTTGTGTAGATTAAGGAATCCTTTAACAGCAAACTGGTATGTTTTAATGAATCATTTTAAGACATATCCAACAAAGTCAAACTGATGTTGTAAATGGGTGATCTGTTTCACAGTTCTCAGAGGAATTGAAGGTGCATGCACCCTCTTTATGGCCATGTTTGCCCAGCATTCACCAAAGGCTCGTCACATAATATATATGCAAATACTTGTGAGTATCCGAGAGTTTCACACTAACCATCCTCTTTGACTAAGCCACAGGTTCGACTGCTTAAATGTTACAACCAAGAGTTTTGTGATAACTTTAATGTGAACTATTAACACCTCTCACCACTAAATCAAAAGGAGAAAGAGCTTTTTAAATTAGACTAGAATCATCTGCAATCAGCAAAATGTTAATGTGCAAAATTCTGGCAGCTTGTAATCGTGAGTCAGTATGAAGGTATACTTGCTACTTAGTTACATTTACATTGAATTTGTTCCACGGAAATCACAGCAGTACCTTTTTTATGCAGGATAAGTAATTTCTCAAGCAGAATATAGATATTCATCAAAACCTGCCTGGAATGGTTTTTTTTACAATCCTGGCCTACACATATATTCTCAGTCTTTATCCATCTTAGGTTAACACTAATGATGCAAGGTAGCTGCAATAAAAACAGCCAAGGGTTAAAACTGCAATGTTCATTCACAGTAAATAAAAACGCGCATTCAAACAATGCCTTTCATGACCGCAGGACATTTTAAAGTGCTTTACACTATGGTGTTGTTTGAAGTGATGGTTATCAGGTAGGAACTGTTATTGCCAGATTGTACACAGCAAGGTTCCACAAACAGCAATGTGAGAAGAACAGATAATTTTTTTGTGTGAAGCCTCCTTTCGTGTTCTTTTTCTAGTTCTGCACAAAACTTGAGAGTCTTCAATATACAACAGATGTCTTTAATGCTTTACTCAATGCTGGAAGCAAGACAACTCAAGATGGCTACACACACACACACACACACACCGTCTACAGACAGGATAAACTATGTATAAAACATCTCGTTGTTAAAGAAGGAAGGGCAGATGCTGGAGAATCGAGGGTACACAAAAGGCTGGAGAAACTCAGCGGGTGTAGCAGCATCTAAGGAGCGAAGGGGATAGGCGACGTTTCGGGTCGTCTGAAGAAGGGTCTCGACCCGAAACCTCGCCTATCTGCTTCGCTCCTTAGATGCTGCTGCACCCGCTTAGTTTCTCAGCCTTTTGTGTACCTACAAAACATCTCCCTTTGTCTTGTGCAATGGGTCCACCCACCCCACACAGTCCACCAAACATCACACTTCCTATTATAGTCGTGTTGTCCACAGATTATTATACAGTTGTCTGAGGAATCACACTGAAGCAACAAAAATTAAAAAAAAAAATTTAAATAAAATGTAAATCTCTTTTCTTAACTCAAGGAATCATATCACAGGTATAAAATGCTGGAGTAACTCAATGGCTCAAGCAGCATCTTTGGAGAACCAGAACTGAAAAAGGGTTCTGACCTGAAACATGGTGACCAGCTTGAAGAAGAGTCCTGACCCAAAATGTCACCTATCCATGTCCTTCAGAGCTGCCTGACCCACTGAATTCTGTGACTTCTTTTGTAAACCAGCATCTGCAGTTCCTGGTGTCTCCTTATGATAGGTACCGCGGAATCTCAAAGACAAAATTCAGAGCACTATGGAAGATACAAAGAGCTGGAGTTACAGTGGGTCAGGCAACATCTCTGGAGAACATGGATAAGTCGCAAACCAGCCTCTGTAGTTCCTTGTTTCTACATGTCAGAGCACTATACTGTTTTTTATGATCGGCAGACTATACAGTAACCAATGCTTAGATTAACCAAGCTCGTGATTAGTTTTTGTTATTTTTCTGGAAAGCCATTGTCCAGTTATCATAACTGTTAACTGAAGATAGACACAAAATGCTGGAGTAACTCAGCTGGTCAGGCAGCATTTCTGGAGAAAAGGAATAGGTGTCGTTTCTGTTTGAGACCGTTCTTCAGTCTTGGAGTCAGGCCCTTCTTAGTTCTTGTCTATCAGTCTGTTGAAGGGTCTTGACCCAAAACTTCACCCTTTCCTTTTCTCCAGAAATGCTGCCTGTGCCGCTGAGTTACTCCAGCATTTTGTGTCAATGTCCAGTTAACAGGGATGGATGGCTATAGTCCCACCTAACCCACACCTTGCTCAGGGAGCCTCCCGAACAATGACATATTGTGGCAGAGAGAAAATAAGTAAGACTTGTTGAAGTAACTTCTGTTTCATTTTCAAACAGTGCAATGCCTAATGTGTTAAGGTGTATTTAATGACTGCTACAATAAATTCATTAACGTACTGACCATTCTTTATCTTTAAACATCTACAAAGTGACTGGGTCCTTCAGAATTCAATTTTATTCTGATGGGGTCGTATCGGGTTTCAGCCGAATCTATGATCCATTACCAATGCACCTTCACAAAATCAATAGCATTTTCACAAAATCAGATTGTGATTGATACACCGTTTGGCAAACTCCAATCAATACTCCAGTTGTAATTGATGTAAGAAGGTTCAACAATGACCAGTTCCATCAAATACGGCAAAATCCTTGATTTTGATAATAGATTGTATTTATGAAATGACCAAACTTTATAAAACTAAGTGGACAAACAATATCTAATGTGTCACCTTAAGTGCACTTGGGACATTGATTTTGGTAGCAGTTTATATCATGATTCAAAGCCTGCATTAAAGGTCAGTACTTGTGCACACAAGATAATTAAATTAGATATACTCTGACTTCCTGAAGCAGGGCCAATGTTGAAGGGAAGATGCCCTTGAGCTCTTGTGATGGAAATTAAGCTAATATAATCAACAGGGCAGGAAAACAAAGATCAGAACTATTCAAATAACTACACAAATTGAACAAATGAAGACCTTGTTCAGACACTACAAGTACTTTATTTGTCTGAGACTGACTCAAAGTCATTGAAAGATTCACTCCCGTGAAGGGCCTACAGGTAGGTTTTATTAAAATATAGTTTATTTTGTTCACACAAATATTTATCTGTGGACTGCATTTATTCTCTGTCCCTATCTGGACTCTGAAGTTTGCAAGTCATGGGGATAATTTGGAAACAGTTTAAACTCACCCTTATTAATAGATCTGGAGACACTAGGAATTATATCTCTGGCTGAAGAAGGATCCTGACCCAGAACATTGCCTCCTGTCTGAAGAAAAGTACTGTCATGAAGCATCATCTCCAGGGTGAAAAAAGTCCTGGCTTGAAAAAAACGCCTAGCTATGTTCTCCAGAGATGGTGCCTGGTCCGCTGAGTTACTCCAACACCTAGGGTATTTTTCTAATAGATCTGGAGTTGCACTCAAACTAGATCACAACAGATAATGACGACAGATCTTTCCCTGAAGGACATTAGTGAACCACATAGGGTTTAACAACACAAATAAGTAATTCTGCAGCCCATGGACACTTTTATAATGGACCCGCCACACAAACAGCAATGAGACAACCAGGATAATAATTTATTTTAGTGGATGTAGTTGGCTAGATCATTAAGAGAATTGAATCACATGCAACACAGAAATATGGCAGTATGTAATCCAATTTCTCAGCTCCAATTCCATTCAATTTTAAACTGTAACGACATGAGAAGGCTAAGTCGGTAAGAATATTTCACCTTAAGATATTATACGTTCCTGAAAAAATGAATGGTAATGAATCTCTTTTCTATGTGAGCTTAACTCGGTTATTTCATGTGGTTGCAAATAATTCAATCCAAGAGCTAACATAAACAATGTAATGCAGCAATGTAATAATTGTGCCT
The DNA here is from genome assembly GCA_963514005.1 of Raja brachyura. The sequence goes on from OY740786.1 coordinate 67,470,634, forward strand.
GTCCATTACCAAACTGCATGTCAATTAAACATAAGACTGCATCAGGTATAGGGAGGTTTCACGGCAGTCAGGTCACAACCCATGACCCGTGCTGTTGCTACACTACGCCAAGTGGAGGACACGCAGTGAACTGCAGGTAAGCACTTACCATTGTTTCCAGCGTAGCGGACCAGTTAAAACCGGCCAAAATCGTCAATTTTTGCGCTGTAAATAATTATGGAAATCGGGATAAGCGTGAGAGACATTTAGCTTACTTCAGAATTCCAAAAGTGAGGAGAAATGACGGTAGATAGAAGCGAGAGCTGAAGGGACAGCACCAGCTAAAGTGCTTGGCGAACATTGGCCGTTTGCTCACTGCATTTCATCAACTAAGGCATTATTTGTGTTTTTTCTTGATTCCTTTGGCATCTAAAAAGTTTCAGAAGTGGTAAATCTGGTTGTAAAATTTTAAAATCGCCCATGGTTCTCAAGTGGGTTTTTACATACAAAAAGAAAACGCATCTTAAGCAAAATTTACAGCCAGATTTATCACTTCTGAGACTTTTTAGATACCAAAGGAATCAAGAAAAAACACAAATAATGCCTTACTGTTGATGAAATGCAGTGAGCAAACGCGATAATTCCCAATATTTTCTATTCCGATATCGGCACGGCCAATGTTTGCCAAGCACTTTAGCTGGTGCTGTCCGTTCAGCTCCCGCTTCTATCTACCGTCATTTCTCCTCACTTTTGGAATTCTGAAGTAAGCTAAATGTCTCTCACGCTTATCCCAATTTCTTAATTATTTACAGCGCAAAAATTGACGATTTTGGCGGGTTTTAACTGGTCCGCTACACTGGACATATTGGTAAGTGCTTACCTGCAGTTCACTGCGTGTCCTCCACTTGGCGTAGTGTAGCAACAGCACGGGTCATGGGTTGTGACCTGACTGCCGTGAAACCTCCCTATACCTGATGCAGTCATATGTTTAATTGACATGCAGTTTGGTAATGGACAGGCACAATTATTACATTGCTGCATTACATTGTTTATGTTAGCTCTTGGATTGAATTATTTGCAACCACATGAAATAACCGAGTTAAGCTCACATAGAAAAGAGATTCATTACCATTCATTTTTTCAGGAACGTATAATATCTTAAGGTGAAATATTCTTACCGACTTAGACTTCTCATGTCGTTACAGTTTAAAATTGAATGGAATTGGAGCTGAGAAATTGGATTACATACTGCCATATTTCTGTGTTGCATGTGATTCAATTCTCTTAATGATCTAGCCAACTACATCCACTAAAATAAATTATTATCCTGGTTGTCTCATTGCTGTTTGTGTGGCAGGTCCATTATAAAAGTGTCCATGGGCTGCAGAATTACTTATTTGTGTTGTTAACCCCTATGTGGTTCACTAATGTCCTTCAGGGAAAGATCTGTCGTCATTATCTGTTGTGATCTAGTTTGAGTGCAACTCCAGATCTATTAGAAAAATACCCTAGGTGTTGGAGTAACTCAGCGGACCAGGCACCATCTCTGGAGAACATAGCTAGGCGTTTTTTCAAGCCAGGACTTTTCTCGCCCTGGAGATCATGCTTCATGACAGTACTTTTCTTCAGACAGGAGGCAATGTTCTGGGTCAGGATCCTTCTTCAGCCAGAGATATAATTCCTAGTGTCTCCAGATTTATTAATAAGGGTGAGTTTAAACTGTGCTACAAATTATCCCCACGACTCGCTCATTTCAGAGTCCAAATAGGAATGGAGAGTAAATGCAGTCGACAGATAAATATTTGTGTGAACAAAATAAACTATATTTTAATAAAACCTACCTGTAAGCCCTTCACGGGAGTGAATCTTTCAATGACTTTGAGTCAGTCTCAGACAAATAAAGTACTTGTAGTGTCTGAACAAGAGGTCTTCATTTGTTCAATTTGTGTAGTTATTTGAATAGTTCTGATCTTTGTTTTCCTGCCCTGTTGATTATATTAGCTTAATTTCCATCACAAGAGCTCAAGGGCATCTTGCATTAAACATTGGCCCTGCTTCAGGAAGTCAGAGTATATCTAATTTAATTATCTTGTGTGCACAAGTACTTACCTATAATGCAGGCTTTGAATCATGATATAAACTGCTACCAAAATCAATGTCCCAAGTGCACTTAAGGTGACACATTAGATATTGTTTGTCCACTTAGGTTTATAAACTTTGGTCACTTCATAAAGACAATCTATTATCAAAATCAAGGATTTTGCCGTATTTGACGGAACTGGCCATTGTTGAACGTTTCACTTTTGGAATTCTGAAGTTGGTCACATGTTTCTCACGCTTATCCCGACTGCCACAATTGTTTACAGCGCAAAAATTCAACATTTTGCCGTTTTTTAACAGGTAGGAAAGTACGCGTTTCTTGTATTAATAACATATACTGGAAGTTATGGATGTCCTCCAGGTGGATTGAGCGGCTCCGTTCGTCAAGCCCTATGACCCAGTGACCTTACGTGCAACCCCCCTATAGAAGGGCAATACATGACAATCTCAAGTCAATCTGGGCTACTTGCAACATCACATCATCAAATTTTATTATGCTAGGCTTAAGCTAAACAAGGTATTCCATCCTATTTCAACAGCAATTGCCTGTGCAAGCTAACATCTGGCTTCTTTGATTTGAAAAGTGATCCAGTGGCACCAGTGCAATTTGTATCAGCCATCACTGTGCTACTCTCAAAGCAGCATCTTTGGGTAACAGTATTGGGATAAAGTATCTCAGCCTGCTTTTGGATTATGTGCAGCCCTGCACAATGCAAGTGACTGCAAAATATTTCTGTTTCCAAACCATTGGGAATCTGATTACCTCTACGTCAATGCAAAGTAATAAAATACCTCAGACAACCATTGGCACCATAGGGGCGGCACAGCGGTAGAGTTACTGCCTTCCAGCGTCAGAGACCCAGATCGATCCTGACTACGGATGCTGTCTGTACAGAGTTTGTACGTACTCCCCGTGACCACGTGGGTTTTCTCCGGGTGCTTTGGGTTCCTCCCACAATCCAATGGCAGACAGGTTTGTAGGTTAATTGGCTTCGGTAAAAATTGTAAATTATCCCTAGTGTGTGTCGGACAGTGTTAATGTGCGGTGATCGGTGGTCGGTGCTGGTCAGTGCAGACTCAGTGGGCCGAAGGCCATGTTTCCGTGCTGTATCTATAAACTAAACTAAACAAAACCATTGATGTACTTAAAAAAAAAATCAAGATCTATTATGCAACTGTTCTATCATGTAATTATAACATTTCAATTTGACAAAACCAAATCATAAACAGAGTTAAAGTCTGATTGATGCTTTACCACGAAGAAGATGCGAGTTGTGTGGCCCAGTTAAATGTAGAGTCCCAGAATTATATAGCAGGGAAGGAGACGGTTCAGGCCGTGATTACTGGGTTGGCTATTTCGTAGAACTATCGGGCCTGACCACATTGACGGTACTGCCAAGGAAGCACACCAATGTCACTATTTCCTCAGAAAACTAAAGAAATTCGACAAGTTTCCAATGACCACTTCCCAGTTTCCAATGACTTCTTAGCAGTTTCTACAGATGCACCATATAAAGCATCATGTTAGAACAAGTGCTCTGCCCAAGGGAATCGTGGTTGCAGCCTAGTCCTTCACACAGACCAACGTCTCCCTCTATCTACAATTAATTCTGTCATGGTAAAGCAGTCAAAATGATCAAGGATCACTTAAATAGGAACTGATTCCCTACTCTCCCCTTTCCCATTGGGTAGAAGATACAAAAGCTTGAATGCACATAACACCAGATACAGAAACAGCTTCTTCCCTGTGGTTCTTAGACTACAAAACTGACCTCTAATAAGCTATGGGTATTGTGCCAATCGCCCAATCTACCACATTGCCGACCCTGCACCTTTCTTTTTTTTTTTTTTTGTTAATTGTTTTTATTAGAAGTAAATACCTTTCTTTTTTAACCAAACTTTCTCTCAGCTGTAACAATATAGCACTACATTCTGCACACTGGTTATTTTTATCTTTGCACTACCTGATGTACCTGTCTATGACTTGATTGCACTCAAGTATGATAATAATCAACTCTATAGCAAACAAGATAAATGTTTTCACTATATTTCAGTACTATACTAAACCAAAACCAATATCAATACCAAATCTACTCTTCATGTCCATGATCCTGTAAATATTTTCCCTTCAAATGTTTACCCAATTCAATCTTGAATATTAAAATCAGGCCTATTCCCACTTATTTCAAGCAGTTATTTCCAGATCACAACTCAGTTTAATCTTGTTGCCTGTGGTCATCTCAAGGGATCTGATGCTGTTTTACATCCGTGACAGTGGGATGAGGATGGTTCACCCAGTTCACTATATTAAAAAATATATGACTGTGACCTTTCCAGCAGCATTTTGTAAGCTTCTTACTTTAAGGAGAAAAAGCCTCAGCTTCTGTATTTTCTCCACCAATAACCATTATCTGTCATCTAATTCTTGAAAATCTCTTTGGTACCTCTGAATGGCCTTGACTTTGGGTTTGGCAGGCTGAATATCTGCTTCTGGACCTAAAACGGCAGATCTGACTCATTGCAAGTATGACCTTTTCAGGTAAAATTCTAGTTCTTAAAATGGAACATTTAAGACTCAAGAGTGGATGCCAAAGTGATTTAAATCAAAGTGGAGGCATAACAAATTGCAGATGTTGGTTTACCAAAAAAACCCACAAAGTGTTCGAAGAACTGAGTAGATCGGGCAGCATCTCGGGAGGACATGGATAGGCAACATTTTGGGTCAGATATCTTCACCTATTCATGTCCTCCAGAGATGCTGCCTAACCCGCTGAGTTAATCCAGCACTTTGTGTAAATCAATGTGATGCCTAATGAAAAGCATTCTGAGGCTTAACTAGCCATTTATAATCATTTGGTATTCCTTGATTTTACTTTCTATTCTTCTATAAATATAATCTGGGATTACATATGTATTAAAAAAAAAGTATTCACAGCTTCTGCCTTCTGTAACCATTTGTCTACATAGACCCACAAGTCCCATATTCCATTCAGAAACTGTAAGCATTATCACTGCCAAATTAATTTCACATTCTATTAAAACCTCATCTGTGTCTGTCTATTTCACCCATGTATATCTCTTGTCTTCCCTGCTCATTGCTTCCTTCATTTAATTATCGGCAAACTTTGAAATTATACCTAAATCCAGGCCATTAATAAAAGACCAAAGCCCCAGATTTCCGTTCCCGAGGGCCACCATTATTTAGGTACCTTCCTCTAGCCTGAAAATCAACTACCCAGCACATCACACTGCGTCTTAATTTTAATATAAATTGGATACACATCTGAAGAGAGAATTTATTATTGAATTACAGAAAAGGAGAAAGGGAGTAGGATTAATTACTTGCTATTTCAGAATATATATTAGACTATGATTCTAAAGTTGGCAAGAAAACAGAATCTGCAACCTTGGGGATAAGGTTTTACTTAGACCAGAGTTCTTTTTAGTTGTCGCATTTTCTTTAGGCCTTACTATCATAATAACATTACCACAGGGTTACAGTGTGAGGGTTACAGTGGCCTGATGTCATGAAAGGCCACTCTGGACTTTACCAAGACATAAATGTTAAAAGGACATGAGAAAGCTAAAGCAAAAAATAAAAAAAACAGGGACTTGGCAGGTCGGGCAGCGTCTGTGGAGGGGTGGTCAATGTTTTGGGTTAACATTGTGCACCAGGACAGAGTTTGTAGAGCCAGTATTAGGCGGTGAGAGGGATGGGTGCAGCAGGGGCTGGTACAGATAAATGACAGGTAGAACCAGGTGAGGAGGGGGATGGTGGGCAGATGGAGTGAGGTGAGGGAGGGAAAGAGATAGCAGCTGGTGGGTGATAGGTAGAAACATGAAGAGAAAAAGGGGCACATGGAGAAAAGTGGTGGACATTTAATAGTCATTTGGATAGGCACATTGAAATGCAGAGAATGGTAGGATATAGATTATGTGCAGCGAGATAAAGTTGGCTTCGGCATCATGTTTGGCACAGACATTGTGCACCAACGGTCCTGTTCCTGTACTGTACTATGTTCTGTGTTCTAAGGGGGTGGGATTAGGTAATGAGCAGATAGATTCAGTTGGGTGAGTGGTTGGCCAGTAGGTTAAATGTGTGAATGGAAGGCAGAATTAATCACTTAGGGAGGGGAACAAAACTTGGTGTTGGGGGGGTGGTGGTTGGAAAAAGGTGACGGGGGGGAAGGGGGGTTTGGAGAGAACCTAGGTGGATTCGAAGCAGAGACACAGGAAGATGGTGGGGGGGGAGGGAGTGGGGAAGGTTAGGGGTTACCTGAAATTGTAACATTCCATTTTCGTGCTAATGGACATAGACTCTTCAAGGCAGACCAAGACCTTCCTTTTATTGCACCAGGTTATGGCATCTACAGTCTCTTGTCTCCAAATGAAATAAATAGTTACGTTTTCTATAAGAGATTGGTTGTGCGTTAAAGAGTTATAATCCCTCATAAACGCTCTATAAATTGGGGGCATGAAGCCGCTGGTTGAGTTCAAAATAGAAAAAAAATATCAGAGTGTGTTCAAAAGCAGTTACTAACCCCGCATGATTCAATGCATTCCTTCCATTGTCTGCGCTTTCCCAAAATGATTGAAAAATCCGCTTCAGCCCTGCAGGAGATCCAATAAAAACATCAGCACAGGATGCAGGGAGATTGCTAAAACCCTGGGACTGCAGTGCTACTGTTAAACAATGTTCTTGTGCCTCATTACCGATGCAAACAGTAACCAGATGCCTTTTCCTATTGTGAAAATAAATTTGATTCCTGCTGGGCAAATTTTAGATTGGACTGTGGCTGGTATAATGCACACTGGTAGAGAATATTACTGATTCAAAATCCAGCTTTTCAACAACTAAACTAATCAATAAATCATTACATTTAAAAGAAGCTGTTTTAACCATGGATTTTAACCAAAATAAAATAAAATAAAACAAGATGTGTGGGGCAAGTCTTTTTTTCACACAGAGGGCAGTGGGTAACTTTAAAACGCTGCCATTGATGCTGGTCAAGGCAGATACGATAATGATGTTTAAGAGGCCTTTAGATAGGCATATATGTACAGAACTGAGGGATATGGATCATCTACAGACAGAGGAACTTAGTTTAACTTGGCATCATGTTCTGCATGGACATTGAGAGCTAAAAGGCCTATTCCTATCATATACTGTTCTATGTTCTAAGACCAGCCTGAAGAAGGATCTCGACCCGAAATGTCACATATTCCTTTGCTCCACAGACGCTGCCTGAGTTATTCCAGCTTTTTGTGTCTTCAATTTTTCAATTATTCTTGGAGAAACTAGAGGGAAACTGGCTGTTAGGTGCAAATGTTACAACATTCAAAAAGGAGGATTTAGATAAACCCTATGGCTTTAGACAAATAAACTTGCATCAGTTGTTGGAGAACTGCTGGAGATCTTGTCAAGGAGAGAATTAATTTTAATTGGAAAAGCACCAGCATGGCATTGTTAAAGACAAATTACAACTGGCCAAACCATTTTACAAAGGGTTAACAAAGGCATATTACATATTAATGATCAAAGTACACTTGATACAATAGAAGCGTACAGCTTTAAATGGACAGTGGTAACTTGGGTTCATACCTGATGCAAGAGAAAGAGAGGGAAAGTACTGATGAATTAATATTCTTTGCATTAGAGGGCAAAATACAGTGGGGTTCTCCTGGGATTGGTTTTGCAAACTTTGCTTTCCAGTTGTATACAAGACCTGGAAACTTTAGGCTACTTTAGGCTTTAGGCTTTAGACATACAGGGAGGCACTAGAAGAAAAGAATCCAGTGATAGAAGTGATAGTTAGTGCGTATCATCAAAAAACATTAAGGATTATTTCTAAACTTTATCATAGTTTAATGCAATGTCAAGCTAAAACTACATTTTATGTAAAATTTAAGTGGGAAAAGGAATTGAACATCACAATCTCAGAAGAAGAATGGCATCATATGTGTGTAACACTACAGACATCCAATAATTCACAAAATTTGAGAGAATTTAATTGGAAAATTTTGATTTGTTTCTTTATTACGCTTAACATAAAAAGCAAGCAAATTCTAAGGCAGCAAACATGCTAAGAGGCAATGTGGTCAAACAGACGCAAATCATGCACATATCTTCTGGAGTTGCCCAAAAATAAAACCATTTTGGGACAGAGTGAATTCAGAATTAACGGAGCTATTAGAATATGCAGTCTGCAAGAAGTGCTCCATTTTATACCTGGGTAATATAAATACAGTGGTGCTAAAGGAAGACCATTACTTGGTTAAAATCGTAGTCACAGCTGGCAGAAAGGCCATTACAAGAAACTGGCTTGGAGCAGACACACCCAGACTTAGACAATGGTTAGACATAGTACAGGAAATATTTGTCATGGAGAAAATGACATATTCTCTAAGAGTGAAAGAAGACGAGTTTAATAGAAAATGGGAAAAATGGATTAGGTATAGAAATAAAGACGTCAACACTGTATAATTCTATAGACAATAATGTAAGTTATTGGAAAATGTTTTAATATGAAAATAATTATGTATACTGCATCATTAATTGTAAACTGAACCCCCCCGCTACACTGTTGTACGTTTCACTGCAATGTTGTATGTTTCGTTGTTATATTTGTGTTTTATTTGTGTATACATAAAAGCAATAAAAACTAAAGTGGAAAAAAAAGACATACAGCGTGGGAACAGGCCCTTTGGCCCACCCTCCCAATCTGTCCAAATCTTCCTGCAGAGACAGAGTACATTCCTGGGACATCAGGAATTTCAGAGTTACCAGGAGATACTGGAGAATGTGCTCCTGGATGGTAAAGATGGGACTAAAGGGGCTGTCCCACTGTGGCGACCTAATCCACGAGTTCAGAAGAGTGTCTTCGACCTTCAAGCTCGAGGGCACTCGCCTGAAAAACCTTAAGCCGGGTCGACCGTCAGCGATGAAACCGCAAGCTGGATCGACCGACCACACACACACACACACACACCCCCACACACACCCCCCCCCACACACACACACACACACACACACACACACACACACACACACACACACACACACACACACACACACACACACACACACACACACACACACACAAAGTCGGGGACCAGGGAAAGCGGGGGAGCACTGTCTGAAATTCACACCCACGATGAAAAGGAAGGTAAAAGACGGCTGCACAGTGTACGGTAAGTCCATTAGAAAGTGTGGGGGGGGGGGAGGGGGCGGGGAGGGGGGTGGGAGAGAAGGGGAAAGAAGGGGTGAGATGGGGAGAGGAGAGAGAAGGGGAGAGAAGGGGGGGTGATAAGGAGTGGAGACACTTTTAAGAAGTCAGACAACGTTTAATAAAGTTTAGCGGGCAGTTTACATTACCGATCAGTTTTCCTTGGTCCTGAAAACTCCAATGAGCCAATTAAAATGTCCCGTCAGCAAAGGAGATAGCCTATGGCTGCCCTCGACTGCATGTAACAACATAGTGACCCCACTCCACTGGAATTACGAGTAAAAAAGAACCATGCCGACCACTTTTTACTCGCGGAAAATTTTTCAACATGCTGACATTTTTTCCGTGACCTAGCTGAGGCCGCGAGTATGCGGGAACTTCCCTCGAGCATGAAGGAGAGTTCCAGTGACCTCATAGGACCATGTGTCGACCATGCTGCGAGTATGAGTCACAGATTAGGTCACCGCAGTGGGACAGCCCCCTTAATAGAGGAATTCAAATTGAGAAGTTGTTTAAGTAAAGTATAGAAATCTTTGTAACTAGCAAAGGGATTAGTGCCCATTGATTTAAAACAAAACAACCAGATGGATTGAGGATTGTGATGATCTACCTAAATGGGTGATGGAATCAGAATTTACAGGGGGATTAAATTTGACGAGGATTAATGTTCGGTGAAAAGTGGTAGGATGTTAAAAAAATCCACAGCTCTTTCAAAGAGCCACCACAGCATTACAAGCGGATCACCCTGATTCTGTGGTTAATAAAACCCCTATGACTTTTCTCCATGTTAGAAATACTTATCAGGTACAGTTGTAGTTCTTAAAATCTAATGTTTGTTACTCAAAAAGGGATGCCAGATTGAAAGAGATAATGAGATATCTCTTGCAAAGGAATTGGCGATGCCTCTGGTTGAGACCCTGCACCAAACATAGACATTTAGACAGGTATATGGATGGGACAGGTTTAGAGGGACATGGGCCAAACGCAGGCCAGTAGGACTAGTGTAAATGGTACATGTTGGTCGGTCTGGGCAAGTTGGGCCGAAGGGCCTGTTTCCACGCTGTATGGCTCTATAAATTTTACATGTAACCCACATCATGTGCCAGAACTGTGGGAAAAAAACTGGAGCACCTGGAGGAAACCCAGGCAGTCACAGGGAGAATGTGCAAACTCTACACAGACAGCACCCGAGGTCGGGATTGAACCTGAGTCTCTGGTGCTGTGAGACAGCAGCTCTACTACCTGTGTCACTGTGCCACCCTTGTTGTTCTTCCAATTTGCTTTTAGCCTCACCATAGCCTTGGATAAGGTCGAGGTCAGAAAGGTCAGCGTGGGAGTGGAAGGAGAGTTCAAATATCATACAGGCAGAAGGTCAATGGCCATTGCAGATAGAACAACGTGCTCCATAAAACAGTAGCCAAGTTTACGTTTGGTGCAGGATCTCAACCAGAAGCATCGCCTATTCCTTTGCCTCCATAGATGCTGCTCGACCTTCTATGCTCTTGCAACAGCTTATTTTTTACTTCACATAGCTTTGAGAATTCTCAAGGGAATAAGGATTATTATTTAGCTGCAGTCAGTGGTTTGCAATAAATAGAAATGTGGTGAAGTCCAAACGTTGCCTATCCATGTTCACCAGAGTTGTTGCCTGACCTCCTGAGTTACTCTAGGACTTTTTATTTGTAAACCAGTTTCTGCAGTTCCTTATATCCAGGGTAATTTATCTATTTGTTTATTGGTGGACTATGTATCAGTGCAAGTGCAAAATTACCTCAATCTTACAAATGTGCTTAAACCTTAACAATACCTGGGAGATCCCGAGAATGTGAAAGGCATTATATAAATAGCCTTTCTCCTCGTTTCCAAATCTTTTTCTAAGATGGCTAATTACCATTGAATAGAATTGGATCAGAAATGGAACCAAGAACCGGGCAGCACAGTGGTGCAGAGCCAGAGACCCTGGTTCGATCTAACCACCGTATGGAGTTTGTACATTCTCCCTGTGACAGCGTGGGTTTCATCTGGGTGCTCTGATTTCCTCCCACACGCCAAAGGCATGCAGGTTTGTAGTTTAATTAGCTTGTGCAAATTGTCCCTGGCGTGTAAGATCGAACTAGTGTATGGATGATTGTTGGTTGGCGTGGACTCGGTGGGCTGAAGGGCCTGTTTCCACGCTATATCTCTAAACTATAGATACATTAAGCAAAATGATGCAGTTACTCTGAATGCTAAGCTGCCAATGGGACATTGAATACTCCAGCAGACAACAGAGGGGTGCCTAAAATATATTTACATTTCAACCAGTTTTAACCACTTGCCTTGATATATAGTCCACCAAAAAGCAAATAGATAAATTACCCTGGATATAAGGAACTCAGCAGGTCAGGCAGCATCTCTGTCGAACATGGATAGGTGATGTTTCGGGTTGAGACCCTTGTTGAAACTCGATAGGCGACGTTTTGGGTTGGGACCCTAACTGACTCTGTGATATTTGTGGGGGAATTGTTTGCTCCACAGGAATAATTTTGCCACCTCCAATGGGATCCCACCACTGGTCACATCTTCAGATCGCCACCCATTTCGGCCTACAGCCATCCAACTCCCTGGCTCTTTCCTTCCCACCCAAACCACCCCTTCCCCAGGTACCTTCCCCTGCAACTGTAGGAGATGCAACACCTGTCCCTATATCTTCTCCCTCGACTCTGTCTAGGGACCACGGCAGTTCTTTCAGGTTAGGCAGAGGTTCATTTGCACCTCCTCCAACCTCATGTTCAAGGGGTGGACTCTTGTACATTGGCGAGACCAAATGTGGACTGGGCAATCGTTTCGCTGAACACCTTCACTCAGTCCGCCTGGACCCACCTGATCACCTGGTTGAAAAAAAAAAAAAACACTTTAATTCCCCTTCCCATTCCTACGTTGGCCTTTCGGTCCTCGGCCTCCTCCAATGTCAGAGTGAAGCCAAATGCAAATTAGAGGAACAGCATCTCATATTTTTCTTGGGCAGCTTACAACCCAGCAGTATGAATATTGATTTCTCTAACCAAGTAACCATTGCTTTCCCTCCCTCTCCACCCCTCCACCCCCCCCTCCCCCCCCCCCCCCAAGTCGTACCAGCTTCAAAGTTGTCTTGTTGAGTCTCATTATCTGTACTCGTTCTCACCTAGCACACAGCTAATGGCCCGTTTTCTTTATCATCATTACTTTTTGCATATCTTTCATTCATTTGTTCTATATCTCTCGTTTCCCTTTCCCCTGACTCTCAGACTGAAGAAGTGTCTCGACCCGAAACGTCACCTATTCCTTTTCTCCAGAGATGCTGCCTGACCTGCTGAGTTACACCAGCTTTTAGTGTCTATCTTCGGTTTAAAGCAGCATCCTTCTTACACAGGAAGAATATCAGTGTTCTGCTTCAAATAATATTAAGCCCGAGAGGAATCCTGAGCTTTCTGACTCAAGAGACAATTCTGTTCCACAAAGATATTAATGAAAACTAAGTAGGAAGCAGCCATGAGAATACAAAGTAAATAATTCAGCACAAAACAATATCTGTGAGCCAGCAACTAACACATTTATTTGAATTCCCTAACCAATTGATCATTGAATCATCTTCACTTTTTGGTAAAATGATTCGTGCATTTCACAATGGCACAGCAGGAGTTAAAGCTTTTGATTAAAGGAATAATGAAAATGAAATAAATAAGCTGCCTTTTGTACACCTTTCATAAACTCAAGATGAACTGAAGCACTTCATGGCCGATGGGTTTCTTTTGAAAGGTAATCACTTTATATTACAATAAGCTTAGATTGGAAATGCTTAATTACCTGGTGAGATTTGAATTCATGACTTTTCAGCTCAGAGAAACAAGTGATTCTATTGAACCAATCTGACACTATCCAAATGAGACACTAAATTATGTTGGTGCATATGCTAATTGAATACAAGGGTTAGAAATGGTTTATCCTTAAATTATTTGTGTAATTAGGACTTAATAAGACTTCATAGAAATAGAATGCCTAAATAAATGTGTGATGAAAGATGATAACATTTAAAGATTTAAAAGAGAATTTAGTTCAGGAATACAAGGTGATATGCATTAGTACAAAACTCGCAGATACAGTTTCAAAATGATAGGCAGAAGGTGCAGTGGTAAAATGAATGCAAAAGTGTACAGTGGTGAAATTAATGCCATTGCAATGAAAGCCTCGAGAAACACAAAGAGTCAAAATGAGAGAGTGGCACATTTTAAAACATTTTCGCCCATGTTGAATAGAATGGAGACGTGGGAGAACTATTCAAAGAAAAGTACAAAGATGATTGCAGGAGATATGATGCTCAGCTAAAATAAATCTTTTCATGTTGAAGAGGTATTCAAATTAAAATTACACCCTGTTCAATTTTTATAATAATTCATGATAGGCAATGAAGATATAGGGAAATATCTTTTAGGCAGAAAATGCAGCTGGGAGTTAACAATAGCCAAATCTAAAATTGAAGGAAATAAGTCTAGGTTTCATATTCAATAGAAATAATCTCAAGTCAAGTCCAGTTTATTGTCATATGCACAAGTATTGAGTTGAAAGTACAATGAAAATCTTGCTTGCAGTAGCAAGTCAATGACAATAAGTTCAGTAAGCAGGGGCATGGCAGAGAGCAAGAAAAAACAGCTGGATTAAATTGCATTTATTTCAAACCTAGAGGTTTGACAGATAAGGCAGATGAACTCAGGTCGTGGATAGGTACTAGTGACCGGGACATTACTACCATTAGGGAAACCTGGCTCAGGGAGGAACAGGACTGGCAGCTTTCAGGTGCTGCAGGTGAGATAGAGGTGGGGTTAGAAGAGGAGGGATAAGAAATGCATTTGGAAAGATTAGGGATGATCTGCATGGTTTCATGTGTGGGTGTGGGAGATAAGTCTCACAAGATTGTATCACAAGTATATTGAAGAAGTAACTAAGTTGGTTGACAAGATCCTTTGAAAAGGTTCTGCACGGTAGTCTGCTCTGGAATGTTAGATCACATGGGATCCAAGGAGAGCTGGCTAACTGGATACAGAATTGACTTAATGGTAGGAAACAGAGGGTCATGGTGGAAGGTTGTTTAGTCACGATGCCTGTGACTAGTGGTGTGTCTCAGGGATCGGTGCATGGCCCACTGCTATTTGTGCTTTATATCAATGATTTGGATGAGAATGTACAAGGACATATTAGTAAATGTGCAGATCACACTAAATATCAGTAGGTAGTATCGAAGGCAGTGAAGTTGGCATTGAGAATTACAGCCGGATCTTGATCAGCTGGACAAGTGAGCCGAGGATTAGCAGATGGCCATTAATTCAGATAAGTGTGAGGTGTTTTTAGGAGGTCAAATCAGGGCAGGACCTTGATAGTGAATGCTAGAGTCATGGAGAGTGTTGTAGAGCAGAGAGATCTAGGAGTACAAGTACATAATTCCGTGAAAGTGGCTTCACTAGTTGACATGGTGGTGAAGGCAGATTTTGGCACATTGGCTTTCACCATTCATAGAACTGAGTATAGATGTTAGGACGATATGTCAGAAGATGTTGGTGAGGCTGTATTTGGAGTGTTGCATTAGGTTTTGGTCACGTTGCGATAGGAAAGCGGCCATTAAGCTGGAAAGAGTGCAGACAAGATTTACAGAGAAGGATAATGCCAGAACTCAAGGGCTTGAGCAACAGGGAGGGGTCGAGCAGGCCAGGACTTTATTCCTAATAGAAGGCTGAGGAATGATCTTATAGAAGAGTGTAAAATCTATCACCATGCGGGTCATGCCCGTTTCTTGATGCTGCCATTGGACAGGAGGTACAGAAGCTTGAAGACCCACCCCACTATGTTCAGGAACAGCTACATTTCTATAATCATCAGGTTCCTAAACCAATCTGGACAACACTGATCATACCTCAGCAACGGAACACCATGATCAATTTACCATGGACTTGCTACCTCTTTGTGTTTTTCACTAATATATTTTTATTTGCACGGTCTTTTTCTTTTCACTGCATTGTGTATGCAGGATTTATATTTTGGTGTGTTCTCTCAGTCTATATGTGGGTCTGTCGGAAGTCATACAGTCATACAGCAAGGATCCAGGCAGCTCAGCCCAACCCGTCCATTCCAACCAAGATATCCCATTTACAGAAACATAGAAGTGCAGATGCTGGTTAAAACACAATAGGATACAAAGTGCTATAGTAACTTAGCAGATCAGACTGCATCTCTGCAGAACATGGATGGGTGATTTTTTAGTTTGGGACCCTTCTACAGTCTCGAGCAGTAGAAATGTCAGTTATCCATGTTTACCAGAGATTCTGCCTGACCTGCATAGTTACTTCAGCACTCTGTGTCCCATTTATCTGCATTTAGCCCATATCCCTCTCAACCTTTCCTATCCATGTACCTGTCTGAATGTCCTTTAAATGCTCTTTATACCTGCCTCATCAACTTCCTTTGGCAATTCGTTCCATATACCCACCACCGTCTGTGTGAACAAGTTGCCCCTCATGAGGGGAATAGATAGGATGAAAGCTCAGATGCTTTTTCCCAGGGTAGGGGCATATGTTTAAGGTGAGAGGGGAAAGATTTAGTAGGAACCTAAGGGTCGACTTTTTCACAAGGGCCTATGACATGTCAACTAAGGTGAAAACTGCCATTCATCAATGGGAAAATTGGCATAATAGTTTTAAATTAGATGATGTGATTCTTGTTTCTATATCACCCCCCACCCCCCCTCCCACCTCCATTTTCTATCTGAAGAAGGGTTGCTACTATCTGCCACGCTTTGTCCAGCCCCTCCTCGCTTCCAGCTTTCTTGCCCGTCTCCCCTACTGAAGGGTCCCAACCCAAAACGTCACCTATTCGTTTTCTCCAGAGATGCTGCCTGACCCATTGAGTTACTCCAGCATTTTGTGTCCATCGTCAGAATTAACCAGCATCCTACACACTTTATTTCAGCTCTCGTTACACCAAGTGTCACTCGCTGATGTGGTGCATTTCATCTCAGAGCAGGCCAACAAATCAACTACAGTTGCCCCTTTCATAAAAGGCCATTTGACTCAGCACAGCTGAGTTCATCACTCAAATCCTAACATCTCAATATCTCTCCCTACAGCCTTGTAACTTCCTTCTGGAGCAAACGGTTACATTTTACTTTAAAAGATGCAATTGATTTTAGCTCAGCCTTTGTCTTGGTGAAAAAACATTTAACCTCCCATAACACTATATAAAAACATTTCTCCAAGCTTCTTTCTTCTTTTCAGAAGAATTTGTAATTATCATCCTTTTCAATGACTCGCTAAACAGGAAAATTCACTTTTTTCCATTCACGCTTTCAAAAGCTTTAAATCTTTTTGCTTCTCACTTTGAAAAATGTTTAACTGTCTCAGGTGTTCAGATATTACCAATCTGTATTTGTGTAATTTATGGAAAAGTCAGTGACCAACCCCTCTTCCTTCCTCCCTCCATTGATATCTGTTCAGTTCAGTTTAGTTTATTGTCACGTGTACTGAGGTACAGTGAAAAGTTTTTTGTTGTGTGCTAACCAGTCAGCAGAAAGACAATACATGATTACAATCGATTCATTTACAGTGTATAGATCAGATACATGATAAGGGAATAACTTGGTCATTTAGATGTAATAGAAAAGTATACTCAATAGTGCAATGCTCATTTCGAGTATCGCGAGCAGTACTGGTCGCCCCATTACAGGAAAGATGTGGAGATTGGGTTTACTTGGGATTGTTTTCTCTGGAATGTCAGAGGTTGAGAGGAGACGATAGAAATATATAAAACTATGAGAGGCATAGATAAGAGAGACAGTCAGAATCTTTTTCCCCCAGGGTGGACATGACCAACACTAGAGGGCATAGCTATAAGGTGAGATGGCGAAGGTTTAATGGAGATATGCGGGGCAAGTTTTCTTTTACACAGAAAGGAGGGGGCCTGGAATGCATTGCCAAGGGTAGTGGTGGAAGCAGATACGATAGTGGTGTTTAAGAAGCTTTTAGATAAGCACGTGGAAGTGCAGGGAATAGAGGGACATGGATCATGATCAGGCAGATGAGATCAGTTTAACTTAGCATCATGTTCGACAGAAACATTACAGTTGAGAAAGACGATTTAGCTCACCTTTTCATACAAGCCAACATTTTGCTCATCCAGACTAAGCAGAATAGGCAGTTCCTCACCGAATCAGGGCATTTATAGCCCCATGAACGAATATCACACTTTTGCTATCATTACCTTACTGCTGTGGATAAGTAGTTATAGCATTGCAATTTCCCACAGTTCTGAATCAGCCTTTTGCCAGTTTTATGGTGCTCTTGATCCATGAGTCATGGTTTAATTTGAACTGTTTTTGTTCAAAGTTTACAAACATTACCAGGATAGAAAATTCTGCAGCAAAGTTGATGAAATAGAAACATACAATTGAATCTGGCTTTGAAGGCAAGCCGACCTGCACTTGGTAACCTAGATCAGTTCAATACAGCACAAGGTACCAATGTAAATCAAGCTCATTATTAAGCCTTAATTGAAACTGCTCGAATACCTGAACCGTTAAGACAGCAGACACTCTCTTCAATATCTATAGAGTTCAACCGTAAAATTCTTGTGAAACGTACATGTGAATGTGAAGAGCTATCTGCTGGATGGAGAAGTTGGTGTTCCAGTCAGATGGCAACCAACTAAATTAAAGAAAGGACACAAAGTGCTGGTGTAACTCAGCGGGTCAGGCAGCATCTCTGGAGAACATGGATAAATGATGTTTCGGGTCAGAACTCTTCTTTAGGCTTTTGCTATTACCTAACTGCTCTGAAGAAGTGTCTGACCCAAAACATCACCTATCCATGTTCTCTTGAGGTGCTGCCTGACCTGCTGAGCTACTCCAATACTTTGTGTCTTTAAAAAAAAAAATACCAGCATCTGCAGTTCTTTGTTTCTAAATTAAAGAGAGGGTTCTGCCTGTCTGGAACCCAAACCAAATCAGACTAGTGGTGGCATAGAACGATATTATGATTATATATATATGCGTGCAAGTCAACGCAACTAATCCAAGCTGTCTCATTTTAAATGCCTTTGAAAGCATCTACGATGCGCATCTTCAACTACCTCCTGCTATATTGAGTTTCAAATTCTAACCACAGTCTGAATAAGGGATTTTCCCCTTTCTTTAATGGTTTATTTCATTTTACATCGATGATCAACTGTGGAACCATTTTCATCACATCTCTAACTAAACCGTTCATAATTTCAAGGTTCTGTATCTGGTCTCCAAAATGTCTTCCTTCTTCTAAAGATTTTCCCATTCAGGTAATCTTATTAGCTAGCTGTAATCTTTCAGTTCCAGTAGCATTCTCTTATTTTCATTACATTTTCTCTGGTGCTTCTACGTCCATTTAACAGTTTGGAGATCAGACTGTACCCAGTGCTAAGTGCCGGGTGTGGAGTATCTATTTAAATTCATGACATTGCTTTCCATCTCTACACAGCTAGAAATAGATCCTGGATTTTTGTTAACATTTTTAAGATCTTAAATCACTTGTTGCCTTCAGTGATTCATTCAGCTGCATCCCTTCTACCCCATCCATTTTATTGTTTTCTCTGCTGTTGGTAGTATTTCAGATTATCTTAACAACAAAATGGTCTTTAAGCACATGTGCCCTTCTGAACAATGTATCAGTTAGAATTAATCAATTTCAATATTTAATTCTCCAATTCTAAGTAACCTCTAACAACCCCCAACCTTCCCCATATCCCCAAAACCCTCCTCTTTCTCTCCCTGCCCCCTCCTCAAAACTACTTCTCCTCTCCCCCTCCATTCCTACCTCTGGTTTCACAAATCACAGCTCTTCAATCCTTATAACTCCCACTTTGTGTTTTTTTTCATCTCTGGCCTTTGTTCAGCCACCTGCCTATCAATGCCCCCCCCCCCCCCCCCCCCCGGCCTATGTACCACTATTACCTGCCACGCTTTGTCCTGCTCCTCCTCTCTTTCAACTTTCCTGTTGTCAAGGGATACTGCCTGACCTATGGAGTTACTCCAGTCTCTGTAAATCTGCATCTGCAGTTCCTTGTATCTACATCATTCCCTATTTACCAGTTTATACTCTCATATGGAAATACATTCAATTGTACTGTTCACTTCATTTTAATAAAAAGAGGATGAATTGTGGTGTAATTTTAATTAATTTATTAGACAATGCATTTCGTTGTCTCTGTACTGTACACTGACAATGACAATTAAAATTGAATCTGAATCTGAAGTATGTAAAAACATACAAAGAATTAGATTTGCCATACAGTCATACCAAAAAAGTAACAAGACACACAACTACATAAAAATTAACATAAACATCCACCACAGCGCATTGTGATTGAAGGCAATAACGTATTATCTTCTTCCCTCATTTCATCCCGCAGGCGGGGCAGTCGAACCATCGGCAGTCGGGGCGATCAAAGCTTCTGCGATCGGGGTGGTCGAAGCTCCTGCGGTTGGAGCTCCCGAAATCGAACCTTAACCAATGGACCACGAGCTCCACAATGTTAAGTCCGCAGACTCCCAAGGTTGGAGCCTGCGAAGTCATTCCGCAGCAACAGGACCGCCAGCTGCACAGTTAGGCCGCAATGCGGATGGAGATACGAAACGGAAAAAGTCGCATCTCCATTGAGGGAAGAGATTAATAAAAGTTTCCCCCACCCCCCACATAATACAAAACTAAAGATACACTAAAACATACATTTAACACCAGACTAATTACAATAAAAGAAAAGGAGGAGACACTGTTTGCAAGGCTGCCATCGTATGGCGCCACCTGGTATGTATGTTAGTGTGAAAATACAATATTACTTCAAGGCTGGCGATGTCACTATTCCTGAAGTGTGATGTCGTGTGGTTACCTATCACAACATTGTACGTCGCGTGCTTCTGCATTTGAGCTTCATTTTCATTTTCAGGCAGCATCTGTGGAAGGTGACATTTGGGTCTGGACCCTTCTTCAGACTAATGGAGTGGAAGGTACAGCTGGTAGAAAGTGGCAAGGAGAAATTCCTTCGTTCCAAGGACAAGTTTCTGAGGTTTGGAGGTTAGCTAATGTTTTCCCACTTTTTAAGAAAGGAGCGAGAGGGAAAGCGGGGAATTACAGACCAGTTAGCCTGACTTCGGTGGTGGGAATGATGCTGGAGTCAATTATTAAAGAGGTAATAATGAGGCATTTGGATAGCAGTAAAAGGATTAGTCCAAGTCAGCATGGAATTATGAAAGGAAAATCATGCTTGACTAATCATCTGGAATTTTTTGAGGATGTGACAAGTAAAATGGATGAAGGGGAGCCAGTGGATGTAGTGTATCTAGATTTTCAGAAAGCCTTTGATAAGGTCCCGCACGGGAGACTGGTGACTAAAATTAGAGCACATGGTATTCTGGGTAGGGTGTTGACATGGATAGAAAATTGGTTGGCAGACAGGAAGCAAAGAGTAGAAATGAACGGGTCCTTTTCCGAATGGCAGGCAGTGGCGAGTAGAGTACCACAAGGCTCGGTGTTGGGGCCGCAACTGTTTACCGTATATATTAATGATTTGGAAGAGGGAATTAGGAGCAACACTAGCAAGTTTGCGGATGACACAAAGCTGGGTGGCAGTGTGAACTGTGAAGAGGATGTTAGGAGATTGCAGGGTGACCTGGACAAGTTGAGTGAGTGGGCAGACGCGTGGCAGATGCAGTATAATATAGATAAAGTGAGGTTATCCACTTTGGTGGCAAAAACAAGGGGGCAGATTATTATCTCAATGGTTAAGTTAGGTAAGGGGGAGGTACAGCGAGACCTGGGTGTCCTTGTACACCGGTCACTGAAAGTTGGCGTGCAGGTACAGCAGGCAGTGAAGAAAGTTAATGGAATGTTGGCCTTCATAACACGAGGATTTCAGTATAGGAGAGGTTCTTCTGCAGTTGTATAGGGCTCTGGTAAGACCACATCTGGCGTATTGTGTACAGTTTTGGTCTCCTAATTTGAGGAAGGAATCCTTGTGATTGAGGCAGTGCAGCGTAGGTTCATGAGATTGATCCCTGGGATGGCGGGACTGTCATATGAGGAAAGATTGAAAAGACTAGGCTTGTATTCACTGGAGTTTAGAAGGATGAGGGGGAATCTTATAGAAACATATATTATAAAAGGACTGGACAAGCTACATGCAGGAAAAATGTTCCCAATGTTGGGCAAGTCCAGAACCAGGGGCCACAGTCTTAGAATAAAGGGGAGGCCATTTTAGACTGAGGTGAGAAAAAACGTTTTCACCCAGAGAGTTGTGAATTTGTGGAATTCCCTGCCACAGAGGGCAGTGGAGGCCAAATCATTGGATGGATTTAAGAGAGAGTTAGATAGAGCTCTAGGGGCTAGTGGAATCAAGAGATATGGGGAGAAGGCAGGCACGGGTTATTGAATGGGGACGATCAGCCATGATTGCAATGAATGGCGGTGCTGGCTCGAATAGCCAAATGGCCACCTCCTGCACCTATTTTCTATGTTTCTATGTTTCTAAAGCCTGGGGCAGGTCAGCATTTGATTACTGGATCTTAGTAAGGAGGGGGTGATTGACAGATGTGACAATTGGGGGAAGAGTAGAGTGGATATAACCATCTCAAATTTATTACCTTGTTCATGCACCCTTATACACTTGGTAGCCACTTTCAAGTTTGTGAAGTCTGCATCTATCTTACCTTTCCTCCTTGGGATGAAACGGGCGTACTTCTGCTCTGCAGCAGGCCCTGGGATGTTTCCTTGCTCTGAATAGTAAGCAAAATATAGCCCGACCAGAGCACTTTGCAGCTTGAAGGTACTGTAGCTGTTGACCTGTATTGTATTGATCTGACAACAGGCAGGATAGCTTGTTTCCATTCGTCACTTCTACTGTGCAATGACTGCATTGTAAACAAAACACTTTTAACAAGATAACTCAAATAGTTAAGGGCCTGTCCCGCCAGCATGCAACTCGATGCGATTAGCGCGACCTAACGTGGTCGCTTGAGCCGTCCGGCGTCGCGGGGCCGGTCCCACTTCGATCGCCGGAGCCGTGCGGAATTGTGTGGAGTTCGTCCCGACGCCGCGCGGGGCTCCGAAAAACCGACAATGTCCAAAAATCCCGCGCGGCAACAGCTTGTTGGCTCGCAGTCGCCGCGACATTTACACACCGCCCGGACATCGTGCCTCCGTTAAACTATTGGTAAGTGCCTCCGTGACCCTCTATGTGTGTGGCTCCGTGGCCCTGTATGTGTGTGTGTCTCGGTGCCCCTCTCTGTGTGCCCCTCTAAGTCCTGGCGAACTTACCTTGGACTTGCTTCAAGTTCGCCTCGCTTTGCGCCGCGTTGCGCCACTCACCCAACCTCCGCGCGGCCCCTGCTGCCGGTTTAGTTGCGCTTGCCGCATGCAGGCGCATGCTGGTGGGACCGGCCCTGTACAGGGGATCACCCGACCTCCGCGCGGCCCCCGCTGCCGGTTTGATCGCGTTCATCGCATATAGTTGCGTGCTGGTGGGACAGGCCCTTTAAGATAAAGTTTTAACTACCACTGAGATAGTGGGATAAGGAAAAGAGATGGTTGCAATCTATGATATGCAGCACCTACACAATCTGGCTCGAGGGGTAGTGCAGAGTATGCTTCAGGTAGTTGTGGCACAGCAAGAAATTATTAAGTGACCAAATAGGGAGGCATAAATCAATTAGCCTCACATTGGTATTGAGTATAGTATACAATTAATACTCACCTAAAAATATATTGGTTAATTAAGAACAGATGACAGAATAGATCTGTAGGAATTAAGTCCTGTTGATATTTGAAAACATAACTTAAAACTGAAGAAAATGTTTAGTTTACCGAGGTACAGTGATTACAATCAAGCCGTCCACAGTGTACAGATGCATGATAAAGGGAATAAAGTTTAGTGCACGATAATGTTTAGTACAAGATAAAGTCTAGTTACATCCGATTAAAGATAGTCTAAGTGTCTCCAATGAGGTAGATAGTAGCTCAGGATCGCATACTGGGTTCAAAAGATTTTCAATCCAAAGTCAAATTATCTTCTCCACATTAATGCCAGAGCTAAGTGTTTCTGTCAACCGTTCTTTCTCTCTTGCTAATGAAATGTCAATCCAGACCTTTCTGATAAAAGGCTTGATTGGCCTCCGAGTCCACTTTTGTGAAAAGAAAAAAATTGAATAAACAGAAACACAAAATCATTTTTAAAGAGGCAGATATATCAAGGGGGCTACGTTGTGAAGGGAGCAGGCCAAATAAATTGAAATACTTCCCCCTCAATTGTGTACAAAGTATTTTGTTCTATATTCTCTAAGGAAGACACAAACAATCTCCCAGAAATACCAGGGGATCAAGAATCTAGTGGGAGGGAGGAACTGAAGGGAATCCACATTAGTCAGGAAATGGTGTTCGGTGAACTGTTGGGACTAAAGGAGATAAATCCCCAGGGCCTGATAGTCTGCATCCCAGAATACTCAAGGAAGTGGTCCTAGAAATTGTGGATGCATTGGTGATCATTTTCCAATGTTCTCTCGATTCTGTGTTCCTGTGGATTGGAGGGTAGCCTATGTAACCCCACTTTTTCAGAAAGGAGGGAGAGAGAGGAAGAGAGGGAGAATTACAGACCAGTTAGCCTTACATTGGTAATGGGGAAGATGCTTGAGTTGATTGTTACAGATGTTATAGCAGCGCATTTGGAAAGCAGTGACAGGATCGGCTAAAGTCAGCTTGGGTTTATGAAGGGGAAATCATGCTTGACTAATTTTCTGGATTTTTTTTGAGCCTGTAACAAATAGAATGGATAAGGAAGAGCCAGTGGATGTGGTGTATCTGGACTTTCAAAAAGCCTTTGACAAGGTCCCACACAAGAGATTAGTGGGCAAAATTAGAGCACATGTTATTGGGGGTAGGGTAGTGACATAGATAGAGAACTGGTTGGCAGACAGGAAGCAAAGAGTAGGAATTAACGTTTTTTTTTCAGAATGGCAGGCAGTGACTAGTGGGGTGCCGCAAGTTTCTTACAATATATATTAACGATTTAGACGAGGGAATTAAATGTAACATCTCCAAGTTTGCAGATGACACAAAGCTGGGTGGCAGTGTGAGCTGTGATGAGGATTCTATGAGGCTGCAGGGTTGACAGGTTGGATGAGTGGGCAGATGCATGGCAGATGCAGTATGTGGATAAATGTGAGGTCATCCACTTTGGTGGCACGAACAGGAAGGCAGATTATTATCTGAATGGTGTCAGATTAGGAAAAGGGGAGGTGCAACGAGACCTGGGTGTGCTTGTACATCAGTCATTGAAAGTAAGCATGCAGGTAAAGCAGGCAGTGAAGAAAGCTAATGGCATGTTGGCCTTAAATGCGAGAGGATTTGAGTTTAGGAGCAAGGAGGTCCTACTGTAGTTGTACAGGGCCCTGGTGAGACAGCACCTGGAGTATTGTGTGCAATTTTGGTCTCCTAATTTGAGGAAGGACATTATTGCTATTGAGAGTGCAACGTAGGTTCACCAGGTTAATTCCTGGGATGGCTGGACTGACATATGATGAAAGAATGGGTCAACTGGGCTTGCATTCACTGGAATTTAGAAGGGTGAGAGGATATCTAATAGAAACATATAAAATTCAAAGGATTGGACAGGCTAGATGCAGGAAAAATGTTCCCCATGTTAGGGAAATCCAGAACCAGGAGGGGTCACAGTTGAAGAATAAGGGGTAGGCCATTTGGGACTGAGATGAGGAAACACTTCTTCGCCCAGAAAGTTGTGAATCTATGGAATTCTCTGCCGCAGAAGGCAGTGGAGGTCAATTCACTGGATATTTTCAAGATAGTTAGATTTAGCTCTTCGGGCTAAAGGAATCAAGGGATATGGGGAAAAAGCATGAACGGGTTACTGATGATCAGCCATGATCATATTGAATGGCGATGCTGGCTTGAAGGGCCGAATGGCCTACTCCTGCACCTATTTATCTATATTTCCATGGTATTTTCTGTCTCAATCAGCACCACAACCTGCTCTCTGCATCATCTCAAGCAAACATTCCATAGCCTTGTCAATTGCTTGGTTTATATATGCTTCCAAAAACCCTTTCAACAATCCTGGTAGTCGCCAAACTTTGTTCCAAACTTTGTTTTCACAATATTTCCTGTTCTGCTAAGCATCCCTCTTCATTTGCACATCGTTGATAGTGTTTCAAAATCTCAAAAGGACGACTGTCCTTCAAAAATATCATTGGTTCCTTGGAAAGGCATGTTCCTATGTTAATATGCTGCCCATGCACCTATATCAACAAGGTTATCTGGAATCCCATGGGAATCACAAGCTAAAAGTTAACATGCGGAAACAAGTGTTCATTTTATTTGTCATGTTTCAGGAGAAGAGAACAAATGGAATGAAACAAAAAATCACTTGGAAGAGGCTGATATATTATCAGGGTTCAGATATAAATCGAGGAGGAAAAATACATAGCTCTCAATTGTAAAGACACTATTTCTTAAATATTTTCAAATAGTCTAAAAAGCCAACATTTGAACTTTAATAAGCATGTTTTAATCTGAGCAATTTGCCCGTCCAGTGTTTTACAGTTTCCAACTGCAAGATAATATCAGTATCTACACGTTTCATTACTGTATGAAAACCGATTGAAAGCTTATTTATAAAATGTATGCTCTGATTGACTTAATGTTCTCAAATGACCTTCATATAGGAATCTGCCAATTGGCTACTTGCTGTTAAAATGCATAAGAGAATGTCAATTATATAAATCTAACATTCTGATGAGAAAAGCGTTCTAATAAACCAAACATTCGTTGTCTTCTGTAGAGTACAAGATTTTTCACTACCGCTCTAGAGTAGACAGCGTTTTGGCAGACATCTACAGATCTGCAGCAACCCACTCAGAAAGCATTAATCACTGTCAGACAAAGTCCACCTGCTCTTGTTTGATTGCAACTGCATGAACGTGGCCAGCACAATAAAAGGACTGACCCAGAAAACCGCCTGAGGATTGCAATTAGTTTCTGCTGTTCAACAGATGAAGTACGAGTTCTTCATCTTCTGCCAGAGAGAGGCCAGTGTCCAGTGGCCTATGCTCATCAGAATCAATTTCAGGCTTCATTCTCTTCGTCCGAGTCGCTGTCATCTCGTCACATTCGTCAAGGCCCATGCTGCTGTCATTTTTCTTCCTTTTGAATTTTTTTTCAGCTGATTTGCTGCATGTAAGATAGAGCAATATAAAAAATCAATAATAAACCAAGTATGGCAATAAATTACCTATATTACAATGTGAATCAATGATTTAATTTGAAAGTTGAATTTCAGCACATTGAAAGGTAATCCAAGTAAGTGGCACCAGAAAGTAACCAATATTAGGACTCAGCAATTGTCACCCCTGTAGATAAACCCAATTAAACTCTTAATTAATTTCTACCTTCAGCAAATTGGCCATGAAATATTTCTTGCAATTCATTTAGTTCCAAAAAAATTATTGCACTTAAGCATTCACCAAAACACAAGTTTATTGCACTTTGTGGAACAAATGTACATTCAAAATTCATTGGCAGCTAATGAAATAATTCATGGCTTAAAATAGGTATTAAACTGCATTACATCTATTATATTAGTTTTCAAAGCAGAGAGCATGTCATTCAGCCCAGTAGGTCTGAGGCAAAGTTTACACTTCCCATTACTCACTTAAGATATCAGTATATCACCATATCAGGGTATTTTCCAAATTGTTTCACCCTCATGTGCTTATCTCCTTAAATGATTTACACTCGCCCCCTCAACTAATGTTTCCAGGATGGAGTTGTCCTATCTGGCTGGTCTCTTCTCTTCATTCTACAGCACTTTGTTCATTCGTCAGTTCAGGCGTCAGTGTGTGGCTCTACCCGAGGGCTCATAAATTATGTGGATCTGCAGGGGGCAGTAATTTCTTTCCATGTTAAGAATAATTGTTGAGAGGTTGAACAACATTGAGTGAATCAAATGAATGAAAAGATGCAGATAGTTCCTCTGGGCAAATGGCCAGCGAATGCACATATGGGAATGTAGCTAGGGGCAAGAATCATGGAATTGGGATGTTGAGCTCCATCTTAACAACAAAGGTTCTGTCCACAGAGGCCTATGGGATCTCCCAGTTGCCAACCATTTCTCCTCCCTTCCCATTCCCACACTGACCTTTCTGTCTCGAGCCTCCTCCATTGCAAGAGCGAGGCCACACAAAAATCGGAGGAACAGCACCACAACCCAGTGATATGAACGTTGAATTCTTTAATTTCCAGTAACTTCTACTGACAGTCCCTTCCTCACCCCCCTTCCTCCACCCTGGTCATTTAACTAGTTCCACAGTCCACTACGTTGTATCCCTCTTGAGTTCACACTTCCCGAGCGACAATGAGTCGACCAGGGCACCTCCATGTCTGATGTAATTTGTTGTCAGCCATGGTTGTGCCTGGACTTTTCATGCCTTCAGCTTTTCAGTCTGTGGGTCTTTCTTTTATTGTTATTTTATAGCTAAGTACTCCTGACCACTTGGTAAATATGCCATAACTTTATATTTTAACACTTGCAATCGGCCACTGTACTTCAGTTAAGTCAAGCAGCATGTCTTACCCAATTTCTAATTTATCTTCATTGTGATTTGCTCCGACTCCTGCACACAATCCCATTAAGGCACAGTACACCCTCATACTCTGCATGACCTCGCTACGAGGTATTCAGGCAGCTCTCCCCACTAATCGTATCTGCCAAGGCCACCCAAGGTATATTCATAATTCAGTCAGAAATTGGAGGCAAGGTGGATGAGAATTCTGGTCCAGTTTTTTTATTCTTTTGAAGATCATGTTCCTCTAAAGATGAACTTCAGTCTCAATAACATGCTTCCCTCCTTTCAGTGACTGATATATCATTACCCTTTGTTCTTTAATCAACTTTATGTGTTTTCAAAGGAATCTATTATCTCCTTCCAGTGTCAAGTCTAAAGTCCATATTTATCTATTTTGACAAGAAACACAAAGTGCTGGAGTGACACAGTGTGTCAGGGAGCATCCCTGGAGAACATGGATATGTCATGTTTCAGGTCGGTACTCCTCTTTGGACTCAGGGCGAGATAACTTTGTCAAAATGAGCATAATTTGAGATTTGGCAGTGGAGGGGTAAAACTGAGACACAAGGAACTACAGCCACTGGTTTACAGAAAAAAACAAAATGCTGGAATAACTTAGCTGATCAGGAAGCATCTCTGGAAGAGGGTAGACAAAATGCTGGAGAAACTCAGCGGGTGCAGCAGCATCTCTGGAAGACACGGAAAGGCAATGTTTTGGGTCAGCACCCTTCTTCAGACTGTTGTGGGAGAGGAGAACTTCTTCAAAGTGAGCATACTTTGAGTCTGAAAAAGGGCCCGGACCTGAAAATATCGCCAATCCATGATCTTCATGGATGCTGCCTAACTCACTGAGTTATACCAGTATTTTTTTGGTAAACCAGCATTTGCAGGTCCTTGCACCTCCATTTATTTATTTCTATGTTTATTTGCTAATGACATGCTTATTTTCCCCATTTATCAGTTTTTCTGTAGTTTATTGCAATACTTCTTGCACTTGTAATAGAACCATTAGCAGAAAGCATGAGGTCCCATCCTGAAATATATGGGTATAAAACCAAAGATACTGAAAATAAAATCTCCTTATACGCAGATGATGTATTAATTTACATTACTAAACCTGAAGTTAGTATCCCAAACTTATTAAATTTAATAACTCAATATGGCTCGTTTTCAGGATACAGAATTAATTGGAATAAAAGTGAAATCATGCCATTAATGGAAAGTAACCCACATATATTACAACAATTCCCTTTTAAAATAGTAAATGCCAAATTCAAATATCTTGGAATTTATGTAACAAAGAGATATACTTCTTTATTTAAATCTAATTTTCCGCCTTTACTGAACAAATTACATAAGAATATTTTGTATTGGAAAACATTACCTATTTCAATGTTGGGTAGAATTAACGTGATAAAAATGATTTTTCTCCCACAATTATTGTACCTCTTTCAATTAATCCCAATATATCTCCCAAAAACTTTTTTTAAAAAGGTTGACTCTCTAGTCACCAATTTTATCTGGGATTATAAGAACCACAGAATAAATAAGAAACACTTATGTAAATCAAAAATAAATGGAAGTTTAGCATTACCGAATTTTATGTTTTATTTCTGGGCAGCTAATATTAAAAATATGAATTTTTGGTTGGAAGAACTGGACAAACAACCAGATTGGTTAAAAATGGAAAAGGAAGATTGTTTACCTTTTGAAATTGGGTCGATTCTATTTGCTATTACTAAATTAAGCAAAAAAATCTACAAAGAAAACCCTATAATAGACAGTGGAATACACATTTGGAAACAAATAAAGAAGACATTAAAATTGGATTATTTACCACTATCTCTTCCCATTGTAAACAATGCTACAATTAAACCCTCAATGATGGATAAAGGTTTTTCACAATGGAAATATCATGGAATTACAAAGATGGGTGATCTCTATAGGAAAAGTTAATTTCTCTCATTTCAGGAATTACAACAAATTTATGGGCTTCATTCAAAAGATTACTTTAGATATCTACAAATTAGAGACTATGCTAAGTCAAATACACAGGACTATAGAATTAGAAAGACAGAAAATCTTGATGAATGTTTGAATAAACATCCGAACACAGAAAAATTGATATCTTATATTTATAATATTCTATTAGATAATGATGCACCCAAGACGGAAATATATAGGCAATCACGGGAAAACAAATTAGGTCAAACAATAAGGTCAGAAATTTGTGATGAAAGCTTACAACATATACATCACTGTTCGTTAAATGCTAGACATTCTTTAATACAATTTAAAGTATTACATAGATTGCACTATTCAAAAACCAAATTAAATAGAATCTTCCCATGCGTTTCCCCTATTTGTGATAAATGTCAACATTTAGAGGCTAATCTAACGCACACATTTGTAAGCTGTATAAAAATTAATAATTTTTGGACGGAAATTTTTAAGATAATTTCGGAAGTCGTCAATACCAAATTGGTCCCTGATTCAAATTTAACAATATTAGGAATAATGGAACAAAATCAATTATTTCCAACGAATCAAAGAACCTTTATCGATTATAGTTTAATAATTGGGAAAAAATTAATATTAAAATTTTGGAAAGGCCCTATAACCCCCACAATTAAAATGTGAACCACGGAAATGTTGGAGACGCTATATTTGGAAAGATTAAGATTTGTCTTAATGGACAAACATGAACTATTTACAATAATATGGTCCCCATTTATTGAATATTTGAAGGGGCAAACTGGTTCGGCACGAGAACCCGACTGAAACCTAAATCAAAGAATAGATGAAGAATTACATTTTATAAGACGCGGATATATCTCCAACGAGGCATAATCTATTGAACACTCCATTCTTCTTCAACTTTTTTTTTTTTTTGTTTTCTCTCTATTAATTTCTATCTTTATAAAAATTGAAAAAATATATAGAAGTACAATTACTATACAATTGTTAATATAAATAATATTGATAATGTATGACTACAACGAACAAAATGCTTTTTTATTATATATTTACTTCTAATTAAAAAAATTTAAAAAAGAAAAAAAAGAGTTTATTGCAATACTTCTTCCTGTTACCTTTATCCCAATTTAGAAGCATTAACTGCATTAAGGCTTGATAGGTTTCTTTATTATTGATTAAGTGATCATATCTCTGATATCTCTGGGATTTAAGGTTGATAAATCCCCAGGGCCTGAAGGTTACGCATCCCAGGGTACTTGAGGAAGTGGCTCTAGCAATCGTGGACGCATTGGTGATCATTTTCCAATGTTCTATAGATTCAGGATCAGTTCCTGGGATTGGAGGGTAGCTAATGTTATCCCACTTTTTAAGAAAGGCGGGAGAGAGAAAACAGGGAATTATAGACCAGTTAGCCTGACGTCAGTGGTGGGGAAGATGCTGGAGTCAATCATAAAAGATGAAATAGCGGCACATTTGAATAGCAGTAACAGGATCGGTCCGAGTCAGCATGGATTTACGAAGGGGAAATCATGCTTGACTAATCTTCTGGAATTTTTTGAGGATGAAACTGGGAAAATGGACAAGTGGATGTAGTGTACCTGGACTTTCAGATAGCGGTTGATAAGGTCTCACATAGGAGATTAGTGGGCAAAATTAGGGCACATGGTATTGAGGGTAGAGTGCTGACATGGATAGAAAATTGGTTGGCAGACAGGAAACAAAGATTAGGGATTAACGGGTCCCTTTCAGAATGGCAGGCAGTGACTAGTGGGGTACCGCTAGGCTCGGTGCTGGGACCGCAGCTATTTACAATATACATCAATGATTTAGATGAAAGGATTCAAAGTAAGATGTAAGATGGCGCCTGCCTGCGGCGACTTTTGCAGAGCACCAGAACAGAAAAGATTTAACTACAACTTCTATCAACTTACCTGCATCAGGGAAACGGCAGTAATCGGTGCCGTTTCTGACAGGCTGCTTGTGTAGCTGAAAGCGCTGGAAATTTTGCAATCTCCCGCAGCTGCGGGAGCACCGGACTTTAAATTTTCCCACGCTGGCTGTGAAACTCCCGACCCGACTGAGGAACCCAGGTACGGCACCAGGAAACCCCGGGATGACCTCCAGAGCCGACGGGCTGGATATCCCAGAAGAAATGAAGCTGGAGCTGCTGATTCTGAGGGAACCCCCGTTCATTACGGAGCTGGAGCTGCCGTCTGTGAGGGAATTCCCGTTCCAGCGCTGGTCCGCAGAAACAGCAGGTACAGGAAACACAGTACCTGGAAACAAAGGGGAAGCCTCCATTGTGTCCGGAAACGTGGCCGACGGCAGGACTTCAGGTCAGACTGAAGCGCAGGGGACTTCGGCCCCCTCTCCCTACTATCCTACTGGCCAATGTACAGTCCCTTGAAAATAAAGTGGAGGACTTAAGGGCAAGGCTGCTTTATCAAAGGGAGCTGAGGGAATGCTCTGTGTTCTGTTTCACAGAGACATGGCGCACCCCCAGCTCCCCAGACTCAGCAGTCCAGCCTGAAGGGTTCTCCATCCACCGTATGGACCGTACACTGGCATCGGGGAAAGGGAAAGGAGGGGGTGTCTGCCTCATGGTCAACTCTGCGTGG
This sequence comes from Raja brachyura, assembly GCA_963514005.1. The sequence goes on from OY740786.1 coordinate 67,503,189, forward strand.
TGCTCAGACGTGGTAGTCCTGTCCAACTCCTGCTCTCCACACTTCGAACATCTGGCGGTGAAGTGCCGTCCCTTCTACCTACCGAGGGAATTCACCTCCATCATCCTGACCGCGGTCTACATCCCACCCCAGGCAGACGTCCGTCTGGCACTGGAGGAGCTGCACGCCGTGGTCAACAAACACCAGACGTCTTACCCCGAGGCATTTACCACCATTGCTGGGGACTTCAATAAAGCATACCTAAAGAAATCACTCCCCAACTTCCACCAACATGTCTTCTGCTGCACTGGAGGACCAAACACCCTCGACCACTGCTACACCACCATCAAGGATGCCTACCGCTCTATCCCTCGCCCTCACTTCGGTAAATCCGACCATACCGCGGTGCTGCTTCTTCCTGCCTACAGGCAGCAATTAAAGAGCGCACCCCCAGAGGTGAGGACAGTACAGAGCTGGTCGGTGGGGGCAGAAGAACAATTACAAGACTGTTTGGAGTCTGTAGACTGGGCTATGTTCAAGGACTCGGCAACGGACTTGAATGAATACGTCACAGTCGTTACAGACTTCATAAAGAAATGTGTGGAGGACTGCATCCCTACAAAAACCTTCCGAGTGTTTTCCAATCAGAAACCTTGGATGAACTGTGAGATCCGCACTCTTCTGAAGACCAGACACCAGGCATTCATGTCTGATGACACAGTGGTCTATAAGAAGTCCAGATACTACCTTGGTAAGGCCACAAAAAGGCCAAAAGGGAGTTCTGTTCTAAGCTGGAGGTTGAGACAGATGTTCGGCAGCTGTGGCGGGGACTGAATGCAATCACCTCTTCCAAGGCGAAACCAGGAGGCAGCTCGGATGTCGGCGATACATCACTCCCTGATGAGCTCAATGCATTTTACGCACGCTTTGATAGGGAGAACACCGATGTGCCTTCCCGAGCCCCTATTCGCTGTGATGGTATTTCAGTCTCAGTCACAGAGGCCGACGTCAGGAAATCCTTCAGAGGGGTGAACCCTCGAAAAGCGTCTGGACCTGATGGCATACCTGGTCGTGTCCTAAAAACCTGTGCGGACCAACTGGCTGGAGTTTTTACGGACATTTTCAACCTGTCACTTCTGAGGTCTGAGGTTCCCACCTGCTTCAAAAGGGCATCAATAATACCGGTGCCCAAGAAGAGCAAGGTGACGTGCCTCAATGACTATCGACCTGTGGCACTAAGGCCTGTGGTGATGAAGTGCTTCGAGAGGTTGATCATGGCGCAAATCAACTCCTACCTCGACAAAAACCTGGACCCACTGCAGTTCGCTTACCGCCACAACAGATCAACGGTGGACGCGATCTCGCTGGCCCTCCACTCCGCTCTGGACCACTTGGACAACAAAAACTCATATGTCAGGCTGCTATTTATTGACTACAGCTCGGCATTTAACACAATCATCCCCTCCAAGCTAGTTACCAAACTCGCAGAACTGGGTCTTTGCGCATCCCTCTGCAATTGGATCCTCGACTTCCTCATCCACAGACCACAGTCTGTTCGTATTGGTGGAAATGTGTCAGACTCGATAACAATCAGCACGGGAGCACCTCAGGGCTGTGTGCTCAGCCCCCTGCTGTACTCACTCTATACTCATGACTGCGTACCCAGTCATAGCGCGAACTCCATCATCAAGTTCGCTGACGACACCACTGTTGTGGGACGTATCACTGATGGGGATGAGTCCGGGTATAGAAGAGAGATCGAGCAACTGTCCATATGGTGCCAGCACCACAACCTGGCCCTCAACACCAGCAAAACCAAGGAACTGATTGTGGACTTTGGAAGGAGTAGGATGGGGACATACAGTCCTGTTTATATCAACGGGTCGATGGTTGAAAGGGTCAAGAGCTTCAAATTCCTGGGCGTGCACATCTGTGAAGATCTTCCCTGGTCTGAGAACACAGATGCAATTATTAAGAAAGCTCATCAGCGCCTCTACTTCCTGAGAAGATTACGGAGAGTTGGTCTGTCAAGGAGGACTCTCTCTAACTTCTACAGGTGTACAGTAGAGAGCTTGCTGACTGGTTGCATCGTGGCTTGGTTCGGCAACTTGAGCGCCCTGGAGAGAAAAAGACTCCAAAAAGTAGTAAACACTGCCCAGTCCATCATTGGCTCTGACCTTCCTTCCATCGAGGGGATTTATCACAGTCGCTGCCTCAAAAAGGCTGGCAGCATCATCAAGAACCCACACCACCCTAGCCACACACTCATCTCCCTGCTACCTTCGGGTAGAAGGTACAGGAGCCTGAAGACTGCAACAACCCGGTTTAGGAATAGCTACTTCCCCACAGCCATCAGGCTATTAAACCTGGCTCGGAACTCTGAACATTAACATCCCTCCATCTGTTATTTGCACTTTATTAATTTATTAAGTCATGGGTGTATTTATGTATAGAATTGTAGTCAATGCCTTCTATGTTCTGTTGTGCTATGCAAAGAAAGATTTTCATTGTCCTGTCAGGGACACATGACAATAAACTCTTTTGACTTTTTGACTTTGACTAACTAGCAAATTTGCAGAAGACACAAAGCTGGGTGGCAGTGTGAACTGTGAGGAGGATGCTATTTGAATGCAGGGTGAGTTGGACAGGTTGGGTGAGTGGGCAGATGCATGGCAGATGCAGTTTAATGTGGATAAATGTGAGGTTACCCACTTTGGTAGCAAAAACAGGAAGGCAGATTATTATCTAAATGGTGTCAAGTTGGGAAAAGGGGAAGTACAATGAGATTTGGTGGTCATTGTTCATCAGTCAATGAAAGGAAGCATGCAGGAACAGCAGGCAGTGAAGAAAGCGAATGGCATGTTGGCCTTCATAACAAGAGGAGTTGAGTGCAGGAGCAAATAGGTCCTTCTGCAGTTGTACAGGGCACTAGTGAGACCATACCTGGAGTATTGTGAGCAGTTTTGGTCCCTTAATTTGAGGAAGGACATTTTTGCTATTGAGAGAGTGCAGCGCAGGTTTACAAGGTTAATTCCTGGGATGGCGGGACTGTCATATGCTGAGAGAATGGAACGGCTGGGCTTGTATACTCTGGAATTTAGAAAGATGAGAGGGGATCTTATTGAAACATATAATATTATTAAGGGTTTGGACATGCTAGAGGCAGGAAACATGTTCCTGATGTTGGGGGAGTCCAGAACCAGGGGCCACAGTTTAAGAATATGGGGTAAGCCATTTAGAACGGTGATGAGGAAACACTTTTTCACACAGAGAATTGTAAGTCTGTGGAATTCTCTGCCTCAGAGGGCAGTGGAGGCCAGTTCTCTTGATACTTTCAAGAGAGAGCTAGACAGCGCTCTTAAAGATAACGGAGTCAGGGGATATGGGGAGAAGGCAGGAACGGGGTACTGATAGGGGATGATCAGCCATGATCCCATTGAATGGTGGTGCTGGCTCGAAGGGCCGAATGGCCTACTCCTCCACCTACTGTCTATTGTCTATCTGCAATCATCATCCAGTTTTACATACGCTTATAATTCTGATTTACTATAAACCAGCTCTGCCATTCTATGAAATAAACCACCATGGAAGTTGCTGTGATCTTTTCATTTTCCCATCTAACTATTTGAAATAAAATTAAAACCTACTTAGACTAAAGCATACTTTTTTTTAATTTGAGGATATAATCTTGAACAGCTCAGGGCATAACGAGCTCAGCTCTGGTTATATCGACTTCTGAAAGCACGTCAAATTTCTTTTTTTCCTCTAATCTGAATCAAACCCAAATTTAATACTCTTTCTGAAATAGAATTGACTAATTTACCTTCTCGGTTATTTATCTGCTTTACCTTCTTGGTTATTTATCTGCTTTTTCCTCATTTATTAAATCCCTTTAGTTACCGATCCCAATATTAGCCAAATTCGCACATGATTTGTGATCCCCCCAACGTGTAGAAAAACGTCTAATTATTATGCAGGAGGGATAAATGCTTGCTACCGCAAGATCTTCCCACACTGGAGAGTTTATTTTGACTCCTAAAATATTTCCATCCTAACTCCATCTCTTATATCTTAAATTGTTAGCTCTTATGCGAAAAAAACCCAAGTCCAAATACATCTATCATTCCCCATTATCACCTGAAGTGATCACCAATATTTGTCAAGACTGCACAAAACACTATCATAACTTTCCCCAAAGTGAACACAGCCATGACCTCCCCACTCTATATGTGATCACTGCATACTCCTAAGCCAAAATCATGAATCACCTTTGTCTCTATTTTTTACATTCAATGCCAAACATTTAGAATTATACTGCAGTCATTAAAAAAAATTAATAAAAACTGAATAAACAAAATTAAATTCCTTATTAAAAATCAAATTGTGAATTAAAAAATTGAAATGCACAATTAAACAACACTCTGAAAGATTGATTGCTTGATAGGGTAGAGAGATGACATGACAGAGACATATAACATTTTAAGAGGCAAGAACAGGATAGACAGCCAAGTGGTTGCTTTGCACAGTAGAGGTGTCTTAAGCTGGAGGGCAGAGGTTTAAGGTAAGAGGGGGTAGGTTTTAGGAGGAATATAAGGGGTGCTTTTTCACACACGGTAGTTGGTATCTCGAATGAGCTGTTGCCAGAGGTGGTGGTGGAAGCAGGAACAGTAACAACATTTAAGGGTATCTGGACTAGTACTGGAATGAGCGTGACATACAGGGATATGGAATTAATACAGATAGGCATGATAAGAATTTTAAAAGACCTATTTCTATGTTGTACACCTCTATGACTCAATGAACAGACTCGTTGATAAGGACTTCTCTTCCATTCCAATGCTAATCACGACTGAACCCACTACCCAGAAATGGCTCCTGTTGTGCCAGACTCACCAGGGCTGGATACAGCAGGCCTATCTAACTCCACAATTCGGCACCATTGTCTGGACACCATTTCAGGTTGCAAAGTGTGGAGGCCTCATCACTTTCAATACACCTTAATTTAAATTTATATTGCGAACACACAATAAATCACTATTATATCAACTTCATCTCCGCAAAATTAACGGGAGAACTCTTAACACAAACAGAAAGAATCAAGGTCAATTGAAACCAATAAAACTCTCAAAAAAAGAGAAATTGATTTTTGCCACCATATTGGTTTCCTAGCAAGTGGTACCTCTATTCCAATGCAGTCTTTCAGCATTCTACTTTCTAAAACATTTCATAAACTTCAGCTCCTTACCAACTCTTTCTTCCACATCTTAAGTGGCACAGAGTCCTTTCCATGCATCATCACTGTGCTCCTTCATCTACGTTGCCTTCAACAAGCACCTTTCACATTTTTCCTTCTCTCTGCATAGCCACTACATTGGATACAAGGAACTGCAGATGCTGGTTTATATTTAAAAATGAAACAAAGTGCAGGAGTAACTAAGCAGGTCAGGCAGCATCTCTGGAGTATTACACGAATTACAGGGTAGCTTGAAGCAGGTTCCCTACCCAAATTCATATTCATGTTCTCCAGAGATGCTGCCTGACCCAATGAGTTACTCAAGCACTGTGCAGCTTTAAATAATGTTGTTTTATGTTTTAAATAACATTTTTAATCAAACTGCAGTGGACCTTTAATATTGGGATTACAAAAATATCCCCTGTATAAAATATTTAGTACAATATGCTCAAGTGTAACACCTCTCTATGAAAGAACAGAAATTGATTAAAGTACAAAAAAGTGGCACATGATCTAAATATCTTAGTTAATGTTAGCATTACATTTTTAAAATATTGAAAAAAAAATCAAATTAAAGCAGCAATCTCAAGTGTGTGAAGGTACGAATAACCAAGGAAAGAATTCTAAAAAAACTAATATCTTCCTGGCAAAGTGCAGCAATTATAGCAACAAAATGTGGCACAATAAGAAAAAAAGAGTATGCAAGAAATTAAGTCAATGTTTTAACGTACATAAAGCCATTAAGTTCAACTCACACCGAATATTTTTAAAGATACCTGCATGCAAATCTCCTGTTTATGTCAAATTTTTGTGCTAACATTTACAGTATAATAGATCATGATATTGACATTAATCATTTGTTTTTGCAATGTAAAGTTATGCTGGAATTACATAACTAGAATATTAGATTTAAAGCTAACATTTCATATGTTCTTTTGTCCACGTTCATGACTTTCGCTTAAATGTGGTTGTGAATAAATTATTTTCACAACTAATAATTTGGGAGCTCAGAAGAATTATTTTCTCCTTTTAATGTATGGCGATTAGAGTCTCGTCATCTACTCCACACTCTTGTTAATATTTCAATCTCCTATCTCAATCATATTTACCATTCTGCTATCGTTCTGTATATTAATAGTGGCGTCATCATTGTGATAACTCCACTACCTGCAACCCAAACACTTTAAAATTACTCTGCTACAGGTTGAAATACTCTAGTCATAGAGTCATACAGTATGGAAACAGGCCCTTCAGGCCGACTTGCACACATCGACAAACCCATCTACACTAGTCCCACTTGCCTGCATTTGGCCAAATTGCTTCTTAAACTTTGCAATCGTCCCTGCCTCAACTACCTCCTATGGCAGTTCACTCCATACACCCACCACCCATTGTGTGCAAAAGTTCAGTGGTGGTCCAGTGGAGGTCCAGTGGTGGTTCGGTGGAGGTCTGAGGACCACCTCAGATTCAGTGGTGGTCCAGTGGAGGTCTAGTGGTGGTTCGGCAGCGCTTGCGGCGCCGAGGACCCGGGTTCCACCCTGGCTGCGGATGAGGTGCGGGTCTGTGTGCGCAGCAGCCGAGAATTTTTTTTAAAACAACAGAATTTGCATCAGATTGTGCCTAATAATCCTTAACAAATGCACTAAAGTTGGTATAGAAAGTATTGGAACCACAGTTTACATAGCTCCACTTAGTCTGTCACTCGTGGAATATGAAACAATTTACTTGTTAATGCATATTGGCATATAGTTAACCATTGATCAGATATTCATTTTATGTAAAAATCAATGAAAGAGAGAGATGTGCTGGCTAGTGTAAAATGAATATTTAAACTCTTCAGTTCTGCAAAATAAAATGTCCCTAATAAGCCCCTAAAGAGGTAGTTGAGGCAGGTACTATCACAATGTTTAAAATCATTTAGACAGATACATGGATAGGACAGGTTTAGAGGGATATGGGCCAAACGCAGGCAGTTGGGACTAATGTAGATGGGGCATGTTGGTTGATGCAGGCAAGTTGGGCCGAAATACCTGTTGCTGAGCTGTATGACTCTATCACTAATAAAATACATTGGTGGTAATTAGAAGATAGTCATCTGGAACTCAGCACCATTCTTACATTGACAATTTACATTTTGAATGTCTTTTGTCTTCTAACTATTCCTTTGGGCAGCACAGTTCTGCTGCCTCACTATCCCAGTGACCTGGGTGTAACCCTGACCGCTGGTCTTGTGTAGAGTTTGCACATTTCTTCAGCAAATCTGCAGTGTGCGGCAAAGCTGGCAGAGCTGCTGCTTCGCAATGGCAGAGACCAGAGTTCGATCCTGACCTTGGATGCTTTGTGTGTGGAAGGCCTGTTTCCATGCTATATCTCGAAACTAAATTGATACCTCAATTTAGATACCTAAATTGATACCTAAATTGATACCTCAAGTATTCCAGTTTCCTTACACATCCCAAAGATATGCTGGTTGACTTACTACTCTAATCTGCACATAGCTCAAGTGGATGGTGGAAGATTCGATGGACATGTGAGAGAGAATACAGAAATGTGAGGAATGGGAATGACGGGAGATATCAAGGATTTGATGGGCCATTTAAAGTTGAAGAATAACCCTAAGCTTCAAAGCAGGCCCTTCAGCCCACCGAATCTTCGCTCCATAGATGCTGCCTCACCTGCTACCTGTCTACTTTAAATAATAACTTACTATTGGTGTCAAACTAACTGACCTTGTTTACTGTTTTCTCCCATCTTGCAGGAATCTAGCAGGATTACAAATACCACAATTTAACCAGTTGCACCCAATCTAAATCCTGCTGAATTTTGAAAGGTTATGTCGTGATTTTATTCTTCCATGTCACTTGTGGACTCAATTTGCTCACTGCCTACATTCTGTTACAGAACTTCTATCATGTTCCTGTAATATCCATATCACAAAGAACACGTTACATTAGTTAATTCAATGCTAAATCATGTACAGTTATAACATGACGATAGGATGGGGATCAAGAGAAACCTTAAGATAAAAAAAACAAAAAATAATTTACATTTCTTGGAACTCCAATAATTAAATTCTGAAGACACTTTTAAAAGTAGATTTTTATAGTTGATTTGAGTTTGGTTTATTCTCACGTGTACCGAGGTACAGTGAAAAGCTTTTTTGTGTACTAACCAGTCAGCGGAACAACAATACATGATTATAATCAAGCGATCAACAGTGTACAAATACATGATAATGGGAATAACGTTTAGTGCAAGATAGAATCCAGTAAAGTCCGATTTAAATATAGTACAAGGGTATCCAATGAGATAGATAGTAGCTAAGGACTGCTCTCTAGTTGTTACAGAAAGATTGCCTGGAATTAAGACTTGTTCTGTAGTTAAAATTCCACTTACAGTTGAGTGGAATAGTCCTAAATACTTTGAATATTTTTAATGAGTTTCCAGTGGTTAAGTACTGCAACTTTGTGCCTTCGTGCATGTATCTTAATGCCAAGTCTCTCAGTAAGGATCCAATTATTCAAAGCCACTGGTGGAGCAAGAAATCAGAGGCAAACTTCCCGAATGCTACACTTAATATACATGCTTAAACACTTTGGTAATTGCTGCCCAATTTCCTTTTAGTAATTGCAAATACTGTACTATTAATTCTGCAGGAAATCCAAGAATTAAAAAAAAACATTTGGACAAGTACATGGATTAAATATGTTTGGTGCGATATGCGATGAAGGCTGCGGCAGAAAAGGGTCTCCGGTCGTCTTGAACTGCACGTCACTGCATCCTGACCCAGATCTGTCAAGGACTGTGGGGTGGCTGCCTGTGCACCAGTCTCTCCGCATTAAACAAAGTCACGCACAGGCATCCTCCATGTAGGGAATAGCACCCTGGAGACACCCATGGTCAGCCATGACCGAAGGAGGCCTAAGAGATTCTGACCTAATTTCCGACCGACCTCCTTCTCAAAATCACAACATGCAACTTAAAGCAGAAATTAAATTTGTTTCTGCCAATTGTTTTATCTTTGTTCAAATTAATCTTTCACATCCACTTTAACTTTCCCGCTTTCTCATTACATATCAAAGCTAAGATCCCTATTTGTCAGATAAAAGGTACGGGTATCTTTATGTCCCTGTTCGGTTGGAAGGAAATAGTAAAAATTGGAAAGAGCCATTGTTTTCAAGGGAAATTGGACACTTGTTTCGAAAAAAGAGATATATCTACAATAATTATAGGAGGCATGGAGTAAATGAGGTGCTAGAGGAGTATAAAGAATGTAAAACGAATCTTAAGAAAGAAATTAGAAAAGCTAAAAGAAGATATGAGGTTGCTTTGGCAAGAAAGGTGAATGTAAATCCAAAGGGTTCCTACAGCTATATTAATAGCAAAAGGATAATGAGGGATAAAATTGGACCATTAGAGAGCCAGAATGGACAGCTATCTGCAGAGCCAAAAGAGATGGGGGAGATATTGAACAATTTCTTTTCTTCGGTATTCACCAAGGAGAATGACATTGAACTCTGTGAGGTAAGGGAATCAAGTAGAGTAGCTATGGAAACTATGAGATTCAAAGAGGAGGAAGTACTGACACTTTTGAAAAATATAAAAATGGATAAGTCTCCAGGTCCTGACAGGATATTCCCTAGGACATTGAGGGAAGTTAGTGTAGAAATAGCAGGAGCTATGACAGAAATATTTCAATGTCATTAGAAACGGGAATAGTGTAGAGGATTGGCGTACTGTGCATGTTGTTCCATTGCAATTATAGACCTGTTAGTTTGACGTCAGTGGTGGGCAAATTAATGGAAAGGATACTTAGAGATAATATATACAAGCATCTGGATAAACAGGGTCTGATCAGGAACAGTCAACATGGATTTGTGCCTGGAAGGTCATGTTTGACAAACCTTCTTGAATTTTTTGAAGAGGTTACTAGGGAAATTGATGAGGGTAAAGCAGTGGATGTTGTCTATATGGATTTCAGTAAGGCCTTTGACGAGGTTCCCCACGGAAGGTTGGTTAAGAAGGTTCAATCTTTGGGTGTTAATGGCGGAGTAGCAAGATGGATTCAACAGTGGCTGAATGGGAGATGCCAGAGAGTAATGGTGGATGGCTGTTTGTCAGGTTGAAAGCCGGTGGCCAGTGGAGTGCCTCAGGGATCTGTGTTGGGTCCACTGTTGTTTGTCATGTACATCAATGATCTAGACGATGGGGTGGAAAATTGGATAAGTAAGTATGCAGATGATACTAAGATAGGTGGTGCTGTGGATAATGAAGTAGATTTTCAAAGTCTACAGAGAGATTTGGGCCATTTGGAAAAGTGGGCTGAAAGATGGCAGATGGAGTTTATTGCTGATAAGTGTGAAGTGCTACATCTTGGCAGGACAAATCAAAATAGGACGTACATGGTAAATGGTAGGGAATTGAGGAATGCTGTGGAACAGAGGGATCTAGGAATAACTGTGCATAGTTCCCTGAAGGTGGAATCGCATGTAGATAGGGTGGTAAAGAAAGCTTTTGGTGTGCTGGCCTTTATAAATCAGAGCATTGAATATAGGAGTACGGAATTAATGTTAAAATTGTACAAGACATTGGTAAGACCAATTCTGGAGTATGGTGTACAATTTTGGTTGCCTAATTATAGGAAGGATGTCAACAAAATAGAGAGAGTACAGAGGAGATTTACTAGAATGTTGCCTGGGTTCCAGCAACTAAGTTACAGAGAAAGGTTGAACAAGTTAGGTCTTTATTCTTTGGAGTGCAGAAGGTTAAGGGGGGACTTGATTGAGGTCTTTAAAATGATGAAAGGGATAGACAGAGTTGACGTGGATAAGCTTTTCCCATTGAGGGTAGGGAAGATTCAAACAAGAGGGCATGACATGAGAATTAAGGGACAGAAGTTTAGGGGTAACATGAGGGGGAACTTCTTTACACAGAGAGTGGTGGCTGTGTGGAATGAGCTTCCAGCAGAAGTGGTGGAGGCAGGATCGATTTTACCATTTAAAAGTAAAGTGGATAGGTATATGCACGTGAACGGAATGGGGGGGTATGGTCTGAGTGCAGGTAGATGGGACTAGGGGGAAATAAATGGTTGGCATGGACTGGAAGGGCTGAGAGGGCCTGTTTCCGTGCTGTAATTGTTATATGGTTATTATATGGTTATATGGTAAGTTATTTCTTGCTCTGCCAAAAATATATTCCCACCCATTATACATGTTCAATTAATCTTCAACATCCAATTAAATTTCTTGCTCCGAAACACACCAAAGTGCAAATAACTTATTCAGTAACACCACTTGACCCATTTTCTAAATAATGTAATAAATTATTCATTTTCTGCAAAGGCAAAGTAGTTAAATAGCAACATTCACAGTTACTGCTCTTGCTGACTGCAGCATTAGCACCACATGCAAAGCCTTCCAAACAAAATAATTGGTTTGTTCTACAAACTATTTTAGTTAAATATCTTAATTAAATATATACTGACAAGAGTCAAAGTGTTAAATACAATATGAATGCTGCAGGACTAAATTGAATCATGTTACATCCGTTTCCTGCCTGATCCAATTTAGGTGAACCACTTGAACCATATCAGAGAAGCATGTGTCAGGTCTCCTGAATGCCTCCTTTAGATCCCAAACGATGAACTGCTTTACCTTGGAATAACCCAATGGTATCAGTGAATGGACTGTGGTGGAAAAGATGGCCTAATACATTGGATTAATAGCCTTGTCAACAAGTAGCCACAACCAATGTTCCCTAGAGCCCTATTAGCCTCTGCCAACAGAAAATTGGGCAGCACAGCTGCCTCACTGTGGCTGCCTCACAGCGGTAGAGACACAGTTTTGATCCTAACTACGGGTGCTGTCTGTACGGAGTTTGTATGCTCTCCCTGTGAACACGTGGATTTTCTCTGGTTTCCTCCCACATCCCAAAGACGTTAATTGGCTTCTGTAAAATTGTTTCTAGTGCGTAGGATAGAACTAGTGTAAAGCTGATTAGTGTGGTTTTGGTGGGCCGAAGGGACTGGTTTCCTTGCTGTACCATTAAATTAAACTAACCTAAATAATGCACGTTGTGTTAAAAAATACTTAACTAAACATGAAGCCTGAAGAAGGATTATCTCAGCTTCGAATTAAAACTGCAGACTAGTTCACGATTCTCTCATGATTACTTCCATTGAGCTGTATTTGGGCTGTGAATGAAACCCAGAGCTTACCTGTACTGTGTAAGTAAAGTCTTTGAACGTACTAAATATGACAGTGCTGCCCATGTTATTAGCTACGATAATATGTCTGAAAAAGGGTCTCGACCCGAAACGTCACCATTCTTTCTCGCCGGAGATGCTACCTGTCTTGCTGAGTTACTCTAACTTTTAGTGTCAATCTTATTAGGTACGATGTATACTCCGAGACACTTCCCAATTACATTTATCATACTGATCCAGAGGTATGCCTGATTTACCTTCCATTTCCAATTCATACCCAACCTTTGGCCATTTTACTTTTTCCTCATAGTTTCTAACTCATGTCTACACAGATAATGGAAATAGGAATTAGTTTCATAACAATAACAAGAGTATTATCTAGCAATCTTATCAAGGTACTTTATCTACAAATAAAATCACAGAGCGTTCATGGATAAAATTATAAAACTCAAGATGAATTACACAGCTAATAGAAACATTATTGCATGCATAAACAGACACTCCAAAAATTGTTAATACTCATAAACATCTATTGCATAATTTCTGGCTGCATTTATGCATAATATTTGCAACAAACCACCTCTGATCATCCAAATATGATCATCCAAGTGGCACTATTAAAATACATAGTATTTTAATACATAGTATTAAATACATAGTATTTTAATGACACTAGGAATCTACAAAGGAAATAGAAAAATTAAAGGAAGAGTGGTACACTGGTGCAATTGATGGCACGGTGGTGCAGTGGTAGAGACCTGCGTTCGATCCGCACTACAGGTGCCGTCTGTACGGAGTTTGTACGTTCTCCTTGTAACCACATGGGTTTTCTCCAGGTGGTTTAGTTTCCTCCCACACTGCAAAGACGTACAGGTTTGTAGGTTCATTATCTTTGGTAAAATTGTAAATTGTCCCTAGTATGTAGGATAGTGCTAGTATATGGGTGATTGCTGGTCAGCGCAGACTCAGTGGGCCGAAGGGCCTGTTTCCATGCTGTATCTCTAAAAGTCTAAAAGGAAGAAAAGATTTACGAGAATGTTGCCAGGGCTCGACGCGCTGAGCTGTAGGGAACAGTTGGACAACCTAAGTCATTATTTTTTGAGTGCAGGAAGCTGAGGGTTGATCTTACAGAGTTGTGTAAAATCATGGGGGACATGTATACAGTCAATCCACATTGTCTTTTTTCCCAGGGTAGACGTCAAGAACCATCTGACATAGGCTTATGACCCTGTACCTCTTAGGCAACTCTTTAGGCGACTGCCAGGGACTAGTTTTAATGGAATTCACCTACGACAACCCACGACAACACCTACGGCAACCTACGACAACATCTACGGCAACCTACGACAACAAATATTGTTGCCACTGTCGCCAAAGGTTTTTCAGTGCGTTGAAAATTTTGCGGCAGTCGCCTGTAGTTGCCCAAAAATTCACCTAAGTGGGACAGGCCCATTAAGGTGAGAGGGGAAAGATGTAACTTTTTCCACAGAGAGCGTGATATGGAATGAGATAGTAGTAGAGGAAGTAGTTGAAACAGGTACAATAACATTTCGTGCATGGTTAAGATTTAGAGGGAAACATGCAAAATGGAACGTTGAGATGGAGCATCTTGGACAGCATCGACGAACTGAGCCGAAGAGCCAGTTTCTGTGCACTATGACTCTTTGATTCTAAAGGAGTAGGAAACTCTATGAGAGATGAAATGTAATGTGTGGATGAAAATTATACTCAATTCCATAACTGATAGAAACCATATCTATGCCAACTTTAAAATTAGATAGGGATTTTTTTAGGATTGTCTTTCAATAAGCACCACTGCCCAACAGATGTTGATTACAGCAAGGAAGGCCATTCATCCCATCAAGTCCATATCAGTTATTTTGTAGAGCAAATCAGCTTGTCCCCTTTCCCGTTCCTGTCAGATAATTAGCCAATTCTATTTTGAATGCAGCAATTAAACTTATCTGCACTGCCATCCTTGCAGCACATTCCAAATAGTAACCACCCCAGTGTAAAAACAATATTCCTCATGCCCCACTTTGCTTCTTTTACAATCACAATCATAATAATACTTTATTAGCCAAGTATGTTTTGCAACATATGAGAAATTTCATTTACTAAGTCAGTCATACAATAAAAAGCAACAGAACACACAAAACACATTTTAACATAAACATCCACCACAGAGACTCCACATTCCTCACTGTGATGGATGTCGAAAAAAAGTTCCATCTCTTCCTTTGGCTGTCCCACGGTTGGGGGTCTCGAGCCCTCTGTTGACGGGACGATCTTCACTCCCGTAGCTGGCGGCGTTTTGGACCCCTCCAGCTCCTGCATCGGGGGGATGTCATGTACCCTGCGCCGGGCGATCGAACCCCACGTCGGGGCTGGTCGCGCCTCTGCGTTTGTCGGAGCTCCCGACTAGCCTCTCCCGAGACTGCGAGCTGTTGATGGTAAGACCGCAGGCCGCAGTTGGAGCGATTCCAGGCAAGGGATTGGCTCCGATATTAAGTCTGCGCCTCATGGTGGGGCCTAAGTCAGTCCGAGGAGGCTTCCAGCTCCATCGATGATAAGCCGCAAAGCGACCGGAGACGCGACCCGGAAACATTGCCTCTCCGGCAAGGTATGCAATTGAAAAAAACGTTTCCCCCGACCCCCCCACCTCCCC
Organism: Raja brachyura; assembly: GCA_963514005.1. Next base: position 67,518,273 of record OY740786.1, read on the forward strand.
CCACATAAATCAAACTGGAGAACATTTACACAAACATAATAAAACGCACTAAAACTAAAAAAAAGACAAAAAAACATTAGGCTGTTGGGGCTGACATTCGTTTGGCACCCTTGATTATCAATCATTTCCTTTCTATGTCCCTGAGTTCTTGACCCATCTGCCTTAGGAGGATTTTTTCCTCCATCTATTTAGTCAATAGTTTAGTTTAGAGATTGAGATAAAGGTGGAAAAACGCCCCTCGGGTCACCGAGTCCACAATGACCAACGATCCACGTACACTAGTTCTAACCTATGCATGAGAGACACTTTGCAGAAGCCAATTAACCTACAAATCTGCACGTCTTTGGAATGTGGGAGGGAACCGGAGCATCCACGCAGTCTAAACCTCATGATTTTAAATATCTCTTCCAGATATCCTCTCAGCGTCCCATTACAAAAAGAACACCCGTTTATCAAGTACATCATCCCTGGAAGTATAAAGAAATTATTTTTTCATGCCCAATACCTTATCACGGCTATTTAGAAAATAAGTTAAGAAGTGCTTTCTCTCTCTCCCATAAAGGATATAGTAGAAATTTGAAACCGTCTTCCCAAATGTTTGGAGTAAATTAACAGGGTGGAGGGCTATGTATCAAACATGAAGCTGAGGTACAGAAGATCCAATTGAATGGCAATAAAGCTGAATGGTCACCCCTGACCGTATGATCATTCGAGTCAGTCATACAGTATAGATACAGACCCTTCAGTCCAACTCATTCATGTCAAACATGATGCTCAATCCAGTGCCATTTACTTGCGTTGGCCCATATCCCTCCAAACCTTTCTTATCCATATACCTGTCCAAGTGTCTTTTAAATGCTGTTATAGTACCTGCCTCAAATACCTCCTAGTTGTAAGGAAACAAAAGACAGATATTGAGAGAGGAATTGTGAGAGAAAGGAACAAAAGTTATAATCCTTCTCATTACTCTTTTTCTTAAATTTAATTCAAAACAATTATTTTCTTTTTAAATTCTGTTTTCCACCATATTCAGTTTACCATGCTTGAGTTTAATTATTGCTTACAGATGCACAATGTCTCAGCACGCCTTAATAAAATCAATAAAATGAGCAGTACCCATTTGAAAGATGTAGTCCCCAATATACAGCTCCACAGACTGAATTAATTGAGGTGTCTTGTTAAATTCCATCACCAATACTTTACAGAGGATACACTTGAAAGTGAGAACTCTAATATAAAAACTACAATTATTGAAGACTAAATCCAGTAAAATATAGTCTATCACAAGGACTTTCACACAGCTCACCATCACACAGAGAAATGACCGCTTCTTCCCAATGCTTACAATAATTATGTTATGTTCGAACAGTTTGCCACCTCATTGTGAAAACTAACAAGCAGGAGTTGACCGAGTTGTTAAATAAAGATGAATATAGAGTCTACACATTCATTGATCTGTCTCAGCAATCTGCTATGTGAGGTAAAATATATTAGCACTAATCACATCACTCCCAGCTTCTTAAATAACTCATGAGAGATAATCAAGTGAGGAGATGAACTGTTTGGACCAGTAATACATAATTCGGGTTTTTGATGAGTTTCGTGATCAGATTGTGACATTTGAAATATCACATTTAGACTCAGTGTATGCTGTCCAAGAGGGTAGCTGTCAGTTTGACGATGACAACAGAATAATAAAGGCCTCTAATATAGGCAAAATCTGTAAGCCAAAAGAGTTATCTTCAAAACCAAAATTAACTAAGCAACTTATAAAGAGGAAGGTTACAAATGATGTCAGTAAATTACACAAATATATAAATGGGTATCAATATCCTCTACATATCTGTTAAAAAAAGCGCAAAACTAACCGTCTCTTGGAGAGATGCATATGAAAATATTCTCTTCATATCCCATGTGATTTGAGGGGCGGCATAGTGGAGCAATAGTAGAGTTGGTGTCTTACAGCTCAGAGATCCAGGTTCGATCCTGACTGCAGGTACTGTCTGTTGGAGTTTGCATGTTCTTCCTGTCACCGTGTGGGCTTTTTACAGGTGCTCCAGTTTCCTCCCCACACCAAAGACGTACAGGTTTGTAGGTTTGTAGGACCAGTCTGAAGAAGGGTCTCGACCCGAAACGTCGCCTATCTCCTTCGCTCCTCAGATGCTGCTGCACCTGCTGAGTTTCTCCAGCTTTTTGTGTAACCCCAGGTTTGTAGGTTAATTGGCTTCAGTAAAAATGGTAAAATTGTCCCTAGTGTGCAGTGCTAGTGTAAGGGATGATTGATGGTCAGCGTTGACTAAGTGGGCTGAAGGGCCCGTTTCCACGTTGTATCTCTAAAGTTTTAAATCTAAAGATTGATAAGGGGAAACAGGTGGATTACATACCAGTTTCAATTAGGATTTTAAAAATTATTCAATGAAAAATTGTTATGTAATAAAAGATGCAAAGGGTTGGCATTGAATGAAGGCAAAGAACAAACAGGTGGACTAAACAGGAATTTTTGAGGTTGATCAACTGTTATTAATGGAGCGCAACTGGAATTGATAATGGGCCTCAGGTAGTCACCATTTTCAATTAATGAGTTTTCTAAAACATGATTTGTTGATAACATATTCGAGTTTGGTGATGATACAAGGATATTCAGCAGTGAGATATATGGTATACAAAATGTGGGCAAGTTAAGTGATTGAGTTATAAGGTCTGTGACGGAGTGCAATTCAGCAACTTGAGTCCACAGCAACCATCTATCACCCGTTCACACTAGTTCTACAGAGGTCAATTAACCTCCAAATATTTGGGATATGGGAGGAAGCCAAAGCACCCCAAGAAAACCCACACAGTCAAAGTGATTATGTGCAAACTCCACACAGACAGCACTCAGGGTCAGAATCAAATACAGGTCTCGGGCACTTTTGAGGCATTGGCTCTACTAGATGCATCAATGTGCCGCCATCACCACTGTGCTGCCCTGAACAAAGAATACTGAAACCTGTATTCCAATCAGTTGCTCTGTGCAACTGAAAACTAGTATTTTGTAGCAGATGTCATCAATCCTGCAACACCAGGTAATCATGCAGTCTGGAAATTATGCCACAGGACTGCCAGAGCCACTTAGAGCTGAAGGTCAATCCTCACCCGACTAAGAGCGCAATTATATTTTTAAGGGAATGGTATTGAACTACTGGCCATAAATAATGCATGTTATGAAGGATTGATGGTCAGTGAACTCAATAAATCGGCTGATAGAATAATATAAATGCAGTATTTGTGGCCTGAAAATTCGATGTTTAATTACGCTGTATTAAAAGGTTGTGGATTACAAACACTTAACGTAGACACGTGACCTTTTCACCCACCTCATGCTGGGCTGTGCAAATTAACTGTTCTGTTCAGGTCTGACTGAGGAAAAAGTGGTTGTTGCATTGAAAGAAAAAGTTTAAAAGTCTGAGGTATAAATTAAAAGGGAATAAATTAGTCAAATATTTGATAAGAAAAAAACTGCAGATTTTGGGAATCTGATATCGCAAAAAAAATTATTAAAAACTGAGCAGAAACTGGAGTGTGAAACAGAACTGATACTTCAAGTTAAGGAGTTTTCAGCAATCTGAAAGGTTAACAGTTTTATCTCTTCACATATGCAACCAGGCTTGAAGAATGCTTCCAATACTTTGCCTTATTTCAGAAGCAGTGAAACTCAGATGTCTAATTCCTCCAAAATATTCGCCACCAGAACAGCCGAAGGGGTCTTTGCTTTTTTTCCTGAAAAGGACCTAAATCAGTGTCCCTACTCTCAGCACAACCTCCTTTCATTGGTTGAACTTGGTCTCACATTCCGCCACTCCCTCCAGATTAAAAAAGGGATAGGAATGGGACCTCAATTATGTCTATTATTTTGGTGAGATAGTGGGTCTTTTCTTGCACTACTGCAACTTGGGACCCCGCCCTGACCTCTTTTTTGCCAGCACACTATAAGTTTATCTGTTCCCCTTCCTACTCTTCCACTAAGTTGGAAGGTTGTATCAATATTGTGGCAACCTGCCCTTACTGGACTCTTCCACTCTGTACCTCAACATTTCTATTTTAATTTCAGATCAGAATCCACTGCAGGCCCACAGACGCAGAACCAAGTCAGGATCTCCATTTCCATCCCACACACCTGCATAGTCAACATATTTTCTCTGTAATTTCTGATGCTCCCAGTAATATCCCATTCACATTTTGCCTTTCTCACTGCATAGGAGATCAACGCTCTTTCCAAGCCACCATTTGTACTTCTTCCAATTTAGCGTAATCAGCGATACAGTGGCGCAGGTGGTAGAGCTGCTGCAGGTGGTAGAGCACCAGAGACCCGGATTTGATCTTGACCTCAGGTATTGTCTGCATCGAGTTTGCACGTTCTCCCTGTAATCATATGGGTTTTGTCTGGTTTCCTCCTACATCATTGCAGAACGATGGAGCATTTGTCTGTGCTCATAGTTCCTCGAGGGCCTGTCTCACTTACGCAACTTTTCAGCTGACTGTCTGCGACCTTCAAGCTCGGGGGCACTCGCCTGAAAAACCGTGAGCTGGAACGATCGTCAGCGCGAAACACACACACAAATCGCAAAGGCGAGGGCCAGGGAAAGTGGGAGAAGGCTGTCTGAAATTCACACGGTGGAAAGCCAAGGTGATATCCGCGATGAACAGGAAGGTTAAAGACTGCTGGCACAGTGGACAGTATGTTCTTTAAAAGAGCCGGGGGGGGGGGGGGGGGGGGAAGAGGGGAGAAGGTGGGAGGTGGGAAAGGGGGGAGAAGGAGTGGAGACACTTTTAAGAAGCCAGACAACTTTTAATAAGCCAGAGGTACACAGCTGTGAAGTTTAGCGTGCATTTAACATTACCGATCGGTTTTCCTTGGTTCTGAAAACTCGTACTTACGTTTTTTTTCCCCCAATGAGCCAATTCAAATGCCCAGTCAGCAAAGGAGATTTCCTACAGCTACCTCGACTACCTACAATGACATGGCGACCCCACTACCACTGCACTACGACTTCAAAAATATCGATTTTCTCCATGGCAACCAATTGTTGGCCGCAGAAAAATGTTCAACATGTTGAAATATTTTGTGCGAGCATACTGAGGCCGTGAATAGTAACCACGATGCGGGAACTCCTCTTGACCATGAAGGGGACTCACGAGACACCACCTACGAACATGTGGTGACCACATGTAGCGAGCGCAGAGTCTCCTGAACTCGCAAATAAAGTCGCCTAAGTGGGACAGGCCTTTTATTCATCTTCCTTTACTCTCACTGCAATTGAATTGTTTACAATAACTGTAGTTGAAGGATGGAAGAAAAAGCAAAAACGAGTGACAAAATAAATTCAATGTAGAGAAAAGCAACATAAAGAATTGTGGAGAGAGAACAAGGCAAGGAAATAATGTAGGGTCTATTGCAGTAAGCTACTGATATGTGTAAATGAATGCAGTAATCTTGAGCTGCATGTTGGGCTGAGTTTGCAGATTCCTGAAGGGTAGTTTTTGTTCTCTATGCCGCTGCCAATAAAAGTACATACACAGACATTTTACTAGAATTGTAGGGAACATTAATTAGGCCAAGTAGCGTGAACGTAAAGAACAGTCTCACCTCCTTATTACAGGAGGGATGTGATGCCATGACAAAAGGGCTGAGATGGTGATTTATGAGGATTCTGGCAGAACACTGATCAACATCAGTTTGCATACAGAGTCAACAGGTCAACAGAAGACGCCATCAACATGGCTCTACATTCTGCATTGACTCACCTGGAGCGCCCCGGCTCATATGTGAGGACGTTGTTTGTAGATTTTAGTTCTGCATTCAACACCATAATCCCCAGCAGAATGGTGGACAAACTGCTTGACCTGGGTGTAAGTGCCAACACATGCAGATGGATCAAGGACTTCTTAACAGACCGCCCACAGACTGTCAGGATGGGGTCCAATCACTCCCCAGTCCTGACACTTAGCACAGGAGTGCCACAAGGTTGTGTGCGGAGTCCTATTCTCTACACAATATACACTCATGACTGCACACCGACACACAGCACAACTGGATCATTAAGTTTGCAGATGACACGACAGTGGTAGGGCTGATAAATAACAACGACGAATCTGCCTACAGAGATGGTTCAAAAACTGACTTTTATTGTTTACCATTGAAGGGGATGCACATGAAATTTTGTTGTACAGTTGATGTGCAATGACAAATAAATGTATTTGATTTGACACGGGAAAGCGGGTTATGAGCTGTCTGGTGCACTAACAATAACCTGGTACTCAACCCAACTAAAACAAAATAACTGGTTATTGACTTCAGGAGGAGGAGAGAGGAACCTGCTCCTCTTCACATCAAAGGAGGCATGGTGGAGAGAGTTACTGACTTAAGTTACTGGGCACATACATCTCCCAGGACCTTACATGGACAGTGAACACCATCTCTCTCGTAAAGAAGTCACAGCAGCGGCTATATTTCCTGAGGACTCTGCGGAGAGCAAACGTCTCACAGCAGCTGCTGCTGTCCTTCTACCGGTGCGCCGTGGAAAGCATCCTCTCCTATGGCATCCTGGTGTGGTTTGCTAGCTGCACTGTGGATGGAAGGAAGGCACTACAGAGGGTTATTAAAACAGCACAGAGCATCACAAAGGCTCAACTACCCTCCCTGGAAGACATCTACAAGGCCCGATGTTTACGCCGGGCGACAAACATCACACAGGACTCATCCCACCCTGCCAACCACCTTTTCACTCTGCTGCCCTCTGGGAGGCGATACGGGTTTGAAGGCCCGCACTTGCAGACTAACAGTTTCTACCCACGTGCCATTAGAGAACTTAACTCAAACAGATAACATTACGGGCAACACTACACAATTCGGGTGCATTATAATGTGCATAATTTTTATTATCTATTACTTATTTTATGCATTGATCTTGTAGTAAATGTAAATGTGAGAGTAAATGGTTGTTTGTGTTATTGTGTTTTGTTCTTTTTAATCTTTTTATCCTGTGTCTTTTATTGTTTACCATTGAAGGGAATGCACATGAAATTTTGTTGTACAGTTGATGTGCAATGACAAATAAACGTATTTGATTTGACACGGGAAAGCGGGTTATGAGGTGAGATTGTCTGGGATTATTTTCATGTTATAAAATTGAGACGTTGAGACTGGTTGAATATAAAGAGATTTATCTCGCATATCAAAGAAGTTGAAAGTATGAAACATAGCATGAAGATTATGGTAAAATTAAAATGGCAGTAATAGGAGGAAATTGCTTTTCATTCAAAGAAAGGTGCAGCCGTAAATCTGGTGGAGGCATAAACCTTCATCATATTTAAAATGCACTTTGCTGACAAGTCTTAACCTACAGACTCGCAGTTGCAAACTAACCACCTACTTTTTGTCTGATATGATCACCATCAATTGAGGGACTACCTTCTGTACTGTAAATTTCTATGATTCTAGATCTAGGCCAAAAAATCAGCACAGGCTTTCTTGCTCTGAGAGAAAGCCAAGGCTTTTAATGGGAAATAGAACCTGTTTCACACTGCTACGAAAATAGAAAATGCTGGAATTACTCCACAGGTCAGACAGCATTATTTCCACAATTTTCTGTTTTTATTTCAATAGATTATATTTTACATTTCAATGATTTTAATATAACCTTGTGTTTAATGCAGCCAGTACACTTAACGCTGGTTTGCATTTGCTCACTGAAGGGAGAAACATAATGGATAATGGCAACATAATATTTCCAGACTAGATGCTTACAATACAGGTGCACATTATTAGGTTTCTGTTCTCTTTGCCAAAACTGCAATCATAAGTTAAATTGATGTTTAGATGTAAATTAGCGACAGTAAGATTATGGAAACAAAGTTGGTGAGACAGAAGATTGCAAATTTGGTAATGTCATAGTGAAAGGCAAGTGTCTTGGTAACAAGGCGGTAATTGAGTTCAGATCATTACCGTGCAAAAAGGAGATCTGTTGACTCATCGTGCTCGTGCCTGCTTTTATCTAGAGCACCTTACAATTAACCCTGTATTCCTGCTTACAAATACTCAAACTTCATTTAGGATTTCTTATCACTGACTTTTTCTAATTTGAAGCTCATTTACCAGCCATGCAAAGACCATATAATTTAATTCAATCAAAGCCAAGAATCATTGGGAACATATGCCATTTCAACAGGGAGCAAAAGGAACAGGTATAAGAGGTTATGGGGAGAAGGCAGGAGAATGGGTTTAGGAGGGAGAGATTGATCAGCCATGAATGAATGGCATAGTAGGCTTGATGGGAGGAATGGTCTCATTCTAGTCCTATTCCTTATGACCTTAATGGCATTAATTATGTTATGCTGAAATGCAGGAATCTTTGGTACATCCATACTTGGTGTAAGGAATTATCGGAAATGCTGGAAAGTTAGATATGGATGCCATAATTTTACTCGATTTTGCTCAGCTCTTGTCAATGAATGATGTTACTGACTAATATGGAGATATACATTTTGGAAAATTTTGGACAATGTGGATAGAGATGTACTGATCACAGAGGGACAGATAGAAGTGGAATCATACAAGAGGCACACACAGAAGTGAGAGGGAAAGATGATGGAGGATGAAGTGATCAACCATTACAAAGGCACACAAGATGAAGTAGGTGATTGATGAAATCACTGTAAATACCAGACTTAACTAAGCTTTCTGCATTTTGAGTTTGCCACTGGGCACCAGACTGAAGTGAGGCAAACCTCAGAATTGCAGAACAGGTGAATATGTGGGTGGATGGACGTTATCCATTCATAAACTTTGCTCATCAGAGGAGAGGACAAAAGGGATGCAGAAAGAGGTCTGTGTGCAAGCAGTTTGCCATTGCAATTTCTTTCAGTGCATCTGCTTAAGAGGTCAGATTTTAACATTTGTCACTCCATATGCAACTTTCAGGATTCTTCTCGAACATTGCTTACACATTTCAAACATTTTTAATGGGCCTTCATGAAGCAGTTTGATCTGTTATATTTTATCACGCTTAGCAAAGTCTCCTTAAAGCTGAAGGCCCTGTCCCACTTGAGCGTTATTTGCGCGTCATTTACGCGTCATCATTTACACATCACGACATGCACATGGCGTGCATTACGTGTGCGCATGGCGTGGTGGCGTAGCAATGACGTGTGGTGGCGTAGCAATGACGCGTGGTGGCGCGCGACACCACATGAATTTGGGATGCCGAATCTCAAAATGACGCCCAAGTGGGACAGGCCCTTGAGAAACAAGGAACTGCGAATGCTGGTTTACACAAAAGGAGACATGTTGTTGAAGTAACTCAGCAGAACAGGCAGCACATCTGGAGAACATGGATAGGTGACATTCGGGTCGGGATCCTTCTTCTGACTAAAAGGTCACCTATCCATGTTCTCCAGTGATGCTGCCTGCCTGTGTTACTCCAACAGTTTGGGTCCTTTCTTCTTAAAGCTTAGATTCACCTTAGCTCCCATTTCTTGTCACAGCTTAGGAAATAGTGTACTGGTTTAGAATACAAACCCATATGCAATTTTCCTTCTTATTGTATTTTAGATATGTTAATGTGAACTTGGATCTTTTCAAATAGCCCCCAGGAAAATTAAACAATTTTTATCCAACATCAAAGTATGTTTATTTTTCCTTGTGGCTCCATTAAATCATTTTATTCAAGATACTTAAATTTCTTGTCATACTTTTCAAACTACTAACAGTTCTCAGTGCCACAGCCCATGAGAGTGTATGCTACAAAGCAGCTGATCAATAAAATATAATTTTTCATTTGTTTTAATAAATAAAACATAACTAAAACTCTCATCTTTTTTAACAGTTGCACAAAAAGGTACACGATAGCGCTATGATTTTTCGCCACTTTACCATTCTCCTGTGCTGCAAGTGCAACAGGTTTTGTTCCAATTGGTGGTATATTTTAAAAGTTATAAAGGTTTAAAAATCTTTAAAACTATGCATGCGCAGATTCATCTCCTCTCCTGTCAGTCAATGCTGGGACTGCGACGCCCCTTCCTGTACCATCGCCGCACTGATTGGCTGCACCCACTGTCAGTCACCGGCACCCGCCCACCTCTGCCGAGGATCCGAGACCTGGGTGCTGAGCCAGGCTGTGAGAGCGCCGACGGCTGATGCTCCTCCGGGGAACGCAAGAAGGGAGAGGAGCGGCAACCTCAAGATCCTGGTGAGGTGAGGAGGGAGAGTGGGGGAATAGAGGGAGAGGAGCGGGGAGTGGGGGAGGTAGGGAGTGGGGAATAGAGGGAGAGGAGGGCAGTGAGGGAGGTGGGTAGGGGGTGGTGAGGAGTGGGGAGGTGGGGGATAGAGGGATAGGAAGAGTGTAGGGAGGGGAGAGGAGTTATGGAGGGAGGGATGGAGGGAGAGCGAGAGTGACTGAAGGTAGGGGAAAAGAGAGAGAGGGAGAGGTGAGGGAGGGATTGGGGGAGGAGGAGAGGGGAAAGAAGAGGGAAGGTGAAGGGGAAGGGGAGAGAGTGCTGGGGATGAAGGGAAATGAGCCGCGCCTGCACAGTTGGGGGCTATGGGTGAGTGGTGGAATATTGCAATGGGGTAACGGGTTGCATTGGGGGATCAGGCCTCTCGTGTGACAGGGACCCCACTAAGTTGAGTAAAACTTAAAACACAATTAACAGATTATTTTTCTTTGAGAAATCAAATTAAGTTGAAACAAGAAAATATGTAGGTGATTTCTGGACTATAAAGAAACACAATACAATTCACAACCTTGCTGCACTCATATGATATGCTACAAATATTTTAAGTAATTATAAGCCAAAACAGCAATATGCTGTAAAACCATGCTTGTCACCTGCACTAAAGCAGGTTGTAAGTATAAATGGCAAGGATGGTTTTACAGCATATTGCTGTTTTGGCTTTGCTATGTTTACACTTATATTCTCTGCAAGGATAAGTGGGAAGTAACCTCATGATGGCAATTATGTGTGGTGTATTGAATTGCGTTTTAATGAAAGCCATGAAAAAGTAGATATGAAGAATAAGAGTCATGATTAAGCTGAGATCAAATATCAGGATATATCAATAACCTCACTCTCATCTGATTGCTCTAATATACAAGAGCACATTTAATTTGTTCCACAATTATATGATGTAGCCCACTTTTTTAACAACCTAAGTTGTAAATGCTGGGCAATTACCCTGTACCCAGAGAGTCACAGAAGGGATGGCCGACAATGCTCCAGTTGCAGCAGTAACTGATTCGGCAATACCAGCAACTGTAGAAATGGAAACACAAAGATCTGCAGATGCTGTAGCTTTGCATAAAACACAACATTCTGGAGGAACTCAGCAGGTTAGGCAGCATTAGTGGAGGAAATCGACAGGAATGTTTCAGGTCAGGATCTCATGCCTCTGAAGAAGGGTCTCAATAGGCATTACCTATCCACTCTTTCCACAAATGCTGCCTGACCCATTGTTGCTCCAATGTTAATTTTAAGACTGAAATCGATAATTGTTTTGTTATAATGGGACATGATAAAAGGATGAATTACGGAGTTAAATGACAATATTCAATAAACATTGGAACAAGAGCAAGCCGGTACTGTTTGCCCTATGATGTCACACTCATTTGTTGGCATATTCATTTGAGACAAAACCAGAGCAAATACAAGGTAACTAAGCTTTACAACACAACTTGGAATCAAAACAACATCTAGAACTAAAACTGCAGCTAAAAGGCATCTTATATAAAACAAACTACAAAATGCACTGGTTCTGAAATATAGACAATAGACAAGAGGTGCAGGAGTAGGCCATTCGGCCCTTTAAGCCAGCACTGCCATTCAATGTGATCATGGCTGATCATCCACAATCAGTACCCCGTTCCTGCCATCTCCCCATATCCCCTGATTCCGCTATCTTCAAGAGCCCTAACTAGCTCTCTAACTAACCCCTAAATAATTGCATCATATGATCTACAACCAAATACCCCACAAAAAAAGTGTGACACACAGTGGCGCAGCAGTAGAGCTGTTCCTTCATGGTGTCAGAGATCTGGGATTGATCCTGACTATGTGTGCTATCTGTGCAAAGTCCACACATTCTCCCTGTGACCGTGTGGGTTTTCTTCAAGTGCTCCGGTTTCCTCCCACATTCCAAAGACGTGCAGGTTTGTAGGTTAATTGGCTTCTGTAAATTGCCCGTAATATGTAGGATGGGATAGCATAGAACTACTGTACAGGTGATCGATGGTGGTCGGCGTGGACTCAGTGAACCAAAGGGGCTGTTTTGACGCTATATCTCCAAATTCTAAACTCATACCCAAGGAGTTAATTTATGGAAACCCATAAACGTCTGCCTTATTTTCTATATTATTCCTCAATTTTGCTAGCAAAAATTTAGTTTTTCAAATATTTGTAAAATTGATCTAAAGAACAAACAAATTCTAGACACAAAGTGCTGGGGTAACTCAGCGGGTCAGGCAGAATCTCTGATGATGATGGATAAGTGACGTTTTGGTTTGGGAACCTGCTTCAGTCTGAAACGTCACCTATCCACATTCTCCAGATATGCTGCCTAACCGGCTAAATTACTCTAGCATTTTGTGTCTTTATTTGTAAACCAACATCTGCAGTTCCTTGTGTTACTTAAATTTTAGCTTTATCATATTGCTAAACAATTCAATTTGAACTGTGTAATTAGTTCCTCGGTGATTTCAAACAGAAACAGAAGGCATCCTCTACAGTTAGCACTGAAGATCACATACATCTCCAGGAAGATTAATCACTTCAACAACACTGACGAATTGCCAGCAGGGTTGAACTGCCCTCCAAAACTCCATTCTGACAAACTGTGTACTACACCATCTGTGAGCCATCACAAAATATCTACAAGCTTTCAATAAAATAATATTTGCAGAGTGTATTTTAGAACTGTGCATGATCCCCCACTGTAGAAAATAGGAAAATTCTGCCTTGTTCAACAATGTTCAGTTTTCTTTCAATCTCCAATAAAATTCCCAAACAGCTGCTCCAGGAGAATTGGAGAGTTTGCTGCTTTGTGACAATAGGTCTTTAATATTTTATGAAGCATCGGAATAACTGAGTTACAGTGAATGAGTAACTTAAATTCCGGTTAAGGTTAAAAAAGTCATTCAGTTCATGATCTTCTTTACAGCCTCAGAGTAAAAGGATGTACTTTTCAAAAGGAAATTAGAACTTCTTTAGTCAGAGGGTGGTGAATCTGTGGAATTCATTGCCACAGATGGCTATGGAGGCCGTCATAGGGTATTTTTAAAGCACAAATTGACAGATTCTTAATCAGTCAGGGGTTATGGTGAGAAGGCAAGATAATGGGGTTGAGACGGAAAGATTGATCAGCCATGATTGAATGGCGGAGTAGACGCGATGGGCCGAATGGAACTGATGGAAAGGGCTTGGTGAATTTAAAGCAAGCATGAGAAATAGCACCCAGTTTTAAAGGAAGCACCAGAATAGTCATATGGCCCCATCCTGCTCCTATAACATGAACTTAAGTACCATGGCTACAAGGATAGATCAGAATCTGGACATCTGGTGCTACGTAACTTTCTTCTGACACTCAAAAGCCTTTCCAGCATTGACAAACAACAAATCAGGAGCGTGTTAGAATATATTCTCGTCACCTGGATGAGGGCAGTACAGTGGCACAGCTAGATCGGTTCAATACTTAACTCTGCCGCTGTTTGTGTAGTGTTTAAACTTTCTCCCTGTGATCACATGGGATTCCTCACGTATTCCAAAGTGCTATAGGATGATAGCTTAATTAGACAATGTAATTAATTACCGCAGGAGGGCAGATAATTGGTGAGACAAGGCGATGGGAATGTGAAGAGAATAGGTTAGAGGAGAAGTGAAAAAATGTAATAGGTCTGTCAATGGCATTGAATCAATGGGCCTCCTAAGTCCAAAGGAAATACAGAAACATGGAGTGCAGTGCCATGATTCTCATGAATATCGAGCAGCAGGCACCTGATTGACCTTCACCCCATCAACATCCTAAACATTTATGACCTACAACACTGTCACACATTAGCTGCAGTAACACCACCTACATTAAGCACTATAGTGACCCAGGCAACTTCAACAGCATCTTCCAAACCAGCAAGCTCTGCCACCAAGGTCAAAGGAAAATTTAAACATTATCACCTGCACAGTCCCCACCTCTTGGACCTGGAAATACATCACTGTTCCTTCATTATCTTTGGATCTGCAATCTCATTTCCCAACAACATTGTGGGAGTACCTTCCCCAGAAAGTCAACAAGTAGTTAATGAAGTTAAATATTGGGCAGCATGGTGGCACAGCATCAGAGACCCTTGTAAGATCCTGACTGCAGGTGCTGACTGTACGGTGTTTGTATGTTCCTCCCTGACAGCCTGGGTTTTCTCAGGAAGCTCCAGTTTCCTCCCACACTCAAAAGACGTATAGGTTTGTAGGTTAATTGGCTTTGGTTAAAAATTGTAAATTGTCCCTAGTGTGCAGGGTAGTGGTAGTGCACAGGGATCACGGGGCAGCTTGGAATTGGAGGGCCGAAGGGTCTGGTTCTCTAAACTAATAGAAAAAGCCATGATCCAAAAAATGTATTAATAATACGTTAAATCTTTCAGTCGTGGGCGCCAAATTGCATTGCTGATCATTACTTAAGAAAATTATCATAAGCAAGGACCTGCGGATGCTGGTTGATACCAAAGATAGACGCAAAGTGCTGGAGGAACTCAGCAAAACAGACAACATTTCTGGAGAACAAAGATCGGTGACATTTCCGGCTGGGACCCTTCTTCATACAACTTCATCTAAGAAGAGTCCCAACCCGAAACGCTACCCATCCATTTTTTGCTGAGATGCTGCCTGACCCACTGAATTACTCCTGCACTGTGTGTCTATCTCAACTTACGGCTTTTTCTTTCTATTTAATTCTTTATCAGTTACAATTATAAAGAATACACATCCAGGAAATTAGTTATATGTGTTAAGAAATAGGGGAAGTGGGGTTTAGTTTGCACAGAGATTTAACAGGACAGTGGGTGGGTTGACAGAGTGTTTCAGTGTAAGGAAACAACTCAAGGATGGCTGCTGATGGATTATCATCTTTTTCTTGCATTTATTTGCAATGAAATCCCTTAGATCTGTTTTCTCACTTACATTGACATTTCTGCAAAAACTGAATCCAGTGTTTAGAACTGTACTCTCCTGCCTATGTGCACTGCCTCAACTCAGTCAAGAATATATAGAATCACTCAATATATTTTTTCCTGAACAAAATTCATTTTTCCCTTTGTTCAAGTAGTAGAGATAACCCAGGAAATTATAGGCCAGATTGCCTCATGTCTGTGTTAGGGAATCTATAGTGAATTGGTAGTTTCAAATCAGAACCAGCTTACTCACACATCAGGGGTTCCCAACCTTTTTCGTCCCGTTTACCCCTGGCAACTTTAATAGTAAGATTAAATGAGAACTTACCAGTTTGAAGTTTGATCTTTATTTTATGAGGAGTTACGATGAGGGATTACGTGAAGACCCCGCCAGCACGCATGCGCAACATTCTTCAAAGCAGTGGTGTGAAATCACAGATACCAGAGTAGACTAACATAGTAAGATAAGAGAGAACTTTATATACCAGTTGAACTTTATAATAGAGGGTTTGGGAGCGGAGGGCACGTAATCCCTCATCGTAACTCCTCATAAAATAAAGATCAAACTTCAAACTGGTAAGTTCTCATTTAATCTTACTATTTTACTTCGGAGTCACGTGAGTGACTACGTGAAGATTTCAAAGCTCTGTGATTTCATGCCCTGGAACGAGTCCATGCTCACACACTGCCATGCTAGGGATGGAGGATGAACGTATTTCAGACATGATACAGTGCTGAAAAACAAAGAAGGTATTTAATCATACCTAAAGTGATATGCCCCACATTGGGTAAATCATGTACAGAACTTAACATTTTCCCCCTGCAAACGTCTCAGGAGCGGCCACGGGTTTATAATAGAAGTGCTGAAAAGTCCGTTCACTGCTCCAACCCGCTGTAGCAAGGATGTGGTCCATAGGAACTCCCATCATCCTAGCCGTCGATGTGGATGCAGCCCTGGTGGAGTGAGATTTAAAACATTAGTGTCCATCTCCGCTGCACCCAATACCACCCTTAACCAACTGGAAGTGGCTTGCACTGTGACCTTACGATGAGGGCGTTTGTGGCTTATGGGTAAAGTCCTCTCCGTGCCCCTAGATTCTTGGTTCCTTCTATATCGTAAAATATATGTCACAATGCAGAGCCGACTATCTGCAGGGTAGGCCAGAATGATAATTTTTGGCCAGAGGAACTGGGTTGATATAGTTTGAGTAACCCCTGTATCAGAAAGGTTATCTACCATTGGTTAACACATGGCATCCATACTTAGCTTTATAAAGACTGGACCCGTTGTGCTGTTACAAGTGCCATAACATAACCATTTTATATGTTAGTTTATCCAGAGTGAGCCCCGATATTGGTGTCCATCCTCGAAGCATAGTAAATTCTATGCCTAAGTCCCATGTATGGGTGTATCTGGCCCTGGGGGAATTAATACCCCTCATCAGTTTAGATACCAGTGGATGTGATCCTATAGGCAGGTGATCACTGCCTCAGCCCAGGTTATTAGATAGGGCACTTCTTGCAAAATTAATGGCACTGTAGCTCAAACCTTCATGGAATGAAGGGTGGCCAGAACTCCAGCACTCAGTGATGGTGGCCGAGTCATATGAAGTGTTTGTTCTAAAGCAGAACACTCCCATCTTCTGACATATGTCAGTACTGTCTCTGGTGGACTCCATGCACGACGCTGTATTGACATAGATCGTCCTGTCGGAGAGTCCGTAGTCCAGAAATGGCCTGTTCAGAATCTGCATCAATAGGTTCATTCGATCATGGCACGGATGACTTACCCGTCACAGGGTGTGCCAACAGGCCCGGCCGTTTGAGGATCCGAAAGCAGTGTTCTGCGGCCATCTTTAGTACTGCTGGGGACCATGGTTGGGTAGGCCAGTCGGGAAACCCAAAATACCCATTGCGGAGTCTTATTTAATTTTTTGTAAGACCCGACTGATGAGGCAGAAGGGGGGAAATGCATAGCAAAACAATCCCCCCAATGCAGCGAGAAGCATCCATCGCTGCTGGCCCCGGGTCCCGACCCAACATCCATTCAATGTTGTCGTTGAATTGCGTGACCTGGTGTCCATCACCATATTTAGTTTACCTGGAAGGTAAGTGGCTGAGATCCAAATCTCTCTATCCAGACACCAGTGCCAGATGTAATTAGCCAATTCATCACATGATATCGATTTTATTCCACCCATATGATTAATATAGGCCACCACTGTGGTATTATTAATTTGTAACCATACATGCAACTGGTGCATATCTAAGCAGTAGGCCTAGATAATTAATCCCTAGTGCTCCCAACAGGGTTAAATCTTGTGCACTCCATCTGCCACCACAACTAGTGGTGGTATTAGCTGCTCCCCACCTTTAACACTGGCATCAGTCTGTAATGTAACCGAGGGATTCATGATAGTGATGGGGTTAGAGCAATGCTGAGCATTTTCTATCCACCAATATAATTCTAATTTAGCTTCTCTGGTAGTTTCATAGACCTATCAAAATGGCCCGCATGATTTTTAAGAGCTAGAATTTTTGCTCTTGCAGGTTTTGTTAATGGAGTGGTCCAAATTGTGCTGCTGGAATGCAGCCACTAGTTTCTCAATCACTCTGGCTACTTGCAGAATGGATGATTCCCTGATGCCAGTGAGGGTTTTACATGCTTCCGTCAAGTCTGTCCCATTGTTTGGTGGCAAGGTGATAGACATATGAACAGAATCGATAGTGAACCCCAGATAATCCATGGTAGTGGAGGGTTTCATTTTTTGATTTATCTGGATGTATGTTAATCCCAGCTTTTAAAAATATGTTTTGTGGCTGATACTACCAATGTAGCCATCTCCAAATTTTCACCTACAATGAGAATATCGTCAAGGTAAACCATGGCAATATGGTTATGTTTCCTTAATTATGCTAAAGCTAGTTTTAACAATTTTGTAAGCAGCCTGGGTGCCGATGACAACCCAATGGGTAAGGATTTATACTGCCAAGGCTGTCCCATCCAGACAAATTTTAGATATTTCCGATGATCCTTGTGTATTGGCACTAAATAGTATGCATCCTTAAATTGATGCAAGCCATGAAGTACCTATCAGAAATTAGCTATTTGGCTGTGACAAACGTGTCCATTTTGAAATAGGCATACTGAACAGAAGTATTTAGTTCGGTCAAATCTATAATGATGCGGCATCCGTCATCTTTTGTTTTTGTAAAAATATTTGATACGAACTCTTGAGATTCTGATTGTCTTCTCAATTACCCTTTTTTTGTTTAGTCTTAACAGTTCATATACAAATTCAATTAGTACCCTGAATACTTCCGAGTATGTAAGGATCAGGGGTAAGAGTGTTCCACACATGATGAAACAAGTGGAACCGACCACCAACCCTTGATGAATCTAGGCAGCAATGTTTTTGAGACAACCAGACCCACCTACCTCCAAGGTTACCGGGTTCTGCGGCCATCTTGTTGTGTGGGTTGTCTCTGTCCTTGTTTCTTCGTGTATTGTGTTGCTGCGTTGTGGGGTTGGCGCATTTTCCAAGAAGGCCGGGCTGGGCCATGGTCTAAAAAGACCGTTGTGCAGGTGGGCCGGCCTTCGAGCTTTCACCACCAGATGGTCTCTCATAATAACGATGTCTGGTGGATGTGTAGGGGTGCTGCCGCTGCTGATAATGGGTTTTGGTGATGTTTGGTACCTTGATCAGGCCTATAGCCTTGGCCTCCTCATCCAGGTCTTTTACCTGTTTCGGGAGGTAGTCCCCAAACAGAAAGTTGGCGGCTGTGTGCTGCTAGTCCTGCATAATCCCGCAATATTGGATTGTGTGCAGGCTTGATGATGCCCTTCCTGTAGCTGTAAATCTGAATAGAGTATTGCACAGGAGTGCTAGAGCATCTAGTAGCTCTTCAGGCATCTCAACCCCATCGCTGTTCTGGCCACTGCTGTGATACCAGCAGTCAGCAGTTTAAGGATTTTCTGGAGTTTGCCTCCTGGCTCCTTGTAGTTGGGCTCATGTTGCCCCAGATGGGTTGTTGACTGCAGGCACATTTAGAGAAACGCAGTTCTCTGGGTTGGTACAGCATGTTTATTACCCATGCCTACAACTCTTCTGGCACCCCTGACACAGGTACTCTTCAGCCATTGCCCCTTCTTCAGGGTCAGCCCAGCTCTGACCCCTAATGCTCCCCTGCGAAGAGGGTGAGACATTTGGCAGTCCTTGATAGGATGCTGCCGTGGGTCTGCGAAGAGACCCACTGTGACTCTGCCCCTGCAAAAGCAGGTCACGCTGGAGCAACTGCTCCACCATCCGCTCCATGCGGGAAAGACGACCGCCGTCGCTAACCGCGAACGGGGTGTCCTCAGGTCCCGCCGAGGCAACGGACCTGTCTGACTTCCGGGTGGTTTTGCCGGCGGACTGCGGCGAACCTGCGGTCTGTTGCGGCGAGAAGTCGGGGGCTGCTGGTAGCACCTGCAGCTCCGGAGAGACGGCACGCTGCCGGCTGCTTTCCACAGCAGCGAATTTTGCCGCTGCTCTCCGGTATTTTCTCGACTCCATGGTGCTTGTTTCGACTCTGGAAAACAGAACACCGAGTCGCCACGCTCACCAGAAATGGTAAGACTTACCTTCGGTAGTTTTTTCAAAAACTTACACTGGAGGAGCGGCGCTCCTCCCGACTGTCGCTTCCGCAATGCGTTCGGCGATATGTCGCGCATGCGTGCTGGCGGGGTCTTCACGTAGTCACTCACGTGACTCCGAAGTAAAATAGCACACAACAATGTTACTTCACTTATTTATGAACAACTAATGATGAACGGAACCAAACACAGTCAGAGAAAATATGTATAAATCCAGAATCAACAAATTTATCCCCTGTGGGCAAATTTACCCTAGGTTGGGAATCCTTGCCATAGATGGTAGAGGGTAGTGGTGGAAGGGTTTGATCCTGGCTGGCAATCTATGACCAGTGGTGTTCCACAGGGGTCTGTGCTGAGACCTCGGTTGTTTATGGCATACTGTATATAAATGACTTGGACGTAAATGTGGATGGGTTGGTCAGTAAATTTGCAGAAGACACCAAAATTGCTGGAGTTCTGGACAGGGAGGAAGGCTGTCCAACGATACAGTGGGATATAGATCAGCTACAAAAATGGGCCGAGAAATGACAGATGGAGTTCAATCCTGACAAGTGCAAGGTGCTGCTCTTTAGGAGGGCGAATGTAAGGGGAAAGTATATAGTTAATCTTCTTCTTGTGTATGGCGTGCACATCCTAATGCTGTAGATCAAGGGTAGACATCCAGGCCAGGAGAGCATCAGTTACTGGGTGGATGGCTTTGATGCCACCAGGGAAAAGCCTTAGTGAGCAGTCATACACGATGTGTGGGATGGTCTGGTCTGGATGTCTGCAGTTGCAACCAGGGCAGATTGCAACCTTCATGCGGTCCACCCTGTTTCGACTAATGCAAGCAACCCCACGTGCACAAACAAATATAGTTAATGACAAGCACCTTAACAGCATTGATGTACATAGGGATCATGGAGTCCAAGTCCATATGTCCTAGAAAGTGGCAACACAAGTAGAGAGAGTGGTAAAGATGCTATACAGTATGCTTGCTTTCATCGAATGGGGATTGGGTAGAAGAGCAGGGAGTATTGTTGCAGATTCATAAAATTTTGGTTCGACTCCATTTGGAATATCATGTGGAGTTCTGGTCGCCCCATTACAGAAGGATGCAGAAACTTTGGAGAGGGTGCAAAAGAGTTTACCAGAATGCTGCCTGGAACAGAGGATTTTAACTGTATGGATAGGTTGGACAAACTTGGATTGCTTTCTCTGGGGCATCAGAGGCTGAGGGGAGACCTGATAGAAATAAATAAAATTATGATAAACATAGATAGGGAAAACAGTCAGAATCTTTTTCCTCCAGGGTGGAAATAGGTGAGATTTAAGGTGAGAAGGGCAAACCTTCAAGGAGATGTATGGGGCAAGTATTTATTTACCCAGAGAATGGTGCGTGCCTGGAACACGCTGCCTGTAGCTGTTGTGGCAACAGGTACTATAGTGACATTTAAGAGGATTTGAGAAAGACACGTGAATTAGCAAGGAATGGAGGAATATGGATCACATGCAGCCAGTTGTGATTAATTTATCTTGGCATCATGTTCAGCACAGGCATTCTGGGCTGATGGGCCTGTTCCTGTGCTGTACTGTTTAAAGCTTTTGATTCTTTTTCATTTTTGCTTTAGATAAGGCCACACTTTACAGATGTGCAAGTGTTTTATCAAATATAATTTTGCTTCATAAAGGGAGCAAAAGGAAAAAGTTGTTTGGAGGCAAATTTGTGTATTTTAACCAAGGTATTGAATGTTGGGTCGACTTGAGACTCTGGCGATGGATGATAACATACAATTTTTAAACAAATGTTAAGGTTATTCATAAAAAGATTTTCTTTCTAATTCAAAACAATATGATTGTATATAAAACTGATATTTCAGTCTTCTGGTAATTTTCTTTTAATGTGATGCCTGCAAACATCATCTACCCATTTTCATAATAGCATATGAGGTTCCAAATACAGTTTATAGCCTCATCAATCCAAATAAAACAATACTGGCTAAACATCAATAAAGCACATCAATTGACAAGATACATGAAAAATGTTTTTATAGCATTTGGGAAAATGCATTAAATCATTAAATCTGCAATTCAGCCTAAAGGCTGTGAACAAGGCACTTTGCAATTGTCAAGCTGGAATTAAGATCAGGTATAAGTTGGGGGGGGGGGAGGGGGGGTGTACTAGTACAAATCTCAGAATAGCTCTCTGCACTGTGAACTAGATACACTGAAAAGAACAGAAACAAGCGGTATTTTAGGACAAATACAATAACCTCAGCATTAAAGCATCATCAACAAACATTCCTCATGTAGAAAGAAGGGACTGCAGATGCTGGTTAATATACAAAAGGACAAAAAGTGCTGGAGTAACAACAAGTCAGGCAACATCTCTGAAGAACATGGATAGGTAAAGTTTCAGGTTGGGACCCTTCTTCAGACAAACA
This sequence comes from Raja brachyura, assembly GCA_963514005.1. The sequence continues at coordinate 67,540,517 of OY740786.1, forward strand.
TTCCTGCATGTTTTACAATATTACATATAACATTAATATTAATATAAGAAAGCCTTGAGTTATATTTTGCACTAACAATCATTAAGACAAATACCGACACATAATGATGATAGAAAAACAAACTAAAAAGAAAAGCAACAAAATTAATAATGATGCCAGCAGAACACAGACATTTTCCATAACAAAGGCAAAATGTTAAATTAAGCAAGTACTTGCCTATCTGAACCAGAGAAAAATTACAAGAACAATGGAAGAATGTTTTGACAAAAACAATGCACAGATTGCATAAATGGCAATTATTTAGAAAGTAACTGAATTCAATATCCTATACCCTCACTGTATCCACAAAGGAACTCAGTCATTGGACAAATCATTCTACATTGTACAAATCATTCTGGTGACTTCCATACATCTTAAAGTCTATAAATGTGCTTTATCCAAGATTGATATTGCCACAAATATACTTACTGGAGCAGAGCGTCTTAAATGCTCCATTTTCCATTTTGTTAAGTTTCTATTTACATTTGTTGCTGGCAATATAATTTGGCACAAGTTCTAAACACCAGATTCTTCCTTTGGTGTGTAGATTCCCAAATACACTGAAAATACTGGGTCTTGGAACTTTTAAATATATTGGTAACTGAACTATTTACTGATATTCAGGGAACATATTCATAGGAGTCCTATTCACTTTTAACCAAGAGCAAAATTGTTTTCTGTATGAAATGAAAAAGCAAAGATTTACTGCAGAAAAGGGAACTAACCTGCAATTTTCTTCAGATTCCGACGCACCATTGTCATCATTCTCCTCAGAATCGTTGTATTTATCAGGATCAGGAAGATCGGAAGGATCAAAACTTTCTTCCCCATCACTCTGTTCCAGGTAAGCAACAGCTTCCTCTTCAGATTGCTAAAATAACAAGGAAAATCAACAATATTCAGCTTTGCTATCTTGCGATATGATTTTTTTATGCCATCTAAAAATAAGTAAATATGGTCATTTTCAGTATACAACTGCAATAAATTATATTTCTACACTTATGTGCTTAAAAATGTTGCATACTGATTTCTAACTGCCCCCTGCTGTGTTTGATTTCCTCTGCATGAGCTGCTGTATCAAATTATTCTGTAACCCCCTTTCCCTGATTTTAGTTAAAGGATACAATGTACGGGAATATACGGATGTGAAAGAAATCCATGTTCGCATATTCCTTCCATTAAAAACAACAATCAATACTGCAAATACCAACAGACTTTCTAACCTACCTCACTGCAGGCATTGATCTTTCTCCACCGGAACTGCTAAACTACAATGCTGGGAACTATATTCCACACACTATCTTTCTCTTTACTTTACCTATTGTGTTTGCGTTTGGCCTGATTGTATTCATGTACAGCATTATCCCATTTGATTGGATAGCGCACAAGACAAAACTTTTCATTGTACCTTGGTCCACTTGACAATAATAAACCCAAATAATTCACAAAAGTGACACTTCTCAGTAACTCCTGTCACCAATATTGCAATCTACATTAATGTCCTTTTATGACCTGAATTATGAAACTGAAGATTCGCTGCAGAGAAAGGAAAACTCAACCCTTATCCAATAAGCTCACTTTATACTTGAGATACAAAACTGATGGACAAAGCTAAAAATTCTATTCCATTATGGATCATAATGAAAATCACACAATAGTACCTGTGCAAATGGAAACTCAATTTCCAGAATTTGAAGTCTACCAATACATTTACTCATTATGATATGAGGCAACAGTTTTTAAGAAATGTAAAAATATATCAAATTAATCTGTCAATTTGAGGTAACATTGAAAAGGGCGCTTGAACATAATGCAATAGAAGCATCGCCTTCAGCATATGGAGTAAAGCAGCAATTTAAATCAAACTTGCCAATAAGATATCAGGGGTCTGCCCTGAATACGCAATTGTGCCACCTATGTTAGCAAAGACTATTACCTGTCCCTAAGTTCTATGTGTAAGAAATAACTGCAGATGCTGGTAAAATCGAAGGTAGACACAAAATGCTGGAGTAACTCAGTGGGTGAGGAAGCATCAATGGAGAGAAGGAATGGGCGACGTTTCGGGTTGCAACCCTTCTTCAGACCTTCTCGACCCAAAACATTGGCCATTCCTTCTCTCCATAGATGCTGCTTAACCCGCTGAATTACTCCAGCATTTTGTGTCTATCCCAAATTCTATGCAGTGCAAAAAGCTGTATTTAATTATAAATTGCATAAATACGATCTCTACAACAGCAACAATTTCTTCCAAATTGTCTGTTCCTGAATATGAATTGAGGTATGAAATTAATTCCATACACACACACACACACACACACACACACACACACACACACACAAAGTGAATGTCGTCAGCTTTCAGCCAGCACAAAAAAAATAACAAGTTCTGACATAAAATAGAGTTACAATTTAGATACATCTCTTCCCCCTTCTCCAAATAACTGGAGATTCCTGATTGATGTGCAGCATATAGAGTTCAAATTTATAATTCCCCACAGTAGGATTACACTTGTGTTTTTGTTTTACTGTAGAAAAGAAAAAGAACATTCCTCAGTCATTAAATTGCTCTTTGACAGGCTAAGAGAGTGGATGCACAGTCTGACTAATATCGAGAAGAACACAAGCTGCTTTTTGATTGTGGATGATTGGTGCCTTATGCGGAAGGGTTGGAGGAAAGGAACAAAAACAGAGAAAGTAAAAATAATTCTGGCTTCCAGGTATGAACAGGTACCAATGCCTATTATTTTATAACTGATGACTTCCCATTAATCGTTTGTAATTATGTAGGAACAGTATAAAAGAATGACTCTGAGGATTTACTTTGGCATAATGCCATGAGATTCAGCCAATTCAGAACTTGAATATAATCTAGTTGATATCCTATACTGAGAAAGCATATAAACCTCAAAATTGAAGAAGGGACTGCAATGCTGGAATCTGGAACAAAAATCAGAACATGGAAGAACCAGTGGATCAAACAGGATTAAACATTAATGATTTTCATTCCATCATAAGGTCAGAAGTGGGAATGCTTGCTGATGTACAATGTTTAATTTAATTTACAATTGAGCAAATGAAGCGATCCTTGCCTCCATGCAGTAAGACCCAAGAAATGCTTCAATCATGCTTCAATCATGCTTGAACTGACATGGGGCAAGTAACGTTCATCTTAGTGAACGAATAGTGAAAGGACTGGATAGAGTGAATGTGGAGAGGATGATTCCACTCCTAGGAGAGTCTAGGACCAGAGGCCATAGCTTCAGAATAAAAAGATGTAGCTTTAGAAAGGAGATGAGGAGGAATTTCTTTAGTCCGAGGGTGGTGAATCTGTGGAATTCATTGCCACCAACGACTGTGGAGGCCAAGTCAATGAATATTTTTTAAGGCACAGATTGATAGATTCTTGATTAGTAAGGGTGTCCGGGGTTATGGGGCGAAGCCAGAAGAATTAGGTTGAGAGGGAAAGATAGATCAGCTACTGTATGATTGAATGGCGGTGTGGACTTGATGGACCGAATGCCCTAATTCTGCTGCTAGAATTTATGAATTTAAAGAAATGTCAGAGTGTCAAACCATCTTCCTTTGATATTCCGTCAAATACCACCATTACCAAGTTCTCCTCCAACTATGTCCATGGAGTCATCTTTGTCCACAAACTCACCTTAAACAGCCACATAAATAGCATGGCAGCAATCAAAGGCTGGGTATCCTTAGGAAAATGACATCTCCTGACACCCCAAAGACATTCCACCATTGTTTAGGCACAACTTGGGGTTATAATGGAAAATCCCCCTCTAACCTGGATGAAAGTGACTAACTCTCACAATTCTTAAAACTATATAGATTAAAGCAGCCCATTTGACTGCCACCTCATCAACTACCCTACACATACAATCCCTCAGTAGGCGCAGTGATCATAATCTGCAAAATGCAAGTTAATTCAACAACACTTCCCAACCGCACATCTCTACCGCCAAGGAGAATAAAGGCGGCACGTGCATGGGAACGCTGCCATCTACAGGCTCCCCTTCACGTTGCACACTATTTAAAATGGAAAATTAATCGCTGTTCTTCAATCATTGCTGGGTATAAAACATGGATCTTCCTGCCCATCAGAACTGTGGGAGTGCATTCACCATAAGAACTGCAGAGGATTAAGTTGACAGCTCAGCACTACCTTCTCAAGGACTGACAATAAATGTGCGCAGGTCAGAAAAATGAATAAATATAAAAGAGAACAATGAAGAAATTCATTTGAATTAGCTCTAAAAAGTACATTTAAATGCTAGAGATCACATTCAAAATTGATTTTCGAAGGAAAGAAGATAAAGTGAATTCACTTTAAGCATTCAGGGTGAACAGCAAGAATGATGGGCAACTGGAAAAGTAAGAGTATGGTTATGGCGCAGAGGCAAAAATCCAAGGGAGAGAAAGTTGAGTGGGCAGCAACAGCAAGATAGCAAGTGTAGAGAGGAAAGAGAAAGCCAAAAGGGACAAAACAGAGGTATAGGGAAATGAAGGAATGACATTAATAGAACCCGGGAAATGTCCTGGAGCTTTATATTTTCATGTCACCTGGTGAAAACAAGGTTCTTTCAGAAAAACAAAATGTCATGCAACTGGAAGAAAGCAATAAAAACAAATGAAAGCTAAGAAATACTTGGATATTATGAGTGATTTATCCCACAATTTTTCATATATTGAGTTTCAGCCATTAATGAATGATCAAATATCAGTACAGCAAAGATATTTTAGAAAGTTGAAAAAATTGCATAAGGTTTGTAATTAGTAGGCCCCTCTCGGTCATGACTGACCATGGGTGATGTATCCTGGTCGGATGCAAGCCTGGGCGATGTCATATGGAGGACAGGCTGTTGCCCGTGCAGCACGTCGCCCCTCTCCACGTCGCTGATCGATCCAAAGAAACAGCAGGGCCGTTACAGCTTGGCACCGTCGCAGGAGCTGCCAGAGCGAGGTTGTACACAATGACGAACTGCCTCAGGGGCTCCGATTCCAGATTTTCTTGAGGTTTACTCCTGGAGCCTTTTCCATGACTGGATATGGCCACAAGGCAGTGGAGGTTTTAAATCGGAGTTTTCCCTCTCCTAGATGGACTGCCTTCCCAGGCTGACGAGCCCCATCTGCACGAGACTCATGGGGGCGGGAGTGTTTACCTTCCCGTGCAGGTTTATAGCACTTGCCCACTGCCCACATATACTATTATTTATGCTATGATTGCGGAAATGCCCATGGGTTTGGCAAATTTTGTGCCAGCATCACAAATGACTTGGCACAAAAATTACTTTTGTAACAATAGCACCGATAAATTTGAAGGTGTAAGGATTTTTTTTTTAAAGGATAAAATGTGCTATTAATTCTGTACTATGATAATAATATTCCATTTAACCAATGTATAAATGATAATAAAGGATTCAAATATAATTTCTGATATTTTTATGATTGCACAAAGTATGCTTTCATTCAACATTATAGAAGCTAAGGGGCAATTGCATGATCATAGTTTGCAATATATGTTAGGTTTTCCGCATCAATCACATCAAAAATATATCATTTGTTTGAAGAATTTGGTTTTTGGCCAACGGGGATGGAATAATCAGCCTCTTTTTATGATTAGTTAACGAAAGTAATTTGTCTCTTATTTATTGTGAAATCATTTAATAATACAGATTTGAGAAATGTCAAAATAGCACAAATTAAGGGAAGACATGCTGAAGCTTTGTGTACATCATCCTCACTAAATACCAACACCACAGTAAGTTATTGCATGGATAATTGTAAAATATCAACCAGAAATGCTAAAATAGGAACCCAAAATAAAAAAAGGTTTAAACAACAGTTTTGATAAAAGGTAATGTTAAAATGTTTCTCCATATCTCCCTTTCAATAGTTCAATGGTGCTTAATTTGTCACACATGCAACATTCATTTTGTGAAATTCATTCATGTGAAATTACACGCGCAGCTATGTTTTGGCGCCATTTCCACGAGCCGAATCTCCGGTCCACTTGCGCGCTGTCTACTGGAGCCTTTCTCAATCTAGATAAGCCACAGACTCCTGCAGGGCCTTCCCCCATCACTTTCGATCAGAGTGGCCCGCAAACCGACGCCCCTCACCTCGCCCGGCCATCTTTGTGTCCTGGGGGAGCACATCTTTCAGATGTGGATAGTTACACTGCACCTTTCCACTGTGCCGGTGAACTGAAGACAGCAGTATAAACTGTACAGAATGCCATTGGGAATGCTCCAAAGAGGTGCCTGCCACCTCCACGATAAATACATCTTATTAAAATAATCTAGTTGATCAGTGGTTCCACTTGTAAATAGATTTCACATTATTGCGGTAATATATTGTGAGAAAAAAAGATTCTACTTGCTGTATTGGTGCCAGAATTGCCATCTTGCTACCAAATTCAGGGCTTAGCAAACCATATAATTTAATGCAAAACATTAGATAATTAAATCTCTTTGTGCATGGCTTCATTTAATAATATATTCTTCGACGGTCACCACCATGAAAATATACTGGTAAATTAAATATTTATTAATATCCTCATTCGAATGATTGCCTTGAAGTGTGTTAAGAAATTATTCAGACTTTCTATCGGCCTGGTTATAAATAGAGACAACTGAAGAAGGGTCCTGACCTGAAACGTCACCTACTGTTTTTTCCAGACATTTTGCCTGACCTGCTGAGTTACTCCAGCTCGTTGTGTCTATCTTTGCTATAAACCAGCATCTGCAGTTCTTTGTTTCTACATTCTATGTTTTGACAAATGAGATTAATTTGATTGATGCTGAATATGCATTTTCTGGGTAATGTATATAGTAGCTTTCATTTGAAATGCTTTAATTTATGACCCTCAAGACACAAAAATACTTATAATCTGATGGAAGCTGATTTTTGTACAGTCCTTTTCTTTTTCAATCATGTATCATTTATGTTGTGCTTGGTGTTCGAGTCTATGTACCCATGATGCTGTTGCAAGACTGTTGAAATACATGTGCACATGACAATATACTCTATTGAAGACTAAGGGTAACTAGCTCACAAGAAGCTAGTTGATTTATGTTCGGCTGGGTGAGGATCCATGGTGGAGAACAAAGACATCAATATGCACCAAACAACAACCTTTCCCAGCGTTGCACCCAGAAATTTTCTTGCCTTGGTGGAAAACAGGCAATGGGAAACAGGCAAACAGAGTGTAATCATTAAACAGGAGTTTCAAGAGATCAGGAGTTTAATAATTCTGTTTCGAGGTGCATCCCGGGGAGAACGCATGTTGAAGTGCTAATAGTGGAATTAAAGCAGATGACAGCAAATTTCAAACTAATTAGGATCTAAACATGTGGAATATTCAAAGTAGGCTGAAGTAATTGTCTTCCATATAGAACCTCCTCCAGTTTGAGGCATTTGAGAGTCGGGACAAAATTAAAACAAGTTTGGATTTATTTATATTGGTTCTACCAATTAAACTGCCAAGGTAAAATTTCATGAACTATTGTTTAGGAATGGTCTGCTAATTGACTAGGTTAAACATTTCTTCTTTAACCGTTGTATGTGGAATTTAAATCAAGCATATTGGGAGAAATGCTGTTGGCCCAATTCATTTGTCACTGTCAGACAGTGACACGGTAGCACCATAGGTAATGTACTGTGACATCGGCAGCTGAGTAACTAAGATATCTCCTCCAAGGCCTTATAACATTGCTCATTTTCTTTATGCACCAAGAGTTATACGACCTAAAGGAATAGTCAAATATGAAAAAAAGAATTTAACTATTTTCATCAAATTCTGATCTGGAGCTAGAAATCCCCCAGGGCAGTAGAATGGCCCTTAATGATAGTTCGTGGAGAACCTTTTCCATTTTTTCCATATTTGAAAGATTTTTGATTTTGAAACTTTTGAGTTTTTGCAAGCCCTTTTTTACTAGGTTTACATTTCTACATCATATTTTCTGGGAATTTGTGGGTAACAAAGTGCTGAATCTCTGACAATGCAGCTGACAATACATTTCCATAGTGCACTCATGAGTGAACCTAGCTTTATAATTATCATTTGACTTTTCTTCTTTGAAGGCATGCGCTTTATTTATGAACAAATTTCTTAAGGAAACTAAGCTAATAAGGGAGTTGAAGTGGGTGGGATGAAGGCTTTTTGAAGCATTAAACACCATGGAGACCATTTTTCTTTGCTATAAATTACATGCATTAAAATTGAGAAATTACAGAGCTATGAACAACGACAACTTGTATTTACATAGCATCACCAACACAGAGTGGTACTTGTCATAGCAGTTAAGGAGAGTATCATGAAAATCTAACAAAGCTTAACTTTTTTTAATTAGAATTTTAGTGACAATGGCCTGACAACTGTTTAAAGTGTGTAGGAAGGAAATTGGAGATGCTGGTTTACACCGAAGATAGACACAAAATGCTGGAGTAATTTGGCGGGTCAGGCAGCATCTCTAAAGTGATAGGCTTTATAGAAATTTGGTTTGCTACTACAGCTAAGCTTATTTTAAATAATTAGCAAATGGCAATAAACTGCTTTGGATTGGATTCTCATACTGTTTTACTTGCTTCCCATGTACCTCAAGGGTAGAAAAAATGCCAGTCCGAGCTGCTCCCTCTGTAGTTATTGAAGTGCTAAGTTTGTTCCTGATAATTTTAGAACTAAACATGTTTAAATTAGCAATGCAGTGCAAAACACCAACTGATTAATAGACAAGATGATGTCTCATGGTCAGTCAGGTGGTATCGGTGCAGCATCAGATGCAAGCAACTCTCAAGTTGCACTTTGTCACATACACAAATGAAGATTATACTTTTAAGCACACTGTGCTGTTTTAATTTCACAGCTCAATGTCAGGTCATAAAACTAATCACAAATGTCTGCAATCAATATACAATGGATATACAAGTAACCATGAAATATTCTATGTGTAGGAAAGAACTGCAGATGCTGGTTTAAATTGAAGGTAGACACAAAGTAGTGTAACTCAGCGGGACAGGCAGCATCTCTGGAGAGAAAGAATGGGTGACGTTTTGGGTCGAGACTCTTCTTCAGACTGATGTCAGGGGTGTGGGTGGGGCAGAGATAGAATGTAGTCAGAAACAGTAAGACTGGTGGGAGAACTGGGAACGGGATTGTGGATGGAGAGAGAGGGAAAGCAAGGGCTATTTGAAATTAGAGAAGTCAATGTTCATACCGCTGGAAAGTACTGGGTGAGGGGGTGGTTTGGATGGATATTATGCTTTTAAATCTCCTAATTTCTTAGTGGTTTATTAGCACTTGTCACTAACAGAATAATGTTCCAAGCCATCCCATTTCAAATCTGTCAGCCTGCTTGAAACTTTATTTTCTCAATAAATCTATTTTGCGCAATGGCACAACTGATAGCACTGCTGCCTCACAGCGTCAGAGACTCAGGTTGGATCCTGATCTCGTGAGCTGTCAGTGTGGATTTTTGCACATTCTTCGTGTGGCCGTCCTTCACGCGCTCCGGGTTCCTCACAGATCCCAAAGAAGTGCGAGTTTGTAGATTAATTGGCCTCTGTAAATTACCCGCAATATGTAGGAAATGGACGCTAATGTTGGATAACAAAGAACAAGTAGGATAACATAGAATTATTGTGAGTGGGTGAACGATGGCCGGCGTGCTCAGGTGGCCAATGGGCCCGTTTCCAATCTTTATTTCTAAAATAAACTGAACTTTTACTGGGAGGAATTTAACCAAAAACCACGGGAACAAATCACACGATTTCCATAGCTTGCTTTCAAAAGGGCTGAATGCAAATTTCTGGCATTTTTAGTTTTTATCTTTGGTAGTTGATATCTGTGGTATTTTGCTTTTGCAAACAGCTTAATGAATAGGGTCACCATTGTAAAATCACACTGCCAGCAACGCACTTTCCCCTCTCTCATGTTTTAGATTTTTCATTAGTTGTAATTTTACTTCAAAGGATTCATTAACTGGGTGTTCGCATCAATTTTTCACCATTCATAATCCAAGCCAAACATTGACAGTGACATGATGGCATTCCTAAAGAACATATTGAAAGAAAACCATAAACAAGAAACTGCTGTAGAAGTCAAAGTGCCATAATGAAATAAAACATGGTTAGAAAGTGCAGATTTCCATCATGCTTTATTTTATGGTAAACTGGATAACAGTACGGAAGGGCAGAACGGTGCTGTAGCAGTAGAGATGCTGCTTTACAGTGCTAGAGACCCGGGTTCAATTCTGACTATGGGTGCTTGTCTGTAAAGAGTTTGTACTTTCTCCCAGTGACCTACATGAGTTTTCTCCGAGATCTCTAGTTTCCTCCCATGCTCCAAAGACGAACAGGTTTGTAGGTTAATTGGCTTGTTAGAAATACAAATTATCCCTAGTGTGCAGTGGAGCATTAGTGTGTGGGGATTTCTGATTGATGCAGACTCAGTGGGCCGAAGGGACTGCTTCCGCGCTCTTTATTTAAAACTAAAAACTAAATTACATGTACTTATCAACCAACAGGTTTGCTTGTTATGTAAAGTCAACAATTTACAGGCATATTTACATAGCACAATAAAGAGCAAACTTTAAAAAGAGAGGACCTTCATATTTATCTTAAATTTCCCAGGCCCCTCCTAACAAAACAGCTGCATCTCTGTAAATACTACTCCCAATCAATAAAATCTAATTTGGTGCTCGGGCACAGTAATAATCCAAGTCTTCTTGCCTAAACTCCAAATTTTACATTTTGATACTTAATATATTCATATTCAGAATAGATTTAAAAATAACTATCAAAAGCTGTTGAAAACCTGCTGTTAAAAAACAGCCTTTTTCAAAATCTCAAACAGTGTAAATGCTTTGTGTCTATAGCAACAACTAAAACTATTAACATCCCAGTTCATTATATGCCATAGTATGAAAATGTATTCTTGGCAGAAAGACCTTACGGTTGTGCTGGTTCACATTTCAAAGGGAATAATATGCTAATCATGCACTTTCCAACTCTATTTAAGTCTATCTAGCTACAGATTATCAGGCCTCACTTTAACGCCTTCTTGTGGAAAGTTTCTTGTGAAAAGCAACGCACCGATTGTTAATCTCGTACTGAATTAACACATTCCACATTGCTAGTATACTGAAAGGTTAATGTTACAGTGAAGTAATCACCAACATAGTAAATGACTGCTCAAAATTCAGTGACATGTTCAACCTACTGGTGAAAGATTTCTTCCTCTGGTCCTAAATCTGCTATTCCCTATTTTAAACCAATGCTGTCTGGTTATGGATATTTGTATTCAAGATAATTTGTTTCACTACCTACTATGTCTGTGTAACTCATGATTTTGTATTCCTCAAGAAGATCCCACCTCAGCCATCTCCACTTCAAGGAAACCAACCCCAACCCCAAGTTCTCTTATAAGTTCAGAAGTTCATAAGATATAGGAGCAGAATTAACTATTACGTAATTAACAATTACGAAGATGTTGCCAGGACTAGAGGGTGTGAGCTATAGGGAGAGGTTGAGTAGGCTGGGTCTCTATTCCTTGGAGCGCAGGAGGATGAGGGGTGATCTTATAGAGGCGTACAAAATGATGAGAGCAATAGATCGGGTAGATGCATAGAATCTCTTGCCCAGAGTAGGGGAATTGAGGACCAGACCACATAGGTTCAAGGTGAAGGGGAAAAGATTTAATAGGAATCTGAGGAGTAACTTTTTTGCACACAGGGTGGTGGGTGTATGGAACAAGCTGCCAGATGAGGTAGTGGAGGCAACGTTTAAGAAACAGTTAAGACAGGTACATGGATAGGGCAGGTTTGGAGGGATATGGACCAAGCGCAAGCAGGTGGGACTAGTGTAGCCGGTGTGGGCAAGTTGGGCCAAAGGGCCTGTTTCCATACTGTATCACTCTATGACTCTATTCAGCCCAAAGCATCTGCTCCGCATTCAATCATGGCCGATCTATCTTTCCCTCTCAACCCCATCCTCCTGCCTTTTCCCTACTAATGAAGAACCTATCAATCTCCAGTATAAAAATATCAAAAGACTTGATTTCCACAGCCATCTTCTAGGTAAAGAAATCCCTCCTTATATCCTTACTAAAGGTACGTCCTTTTAGTCTGAGACTGTGCCCTCCTGTCCTAGACTCTCCCACTTCATAGTTGAAATGTTCCATTCAAAGCAACCCCCTTCCTATAGTGCGCACTCCAGCTGTGGCCAAACTAATGCTTCGTGAAGTATTACCATAACCACCTTGCTCTTAAATTCTGTATCCCAGCAAATGAAGGCAAGTATTCCGTACGCCTTCTTCTTTAATGTGCCCTTAATGTGGTTTGAAAACGTAGTTTGAAAGTGTTAAAGCTGAGTTGCCTTTGGTTTGAAAATGCTGAACGTGTGTAGCCTTTGGTTTGAAATTGCTGAAGCTGTGTAGTCTTTGGCTTGAAAGTGCTGAAGCTACATGGCCTTTGGTTTGAAAGTGCTGAAGTTGCATTGCCGTTGGTTTGAAAGTGCTAAAGCTGCGTTGCCTTTGGTTTGAAAGTGCTAAAGATGCGTTGCCTTTGGTTTGAAAGTGCTAAAGCTGCTTTGCCTAATTAAAGCTGCCTTGCCAAATTAAAGCTGCCTTGCCTTCCATCTATATTACTAAAAGTCTGATCTTGACCACTTCCTGTTGTTCTGTATATTGATTTTAGAAAAAAACGCTGCCACTTACGGCTGTGATTTTTGGCCATCTTACTCAGAATCCCCCTCCGCTGCGCAGGACAAGAGGATTTTTCCCATCGATGAAAAATAATAGTTATCCGTGTTTAAAAAATGTGGAGATTCTCTCTCCTGAAGGCCACACCCCCAGAGGGACTATAAAACCCGGAAGTGTGGAGGTGCCTCAGTTCTTTGCAAGATGGGGGAGCAAGAGGTCGCAATTCTCAGTCTGAGCTGTGAATAACACTGAACACGTCTACTAAACTGTGAGTGGTTCTACTGACCTGTCAGTGCCCTTAATGTGGTTTGAAAACATAGTTTGAAAGTGCTAAAACTGTGTTGCATTTGGTTTGAAAGTGCTAAAGCTGTGTTGCATTTGGCTTGAAAGTGCTAAAGCTGTGTTGCCTTTAGTTTGAAAGTGCTAAAGCTGTGTTGCCATTGGTTTGAAAGTGCTAAAGCTGTGTAGCCTTTGGTTTGAAAGTACTAAGGCTGTGTAGCCTTTGGTTTGAAAGTGCTGAAGCTGTGTTGCCTTTGGTTTGAATGTGCTAAAGCTGCTTTGCCTAATTAAAGCTGCCTTGCCTAATTAAAGCTGCTTTGCCTAATTAAAGCTGCCTTGCCTAATTAAAGTTGCCTTGCCTTCTATATATAATTAAATGTTTAATCTTGACCAATTCCTGTTTGCGCTTTATATTGACTTTGGAAAAACGCTACCACGTACGGCTGTGATTTTTAGCCATTTTACTCAGTGCCCCTCCGCTCATCGGGTGCCGAGGATTTTTCCCGTCGATGAAATATAAAAAAGTTATTAGTGTTTTAAAAATGTTGAGATTCTCTCTCCTGTCAATCACGCCATGAAGGCCACGCCCCTTCTGGTGCGAGGGGGGATGGACTATAAAATCTGGACGTGTGGGTGTGGCTCAGTCTCTGCACGATGGAGGAGGGAGAGGTCACGACTTGCTGTCTTTAGTGGCCTTGCACCCTGCTTGAAGTGGTATGAAACTGCACTTGAATTTGGTAGCCTTGCACCCTGCTTGAAATGGAACTTCAAGGAATAGCTGTGAGTCAACTGCCAGCCCACCAGCCGAGTGAGTGAGCTGCCAGCACAACAGGCTTGAGTGACTGAGCCACCAGCCCAAGAATCCATTCAGCCCACAATGTCCATACTAGCCCTCTGGAAACCAGTCCCTTCAGCACACAACACCCATACTATCGCTCCAGAAAGCCCCCCCCCCCATCCCCCACTGGCCACCAATATTGGAATTGGTGGAGAAGTGGAATATTACGTTGGGGGACCAGCCCTCCCGTGTGATGCTGGGACCCAACAGGTCCCACTTAGTACTTACTAAAAGTAGGAATAAATTTGGTGCTTGGCAAAACTTTAGCTGAACTAAATTCACCACAAGCTAATGTTGTTCCAAAGTGCTTCATAGATGGACCACTATCTTAAGTTATTACGTTATTGAGTTATCTTAAGTTATCTTAAGTTATTGAGATACAACGCGGAGAGAGGCCATTCAGCCCACCAAGTCCCCGCCGACCAACGATCACCATGTACACTAACACTATCCTACACTAGGGACAATTTACAATTTTACTGCAGCCAATTAACCTACAAACCTGTATGTCGATGGAGTATGGGAGGAAAAAGGAGCACCTGGAGAAAACTCACAGTCACAGGGAGAACGTACAAAATCTATACAAACAGCCTCCATAGTCAGGATTGAACTTGTGTTCCTGGTGCTATAAGGCAGCAACTCTACCACTGTGCCATCCAAATGACAGTGTTTGTCCTTTACTAAGATCAACAAGGCAGATGTTTATAGATATAGCTCAATCAGAAAACTGATATCCTGAAAGACACAATGGTACGTGGTGCCTGCTGGTCGGCTCGGCCGTGGTGGACTTAAGAGCCTATTTCCATGCTGTATCTCGAATGTCTAATGTCTTGCTTTTCATACTATCGCTGTTGAGGGGTCTTCAACTTCCACTTCCTACTCCCGTTCCTTTACTTTGATCTCGGAACTAGCACAGAGTTTCCCTTCTCATCACCAGCCTCCCAACCAACTTCAATGTTTAATACATGCCAATTCCAGGACCTCCAGAAAAAAAATATCAAAAGACAATCCTGCTAGTCACATGCTGTGGGAAGGTTTCTCTATCCCCTGATGAAAATGAAAATTCCCCACGGAATAATACTGTTTAATTTATTAACAGTTATAGAATTAACTTTAAATGTGATAGTACACTCAAAAAGCCCATTAAATTTGAGATCAAATTAGGCAAATTGTCTAATTCTAACAAATAAACTATTTTCTCACAATAGAAGAATTTTTTCTGAAGTTGGCAGATAAAGATTAAGATACAAATGCTCTATTTTAAAGCACTAAAATAATTATTCCCCAGTGAATTGGAACAAATTAATTAAAACATTGCAGGGAAAATGGAGTTCCTAAACATAAAATAATTACCGTTCAATAATGTATTATGCTTAACACTGCAGAAAATAGTGAGCACATATTTTAAGCAATTATCCCTCTGAACCAGTTGTCATCTAAATACAAAGGAATGATTCACTACCAGAGCCTAGCGTTCATTTTGCAGGAATAATCTCAAAGTAAAAGGTCTAACAATGATCTATCCCTCTTTTACACGCAGATATCACTTCCCTATTCAAATTCAAAGTTAACCCTTCTAAATTAAAAATGAATACATTTGATGTAGAGCTAAGAATTGCCTTTCTAAGTAGAAACTATGACTGCCTTATACTTGCTAATTCAAATCCTCCCCAATAAGAGCTTTATTGTCCTTTAGAGTCAGAGTTATACAGCATGCAAACAAGCCCTTTGGTCCAACTTGCCCACACTGACCAAGGTGCCTTATCTACACTAGTCCTACCTGCCTGCATTTAGCCCATATCTTTCTAGACCTTTCTGTAGATTGGTTACTTCACTAACCAATGTAGTGCTTTATTATTAGAAGCTCCGCCTATTACACTGTCCATATTATCGCAACCCAACTTGTGCTGGCAGACCATGCTGCTACACAGCAGAAGCAACGTGTTGGAGTGTGTTATATGTGCTTTACAATAAATACTGCACAAATAAAATTGCTCCGCGATACTGAACTGACCTTGGCCCGAGCTGAACATGCTTGTAGGATTGCTGAACTCATAGCTTCTCTCACCAGGTCAGTGGGCCCCGGACCGCATTCGTTGCACGGTGTCGATGCTACCGACGCCTCTTATCGTAACCGGCGTTCACAACCCCACACACCATCTCGACAACGTTCAAGATTTATTGAACAGTGTTCTAACTGTGGCAGCTCCCATCCTCCAGGTCACGAACTGTGCTTTGCTTTCGGGAAAATATGCCATTTTTATAAGAAAATGAATAATTTCATGAAATGCTGCCGTTCATGCATGGCTCGTCCACTCCCAAGGCAGCCTGTGCACCTGTTAAAAGATGAAGCTACTGATAGCAAGTACCAGGAGCTGGAAGCATCCCCTCCTGTTCTGTTCCCAGAGCATGAAGATAACAATCATAACATAAACTCCCTGGTTGCTTCCACTAACAAACAACTTGACCCTGAGGTTTCACTGCACATCTATAACACTATTGCTGTTGCAAAGATCGACACTAGTGGCAAATGCAATGTCTTGTCATTATCTGAATTTAAACGGATCCGTAGTGCAGAACGTATTATAAATACTTCGGCCATTTTGCTAGCCTATGGGGGAAGGGGAGTTGCTCCCACTTGGAGAAACTGAACTGAACTGCCGCCTGGTCACAAGCTCACAAACTGAAGTTTTTCATTGTCCGTGGGAAAGCTGCAAATCTGCTTGGCATTAACGCGTGTCAGGATCTAGGACTGGTTTCTTTTGGGCCTGCTGTCCATCAAATATCTCCCGCTGAGGGCTCCACCCAGCAGATACTTTCGCAATACAAGGAACTATTTGACGATAAGCTTGGGAAGTTACCCATCAAATACAATATCGTTACGGATTCAAATGTCTTACCTGTGGTTCGAGCACCACACCGCATTCCAAACGCTATGCACGACAGAGTATACAATGAACTCCAGCGGATGGTGTCCCTGGGTGTCATTGCTGCGATCACCGACCCCTCCGACTGGGTTTTCAACAAAGGTGGTTGCAACGAAGAAAACAAAGAAGAAATCTGCATCTGCATCAACCCCAGAGACCTAAACACAGCAATCAAACACGCGCACAGTAGAGGATGTTGCTGCCCAGATGGGCAGTGTCTCCGTATTTTGTGTTCTGGGTGCCAAAAGTTCGTTCTGGCAGATCCCACTGGATCCAGACTCGTCCAATCTCACAACGTTTGGCAGCCCCTTTGGCCGCTACAAATTTCTGCGAATGCCCTTTGGCATCAACTCTGCTAGTGAGGTATTCCAATGCACAATGGAACAATTATTTGCGGGGTATCCGTGCGCCATCATTGTCGATTATATTCTCGTTGCCGGACGCAACATGGCTGAACATGATGCCAAGTTAAAAAAAGTATTAGACTGTGCTAAAGACATACATCTCAAGCTCAAATGCAGATTTCGTGTCAAAGAAGTCCACTATGTTGGACACATATTCATCAGTGATGGCCTCAGACTGGACCCCTCCAATCCCACTGCCATCAACGAGATGCCAGCTCCCACTGACATTACGAGTTTACAGAGGTTCCTAGAATGGTCAACTACTTGGGGAAATTCATTCCCAACCTCAGCTAAATATCTGCTCCCCTACGACAACTGACTCACAAGGACTTTGCCTGGTCTTGGTACCCACAACATCAGAGAGCTTTTGACATCCTTAAATTGCAATTATCCAGTGCTCCAACCCTCGCCTACTTTGCTTTAGACCTACCGGTGACGCACACATGCGATGCATCCCAATATGTACTTGGTGCTGCTTGCCTACAGACTTACGCCGAATGAGACTGCAGACTTATTGCTTACGCCTCCCGCACCCTGTCTGAGACCGAACAGCGTTACGCACAGATCGAAAAAGAATTTCTTGACGTGGTTTTTGCCTGCACCAAATTCAAGGACTTTATTATTGGCAAGTCCGTGACTGTTGAAACAGACCATCTATTGGTCACAATTCTAAACAACCCATTCATGCCGCTCCGGCTCGCCTGCAACGGATAATGATGCAGCTACAGTGTTTAGATTTTACCGTAGTCTACAAAAAGGGCAAGGACATGCACCTGGCTGACATGCTATCAAGAGCCCCAAGAACAACCTGCAAACCTGCTATCTGAGCAAGACCAGTTTACAGTAATGATGGTGTCGTACGTACCTACAGAGTGCCTAAGCAGCCTGGTAGAGCACACGGCTGCAGTTACAACTTTACAACTAATGTCCTCAGTCATCCAGCGTGACTGGCCGGATAAACAACAGAGCGCCCCACTTGCAATTCGCCCATACTACCTGGTTAACGAAGAACTGGTACTGCAGGACGGGGTCATAATCAAGGGTCACAAAGCAATCATCCCAGCAGTTCTACGGGACAAGTACTTTGACGCTGTTCACAGGGGTCATCCCTGCATGAAAGCGACCCTACAATGAGTAGAGAGCGTGTTTTACTGGTCCGGGATGACTGAGTATGTGCGCGAAAAAGTTGAAGCTTGCGCTGTCAGCAACAGCCTGATACCACATCAACAGGAGCAGCTTTTGCTCTCACCCCCTGTTCCTCCTCTGCCTTGGTCCACAGTCGCTACCGACACATTCGAGTGGCGTGGAAAACATTATCTGGTTCTCGCTGACTCGTATTCGGGCTGGTTCGAAATCGACCCGCTCCACAGCATCACATCCGATGCTGTCATCCAAAAGCTGTTGCGCCACGATGGGATTTACGCCATGTCACCAGCCGTCCTGAATTTCCTCAGTCAAACGGACTCACAGAACGGGCGGTCCGGAACACCAAACAATTCATGGAGTGCTCACACCTTGCCAAATCCGATGTCTACTTGGACCTGCTCAAACTAAGGAACATCGCCCGTGACCCAATACTGGGGTCTCCTGCCCAACGCCTGATGTCTCGGCAGACCCGTGCTGCCCTGCCCGTGTACCAGCAGCTGCTACAGCCACAGGTCCGTTCACCACCTGCTGTACAGAAACAACTCCAGCTGAAAGGCAATGCCCAGAAGCAATTTTTCGATAAGTCCAACAAACCACTTAAACCTCTCTCCAGTGGGCAAGTTATTCACCTACAGACCAATAAGGGCTATGGCCGTTTGGGTCACATCCACAGCCCTGCAAAAGAGCCATGCTCGTACCTGGTAAGCACCAATGGAAGGATCAACAGACACAACTGTCAACATCACCTTCCAGTGAGGGAACCATGTCCAGCTGTCTCATATCCTGATGCAACTACCCTTCTTCTGTCGGACTGTCTCTTCGTTCGCGCTCTGCTGCTGCAGACCAACTGTTGATTATGCCCCCTACACCCTCACCAACACGTTCGGTGCCCAGCTCGCCAGCTTCGCCGTGTTCATCCCCCGGGTCCCTCGTGCTCTCCCCACATAAAAAAGACTAAAAGACCTCCTGAAACTTACTTTTAGACAGACCAAAAAGGAGGAAAGGACGGACAGCTGCTGGAGAGGCTGCCGCACGCGGCACTACCCGATGACGTAACTCCAACTCTAACCATGCTACCAAAGCCTTTAATGAACACCTGAAATAGATTCCCTATAACTTCATTTATGGCAGGAATAAAAGTCTGGTCATGCAACCTGATTTGGGTTGCATGACCAGAGAAATTAAAGAAAAATGGACAGACAACATTTCAGATTGGGACCCTTCTTCAGTCTGCTGAGTTCCTCCAGCACCTTGATTCTTTGCTCAGGATTTCAGCATCCTCTATCTCTTTTGTCGTCAAAGACAGATTCCTGCTTCCAATAAATTTAATTACAAAATTCAATTGCATGACATGCAGTATTTATGATAGCATTTACATGTTCAGTACAGTAATAATTAAGTGTGCAACAGCATTTACGCAAGCTAAATGTTCGAATGAATATCATCTTCATTTTTATTTCCCGTAATTGCTGTTTAAATTCCTATCATAGATTCTTAACAATCTATTCTCCAGTCTCAGACCATTTATGCACCAGCAAGTTTTTACATCAATGATTCCACATCTTTTATTCAAGTTCTTAATGTTTCAATATTTCAGAGCAGATTCAGTTATTAAGAAATGGATTTCAATGATTTTTAACTGAGATACTCAGTACTGCTCACACAATGAAGTACACTGAGAGCGAAGATATAGGTCATGGCCTTGTTTGAAGTATATTCTGGCAAATAGCACCTTGACAGATTTCCGATAATTCACAACATCAAACGCCAGCGAACAAATTCAGTTAGACAAGAAAGGTCTGTATGTTTTAGTCTATTCTTAGTTGTGTACAAGTGGGGAAACTTTTTCAAATCTCTTCCTTCAACGGGGATGCGACCTTTTCCTTGTCATATATCCGTCTGTGCTGAGGTCTAATGTCGTGGAGCTGACGGCCTCCAACTGGAATCGACCTTGGGGGCTCCGGTGTCAGAGCCTGTGGGCTCACCATCGCGGAGCACGCTAACTTCGGAGGCTGTGGTGGCGCTGTGGCTGCGATCCGATTTCAGAGCTTCGGAGTCTTCGGCCGCTGGTCCCGTGGACGGCAACATCGGGAGCTCGCAGGTCCCTGGTTGGTGACCGATTATCGGGAGCTTCGCGGCGGCAGCTTCATCTACCCCGAATCGCGGAGTTTGAATCAGCCCGTTCGCGGAGCTTAAGATCGGCTGCGGGGTTTACCATCACCCGGTGGGGCTTCAAAATCGAGAGCCTCATTCACCTCAATGCAGCGGGAGAACAAGCAAGGAAAAGATAAGACTTTTTGCCTTCCATCACAGTGAGGAGGTGCCTGGAGATTCACTGTGATGGATGTTTGCGTTAAATTGTTTTTGTTGCTTTTTTCTGTCATGACTGTAAGGTACGCAATTTCATTCAAACTTAATGTTTGAATGACAATAAAGGAAATTAAATTCAATTATTAGTTTAGAGATACAGCGTGGAAACAGCCCCTTCACTGTGTTGGCGCCTGCATACAATCACCTGTACATGAGTTCTATGTTAAACCCAGTTTCACATCCTACACACTGGGAACAATTTATAGAAGCCAATTAACATACAAACACGCAAATCTTTGTAATGTGTGAGTAAACTGGAGTGCCCGGAGAAACCTCACGCGGTCACAGGATGAATACAGACAGCACAGTCAGGATCAAAACTTGGTCTCTGGTGTTGTAATGCTAGTATTTAAAGATGTAATTTTCAAAATTGCACAGCCATATTTTTTTAAGGCATAAATTCCCAATGTCTTACATATCTGAAGCTTTTCAACTAGCGAACTGCTCTTTCGGCAAGAAACCTCTTTTTTGTTGTGATTGCAATGATGACTTGGATTTTCTAATGAAAATAGAACTGCCTCAGTTCATCAAAACCTGGGTATGCACAAATTAAGTTAAATGTGAAACTCCAAATATTAACTTTATGGTATTCTCAATTTTATTTCTAAAATTATGAAATTATAAAAATGTTAAAACTAGAATGTTAAGTTTTCAATTGAAACTATAAGATTATAAGGCATAAGACCAAAATTAGGCCCAGAGCCTGATCCGCTGTTTGATCATGGTTGATCTATTCTCCCTCAACCCCATTCTCCTGCCTTATCTCTATAACCTCTCTCCTACTAATCAAGAAACACCACTCTCCACTTTAAAAATACCCAATGAATTGCAGATTCCGCACCCTCTGGCTGAAGAAATTCCTCCTCATCTCCATCCGTCCTTTTACTCTGAGGCTGTGCCCTCTGATCCTAGACTTTCCCACTGCTGGAAACATCCTCCCCAATTCATCCCATCTAGGCCTTCCATTGTTCAAAAGATTTTAAAGAAATTCCCCTCATCCTTCTAAACTCCAGCGAGTACAGGCCGAGTGCCATCAAACGCTCCTCATCTGTTAACCCAAACATCCCCAGGATCATTCTCGTAAACTTCCTCTGGACTCTCTCCAACGTTAGCACATCCTTCCTCAGATATGGGGCCCAAAACTATTCACAATATGCCAAATGTGGCCTGACCAGCACCTTTTAAAGCCTCAGTTTTACATCCATGTTTTTATATTCTAATCCTCTTGAAAACGGCACTTGCCTTCCTTAGTACTGATTCCACTTGCAAATGAAGTTTTGGGAATCCTGAACCAGTACTCCCAATGGCCTTTGCCTCTCTGTTTTATGACCCCTTTCCCTATTATTCCTTCTACCAAAGTGCATGCAATCAGGTTGGTACTGGACCCCAAGAAAGGGAGTTTGTGGAGTGCCTCCGTGATGGGTTGTATTGGAGCAGGTTGTATTGGAGACTACCAGGGAGAAGGCAATTCTGGATTTAGTGTTGTGCAATGAACCGGATTTGATAAGGGAACAACGTTAAGGAGCCATTAGGAGGTAGTGACCATAATATGGTAAGTTTTCATCTACAATTTGAGAGGAAGAAGGGTAAATCGGAGGTGTCCGTGTTACAGTTGAACAAAGGGGACTGTGGAGCCATGAGGGAGGAGCTGGCCAAAATGACTGGAAAGATACCTTAGCAGGGATGACAGTGGAACAACAAGACTGATTCCTGGGATGTCAGGACTGTCTTATGAACAAAGACTGCATAGACTCGGTTTATACTCTCTAGAATTTAGGAGATTGAGAGGGGATCTTATAGAAACTTACAAGATTCTTAAGGGGTTGGACAGGCTAGATGCAGGAAGATTGTTACCGATGTTGGGGAGGTCCAGGACAAGGGGTCACAGCTTAAGGATAAGGGGGAAATCCTTTAGGACCAAGATGAGAAGAAATTCTTTCACACAGAGAGTGGTGGGTCTCTGGAACTCTCTGCCACAGAGGGTAGTTGAGGCCAGTTCATTGGCTATATTTAAGAGGGAGTTAGATGTGGCCCTTGTGGCTAAAGGGATCAGGGGGTATGGAGAGAAGGCAGGTACAGGATACTGAGTTGGATGATCAGCCATGATCATATTGAATGGCGGTGCAGGCTCGAAGGGCTGAATGGCCTATTCCTGCACCTAATTTCTATGTTTCTATGTAACAATGGCAGGTATTTCTGGGAATAATATAGAAGGTGCAGGATCAGTTCATTCCAAAGAGGAAGAAAGATTCCAAGGGGAGTAAGGGGCGACCGTGGCTGACAAGGGAAGTCAGGGACAGTATAAAAATAAAAAATAAAAAGTACAACCTAACAAAGATGAGCGGGAGGCAAGAGGATTGGGTAATGTTTAAAGAGCAACAGAAGATAACTAAAAAGGCAATACGGGGAGAAAAGATGAGGTATGAAGGTAAGCTAGCCATGAAAATAAAGGAAGATGGTAAAAGTCTCTTTAGGTATGTGAAGAGGAAAAAAATAGTTAAGACCAAAGTTGGACCCTTGAAGACTGAAAAAGGTGAATTAATTATGGGGAACAAGGAAATGGCAGATGAGTTGAGCAGGTACTTTGCATCCGCATTCACTAAGGAGGACACAAACAATCTTCCGAAAGTACTAGTGGCCAGAGGATCTGGAGGGACGGAGGAACTGAAGAAAATCCACATTAAGCAGGAAATGGTGTTGGGTAGACTGATGGGACTGAAGGCTGATAAATCCCCAGGACCTGATGGTTTGCATCCCAGGGTACTTAAGGAAGTGGCTCTAGAAATCGTGGACGCATTGGTGATCATTTTCCAAGGTTCTATAGATTCAGGATCAGTTCCTGTGGATTGGAGGGTAGCTAATGTTATCCCACTTTTTAAGAAAGGCGGCAGAGAGAAAACAGGGAATTATGCTGGAGTCAATCATAAAAGATGAAATTGCGGCACATTTGGATAGCAGTAACAGTAACGATCCGATCAGCATGCATTTACA
Organism: Raja brachyura; assembly: GCA_963514005.1. Next base: position 67,564,223 of record OY740786.1, read on the forward strand.
AAGGGGAAATCATGCTTGACTAATCTTCTGTAATTTTTTGAGGATGTAACTAGGAAAATGGACACGGGAGAGCCAGTACATGTAGTGTACCTGGACTTTCAGAAAGTATTTGATAAGGTCCCACATAGGAGATTAGTGGGCTAAATTAAGGCACATGGTATTGGGGGTAGAGTGCTGACATGGATAGAAAATTGGTTGGCAGACAGGAAACAAAGAGTAGGTATTAATGGGTCCCTTTCAGAATGGCAGGCAGTGACTAGTGGGGTACCGCAAGGCTCGGTGCTGGGACTGCAGCTATTTACAATATACATCAATGATTAAGATGAAGGGATTCAAAGTAACATTAGCAAATTTGCAGATGACACAAAGCTGGGTGGCAGTGTGAACTGTGAGGAAGTTGCTATGAGAATGCAGGGTGACTTGGACAGGTTGGGTGATTGGGCAGATGCAGTTTAATGTGGATAAATGTGAGGGTATCCACTTTGGTAGCAAAAACCGGAAGGCAGATTATTATCTAAATGGTGTCAAGTTGGGAAAATGGTAAGTACAACAGGATCTGGGGGTCCTTGTTCATGAGTCAATGAAAGTAAGCATGCAGGTATAGCAGGCAGTGAAGAAAGCGAATGACTTGTTGGCTTTCATAACAAGAGGAGTTGAGTATAGGAGCAAAGTTGTCTTCCTGCAGTTTTACAGGGCCTTAGTGAGACCACACCTGGAGTATTGTGTGCAGTTTTGGTCCCCTAATTTGAGGAAGGACATTCCTGCTATTGAGGGAGTGCAGCGTAGATTCACAAGGTTAATTCCCAGGATGGCAGAACTGTCATATGCTGAGAGAATGGAGCATCTGGGCTTGTATACTCTGGAATTTAGAAGGATGAGAGGGGATCTTATTGAAACATAAGATTATTAAGGGATTGGACACACTAGAGGCAGGAAATATGTTCCCGATGTTGGTGGAGTCCAGAACCAGGGGCCACAGTTTAAGAATAAGGGGTAAGCCATTTAGAACGGAGATGTGGAAACACTTTTTCACACAGAGAGTTGTGAGTCTGTGGAATTCTCTGCCTCAGAGGGCAGTAGAGGCCGGTTCTCTGGATACTTTCAAGAGAGAGCTAGATAGGGCTCTTAAAAATAGCGGAGTCAGGGGATATGGGGAGAAGGCAGAAACAGGGTACTGATTGGGGATGATCAGCCATGATCACATTAAATGGCCGTGCTGGCTCGAAGGCTGAATGGCCTACTCCTGCACCTATTGTCTAATGAAAGCTGCCACGCTGCTGTACTAACATAAGACAGACAGATCACCGCGCACCGTTTATTTACTGGTTGAACACTAAATGTCTGTAGCTCATGGTAGCAGAGTGTGACTACTGAAGCAAACGTAATACTTGAGAATTTAACCTTGTTATAACCAACTTTAAATCTGAATGTTTTGCACACAAATCTAATTCATGCAAAGGTTTCCCAATTGATCTGAAGAAGATTTACTTCTTCTCACAAAATTACACGGTACAATGGTTTCCCAATGTCACAAATTTTGCTGAAAAGGTCCTTCTTAATATAATATCTTTTTTGTTTTCTAGTATGAACATGTCAAGGTATTTGGAAATGTAGAGTTAAGCAGGATTTAAGTCGATTTAACGTAAGTATTCAAATGTATCGCAATGAGAGGGATTAAGGTAATGTTCTGGAGCAAGATGGCTCAAGCTTTCATTGCCTGAAATGGAGAGAGCTACAATATAGGCAAAAATAGAATAGCAGATTGTGTTTTGGTAAGGATGACAGTCTGAAAAACATTCAAGTTCAGTTTAAAACCCCTGGGCAAATTTCATTGTACCCATGAAGCTACAATGTGATCTAGCCTGGCAGTTTTAAATAAAAGTGCACTGGGCAACAAACAGGCAATATTAAAATGAGCTGGCTAATCTTCTGTGCTCTAGGAAGGAACTGCAGATGCTGGTTTATACCGAAGGTAGTCCACAAAGTGCTGACGTAATTCAGCGTGTCAGACAGCATCTCTGGAGAAAAAGGATGGGGGATGTTTCTGGTTAGAACCTTCTTCAGACATGTGAAGAAGGGTTCCGACATGAAACGTCACCCATCCTTAATCTTCTATGCTGTTCTGAGTTATAAAGTACCAGATCACAGAGTATCTAAATACTCCTGTGCTTGATGAGAGAAACATTATAATGGAGTGCACAAGATACAGCAATGGCTCCTGTAACATCCCCGCTTTGCTCTGAAGGTTGCTTTGAAACTAGCGTCCTCTCATCAAGCTATTTCGTATAACTATAACATGGATAATTCCAAAACTCTGGAATTTTTTTCAAAGCTGAAATGTTCACAAAATGTTCAACAATTAAAATCTGGTCAATTATTGCAGTCCCCTCAGTCATCAAAGTGGTGGAAGTTGTTATCAACAGAGCAATTGAGCACTACTTACTTATGCAATAATTTGCTTAATGTTGCTCAGTTTGTGTCCCACCAGAACAATCCAGGTTGAGACCTTATTACAGCCTTTGGTCAAGCATTGATAAGGTGAGACCAACAGTCTTCAAAAAAAATAATAGCTGACCAAATGTAGCATTGAAGTGTCCACGGGTAATTAAACCCAGTCAGTATCAAGGTGAAAAAATTCGACATGTGAGAAAATGAGTATAGGTATTAGACCTGTAGCTGCTGCACAGGGACAGTGAATCAGGAATGAATAACCATGTTCAGCAGCTTCATCAATAACTTTCCTTCCATCAGGATTCAGATGTGGGAATTCTATCAATCATCCCAACACCCAATTGCCATCTGTAAGACAGCAGTCGGGAGAGACTCTAATAAAATATTGTCCACAAGCCTGGATGACAGTAGCTCCAGCAACACTAAAGAAACTAACTATTCAGGTTAAAACACCAGGTTAGTTTGGCAATCCAACCACAACCTAAACATTTACATACTTCAAAAATCATCCATTGTTGCAAAGTGGATTATCCAGAAAATAAACTGCAGCAATACACCAAGGCTCCTTCCCAAAGCATTTCCAAAAATACCCAACCTTTATTGTGTGGAATGTCAAAGACTGCAGCTGCAGGAAATGCTGACGTCTCCAAATAATGAATTTCTATGAGCAGGTTGTTACTAAGCAAGTGCTGCTTGATAGCACTATTGATTATCCCTTCCATCACTTTGCTGATGATTGAAGGTAGACTAATGGGATGATAATTGACTTGGTTTGATTTGTCATGCTTCTTGCAGACAATTTTTACATTATTGGGTAGCTTGTCCGAGAGCAATGCAAGACCTGAAGCACTATTGCTGGAAAGGCTATGGGCCTTTTTCGCTGCTCCAAAGCCTTTAGCCAGTTTTATAAATCAAATAAAAACTATTTTCAAAAAATTGCAATGTTGGAAATGTGAAATAAAAATTGATTATTGGAAACCAACAATGCAGGCTTCTTTTTCTTCTTGCGAATGAAACATAAACCAAAGGAATAGTTAGGTCTCAAGCCAGGTGTTGAGCAGCCAGGTTGTTGTCTCTACGTCAGTGTCTGCCAGGCCCTGAGCTCCATTTGATGGATGGTAAAGTGGGTACCCAGAGATGACATGGTTAGCTGTCTGTTGTTCTGCTCCGCATTCGCAGGCTGGGCTCTGGCGGAGCCCCCATCTCCACATGCTGCCATTGAAACGCCCAACTCCAGTACCAAGTCTGTTGAGCTTCACCCATGCTCCTCTGGGGAGGTCAGACCATGAACAGCTTTTATCTGGTGAAGAGATGTAGCTGTGTAATGGAGATGAGGTTGCCTTCCACTCCTGTGACCACTTGGTGGCTATCCACTGTGCTTTCTGCAGGCTGATAACTATAAAGATGGATTCTCTAAGGTTGTTGAATTCATTAAGTCCTGAGGGCAGAAATGTGCCCAGTTGGAAGATCAGACTTTTTTTAAGCTAATGTTGGACAACATTTAAACTTTGTAAAGATCTCCTCTATGCTGGTGAAACCAAACAGACTGAGTGGTGAGTTTACAAAATATCTCAATGCAGTCCACCTGCATGTATGATACCACTAGTGCATTGTCATCTGCAATTGTTGCATACTTGGATAATTTGAACAACAGAATGGGAAAGTCAAATATTTTGGAAGCAATTTATGTTGACCATTGACGGCAATTTGAAATTGTATCTTGTGCGTGTCTCAAGTTTTATAGATTGCAGTTAATTCATAATCCAGTGCAAGGCTGTGCTTCAGGAAACTTTCAACGTAACTATTGTAAAGGTGATTATCAACAATTACAGTGGGATCTTGATCAGCTAGGTATGTGCGGTGAGAAACGGAAAATGGAATTTAATTCAGATGAGTGCGAGCTGTTGCATTTTGGGGAGGCAAAATAGGGTAGGACTTTCATAACAAACAGTAGGGCCCTGGGTAGTGTCATAGAACAGGACCAGGAGGAAAAGTATATAGTTCCCTGAAATTGGGATCACAAATGGGCATGATGTTGAATGCAGCTTTGGGCACACTGGCCTTCATCAGTAAGGCACCGAGTATAGAGGTAATGTTATGTTGCGGATGTACAAGACATGGGTGATGCTGTACATGAAGTATTGTGTTCAGTTTTATCACCGTGGTGTAGGAAATATGCCATTAAGTTGGAAAGAGTGCAGGAAAGATTTGCAAGGATGTTGCCTGGACTTGAGGAAATGAGTTATTGCGAGAGATTCAGCATGCTAGACCTTTGTTCTTTGGAGTGCAAGAGATGGAGGGTTGATCCTACATACGCTTATTAAATCATGATGGACATAGATAAGGTGAATGCAGTCTTTTTCCCCCAGTGTTGGGGAATCAAGGTCCAGAGGGCATTGATTTAAGGTGAGAAGGGAAAGATTTAGCAGAAGCCTGAGGTAACGCCTTTTTCACATAGAGGGCGGTATCTTTATGGAACAATCTGCCAGAAAAACTGGTTGACGGAGATGCAATAATAACATTTAAAAGACATTTGGACAGTAACATGGATATGAAAGGGTTAACGAGAATTAGGTCAAATGCAGGCAAATGGGACAGGCTTAGATGGGATCTTGGTTGTCATGGACAAGTTGGGCCAAAGAGCATGTTTCCGGGCTGTATGACTATGATTCTAATTATCGTTAAAGATCAGATTTTAGCCCAGATGCTCCAATTTTCCTTCATATCCCAAAGACATGTTGGTTGGTAAGTTAACAGCAACTGTAAAATACTCTGCATGCATAGACAAATATGTGCAGGAGCAGGCCATTCGGCCCTTCGAGCCAGCATTCCATTAAATATGATCATAGCTGATCATCTAAAATCAGTACCCAGTTCCTGCTTTCTCCCATATCCCTTGATTCCTTTAGCCCTAAGAGCTAAATCTAACGCTCTCTTGAAAACATCCATTGAATTGGCCTCCACTGTCTTCTGTGGCAGAGAAGTCCACAAATCCATTCACTACACCTCAGTACACGTGACATCTAGAGTCTAAAGGTCCACCCTGTTGGCCCAAAATACCCTGGAGTCATTCTGCTAGGCCTTCAGTGTTTGCTTTAGTTTAGAGATACTGCGTGGAAACAGGCCCTTCGGCACTCCGAGTCCGTGCTGACCAGCGATCCCTGTACACTAGCACTATCCTACAAACTAAGGACAATTTACAATCTATACCAAAGCCAATTAACCTACAAACCTGTACGTCTTTGCAGTGTGGGAGGAAACTGGAGTACGCGGGGAAAAATCATGTGGTCACACGGAGAACGTACAAAGTTAGTACAAACAGCACCCATAGTTAGGGTCGAACCTGGATCACTGGCACTGTAAGGCAGCAACTCTACCACTCCGCCATTGTACCGCCCCAATCACGGAATAACAGTCCAATCACGAAAATGAGGCATTATTTACAGCATCAAGGACCCAGTAACTAATTCCAAGATGGGGAAATAGTTAACATTAGGATCTCATTAACCAATTCCAATAGAGGAAAATTATCAACCTAAAAATGAATTAACCAATTCCGGAGGAAAGAAAATGAGTGGAACAGCAGGAACTTACCACCCAACTCCAGACCCATCTGTTTGCTGGATATATGTGCCATTAGATCAATAGAAGCTAGAGCTCCATATGACTTAAGATGCCATTATTATAGTTCATGACTTGAAATATGTGAAACTCTGAGCAATTAAATAATGTAGAAATGATTACAAAATTTAAATATACTTTGGAAATATATATAATATACTTAAACACTACGCAGTAACAATTACATTTTTACATATTCCGGTTGACATTTTTCCCGCCGAGGCCGGGGATTACCTTATCTGAACATTTCATGCTTATTTCCCGATTTATTACTGATTAATTACCTCGAATTTCAAACCGATCAGCTTCAAATGATGACGTCTTTGAATTTCAAACTGTCCAGCTTCAGCTGATGACGTCACAATGGCTCCACTAACAGGGGAGGCGAATTGGTATTGCAACATGCAGGGCAAGTGCAATTGGAATTTTTTTTTAAAGATCACTGCTGAGGAAGGCAAGGGGAGTGCTGGAATCTTACATTCGGGAACGGTTTGAGTTGGAGCACCACGCCTCCCGTAGGGGCTACGGGCAGCCAATAGACAATAGACGCAGGAGTAGGCCATTCGGCCCTTCGAGCCCGCACTGCCATTCAATGTGATCATGGCTGATCATCCCCAATCAGTACCCCATTCCTGCCTTCTCCCCATATCCCCTGACTCCGCCATCTTTAAGAGCCCAATCTAGCTTTCTCCAGAGAACCGGCCTTCACCGCCCTCTGAGGCAGACAATTCCACAGACTCACGACTCTGACAGTCCCGCCATCCCGGGAATTAACCTTGTAAACCTACGCTGCACTCCCTCAATAGCAAGAATGTCCTTCCTCAAATTAGGTGACCAAAACAGCACACAATACTCCAGGTGTGGTCTCACTAGGGCCCTAGGGAACGGGTGCATTGGGGAAGCAGACCCAACGGTACATATATATATGTACTAGACCAAGTCAAGACCAAGACCAAGACACACACATATATATATATATATATATATATATATATATATATATATATATATATATATACACACATTATCTTAAATATATATATATATATATATATATATATATACATATATATATTTAAGATAATCATTCAAAAAATCCTCAAGATACATTTTGATGCTAATAATAAGGAAGTTTTGGCAATGTGAAAATAGGTTCTGGTAATTCCAATATTTAACTTGAAGATCATGTTGTATGTCAATATGCAAATCTGAATTATCTGCATTAGTTTAGTAAGTACCTTGTATAGAAGATTTGTATGTGTTGTTCTGGCATGATTGAATACCATACCTGTCCCTTAAGGGAACATTTGCAATACAATAAAATGAAACACTTACATTCTTCTTTCTTGTGGCCTTTCTTGCTGCTTTCTCCTTAAGCCTCTTTATCTTAAAAACAAAAGAAAAAGATGAATTCTATGGTTGAACACCAATAATTCATACAATACCAATTCTTAAAGTTTAATTTATTTTTCAGCAAAAAGTAATTTTTGTTTCTTTCTAGCCTCAGGAATCAACCGTTACTTCTGTTTTTCCTTTGCTTTTGTGATTTGATAATTTCCCTTGAGGTTTGAATGGTGCATTGTGTTAAGACCTGTAGTAATCTAGCCAAACTGGTAGGGGAGAACATTTGTTTTATTGACTGTGAATTTTAAAGTAAAATGGGTCATGGTAGCCTGAGCCCAATTCTAACTGGGATTAGACAGTATGCATAAAATTGCATTTTCCAGGAAAAACAAATTTACGTCCAATAATATGTACAGGTCAAATGTAGTGGATACGATTTCAAAAATAAATTGATTTTTTTTACAAATAAATTATTCAAACCTTAATATACTTTAGCATAAAGCCCAAAGGAAAAAAACTATTCATGTGCCCTCAGATTATTTTCAAAGCATAACGAGCAAGCATTTTGAAATGATACTTGGATAGATGTTATTTATTCTTCTTTTCCCATAATTTTCACACTACCGCAAATTTTAGTATCAACCTTAATTTTCTTTGATCAAGTTTTCCTTGATTTTTGAACACTTTAACAATAAATATTCTTCCAGAAGGTAGGCCCCAGGTGCCTGAAGAGAATCTTAGTTTTTACACATGGAAATGTGAATAGTAACAGTGATTGTCACAGGATCACAGTTGTAACACTAAATTGTCGCGCCTCAGAAAATGGCGAATTAAATTGCGTCTGTGCAAAATTTCAATACCAAACAAACTTACTTTTGCAGTAGTTCACTTATCAAACTTTATGAAGCTTAAATGTAAATATGATATTGGTAAAGACCAAAAAATAATTTAAATGTTACTCTTGATCCTAAATATAGCTACCAAACAAAATATTTTCTTTGCTTGATTTCCCCCCACTGAAGAGAGTGTGTTTTTGCATTTATGTATTTTTTTTGCTCAACTTTCTTGCGTTTAGAAATTTTGTGTAATTTACATACAATTGGATTTTGCGTGTTGTCTGATTCTGCTTGCCTGTGTTGTTGCTGCACGCAAGATTTTTTAAAATTGAACCTGTACCTCATTTTACTTATACATTGCATAGATCACATCATTGACATTCCTGGCACTAAACTCCCAAATCAGATGCCTTATTTTGATTTCCACCATGGGGAGAATTATCAGACTGTCTGGGGAAAAGATTCAGGGGTATGCTCAAACCTTCCTTGAAAAATATGCAAAACTCACACTAACCCCCAGCAATCTCTGGCCCTTAACCAAAGCAGAAAAGCAACATTTGGGATGGGATGGAAGACTTTAAGACCAGGTTTCAGAACCATATAGAATCTCCATGTAATTAAAAAAAATGAGAACAACACTTCACAAATGAAATGCCGTCCTGACTTGTTATGCGTTTTTCTGCAATATTTACAGGTGTTACATCAATATCAATATGAGCTGTGGTATTGTTGATGGAAAAGGCCAAGGGCACTTGACCCAAAACAACACAAATCTTGAAATAGAATATCCCGCAAATGCTTTCTCCTTTAAATGGTAAAGGCCAAAGAAGTAAGAAAGATTTTTTTATTCGTAATCAAATCAAACCGTTCCAAGTACAAATATATAATTTTCATTGAAATTGGACCATATAGGTTTTTAAACCTATAATTGAGTTCAGATTATTACATCAATTACATGATAGCCTATTTCTTCTTCCCTTTATTCAAGTTACCCTGACAAAGATCATCCCTTCTAATATCATAATATTTGTTATGAGAAAAAAAAGCAGCATCTGCTAACCGCTTTATCTCATTTAAGCTTTCAAGGTTTTGTTAGTCAATTTGTCAAATCATTTATAAGTCCTTCATCAGGTTTTTTCAAACACACGATAAGTAAATAGTCTGATTTTCAGTTCTTGCTGCCAAAAGCTCTAAGGAAATTGTTATTTTTAATGGAACACTTCTCCCTTAAAGTAGCTATGAACTCTTTGTCCTCCGCCTAGCTCATCATTTAGATGAAAGTTTGGCCCTTAATAGATCAGTATCACTTTGAATCAGCCTATACTGCCAATAGAACCATCCGCCTCATTGGATCCCTTTAAGAAAATGCTTTAAGACAGCAAAGTAACTAAAAGCACAACATTTCACAGTTTTTTCTACATTTTAACTGCAATTACTTTTCATATATTATTGGCTGTAAAGTGGTTGGTGACATTCTGAAATAGTGGATCTACATAAATCTTTATTGTCCAGAGAAAAAAATCTGCTTGTGAACCACATATATATAAAATGTTGATGCATTGTCTTTCTGCAGAAGGTAAGGGGCTGAATGAACTGAGAAGTATAATGCTAATATCAAATAATAAATCTGCAGGACCTAGCCGGTAGATATGGATATGCAGCGATTACAGCCTCAAGATGTATGATGTATGATGCTACAAGCTTGGCACACCTGTATTTGAGTAATTTCTCTTATTCTTCTCTGCAGATCCTCTCAAGCTCTGTCAGGTTAGATGGGGAGCGTTGATGCACAGCTATTTTCAGGTCCCTCCAGAGATGTTCGATCAAAGTCAAAGTCAATTTTATTCGTTACATGCACCCGAAGGTGCAGTGAAATAAATGTGCCAGCAGCGTTACACTTAAAAAGAATACACAATAGAATTTAACACAAACATCCACCACAGCATTCTTCACTGTGGTGGAAGGCAACACAGTTCCGTCAGTCCTCCTCCTTTGTTCATCCGTGGTCGTGGCCATGAACCCTCCGTAGTCGCCGCTACGGACGGCCCGATGTACAGGCCCTCTCGTTGGGGTGATCAAACCTCCGACGTCGGGACGGTCAAACACACTTCACGGCTTGGAGTGCCCGAAACAGCACTTTCCTACCAGAGACCACGGCTTCAGGATGTTATAGGCCGCAGGCCAGCGGTCAGAACTCTTCTCCGGCGATCCCTGGCAAGGGATCCCAGACTCTGGATGGCAAGTCCATGCCACGCCCGCGGCTAGAAGCTCCGCAGACCACAGCCCCATGATGCCAAAGTCACCAGGCCAGCAATCGGAGCACTCCTCTCTGGCAACCCCCGGCAAGGGTTTGCCTGCTCTGCGATGGAAAAGTCCACGCTGCGCCCGCTGCTGAAGTTCTGGGCCCGACTCCAGGAAAGGTCACTCCAATCCGTGCTGTTAGGCTTCAAGGGAGGCGACATGGAAATAGTTGCCTCTCCGACGAGGAGGCGACTGAAAGCGGTTCACCCCTCTCACCCCCCCCCCCCCCCACCACCCCCCACACAAGACACATCAAGAGACACCTAAACTAACATTTAGACACACCAAAAAAAGTCAAAATAACGAATACGGCAGCAAACTCGCAGCACTCCCACCGTAGAACCGATTGATATCAAATCCGGGCTCTGGCTGGGCCACTCAAGGACATTCACAGACTTGTCACGAAGCAACTCCTGCGTTGTTTTGGCTGTGTGATTAGGGTCGTTGTCCTGTTGGAAGGTGAACCTCCGCCCCAGTTGAGGTCCAGAACGCTCTAGAGCAGGTTTTCATCAAGGATCTCTCTGTATTTTGCTCCGTTCATCTTTCCCTCGATCCTGATTAATCTCCCAGTTCCTGCTACTGAAAAACATCTCCACAGCATAATGTTGCCACCACCATGCTTTACCGTAGGTAGGGTATTGGCCAGGTGATGAGCGGTGCCTGGTTTCCTCCAGATGTGACACTTGGCATTCAGGCCAAAGAGTTGAATCTTGGTTTCATTAGACCAGAGAATCTTGTTTCTCATGCCTTTTGGCAAACTCCAAGCGGGCTGTCATGTGCCCTACACTGAGGAGTGGCTTCCGTCTGGCACTCTACCTTAAAGGCCTGATTGTTGGAGTGCTGCAGATATAGTTGTCCTTCTGGAAGGTTCTCCCATCTCCACAGAGGAACTCTGGAGCTCTGTCAGAGTGACCATCGGATTCTTGGTCACCTCCCTGACCAAGACCCTTTTCCTCTGATTGCTCAGTTTGACCAGGCGGCCAGCTCTGTGAAGAGTCCTGGTGGTTCCAAAGTTTTTCCATTTAGGAATGACGGAGGTGTGCTCTTTGGAACCTGCAATGCTGCAGAAATTGTTTTATACCCTTCCCCAGATCTGTGTCTCGACACAAACCTGTAGACAATTCCTTTGTCTTCATGGCTTGGCTTTTGCTCTGACGTGCGCTGTCAACTGTGGAACCTTATATAGACAGGTGTGTGCCTTTCCAAATCATGTCCAATCAATTTAATTTACCACTGTTGTACTCTAATCAAGTTGTAGAAACATCTTAAGAATAATCAATGGAAACAGGATGAACCCAAGGTCAATTTTGAGTGTCATAGCAAAGGGTGTGAATATTTATATAAATGTGATGTTTCAGTTATTTCTTTTTAATTACCTTGCAAAAATTTCTAAACACCTGTTTTCACTTCTTCATTCTGCGTTATTGTGTGTAGATTGATGATTTAAAAAAATGAATTTATTCTATTTTAAAATAAGGCTGTAACGTTACAAAATGTGGAAAAAGTGAAGGGATCTGAATACTTTCTGAATGCACTGTAAATGATATAGCATTTCAAGAGTTCATGAGAGGCATTTGCAAGAATATCAATTATAGGTTGCTAACTGAATTTTCTATGTTAAGATTTAATAGAGGGATCAGAAATAGTGAGCCAGAATAAATTATTTAGAACTTGCAATTCTTCTAGGTCACCTGCCATGTGTAATTTGTGTATTCCGTGTGACACATTGATAGTAATCAAACATTGACCTTTCTATTCCGACACTGAAGTGGAATCAATTTCACATTCCACACTTGAGAGCAGGACACAAATAATTACTGCTTTCACTGTCGAACACCTTGTTCAAGCATTCTGCTCTGCTGTCCTTTTAACATTCAATCACAGCAATTTTTTTAATCAAGTCATGTTACTGAAATTTTCAATTTAAAAGCTGTTACATATTTACTCTATTCCCTGGCTAAGCTTTCCAAGCAGTCCTTTTGAAATCTGCATACCCTGCAATCTCAGTAATAACTTTCTGTAACAGCTCAGGTTCACACAGTTTAGCTCAAAGGTACAGATGAAAACATGAAACCCATTACACTGTCATAAATTATTCCTCCCTATTCTATTGATAAACATGTCACGTATGAAAATAAAATCCGGTTTAAAATAATTCATTTAACAAAGAGTTTTGCTCGTTTTCTCCTTTGGGAAAAGTGTCTGTTTTATTATAATTGTAAATTATTTAATTTTTACCTTTTAAAAAAAAAAAGCCTACTTACAAAATTATATATTGCATTCACTAGAAATAGGCCATCTGGCCTCTCATATCTGCTCAACCATTCATTGTGAATCACTTATTTATTTGCCTCTACTCCACAATTAGAGATTTGTAATAGAAAAAATCACATGTGGTTAAAGTGCACATTGTCAGATTTTATAAAAGGCAATTTTTATACATTTTGGTTTCACCATGTAGAAATAACAGCTGTGTTTATACATAGTCCTCCCCCCCCCCCCCCCCCGTTTCAGGTCACCATAATGTTTATGACACATGGCTTCACAGACGTTTGTAATTGCTCAGGTGTGTTTAATTTTACTTCGGAGTCACGTGAATGACTACGTGAAGAAGCCCCGCCTGGCGCTGGATCGGCATTACGTCGACGCTATCGGCAGAGGAAGAGCTGCAGAGCGCAGCTCCAACACAGCGGTAAGGAAACGGCCCGCAGGTAAGTAAAATTATTTTACTTCCAGGGCGTTTTCTAAAAACTCCGTAGGCTGGTGGGTAAACCAGGAGGAGTTAAAATAAAAATAAAAATGTTTTAAAAAATCGCGGGTAAAACGGGCGTGAGGTGTAGAAGAGTCGGGACAGCAGATTATTGCGGAGTAGGTTCCGATACCGGTGGCCGTTGAAATACCCGTTAGTGAGCCTTTGGTTGCTCCACAAACAAAAACTTTGAAAACCCAGTGCCTAAAATGTAAAAGAAAGAAGCTTGAAAGGCCTGAGGTTTCTGAAAGATCCTGAAAGGAAAGCCTTTTGGCTAAGTATGGATCTAATGGAGAAAATACTCCAAACAATATCAACCAAGGGTCTAAGTACCCAGAATATTCCCAGGCAGCCCCTGAGGGGGTTCCATATACATGAAAAATATGGTGCCAGTTTGAATTGGGAATTGAAACTCCAGTGCCTGGGATTGGGCTGGAGGAAGTCTCCTTGAACAAGTTTCAGGAGTACCAGGGCTGTATGAGACTGACCCTGAAAGTGGTGTTTGTGGTCAGAAGTACCCACCACAATACAAATCCAGGTGTGTCTGATGGGGCACAAAGTTACTATACCTGGAGGAGGCGGTGAGGCCATGGAAGGAAACCTGGCGGCCAATGTTAATTATATGGCCTCTCACCTGCCTCAAAAAAGCTGTTATGGTTGAGACAGCAAAATTGGATTTAAACACCTATTTATTGTGGTCAGAAGTACCCACCACAATACAAATCCAGGTGTGTCTGATGGGGCACAAAGTTACTATACCTGGAGGAGGCGGTGAGGCCATGGAATGAAACCTGGCGGCCAATGTTAATTATATGGTCTCTCACCTGCCTCAAAAAAGCTGTTATGATTGAGACAGCATATCGGATTAAAACACCTATTATTGTACCTCAAAGAAGGTACCTATGATGAATCCAGCTTTTTTGGGTGCCAATGTCAGCAATAATGCGGGCGCAGGAATTACGATTCAAAGAATCCTCAAGCTAATTTTGGCATCACTGTCTTTTGGAAGACAAGCTGGAAGGTTGTGGAATGACCAAAGTTCAGAATAAAAAACATATGTTGGGCTTATTCTGCAACTCATTTTGAGATAAAATATATAAAATGGAAGATTGCCATTCGGCCTCTTTTACATCCAAGTGTTTCAGGGTTGTGCAGGGCAAGCAATGTTCAAGCTCTTGGTTATTTGTTCAGAGGAAGTCTAAACAAATTAAAGAAATGGATGAAGAGGCAAAAACTGTTGGCCTTGTGAAACCCTTCAGTTTGGCCAGAAAGGCTGGTTATATGAGAAGGGGATTTGATTTTGGAGCTGGAACGAGCCGAGGCGAGTAAGGAAGAATACCAGCCAGCACAGCCGAATGTACACCCATTATTGGGAAAGGAGATCATTTTGTCCAGTTGGAGAGGTACAAAAACTTAATCCTATTAAAGAAGGATGTTTGGATGAACCTCAGATTGGTGGTAGACTCCGAATGTTATAATGAAAGGGAGGTATGGATCCATTGGGACACAATAAGCCTAATCATTCTTTGATGTTCAGTCTTGAAAGTATTCAAATTGACAAAAGAGGTTAAGTATTTGTGTGAGAAAGGAGTTATTGAGAAAACAAAAAGGAGAGGATCCACAACAATTGTATCAAATATTTTCCCCAGACCGAAGAAAGATGGGGGTTGTAGAATCAATTTAGATCTCACACTATTGAATACATTTGTCCAGTATAAACATTTAAAAATGGACACATTCAACACTGCAATGCAGCTGGTATCAACAGGTTGTTATATGGCTACAATAGATTGAAGGATGCATATTTTCGGTCCCAATTCACCATAGTTTCGCAGGTAATTAAAGTCTATGGATGGGACAGCTGTGGCAATACAAAGCTTTGCCTAATGGATTAAGCCAGCACTTGCACTGCTAAGGGCACAAAAAATAAACACATCGTTATGGCTTATCTAGATGACATTTAATTGTCAATGCTAATCAGGAGTCAGCTGGAAAATCAGTCTCAGCAACTACAAGTTTGTTTGAGAAGTTGGGTTCCTGATCCATCCAACAAATCTAAGTTACAGCCATCCCAAACCATTGAATATCTGTGGGTTTGTGATTAACTCAGTTACCATGTTGGTAACTTTACCAATGGATAAGGTGTTGGATTTGACAAATGTGTCAGGACCTGATTAACAAACCTTATCCCTCCATCCGAGAGGTTGCCAAGGTTATTGGTAAATTGGTAGCAGCATTTCCAGCAGTAGAGTTGGTCGTCTACATTACCAAAATCTTCAAAGGGCAAAAATTCAAGCGCTTATTCAGCGAGCAGGCCATTTTGATAGGCCAATGCAATTGCCTAAGGAAGCTTATCAGAATTACATTGGTGGATTGAGTATGTTCCACAAGCTGCTAAGAACATTAGTTCATCAGCCAGCAGTGTTTTTGCAAACTAAAAAAGACGCAAGTTCTCCCGGATGGGGGGCTACGGATAATGAGACCAGCTGTGGAGGCAGATGGGCTGTCCAAGAGGATTTTTTGCTCCATACATATGGTATTAAATATGTGGAGCTACTGGGAGCATTTATGAATTAAAAGCTTATTGCTCTTCATTAAAATATTTGCATGTCCAAGTACAAATAGATAATACCACAGCTGTGGTATATATCAATCACATGGGTGGTGTCAGATCAATATCATGTGATCATCTGGTAAACCAGATGTGGCAATGGTGTATGGCAAAAAAAATATTGGCTTTCAGCTATTTATCTCTCGGAGAGAGACAATGTTGTGGCAGACAAAAGATCACGAATATTTAAAGACAATACAGAATGGATGTTAAATCCACAAATTTCAAAAATATTGTCAGTCGGTATGGAGTGCCGGACATTGATCTGTTTGCATCTAGATTGAATCACCAATTGCCCAAATACGTGTCTTGGGAACACGATCCAGGGGCAGTAGCGGTGGATGCTTCTCGCTACACTGGGGGAATACGTTCTTTTATGCTTTTCCCCATTCTGTCTCATTGGGCAATGTCTCAAGAAAATAACGCAAGACGCTGCCAAAGGCATTTTGGTGGTGCCAAATTGGCCCACGCAGTCATGGTTCCCATTGATGCTAAAATGATTATTGAACCATGTATGACAATTCCCAGTTGCGACAATCTGGTGACACAACCAGTAACAAAAGAAATTCATCCATTGCATGATCATATGAATTGTAAATCTGCAGGTTCTGACCAGACCGTTGCAAGAGTTTAAACTGTCGGACAGGACCATGGATGTTATAGATGCAGCTTGGAGGAATAGCACTAAAAAACAATACGTCGCATATAAGGAAATGGGAAGTTTTTGTACACAGTCAAAGATATCTTATCATACTGCAAACATTTCAAATGTATTGGAGTTCCTTGCTGGGTACACTTTGATGAGCATTTGAGTTATAGTGCCATTAATTGTGCTCGTAGTGCATTGTCATCCTATTTAGGACAAATTTCGGATCGGGATTCATTGGGTCTCACCCATTAGTATCCCGATTCATGAAAGGAATTTTCAATAAAAATCCTCCCAAGCCCAGCTATACAGAAATTTGGGATGTTAGCATTGTTCTCACTTTGCTTAAACAATGGACTCCAATTAATTCAATGTCTTGCAGAAATTAACATTCAAGGTGGTAATGTTAATGACATTGGTATCAGCTCAAAGAGTACAAACTTTGCAATTGTTATGGTTGAATTGCATGCATGTGACTACAGATAACATTGTGTTTTATGTTTATGACTTGATCAAACAAAGCAGACCAGGAAGAACTGGAATGAAGGTAATGTTTAAAGCATATCCTATTGATGAAACATTGTGTGTAGTTAAGCATTTAACTCAATACATTGAGGTAACCAAAAATCTCAGAGGTTCTGAGAAAGCGTTATTGATAACACACAAAAAGCCACATACAAA
This sequence comes from Raja brachyura, assembly GCA_963514005.1. Next base: position 67,581,463 of record OY740786.1, read on the forward strand.
AGTTTCAGTTCAAACCATTTCTAGATGGTTAAAACAGGTTTTGGGTCTAGCAGGAATAGACACTGATGTGTTTAAATCTCACTCCACTAGGGCGGCAGCTACGTCCGTGGTACAGGACGTACCACTCGATCAAATTTTAAAGGCCGCAGGGTGGTCTAGAGAAGAGATTTTTTCAAAGTTCTACAATAAACCTGTTGTCACAGTGCCAGGATTTGGACACGCAGTACTGGGTTCTCTTTAAATGCTTGCTTTGTTTTATATTATCGATTTATATTATCGATTTATGTTACCATTGACATCATTATCAATTTATTTTGTAATTTTCCCCTGCGATAGAGGGGTTATTATTAAAAAGTTGTTCTTTTTATGATTAAAGGACTTATTACATAAATTGTAACAATGTCTTAAAATACTATTTATTCACTACTGTTTTGACTAAACAGAGAGTCGTATGAAATGAATTTACGACATAAAAAACACAGAGCTTTAAAATCTTCACGTAGTCACTCACGTGACTCCGAAGTAAAATAGTGAGATTAAACGAGAACTTACCTGTTCGAAGTTTGATCTTTATTTTATGAGGAGTTACGATGAGGGATTACGTGCCCTCCACTCCCAACCCTCATAATGTAAATGATCATCTGGTAGTTCTAGTCTATTTTGAGCCTTACTATTTTACTCCGGCTATTGGTTCTGTGTTTTTCATGCTGCTGCTTTGAAGTATGCCGATCCAGTGCCAGGCGGGGCTTCTTCACGTAATCCCTCATCGTAACTCCTCATAAAATAAAGATCAAACTTCGAATAGGTAAGTTCTCGTTTAATCTCACTATTTCCTCCTTAATGCAAGTGTAAGAGAGCTCTCAGAACCTACTCTTTCCTCCAGTCTTACCACCACCTTTGGAAACTTTTATTGCTGTTTATCAACATGAGGACCAAAGTTATGCCAATGAAAGTCAAAGAAGCCATTATGAGACTGAGAAACAAGAATAAAACTGTTAGAGACATCAGCCAAACCTTAGGCTTACCAAAATTAACTGTTTAGAATATCATTAAGAAAGAGAGCACTGGTGAGCTTAATTATCGCAAAGGGACTGGCAGGCCAAGGAAGACCTCCACAGCTGATGACAGAAGAATTCTCTCTATAATAAAGAAAAATCCCCAAACACATGTCCGACAGATCAGAAACACTCTTCAGGTGTGGATCTGTCAACGACCACTGCCCGCAGAAGACTTCATGAACAGAAATACAGTGTCTGCACTGCAAGATGCAAACCACTGGTTAGCTGCAAAAATAAGATGGCCAGGTTACAGTTTACCAAGAAGTACTTAAAAGAGCAACAACAGTTCTGGATAAAGGTCTTGTGGACAGATGAGACGAAGATTAACATATCAGAGTAATGGCAAGAGCAAAGTATGGAGGAGAGAAGGAACTGCCCAAGATCCAAAGCATACCACCTCGTCTGTGAAACACAGTGGTGGAGGTGTTATGGCCTGGGCATGTATGGCTGCTGAAGGTACTGGCTCACTTATCTTCATTGATGATACAACTGCTGATGGTAGTAGCATAATGAATTCTGAAGTGTAGAGACACATCCTATCTGCTTAAGTTCAAACAAATGCCTCAAAACTCGTTGGCCGGCAGTTTATTCTACAGCAAGACAATGATCCCAAACATACTGTTAAAGCAACAAAGGAGTTTTTCAAAGCTAAATAATTGTCAATTCTTGAGTGGCCAAGTCAACCACCTGATCTGAACCCAAGTTAGCATGCCTTTTATATGCTGAAGAGAAAACTGAAGGGGACTAGCCCCCAAAACAAGCATATGCTCAAGATAGCTGCAATACAGCTTGGCAGAGCATCACCAGAGAAGAAACCCAACAACTGGTGATGTCCATGAATCGCAGACCTCAAGCAGTCATTGCTTGCAAAGAATGTGCAACAAAATACTAAACCTGACTACTTTCATTTACATGACATTGCTGTGTCCCAAACATTCTGGTGCCCTGAAACGGAGGACAATGTATAAACACTGTTGTAATTTCTACATGGTGAAACTGAAATACATTAAAATGGCCTTTATTAAAATCTGACAATGTGCACTTTAACCACTTGTGATTTTTTTCTATTACAAATCTCAAATTGTGGAGTACAGAGGCAAATAAATAAATGATGGGTCTTCGTCCCAAACATTATGGAGGGCAATGTACCTAGGTACAGTGAAATTCTTTGTTTGTGCATATAATCCGGTAAAATCACGCCACAGACTTCACCTAGGCAGTGCACAAAGAGTTGCTACGTTTCTAATGTCAACAAAGTTTCAAAAGTTCTAAAATAAAGTTCAAGTAAAAGGTCTATGTTCTAATCTGAAACTTTAACAGTTTCTCATTCCACATAAGATGCTTGACCTGTTGAATATTTCTAGTTTTTACAATTTTAGGTAATTCAGCATCTAGATTATTTAAACTCCATGCAATGATGATGTAGAATATGTGCGACAATTCTGATAAATTTACTATGAAAGTAGTAGAATATCATGAAACCTCTTTATGGTTTGCAAAATTACTTAGCTTACATCCAGGAACGGTGCAAGCTAAATAACTGGGCACAGATGGATCATCAGGTATCGTCATCAAATCACTGGGTGGGTGGCAGTGTGAACAGTGAGGAGGACGTTATGAGAATGCAAGGAGACTTGGATAGGCTAGGTGAGTGGGCAGATGCATGGCAGATGCAGCTTAATGTGGATAAATGTGAGGTTATCCACTTTGGTAGCAAAAACAGGAAGGCAGATTATTATCTAAATGGTGTCAAGTTGGGAAAAGGGGAAGTACAATGGGATCTGGGGTTGTGTTCATCAGTCAATGAAAGTAAGCTGCAGGTACAGCAGGCTGTGAAGAAAACGAATGGCATGTTGGCCTTCACAACAAGAGGACTTGAGTATAGGAGCAAAGAGGTCCTTGTGTAGTTGTACAGTGCCCTAGTGAGACCACACCTGGAGTATTGTGTGCAGTTGAGGGAGTGCAGCATAGGTTCACAAGGTTAATTCCCAGGATGGCGGGACTGTCATATGCTGAGAGAATGGAGCGGCTGGGCTTGTATACTCTGGAATTTAGAAGGATGAGAGGGGATCTTATTGAAACATGTAAAATTATTAAGGGTTTGGACACGCTAAAGGCAGGAAACGTGTTCCCGATGTTGTGGGAGCCCAGAACCAGGGGCCTCCATTTAAGAATAAGGGTTAAGCCATTTAGAACGGAGATGAGAAAATACTTTTTCACATAGAGAGTTGTGAGTCTGTGGAATTCTCTGCATCAGAGGGCGGCGATGGCCAGTTCTCTGGATGCTTTCAAGAGAGCTAGATAGGGCTCTTAAAGATAGCGGAGTCAGGGAATATGGGGAGAAGACAAGAACGGCGTACTAATTGTGGATGATCAGCCATGATCACATTGAATGGCGATGCTGGATCGAAGGGGTGAATGGCCTACTCCTGCATCTATTGTCTATTATCACTGAATCTACTGGACCTGTAAAGTAATCATAAGGTTTATTTTTCCTAAATTAATCCAAATTTGGTTTGTAGGTGAACCAATACATTAATCTGATCACAAAATATTATCTATTTTTATAATAAATGAATATATTGCATTTTTCACTGTTTGCAAATACATTGCATCCAATAATATTTTTTGTGTGGATGGGTGTAGGCAGGGGGCTTTAGGAGTGTTAATATCAGGATGTTATTTCTATTGGTATTCAACTCAACGGGGAACAGCTGATCAATGCTCCCCTTTCCAATTTTAAAAAAGCATGAAATTAATACAAGAAAAATAAATTTCTAAAGTATTATTTTTCAATTGCTAAATGTTGAAAGTGTTATACTAAACTCTAGGTGCTCAATGACATTGTCCTTTAATCTTTCATCTGTTCAGAGGTGATTAAGGAGTCATAATCCATACTTTACAAATTATCTGAAAAGTTAAACACAGAATCAGAGTAAGCGCCGAGGTGCAACAAAATCCCATGCACAAGTTGATGAGGGGAGGGGAATATGTCTAGTTTGAAGGAATGGGAAAGGTAGCGGTAACTGAACAGGTGGCATGCTTGATTTTCACAAACCTCCAGAGGAGAGCATGTGGAAGCTAGAAAACGTATTTCTCAACCATGAGGGTTGATATAAATATATAACCATGAGCTCTCCACCATTTACTCTACCCTCAACATAAAAAAAACTGCAGAATTTTCAATTTCTCACATTACAGATTTCCACTTACCCTATGTTTTTCTTTTATTTTTTGTCTGTATTCTTCCTTGTCATGCTTATCCTCTTTACGTAGCCTTTCTTTTGCTTTCTCCATATTTATTCCTCCTGTGTCATCATCTGCATCATTGTCCACTTCGCTTTGTTGCATGGGTGGCCACTGCTGAACCATCTACAGTGCAAATAAAAAGGTGATCTGTTAATGATATGAATAACAGACTAATGTTGACTGACCTTTAACAATTTTTCAAATGCATGCTAATGAATGACTTCCAAGATATTTATTTATAAAAACATATTTTTTTTAAATCATATATGCTGTACATGATACTCCCCCCACTAGACTGGCTACGTTTCACAAAATAAGGTCCAGCAATGGCTCTGTTCTTTCATGGATTGAAATAGCATAGTTTTCTTTCATGAAGACAGACACAAACTATTTGTTTAATTTCACACCAACTTCCCCAATATACATTTCATCTGTTACAGAATGCAAATGAACCATATTAACTTGGACTAATCTTTTCCAAACTAAATTCCATCCTCTCAATGGCCTATACCCCATCCTTTAATATATTTATCTGCATTCCTTTCCCTTTCACCCATCACTTCTACACATTAATTATCTTGCAATCTCTTTCCCAGTCTTGGTCACTTTTCAACCATGTCCCTCCAATGGTATTAGTCAGCAGTTATTTACTTCAATTGGCGTCAGTAATTCATTTATATTGTTATGAATGTCGGGCATTTAGGACTGGAGTTATCATTTTCGGATTTTTACCATGTTCCCAGCTCTGATTTGAATTGGAGGTAAACGCTTACAACGCGTTGTCCATTCTTGAAAGATTTGGGTTATCATTACCAAATTTCTGGCCAAACACCATCACATTTTTGGACCTTTTTAAAATTTCTCTCACCAGAACACACAATCACCAAACATTCTTCTTCTTACCCATGAAATCTTCCCCACGGCCTTGGCTACCCAACTCGCTCTTTTCATAATATTGGTTCCAGTGACCCATGAATTAAAATTAATTTCTCCTACTTCCTGCTCTTAGCCTGGCACCACAAGGTTTGAAAAAATTAAGACAAAATTCATCATTGCCTTCAGTGCGCCCGAACATCCTTTTGATGTCTGCGAAAGAGAACTGCTGAAGATCAGGACCACAAACCAAGCGCAGTCTATAAAGCAAGAGAGATCCCTATCCTCCAGTGTATCTCTGAAAGCAAGGATCATCTCACCACTCTGGACTATTATCACCAGTTTCCATTCCTCAAAATTCTCTAAAACCAATGCATCCAATGGGTAGGTTACTCTACTCCATGCTTCATCCGGTTAACTAGTTATCAAAATGACAGCAGAAATAATTCAAGAACATTCTCAAAGCTTTGTACCATCCCTGGCTCATGGTGATCCTTGGACTATCAGTGCTCAAAATATAGCTAAAGTATTTGGTACAGCACTGAGTGTGTCGAGGTTCTTCATCAGGACAATGTGAAACGCAATATAAACAATGGAATCTCTAAATTTACCCAGTCTTCCTGTCAAGTACCTTTGTGCCAACTGTTGCAGAATCTCTGGTTCCCATACTGGCCTCGTCAAAACCCATAGAACTGCAGTGGGAGCAAGTTTTTCCTGATCCTAAGTAATAAAATGAAGTCCAAAAAGGAGACTGGCTCTGGCATGGTATCAAGCTTCCTTGTATTTCCTTTCCTACGACACCTTCATTTTCTTTCTCACAATCCATTCACCTTTCCCTCCTGTTAAAATGTTCTGATACCGAAAGCAAGTGATTTCTCTTTTTGATCTCTGTTAGCCATGCATTATTATTTTCTCCAGTTAGAAAATCTTTATGATCTATTAAGTATCCTTTATTTTCCAAATTTCATCAAATTTATATCACAAGTGTAATTATGATGTGACCATACCACTGACAAATAGAAAAAGTCAGAGAGTCATACAGCATCAAAACAGGCCCTTCAGCTCAACTTGGCCATGCTGACCAATCTGACCCATCTTATACTAGTCCCACCTGCCTGGGTTTGGCCCACATTCCTCCACACCTATTGTATCCTGGTTCCTGTCTAAGCGTGATAATGTTTCTATCTTTCTGCATTCATTTACTTCATTTTTATGGATCAAGAATTTCTCATCACCAGATACCTCAAAAGTTGTCCCAGGAATAAACCAAATAATCTGGCACCAAAGTTGGATGCACACTATTTGGTTCTGATCTTTACTAATCACTAGACTGAGTGGGACCCATTGGGTCCCTCTTACACGGGAGGCAATATTGCACCACTCACGCATAGCCCCCAACTGTGCAGGCACGGCTCATTTCCCTTCACCCCCAACACTCCCCCTCCTCTTCACCCTCCCTCTTCTTCCCCCTCTCCTCCTCCCCTCCCCAATCCCCCCCCACTTCTCCCTCCATCTCCTTTCCCCTACCCTCAGTCATTCCCTCCCTCCATCCATAACTCCTCTCCCCTCCCTACCCCCCTCCTATCCCTCTATCCTCACCTTCCCTATCCCCCCCACTATCTCTCCTGACACCCCCCACTGCCCTCCTCTCCCTCTATTCCCCAATCTCCCCCCTCCTCCCCCTCTATTCACCCTCCTCCCACACTGTCCTCACCACCCCACTTCCCCCCTCTCCCTCCCTCCCGCTTCCTTTCCCTCAATCCCCCCACACTCCCTCCTCACCTCCCCAGAATCTTTCCCCTCTCCAAATCCCCCCCTCACCGCTCCCTCGGTTTATCTAGTAGCTCAATCTGCTTTGACTTTATGGCTTCTAGTTATAAATATAATGTTTGTAATTAACTTATGAATGTCTCTGTGGAATATCTTCACATCAATAACAACTTGATAATGAAACAAGTAGCATAACTGGCAATAACCTCATGAAAGATGCACAAGCAAAATTATTAATAGAGGGAACAAAAGATGATTGGCAGAATTTAAAAACTGCCCTTCGGGGATCTGTCTTGAGAGCTTTAGTTATTCACATCTGCAAAGATGATTTTCATGAAGGAACAGAATTGGATATATCCAACCTTACAATTAACACAAAATCAAGAGGCACAAGGAATTGTTTACAATGGGACATAGACTACGATAGATGCATTCATATTCAGAGAATGGAATGAATGAGAATTATGCTCATGTTAAAAAGTTACAAATGCTTCACAGGAAATTATGAATCTCTGAGGAAGGCTCGCAATACAAACTAACAAAAACTTGCATTTACATGAAGGGCTGAACTATACTGGACTGAGTCTGCTATCTGGAATCACCAACTGCAAATCCCACATAAAAAACAGTAGAGAGTGAGGACATGGTACATTTTTATCACTTTGCATTCCATTTATCATCATTCACTTTAAAGGAAAAACCAGAAAAGCATTTTGGCGAGAGATTGAACAGTATTGGTAGCGATGTTACAAAACTTACCTTCAGCTGCACTGCAGTTCTGCCACTGGTGTGTGTGCGACTTTGGCGCCTTTGAGGGGGGTGGGGCGGGATTAAAATCAGGTATCGAGGTATCGACCAGAGAAGGGGCAGTGCTGGACCTCTTGTTAGGAAATGAGGCAGGTCAGGTGACGGAGGTATGCATTGGTGAGCACTTAGGACCAGTGATCACAATACCATTAGTTTCAATATAATTATGGAGAGAGTCAGAACTGGACCTAGGGTTGAGATTTTTGATTGGAGAAAGGCTAACTTTGAGGGAATGCGTAAGGATTTAAAAGGAGTGAATTGGGACATTTTGTTTTATGGGAAGGATGTAGAAGAAAAATGGAGGACATTTAAAGGGGAAATTGTAAGAGTACAGAATCTTTATGTCCCTGTTCGGTTGAAAGGAAATAGTGAAAATTGGAAAGAGCCATGGTTTTCAAGGGAAATTGGACACTTGTTTCGAAAAAAGAGAGATATCGACAATAATTATAGGAGGCATGGAGTAAATGAGGTACTAGAGGAGTATAAAGAATGTAAAAAGAATCTTAAGAAATAAATTAGAAAGGCTAAAAGAAGATATGAGGTTGCTTTGGCAAGAAAGGTGAAAGTAAATCCAAAGGGTTTCTACAGCTATATTAATAGCAAAAGGATAATGAGGGATAAAATTGGACCATTAGAGAGCCAGAATGGGCAGCTATCTGCAGAGCCAAAAGAGATGGGGGAGATATTGAACAATTTCTTCGGTATTCACCAAGGAGAATGATATTGAACTCTGAGATAACGGAAAAAAGTAGAGTAGCTACTTATGGAAACTATGAGATTCAAAGAGGAGGAAGTACTGACACTTTTGAAAAATATAAAAGTGGATAAGTCTCCAGGTCCTGACAGGATATTCAATAGGACATTGAGGGAAGTTAGTGTAGAACTGGCAGGAGCTATGACAGAAATATTTCAAATGTCATTAGAAACGGGAATAGTGCCGGAGAATTGGCGTACTGCGCATGTTGTTCCATTGTTTAAAAAGGGTTCAAAGAATAAACCTAGGAATTATAGACCTGTTAGTTTGACGTCAGTGGTGAGCAAATTAATGGAAAGGATACTTAGAGATAATATATATAAGCATCTGGATAAACAGGGTCTGATCAGGAACAGTCAACATGGATTTGTGTCTGGAAGGTCATGTTTGACAAACCTTCTTGAATTTTTTGAAGAGGTTACTAGGGAAATTAATGAGGGTAAAGCAGTGGATGTTGTCTATATGGATTTCAGTAAGGCCTTTGACAAGGTCCCCCATGGAAGGTTGGTTAAGAAGGTTCAATCTTTGGTTGTTAATGCAGGAATAGCAAGATGGATTCAACAGTGGCTGAATGGGAGAAGTCAGAGAGTAATGGTGGATGGCTGTTTGTCAGGTTGGAAGCTGGTGACCAGTGGGATGCCTCAGGGATCTGTGTTGGGTCCACTGTTGTTTGTCATGTACAACAATGATCTGGATGATGGGGTGGAAAATTGGATAAGTAAGTATGCAGATGATACTAAGATAGGTGGTGTTGTGGATAATGAAGTAGATTTTCAAAGTCTACAGAGAGATTTGGGCCATTTGGAAAAGTGGGCTGAAAGATGGCAGATGGAGTTTAATGCTGATAAGTGTGAAGTGCTACATCTTGGCAGGACAAATCAAAATAGGACATACATGGTAAATGGTAGGGAATTGAGGAATGTTGTGGAACAGAGGGATCTAGGAATAACTGTGCATAATTCCCTGAAGGTGGAATTGCATGTAGATAGGGTGGTAAAGAAAGCTTTTGGTGTGCTGGCCTTTATAAATCAGAGCATTGAATATAGGAGTAGGGAAGTAATGTTAAAATTGTACAAGGCATTGGTAAGACCAATTCTGGAGTATGGTGTACAATTTTGGTCGCCTAAATATAGGAAAGATGTCAACAAAATAGAGAGAGTACAGAGGAGATTTACGAGAATGTTGCCTGGGTTCCAGCAACTAAGTTACAGAGAAAGGTTGAACATGTTAGGTCTTTATTCTTTGGAGCGCAGAAGGTTAAGGGGGGGGACTTGATTGAGGTCTTTAAAATGATGAAAGGGATAGACAGAGTTGACGTGGATAAGCTTTTCCCATTGAGGGTAGGGAAGATTCAAACAAGAGGGCATGACATGAGAATTAAGGGACAGAAGTTTAGGGGTAACATGAGGGAGAACTTTACTCAGAGAGTGGTGGCTGTGTGGAATGAGCTTCCAGCAGAAGTGGTGGAGGCAGGATCGATTTTAACATTTAAAAGTAAAGTGGATAGGTTTATGGACGGGAAGGGAATGGAGGGGTATGGTCTGAGTGCAGGTAGATGGGACTAGGGGAAAATAAATGGTCGGCACGGACTGGAAGGGCCGAGAGGGCCTGTTTCCGTGTTGTAATTGTTATATGGTTATATGGTTAAAATCCAGTTTTCTACTGCCTGTCGGCGGTGGATTTCCTCGGGCTGCTAGCTGCTGAAGAATAATCGATCGGACTTCCGTTCCCAATTTTATTTTTAATCGTGAGACAATTTAATAATTAGATTAAAATAAAAAGCGACTTCTAACGCCCTCAACTCCTACAACGTGACGGATCGCAAGAAAGGGACAAAACAAATGGTAAGTCGTCTATTTTACATATAAATTTGCTTCTTGGGATGGCTTTAATCTAATTTTACGTTGCGAAAATGCGATTTGGGCCCTATACAAACCGGCAGTGTTTTTCCTGCCAATATGGGCTTCAAATTCACCGCAAATGCAACGTTCCAATCGATTGCGTTCCAGAAAAACCCACTCGCAAGATGATTTAAATGCTTTTTTTTTGGACAATCCTTGGTCATAAGAGCATCTAAATCGTCTATATTTTGTGTTATTATCTATCCATAGTCAATATTTTTTATACTAAATATCAGTTTCAGTCGCATGTTTTGTGCAAAAAAATAATAATTTTGATTATATCGAGTGGATGTTTCTAGATTAATTTATGGGAATTAAACATTAAATTCCTTCCATCTGGGATATAAATTCATGAGTGAGATTTAAAAATCATGTTATATTGTGAATTCTTGTGTGAATGGGATCAGTTTGTTATTTGGATACTTAGGGTATTTAAAAAATATAACCTTTTCTTAAGAAATTGAATCTGCAGGACATTCTTAATGGTAAAGTAGTGGGCAGAAAGGCATGTCATGCATGGTTTGAAGAGCAAAAACTTGTAGTTTACAATGCCAAAATTGAAAAGTTGAGAAAAAACAAGGTGTACAGAGTTGCTTATTGGTTACAATCTGAGGAGTATGATGATGCTACTGATTATGATATGCCAATGTACCAGCTAGCAACTGATCTTCTCCATAAAGACTTGGTCTATTGCTAGAAATTGTAATTTATTTACCTATCTGTTACGGACACAGCATATAATACACTAATATTAAAGTTCTGATCTTGAGAATTTCACATTTTTGAATTTTCAAGGCAGACTGGGTGTTTATTACTATTTCCGTCACAATGGTCAATTTTGTAATTAACTACAATTAGGTAATTAACTAATTATATGCTTTAATTTCAAGTCATCCAAGTAAGATGTTTTATATTTGTTTCAGAATTCTTCAATCTGTAATAACTGAAAATTTCATTCAGTTTTCTTAATTTTTAAGAAAGTTATGGGCTTTTGACTGTCCTCGATCACAGCTTTTGTGTAAAGTCAATGGAAAATCAATAGGGAACAAGATGCTAATTTCCGAGTATGAAAATGGCCATAACTTTTTTAATACTGAAGATATGAAAGTGAATTAGGTGTCCAATTAAACTTCTTTTTATGCTTTATCTGATGGGATAAATTGCAGATTTGATGTTTTAAATCTCAAAATTTTGTAACATTGCTAGTATTGGTGTTGAGGGGTTCCTGGTTGTTCGAGCAACAAACCACAAAGTTAACGTGAAAGTAAGTAGGAGAGCAAATGATATATTGGCTTACAAAGCGAGAGGATTTGAGTAGTAGATTTGTATACGTTTGGTCTACCTATCAAATGATAGATACACTTGCTATAGAGGGAGTGCAACAATGATTCACCATTTTGCAGAAGCAAGAATTCTGAACAATCTGAAAAGTAAATGTTCAAAAAGAGCTAAATAGTGTGACTGAAAAGTAAATGGAACAAAAAACCTATTTAGATTTGAAATTAATTACTTAAATCGCTATTTAAACACATTAGCATTGATTTATTGATTAGCATGTTTGAATGTACAATCCCTAGATTGTGTTATAGGAGATACAGATTAATGAGGCATATCAATTTGACTTTTTAATCAAAAGGTTAAATATCTTGTGTTTTGTATTAAACTACTCTTGTATTTTCCTTTTCCTTTTACTTTCCAAGTTTAACAACCTCCTCTCTCACTGCCCCCCCCCCCCTCCCCTCTGTGATTTCCCCCTTCCCTCCAACTCTACAACCACATCGTAACCCAGATCCGTTACCACAGCCATGTTTGCTTTCTCGGGACTTGCCTCTGCCTCCATCTTGTATCTCATGGTTTCCAGCTCCAGTTCCCTACCTCCCAGTTCGGACCCAAACCGGACTATAGATACCAACAGGCTATCTGCCGCCATACATGGCAGTTCTTCTTCCGTGCCCTGCAATCTACTCTGACTGCGAACATCACCAGGCCCAGTCCCGCGACGCCATCTTTGAAACGAGGAGCAGCACAAACAATCACCACCTCTCTGACCGATCTCAGGCCCAGTCCACCGAAGACTCCACTGTCGTCGACCTCCACGTGACTGCTGCCGCCGATCTTCACCGATGACGCTGAACCTCGCTGCCTCACCGGTACCTCTGACTATTGCCGACTCACCGATAACGCCGATCCTCGCTGCCTCACCGGTACCTCCAACTATCGCCGCACGCACCGGGACCCCCGAACCTCGCTGCCTCACCGTTACCTCCAACTATCGCCGCCTCACCGGGACCGCTGAACCTCGCCCCCTCATTGGCCATCCGCTGACCGAGACGTCCGACCCAACCCACCCCCTCCCCTGGTACTTTCCCTTGCAACTGCAGGAAATGCTACACTTGTCGCTTTACCTCCCCCCTCGACTCCATCCAAGGACCCAAGCAGTCTTTCCAGGTGAGGCAGAGGTTCACCTGCACCTCCACCAACCTCATCTATTGCATCTGCTGCTCTAGGTGTCAACTGCTCTACATTGGTGAGACCAAGCACAAGCTTGGTGATCGCTTTGCCCAACACCTCCGCACAGTCCGCATTAAACAACCCGATCTCCCGGTGGCTCAGCATTGCAACTCCCCCTCCAATTCCGTATCCGACCTTTCTGTCCTGAGCCTCCTCCATGACCAGAGTGAGTCCCACCGCAAATTGGAGGAGCAGCACCTCATATTTCGCTTGGGTAGTTTACACCCCAGCGGTATGAACATTGACTTCAGGGAGTTCTTGCTGTCTCCCTCCTTCCCCTCCCCTTCCCAGCTCTCCCACAGCTCACTGTCTCCACCTCGTCCTTTCTTCTTCCTGCCCCTCCCCCAACCCGTCAGCCTGAAGAAGGGTCTCGACCCAAAACGTCAGCTATTCCTTTGCTCCATAGATGCTGCCTCACCCACTGAGATTCTCCAGTATTTTTGTCTATCTTCAATTAATGCTTTCTCATTGAACAATACTAGATCTGTTAATTTTGTTTACCCAATCTTTATTTAGTTTCATGATTATTGGATTTCCCTTGTTAAATGCACTTATAATTTCCAGATTTTATTCTGCACACATCATTTCCACGACTATTGAAGGCCCAGACATGTTCCCACACATGTTTTCTGCATTATTCTGTTTCTTAACTGTACCCAACTGATCTTTTTTAATCTACTGGATTTGATTTACTGAATTAAGATCTTCTTTCTCTCCACAGTCCTTATCGTGGTTTTGATTATCAGCGATGTTCCCATGATAGAGGGAGGGTAACAAAGATTTACCAAAATTATTCCTGGGGGTAGAAGGAATTTGGAGATTCAAGTTTAGAATCACAGAAATGCACTGCACAGAAATGGGCCCTTTATGCCAATGTGTCCATACTCACTTTGATAACTAATACAGTTTGCCTGCATTAGGCCTGTATCCCCTTATAGCTTTCCAATCCAAGTACCTGTCCAAATGTCTTTTAAATACTGTCATTGTATCTATCACTAACACCTCCACAAACAGATATTACAGATATCCACGACTGAAAAAGCCTGAAGATCACCTTTAAATTTCACCCTCACCATTAAACATGTAAGCTCTAGTTCTAGATTCCCCTGCACTGGGCAAAACACAGATTATCTATCCTATCCATTCCTTTCAGAATTTTATAAACATCCATAAATGCACTCCTTGGTGCCTTATGTTCCACTAAGAATATACCCAGCCGATCCATTCCACATAGTTATTGCCTTCCATTCTCTGCAACATCTTGAGGCATTTCTTTCTCTGTTGCGATCACATCCTTCCTGTAGTCAGCTGAACCATACAAAATACTCCAAATGTAGTCTAATCAATGTTTTATACAGGTGCAACATGACATCCTAACACATATACTCGATGCTCGGCCTATGGAGGTAAGCACATCAAATCAGGGTAGACACAGGGTTGATGCTTGGCCTGGTTGGCATGTCTAGAACCAGGAGACACAATCTCAAAATATAGGGTTGCCATTCAGAAATGAGGCAACGTAAAATTTGTCACTCAATTGGCATGTGCCTCTTTGGAAATTTGTGGAGATTTGGTTGCATAATATATTGAGAAAAAAAATTGGAAATTTTCTGGATATTAAACAAAATTAAAGGAAATATGACGTTCAGGGAAGTCATGCATAAGTATCAGCCATGATTTTACCAAATGGCAGAAGAAGCAACTCTGCTAGCAACTAAGAGACCCGGGTTCGATCCCGGCTATAAGTGTTGTCTGTACGGAGTGTGTACGTTCGCCCCGTGAGTTTTCTCCAAGATCTTCGGTTTCCTCCCACGCTCCAATGATGTACAGATATGTAGGTTAATTGGCTTGGTGTCTGTGTAAATTGTCCCTAATGTGTGGAGGATAGTATTAATGTGTGGCGATCGCAGATCGGTGCGGTCTCGGTGGGCCAAAGGGCCTGTTTCCGCGCTGTATCTCTAAATCTTACAATAATCTTTTTTTAATCTAATCTCAAGTCAAGTCAAGAGAGTGTATTGTCAGATAGGACAATTATTTTCTTGCTTGCTGCAGCACAACAGAATATTGGAGGCATAACGACAGATCAGATCAGTGTATATATCAGTATATATATATACACACACACATAAATAAACAGATAAAGTGCATTAGACTGTTATAGTTCAGAGTTTGTTTGAAGTTGTGTTTAATAGTCTGATGGCTGTGGGGAAGAAGCTGTTCCTGAATCCAGATGTTGCAGATTTCAGGCTCCTGTACCTTCTACTTGATGGCAGCTGAGAGATGAGTGTGTGGCCAGGATGGTGTGGGTCCTTGATGGTGCTGGCAGCCTTTTTGAGGCAGCGACTGCGATAGATCCCCTCGATGGTAGGGAGGTCAGAGCTGATGATGGACTGGGCAGTGTTTACAACCTTTTGCACAAGGAGACACATGCTTACCTTCTGCAGTTCTCACTATTTTTGTGTATATAACTGAAACTCACCTCCCCTTCTTCATCAAAAGTGATTTTTGTATTCACTTGAAATTTTTTCTTCAAGACTTTTTTTGCTTCTTTGACTTTTGTTTGTTTTGTTGTTGTTTTCTTCAAATTTTCTATTTCAGGTACCTATGAAACAAAAAGGTGATAACCATCTTAGTTTAAATCTGACCGGCAAATTACACATCAATGCAATCAGAGTACTTCCATGAGGGAAATTAAGCAGATGGAATCACATCCAATGATCTACATTATTTCCCGGCAAGCACCCCCAATTTAAGTAGCTACATTTTGAGAAAAGGATGGCGGGATAGGATTAAGGGTTTGGTTTAGTCCAGGGGTCAGCAACATCCCCTGTGGGAGAGGGAGGGTGAGAGGGGGAGAGGGAGGGGGGGAGAGAGGGGGAGGGGGAGAGGGGGAGAGGGAGAGGGGGAGAGGGAGAGGCAGCCTTCCGCCCAGTAGCTATCCACCAACCAGGCGGGCCGGCCGACAGAAAGCGCTGAGGTGGTGGCCGCTTGCAGCCACTCGAGCTACTTCCCTCCCCGGCCACAATGCGGGGGCTCCGCACCAGGAGCGCCACGGCAGCGGTGAGTGAGTGAATTGCTGGCATGATCCCCAACCCCCTCCTTCTCAACACTCCTGCCCTCCCCGCAACTTAACCCTGGCGGCCCAGCCAATTTGTGCAGCCCAGGCCGTGCTGACCCAGGCTGTGCTGATCTGGGCTAGACTCCCCACATGCTGTGAAAGGAACTGTTCCCCCCCCCCCAGCAGCGCTCTCCTTTTATAGCCGCTTCCCATCAGCTGCCAGCAATGAGAGATAGACGTGGCTATCCCTCAGTACAGCAACATAGTTATTGATGTTGCTGTACTGAGGGATAGCCTAGGCTATCTTTCTTGGCTAACAACCTAACCTTCGGCCTCCACGACGCAGGTAAACTTTCGTGCCTTATTTTTGGGTAAAAGATAGCATCTTCATTGCCGGGAAATACGGTAAATTGGAAAGCTTAGACATGGCCTTAACTGTGATACTGTTCATGATACAAACCTGTACAGACATGCCCAGCCTCATACATAAACAACTATTTTGATGAAAAACTGGATAATTAAATTTCCAGTGCTCAAATTTTGTCACGCCATGAATATCTCTTAAACCTAGCATATTTATTAGTGACCTCAATAGCGAAAGGATCTATGAGAGACACTGCCTCAAAAATGCAGTTAAATCTCAAAGACCCACACCACCATGGCCATCGTCTCATCTCACTATTACCACTGGGGTGAAAGTGGAGGAGCTTGTGAGCCGTGACTTTGTGTTCAAGAAAAGCTTTTTCATGACAACCATCAAGCTCTTGAACAATACACACCCCACCTCAGCAACAAAAATCTTTGTTCTGAATGCACTACGTACTTCGGTTTTGCACTGTGATCTGATTACCTCATATTACTGATTATCAATATATTAGACGACTGATTATTGATTTGTGTGTCATTGCATTAAATGGACTCAAAGCAGCAACAAATAAGAATTTCATTGTTATGTTGCAGGTGCATATGCAGTTTGCAACTCTTAAGTCGATGTATTAAAGACATTCATACAAATAAAACAACTTTAATATATAATTTATATTTTAAGATGTTTATAAAATGCATGACTGCTGGCTATCTGTTGAACAGAAGTATTCCTGGATTCACGCATGAATGGTTAGTAAGATCAACTAATGTGAATAGTTTTTTTAAGATCAATCCTCAATGCACTTCGACCGAGTCCGCGCCGCCCCCTGCACATTAACATTATCTTACACACACAAGGCTCAATTTACACATAAACCAAGCCAATTAACCTACACATCTGTACATTTGGAATGCGGGAGGAAACTGAAGATCTCGGAGAAAACCCACGCGGTCACGGGGAGAACATACAAACTCCGTACATACAGCATCCGTAGTCGGGATCGACCCCGGGTCTCCAGCGCTGTTAGGCAGCAACTCTACCGCTGCGCCACCATGGCCACACTTATCCCACATTATGAGGGAGATGATCTACGTTATCCCACTTTCACATCCACTCCCTACACACTAGGGGTAATTTACAGAGGCCAATTAACCTACAAACCCACACATCTTTGGCAAGTGGAAGGAAACCTACATGGTCATGGGAAGAACATGCAAACTCCCCACAGACAGCACCTGAGGTCATGATTGAACCCGGGTCCCCTGCACTGTGAGGCAGCAGCTCTGCCAGTTGAGCCACCGTGCTGCCCCGATGCTTTGTCTGAAAGTCAATAATAATGTTGTTGATAATACAGTGGCCTTATAATTGTATTTTTACACTAGCAATCCAGAGACTGGGACTACTTGAATTCAACAAGTTAATAAAATAAATCTGGCATCTATGTCAATACACTATCTGAAGGAGCCAACTCAGTTTAAGGACAAGCTTCCATTCCAGTGATGCTACATAATATATGGAAGAAACAAACTCAATTAAACTTATTTGACCCTGCAAGCATTTGTGAAATACATCTCTGAATGAACATACAGCACAATAGTACAGCTAATTACAGCGATTAGTGTGTACAGGTGGACATTGGTCAGTACCCTCTTGGTGGGCCAAAGGGCCCGCCACATCTCTCAATGACTTCATGAAAATGTTTGGTATATTTGCCAACACAAAAATGGAGAAATCATTGCAATGGACCTCCCAATCACTACTACTTTTAAAAAAATGTTTATTCGTCATAATATTAAAAGTGCACATATCACTGTGGGAGTAAAATTCCTGATTGAATATGCCTTTCCTCAGTGAATGCTGACTGACCTGAAACATTAACACAATTCTGCTCTGTATCCGATAACCTCATCTGCATGTTATATTCAATTTTCTGTTCATGTTTCATCAGCACTGAGCTAGAAAAATCCTCAATTCATTTTATTTCAAGTAATAAAACCTGCCTACATTCTGAAATAAAAAAGGTCAAATATTATTCTTCAGCAGCTGTTATGAGATAGATATTCGGCCTCTGGTATCATTACCATAATATCAAGATCCAAAATAATTTCAAGTACTCCAACCAATAAGTAGTTTAATCTAGATTTAGATTGGAAATATCACCTTCAAACAGACAAATATCAACAAACAAACAAAAACATTTGTGGCTACAACTGTCAAGGTTTCCATTGAAAAGTAGAATCGAACACAACATTAACTGAGGAATATCAAATATATACAGGATTTGTAATTACTTCAGATGAGAAAGACAGTTTGTTATCTGTTAAATGAGACCAGGCAATTTAGAGCGGCACAGACAACAGGCCAGGACATTTAAAAACAAGAGCAAATGCACACCAGTACTTTGTATAAATAGAGTCAAAAGCAATGGCATCTTTAACAGTACCAAATGGATTTAATTTCACTCAAGCTTCACATGAGGAAATAAAAAAAGAGGGAAACAGAAATGCGGTTCAAACCAAAAGTGTCCATTTTCAGCTATCAAGGAGCAAGAAATATGACACGTGCATCATTTTATTTGCAGCCACAGACATAGTAGAATAATTTTCCAAATAATAAAGCTGGGAAAGACAGTTCCAAATCCAAAAGATTTTGAGACTTGCAATGGGCTGAAACTTAGTCACGGTGGCTCAGCGGTAGAGTTGCAGCCTTACAACGAATGCAGCGCCGGAGACCCCGGTTCGTTCCCTATTACGGTTGCTGTCTGTACAGAATTTGTACGTTCTCCCCGTGGGTTTTCTCAGAGATCTTCGGTTTCCTCCCACATTCCAAAGACGTACAGGTTTGTAGGTTATTTGGCTTGGTAAATGTAACAATTGTCTCTAGTGGGTGCAGGATAGTGTTAATGTGCGTGGATCGCTGGTCGGCGCGGACCTGGTGGGCCGAAGGGCCTTTTTCCGTGCTGTATCTCTAAACTAAACTAAAATCCAAGAACAAATAAATGAGAAAAGGCAGTGACAATAAAAAAAATTGTAGAAACTAATTCAATCTGCCCTTATCTTCAGTGATGCAGCCTCTGTGACCAATCAGGCAATGGGATGGAGAAAGTGAGAGGGAGAGAAAATACATTTTAATGACTCCAATAATAAAAGGAGTAAGATTACACACGTACCAAATTAATCCACAGATTTGGATAGACTGTGACGATATATCATCACTTCATAAATCCGAATTTACCAACATTACCCTTTTCTATCGTGATTAACAAATAAATAATGGAGAACTATCATATTTTGTGTTCTCTAATACCATGTTTTCTAGTGTTGAAGAAGGAACTGCAGATGCTGGAGAATCGAGGGTTACACAAAAAGCTGGAGAAACTCAGCGGGTGCAGCAGCATCTAAGGGGCGAAGGAGATAGGCGACGTTTCGGGTCGAGACCCTTCTTCAGACTGGCGACGTTTCGGGTCGAGACCCTTCTTCAGACCCATGTTTTCTAGTGATATATATGCATTGCAGAGTTCATGTGGAAGGAAATTAAACAACTTTTGATTCCTGCAGTGTATGAGGCACATGTGGATTATGGAAACTGCTATTCAAATTAGCCAGTAATATAAACAAACGTAGGCATTCCACTATTCACAATGCAAAATTCAACCCATTGAAAAATTAAAAACAAAACAGAGTAACAGAAAAAATAAAAGAAAATTGAAAATATCGACTAAGATATAATGAGGACATTTCTCTGCAACAAATTATATAAAGTATGATTTTAAATATATTTATGGCTGGTCATAAAGCACCTACAATGCACAAATCAAGCTGTAAAATGTATTTTTAAATAAGCATTTTATATCAAATTAAAGGAATCTGGCTATGCTTGACACCCCCTGCAAACATGATTTTCAAAATATAATGTTGTATGTGCATTTTAATGTCCAAATGGTTCAAAATCATATCTCAGCTGTAGATGCTGGAGATCAACTAATGAGCCCAAGATATTGTTGCAAGACTTCCTCAGGGCAGTATTCAATGCCGACCACCTGCAGCTCATCAGTCGAGCATTGACGGAAAGCGTAAGCAGCTAACGTTTCCCTTCATCAAAATTGAAAGAGAGAAAAAAGAGTAAATACATAGACATAGTGCATGTAGGTACAAAGTGATTGAGTAAGTGGATCAGGCAGCATCTTTGGGCAACATGAATAGGTGACATTTGAGTCAGGACCCTTCTTCAAGCTGACCCTTCATCAGTGTGAAGAAGGGTTCCAATCCAAAACATCATCTATCCATGTTCTCCAGAGATGCTGGCTGACCTGCTGAATTAATCCAGCACTTTGTGTCCTTTTGTGTAAAACAGCATCTGCAGTTTCTAGCTTCTTGGTGGGTACAAGATGATTGGCATGGACATAATGGGCCGAAGGGTCTATTTCTATGCTGTACAACTGTATGACTGTAATTTAGTCCCCACAGTCAGCATCTTGACCAAAATATCGATTGGATCAGTCAAGTAAATATTGTGGCCACAAGAGCAGGTCAGAGATGAGGTATCCCACAACAAGCAACTAATTTCCTGATACCTGAAAAATCTTTCAGCTGGAACACACGTCTGGACTTAGATGGAATTCTCTCTAATTGCCGACGTGAGTGCAATACTTAAGATGCTGATACCATCCAAGACAAAGCAGTCAGCTTTCCATCCTTCTACATCAATTCACTGCAACTGAATTATGTACACTAGCTAAAATATGCACAAATGTTGTCTAACTGGTGTTACAAATTCAAAGGCATTTCTCAATCTTCCAACTTCTAGGACCAAGTAGGGTAAGATCCGCTAGTGTCTAAGAATACCACTATCCAGATGTTCTCACTTCTAATTCCTTCTTTTATCATTGCTCGATCGCCTTCACCAGCCACGAAGAACTATTTAATAAGAACAAACAAAGGCATCCTGCTATTCAATTTAATATAAGAGCGATGTACCATTTTCTCAGGCATTTAGAGAATAGATAATAATTGCTGGCTCACACCCGGAAAAATAAATCAATTATGCAATGCTTCAGTATTTTTGTCTAATAATTTTCCTAATATTAGGAATTTGCCAATAATTTTCAGTACTCGCTTTTTTTTGCTATTTTTAAATTAACAGCACCACATTAACAGGCAAGTAGTACTTCGACACAGTGCCTTTAGACAAAAGGGATTGGGAAATAATGGTCAGAGCTTCCATTATTGCTTTCAGTAACAAGTTTGGATACATTTTATCGAGGAAAGTTGGTTTAAAGATGCAAGGTGCCTTAATATTTTGCATCTGTTTCACGCAATCAGAATTGTACACTCTTCCCTCTTCATTTCAGTGGCTACATTATCTAAATGTTTTGAAGTAAATTGCCAAATGCATATTTGGAGATCCCTCTGTAAAACCAGGGGGCATCAAAAAATCCGTGAAGTTTACTTCAAGATTAACACCAGAATTTATTTTCCAAAGCACCATTAAACACTTGCAGTCAGTGATGCCCTTGATAATTTAATGCTGCTTTCATCTAAACGCCACTTCTGTCATCTGCGCCTCCGCATATACAGTTTGTGTTTGCCAAAGAAAGATGAACAAGGATGTCTGGTGAATACAAATACAGTACAGCACTTCACTTAAAAATGAAATGCTTCATAAATTTTCTGCCCGAGTAAAACTGATAGATTTTTTTAAATTGCCAAACATTCAGGTTAATAGGAATATCGTGCGTATAATCTATTTCATGATAAGCAAACCTTGAACACCCATATTTCATAGCTACAATAAATTGAACCATTTTCTGATGAAGAAAGCTGAATCATTGTTATATACGAGCTTATAACCCTAAATTTGAAATTTCCAATCTGACCACCTGATGTTACTGGCAAAGTAATTCGACTACCTTTGAATTTTTCACATGACTTTAAAAAACGTGATTCCTGCATATCATACTTAAAAGTGCATTTTCAAAGAGTCACTTCAGTAGTTATTTACAATGATTTTTAGTACATAAATGTAGAAATGCTTCTACTTAAAATGTGCACCAGAGCACAAGAAAGCTAAACAAAAATATGACATTTTTAAAAGAACTGCAAAGAACATTTGCTCATTTATGAGACTCAAATATCCTTAGAATTTTAATTTATTCATTCTCATATATTACCTGAATTTTGTTATTTTAGAGCAGGCTGCCAGTTCAGCAATTTTAAAATACATACATAATACAAATAACATTTTCAGCAATACATTTCACATGTTCTGCAAATGTGGTAGGGCTTGAATGACATCACCCCCTACAACGCGAAATCAGGAGGCAGATCAAACAACAGAAAAGCATCACTCCCTGACGAGCTCAATGTGTTCTACGCATGGTTCGATAGGGAGAACACTGATGTGCCTCAGTAACAATTAGAATGTGATCCTTAAGGCTGCGTGCTCAGCCCCCTGCTTTACCCACTCTATACCCATGACTGCGTAGCCGGACATAATGCGAACTCCATCATCAAGTTCGCCGATGACACTACTGTTGTTGGACGAATCACAGATGAGGATGAGTCAGAGTATAGAAGTGAAATCAACCGACTGATCAAATGGTGCCAGCGCAACAACCTGGCTCTCAACATCAGTAAGACCAAGGAACTTATTGTGGACTTTGGTAGGGGAAGGATGAGGACCCATAATGCTGTTCACTTCAATGGGACGATGGTGGAGAGGGTCAATAACTTCAAATTCCTGGGCGTGCATATTTCCGAAGATCTTTCCTGGACCCAGCACACCAATGCAATTATAAAGAAGGCACACCAGCGACTTTACTTCCTGAGAAGATTACGGAGATTCGGCACGTTGAAGAAGATTCTCCTAAACTTCTACAAATGCACGGTAGAGAGCATTCTGACTGGTTGCATTGTGGCCTGGTTCAACAACTTGAACGTCCAGGAGCAAAAAAGGCTACAAAACGTTGTGACCACTGCCCAATCCATCACTGGCTTTGACCTCCCCACCGTCGAAGGGATCTATTGCAGTCACTGCCTCAAAAAGGCAGCTATAATCAGCAAGGAACCACACCATCCTGGCCACACACTCATCTCACCATTGCCATCAGGAAGAAGGTACACTGAAGGTACACAGGAAGAAAAACTGTAACGATCAGGTTCAAGACTAGCTTCTTCCCGACAGCCATCAGGCTATTAAACACAACAACGAATAAGCTCTGAGCTCTGAATGGCAAAAAACTGTTTGTCCCATTTGCTGCTGAACAGATGGGTGTACAAGGAGAAAGTATTTGCAAAATTAGCAAACTACAGAATCTGTACCAGTTTTGATAATAAATCACCTAAATCTTGAAATTTACAGCTGTGAGTCGCATATCTGTCTATCTGTATATCTATCTCTATCTCTCTCTCTCTATCTTCCTACATATCTATCTACCATCTTACAAACCATGTGTGCGCAGATCGATCTCCTTTCCTGCCAGTCAGTGCCACGCAGATTCGTCTCTTCTCATTCCGCGGGACAGTCCGCCCATTCCTGCGCCATCATGTCTTTACTGGAGCTGAAGGATGCTCTGGATGGCCGACGGAGGTCCAGAACCGGTCTCGGCCCACATGGGGGAACGGGTGAGTGGTGGAATATTGCGTTGGGGAATGGGTTGCATTGGGGGCCCTGGCCTCCTGTGTGACTGGGACTCAACGGGCCCCACTTAGACTAGTAAGTCATATAATAAACTTCTTGCTAGTGTCTAGAGTATTGTGTTAAACCAACATAGCAGTACAAAGAAGCTACGGTTCTGTTTGTCTCATGACAAAATTGTTATGTAACTGACACCAAGCTTTACATACACTGAACTCGCAGTGGAGTAGATGAAATGTTTAAGAATGTCGTAAACATTCTTAAACATATACTGGACTTGTTAGTTTGGTTAGTAATATTAATCTCAATTTGTGTTTTATTTTTATATCATCTTCTAATTCTGTTTATCATCCATCCCATATATTGGAAATCATTTTATCCAGTATGATACTTCCTCAATGTAATGCTGGCCAATCTTTAAATGCAAATGATTATTGCTTCTGATACAATTTAAGGAAAACTGGGAAGGATATGAATTATTGAATAGAAAACTATACAGAATAGAAGGCAACCATTTGGCCTGTCACACCAGTGAATGATTTGTTCAAGTACTCTCATTCTTTCCATTAAAATTTCTCCTTGTAAACAGTTCTTATCTGATCCGAGCACTGAATGTATAAGCTAGTCCAAATTCAACATGAAATACAGACTATTTTACATATGCTAGTCCTGAATCACCTACTCAAACAAAAAGTTTTAAAAAACTAACATGAAATCTGTAGCACTCCATAAAGAGTTGCATGAATTTCAAGATATTATAAAAAATAGCAAAGCTTAGGGGCGGTACAGTGGTGGAGTTGCTGCCTCACAGCTCCAGAGACAAAAAAAATCTGTTCTTGAAATAGATAAAGAGACCCCAATAACTGAAACATATCGCCAAGCATGGGAAAATGAAATTGGATTACCTATAACAAAAGAAATTTGGGAAGAAAGCTTACAGAGAATAAATCGGTGTTCTTTAAATGCTAGACATATATTAATACAATTTAAAGTACTATATAGATTACATTATTCGAAAACCAAATTAAATAGTATTTTTCCCAATCTCTCCGCTATTTGTGATAAATGTAAGAATCTAGAAGCAAACTTAATACATAGTTTTGTAACATGCCCTAAGTTGAATTATTACTGGACAGAAATTTTTAAAGTAATTTCTGAAGTTCTTAAAGTTAAACTGGACCCTGACACAAAATTAATAATATTTGGAATTCCGGAATCAAGTTTGGTTTTGACAGTAGATCAAAGAAATTTCTTTGATTACTGTTTGATAATAGGGAAAAAAATCATATTGAAATTTTGGAAGGGAACATTATCCCCAACAATTAAAATGTGGACAGCAGAGATGCAGGAGACGTTATATTTGGAAAGAATTAGATTTGTCCTATTGGACAGGTATAATTCTTTTGAACTGATATGGTCTCCATATATACAGTATCTAGAGAAGTAGCTGTTCTTGGCATCACGGCTCGACGGGCACCCTACGGAATCCGATGAGAATAACTTATTTACATATGGGATTAATGCGCATGTCCCATTGATATTATTGTTTGAAATAATTTCATCTATAATGTACTTAGTTGTTTTTGATTTATATATATATATTTTTTTTTAAATTTGTATTTGTAGATTGTTTTCTATTTCTATCTCTTTTTTTCTTTTCCTCTTTATTATATATCTTTTTCTATCTTTATTTCCAAAAAAACAGACGATATTAATTATCGATGTGCTATTTGTAGAAATTTTGAATTAAGATGATGTTTTAAATGTGTGTTATACATTGTAAACTGGTTACTTCAAATAAAAAATATTTAAAGAAATAGATTATGGATCTATCTTCCAAATTCAAGACAATCTCCTGAGATTAAAAGAATGAGAGGCAACCTCATTAAACCACACAGAATTCTAACAGGGCTTGAAAGTATAAAAGCAGGAAAATATTTTCTCTGGCAGATGAGTCCATAATATGGATCACTGTTTCATAATGATACTGGGATAGAAGAATGGCCATGATTTTTTTGAATGGCATATCAGGCTTGGTTCCAAACGGCTTATTCCTAATATATCTTAGTATTGATATGAAAGTAAGAGGGATGGTGAGCAGGGAAGAGAATGCAATGAGGCTACAGAATGATACTGACACCTGAGTGAGCAACCAAGGTATTTAAGGTACAATATTATATGCGAAACTATCAATTATCCTTTCAGGTAGAAGAACAATAAATGTAAAGTTTTATTTTTCAAAACAGTGCAAGACTGAGAAGCATTGATGTTCAAGTAGTCCAAGTGCTTTTGTGCACAAATCACTGAAGGTTAATGCAGGTGCAGCAGGCAGTGCAGAAGGTAAATGCTATTTAGGTCTAATATGCTAGAAGCTTTGAGTACAAGAGGAAAGATACTGATTCAATCTGAAGAAAGATCCCTATGCGAAACATCACCTGTCCATGTTCTACAGGGATGTTGTCCGACCTGCTCTAGCATTTTGTGTCTTTCCTTGGTAAACCAGCATCTGCGATGCCTTGTTTCTACAGATTGACCTGCATGTTCAAGAAAAAGCTTTTCTTGAACATGCAGGTCATGATTTGCAGTACCTTGTCCAAATGGTAGCAGCAGGATGAGTGTAGCCAAGGGCGGTGTGGGTCTTTTTGAGACAATGTCTCCTGTAGATCCCTTCAATGGTGGGGAGGTCAATACCTGTGATGGACTGGGCAATGAAAATACAGCTGGAGTAGCGTACACAATGTTGGTCTCCATTCCTAAAAATATTATATACTTCCTTTCAGAGATTGCAGCAATAGGCCACCTGTGTGATTCTTGGAATGGCATACCTGGCATTCATGAGAGATTGATTACACCAGTCCTCTATTCCTAAGAGTTTAAGAGAATGATTGGTAACATCATTGAAATATACAAAATTCTCAGAGGACTTGACAGGGAAGCAACAGGAGCCCCCCCCCCTGCTGAGGAGTCTAGGTTTCAAAGGGTGGCGAATCTTTGGCATTCTCTTACCCAGAGGGTCGACTGCATTAAAAATGGAGAATGACACATTGAATAGATTAAACATGGAATATGGAGATTGTGCAGGGAAATGGTTTGTAAACGAAGATCAGACATAAACATTGAACGATAGGGCAGGCTTGAGGGAACAATTCTATCTCTTTTGTATGGGGTTAGGTTAAATTAAATCACAAGCTTTTTATTCCGTGAAAATATTACGGCAATAATTTTGAATTTGAGGAATAGTAAACAGCATTTATAAAAAACGTAAAGTACATTAAGAAAAGCAAAAACCGTTACGAGAAGTGATTTTGCAGCCGCTATGTTATAGTAATGAGAATTATTCTGTGCAATCATTTTCTAAGATATGGTTTCATTGTATAATTTTTAAATTAATTCTCTACGCCTGGAACATGTAAAATAGAACAAATAAATCCTTATTTGTTCAAGAATTCATAAACTAGATCTGAAGAAATTCGGGCGGCATGATGGCAGCACAGTGGTAGAGTTGCTGCCTTACAGCACCAGAGAGCCAGGTTCGATCCTGACTACCGGTGCTGTCTGTATGGAGTCTGTACGTTCTCCCTGTGACTGCCTGGGTTTTCTCCGGGAGCTCTAGTTTCCTCCCACACTCACAGGTTTGTAAGTTAAGCCATACAGGTTTGTAAGTTAATGGGCTTGGTAAAATTGTAAATTGGCCCTGTAGGATTGGCCCTGTAGTGTGTGTAGGATAGTGTTAAAGTGTGTGAATGGCACATTCCCGCACATCAGTGCAGAATCGGTGGGCCGAAAGGCCTGTTTCCGCGCTGTATCTCTAAACTAAAAAGATACTGCGGTGCCCATTTACTTCCTCCAACACAATTGCGGCACGGTGGCGCAGGGGTAGATTGCTGCCTTACAGTGCTTGCAGTGCCGGAGACCCGGGTTCGATTCCGACCATGGGTGCTGTCTGTCTGGAGTTTGTATGTTCTCCCCATGACCGCATGGGTTTTCTCAGAGATCTTCAGTTTCCTCCCACACTCCAAAGACGTATTGGTCTATAGGTACATTTGCTTGGTAAAAGTACCGTACAGTGGAAGTTCCTTTCCATTGCTTGTGGGGAGTCTGGCCCGGGTCAGCACGGCCTGGGCTACAGAAAGTAATAAACTTGGCTAGGCCGCCAGGGGTAAAGTTGCGGCGAGGGCAGGAGCATTGAGAAGGAGGGGGTCGGAAATCATGCCAGCAACTCACTCACTAACTCCGGATAGTGAGCTCCGGATACGGAGCTACCGCATTGTGGCCGAGGAGGGAAGTAGC
This sequence comes from Raja brachyura, assembly GCA_963514005.1. The sequence goes on from OY740786.1 coordinate 67,609,736, forward strand.
TCGGGTGGCTGCGAGCAGCTGCCGGGACTGGACAGCAGAACCGGCCACCACCTCAGCGCCTTCTGCCGGCCCACCCGCCAGCCAGCCACGGTGTCCTTCGGCACAGGCGCAACCGGTGGAGGTATGGGGTGCGTCTTCGCCGCAGGTGCGTCATCATTGCCGGGAAATATGGTCTAAATTGTCCCCGGAGTGAGTTGGATAGTGTTGATGTGTGGGGATTGCTGGTCGGTGGGCCGAAGGGCCCATTTCAGTGCTGTATCTCTAAACTAAACTAATCTACAATGCCTCTAACAATTAATTACCTTATGGAACTGCTGATGGTCATGCACAACTTCAAATTACTAAACAGTGATGAACGTCAGCTTTTTAATTACAATATTAAAAGGAAGCATAGACATATAATTTACAAATATGAACCATTCATTCCAATTTAAATCAAAAACTGGAGGAAGTGCAAATTGAAGTAGCAGTATATTACTCAAGGATAATCATTCTTATTTGCGTTTTCATTAATATTTGCGATTAGAAGGGCCAAAAGGGGCCACAAAATGACTGGTGAAGCAAAGAAAATCTTTAAAGAAGAGCTTTTTATAACTACATTAAAAACAAGATGGTAACCAGGGAGAAGGTAGGAATTTTGTGCCTGGAGAGGGGATGTAGGTGAGGTACTAAAAATAACTTGCATCTGTTGTCACCAAGGAGAAGGACATAGAGGACAGTGAGATCAGCATGGAGAATACTGCAAGAGCAGTTTGAGATTAAGGAGGTGGTGGTGTTGGGATTATGAAGAACATTAAGGTGGATAAACCCCCAGAGCCTAATGTGATCTATCCCAGGCTCTTGAGAAGGCAAGAGAGGAGACTGCAGGAACTTTGACAACGTTCCTTGAATCTTCGCAGTCATAGGCGACGTCCCAGAGGACTGAAGAGTAGCTAATGATGTTTTGTTTAAGAAGGGAAGTAGAGAAAATTCAAGAAACTATAGGCCGGTGAGCCTCATTAGTGGTAGGGAAGCTATTGGAGAGAATTCTTCAGGAGAGAATGTATTCCAATTTGGAAGAGAATTGGTTAATGAGGGACAGTCAGCACGGCTTTGTACATGGCAGGAGGTGACTTACTAACTTGAGAAGAGTATTTTTTTGAGGAGGTGACAAAGGTCATCAACTATTGTCTACATGGATTTTGGTAAAACATTTGATAAGGTCCACTATGGTAGATGATCCAGAGATTTAAAATGCACGGGATTAACAGTGACTTGGTCATATGGATCCAGAAATTGCTTAGTGGCAGAAGATAGAGGATTGTGATGGAAGGACAATATTCATCTGGAATTCTGTGAACAGTGGAGTTCCACAGTGATCTATGCTGGGATCACTTCTGTTTGTGATGTATATAAATGTTTTGGGTGTAAACATAGACAGGTTGGTTAGTAAGTTTGCAGATGACACCAAGATTCATGGAGTCTACAAACTACAAGGAAGGCTGTCAAAAAAATACAGGAGATACAGCTCATCTACAAAAATGGGTAGAAAAATGACAAATGGCATTTAAACCGAGCAGGTGAGAGATGTTGCCCTTTGAGATGTCAAATGTAAGGGAAAAATATATACAATTAATGACATGATCCTTAACAGCATTGATGTATAGAGGGATCTTGGGGTCCACATCTGTAACTCCCTGAAGGTAGCAATACAAGTAGATAGAGTGTAAAAGAATTGCCTTGCACATCTCTGTTAATCTTTGCCCCGGACTTTAAAACTATGTCCTCTAGTCTTAGACATTTCCACTCTGGGGAAAAGGTTCTGACCTTCCACCCTATCTATGCCACTCATAATTTTATATGCGTCTATCAGGTCTTCCTTCAGCCTCTGATGTTCCAGAGAAAACATGCACGTTTGTGCAACCTCTCCTTATAGCTAATGCACACTCATCTAGGTAGCATTCTGGTAAAGTTCTTCCGTACCCTCTGTGAAGCCTCCACACCCTTCGTGTAATGGGGCAACCTGAACTGGACACATTACTCCAAATATAACCTCACCAGTTTTCTAAAACTTGCATTATAACTTCCTGATTCTTATACTCAATGCCCCAACCAACGAAAAAAAATCTAAGGATAGTGGTCAAAAGTTAGAATTAAGGACGGTGGAATGAGGAGGCTGGCTCAAAATAAAATAGAGCAGTTAACCTGGAGCTAATGACATGAGGATTTAGGAGTACACAAACTCAATCAAAGACAAAGTCAGGAACTGGCACAAATTACAATGAAACACCCTCCTCTTCTCTATGAACTGATAATCAGTAAACATCATCTCAATATTTATTGTCAAGACTCGAGTATTTTATTGTCATATGTCGCGAAATTGAACAATGAAATTCTTACTTGAGCAGCACAACAGGTACATAAATATAATATCCTATAAACCCATAATAAACAAATATATATTATAAAAGTAAAAGCAAACAAATAAATAAACAGACAAAAATAATGCCTCCGTCAATATAGTTCAGAGCTTATTTGAAGGTTATAGTGTTTAATAGCCTCATGGTTGTAGGGAAGAAGCTGCTCCTGAACATGGACATTACGGTTTTGAGGCTCCTATTAACTTCTTCCCAATGGCAGGAGTGCAATGAGAGTGTGGCCAGAGTGGTGTAATCTATGTTGATGTTGCCTGCCTTTCTGAGGTAGTAACTTGCCAATCTCTTCAATGGTGGGAAGGTCAGTACCCATGATGGACTGTGCAGTGCTCAACACTATTTGCCTTCTTCTTCATTCCTTGGCGTTGGAGTTGCCGAAGCAGGCTGTGGTGCAACAAGTCAACATGCTCGCTGCTGTACACCTTTAGAAGTTCAAGAGAGTATTCGTTGAAATACCAAATCTCCTTAAACTTCTCAGAAACTAGAGGCGTTGATGAGCTTTCCTTATGATTGCATCAATGTGATGGGTCCTAAGTATGGTTGTGGATTTGCCTTTAAAACACCATATTCATGTACTGAGCTGCTACACATGACCAGTGAATTCAATGCACATTCTTAGTTATGCTCTTTATTTTTAATCAGTCCACTGAACACATACACACTTCCCACAATGGTCAAGAGTGGCAACTCAGCATAGTGGAGAAGAGAAGCTCAAAAAAGGCAAGAGATAGGATACATTCTTTCAGAAGCAATTGGCCTTCTCGCTTAAGAGGATGTTCGCATCAGACTAACATTGTACGAATTCATTGTGCTTCATTAGGCCAATGCAAGCATTCTGTGCAGCTCAAGGTTGTGCTGGAAATAAATTCAACAGTCAACAATCAAGATTCAGATAATACAAAATTAAATGAAACAATCTTAACATACAAGCCATACAAAATGACAGAGCAGCATAGTGGCACAGTGGTAGAGTTGCTGCCTTACAGCGCTAGAGACCCAGGTTCAATCCTGACTATAGGAACCGGTCTGTACGGAATTTTTACATTCTCCCCGTGACCTCGGTAGACATGACAATAAACTAAACTGAACTAATATGCGTGGGTTTTCTCCGGGATCTCTGGTTTTCTCCTCCACTCCAAGGACGTACAAGTTTGCAGGTTAATTGGCTTGGTATAATTGTAAATTGTCCCTAGTGTACGTAGGATAATGTTTGTGTTCAGGGATTGGTGGCTGGTGGGCCGAAGGGCATGTTTTCAGGCTGTTTCTCTAAACTAAAAAACAAATTAGCTTGACTAGATTTTTATTCACGAGAGTTAAGAATAAATGGGGATCTAATTGAAACTTCTGAAATTCTTGACAGAGGTAAATAGAGTGAATGGAAACAAAATATTTGCTCTGTCTAGAATGTTTAGAATAAAGGATCACAATCTCAGTTTACACAAGAATGTCAAGGCTGTGATGAGGAGAAATTTCTTAACTCAGAGGGCAGCGAATCTGTGGGATTCACTAGCACGGAAGTGTGTAGAAAGCATGTTTCTGAATATGTTGAAAAGAGGAGGCTGAACAATTTTCAAGTGTAAAATGTATCAAGGATATACGGACTGAGCAGTAATGTGATACTGAGATGGATGATTGACCACGCTGTAACTGATAAGCAGCACAGCTTTAACAGCCAAATGACCTGCCCCTAGTTTCCCATGTTCAATGTGCCTGTATCAACCTTTACAACATTTTTTATCATGATTCTTTCCTAAATTAACTAATTTACATTTCTTTCATATTTTAGTGAAGTCTCGAAACTGGCCACAGTTGGGGAAAATTGCAACCTCAACAAATAAAGTACCATACCATAAGACCTAACATCATTCAGTATAATAAGAGAGTTCAATGCCTTAGTGATAGAAAGAGGAGCAATTCTGAAATCAGGGATAAACAAGGAGGAAAATATAGCAAAAATGCTAGAGTGACTCCACAGTTCAAGCAGCATCCCTGGAGAACATATGTAGGCATGAACTGGAGAACCTGGATCCCTGGAGAACATGGAAGGTAGACAAAAGTGCTGGAGAAGCTCAGCGGGTGCGGCAGCATCAATGGAGCGAAGGAAATAGGCAATGTTTAGGGCTGAAACCCTTCTTCAGACTGATGTAGGGTGGGGGGGGGGGGTGGGGGGGGGGAAAGAAAGGAAGAGGAGGAGCCAGAGGGCTGTGGGAGAGCTGAGAAGGGGAGGAGACAGGAGGGCTACCTGAAATTGGAGGTCAATATTCATGCCGCTGGGGTATAAACTGCCCAAGCGACATATGAGGTGGTCCTCACTCTGGACGTGGAGGAGGCCAGGACAGAAAGGTCGGATTCAGAATGGGAGGGGGAGTGCTGAGCCACCACGAGATCAGATTGGTTAGTGCGGACTGAGTGGAGATGTTTGGCGAAGTGATCGCCAAGCCTACGCCTGGTCTCACCGGTGCAGATCAGCTGACATCTGGAGCAGCGGATACAATAGATGAGGTTGGAGGAGGTGCAGGTAAACCTCTGTTGCACCTGGAACGGCTGCTTGGGTCCTTGAATGGAGTCAAGGGGGGAGGTAAAGCGACAAATGTAGCATTTCTTGCGTTTGCAAGGGAAAGTGCCTGGGGCGGGGGTAGTACGGGTGGGAAGAGACCAATTGACCAGGGAGTTACGGAGGGAGCGGTGTTTGCGGAAAGCAGACGGGGGGGAGAGTGGAAGATGTGGCGAGTGGTGGGTTCATGTTGTAGGTAGCGAAAATGAGGAAGGATTATTTGTTGTATGTGATGGCTAGTAGGGTGGAAGGTGAGGATTGGGGGGACTCTGCCCTTGTTACGAGTGGGGGGGATGGGGAGAGAGAGCAGTGTTACGGGGTATGGAAGAAACCCTGGTGAGAGTCTCATCTATAGTAGGGGAGGGGAACCCCCGGTGCCCTGAAGAATGAGGACATCTCTGATGCCCTGGTGTGGAACACCTCATCCTGGGAGCAGATGCGGCGTAGACGGAGGAATTGGGAGATGGGGATGGAATCCTTACAGGAAGCAGGGTGGGAAGAAGTGTAGTCTAGATAGCCATGGGAGTCAGTGGGTTTATAGTGGATGTCGGTCAGAACTTTATCACCTGCGATGGAGATAGTGAGGTCAAGAAATGGTAGGGAAGTGTCGGAAATGGTCCAGGTGTATTTGAGTGCCGGATGGAAGTTAGTGGTGAAATGGATGAAGTTAGTGAGTTATGTGTGGGTGCAGGAGGTAGCACCAATGCAGTCGTCGATGTGGCAGAGGTAGAGGTTGGGGATGGGGTTCTGGTATGTCTCGAACAAGGATTGTTTGACAAACCCTACAAAGAGGCAGGCATAGCTAGGGCCCATGTGCGTGCCCATAGCTACGCCTTGTATTTAGAGAAAATGGGAGGAGTCAAACGAAAAGTTTTAAGAGTAAGGACCAGTTGATGAAGTCAGTGATGGTGCTGGAGATAGTGGCCTGGTGCTCGTCTGTGGGGTCATGGTCCAAGAATAAGTAGGAGGAGGTGTCTGAGAGTTGGCGCATGGCCTCAGCCTTGTAGAGATCAGCGTGCCAGACTACCATGGCACCTCCCTTGTCGGCGGGTTTGATAACCCAGTCTGGGTTGCTGCGGAGTGAGTCAATGGCGGTACGTTCAGGGGGGAGAGGTTAAGAGTGAGACAGGGGAGTGGAGAAGTTGAGGCTGTTGATGTCCCACTGGCAGTTTAAAATAAAAAGGTCTAAAGCCGGAAGATGGCCATGAGGGGAGGTCCAAGAGGAGGAGGTCCGTGGGAGACAGGAAAAGGGATCAGCAATGGGAAGTGAGGACTCCTTCCCATGGAAGAACGCTATGAGGCGGAGGCGACAGAAGAAGAGCTCCAAATCGCAGCGGGCGCAGAACTCATTGAGGTGGGGACGGAGGGGGTCAAAGGCGAGGCCTCTACTGAGGACAGACCGTTCGGTATCAGAGAGGGGGAGGTCATGGGGGATGGTGAACACATGGCAAGGATGGGGGTTAGGGCCGGAGGAAGGCAGGTGAGTGGACTGAGGGCGAGGCGATGTCTGGTGAGGGGGTGGTGGGTGGTCAGGGAGGCGGTGGGTATGAGGACTGTAGTATGGGTGGGGAAGAACTGGGGTCACATGGTTTAAGGGAGATGGGGAAGACATAGTGGAACAGCCACTGATGTTACCAAGGTTGAGGGGGAGTCTGCAGCGTGGAAGCTTCAGGCCCGGTGCTGGGTCCAGGCTGCAGGTAAGGCGGCGGCTGCGGGCTGCGGGCTGCTGGAGGGCGGTGGAATCGATGGTGGAAGTCCGTGAGTAGTGAAGTTCGGGTCAACGGGCGAAGCATGGGAGGTCCCGGTGGGCGGATGGTTGGTGGTGCGGCGAGGTTCGGTGGGCCCCGGTGCAGCAGCGATGTTCAATGGGCCCAGTGCGGCGGCAAGGTTCGGCGGGTCCGGTGCAGCGGCGATGTTCGATGGGCCCGGTGCGACGGCGAGGTGAGTAGGTCCCGGTGAGGCGGCGAGGTGTGTAGGCCCTGGTGCAACAGCGATGTTCGGTGTGCCCGGTGCGGCTGCGATGTTCCATGGGCCCAGAGAGGCGACGAGGTGAGTAGGCCCCGGTGCGGCGGTGAGGTTCGGCAGTCCCGGTGTGCGGCAAGGTTCGGCGGTCACATTATGGTGGCGATAGTCGGAGGAATCGGGGAGGGGGAGATAGTCAGAATTACCGGTGAGGCAGCGAGGCTCGGCGTCATCGGTAGACAGGTGAAGGTCGGTGGCAGCATCGACGTGGAGGTCGATGAAGGCGGCGTCCTGGTGAGTGCTGGTACTGCTCCTCATGACCAAGATGGCACCGCGGGACTCAGGCAGGCGGCGGGGGCCAGTGTTGGGGCCCGAGGCCTGCAGGCGGTTGAGTCACGGAGTATCGGTGGCGGGAGCAGCCTGGAGGCGGACTAGTTTCAGGTCCTTGATGGAGTTAAGGTGGGCCAGGAATCATTGATTGAAGACGTGGATCTTCCGGAGGATGAAGTAGAATTGGGGTCCGTTGCAGGTCTGGGTGAGTGAGGCCCGAAGCTTTGGGAGAATCAAAGGGAGGTCCTGCTGTGCCGGCGCATAGCAGCCAGAGTAGATCTCAGTGCCCGGAAGGAGAATCGCTGTGTATGGCGGCAGAAAGCCAGTCGGTATCAATAGTCCGGCTTGGGTTCGAACTGGGAGGTAGGGAACTGGAGCTGGGAGCAGTTCAGAGCTTGAGGTACAAGATGGAGGCGCAGGTAAGTCCCGAGAAAGCAAACGTGGCTGTGGTATCGGCTCTGGGTGAGGCCGTAGAGTAGGAGGGAAGAGGGAATCACAGAGGGGGGGGGGGGGGGGGGGAGCAGTCAGAGAGGAGGTTGTTAAACTGTCTTCGGAGGGAGGAGGAGAATTCTTCTTCAAAGTAGGCATACTTTGAGGAAATTTCGCAGTGGATTAGACAAAATGTTTAAGAAAGAACTTGCAGATGCTGGAAAATCGAAGGTAGACAAATATGCTGGAGAAATGCAGCGGGTGCGGCAGCATCTATGGAGCGAAGGAAATAGGCAACGTTTCGGGCCGAAACCCTTTTTCAGACTGATGTAGGGTGGGGGGGGGTGTGCGGGAAGAAGAAAGGAAGAGGAGGAGCCAGAGGGCTGAGGGAGAGCTGCGAAGGGGAAGGGACAGTGAGGGCTACCTGAAATTGGAGATTCAATGTTCATGCCGCTGGGGTCTAAACTGCCCAAGCAAAATATGAGGTGCTGCTCCTCCAATTTCTGGTGGTCCTCACTCTGGCCATGGAGGAGGCCCAGGTCAGAAAGGTCGGATTCAGAATGGGAGGGGGAGTTGAAGTGCTGAGCCAATGGGAGATCAGGTTGGTTATTACGGACGGAGCGGAGGTGTTCGGCGAACCCTGGAGAACATGGATAGGTGACATTTCCGGGTGGTACCCTTCTTCAGACTCCATGCGCTACAGAGACGCTGCCCGATCTGCTGATTTACTCCAGAATTCTGGGTCTTTTTTTTTTTTTTTTTTAAGAGTCTACGGTTCCTTATTTCTAGGGAAAATATAGCACTACATGCTGAATATGCATCATTGTGGCTGAGGAGTGGAAATGTGGTTGGTTCTCAAAATTAGTGTCCACTTGCTTAACACAAGTTTCAAGAATTGAATGTATTCAGCAGAATTTTATATAGTATGAATAATGCAATGAAACAACTACAAAAGACGATTTTAGGAGAAAAGCATGCTCTAGGAGGTAGATTTTTCAGAACATCTTAAAAGTGAAGTGAGAAAGAAATGCAGAGATTTGGAAATAGAATTCCAGACTGTGGAGCTCAGTGGCCAGGATCTCTTTCAATTCTCTGTCAGAGATGTACTAGTAGAAGGAACGATGGGAGCATAGAGATTCCACACAGCTTAAAACACCCAAAGTTCTTGTCTATGAATAATCTAAGAACAATCCATAAAAAGGTTTTGTATCTATTGCAGGTACGATCACAATGTTTAAGAATCATTTAGACAGGTAAATAGATAAGATAGGTTTAGACGGGATATTGGCTATTGTAGACAGGTGGGACGAATGTAGATGGGACGTGTTGCTTGGTGTGGGCAAGTTTGGTCTGTTTCCACACTGTATGACTCGATCTGCCTAAAAACATTATAGCCACCTTCCAACACCAGTTATAGTTCATTACTTTAATTGTGAAGAATGTTGTTCATTTTTAAATAAGACCAAAAGTACTATTCCTACCAGAGCATTACAAATAATGAAAATAGTCACACCGAACTTGCACCTATTGAATAAATATCAATAGTCTTCAACCACATCTGAAATCAGCTCTAATTACTATTACAATAAAATATAAGTAGATATGAAGAGAGTACTTCCTTCCCAGATTTTAACAAAAAAAATAATGAAACTTTGAAGATCAATAAAACTAAGCAACTCCAATCATGAAGAAGTTACTCTTAATCAGCACACAGTGAATTTTGACAGGAAAACATTAATTCCGTTAACTAGAGGAAGTAGCCTCAGGATCTGAATTAGTCAACACAAATCACAGGCTCAAGCAATTCACCAAACTCAATCTGCTGAGAGGCAAGTTAAATTCTCTTTTTCTCAAATACCTGGTCGGAAACACATATTAATGTTATATCAGTACAGTACATCTTGCAACCAGTTTTCTTCCTTTCAAATATTATACCTTAAAGCTCCTCATGCCAAATTGATTAGTACATTAAGAACTAAAGGAAAATTTCCATGTAAAATACCCACAAAGATTTCAACTCTTAATCATCTTAAGTATTTGACTAAATGGACCAACATGCCAGCCATCTGCGCTTAGTTAAAACAAGTAATAAAAACCAATTCCCAGCTCCACAAAATGACCAATCAACTGAATTCAATACAATTTTTTAAAAATTATTTTCAATAATTTTTACGTATGTCTACATGACTTTCATTGAATTGCCTCAGAGGAAATGTACAGAAAGTCTAAGAGCTAGTGAGAAACAGCCCCATCAAGGGACACAAAAATGCTGAAGAAACTCAGCATGTGAGGCAGCATCTATGGAGCGAAGAAATCGGTGACATTTCGGGTCGAGACCCTTCTTCAGACAACGTCTTTGGAGTGTTTGAGGAAACCGAAGATCTCTGAGAAAACCCACGCGGTCACGGGGGGAACGTACAAACTCGCCCGTATTCAGGATTGAACCCTGGTCTCTGGCGCTGCAAGCGCTGGAAGGCAGCAACTCTACCGCTGTGCCACCCGCATTTATTGGAAAGGAATTTATATTGATCTTTTCGCATAGTCAATATGTTTTACAGCCATCTGCGTAAAAGATGGAAATCATGAACATGCTACCTGTACCATGAAATAAATAGCTTTTCATTCAAATCTAACTGATTCCTTTCAGGGAAGAGAATATGGATGCTGCACTAACTTCATTCCTGCCCAACCATAAAATAAATGTGATATGGAAAAGATTCTGCTTTGCGGACGTGTAATTTGCATCAAATTACTGAAAAATCAAGGGAAATAATTTCAATTGACAAATGCACTACCACGGTAAACATCTTTTAAATGTGTTTTGCTGCATGAAGAACAAATTTTGGTGCTAAGCTGATCAATATTGCTGAGCAAACTTTATTCTTAATAAAAATAATTTTACTAAGCAGTTTGACCCACCATCATGCATATTTAAGGAGCCAGCAATACCTAGAACAGCTAGAATTAAGGGAACAGTAAATAGATGGCAAAGTGACACAATGGGAAGGGACAGAGATTCTGGAGAAATGGCATTCACAAACCAACTTCAGAGAGAATGACAACGCCTTATGGGCCTGTCCCACTCAGGCAACGTTTTAGGCGATTGCAGGAGACCTTGCAGTCGGCACATGTTCGCGGGTGGTTGCCAGGGAGTCGCCTTCATGGTTGTGAGGAGTTCCCACATTCTGGGAACTAGTCGCAGCCTCATTATGGTCGCCGGAAATTCTTCAACATGTTGCAAAATTAGCGGCGACTAGAATGAAGCCGCCATGGAGACGAGTGAGAATTCTCGAGCCGTAGGTGGGTCGCAAGAAGGTCCTAATGGATTGCCAGGAGGTCAAAGGTTCTCTTAGGCTGTAGCCGGCACTGACCGGTGAATTTAATTGGCTCATTGGGGAAAATACGTAAGCAGGAGTTTTCAGAACCAAGGATAACCGACCGGCAATATTAAATGTCCGCCAAACTTCACAGCCGTGTATCTCTGGCTGCTTAAAAGTTGTCTCCACTCCTTCTTCCCCCCCCCCCACCACGTCCCTCTTTTAAAGGACTTGCCGTACACTGTGCTAGCCGTCTTAATTACAGCGCCAAACTTCCTGTTCATCGCGGTGTATGTCTGTGTCACCTTGGCTTTGCACCGTGCGAATTTCAGACAGCGCTCCCCCCGCTCCCCCCTGGCCCTGCCTTTGCGATGTGCGAGTACGTGTGCAAGAGTGTGCGCGTGCGCGAGCGAGAGCGAGAGCAAGAGTATGAGAGTGTGTGTGTGTTCCACTCTGACAGTCGCCATTCCAGTTGCCAGTTTTTCAGGCGACTGCCGGCAACTTGACAGTTGCAGGCAGACGCCTGAAAAATCGCATAAGTGGGACAGGCCCATTAGGAGAATGCTGTCTAGAGGACGTCCATCAAACAGTAGGGTACACAATTACACAGCAAAACGTAGAAATTAAGGGATTATAGGAAATTCCATATTCATAGGGGAATGAGAGAAAGCAACATCAATATCTATATTACTAAAAGTAAGGTCTTGACCACTTCCTGTTTTTCTGTTTCGTGATTTTAGAAAAAACGCTGCCACTTACGGATGTGGTTTTTGGCCATCTTACTCAGAGTCCCTCTCCGCTGTGCAGGACAAGGGGATTTTTCCCATCAATGAAAAATAAAAGAGTTATTAATGTTTTAAAAAATGTTGTGATTCTCTCTGCTGCCCCTGCTGGTGGGAGGGGAGAGGGACTATAAAACCCGGAATTTTGCACCTCACTCAGTCTCTGCTAGATGGAGGAAGTGAAAGGGTCATGGCTCTCTGAGCTGTGAATAACACTGAACACATGTCTACTGTGAGTGCTCTTAATGTGGTTTGAAAATGAAAATGTGGTTGCTTTGAAATGCTGCACTGCAAATGGTTGTTAGTGGGTGGGTTGCTTTGAACTGCTGCACTGCAAATGGTTGTTGGAGGGGGGGTTGCTTTGAACTGCTGCACTGCAAATGGTTGTTGGTGGGGGGGGGTTGCTATGAACTTCTGCACTGCAAATAGTTGTTGGTGGGGGGGGTTGCTTTGAACTTACTGCAAATGGTTGTTGGTTGCGGGGGGTGGTGTTTCGAACTGCTGCACTGCAAATTGTTGTTGGTGGGGGGGGGGGGGGTTGCTTTGAACTGCTGCACTGGAAATGGTTGTTGGTCTAAACTTAGACAACTTCCTCTTTGCACTATATTGATTTTAGATAAATCACTACCACTTATGGCTCATTTTTGGCCATCTTACTCAGTCCTCCTCCGCTCATCAGGTTCAGAGGATTCTTCCCATCAATGAAAAATAAAAGTGTTATTAGTGTTTAAAAAAATGTTGAGGATCTATCTCCTGTCAATCACACCATGAAGGCCATGCCCCTTCCGGTGGGAGGGGGGAGGGATTATAAAACCCGGAAGTGTGGGTGTGGCTCAGTTTCTGCAAGATGGAGGAGGGAGAGGTCACGACTGTCCGAGCTGTGAGTCAACTGAACACACTGAATGTCTACTGAACTGTGAGTGTGGTTTTTATGTGTGGTTTTATGGTGGTTTCACCCTGCTTGAAATGGTATGAAGCTGCATTTGGATGTGGTGGCCTTGCACCCTGCATTAAATGGTATGAAAATGCACTTGAATTTGGTGGCCTTGCACCCTGCTTGAAATGGCATGAAACAGCACTAGCATTTGGTGGCCTTGCACCCTGCTTGAAGTGGCATGAAACTGCACTTGAATGTGGTGGCCTTGCACCCTGCTTGAAGTGGTCGGAAACTGCACTTGAATTCGATGGCCTTGCACCCTGCTTGAAGTGATAGGAAACTGCACTTGAATTTGGTGGCCTTACACCCTGCTTGAAGTGGTAAGAAACTGCACTAGAATTTGGTGGCCTTGCACCCTGCTTGAAATGGTCAGAAACTGCATTTGAATTTGTGGCCTTGCACCCTGCTTGAAATAGAATTTCGATGAATAGCCGTGTCAACTGCTAGCCCACCAGCCATGAGTGAGCTACCAACACATCATGCTTGAGTGACTGAGCTGCCACCCCAAGAATCTATTTTGCCCACAATGTCCATACTAGCCCTCTAGAAACCAGTCCCTTCAGCCCACATTATCCATACTAGCGCTCCAGAAAGCGCGCCCCCCCCCCCCCCCCCCCCCCCCCCCCCCCCCCACCACCAATATTGGAATTGGTGGAGAGGTGGAATATTGCGTTGTGGAACCAGCCCTCCCATGTGAACATGGGACCCAACGTGTCCCACCTTGAGCCCAAATAAAGGAAGAAGGACATCATTCAAAGGGCACAGAAAGTGTTGATACGGCTGCGAAAGAGGCATCAGAGGAAGAGGCAGCAATTGTATCTCTTGTCAGTTCACAAGGCTTTACCTTACACTAAATGTTATCCCCTTATCATATACACTGTAAATGGATTGATTGTAATCATGTATTGTCTTTCTGCTGACTGGTTAGCATGCAACAAAAAGCTTTTCACTGTATCTCGGTACACCTGACAATAAACTGAACTAGAATTAGGCAATTCAGCCATCGTCTATTCTGCCAATCAATGATGACTGATTTACCTTTCCCTCTCAACTCCATTCTCCTGTCTTTTCCCCATAATGTCTGACACCCACACTAATTAAGAATCTGTCGATCTCCACCTTAAAAATAAGGTGGCCTCCACAGCCGTCTGTGGCAATGAATTCCACAGATTCACCACCCTCTGACTAAAGTTAAATTAGTTAGAATCACTAATACAAAAATCAGGTTGTCCAGGAGGTTCAGGAACATCCAATGGCTTCACAACACTAGGACTAATGCTCAGGGCAGCATGTTATACTGCAGGAGAGGGTGCAGCTTCACCTAAAGGGTGGATTGCACCAAGCGGAAATATTAGAGATGGAAAATACAAATAATAGGATTTTAAAGATGCAAATAGCACTACTGAATATAGTTGAGAAACATAAATCAGGAATTATGGCAGACAGATGCAAGTGACATAGATACAGAGAACATGTTCAATAAGAATGGAGTGCTACAAGCACAACATTACATGGTCTTATGATATATTGCTAAAACATAATCTTGGACCAATAAAAGTGAGGCCTGAGGACTTAATAGTCCTAAGGATAAATAATTCAAGAATGATGAAACAAGGACCAAAAAGATGCTATAATAATTTTGCTTAAATATAACAAAGAAACACAGGAATGAGAGATGATATAATGGAGCGAGTCCATTTGTTTATAAAATTATCAGTATAGATATTACATTGTTGGGTTTGTACGATAGACCAGCAAGTAGAGGGACATAGATAGAGATGTCAAACTACAGGAAAAGTGAACTTATGTATGAAGTACAAATTTGTAATAAATTCTCCCCGCAAGTGAAGAGAAATTCTTGAAATATGTTCAATGTTCTTGACCACCGCAAAAGCAAACAGTGCTGGATTCACTTTCTAGGGAATTAGGTGATGCTGGTGGTGCAAATTTAAATGATAGATCTTCAAAGATCTTCAAATCGTAAAACTATCTTTAAATTCATAATCTGCAAAACACAATTAGTGTAGTTTTGGGAAGGCAGAAATGGCTAAACAGTAATTATGGCTTTGTTCACCGTAGAAATAAATATGCATTTTAACACAAAATATTTAAGCATGTTTTTGTTGAGAGTTTGTCACTCTTTACAAATTCATTTATTTATGAAGATTAAGCTGGAAAGCATGGAAAGGAGCACACACTGTGGAGGAGTAGAAATATACAACAACTGCGACAGTTAACAACACACAGAAGTTGCTATTTCACAATGTAATGATGCCAACAATGTTAGTTTGTCAATACAAAGAGAAAAATTCTGCCAAAATACTGGAAAAGGATATTATATATCCACTGGCAATTGGCTATTTCTCCAGACAGTAGAAAATGTTTAAGCGTTACAAGCATAAGTAATAAAGAACCTGAAGATAGACTCAAAATGTTGGAGTAAATCCGCGGGTCTCTGGAGAAAAGGAATAGGTGACAATTCAGGTCGAGACCCTTCTTCGGACTGAGGGTCAAGGAGAAGGAAACTAAAGGTATGTAAAGGTTCAGAACAAATCAGAGCCGGCACCGATGACCAAGGGAAGCTCACAATGGTCCATTGTTGGCTGAGTTGATAACGAAGGGATACAAACAGTGAAACTAGCAGGACGACTAGGGTGGGGGAGGGATAGAGAGAGGGAAGAACCTGTGTTGATAATGATTTCAAACCTCAACACAAAAGAATTTATCAACAATCCAGTATTCGTTTGAAGTGTCATTACTTTTTAAAATAAGAAATGTGGGAGAAAATTAGTGCTAGGCAAAGTCAAACATTCATTAAAATTCTGATCCTATTAATTTAATGTCTAATATGTTATAAGCACTGGATTACAAAGACCAGTGAAGAGTCAATTGGCACAGATGGCAATTTGTAATTCAGTTTCTTCAGACAGCAGAAAATGTTCAAGTGTCATAGACATGAAGTAATAAAGAGCCTGTGTTGATATAGTGACTTCAAACTTCAACACACACCATTTTACAAATAATCCAGTAACTTTTGAGATGTAATTACTTTTTAGTATTCTGTTGGGAGTGCACCCAAAATCTGCAAACAAACCAAATGGAGGAGCAAATTGTAATGCAATAATGGCAGCAGATTTCATCGACCTTAGCATAACCTGGAAGAGTGATACAATAACTTAAATTGAAGTCAGATGTATCTAGATGCAATATGAGGTACAGAATTCTTGAAATGCATTTAAGAATTTTCTTAGAAAATCATAACCTAGGAAGACCAAGAAAGTGGTCAGCACTGGGCATAGTTTTAGTAAAGTTATCTGGCAGACAGAGGTGGCAGCAATGGGAAAGTAATCAATTCTCTGTTTAGCATAGTTATAGAAAAGATTGACCAGGAGTAGGTCCCAAATTGGGCTAAAGCCACTTTTACTAATCTAAGATTTGAATTTGACAAAAATGAACGGGAAACAACTACTTGAAGATAAACTAATGTAAGCGCAGTGCTAGTTAAAAGGATAACATATATTCTCTTACAAAAGCCATTTCCCAATTCTGGACAATCATAGATTTGAAGGGACATAGGCCCAGCAAAACAGTAAAACAGGGAGATATTTAGCAGATACCAAGCACAGAAGAAGGTGCCGAAAGCTTCAAAAGATGGAGGGGTGAATTCAAAAATAAATTAATACACAAAAGTTGGTGCATGAAAAATGTGAAGTAGAATCAACGAACACTCTGGGCACGTCCACTAATACGTCAAGAACAAAAGTTTGTAATAATAGAAAGAGAGGTAAACCAAAGCGATAGCCTGACTGGTGACAGAAGACATATGAAGTTTTGAATGAAATCTCTCACATACAGCAAGCTCTGACATTGATTGACCAAACCCTATTGTGATACATAGATACATAGACAATAGGTGCAGAAGTGGGCCATTCGGCCCTTCGAGCCAGCTCTGCCATTCACTGTGATCATGGCTGATCATCCACAATCACTACCCAGTTCCTGCCTTCTCCCCATATCCCTTGATTCCGCTAGCCCTAAGAGCTCTATCTAACTCCATTATGAATGCTGTAGATCTGAAAGATCGCTGATGTGGTATCATTATCCGAGAAGTAAGAAAGGTATAGATGAGTAATAGGAATCAGGTCATACAAGTATCTCTACTACATTCAAGCCTGTGTGTGGGTTGAATTCACATAGACTATTCATTTTCTGAACAGAACACAACATTGAAGGTTCTTCTTTTAAAAGAGATTTAATACCAAATTATATTGAAATTTGAGTACATATTTTGGAAAGAAAAATTAGCCCACATTTATAGATGTTAGCAGAGACTTAATTCAATGCTGTTGTAAAACATCTTTATTGCTGTACTGCAACAAAGTTACATTTCCATTAACTTTATCCGTTGTGTTTTGTTGATCTATGAGAAAATTATTATACTTTAAATTTTAAAAAAATTCATAATTTACTTTTTATACATCGGGTCTAATAGTCTATTTACTGTCAAACTCCTATTAAATCACATGGAGGAAATTGAATTTCAACACATTTGGAAATTCAGGAGAGATTTGATGGCAGATGTGTGCGCCAAGGTAAAATTTAAGTCTGAAAATACCGTACCATATGTCGGCATGCCTTCAATTATTTATTTTAGCTTTGCAGACAATAGGTTCAAGGGCTGCCCCCACTGCACTCTCAGTAACTATTGTTACCAAAGGGATATACGAGAGTAAAACCTTTGGTTGTGTTCACAAAATAACAGCACAGAATCTGTGTATAATACCATGGCCCTGCTTTATCTGATCGCTGTTTCACTTCTATTGTGGGCAAGCAATTTCTATTTCTTCAGCGAGGTAGAACCCTGCAAAATGAGAGTGTTCGAGTGATTTGGGGACCAGAGGGAGGTAACAGGGAACAGAAAACAGGTAAATGGATAGGAAAGGTGTGGAGGGATTTGCCAGACACAGGCGAATGGGATTAGCATGGTTAGGGGGCTTATGGTACAATCCCATTAGAGTGCTAGCATTTTTCTTATCGCCTCAGCGGCCAAACCCTCCAGTATGTCCTTTCTGAGTGCCGCCCTGACACATTCACCTTGAATAGTAGAGTAATTTCTACTCCACTTTTCGTTCCCTCTTATTCTGATCTGAAACATCGAAACCCCGCTATGTTTCCGCGATGGCCACCACATCATAGCCCTAATCGCCAATTCAGGCTCTGTTCATCTGCTCTCTCAACAATACACCACATTAGCTCTTATAGCTAAGGGAATCAAGGGATATGGGGAAAAAGCCGGAACGAGCTACTGATTCTAGATGATCAGCCATGATCATATTGAATGGTGGTGCTGGCTCGAAGGGCCGAATGGCCTACTGAACCTATTTTCTATGTTTATATGTTCACATGTAATTCTCCTTGCATTGTCGTAAACACACTTCAGCCCATCAGCTTCATTATATTCCTTCACCTCTCCCTGGCTGTCCTTTCTTGAGACATACAGATCCTAACCTCTACTGTCCCATCTATCCTTCAAATTTCTGACCTACCACCGTGGTTCGCATTCCCCTGCATCTCTAGTTTAAACCTTCCTGAGCAGCACCAGTAAATCGTCCTGGAAGGATATTGATTCCTCTCCAATTCAGATGCAACCCATTCCTCATATACAGGTCACCTTTGCCCCAGAAGAGATCCCAATAGTCTAAAAATCTGAATCCCAGCCCTCCTGCACCAACTCCTGAGCCACTCAGTCATCTTCCAATTCTTACCCTCATCAGCACATGGCACCAGGAGTAAACCAGAGATTATTGCCCTCGGGATAATGTAGCAAATAACTGGCATATCAGCAAAGATTGGATTTAAAAATCAGAAAGCAATTTGGAGAAATACTCAAGTCAGAAGAATGTCATCCATGTTCACAACTTTACCAGTCTTTTAAAAGAACCATGGGACAACTACACCTGTATCTTAAACTAAATTGAAGGATAAAATTATATTTCCCCTTTTGAGGGCATCAGAATTTCTCACATCTAGACATCTTTATCGAACAATTCCAACGTCTAAATATTACTTCAAGATGAATGAGGGAAAATAAACCATATCCAACTTCACACTGAAAGAAAAATCAATGCTTTTAGTAAAGGATAGCAAAGTCCCACGAGTTCTGCTAATCCTCATAAATAAAAACAAACAATCTTCCCCGAAAACTGTAGAATCTGTAAAGATAACAAAACATTTCCTGAAAGATGACTGAAAACATAAAAATGAGCAGAAAAGTATCTACAAAAGCCAAATACTAGATTTCTAATTTAAAATGGGTTATTGTAACCAGCAATGTACTTCAAATAAAAATTAAAATCCAAACTATCCTTTGTACTGATACTTCAAATGCTAGTTCCTTATTTCTATGTCAAAGTAAGTAGTCCTTGCCCAAGAACTAAGATCATCACCCCGGGAAACTTGGATTAGAAAGATGGAGGGCAGAGAGAGAGAAGGGTAAAATTTGCGTGCAAATATCTGAAAGGAAAGCAAAATGAAGCAAAGGGGAAAACGTGTGAGGGACAGGCACAATGGGAGAATTAAAATAAACCAACGTGTCCACATGATTTCCCATTTAAATATAAAATGGCTTGCCAATAATGGTTTAGACAGGCATATGAGGTGGGCCAACCTCACTGGTCCTCCACACTGTTAAGCCAGACAATGATATCTGGGTTGTGACAGAAATAATACGTCATATCCCTGGCCCTACATTCATTCTTGGAACATCTAGATAAAAAGGACACCTATATTCCTACTTATTGACTATAGCTCCATCTTCAACAACATAATTCCAACTAAATTCACCTGAAAACTACTGGACCCAGGATTCAGCAATCCCCTTACTAGGGTGTCAGCAGATGAGTCTTTCATCCCAAGATGCACAGCCTCTGGCCTGCACTTATGGCAATGTTACATAGTTCATAAGTTCATCAGTTAAAGGGGCAGAATTAGGTCATTCGGCCCATCAAATCAACTCCGTCTTTCAATCATGGCTGATCTATCTTTCTCTCTCAACCCCATTCTGTTGACTTCTCCCCATAAACCCCGGCACCCGTACTAATCAAGTATCTGTCCATCTTTGCCTTAAAAAATATACATTGACTTGGCTTCCACAGCCTTCTGTGGCAATGAATCATACATTCACCACCCTCTGACAAAATAAATTGCTCCTCATCTCCTTTCTAAAGGGACATCCTTTTATTCGGAGGCTATGGCCTCTGGTCCCACTCTCCTATGTGGAAACAACTCTCCGCATCCACTCTGTCCAGGCCTTTCAGTATTTCATAAGTTTCAATGAGGTCCTCCTTGTGGACCAGTACTGGTCAATGGTGATCCCCAGGAAGTTGATGTTGGAGAACTCTGCTACGCCAACATCATTCAAGCATACAACCCACGGCATGAACATTGAATTCTAGAATTACAGTTAACCCTTGCAGCCCACCCGCCTCCTTTTCCCTTTCTCCCTACACCGTTCCTTTCTTTCTCACATAATCCCATGTCCACCAACTGTACTTCCACCCCGCACATAATCCCATGTCCACCAACTGTACTTCCTCCGGTTTTAATCTCTGGCTTTTGTTTGAGCAATCTGCCTATCAATTCCCCCCCCCCCACAGCTTGCTTGTCTACCTATCACCTACCACACACTATCCTGGCTCTCCTCTCTTCCAGCTTTCTTTTTCCCTTCCCCTACAATCAGTCTGAAGCGTCCTGACCCAAAACATCACGTACCCATATTCTCCAGTGATGCTGCCTGACCTGCTAAATTACTCCAGCACTGTATCCTTTTTTGGGGCTTATATTATCTTGAGTTTGGAAGAATGAGGTGTAATCTAATTTCAACATATAAAGTTCTTGAGGATTGATATGCAAGATGTGTTTTCCCTGGCTGGTCTCAAAATAAAGAGTCAACATAATTTCTTAACTCAGAAAACAGCAAACCTATATCCTAGAGGACAGCTGGGGCTGAGTTGCTGACAATATTGCACACAGAGATCGACATAATTTTTAGATATTACAAGAATCAAGGGATATGTGGCGGGGACTTGCAGGAGTCCAGCCAAAAACTAGTCGGACATGAGTTGTGTGCACTAGACGTGTTTATTCTCTCCAATACAGCTCCCTACTCCTCCTTGGACACGGGCGTTGCCCGGCCTTAAATACCAACTCGGGTACCGACCCCGTGAGTAGCGTCTCCCACACCAAGACGCCGCCCTCTAGAGCCGATGGTTCGTTGTGCCCTTGTGTTTTCACCAGGTGCCGCCACAGATATGTTAATATAGCAAAGCAGTGCTGCTGTAACAGCTCAACCATAGTGTAATTAAATGGCAGTGCAAATACAAGGAGCTAAGTAGCCTACTTATGCTTCTGCTTACGTTCTAATGCCACAATCTGTCGTTAACCCAAAATTCAACTGAATTTGGCAGCAGTGAAATTCACCAAATCATCTGTTTTACACATTAAAGCAAGCTGAACACTCAAGACGATGCAATTCTCCAAATCACAGCACAATATGGAATCTCACACGGTGTCACAGCTGGTGGAGCCGCGGCTGCACACCGCCAGAGGTCAGGTTCGATTTTGACCTTTGGTACCACCTATCTGGAGTATGCACGTTCTCCCCGGGACTTCATGGGTTTCCTCTGGGTCCTCCCATTTCCTCCTAGATTCCCAAGACGTGTGGGTTTGTAGGTTACTTGGCCTCTTTGCTCCTCTAGTATTGCTCCTAGTAGCTAGGGATCAGAAAGTGGGACAACAAAGAACTAGTATGAATGGGTGTTGACTCGGTGGTCTGAACGGGCCTGTTTCCATGCTGTCTTTCTAAACTAAATAATCAGAAACATAGAAAATAGGTGCAGGAGTATGCCATTCAGCCCTACGAGCCAGCACCGCCATTCAATATAATCATGGCTGATCATCCAAAATCAGTACCCCGTTCCTGCTTTCTCCCCATATCCCTTGACTCCATTAGCCCCAAGGGCAAAATCTAACTCTCTCATTAATACATTCATCAATTGGCCTCCACTGCCTTCTGTGGCAGAGAATTCCACAGATTCACTACTCTGGGTGAAAATGTTTTTCCTCATCTCAGTCCTAAAAGGCCTACCCCTTATTCTAAAACTGCGACCCTTTGTTCTGGACTCCCCCTATATCGGGAGCATTTATCCTGTATCTAGCCTGCCCAATCCCTTAAGAATTTTATATGTTTCTATAAGATCCACTCTCATCCTTCTAAAATCCAGTGAATATAAGCCCAGTCGACCCATTCTTTCATCATATGACAGTCGCGCCATACCGGGAATGAACCTTGTAAACCTACGCTGCACTCCTCAATAGCAAGAATCTCATTCCTTAAATTAGGAGACCAAAACTGCACACAATATTCCAGGTGTGGTCTCACCAGGGGACTGCCTTGCTCCTGTACTCAAATCATCACTAGTCATCTTGATTCTTGCTCCTATACTCAATTCCTATACTCAAATCATCACAACCAAAATAGTTTAAAATAATACCCAAGCCCAAAGATTACACAGAAATTCTTGCTACAGATATACTGTTACCAAGAAGCATTGAAAAACATTACTCTTGACTTGCAGTTGAAAAGATCTGAATATTATACTCATGAGAGTAAATGGCCCAAATCAACAATCTATTTTAATCTTAATTCTTGCACAACATTTATCTGAAAACACAAAGTACTTGTAACAGATGGTTTTCTGTTCATTCATGGAACATTAGATCACTGACCAGTTACAACCACGGGCTAAACACAAACCTTGTGCTGTCAAGAGAAAAGGTTGCTATCCAAGCAGCACACTTGGAACCCATTAAGCATCATGACAAACATAAAAGACAGGAGATATGCAAGTCACGTGATGCTGTTGAACACTCAAAAGGTCAGACGATGCTTTTGTTCATTAAGTATGCCAAAGGAAATAACAAAGTGATTCTTTACCAACTGATTAATTAACTGGCTAGAGACAAATGAGTTATTTAACAATTTAGTTTCTTAGTCCAATGACAGTAAATTCCAAGCAGTTTTACAGCCAGTCTGAAAGTGCACCCGCCACTTATACCAGTGGAGGTGCTGCAGGGCACTCAAACAATTATTGTCAGCAACATAGAGCAGCCAAGTAGAATGGCAGATATGATTTGTGATTCTTCATGTTGGCCTAAAACCAATCTCACTCTTCAGAGAAGCATCCAAAAAATAAAAAACTGTTTCGATACAGAATGAAGAAATACATCAGGAACACAGTATGATTTGCTGTCCATGTTTACCAATGCATTACATTTCAGATATTGTAAAAACATGTTCAGAATCATGCCACCACAATTACAGAAAACTAATAGCCAGGAAAAAAAACGGTTAATGAGGCGGCCTGCCCGGTAACCTTGCTACATTTATGCAAGGGAGGACCAACATACTACATCAAATCTGAGCTTCAAATGACATTATTTCTTTAAAACACTCCAGAATAATAAGAGGGTTACACAAAAAGCTGGAGAAACTCAGTGGGTGCAGCAGCATCAAAGGAGCGAAGGAGATAGGCGACATTTCGGGTCGAGACCCTTCTTCAGACCAGAATAATAAGAGCTGCATTAACATTACAAGGTCAAGAACATGTATAAGGCTAAACAATCCAAAATTAAATTATACTGGTGGCAACAGGGATGCATCATTACTATTTAGTAGTACCAGCGAACTGTAATACTTAGAATACTTGTAAAATGACAGCATAAAGCGCATGAATTACCGAGGCATAAAAGGCAATGGACCAAGTACTGGAAGATGGGATTAATTGGGAAGGGTTCTCACTGGAAGGCATGGACATGTTTGGCTGAATGGTCTGTTTCAATGCTGTATGATTCTATGCCCATGAATAAACAAGTGATAGCAATAATTCTGAGAGAAAACCGTCTAAAATTTTAAACCATCCTGCAGGTAATGCAATGTAATTTCCCAAAGTAATTATTAATTCTTGGTTGGGTTAATGGGCAACATTTTGACACAAAATATCTGTTCAATTTGTCCTCTGAAATGTTCAATATTTACAACTGCTCTGCATTCCATTCACAAACATTTACCTTTTATCTGTTTTGGTTCTCATTTGTTTTAGTTAAAATAATGCCAGTCAGAAAAATTATAGACGCGCACACATACAATATACACGAGCTGCTGAAGATGGTCCAGAGGCTGTCTGTGACCACAAGGTTAGTGAGGAGATGATCACAGGAGGCCTATGACGCTCTACAGGGCTGTTTTGAGAACACAAACTGGGACACACACTGTTGTCCCCATGGAGAGGACATTGATGGACTTACGGACTGTGTTACCAGATACATAAAGTTCTGTGTGGATGACATTGTTCCTGAGGAGACTGTACACTGTTTCCCCAACAGCAAGCCCTGGGTCACCAGTGACATAAAGGGGGCCTTCAGGAATGGTGACAGGGAGGAGGCGAAATGGGTGCAGAAAGACCTGAAGGCGAGACTGAGACGGGGCAAGGACGACAACAGGTGGAAGCTGCAGCAGAAACCTCAGCAGAACAACAAGAGATTTGTGGAGCGGGATGAAGAGCATTAGCTGCTACAAGTAGACCAGTGGCCCGAGAGAGGGTTCCTGTGAAGGAAAGAACTGTCTGAAGGCGGGTCTCAACCCGAAATGTCACCCATTCCTTCTCTCCAGAGATGCTGCCAGTCCCGCTGAGTTACTCCAGCATTTTGTGTCTACCTTCGAGCGTCCCTGTGGTGTGGAAGACATCCTGTCTGGTTCCTGTACCAAAGAGGACGCGCCCCAGCTCGTTTAATGACTACAGACCGGTGGCGTTGACTTCACACGTCATGAAGTCCCTGGAGAGGCTGGTGCTCACTCACCTGCGACCCCAGTAAAACCCTACCTGGACCCCCTGCAGTTCACTTACCAAATAAAGATGGGGGTTGAGGATGCCATCATCCACCTGCTCCATCGTTCCTATGCTCACCTGGATAAGCCGGGCAGCATTGTGAGAGTCATGTTTTTTTACTTCTGCAGTGCTTTTAACACGATCCGGCCTGCACTGCCTGGGAGCAAACTGACGAAGATGTGGGTGGATGCTCCATTGGTGTCCTGGATCACCAACTACCTGATTGGACAA
Source organism: Raja brachyura (assembly GCA_963514005.1). Next base: position 67,634,637 of record OY740786.1, read on the forward strand.
CCTCAATATGTCAGGCATCAGAACTGTGTCTCGGGCATGGTGGTGAGAAACACAGGGCGGACTTCAGATATAACTCCATCCCCTGCCACCTGCAGAAGTTTTCAGATGACTGCAATTGTGGGCTGCTTCAGTGAGGGGAATGAAGCTGAATAAAGAGGTGGCCAATGATTTTGTTGAGTGGTGTGGGCTGAATCACCTGCAGCTCAACACCGACAAGACTAAGGAGTTGGTGGTGGACTATAGGAGGAGAGGTACACCCATGTCTCTATCAATGTTGTGGATGTGCAGTACAAATACCTGGGAGTGTACCTGAACAGTAAACTGGACTGGTCCAGGAACGCTGAGGCTCTGTACAAGAAGGGCCAGAGCTGCCTATACTCTTTGAGAAGGTTCTTCAACGTCTGCAGTGAGATGCTGCAGATGTTCTACCAATCGGTGGTAGCCAGTGCCATCTTCTTCGCTGCCATGTGCTGGAGCAGCAGGGCGAAGGCTGCGGACGCCGATAGGATCAACAAACTCATCAGGAAGGCTGGCTCCGTCCTGGGGGCGGAGTTGGATTCATGGGAGGTATCCTGGACAATACAACTCACCCCCTCCATGACCCACTGGTCAACCTGAGGAGTACCTTCAGCAACAGACTGCTTCCACCAAGATGCAAGACAGAACACCACAAGAGATCCTTCAGTCGAGTTGGGAAAAGGGGAAGTACAACGAGATCTGGGGGTCCTTGTTCATCAGTCACTGAAAGTACATGGTACGAAAGTCACCAGGCCAGCGATCTTAGCCCTCCTTTCTGGCAACCCCCGGCATGGGTTCACCCACTCCACGATGGAAAAGTCCACACTGCCCCCATTGCTCTTGGGCCCGACTCTGGGGAAGGCTGCTCCAATTCAATTTGTTAGGCCGCGAGAGGGGAGGCGAAGAAGCGACATGGAAAAAGAAGCCTCTCCATCGAGGGTGACTGAAGAACGGTTTCGCCCTTCCCCCCCCTAAAGAACCTTTTACTATCCTACTTAATATTCTTGGCTAGCTTCCCTTCGTATTTCATCTTTTTTCCCCGTATTGCCTTTTAATTTACCTTCTATTGAACTTTAAAAATTTCCCAAACTTCTGACATCTCGCTCATCTTTGCTATGTCATACATCTTCTCTTTTATTTTTATAATGTCCTTGACTTCCCTTGTCAGCCACGGTTGCCTCTTACTCACCTTAGAATCTTTCTTCCTCTTTGGAATGAAATGATCCTGCATCTTCTGGATTATTCCCAGAAATACCTGCCATTGCTGTTCCACCGTCATCCCTGCTAGGGTCCCTTTCCACTCAACTTTGGCTAGCTCCTCCCTCATGCCTCCATAGTCCCCTTTGTTCAACTGCAATACTGACACTGCTGATTTTACCTTCTCACTCTCAAATTGCAGATTAATAAATCACATTATGGTCACTACCTCCTAACGGTTCCTTTATCTTGAGTTCCCTTATTACACAACACTAAATCCAGAATTGCCTTCTCCCTGGTGGGCTCCAGTACAAGCTGCACTAAGAATCTGTCTCAGATGCACTCTACAAACTCCCTTTCTTGGGGTCCTTTACCAATCTGATTTTCCCAGTCTACCTGCATGTTGAAATCTCCCAAAAACCTTTGTTTCATCCCAATTTTAACTCCTGATGCGACTTGCACCCTATCTCGAGGCTATTGTTTGGGGGCCTGCAGATAACTCCCGTTAGGGTCTTTTTACCCTTACAATTTCTTAGTTCTATCCACAATTACTCTACATCTTCTGATTCTATGTCACCCCTCACAAGGAACTGAATTTCATTCCTTACCCATTCTCCACGTGACCATGCAAGTGCTCCAGTTTCTAAAGACATATGGATTTGTTAGTTAATTGACCTCTGTAAATTGCCCCTTGCATGTCGGGAGTCGTTAGTCGGCATGGACTTGGTGGGCCAGAGGGCCTGTTTCCATGCTGTATCTTTCAATCAATTGGACAAAAATGTTTCAAAAATGACAGAGAGCTTGTTAAGAAGTTATTTTTGTTCTGCAATTAACCCCCTGTCAAAAAAAATATTTTGCCATTTTGTTTATAACTGCTTGGGAGAGGAATGGAGATTTCAAAATGAATCTGGGAAGAAGGAAGAAATAGCAAGATGTTAGAGAAGTGAAAAGTGAAATAAATAAATGGGATTGGCAGTCAAGCAATAATATGGGTTAATGTACAGAAAAGGGTTGAAGTGACAAAACTTATGGTGCTGAATCCTTATGCTTGCATCATTCACAACAACGCAAATGAAGAATACGGAAATGATGTCACTGTATTACAGATATGCAGCTGCAGAGTGACTAAAGCTGGAACCAAATATTCCTGAGTATATGACATTTAAGGTGGACAGACAAAATGGAAAAGGGTTATTGTAGTACCACTAGTACGGGAGAAGATTAGTGCAATGGCGAGAAATAATCTTGGTATAATAATATAAAAATGAAAGATACATTGTCTATTATATGGTCACCAAATAATGTTAGTGCCATCTATGTCAGGAAGTTAAAACTGCAAGTAATAGAGATAATACAACAATTGTGAGAGACTTTAACCTAAATACAGACTGGAGAAATGAAATTTATTGTGAGACTAAAGATGCACTCATGAAATCCTCTTCAAAATTAATACGTTGAAGAACCAGCTAGGAAAGATATTGTTATGGATCTAGTTTGGTGCAATAGGAGTGGGTGACTGATGACTATGTCTTCAGGGACCTTTATCAGGATCAACTACAATATAATAGAATTCTACATTGGGTTTGAAAGTGATATAATTCCAACCAAAAGTAGAAATTTAAATCTAAACAAGAGAGACTCTAAAGCCATGAAAGGACTAAAGCCTACAGTTGATTAGAAGAATTTATTGAAAGATGCGACAGTTACCTTTTAAAGAAATGAACACATTATTATGGAAAGATACAAAATGCTGGAGTAACTCAGCAGGTTAGGCATAACTCCTGGAGAACATGCATAAGTGATACCTCAGGTCAGGACCCATCTTTAGACAGATTGTAGGGGTGGGAGATGAATGAAATCAAGATATATAGTTGCCTGAAACAGCTGTATATCGGAAAATTATGAGCATTTGTGGAACTCAACAGAGGAGAACATGAAACCGATAAAGACAAGACCAAATGGCAAGAAACCCAAGAACAGGCCACATGAGCTTTTGTAGGCATATACTAGTGGGAGTAAATGTAGGCTTCTTACACAGAGGCAGGAGAATGTATAATGAAGAGGACATAAATAACTAGTTTGCATTTGTCTTTACAGAAGATATACTGAATGTATTGGGAATATTAAAGAATCAAGGGTCAAATGTGAACAAGAAACTGAAGGAAACAACTAGTCACAAAATACAGTGCATGCATTTCTTGCGATATGCAAAGGTTCAGTTCTTGAGAATTCTTCACAAGCCAGCTTTTCCACGTCAGAAACGTCCACTTTTACAGCTATGCAAATCACATCTCGCTGTATACAATTCCTATATTTGTTTCATTACATTGAGTATCCTCTATGTTCACCCTACCACCACCAGTAATTAAACTAATAGAACACATTCTGCGTCCAGTTGTTAATGAATAGCACAAAACATTTTATTATTCTTTTAATTATCTTGAAATAATCTTCAAACCTTATGGGAGATTACGCATAAAAATCAAATTTCTGCAAGCCAGGTCTTCCTTGACCTCGTGAGCTCCATGTATTAGCAAAGATGGTGTGCTTGAAAGCTGATAAATACAAAGCATCTGATGATCCACATCCAAGAGCTCAGAGAGACGAGACCTTAGAGATAGGGGATGCTCTAGTCATCTTCCGAGACTCTGTAGATACTAGCATTGAAGAGTACTCTGCTCTTCATGAAAGGAGGGAAAGAGAAAACAGGAAACTTCTAACCTATTGACCCGATATCAGTCAATTAAAATGCTGGAATCCATAATGAAAGATGTAACTGCAAAAAAATCTTAATAAGGATAAATGGAATGAGCAGAGTCAACATGCATTTATGAAGGAGAAAGTCATGTTGGTTTTGTCAGAGTTCTTTGACGATGTAATTAGTAGAAATAATTCAGGGCGGCATAGTGGCACAACAGTAATGCTGTTGCCTTACAGTGCCAGAGACCGGGGTTCGACCCAGACTATGGATGCTGTCTGCATGGAGTTTGTATGTTCTCCCTGTAACTGTGTGTGTTTTCCCTGGGTGTTCTGGTTTTCCCCCACACTCCAAAGATGTACAGTTTTGCAAGTTAATTGTCCAGTAAAATTGTAAATTGTCCCTAGTGTGATGGTGTAGGATAGTGTTAGCGTTGGTCAGCGCGGACTCAGTGGGCTGAAGAGCCAGTTTCTGCGCTACATCTCTAAACTTTAAAAATAAATGGGAGTCTGTGGATGTGCTATATTTAGCTTCTGATAGGTTTGGTAATTGATTTGGTCATTTTGTCAATTCTTGAGGTTGGTCAAACCGGGTGAACATGGAATTGGAGATTGAGAATTAGTTATTGGACAGGAAGCCAATAGTGAGAACAATCAGATAATTCTCAGGTTGGCAGGATGGACTTATTGACTGCAGGGATCAATGCATGTTGGCATCATTTCAGGATCTGTATCAACAATTTACCTGATGGGACTGAATTTTATAATTCTAAGTTTACTGACAAAATTACATTAGGAGGGATTGTAATTGCAAAGGAGGATTCAAAGCTACAAGGGGACATGCTCCCAGCGATCACCCATACACTAGTTATATCCTATAAACCAGCGACAATTAGCAAAGGCCAATTAACCGACAAACCTGCACGTTTTTGGAATGTGGGAGGCAAACCAGAGAACCCAGAGAAAACCTATAAGTGTCATAGGGAGAACATACAAACTCTGTGCAGGCAGCACCCATACTTGGGATCGAACCCGGGTTTCTGATGCTGCAAGGCAGCAACTCTACCTCTGTGCTACTGTGCTGCCGCCAAATCTGAAGAAGGGGAATCATAACTAATATTTCAAGTCCAAGACCCTTTGTTGAAACTGGGGAAAAAGTGGAAATCAATAGTTTTCTATGGCAGAGCAGGTGGGGTAGATCAAAGAGAATCAAAGAACACGATGAGACCAATTAATAGATATAGCAGGAGTAACAAACGGGATTAAATTATGCTCCTTTGTCTGTGTAATGAATTGCTAATAGCAAGGCCATGATAATAAGCCCAGCAGACCCCATTATACAAAAGGAGAAAGAACAATTTCATCAAAACAATGAAAGGCAAAATTGTTCGGTTCAACACAGACAGACATAAAGTTGAATAAATCACCAGTGACCATGGGAATTGTATAAATAACAAAGACATTAAATATGTTGGTTTCCTTCATGGTAGAGGGGTTCAGAAGACATGCCAGAAATAAATTAAAGTAAGCAGACAAAAAGTGAGAAAACAATCGCTCTCCCTGGAAAATAGTAGCAAAGCTACATCTGAGGATACTAAAGAGTTGCAGAGATCACAGACAAGTCCAGGCAATAAAAAAAGCAGCAAATGCCACACCATTGTTTACAAAAGATTAGACAGAGAACAACAAGTATTACAAGCCAGTTAACCCGTGCCATTGGGAAAATGCTGGAGTTATTAGTCACAGAACACCGAGAAAACTGTAACAAGTTGGGTGCCATAGGGATCAGCTGTAGTCTTGGCTATTTACATTGGTGATTTAAACAAACGGATCGGTGTCATTGTATAGAAGTTTGGTGATATAAAGTTGGGAGCGGTTATGTTACTGGCAAAATTACTGGAGATGGACCATAATGAGAGGAAATTGGACTTTCCACTTTGGCAGAAAGGACAGAACAGAAGATGCCATCATATTTTCCCTCAAGATTTAAGCATCAGTTAGGACTTAGTGGCTCTAGCAGCTCTTCAATAATTACCAATCTAACCAATGATATCTATATTTAATATTAGACAGGAAAAGCATTTCAGAATGCTTTTCTGCATTCCATGTAAATATTTCATCAAATTTTGTTTTGCCTGAGTTCATCTATTATACCTTAGGAAAACAAAGCTCATTGTTCTGTTAAAAGTTTAATACTTTTGATGGGCTAGAATTCATTTTATATATTATGGATGACCTTCTGCATCAATACACAGATTACCAAACCAAACTCCTTTAACCGTATGAACATTGAATTTTCCAACTTTAGGTAATCTCTACAAACCAGTCCCACCTGCCCTTTCTACCCCATAAACCCCCCTTTCTTTTCTTTGGTACAAACAGTATCTACTGTTCGATCCCATACTACTTCTTTAACTGCTTCTGGTTAGAGGTTGGTAAATATTGTAAAAAAGGAAATTAGAAAATACTGCAACCCAGTTTGTGCACAGATATGAAATAAACTGGTTTAGGAACAGAATCGATTGAGGAACAGAAGATATAATCCCCCCACTTTTCCTGCATGGACTTTTTATCCACTTGAGAAAGAGATTCAAGGACACAAACATCTTTCAAATTAAACACACAACACATCTAAGGCATGCCCAGACCATCAAGTGTGGCATCCAAGAATATTATTTGCAAATAATGAGATTGCGAGTAAAAAACGTATTTGAATAAAGTACGATCTAAAAGAAACAACAGTAGTCTCAAATACTGCCAGAAAATAAATCAAGGCCCAGAACCAAATCAAAATTCACCACAAACCAACTTATAATACAGGAGATAGCTATTTGACCATCATGTTAATGCTGGCTGCCAGCAGAGCAATCACATAAGTCCCATTCCTTCTCATCTTCCTGGAGCTTGCAGGCCTTCTCATATGACCATCACCTCTTTTTCCTCTATCTTCTCTTTGATTCTCTGGTTACTAACCGAGATTGAGGGGTAGTTTACAGTAGCCAAATAGTGACATTTTGCAGATGTAAGAGGGAAACGCAATGCACCTAAAGAAAACCCACACAGTCACAGAGAGAACATGCAAATTCTAATATTCAACACCAGTGATCTGGATCTAACCAGGTCTCGGGAGCTGAGGCAGAAGGAGTAAGTGCTGCCCCACTGGGTCTCCCAGACAGGCAAAACCAATATCAAAAGATGAAATTAAAAGACTATAAAACCTACAATCTGAAATGATAGTCTACCCCCTTCCCAAATGGAAACATGCCTCATACAACATTTACTTTTGTTGTCTTGTGTTATTGATGAGCTTTTAATTAAAATCAAAACATTTTCAAAACCATTTACTTCAGTCAGAGAAAATGCCCAGAGAGCACCTTTTAAAATATTTTGGTACATTTTTGTGATTGCTCAAACTTGAAATTTTCAGCAATGTTTAACAATTCATCATCATTAATTTTCCTTTCACAATCCACAATTGTATTTGAATGTTGTCTCGATTCTAGTCGACGGCTATCGTATGAAATTGATCATTGGAATGTGTGCTGCAGGACATTTGCATAGCACGTATGGTGGCAGAAATATGATAAGTGTGGTTACAAACGAGGAGAATCATTACAGTTAAATTATTTTCAACAAACCATCCTCTCATTTCTTTACTTTTAAGATCAATTTAAAGTAGCTTACTGTTTCTTCTCCAGGTTCAAAGCCGAAAATATTCCTTCGCTTCACGATAAGAAGATCACGATCATCATTGTCATCAAAAGCATCATCATCAATGGACTGGAATGTGGCTGCTTCTTTACTCTCCACATCATCTCTTGGATTATTATGGTCAATGGAATCTTCATCCACGTAGCATCCATTTTTCTCGGCTGTTATTTTATCTTTGGTTTTCTTTTTGGTGTCTTGTTCAGAAGTGTGTTCCCGAAATTGAGCCTTAAAGTCTTCCAATTCCTCATCAGCTTCTTCGTGTGAGCTTTCTGTTGCAATATCATCCATAACTGCTGACTCATTATCTTGTACTATACTGTTTATAGAAGACATTTCTCTTTCTTTTTGTGCTCTCTGAAGAAATCTAATTCGAGGAGGAACAGCAAGACCCAGGGAGCTGTAATGGGAGATTGCATGTTTATCAGCTTGGTTTTACATAATGAAGCAGCTCACAAATGGAACATTCAGAGCTACATGTTGGAAGATCTAAAGTGCTAGAGTAACTCAGCGGGTCAGGCAGCATCTCTGGACAACATGGATAGGTGACATTTTGTGTCAGGACCCTTCTTCAGATCGTTCCTCTGGTCCTACATGTTGTTTATGCTCCATTTAGGTCACCTCACGTACTATTTTGTCAGCATAAATCTCTCTTCCTTACCTTGTATACTTATCTTCACCCATCTTGAATCTATTACATTCACTTCACCTACTCATTGTGGTAAGTATCCAGCAACTCCAGATGACAAACAAGTCTATTTAAGAAAGAGTCTACTCTCCCCTACCTCCCATTCCCACAGAAGACCTCAAACAGGAAAAAGCAGTGCAACAAATGGGTTTAAAAGGATGGTGATCTTATAGAGGTGTAAAAAAATTAGAGGAATAGATCGAATAAATGCACAGAGTATTTTGCCAAGAGTCGGGTATTCAAGAACCAGAGGACATAGGTTTAAGGAGAGGCAGGAAAGATTTAATAGGAACCAGAGGGGTGACCTTTTTTTTTTTAACACAAAGGGTGGTCGGTATATGGAACAAACTGCCGGAGGAGGTAGTTGGGCAGGTACTAACAGAACATTTAAGAGACAATTGGACAGGTACATAGATAGAACAGTTTAGAGGGATATGGCCCAAGCGCGGGCAGGTGGGACATGTACATTTGGCACGTTGGTTGGTGTGGACATGTTAGGCCGAAGAGCCTGATTCCACTCAATATGACTATGACCAGCCAAGGTCCACTCTTCTCTCACTCCAGCTAAATAATCTTATCTATGCTGCTGTTTCTCGTACATAAAGATCTTTCCTTTTCTATACTTTAACCCATATAATTGCTTGACTTTGCCATTCCCATTTATTTATTTCACTTCCCACTCTTTCTAAACTCTTGCCAATTTGTTTGCCACAAAAACAGAGAGTGCACAAACATCATCAGTTAAGCTCTCACCTACTTCTTTACTAAATAAATTCCATCTGGTGCCCAATGAATACATCTGGATTTCTGGGCTCTTTGCGGTACCTATGAGGGCTTTGACAACAAATCAGCAGCACTGTGGCACAGTGGTAGAGTTGTTGCCTCACAGCACCAGAGACCTGAGGGTTCAATCCTGACAACAGATGCTACCTGCACGGAGTTTGCTCATTTTCCCTGTGAGCGCATGGGTTTTTTCAGGGTGCTCCAGTTTCCATCCACATTCCAGGTTTGTAGGTTAATTGGATGCTATAAATTGTCCCTGGTATGGAGGATATAACTAGTATATGGGAATAGCTGGTCAGCGCAGACTCGGCAGGCTGAAGGGCCAGTTTTCACGCTGTGTCTCTAAACTTAAGCGTGGACATTAGTGGATCAAAATAAAGCTAAAGCCTGTATGCAAGTCAGTCGGAGTGGCTGGGAGGGGGTGCTGGGTGGGTGGTATTTGTAGTTGGGTCACAGAAATTCCAGCCATAGAAATACTTGGTAGGAATAAAACAGAGCTAGCATGCCTCCAGGTTCCGTACACTTCGAAAGCTGATATAGACTTTGTCCCTCTCAATGTCATAAATACATTAAATTCAACTAAACAGTTTCAACAATGAATACGATTAAAAACATCCAAATAAAATTTTAAACAATCTTGTTTTTAAGCAAATAATTCCTCAATGACAAAAGGCTATAAAAACTCAATATTTAATTTCTTCATGCCAAATAAAAATCTAGTATATTCTGAAATCTTAATCAATAGATAGGGTGAATACAGAGTATTTTATCCAGGGTAGGGGAATCAATAGCCAGAGAACATAGGTTTAAGGTGAGAGAGGGAAGTTTTAATAGGACCCTGAGAGGCACCTTTATCACACAGAGGATGGTGGGTATAAGGAAGGAGCTACCAGTGGAGGTAGTTGAGGCAGGTACTATAACACTATTAAAGGACACAAGGACAGATAGATGGATATGAAAGATGTGGAGGGATATGGGCCATGCACAGGCAAATGGGACTAGCTTAGTTGGGGCATATTGGTCAGACTTCCGAGTAGGGCTAAAGGGCATGTTTCCATGCTTTCCCGCTATGACTAAGCAAATGATGACAGAGGATCTTGGAGAATGACAGCAAATAGGGTGCTCTTAATGGAACTGGGAGGGCACAACGCTAACACTTGTTACTGAATGCAGCAATGTTTTCTGTTTCTGATAAATATTATTCCTCATCTGACCTCATTTTCAAACCTCACCACTTCATCTAATAAAATGTTACTTACAAAGCATATTCCTTCAATGATATTGTGAAAGCATCAAAAACATCTTTATTCCTCATCAGGTAGACTGACCGCACATAGGACACAAAACACTGCAATGAAGTAGAAAAACAAATATTGCATGTTTTGGACATTAAAAACAATTTCAAACTAACAATATATATTTTTTCAAGATTGCGAGTGAGACATTCAACTCGCTGAAAGTGGTTTAGAACATAGAACACAACACAAGAACAGGCCCTTCGTACAACACAAGAACAGGCCCTTCAGCTTACAATATGTGCCAAACACAATACCAAGATCATCACTTATCCACCTGCGCATAACCCATATCCCTCCATTCCCTGCATATCCATATGCCTATCCAAAAGTCTCTTAAATGCTACAAACATATCTGTTTCAACCACCACCCCTGGCAGTATGTTCCAGGCACTCACCACCCATTGTATGAAAATGTTATCCCTCACATCTCCTTTAAACTTTGTCCCTCTCACCTTAAAGTTCTGCCCTCCAGCATTTGATTTTTCCATCCAGGGAAACAGAATATGACGATCTACCCTTTCTATGCCTGTCATAATTTTATGTGCGGGTCAACATGCAGAAGAGAGTCATAAGCAAGTCAAATTCGATGTTCTCCCAAAATTTTACTACTTTAAATATACCAATGCTACTTAAAGTGACGATTTCCCGTTGAAAAGCAATAATGCCATATATTAGGTCCTAGATAAAACCGCTTTGAGGTCTACAATTTTTGGACTGCTGCATCCTACATCAGCAACCCTGTTTGAGACCAGCATGATGACAGCAATTACCCACTGCCATAAGTGTGGTAGCTCCCCAATGGGTTCCACAGATTCAAGCTTTGATTTATTGTCACACTTGTGTTTATTGGATAAAATTTAGAAAATGTAGTTTAAGTGGGAGATACAGCGTGGAATCAGGCCTTACGGCCCAGCAATCCCCGTATACTAGCACTATCCTACGTTAGGGTCAATTTACAATTTTACCAAAGCCAATTAACCTACAAGCCTGTACGTCTTTAGAATGTGGGAGGTAAACCGAAACACCTGGAGAAAACCCACACAGTCAGAGAGGGAACAAATAACACCCGTAGTCAGGATCAAACCGGGGTCTCTGGTGCTGCAAGGCAACAGCCATACCAAGGCACCACCATGCGGAAAAATTGTGTAAAGTAAAACATTAGTTAACTGATGCACTACCCCCCCTTTCAGGTGTGAATAAAATAAATACCCCTTCTGTTACTGCTTTTACACAAAATTAATTAAAAACATTAAGAAAGGAAATCACAGTATAAGGTTGTAGGACTCACTCGTTGGGCTCTTTCTTTCAGCTCCTGTTCTTGAGCTAAAAAGGCTTCCAGCTTTGCCTGTACATTGGTCAGTTTTGCTGGATTGATTCTGTTTAAAATAAAAATGAAGTTTAAAAAAAATTAAAAACTGATTACCCATTGATACCCAATGATATGAAAAACTCCTAAAATCATTTGTTTATAAATATTTCTTACAAGTTTAATTTTAATTTGTGAAATATGTGAAAATTAAAGAACTGGAAATCTGAAATAAAAATAGAAAATGCTATAAAAACACTTAGCAAGTCAGGCAACACCAATAGAAACAGCAGTTAACTCTTCAAGATGCGGACCGTTCACCTCTTGAAGCCTAACAATCAAAAGTTAAATCCAAACAACAAAAAAAGCATTGCCTGATCGGAGGTGCAGGGTCACCATGGCTATAGAAGGACCAAAGTTAAGAATCGAGGGGACACAGGGCAAGTATCAATGTGAATGAATGTGCACTACAATGATGGGCAAATATAACGTAGCTTTTGACAAGCCAAGCTTTATGAAGAGAAGATGAGTTGCCAGCCAGACAAGGACTGGTATCAGGAGTATAATAGCACAAATGATACACTGGAACATAGAGGGGCAATATTGTAAAAGGTTAAAATAGGCAGATGTAGCACTGAAGGTACGGTGCAGAAGTTCATTTCAGGGTTGCATTGGTGGAAGTCTGCAGGGCCAGGAGCAAAGACCAGGGGGAAATTAGTTTCCCAAAGAATCTACTTCAATGCCATATGATTCTACCATTTTCGGATTCTTCAAAATTGTAATGGATTCAAAGTTTTTAAAAATGTTTAATAATTATCATTTATAAACAATCTTGGAAGAATTTGTGCATTATGCTGAGAATACACTACATACTGTATGCTCAGGAGACCCAGACATTTGAAGGTTCCATCCAGAATAGCCAACCTTATTCTGTTTCAAATGCTGAAATGTTGACTGCTTTCTCACATCTTTTAAGCATTTTCTATTTCTACAATTTTGTAATTTTCCCCAAACACTGGATGCACCGTGTCATATTTTATTTAAATTAAAATGTGGTTTAGTTTATACAGAATGGAAATAGGCCGTTGGTCGTCTGAGACGACCAACAATCACACATACACTAGTTTTATGTTATCACAGTTTTGCATCCTGCACACAAGGGGCAATTTACAGAAGGCAACTAACCTGCAAACAGGCACATCTTTGGAATGTGTGGGGAAACTGGGGCTCCCAGAGAAAACCCACACAGTCACACAGAGAACATATGAAGTCTGAACAGATGGCACCTGTATTCAGGATCGAACCCTGGTCTCTTTCGCTGTAAGGCAGCATCTCTGGCAGTGCTGTGCCATAGTAACATAGAATTGTTACAGCACTGGAGACAAATAACTAGCCCACCAATTGATTAATCCCAACAGACTCATGTCCTTGCTCCTGCCTTGCACATTATACTCTCAGGCCAATTCCAAATGGAAAGCACTGATTCTGTTTCCTCATATTTCCCTTGTGTAAAATTCAATCTGTGCTCCCTAATCCTCACCTAATGGAAATAACTTCTTTTTTCAACCCATCTAAAAAAATGAAAAATGATAGTGCGCACTATCAAATCTGATCTCTGAATGTTTCGAGATTTGTTATTTACTTCAGATTTTCATCAGCTCTGTTCCCTATGTTCCAGAGCAACTTGTTTCTCTTTGCAGTATAGCCTTCTTTCAATAGACAATAGACAATTGACAATAGGTGCAGGAATAGGCCATTCGGCCCTTCGAGCCAGCACCGCCATTCAATGTGATCATGGCTGATCATTCACAATCAGTATCCCGTTCCTGCCTTCTCCCCATATCCCACTTCCATGCTATCCCTAAGAGCCCTATCAAACTCTCTCTTAAAAGCATCCAGAGAACCAACTTCCACCATCCTCTGAGGCAGAGAATTCCACAGACTCACAACTCTCTGTGTGAAAACGTTTTTCCTCATCTCCGTTCAAAATGGCTTGCAACTTATTCTTAAACTATGGCCCCTAGTTCTGGACTCCCCCAACATCAGGAACATGTTTCCTGCCTCTAGCCTGACCAAGCCCTTAATAATCTTATATGTTTCAATAAGATCCCCTCTCATCCTTCTAAATTCCAGAGTATACAAGCCCAGCCGCTCCAATCTGTTAACATATGACAGTCCCGCCATCCCGGGAATTAACCTCGTGAACCTCTGCTGCACTCCCTCATTTGCAAGAATGTCCTTCCTCAAGTTTGGAGACCAAAACTGCACACAATACTCCAGGTGTGGTCTCACTAGGGCCCTGTACAACTATAGGAGGACCTCTTTGCTCCTACACTCAGCTCCTCCTGTTATGAAGGCCAACAGGCCATTTGCTTTCTTCACTGCCTGCTGTACCTGCATGCTTACATTCATTGACTGATGAACAAGGACCCCCAGATCCCGTTGTACTTCCCCTTTTTCCAACTTGACACCATTTAGATAATAATATGCCTTCCTGTTTTTGCCACCAAAGTGGATAACCTCACATTTATCCATATTAAACTGCATCTGCCCACTCACCCAACCTGTCCAAGTCACCCTGCATCCTTATAGCATCCTCCTCACAATTCACACTGCCATCCAACTTTGTGCCATCTGTAAATTTGCTAATGTTACTTTTAATCCCTTCATCCAAATCATTAATATATATATATTGTAAGTAGCTGCGGACCCAGCACAGAGCCTTGCGGTACCCCACTAGTCACTGCCTGCCATTCTGAAAGGGACCCGTTAATTCCTACCCTTAGTTCCCTGTCTGCCAACCAATTGTCTATCCATGTCAGCACCTTACCCCCAATACCATGTGCTCTAATTTTTCCCACTAATCTCCTATGTGGGACCTTATCAAATGCTTTCTGAATGTCCAGATCCTCTACATCCACTGGCTCTCCCTTGTCCATTATCCAGGTTACATCCTCAAAAAATTCCAGAAGATTAGTCAAGCATGATTTCCCCTTTGGAAATCCATGCTGACTCGGACCGATCCTGCTACTGCTATCCAAATGTGCAGCTATTTCATCTTTTATTATTGACTCCAGCATCTTCCCCACCACCGATGTCCGACTAACTGGTCTATAATTCCCTGTTTCCTCTCTGCCACCATTCTTAAAGAGTGGGACAACATTTGCTTCCCTCCAATCCACAGGAACTGATCCTGAATCTATTGAACATTGGAAAATGATCACCAATGCGTCCACAATTTCTAGAGCCACTTCCTTAAGTACCCTGGGATGCAGAGCATCAGGCCTTGGGGATTTATCAGCCTTCAGTCCCATCACTCTACACAATACCATTTCCTGCCTAATGTGAATCTCCTTCAGTTCCTCCAACACCCCAGATCCTCTTACTGGTACATCAGGAAGATTGTGTCCCCCTTAGTGTCCTCCTTGTTTGTATCCTCCTTTCATCCTCTTAAAACTCCTCTGGATAGATCAGTGAAAATTTACAAACATTTGCCTCTCGAAATAGCCACTACAAGAAACTGCATTGTAGAGATCACCTTGGTATCCACCCTAACACACACATACCCTTTGCTCTCTTCCTCCTACTTGTTTTCTCACTAGTCCAGTTCAGAATCATTAATTCTGTCTAAATGACCTGCAGTAACAAAGAACCATAGATGCTGCTTTACAATAGAAGACAGTGTTGGAGTAATGAGTCATGCAGCATCTCAGGAGAATCCATGCTCAACCAAGATGCAGTCTGACCTGAGCTATTCCAGCACTCTATGCCGACCTAAATAACGTGCTGAGTACTTTCAGTGCTTTTCCATTCTTACTCATTTAGATGGCACAATTCAAGGCAGCTCATCGTCAATTTCTTAAGGGCAATTATGGATGGAAAATAACTGTTCCAGTAAAACATTCTAATGGGCCTGTCCCTTTTGGTGATTTTTTTTGGCAATTGCCTGCGTCATTGACTGACATATCAGGATCGCCAAAAGTTTTGAACGCTTGTGGAAACACCGCGAGTCCATACGCCATCATGCCGCGTTACCGCTGCATCACGCCGCAACATTTTTGGTGACCTGATAAGTCAGTCAATGATTCCGGCAGTCGCCGAAAAAAATCACCAAGTGGGACAGGTGATTAAATGTCCACTAGGAACAAGAGCTTTTCCAAGATCCAGATGAAGGGTTTCAACCAAAAGCGTCTGCTGGCAGTTGTTGACCTGGTACATCAACTGAAAGTTCCTGACGTCTGTCCATTTCCCTCTCAGATGCTGCCTGACCTGCTGAGTTTCTCCAGTGGTTGTTTTTTTGCTCAGGGAAACTGATATTTAATAGGTGACCTTTATTAGCCATATGGCAAAGTTTGAATAAAAAAGACAGGCCAACCCAACTTTGCTAAAGGTAAATTGTGTCCGACTAATTGGAGTGAATTTTTTGACAAGCTAACAAAGTTGAATGGAAGGCAATAAGTGTCCAGGTGGCATTTGGAAATATTCCTATACTAATGGATGGTTAACTTAATTGGGACCCATGGCTTAAAGGCTCTCAGCAGATAGCATTAGTAAAGCATTTTGATTTTTGTACTGGAGGATGGTAAATGATGCATTTCCTCCAAGGTTGGTGCTGCAACCATTGTTTTTTTGCTTGATTGTGCGGGATAAATGTTTCTGATTCATGAGTGGCACAAAACCTGGTCAGGGACACTGTGAGGACAATAGTAATCAAATGGAATTTAATGCAAAGAAGTGCTACTTCTAGAAGAAAGAATGAAGATAGTATAGATTAAATGGCACAGGTATCAATGTTGTACAAGAATAAAGGGACTTTTACGTTTGAATTCAGGAAAATGGCAGGATATTAAAAGGGAAGTAACATAGGAACCTGTGATTCATAGACTCTGTGTATCTATGAACAGGTACACTGATACAAAGCTATAGTTGCTTTCCTAAGATACCTCCAGCTATAAAAACAATTGTGTCAGTGAGGAAAAGGGAGTTGGCTAGAGAGATTCAGAACATTTCTCCCAAAGTTTAAAATTAAACTTTTTTTTTATAGCTACAACTTCATTTTTGTTACAAGCTAAAAATACTGGAGACTGCATATTACATTGTTTAATAAAGTGTTCACTGCATAAGTGTCAATAGAATCTGACAGACTGTTCTTAGGTAGACACAAAATGCTGGAGTAACTCCACGGGACATGCAGCATCTCTGGAGAGAAAGATTGGGTTATGTTTCGGGTCGAGATCCTTCTTCAGACTGAAGAAGAGTCTTGACCTGAAATGTTACCCATTCCTTCTCTCCAGAGATGCTGCCTGTTGTGTGAGTCCCACCAGCATTTTGTGTCTACGTTCGATTTAAACCAGCATCTGCCGTTCTTTCCTACACAGACTGTTCTTAGTTTAGTTTAGAGATACAGCAAGGAAACAGGTCCTATGGCCAGAGTCTGCGAAAACCAGCGATCCCTGTACGTTAGCACTATCCTACACACTGGGAACAATTTACAATTTTTACAGGTCTATTTAACCTACAAAACTGTATGTCTTTGAGGTTTGGGATGAAACCGGAACACCCAGGGAAAACCCACACGATCAGAGAAAATGTACAAACTCCATAAACAAAGCACCCCTAGTCAGGATTGAACCTGGGTCTCTGGCGCTGAAACACAGCAGCTCTATCGCTGTGCCACCATGCTGCCCCAAGCTACAAGTAGCGACAAATTTATTTTAGTTACACCTAAAATTACCAGAGACTGCATTTTACATTGTTTAAAAAGGTATCACTGTATAAGTGTCAATAGAAGCTGACAGACTGTGCTTAATAGACAATGGTGGCCAATTACTCTGTGTGTTGGTGAGAGAGAGGTTACGAAGGTTAGATAGTGTTTATTTTCTCTATACTGTCCTTTTGCAAAGACAGCATCCTATCCTGTTTTTCAATGTACAAAATAACTTACAAGTGGTTCTCTAGATCCCTCTAGATCCCAATGGAAATAGTGTTATAACTAATATGACCCATGGAAAAGAGTTTAGACTCTTTTAGAGCATTGGAACAGGTCTTGAGCACACCGACAATCGATCACCCATTCACATTAGTTCTATGTTATCCCACTTTTGCATAGTTGTATAGGGCCCTAGTGGGACCACATCTGGAGTATTCTGTGCAGATTTGGTCCCCGAATTTGAGGAAGGACATTCTTTCTATTGATAGAGTGCAGCGTAGGTTTACAATTCCCAGGATGGCGGGACTGTCATATGCTGAGAGAATGGAGTGGCTGGGCTTGTATACTCTGGAGTTTAGAAGGATGAGAGGGAATCCTATTGAAACCTATTGGATCTTATTAATCTTATATAACATTATTACGGGTTTGGACACGCTAGAGGCAGGAAACATGTTCCTGATGTTGGGGGAGTCCAGAAGCAGGGGCCACAGTTTAAGAATAAGGGGTAAGCCATTTAGAACGGGTACGAGGAAACACTTTTTCTCACAGAGACTTGTGAGTCTGTGGAATTCCCTGCCTCAGAGGGCGGTGGAGGTCAGTTCTCTGGATACTTTCAAGAGAGAGCTAGATAGGGCTCTTAAAGATAGCGGAGTCAGGGATATGGGGAAAAGGCAGGAACGGGGTACTGATTGGAGATGATCAGCCATGATCACATTGAATGGTGGTGCTGGCTCGAAGGGCCGAATGGCCTACTCCTGTACCTATTGCCTATTGTCCATTCCCTACACACTTGGGGCAATTTACAGAGGCCAATTAACCTACAAACCTGCGCGTGTTTGGATGTGGAAGGAAACTGGAGCACCCCAAGGAAACCCAGGTGGTCACCGAAAGAATATGCAAACTCCACACAGTTAGCTCCCAAGGTCAGGATTGAACCTGGGTCTCTGGAGTTGAAAGGCAGTGGATCTACCAACTGCTTCACTGCTGCCAAACGGCCATCCTTCATTATCAAAATAACCCCACTTCCTCTCAGGGCTGATAGGGAACTCTGGTTCAGGTTACGGGGAGAGGGAAAAACAGGTGAAAAGGGAATGGAATCCAGTTATTGTAGTCCATATACAAATGAACATCAGAAGAAAATCCAAGGAAGAGGTTCCGCAAAAGGAACACATGGTGCTATGACGCAAATTAAAGAAAACCAACAGGGGTCACTACGAGAAAAGCTGAATCACTCTGTAGTGTGCCCAAGAAAATAAACGCTGGATCAATAAGATGCATTTTTAAATGAAAAAACTGTTCACTGTTAATATTCCAATAACTTCTTTGTCAGATATAGCATTTAAGTATAATTCTCACATCATTAATCTGAGCTAAATGCTGAAAGAAAACTGGCTTGACAAAGTGGCCTGGAATCTACACTTTCAGAAGAGCTGCATCCATCCAAACCCTGGCAAGATTTTTAGCTACCTAGAGCAGAAGAATAAAGGGCCTGTCCCACCAGCATGCGACTCCATGTGGTGAGCGCGACCAAACTGGAAGCGGGGGCCGCGCGGAGGTCGGGTGATCCCCGTACAGGGTCGGTCCCACCAGCATGCACCTGCATGCGGCGAGCGCGACCAAACGGGCAGCGGGGGCCGTGCGGAGGTCAGGTGAGTGGAGCGGCCTGGCGCGACGTTGGAGCGAGGTCCGCGGAAAGTTCGCAAGGACAGAGAGGGACACACAGAGAGGGACACGGAGACACACAGAGAGGGTCACGGAGGCACAGCGGGACACGGAGGCACATATAGAGAGGATCACGGAGGCACACAGAGAGGGTCACAGAGGCACAGAGAGAGGGCCACGGAGACACATATAGAGAGGGCCACGGAGGCACAGAGAGAGGGTCACGGAGGCACAGAGAGAGGGTCACGGAGGCACAGAGAGAGGGTCACGGAGGCACAGAGAGAGGGTCACGGAGGCACAGAGAGAGGGTCACGGAGGCACAGAGAGAGGGTCACGGAGGCACAGAGAGAGGGTCACGGAGGCACAGAGAGAGGGTCACGGAGGCACAGAGAGAGGGTCACGGAGGCACAGAGAGAGGGTCACGGAGGCACAGAGAGAGGGTCACGGAGGCACAGAGAGAGGGTCACGGAGGCACAGAGAGAGGGTCACGGAGGCACAGAGAGAGGGTCACGGAGGCACAGAGAGAGGGTCACGGAGGCACAGAGAGAGGGTCACGGAGGCACAGAGAGAGGGTCACGGAGGCACAGAGAGAGGGTCACGGAGGCACAGAGAGAGGGTCACGGAGGCACAGAGAGAGGGTCACGGAGGCACAGAGAGAGGGTCACGGAGGCACAGAGAGAGGGTCACGGAGGCACAGAGAGAGGGTCACGGAGGCACAGAGAGAGGGTCACGGAGGCACAGAGAGAGGGTCACGGAGGCACAGAGAGAGGATCACGGAGGCACAGAGAGAGGGTCACGGAGGCACAGAGAGAGGGTCACGGAGGCACAGAGAGAGGGTCACGGAGGCACAGAGAGAGGGTCACGGAGGCACAGAGAGAGGGTCACGGAGGCACAGAGAGAGGGTCACGGAGGCACAGAGAGAGGGTCACGGAGGCACAGAGAGAGGGTCACGGAGGCACAGAGAGAGGGTCACGGAGGCGCACAGAGAGAGGGTCACGGAGGCACAGAGATAGGGTCACGGAGGCACAGAGATAGGGTCACGGAGGCGCACAGAGAGGGACACGGAGGCACATATAGAGAGGGTTACGGTGGCACGACGTGAGGCGGTGCGCAATGCGTCGAGGTGGCTGCGGGCCAAGAGGCCGTTGGCGCGCGTAATTTTTGAACGCGGTCAGTTTTTCCGAGCCCCACGCGATGTCGGGACCAGCTCCGCACAACTCCACACGGTTCCGGCGATCGAAGTGGGACCAGCCCCGCGAGGCCGGACGGCTCAAGCGACCACGTTAGGTCGCGCTCACCGCATAGTCGCATGCTGGTGGGACAGGCCCTTAAGGTACAAACAATACCCAAATGGTAGCCAAAGAACTGAGATCCTTGTCAAATGCTGCAGATAAGGGTCGATCATCAGGCAGTGCTATTGTTGTTTATAAACCCCAAATCAACTAAAAATATTAATGGCAGTCCAGTGACCCCCTCTGGAAAGTATGTGCAGCAACAACTGATGCAAGGTTTTGCTGGGTTATTTTCTACTTAAGTAGAGATAGACACAAAGTGCTGGAGTAACTCAGCGGGCCAGGCTGCATCTCTAGAGAAAATGGATAGGTGATGTTTTGAGCCGGACCCTTCATTGTTAGACTAAATAAAACAAGTACAAGGGCACAAAATGCTGGAGTAACTCAGCAGGACAGGCAACATCTCTGGAGAAATGGATAGGTGACATTTTGGACGAGATCTTTCCTCAGACATGATAAGACACGAGTCTTAAATAAAACTTCAGCCTCACTCCATCATTCTCACCAAAGATGAACCAAGGAAGGACCATCAAAGCGTGTCACCACTTTGCGACACAACCATGAATTGTAGAAGGGTCTGAAGAAGGGTTTCGACCCGAAACGTTGCCTAATTACTTAGCTCCATAGATGCTGCCTCACCCGCTGAGTTTCTCCAGCATTTTTGTCTACCATGAATTGTAGAATATTTTCTCAAATGTGGGGGTAAAATTGGAGCCAACCGTAAGAATAATGTTCATAACATATGATAGCAAATTGTGCAGACAGAAGCATATATGGACTAAGAAAAGAAATGAAGCTAACAACAACTTTCATTCACACAGCATCTCCAACAAAGCAGAATATTTCATGGTGTTTCCAAGGGAGGATCAATTTAAATTAGTGCCTTGAGCGAGGAAACAAATGACCAAAGATCTATGCTTTAAACAATATTATATAAGGGGAAGGGGTAGAAGGATGGAAAGGAGGAATGCCAAAACATGGGATCCATCACCTGGATCCGTGCAGACCAGTTCATAAAGATATCTACAGGGATATTAGAGACCTCATATTCACTACGGAACGGTGTTCTCATCCCATTTCAGAAATAAGACCAGTTCCCATCACCATCAATATCCCCAGTATGGCACCTTATACAAAATCAAAAATAAAATGTAACTTTTATCTTCATCTTAAAATCTAAGATAACCATAGGTAGACAAAAGTACTGGAGAAACAACACCCCCCCACACACACCCCGCCAACACACCCCCTCCCCCACAACCCCCCCTCCCCCCGCAACCCCCCTGCCCGCTCAACCCCCCTGCCCGCTCAACCCCCCCGCCCCGCCCCCGCACACCCCTCCCCTGCCCCCGCACACCCTACCCCTGCACAACCCCTCCCCCCTCGCACCACCCCGCCCACACACTGTGGGTGAGTGGTGGAATATTGCGTTGGGGGAATAGGTCGCATTGAGAGAACACGTGAGCTGTGGAATATTGCATTGGGGAATGGGTTGGGTTGGGGGTCCAGGCTTCCCATGTGATTGTGTCCCACTTAGTCTAGTAATACTCTAAATGTGGCCTAACCAGTACTATAAAGCTGCACTATGACTTCCTGAGTCTTATACTCAATGCCCCGACCTATGAAAGCAAGCATACCAAATGCATTCTTTACCACTATCTGCTTACGTTGCCACTTCCAGGGAGCTATGGACCCGAGATCCTTCTGTAAATCAACACTGTTAAGAGTCATGCCATTAATTGAAATATTTTCCCCTTATATTTTACCTCCCAAAGTGCAACAACTGTCTCTTGCTCGGACTCAACTCCATCTGCTATTTCTTCACCCATTTCTGTAGTTGATCTATATCCCGCTGAATATTTTGATTACATATTTATTATATGTAAATAAATGTTCAATTAATGTAAAACATAACCTAATTCAATTTAAAATTTTACATAGATTATATTATTCGAAAACTAGACTGAATAAAATATTCTCAAATGTTTCCCCATCTGTGACAAATGTCTAACTCAAAATGCCACTATAGTACATTCCTTTGTCTCTTGTATAAAACTGTATAAATTTTGGAATGACATTTTTGGAATTTTTACAAAACTATTTAACACAAAATTGAACCCCAATACAGAACTGATTATCTTTGATCAATGGAAGAGGGAAGTAAACTAACTATATTCCAAGAAGCATTTCTTATAACAGCAAAAAAACTTATACTCAAATTTTGGAAAAACGCAACCACGCCAACATTCAAAATGTGGATGTCAAATATGTCTGAAACGCTACATCTTGAAGAAATGAGATTTCTCCTACTAGGCAAAGTAGACCAATTCTCAAAGACTTGGTCTCCTTTTATCGACTTTTTACAAGCATATGGTGCAACATAACATAACCTTAGAAATTAAATGGTTTCGAACCAAGTGACGGATGGGCAAAAATACGAAATAGGTAGATCTCTCCTAATCTCTCTTTTCTTTACTTTCTCCTTCTATTTCAATCTTTTCAGCTTCTCTTCTATGTCCTTTATTTCTTTTGCTATCTGTTTCTACTCGCTTTACATTTACAAGAGATAAATTAAATTTTAAAAAAAGAATATTTTGACAGCCTTCCCCACACTCCACAACCCTAGCAACCTTGGTAGCATCTGCAAACTTACTAACCAACCCGTCTATGTTTATGTCCAAACTACAGGAATATGTGTAATTTCCTTCAATGATATAATGCAAAAGTAGCAATAGAACTACATTAAAATTCTGTTATTTCAATAAAAGTATTACTTTATTTTGTTGATGGGGACTTTTTTCTCTTCCAGTTGCTTCACCATGGCCTTTTCTTCAGTTGGAAGTAAAACAAGCAATGCTTCACCACCTTCTTTGTACCTGGGAAATGGAAACATTGTTCAGCGTATAAGACAATCCACATCAATTCAATAACACAACTCAAAACACAGTGAATGTTTAAGATTGCACTGATCCTCATCCATCAACAAAAAAAAATTGCAAAAGGTTTTGGTTTGAATGTTTAAAAAATCCCAGTAAAAATTTGCCACCTATAATCTATATGTGCAGTAAAATGGAGCAGTAGTGTTGTGATGCAAACCAGTCCAAATGAATTTTACTTTTCTAAGTAAATGAATTAATGTTCTATTTCTGCATTAATGGGATCTGTCAATACTGTGTGTGGAGATTCTGATACTAGGTTTGGTTCAGTTGATTCTGTAACATTGCTGTTTAAATCTCAACCCATGCAATTCCCAATTACTTACAGTCAAGTTATATGCATAAGTACGGTGCGATACATGTACAATCAAAGTCTTGTTTCACAATACTAATTTACATGACAACACTACTATTGCTTTTGACTGCACATGTGAATGTTAATAGTAAGATGAAATGAGAACTTACCAGTTTGAAGTTTGATCTTTATTTTATGAGGAGTTACGTTGAGGGATTACGTGAAGGCCCTGCCAGCACACATGCGCGACATTCTTCAAAGCAGCGGTGTGAAATCACAGATAATAATTGACTAAAGATAGTAAGATAAGAGAACTAAAATACCAGTTGACCTTTATAATAGAGGGTTGGGAGCGGAGGGCACGTGATCCCTCAACGTAACTCCTCATAAAATAAAGATCAAACTTCAAACTGGTAGTTCTCGTTTATTCTTACTATTTTACTTTGGAGTCACGTGAGTGAGTACGTGAAGATTTCAAAGCTCTGTGATTTCTTGCCGTGGAACGAGTCCATGCTCACACATTGTCATAATAACCAATGGAGGAAGTATGTTAACGTATTTCAGACATGAATCGGTTGCTGAAAAACAACGATGTATTTATTAACAAATAATAATAACCCCTAATTCGGGGACAAATCATAATACAGAACTCCAAATCATGTCTGCAAATGTCTCAGGTCTCGCAACGGGTTTATTATAAAACCGTTGGAAGGTTTTTTCGTTAGACCATCCCGCCGTTGCAAAGATGTGGTTCATGGGAACTTCCAACATCCTTGCTGCCAATGAAGCTGCAGCCCTGGTGGAATGAGATTTAAAAACATCAGTGTCCACCCCTGCTGCACCTAATACCTCCCTAAGCCATCTTGAGATGGTCTGCACGGTCACTCTTTTATGAAGACGTTTATGACTTATCAATAAAGCCATTTCCGTGCCCCTGAGACTTTTGGTGACCTCCAGGTAATGTAAAAAGTGGGTCACTATACATAGGCGAAGGTCTATGGGGTAAGCCAGGAACTCCAATTTGAGGCCAGAATAAAGTGATCTTATTTTTGGAAGTTACCGTGGCGTCCAGTCTTAGTTTGTGCAGAGACTGGACCCACTGTGCCATTACGAGAGCCATCTGCATCACCATTTTATATGTCAGTTTTGTTAGTGTTAAGGACGTAGCTGGTACCCAATCCCTGAGCAAGAGGGGAGGGAGGCATTTGGCAGCCCTGTAAAAGGTGCTGCCATGGGTGTCCGAGGAGACCCACGGTGACCAGACTCCATTTGCTGGAGTAGGTCAAGTTGGAGCAATTGCTCCATCAACCGTTCCATGCAGGGTAAACGACCACTGTCGCTATCCGCAGGCGGTGTATCTTCCAGCCCGGACCCTGTCGAGTCTATGGGCTTATCTGAC
The DNA here is from genome assembly GCA_963514005.1 of Raja brachyura. The sequence goes on from OY740786.1 coordinate 67,659,845, forward strand.
TTTCGGGTGGCTTTACCGCCAGTCCGAGGTACACCTACGGGCTGTAGCGGTGCCAAGTCGGGGGCTGCTGGTCGAACGGTTAGCAGTTCCGGTGAAGTCGGCCACTGCTGACTGCCCGCATTCCCGCGGTCCTCCGCAGTCAGTTTAGTTGCGGTTCGTTTGGACTTAGTCCTCGACTCGGCCATAATAATTGTTGCTCTGGAAAATAAATTACACAGAGTGGCCAAAAACAACCTCAGAATAGTGAAAACTTACCTGCAGGTCCGTTTTAAACTTACCGCCGGAGGAGCAACGCTCCTCACGCCTGTCGCTGCACAATGCTTTCGACGATATGTCGCGCATGCATGCTGGCGGGGTCTTCACATAGTCACTCATGTGACTCCGAAGTAAAATCAACATTTATTAGCATTCAAATGATGTTTACTTCACAATGGAATGCAAGCAGTGATCTCAAGATCTTTACGGCCATTTCCTTTCACACCTGTTATACAACTTTGAATTGGTGCTAAATATAACAATATAACTTTCACAGATGGAACTGGTGCTCCCAATTGCCTAGATCATCTTCAACAATGGAATCTAAATTAGTTCAAGCAGTACAAGCAACACAACATTTCTATTCTTAAAGTTTATCGTGAATTTAAACATTTGTCATATCAGCTTTAGACAATAGCAATGATGTTATCAAGGTGCAATGCAAAAAACACAATTTATCTGCTTTTCCTAGTTTCCTCCATCTATTTTGAAACATGTATGCCATTTTAAAAAGTTGCAAATTCTGCTGAGTCCCAGGATTAGAAGAGTAATCTAATTGCATATTAGATTTAGCCAATGACTTGCATTATTCAGCATTTTAATATTTAAAAACACCCAAAGGTGTACTGTGGCACATTGTTCACTGAAAATTTGAGGAGGCATCGTCAGAGATCGGAAAGGTTTTAAACAGAGAGATATAGAAGGAAAAAGGTTTAACAAGTAATTTTTGATTTGAAAAAACCTGGACAAACCAAAGACATGTTGCTACTTTCGCTACAGATAAGAAAATAAGGCTCCACATGACACCAGGTTTGGAGGAAAATACATTTGGGCGAGTGGGCAAGAGTTGGAGATGATACAGAAATAGGGAGACTGAAGCTAAGGAGGGTTTTGAATAGAAGAATACAATTTTTTTTAAACATCAGCCTGTACCAAGAACAAAAACCATATGCCGTATTTCCCGGCAATGAAGCTGCTATTTTTTACCTTAGAATGAGGCCCGAAAATTTACCTGCGATTTGGAAGCCAAAGGTTAGATTGTTAGCCAAGAAAGATAGACTTGGCTATCTCTCAGTACAGCGGCTGTAAAAGGACAGCACCACTGGGGGGGAGGGGGGGGAAGAGAGTTCTTTCCACAACATGTGGGGAGTCTGGCCCGGTAAGCACAACTGGACCGCCAAGGGTAAAGTTGCGGGGAGAGCAGGAGCGTTGAGAAGGAGGGGGTCGGGGATCATGTCAGCAACCCACTCAGTAGCTCGGGAGGCTGCGAACGGCCGCCGGGACTGGACAGCGGAATTGCAGCTAGACCTGGGGCTTGCAGGCGACCTGGGAACTGCAGCTAGTCCCGGGCAGGGGACCAGGGAACTGTAGCTAGTCGTGGGGCTCGCAGGTGACCTGGGAACTACAGCTAGTCCCTGGGACACGAGGGATTTGGGAGCTGCAGCCAGTCCAGGGGCACGCAGGTGATCTGGAAACTGCAGAAAACTAATAGACAAATGAGTGAAAACTATGTATTATTAGTATGTATTATTACTAATTTATGTATTATTAGTGTGTATTATTAATAATTATTAATTTAGTTAGTATGTATTTTTACCTCCATTTATTAACTCTGGCAATAAATGTGGCCCGCCATCCGCTGGATATATTTAAGAGAGTTGGAGGCCAAATCACTGGATGGATTTAAGAGAGAGTTGGAGGCCAAATCACTGGATGGATTTAAGAGAGTTAGATAGAGCTCCAGGAGCTAGTGAAATCAAGGGATATGGGGAGAAGGCAGGGACGGGTTATTGATTGGGGACGATCAGCCATGATCGCAATGAATGGCGGTGTGGGCTAGAAGGGCCGAGTGGCCTCCTCCTGCACCTATTTTCTATGTAAACCAAACCCTTGATCCTGTCCCGCCAGGTTTTTTTCCAAAATTTAGCAACTCAAAATGGGGGTGCATCTTCATTTCCGGGAAATACGTTAGGTTATTCATAGTCACAACAAACGAGACTATACAACGAGAGCAGGAATGAATTTAAAGGGAAAAAAATGCATTCATAGTCTATTTAATGGATTTGGGGCGTCACAAAGCATGTGAGACCACGTCTTAGAACGAGGCAGACAACTTTTGTTGCCAAAATTCCCATATACACATTTAACTATTGTAGGAGCCATTCATACTTAGGCTAGTTACTGTTAGCATATTTTACTGTTTTGTCTAGATATTTCTTGCAGAATTATTTTGTACGCTTGGGGGTGGGGTTTTGATATGTGGATGGGCTTGACATATATGATAGAGGGAGAGGGACTGGCCAGATCAGACCAGCCACAGGATTTGGAGAGAAAACATTTCTTACCAAATAGTAAGAATGGAAAGCTACAATTTGTATAAGAATAAAGAGGATCTGGTATGTCCACTTTTTTGGCTGTACAACTACTTCAATAAAGAACTAATTAAGCTTGAAATAACAACTGGAAGATCCGTTTTTGCTTGTCTGCGTACGATCACTCCCACCTACCCATGGAGTAATGGCAATGGAAAGTTGGATATTGGAAAAGTTTGAAATTGCCATTACATTAAAGTAAGAACTGCTCTATGAGTGAAACTGGAGCTTGTGAAAGCCTGTGAACAAACTATCTGCCTGGCGCCATCTACTTGACAAGGTCGACTCCTGCGCTATCTGAAAAACGACGATTGGAAACTTCGGAACCCAATGCACAGGGATAGAGTGAGTAAACGAACAGCATTAAGCTTTATTGGAACAGCTACTGCATTAAGCTGTATTGGAACGGCGACTATAGAGCAGCTGTATTACAACAGCTGTTACTATGGAGACATGAACAGTGACCTTGATAATCTCATCGCTATCTGATGTTTTGAATTCCTGCTCAGATTGTTTTGAATTCCAATCTAGAAGCATACGGCATTACATTAACACGTCATTACATCAACACGTCATTCTGTCAACACGTCTTAAAGGGTTAGTGAGCCAGTATGTCTAAAGCTCAGCCACAAGAGGGAGAAGTAGAACTGGATTCTGGAAAAGAAAGAAGAACCATTAAACTCATTGACAAAGGCCGGGAATTGTTCATGGAAAAGTATCTGAACTCAAGAAACACAATATGCAGATCAAGCCACAAATCTACTTCTTCATCATGTGCATCTTCAAAGGTCTCTGCTACTATTAAAGCTCAGTCAGAAGTGGCTGCTCCCTTGGAATAAGCTGCCGTGTCGCCAAGAACTAAAAGCTGGAACTTGAGGCCCAAGAAGAACAATTGAAAAGACAAAAAGAGCAATTGAAAAGAGAGACTGAGCTGGCAGCAACCAATGCTAAACTTGAACTTGAGGTGCAAGAAAAACAGTTGCAAAGAGAGATGGAATGGCAGGAACTACAGACGGAACTGGTAGCAGTCAATACATGGATCAGTATACTTGAGGCCAGGAGATCTAGAAAAAGTAGGCACACATTGGGGCGGTGTTCACAAATCGGGGCTGAGGGGCTCAAAGAAAAGATAGACCTCTTAAAGGAGAAGGGAGTCTGCTTTGTATGTTTGAAGATAGGTCACATGGCCAAAGACTGCAAGAGTTGTATGAATGGTGATGTGTGCAAACAAGATCATCCTGAAATACTACACACTGAACAGAAGAACACGGAGAAGAAGCCGGAGCATGCAGAACAGAATGAGAAGCCATTCTCATCCATTCTGATGCCGTTTCCTCATCCCAGATGTGTGCACTTATTGGGTGATTAAGCCTGCATCTTCTCCATCTTACCAGTACAGGTAAAGAGTCGCAAGGGGGACACGGTTTTGCAAACATACGCATTTTTGGATCATGGTAGTTCAATAACCTTTTGTACAGAAAGCTTGATGAGAAGGCTGAGCATTACAGGACAAAAGACTAAGATTCTCTTGTGTACCATGAATGAAGAGAAGCCTGTGATCAGTCATCATATCAAAGGTTTGGTAATATCTAGTCTGGACAAAGACAATTTTATACAACTATCTGATGTGTTCACACATAAGACCATGACTGTTTCTCATCTAAACATTCCCAGCCAGGAAGATCTGAAGCAATGGCCTTACTTGAAGGATATCAAGATTCCTAAAATAGACTCTGGCATCGACCTACTCATCGGACCAAATGCTCCAAAAGTATTGGAACCTTATGAGCTGGTCAACAGCCAAGGTGATGGACCATTCACCATAAGGACCCTACTCAGATGGGTCATCTATGGTCCTCTGAGAAGAGACAATGAAAGCAATGATGAAAATGGCTGCCCTGCTGCTGCTGTCAATCGAATATCTACTGTAAACTACTGTAGAGGAGCTATTGGTCAAGCAATACAATCACAACTTCAGTGAAAGAACCAGCAAGGAAGCAGAAGAAATGTCCAGAGAAGAGCTAAAGTTCTTGGATACTATGAATCACTCGGTAAAGATGACGGATAGACACAATTGTTTAGATTTACCTTTCAAACAAGAAAACGCCAGTTTGCCGAATAACCGTTGCATTGCAGTGCAGCGCATCCAGAGCCTGAAACTCAGGTTTGGCAAGAATAATAAATTTAATGATGAATATACATCTTTCCCCACAGAAATGATTGATAATGGTGATGCTGAAATGGTACCAGTGGAGCAGCTGAATCAAAGTGATGGAGAGCTCTGGCACATCCCACACCATGGGGTGTATCATTCAAGGAAAGGAACCTTAAGAGTGGATTTCGACAGTGCGGTAGTCTTCAAAGGAACATGACTTAACTGCCAGCTGCTGCAGGGTCCAGGCCTTCTCAACTCACTCATTGGAGTTCTCATCAGATTCAGACCGGTTGCTTTAATGGCTGATATTAAAGCAATGTTTCATCGTCAAGTCAAAAGCATATTGACTATTTGCGGTTCCTGTGGTGGCCTGAGGGTGATGCACAGCATGATCTTGTTGAATAGCGGATGACGGTACATCTTTTTGGAGCAGCATCATCACAAAGCTGTGCAAACTTTGCATTAAGGAAGAATGCAGAAGACTACGAAGCTCATTTCCCAGCAAAAGTGACAAACACAATGAATAACAACTTCCATGTAGATGATTGTTTAAAGTCCATGCCTTTGCAACAGGAAGCAATTCAAACGGCAGCACAACTGACTTCCCTCTGCCAAATGGGAGGATTCATGCTGTCAAAGTGGATCAGCAACAGCCGTGCTGTATTGGCATCCATTCCATAAGAAAACCGAGCCAAGGAGACCAGGGAGTTGGACTTGGACAAAGACAATTTGCCTATGGAAAGGGCACTGGGATTGCACTGGTGCGTTGAAGCAGATGTGTTCAAGTTCAGAATTGCAGTACAGGGACGACCATACACCCAACGGGGCATCTTGTCCGTAGTTGGCTCTATATATGATCCTTTAGGATTTCTTGCACCATTTACTCTGCCAGCCGAGCTGATTATGCAGGAGCTCTGTACGGAAAGACTTGGATGGGATGAGAGCACAACGCAAACCTCCTCTCAGCGATGGACAGGATGGTTAACAGATCTCAACAAGATGTCGGAATTTAAAGTGGACCGGTGCATGAAGCGTGCAAACTTTGGTCAAGTCAGATATGCACAGCTGCACCACTTTTCAGATGCAAGCGAATGTGGCTACGGTACTGTTTCATATCTACGACCAGAAGATGATAACAAAGAAGTGCATTTTGCTGAGGTGCTTGCCCCTTTCATTGCCCATTACATTTACATTGACTTTCCAGTGCTGCTGACATTGTGTTTCCCCATGCTTCTCTACATTTAACAGTCATGGGCCAGGGATTCTCAGGAGTGAATGTGGTATTCCATTTTCTAAGGTTCTTTCATTTTAAACATCATTTTAATCTCAAAAATGAGGAACATGATTGAGATCCATCTAATAAACTTAGTAGTTTTGTTTATAATATTATTATTAATTTGAGATTACAGCCCTTACTTTTAAATGTTAAACATGGAAATGTTCATATTTTTACTATTCACAATAAAAGCATTCATCCAGTACAACATACTTTTTATTCTTGGACGCACTCTGATCCCAAATGCCTTTTCAAGAATAAAGCAGCAAGATTAAGTAGGAATCCTGAAAACCATTGTAATTTTGCTAATATGTAAAATAAGCTCTTGTTTCAGCTACAAATAAACAATTTGCCAAGATAGATAAAGAAATAAGAATGTATGATCCTTCAAAATTAAAATTAATATTTTAATCCATAAATTGCCACTTAATATTCATTTCAAACACTCAAGTAACCTCTATAATAAGTCACCAAGAGAATTAGCAGACATTTGAAGACATTAATTCACATCACCACAATACCTGGCAGTTCTCCCAGCTCTATGGATGTAAGTATTAGCATCCTCTGGACAATCTAATTGAAGAACCCAGTTCACAGCAGGGAAATCTGGGAAGAAAATCAATTTTAAATTAGACACTTCAAATGGTTTGATAAATAGATGTATATTCTTCACTTGGTCTTTTACTGGATGTGAAGTGGGTGTTTCAACCAGTGGGAATGTCTAGGACCAGAGGCCATAGTTTCAATTAAAAAAGGATGTACCTTCAGAAAGAAGATGAGGAGGAATATTTTTTATTTAGAGGGTGGTAAATCTGTGCAATTCATTGCCAGAGAGCTGTAGAGGCCAAGTCAATCAATATTTTAATAGCGGAGATTGACAAATTCTTGATTAATACGGGGGTCATCGGTTATGGGGAGAAGGTAGGAGAATGGGGTTGAGAGGGAAAGATAGATCAGCCATGATTGAACGACGGAGTAGACCTGATGGTCGGATGTTTGATGAACTTGATGTTTCTGCTCCTATAACTTATGAACTTAAACTATCTGTGGCAAAGCTTTGAATGTAAACCTTAACCATTCAATCAACATTTTTCCCCAAAGACTCAAGACATTGGTGAAAAGCAAAAATGCTTGTCACCAGCCAGGCCACCAGTTATTTACAGGTTTAAGTTGTCTTATCCTTTGCACACATTCTACATCCCAGGAATACATACCGAGCCCTCTGGCAGCGATGTCTGTTGCAAACAGTACAGCAGCCTTTTTTTGGCAAAAGTCATTGTAGACATCAACTCGTTTCATCTGTTGTTGCTTGCCATAAAGCGCTAGAATTGGCAGTCCTGGACGGAGACGGCAAAATACACGGAACAAATACTGAACCTAATGTACAGGAACACAAATGTGAAGGATACAGTGAAAACTTCAACCATGCCAAATAGTAGCCGAAAGGTTAGATTTAACTTTTCTCTTCATCTATTTAAAGTATCAGACTGAAATTCATCAGGTGCTGAAAATACTCAATTCAGATGTTGAATTACAGCTGCAAGATTTTTCTTTAATTTCCATTTCAAGGATTGCATATTGGTCGTCAAAATCCCATTTTTTATTTGTTATGCTAGTAAAAGAATAGCACCACATTTGCCACTTGTCCCACGGAGAAGGCATGCTTCAAATTACCTGTGCAACAATTTCACAAACATTCACACAATAGTTCAGGGTTCAAAGTTGCTGCTGAGAACCCAAAGTGCTGGAGTAACTCTGAGGGTTACGCAGCATCTCAGGAAGACTTTAGATATACAACATTTTGGTTCGGGTCCTTTCTTCAGACAGATTGGAGTAGGGGTGTGAAAGCTGTAAAAGAGGTGGAGGCAGGACAAAAGCCCAGCAAATGACAGATGAATACAGGCGATGGGATTTGCTTGACAGATGGGTGGACAAAGGCTAGAGGAAAAGGAGACAAAAGGGGTGTTAAATAAGGAGAGGTTTAAAATGTAATGTGAATCCAGCGGGAAATGTATGGGTGGAAGGGGACGGGGGGTTGATGGGGGGAGATGAAGTGCAAGGATGGAGCACAGGGGCAGATTGGCGTTGCCTAAAGTTTCAGAATGTTTTATACCATTGGGTTGTAATCTAATGGTTACAAGTTGCTATTCCTCCCATTTTGATGTGACCTCGCTGGCAACTGATGAGGCCCAGCACAGAAAGGTTGGCATGGGGATGGGAAGGAGAATTAAAATAGTTAGTGATGCCTGCCTGCTTACCATAACACTTAAACTATACCACTCACTTAAAAAAAAATCAACAGAATACAAAACATGTGTCTTCTGGGCCATTCTAACCATAATTCTCAATTCTTCAAAATTCGACAAACAACCCATATAAAGGTCCAATGACAAAGGTGATTGCCACAGGTATACACAAGGCACATTTCTTTCTATTAAATCACATTCAGATTCAGATTCAGATTTCAGATTCAATTTTAATTGTCATTGTCAGTGTACAGTACAGAGACAACGAATTGCATTTAGCATCTCCCTGGAAGAGCGACACAGCAAATTATTTGAATAAATAACAATAAGTGTCCGGGGGGGGGGGGGGGGGGGTGATTGGCAGTCACCGAGGTACGTTGTTGAGTAGCGTGACAGCCGCCGGAAAGAAGCTGTTCCTGGACCTGCTGGTTCCGCAACGGAGAGACCTGTAGCGCCTCCCGGATGGTAGGAGGGTAAACAGTCCATGGTTGGGGTGAGAGAGGTCCTTGGCGATGCTGAGCGCCCTCCGCAGACAACGCTTGCTTTGGACAGACTCAATGGAGGGGAGCGAGGAACCGGTGATGCGTTGGGCAATTTTCACCACCCTCTGCAATGCCTTCCGGTCGGAGACAGAGCAGTTGCCATACCAAACTGTGATGCAGTTGGTAAGGATGCTCTCGATGGTGCAGCGGTAGAAGTTCACCAGGATCTGAGGAGACAGATGGACCTTCTTCAGTCTCCTCAGGAAGAAGAGACGCTGGTGAGCCTTCTTGATCAGAGTTGAGGTATTGTGGGTCCAAGAGAGGTCGTCGGAGAGGTTGACTCCCAAGAACCTGAAGCTAGAAACACATTCCACCTCCGTACCGTTAATGTGGATGGGGGTGTGCGTGCCGCCCCTGGACTTCCTGAAGTCTACAATGAGCTCCTTGGTCTTCTTGGAGTTAAGGGCCAGGTTGTTGTCAGCGCACCATGCTGCTAAGTGCTGGACCTCCTCCCTGTAGGCCGACTCATCGTTGTTGCTGATGAGGCCAATCACCGTTGTATCATCTGCATACTTGATGATGGTGTTAGTACTATGTACAGGTGTGCAGTCATAGGTGAAGAGGGAGTAGAGGAGGGGGCTCAGCACACAGCCCTGTGGAACGCCGGTGTTCAGGGTGAGGGTTGAAGAGGTGTGCTTGTCTAACCTAACAGACTGGGGTCTGTTGGTTAGAAAGTCCAGTATCCAGTTGCAGAGGGAAGGAGCGATGCACAGATTACCGAGTTTGGCGATCAATTTTGATGGTATAATGGTGTTGAATGCTGAGCTGTAATCGATGAACAGCATTCTTACGTAAGTGTCTCTGTTGTCGAGGTGGGAGAGGGCGGAGTGAAGTGCCGTTGAGATGGCATCCTCCGTACTCCTGTTCTTGCGGTAGGCAAACTGATAGGGATCCAGTGTGGGGGGTAGGCAGCTTTTGAGGTGTGCCAGGACCAGCCTCTCGAAGCACTTGGTGATGATGGGGGTAAGTGCAACTGGGCGGAAGTCGTTGAGGCTTGCCGCAGTGGAGTGTTTTGGCACTGGCACGATGGAGGTGGTTTTAAGGCACGTGGTGACAACTGCCTGGGCAAGTGACAGGTTGAAGATATCAGTCCAGACGTCTGCCAGCTGCGCCGCACAGACCCTGAGCACGCGCCCGGGTATTCAGGATATTTTTATACATTTGGGATCATATTCCAAAAGTTTGTGTTTATTGTAGACCCAGTAATATGGAAGAAATGGTGTTAATCCAAAACTACACCTATGCATAATTGTCAATAGTTTGTTATTAAATGGTCATTCATCTTTTCTCTTGCTAATATTGTGGTTCAAAAATTAAATGTGCAAGCAATTTTGCGTTCCTACCGTATTAAACTTTTCTTCTAAACAAAACTGCAACCAATTTGACTTGCAAATGCATGACAGCTCAGAACAAGGCAGGATTAATTTTCTCTGTAAATTGCAAGCTTCAGACTTCATACATGAATAGACAAAGTGGTAGAGAGCTCAGCAACATTTACATTTCCTTGGGGCTCATGTTTGGGAATCGCATACAAAGAGCTTATATTAATGAAGTTATCTTCCCATGTACTACCGAACTGATGGAAACAGGATTAAATGAAGAATTAACAAATAAATAATTTAGACATCAAAAACACAAGCACATACTTCTTTACAGGTTGAAAAAAAGACGATTGTCTTCTTGCTTAGATGATTCTTCACAAATGAATACAACATGTTGATTTTTTGGTGTAACTCACAAACCACATAATTTTGTTCCAGTGTTCCAGGGGTGCTGCAATACAAAACATGTGTTAACATTCTTGTAAACAAAACCCAATACATAGACCAAAGTATAAAGCCAGGACAGAGTAGAGTTTGCACGCATTTTGTCACACATATATGCCATATAACAAATTCTAGGCTACATGCTGCACAAAACATTTTAAATATGTTTTTTTTAGTCTTTTAGTGTTATACCTTATTTCTAAATACCATATTTCTCGGCAATGAAGACGCTATTTCTTACCCCAAAATAAGGCACGAAAATTTACCTGCGTCTTAGAGGCCGAAGGTTAGGTTGTTAGCCAAGAAAGATAGACTTGGCTATCCCTCAGTGCAGCAACATCAAGAACTGTACTGAGGGATAGCCAAGACTATCCCTCATTGCTGGCAGCTGATGGGAAGTGGCTGTAAAGTCAGAAGTGGCTCTGTAAAAGGACAGCACCGCTGGGGGGGGAAAGAGTTCTTTTCACAGCATGTGGGAAGTCTGGCCCGGGTCAGCACGGGCAGGAGCATTGACAAGGAAGGGGTAGGGGATCATGCCAGCAACTCACACACTCACCGCTGCGCTCCGGGCGTGGAGCCAACACATTGTGGCGGGGAGGGAAGTAAATCGGGTTGCTGGGACCAGACAGCGGAACCGGCCGCCACGTCAGCGTCTTCTGCCAGCCCGGGGATGCTGTCCGGTTCCGGCGGCCGCTCCCGCTTTGGCACTACTGATCCTTATGTTTGAATTTCCTAGTTCCTTAGCACTCCCGTTTTTCCCACCATCTCTCCACCTGCCGTCATCCTCCACCCCCCACCCATTCAGTCATTCCGAATGGAGGAGATCTGGAAGCCTTGTGCAAATTGAATTGTCACTTTCTTGATTTTTATTTTTTTGTGCATGAGCAATTCTATGTCCCGCCAGCCTTTTTTCAAAATTTAGCAACTCAAAATGGGGGTGGAAATACGGTACTTACACTAAACAGGCATGGTAGCAATAAATGCACATTTAGATAATAGCATTTTTTTCATAAGCAATGTAATTATAACATTTCATTATAATTTGATAATATCTTTCATCCAATAAAGAGGCAAGGTACAAAATCAAGAACATGAATCTGCAGCAGAGCCACATTGCTAGTAAGTGAAAAATACAATGCAATGATTACCCTACAACCATCTCAGCCCATGACATGTACTGAATAAGTCTAAAGGTCATGCAATCAGATGCTACCTTCATTTCCCAAAGCATTGAGAAAATTAGGATTGTCATTTAAAGGTTACTTGTTAGAACTGCTATATTCCTTTAATTATTAAACTTACACAAATAAAATCCAAGTTAATTTACCTATAAAATTCAAGATTACTTCTGCTACTTTCATCTTTGCTTCTTCCTCATTTCTATATGGACTTCAGCAAGGCCTTTGACAAGGTCCTCGCATGGTAAGCTAGTCTGGAAGATTAGATCACATAGAATCCAAGATGAACGAGCCAACTGGTTTCAAAATTGGCATGCAGATAGGAGTTAAAGGGTAGTTGTGGGAGGGGTTTTTTTTGGATTGGAAGCCTGTGACCAATGGAGGGCCAGAGGTTAGTGCTGGATCCATGGCTGTTTGTTGTATACCTGATGGCAGTGGAGACATGAGTGTGTGGTCAGGATGGTGTGGGTCCTTGATGATGTTGGCAGCCTTTTTGAGGCAGCGACTGCGATAGATCCCTTCGATGGTGGGGAGGTCAGAGCCGATGATGGGCAAGGCAGTGGTCACAACTTTCGGCATTCTTTTCCGCTCCTGGTCGCTCAAGTTGCCGAACCAAGCCACAATGCAACCAGTCAGCATGCTCTCTACTGTGCACCTGTAGAAGTTCGAGAGAGTCCTCTTTGACATACCGACTCTCCGTAATCTTCTCAGGGAGTAGAGGCGCTGATGTGCTTTCTTTATAATTGCATCAGTGAGTTGGGAATTTGAAGTTCTTGACCCTTTCCACCATCGTCCCGTTGATATAAACGGGGTTGTGGGTCTGTATCCTACCACTTCCAAACTTCACAATCAGTTCCTTGGTTTTGCTGGTCTTGAGAGCCAGGTTATTGTGCTGGCACCATTTGGTCAATCGGTCGATCTCACTTCTATACTCTGACTCATCACCATTCGTCCCACAATAGTGGTGTCGTCGGCGAACTTGATGATGGAGTTCGCACTATGTCCGGCTACACAGTCATGAGTATAGAGTGTGTAAAGCAGGGGGCTGACCACGCAGCCTTGAGGTGCTCCCGTGCTGATTGTAATCGAGGATAACACATTTCCACCAATACGGACAGACTGTGGTCTGTGGATGAGGAAGTCGAGGATCCAATTGCAGAGGTATGCGCAGAGACCCAGAACTGAGTGCTTGGTAACCAGCTTGGAGGAGAAATTAAACACCGCACTGTAGTCAGTGAATAACAGCCTGACATATGAGTTTTTGTTGCCCAAATGGTCCATTGCAGAGTGGAGAGCCAGTCAGATCGCATCCACCGTTGATCTACTGTGGCGGTAAGCGAATTGCAGTGGATTGAGGTTCTTGTCGAGGTAGGAGTTGATGTGCGCCATAATCAACCTCTCAAAGCACTTCATCACCACAGACGTTAGTGCCACTGGTCGATAGTCATTGAGGCACGTCACCTTGCTCTTCTAGGGCACCGGTATTATTGATGCATGTAGCTCAGAGAGATCAGGAGTACAGGTGCATGGTTCTCTGAAAGTGGCGAGTCAGATGGACAGGGTGATGAAGAAGGCATTTGACACGCTTATCTTCAATAAGGATACAGTGCCAAAGATGGTGCATCGTCATGCAGCTGTATAGGTCGTTGGTCAGATCACACTTGGAGTACTGTCTGCAGCCCAGCTACAGGAAGGATATTATTAATCTATAGAGAACCAGATACAATTACAGCTTTTAAAAGACATTTGGACTTAAATATGGATAAAAAGGTTGAGAGCACAATGAGCCAAATGAAATTATTACAATTAGGTATTCAGGATTCAGCCATCCCCGACAAAGCCAAAATGTTATGCCTAACATAAAGGAAATTAAAATGTGAGAATCTGTGGTAATTTATAACCTTGTACAATTCATCCAAATAATGGCAGCCTACCTGAATTTAGCTTTTTCATGCACCCAAGCATATTCTGGGTCTTTCAGACTCAGTCGTGCCAAATCCTTGACAGATTTAGTTTGAGTTGCTGAGAAAAGCAATGTCTGACGTTTCTTGGGTAGATTTTCAACAATAGCATTCATGGTCTCAGAAAAACCCATATCCAAAATTCTATCAGCTTCATCCAACACTAAAAGAAGAAAATGACATCCCAACGGCAAAGGATTATATAAATTCAAGTCCATTAGAAATACAGAAATTGATTATATTTATGTTTTTTATCCTGTTTCCCATTGCCTCAATTAGCTCTGGCTCTAGCATAATACTGAACAAGTCCACCAAGAGGATATGGCCCTCCCACTGTCTTTTCTTCTTAATTCTAAATAAATCTTCAGTATATCTTTTCACAGATTAGGAAAGTAATGGGACCAATTCCCATATCAAGAGCTCATTATGTTGGGCGCATTGCAGTGAAAGAAAGGCCAGGCACTTCCTACTAGTACAAATAAGTGAATCATAGTTGTTCTTGGATACCTCTCAGATGTCAACTATAAAGACATTAGAAGATGCACAGCAAGGAATGATCCAAGAAATGAATAAGGAACTATAAACCCACATACCTTTGACATCTGACAGGAAAACCCTGAATATTTCGGTCTCAACACATTAACTATAATAATAAATCTGACATTAAAAATCAAAGGAATTAGACAGAATCTGATTAGTTCAATCATCTTATTTTTCAATCGCGGATTGAAGATGTGCACTGACGCACTGAAGAACTGCATCACAGAAGATCTCAGACCCCCATCAAGTGAACATCATATGCATCACCCAGCACACCACTAAAACACCCTGCTCACTGGATCACTGTCTAAGGAATAGTTTAGGGCAACCGACTAGTGGTGCTATTTTTTAAAAAATGGCAAACTAGGGGAGTAAGGAAGGAGAAGGGAGATATTTTGGATGGTCACATTCTTTTAAATCAGAGTGATTTCTAAACCCACTTACATCTGAATAAGCGAGTTCGGTATTCCGACTGTGCATGCCCAGGTCATAGGTCACAAGCGAAAAACAGTCTCGGCAACGGTGGTGCTGCATTGTGTGCAGGCTTGCGTTTCGTCCGTGCTCGGGGTCGGGCCTGGCTCTCCGTCGCTGCGGGTGCTGTTGAGTTGCTGCTGGGCCATCCCGCTGGCTCCAGCTCGGCTCTGCCTGTCCCGCCGGGTTGGCCAGCAACCCTCCACCTCCACCCCTCAGTCCAACACAGAGATATTGCTGTAGATGGGCAGCCACCAGCCCTGCTAGAAGACGGGCTACTTGAGTCATCCTGGTCGGAGAGAGAGTCTACGGACGCTCTCCTGCCGGCCATGGGCAGGCAGGGCGCCCACTGGAGCTGCTGGTGCTGTTGGTGGTGCTGGCAGCAGCAACAACCTCCTCCCCCTCCCTTGCCCAGCACCAAGCCCAGAGTCCGGGCCAGCTCCAACTGCAGGTCGGGGCTGAAGGCCGCCCGCAGCGCGGCCCAGTCGAGCGGCTGGCCGGAGGAGGCCGAGTCCAGTGGCGGTTCGGCAGCGTTCGGACACGGGTTCGATCCTGACTTACAGATGAGGCGCAGTTCTGTGTGCTTGCAGCTGCCGAGAGCCGCTCCAGTCTCTCCCCCCCCCCCCCAGGTCTCCCACTCCTATCTGCTCCCTCTATCTGCCCCCTGACAAATACAAACTTGAAAAAAGACAAAGAAATTGCACCCAATCTACACTCACTGAAATCACACCCAAAAAACAGCGCTTCATTCAATTTTTATTTACAGCGTTTGACCTTTGACAAATCCCATAATTCCTTGTGTTTTTCAGAATACCAAACTCGTTTATATAATCAATATCAATTGTTGTTCAGTATGAAGAAGGGCCCCAAACCGAAATGCTACCAATCAACATTCTCCAGAGATGCTGCCTGACCCACTGAATTACTCAAGCATTTTGTATTTTATTTTCAATGAAAATTATGTTTGAATAAACTACTTTTCCCACTTTCACAAACAAAAAGTATTGTCCTCGACATATTTCACAAAAATCGTATGTACTTACCAAGCATCTGAAGGTTGGAAGCATGGAAATAAGTTGTCTCGTCCATATGTTGCAGAAGGCGTCCAGGTGTACAGATCACTATATTAGTTTGATGAATCCTCGCTGATTCTCCTTCCAAATCCTATTGTACGTAATAATGAGCTTTAAATAATTAGTAACATTACAGAATATATACAGGGTGTATAGAATGAATGTTGGACTGACACATAGCCTAATTAGCTTTTCCATAAAGTCTTTCCAAAAAATTGACAGTACAAGTTTCAATAAACTTACCTGCAAATATCATTATTACACTTTTAAAATACCATCAACAAAAATGCCACAAAAAACCCAAGGCAGAATAAATTGATAACCTGAAAATGTCTTGTGAAAGTCATTTACTAGCTGTGGCAGTTAAACGAAAGCAAGGTACCATGTCAAGGAGAAGTAAACAGTTCACAGGAATCATAAAGTAGTTAGTAAAACTAGAAACATCAGCCAAATAAACAACAGACATACCAGTCATTAAAAAAGGGTATGAATATCATCATGGAATTATAAACTACAGAGTTGAAAATTGAAATGAAAGATGTAAGGTAACCGAGACTAATCAAGAAAAGCAAACAGGGCAATATAAACTAAAAAAGCCACAAAGTGCTGGAGTAACTCAGCGGGTCAGGCAGCACCTGTGGAGAACGGATAGGTGATGCTTCAGGTTTGGACTCTTCCTATCAACTACATCTCTCCAGGCTGTAGGACACAAAGTAGAAGGATGTCTTGCTCTGAAAAACTAGTGAGGTAATCAGTACCAAAAAAAATAAACGAACTGGATCTTGGGACGTATAGCAAGAAGAATAGAACACTATTCCCCAGCAGATGAAAATGATTAAATAACATATTATATGCATATATGACCAGACACGTGGCGCTGTGCTTTGAAATCAAAAGAACATATTCCTTTAAATATTTTCAATCCTTCCAATACCAACTTAATGAAAGTAATGGAAAACATTTGTTTTTAAATCAGCATTTAACAATTTAACATTTGTAAAGATAACACTGGAGGAACCTAAACATTGAAGTTTATGGGTAATATTGCTAATTGTACAGCAAATAACCGCAATACATGTTCCCCAATATTTAAAACCTGTTCCTCAGTATTAGTTGAGATGCAAAGTACATCAACTTTCTTAATGCCCACCTTCCCTCCGATTATGAGTCCAGCTGAAAATTCATGGTTTTTCCCCATTTTCCGCAGGACTTCAAAAGTCTGATATGCCAATTCTCTGGTGGGTGATATAATGAGAGCACCCAGTCCATCATCTGATGTCCACTGCTGACGATAAAGACATTCCAGTACCTGGCAATGACAAAAGTAAAGTTGTGGAAGAACAGTTCTCTAACCTGGTTAATGACCTGGCAAAAAAACAGCTCAGGTTTTCAAAAAGGGATAATACTTTTCTAATCCTTTTGTTTTCATTCCTTAGGATTGCTATTATACAAAATAAATGTTTAAAATTAATTGATCTTCATGTCAAGTTCTACAGAAAACAAAGACTAAATGTAGATGAAATAGTGTTAGGGGACTTGGGATTTTAACACCCTAATTACAAGAAATGGTTTATATATTCAATCCTTTCACTAAAAGTGCAGAAGGATCAAAGACTTTCATCCTTAGATAGGCAGAACAGTGGCACAACTGGTACAGCTATTGCCTCACAGCACTAGGGACCTGGGTTTGATCCTGTCCTCTGCTGCTATTTGCTCAGAGTTTGCACGTTCTCCATGTGACCGCCTAGATATTGTTGCGCACTCCAGTTTCATCCCACATCCTAAAGATGGGATTGTAGGTTGAGTGGCCTGTAAAAAAAATTGCTACTAACATGTAGGGAATGGATGAGAAAATGGGATAAGATAGAACTAGTGTGCACAGATGATCGATAGTTGGCATGGACTCGGTAGGCCAAAGGGACTGTTTCAACACAGTATCTAAAACTAAAAAGAGTTATATAAATAAAGGCTAGTTTTTGTAACAAGCACTGGTTTTGTTTGGGCCGAGGCCTATCAACTTGGTTTTGCATTGGCAAAGCATCGAATCGCACTCACTTACAGGAATAAGAAATGCCAGAGTCTTTCCAGATCCAGTTTTTGCAGCACCAAGTACATCTTTGCCTTGCAAGGCGAGACCAATTGTCTGTTTCTGTATTTCAGTCGGCAGGCGATATTCAGCATCCATCAAGCCTATGAGAAAAAATTACATTGTTTCTGAACTGGTGAAGCATCATTCAATTTGCCGACAAAATAAAACTTGCTTTCCTTTTAGTTTACAAGACTGGTTGAATTCAAATAATATATTTTTGGAATCAATAAGGCAAAATTTACACGCTTTAGAACGTATTTATGTTGGGACACTGGTTAGGGTCAGAGGTGTTCCTTTCTACACACTCCATTAAATAAATCTATTTCACTCATCTCAATGATTGCTTATGGCAGAGCTGCCAAGTTTTGTCAGAGCATGTCAGTATTCTAGTACCTGAAAATCAGTATTTTGCTGAGGAAATCAGTATTTATACGCGGTGCCATTTTGCTGAAATAAATGTTATTGTTTATGTGTAGTCATACCCATGTAAGAGTACAAGAATGCAAAACTTTGCTACCAATTGACATGTCTTCTACACACCTTACTTGACAGTGCATTAATTGCCATCTCTTTGTATACTGCTGTTTGAACGGCTGCTTCCTGCTTTTAGCACCAGATGATGATGTTGAAGCCATTTTGGAAGCCTCCTTCCCCCTCCCTCCCTCCCTCTCTCTCTCTCCTTCCCTCTCTCCTTCCTTTTATTCTCCCTCCCTCTCTTATTCCCTCCCTCCCTCTCCCTCTTTCCTTTTCCCTCTCCCTCCGCTCTCCACCCCTCCCTCTCTCCACCCCTCCCTCTCTCCCCCCTTGAGCCCACCCACCGTTCTGTAAATTCAAGGCCAATCCCAATATAACTGCAATCCCACTGGTAACCTTTCACCACTAGGCTTTTCCAGAATTCTACCACTGCCTGAAAAATAATCAAAGGCTCAACTACCATTGAGAAAGGGAATTCCAAAGACTCATTGTTATACGAGAATTTTCCTGAACAGTCTGTGACCTATAGCGCTGTGGCCATAGCTCTATGTGTAAAGCCCATAGCGCTCCGACTGGTAGCGCTATTTTTAGAACCCATAGCGCTGTAGCCGATAGCTCTTCGTTTAAATTCCCACGCATTAAACTGACAGCGCTCTTTTTAAACCTGGTGCGGGACAGGCAGTGACTCTGGAGAGAAGGAATGGGTGACGTTTCTGGTCGAGGCCCTTCTTCAGACTGAACTGAACTCCGTATTTAAAATCTGTATTTAACAACACAAAATAGTATATCCGTATTCTAATTGCATTTCCATACAAAATACGGAAAATCCATACTACTTGATAGGTCTGTTATGGTGAAGAATCTTAACTAGGGTACAGTTTTGGTCTCCTTTATTGAGAAACTATGCAATGAAAACTCATCACTTTTGTGGTCAGGGGTTTAATCATATGAGAAAATATTGGTATTAGTCTCTGGAATTGGAGGCAAGCTCATAAAGCATAAAACCATGAGATTGCTTGACAGGGTAAGTTCAGAGAGGGCATATAACCAGGTTTGGGGAATTCAGGGACATGATAGAACTGGCAGGGATGGTCTATGGATTAGGAGTTAGCAAAATAAGATGGATACATGATCAAAAGAAACAGAAATATGAATAAGCCATTCATCCCATCATACAAGATCACTGTTCTTCTTTCCTGCAATATCGCCATATCCCAATTCACTTAATATCTAAAAATCTAATGAAAATAGATTTAATAGTTGATCTGTCCACTGGATGGTGCAGGCAATAGCTGCCTCGCCGACAGTCTCTCGTCCCTTTCTTCTTTGTTGGCTTTTTTAGTATGTGTATGTTTTATTTATGTATCTTTTATTTCAAAGTCACGCGAGTGACCACGTGAAGAGCCCGCCAGCCCGCATGCGCGTCAATTCGTCTAGCGCATGGCGCTACTTGGAGCAGTTTTGAACTGCTCTGTGCAGGTAAGTCAATCTTCACCGGGCCGCTCTATAGCGTTCCCAGAGTAGCTATGGAGGCGGCCGTGGGTTTGGGCCGCTGTGAAAGCTCCATAGGAGCTAGCGTAAGTAGAATTATTTGCGCCGCAGTTTGGGCTCCACGGGGGCAGGCGGCTGTAGTTGTAGGGCTCCATAAGGAGCTGGATTGTGGCTGTTGCCGTTATAGTCTGCACGGCAGCAGACAGCCGAAATGGGAGACCGCCGGCTAGGATAAGTTGTTACAGCTGCCGGCATCAGAGCTCCATACGGGAGCAGGCAGCCAGAGTTGGAGACAGCGTGGGGCTCCGTAAGGAGCTAGAATTCATAAATTGCAACTGCCGGCAGCCAGGTCTATTTTCGCTGCAGGTGGTTTCCAGCAGCAGGTGAGTTTTATAAATAACCGCAGCCTAGAGCTGCCGTAGCACCGAACGTTTTTAACAAAGTTACTGCTCCAGCAGCTTACAGTGTATACTTTACTTTTGGGGAAAATAGAGTTGGCATTAACAACAGTTGCCACTCGGTCACAGTTGTGACTATCGTAGCTGATAGCATTCTAAAGTCATGTTTAATTATTTGACAAATATGTCTTATCATGCCAATAAAGTTAATGGTTAAAAAAAAAGTAATTACAAAGGACATTTATTATCTCCTACACCAATGGTGCAGTGCAATTGGACTTGCCTTTGCAGTCCAGAGCTCCTGGCTTAGGAAGCCTTGGTTCAGCTGTCCCTATCAGACACCTATGGGAGCTACACCTGGTGGCGTCATGGTAATTTCCGCTCATTAGAGGGGTCTGTTGAAGATTATTTTACAAGAGACTCCAACTATATGCATATCAATAAAGTAGTCGAATCTCTGATTTAATAGGGATAGGCTTCTTTTAATCATATAATTGTACTTGCCTATGACAACACCTGGCAGGGTTGGTGCTCCAGCCGTTCCCTGTAATACTCCGTTGGCTCCAGAAGGGAACAACGACTCGAAGTCTCTAGCAGGTGCAATCTGTTTTGTAAATGATGATACCAACAGAGCACCGATCTGCAGCTAGTCTCGGTTCGGCTGCTAAAGGAAGCAGCCCGACAACCCCAAGTCAGGGCAAAGTCATAACCAAATCTTGGGACATCTATGGCAGATGTGATTGGGCGGTTGTCTCAATTAGAACATCTGATGAATCAGATGGTGGTACTAGAAATGCTCCGTGTTACGAAGGCATATCAGGTAGCAACTCCTGGTTCAGGGTTGCAATATTCCTCCCACTTGGATCTAAGGAGTAGTGGGAATGGTGCTAAACTTTATATGCACACATGCCGGAGGCAGCTCCTGGTTCAGGGTCGCATAAGTCCTCCCACTCGGATGTATGAAATGATGGGGATGGTACCATATATATACACATATATATATATATGTATATTATGCTCCGTATTACGGAAGCATGCACAGGCAGTTCAAGTCATATGCCTGTAGCTGCCCCTGTTTTTTTAGGGTTGGTGTGTTCCTCCCACCCGAAAGACTATCGAAGATGGTGTCACAAAATATGCTCTATGTTATGAAAGCATGCACAGGCAGTCCGAGGCATACGCATATGGCAACACCTGGTTCAAAGTGCAATATTGCTCCAAATCTAAGAAAGTGTCAGAGCTCAGTATGGACTGACCCCAAACATGACCCCGAACTTGACTATGTGCCTGGATTCCATGCTTTAATGCATGATGTGCGACAATCGCATAAGGAAGAGCTGCGTGCTTTTACCTCTAAATTTGCTGTTCCCTCGGGGACGGACAAGCCACTACAAGAAGAATTGCCCAACGGCATCAGCTATCTAACAAAAATGACAAGCATGATAGACAGGGTCTGCAATTGGAACTTCACTGAAGCTCCAACAAAGAAAATCGACCCGGGGTTAGAGACGCTGGTAAGTAAGGTCTTGTTATTAACCTCTGTAAACTCCGAAATTAAGCAGTCTGTTGTCCCAGGTTGGGTTTACGGCCAGCATGATCTGCCCAGTCGGTTTCACTGTCTCTGAGATAGATGAGGTTGATGTGGAGACATTGGTAAGGTGCCTTGCATAGTAACCTCTGTAAGTTCCAAGCAGGAACAGTTTTGGTTCCATGGATCGGTGTAGACCATCATGGAACTGGCTGGCTATACAAGTCATAGTACCAGGGCAGCACTGCTTCATCATCTGTGATTGAGGTTATCAGACTGCTCAATAGAATACAATAATTGAAGTTTTTCTCAACATATGGTTTATTTCTCCTCAGTTAGTAGAGTTACTGGTTCATTAGAATCACCATTGCTATCCTCTCTGGGACAGGTAGTTACCAGCAGGAGGCTCGTCTGGCATATAATATAACTTTATCTGACCTGCAGGTTCATGGTGTGAATCAACAATGTATTTATAATAATCCACAGGCTCTCAATATCAGTATTCCTGATTGAGTGGCAGGTCAAAGAGATTGCATTATGCACTCTGGCAACTTAGACATGTGGTTTTTAGTCAAAGGACTGCGAGGCATTCCTAATTCAGCCTTGCATTATACTAATTTCCACTCTGAAGGAAAACGTTGAGTATTCATGGTGACTCTTAGTCAAGAGTTGACAGGGAACTCGTATTCCCACATCTAAGGGAGACTGTGGTTTCAGCTCTAGTCATTAACTGCTGATTATATGTTATCAGAGATATGTATGAATAACTAGATAATGCATTTTCCGCGGGTAGGAAAGCCAACAAAAATTTCCGTCCGTAAGATCAATAGAGGAACAGCGGTTCCGAGTGCAATCCGAGGATGAGTGGTCTGGCCAAGGACTAGAGGGGTATATTTCTGATACTTCTCAAGAATACAGAAATATGATGCAGGCCGAATCAGGTTAGCATTAGGCTAGTCGGATTATGGGTTTACTTACCCAGTTTAGATGGATGATTGGGTTTCTGCAATGTAAATGACTCAGAGAATCAATCTTGTAGTTGCATACTCTGTCATATCTATACACATAAGGCACAGATTCTGCTGTTTTGATAACAAAGTTAGTGGTGAAAGCCTATGCTGCCCCTTCTCAGATTAGAGGGCATTTTGTCATCGGGTTTTAGGTAACATGCAAAAATTGCAGCTGATAAAACCTATGGGTTGTTGGTAGATATCTTTTGCGATATTACATATGAGGCAACATGAAATTTAACAGTACCAATTTGCCTATTCTTTCACGCCATGGTAGGCGACTGAAGCAACTCTTATTTACTCAGTCGAGTGATGGCTGGGACAGCCTGTCTTCTCAGGCAGCTAGCTCTGCACGATTGTATGAGAAGCTTGTGAACAACATATGTAACTCAATTTTTAACGGAAGTAACAGAGGTTTGTATGGCTCCCAGTTTTAGCCTAAAGAAGCTTTTATGTGATAGCACAATTGACACTGCTTGTCATTATTGTAGTACCATAAGTGGGACATAAATGATTGGTTCTTCACCCACTATTCCCTAACGTTTTGCAGGGTGTCTTTTATTTGACCACTCTAATAGCCTACACTCATTGTAATATGATATATATCAGTAAATTGTTATGCAAATATTCCTCTAATTTTCCTAATGGGACCAGTATCTTAAGATGATTATGCTTTCAGCAACTGATCTCAGCATCAAAAAAACACAGCTTTTACTCAATCTCTGGCTTAGTCTCTACATCATACTGACATTAGGGTAGCTTGCTATAGAAATATCTCATAAGCAAATGAGCAGGATTGCATACATTTGAGATTGACAGCAAACCCACCAGAGCAGAGATCAGGGATGTCATTAGGTATACAAGTGCGCTCAGTTGCTAGTGCCTATGAAATGGAAGATAGTTCTTTTGTTATTCAATAGTCTCAAGGTATTGCTGATGGCTCATTAGCAGACAATAGAATGGATTTCCCTTCCATCATACAGCATGAGGTTTACATAGTGCAGGTTAATAAATTATAAAATTTGGTGGAATATGTCTGGATATTTGCAGGTCGTATTATGCAGTGTTACATGAGTTATTGTCTAACTCAACAGTCTATTGGGACTACGGTCTAGTTAAGAACAATGGCCATGTGTGCATGTTATCATCGTGATATTAATAACTCATATTTTTTCCTGCCATTAATGGGTTATCTGTTTAGTTGTTTCACACAGATTGTGTTACTGCATGAAACCACAGATCTTCGAAATCTTCACGTAGTCACTCACGTGACTTTGAAATAAAATAGAAAGATTAAATGAGAACTTACCATTTGAAATTTGATCTTTATTTTATGAGAAGTTGAAGTGAGGTATTACGTGCCCTCCACCCCCAACCCTATTCTCATCAAGATCATTCGGTAGTTCTAGCCCTTTAATCTTCCTATAGCTTAGGTCAGCAACTATTCTGTGGTTCATACTGCTACTTTGAAGATTGACACGCATGCAGGCTGATGGGCTCTTCACGTAATCCCTCACTTCAACTTCTCATAAAATAAAGATCAAATGGCAAGTTCTCATTTAATCTTTTTATTTTAGTGTTCTTTAGCTTTTTTTAATTTCTTACCTCGACGGAGATGAGATTTTTTTTTCTGTATCATATCTCCGTCCGCACTGCGACTTAACATTGAGCTGGCGGAGCTCCAACCGCGGGAACCTGTGGACTTACCATCCTGGAGCTTGCGATCTCGGTCGGGGATCAATAGACAATAGGTGCAGGAGTAGGCCATTCGGCCCTTCGAGCCAGCACCGCCATTTAAAGTGATCATTGCTGATCATCCCCAATCAGTACCCCATTCCTGCCTTCTCCGCTATCCCCTGCGGGTGGGACTCCCAACATCGGGAACATGTTTCCTGCCTCTAGAGTGTCCAAACCCTTAATAATCTTACATGTTTCAATAAGATTCCCTCTCATCCTTCTAAACTCCAGAGTATACAAGCCCAGCCGCTCAATTCTCTCAACATATGACAGTCCGGCCAACCCGGGAATTAACCTTGTAAACCTACGCTGCACACCCTCAATAGCAAGAATGTCCTTCCTCAAATTAGGGGACCAAAATGGCACACAATACTCCAGGTGTGTTCTCACTAGGGCCCTATACAACTGCAGAAGGACATCTTTACTCTTATACTCAACTCCTCTTGTTATAAAGGCCAACATGCCATTCGCTTTCTTCACTGCCTGCTGTACCTGCATGCTTACTTTCATTGACTGATGACCAAGGACCCCCCAGATCCCATTGTACTTCCCCTTTTCCCAACTTGACACCATTTAGATAGTAATCTGCCTTCCCGTTTTTGTTACCAAAATGTATAACCTCACATTTATCAACTTTGGAGCTCCAAACACGGGAGCCTGCGGACCTTAACATCGTGGCGCTTACGGTCGCTGGTTAGAGACCACTTCAGGAGCTCCAGGTCGCAGGAGCTTCAACCACCCCGACGCGGGGCTTCGACCGTCCTGACACGGGAGCTTCGACTGCCCCGACGCGGGAGCTTCGACCGCCCCGACTACGGATGGTTCAACTGCCCCGACCGCAGGAGAATAAAGAGGAAGAAGATTAGACTTCATTGCCTTCCATCATTGTGAGGAATGTGGGGAATCCGCTGTGGTGGATGTTTATATTAACTTTTATGTAATTGTTTGTGTTTTTCTTTTTTTTAGTATGGCTGTATGGTAATTCGAGTTTCACTGTACCTTAATTGGTAGACGTGACAATAAACTGACCTTTGAACTTTAGAGACTAAATTTCTTCCCTCAGTGTGATGTGCATCTTTTAAAGTCTCTACCTTACAAAGACACAACTGTAAACTTTATTCAAGGTCCACTTTGGATTTGGACAACAGGGGAAATATGGATTATACAAAAAGTGGATCCAAGGCTAAAGAAAATTTCTGCTGTGAACTAGGATAGGTTGTGCGATCTTGGGGTACTGTTGAAGGAGCAAGGCATGGTTCTGCAGCGCTTTGGTAGGTAGGAAAGAAAGCGTGGAGCAATGGAAAAAGTAGAGCATACCTTTAATGGTTTTTTTCGACAAAGGAAAATCTGAAAACTGCAGTATCTCCTTGGCATTTATCTGAAAGTCAAAAAGATTTATTTAGCATACTTTTACAAGTTACAAATACTTTCCCAGGTCATTTCAATTGTTCAATACACTACAAAGCTTTCAACTATTCATCAAAATGGGGTGAAACCTGGGAAATTGACTTCTAAAAATCTTTATGAAGTAACATGATATTCATAGAACCATCAGTAAAAAAACAATTGATTAGCATTAAGGAAATTTACAAAAAACAACTAATTAGGAACCATACCTATGATTCTGCTTCATTTCATATCCCCAAAATAAAGGACTATAAGGAATAACATAAGCTCCATCAAAATTATTTTAGTTTGAAGTTAACTTGAAGCGCAGTACAAGTAAATTCTTTATCACTTTTTCAAACTATCACCTTAAGAAATAGACAAATATTTTGCAAAAAAACCCATAAAGGTGTTCTTGCTAGGTATTGATTGTATGAAACTGCAATAAAATTACCATTTAAAAACAGATGCAGTTAACAAAAATCATAGAATTAATAACAACAATTGAATATTGCTGTTTACTGCAATGAGATCACTCATTCTGTTTAATAGAAGATAATTTTAAATGCCACTTCTATATCGATACACAAACATTGATTTACAATGTTTGGATGTGACACAGCAGGAATTTCTGCTTCCTAGCTCTACAACTATTAACACTAGTTTCTGAGCAACAATTTAAAATGCGCTTTAATCTGAATCATGATTTTACTACAGCAAGAGAAGAATTCAAACACCAAGAAAATATTTCAGGATCCTCCCGAGAACCCGAAACGTTGCCTGTCCATTCCCTCCAAACATGCTGGCTGACCCACCTGAAAGAGCTAATAGTCAAATCTAAAATGGAGTCGTTCCTGTACAAAAGCATGATCCAGTAGAACAAAAGATTGGCTCAGTGCCGAGTCTGAAGGACTTAGTAAATTATATGGAACACAATATGGAGGACAGGTTGTCTTTTCAATAAAGACATTAAGATGTCTGCCTGCAGTAATAACATGTGCTTATTTTCAAGGACATAAAGAAGCCAAGATTGAAAAAAATAGCTGACGCTCCAGAGATAAGTAATAACTTGTTATTAGATGAGCTTGATTTGGACCCAACTTTGCTTATATTCTGAAAGGCTACAGAATCTTTCAGTCATGCCATATTCAGACTTGGTAGGAGTGTTTTACTGATAAGGAAAATATATAATTGTGCTAACTCTTCTTTGTTCTGTGAGTGGGAGCCCGAGAAGCACTGAGCAACGTTTGTGCTCATTGTAATCTTGCCACTCCCGTCTGATGAATCAATTAAAGATTGCCACGGTTTACACAGACTACAAAATTCTTGAAGATGCCAAGGGATTCGGGTTAATCTCCCACACTGTGAGGGAGGGCAGGTGCGATTCTCCGCAGATCCGAAGCTCCGGCCTCAGTTGGTGCAGCGACGGGAATCGCTGAGTAGTGGTTCCCGCAAAGGAGCGGCAGTCAACGAGATAGATGGCAGGAGAGAGGAGACAGGGACTGGGGAAAGGGAGAGGGGCTTCCCCACCCCCGGCGCCAGCAGTAAGTCCGGGGCTGCCACCGGACTGGGACAGGCACGTCCGGCCGCCCTTCTGCATGGACTAGTGGAGAAGGGAGAACTAGTGTCGCTAACTCTAGTAGCAATTCAACAGCGCAGTGTGGGAGACCCGGTTCGATCCAATGTTTTTCTCCAGTGACCTCTGACCTGGGCATGCAGTCAGAATACCAAACTTCCTTATACGGGTATTGAACATACGTAAAACAAGATTGTGCCAAAACGTTTTCATTCAACGCGGCACAATATTGGTTCACATGTAGATATGCAGGGATTTGGGTACTTGGGAAATGGCAAATTGGCGTCTGTGAGAATGGGCTGACAACATCACTTTGTAAGCTGCTGGACCTGGCTCCACTAAGTCTGGAACTTTGCAGAAGTTTCAGGAAGATTCTGCACTGTGACCCACTGGTTGCCACAAAGTCTGAGCTTTTGCAGGAGCTCCAGAACACTGACGCTTAATGCATGCTTGTGATTGGTCCAGAAGGGTGGCCTGCACCTGGAAGTTTCTTATTGCCCTAACAATGTTTCTACTTTGTTTCTGTGTCTCCCCACCAACACCCATGATTGGTTGCCTTCCATGGTATGTTTCTCTATGTATTAAGATGTTTCTACTTTGTTGCTATGTATGAAGATGTTCGCAGGTTCTGTTATATGATTGGGCGAAGGAGTTGTCACTCTATGCAGAGTTTGAAATTAACGGTTGCCCGGGTGCCAATGGCAACCTAAAGTCCCGCCGGGCAACCTAAAAGTTCTGCCATTTTACCAGGTTTGGCAAGCACCCGGGACATCAATTGTTCAACTCTGGGCAGGCTTCCCTCTCTGTCTCTCTCTCTCTGTCACTCTCCATCTCCGCCCGCCATCCGTGTCCGGGCCACCGTGTCTCCGCCCGCTCCTCATCCGCCGGCATGGCCGGCCGCCTTGCACATGCGCACTGCCACGGCCTGCAAATCCTCCCCCTGCACATGTGCACAACCGCGGCCAGCACATCATCGACCGTGGTTGTGCGCATGTGCTGCCCTGGATTGTGGGAGATCTGGCCCCCATTGCTGTCCGGTCGCCTCCTCGCCGCGACAGCTGAAAACCAAAGCAGAATCACTCCCTGGAGCTGCAGTAACTCCCTGGAGTAACTCATGCTTCTTGGTTTCCTGGTCCTCCAAAAATATTCCAAATGGAATTTAAACTGGGGTGGACCCTCCACCACCAAACTCCAAACTCTGAAAAATTACAGACTATTGCACTTTATCTGTTTATTTATTGTGTGTATATATATATGGTCTATGGAATATAGACACACTGAACTTTTATCTCCTGTTCTGGATTATGTTTACATATTCTGTTGTGCTGCAGCAAGCAAGAATTTCATTGTCCTATCTGGGACACATGACCATAAAACTCTCTTGACTTGGACTTAGCAAAAGAAGGGTTCTTGGGGAAAAAAGAGCTACCTTGAATTTAGTAGAATCTGGTTGGGTAACTATGGTAGGGTGAAGATTATTCCATGCTTTAATTGTGTGTGGGAACTCCATGGAGCAGCATCTCTGGATAGAAGAAATTGGGTGACGTTTCGGGTAGAGACTCTTCCTTAGATTTCCTCTGGTTTTAGTGTTTTTAGTTTAATTTAAAGATATAGCGTGGAAACAGGCCCTTCGGCCCACCAAGTTCACGCTGACCACCAATCACCCGTACACGATCTATCCCACACATTAGTGACGTAAGTCAAGAGTGTTTTATTCTCTCATGTCCCAGTTAGAACAATGAAATCCTTAAAGGACAAATAGTCTTGAATTGAATTAAAACATACAGTAGCTGTAAAGGGGGACATAGCGTCACTTGGTGATTTAAGACTAAAATTGGATAGTTTCTTTTTAGTAACTAAAGTTATCAAAGTATAATTTTTGATGTGTTGGAAAACAAAATATAGTGGCACCGCTGGTGGACTTGCTGCCTCACACGCCAGAGATCTGTGTTTGATCCTGTCCTCTGGCACAGTCTGTGTTGAATTTGCACATTCTCCCTGCAAGCGTGTGGGTTTCCTCCTACATCCCAAAGACGCATTGGCTTTGTAGGTTAACTTGTCTCTGTAAAATTGCCCCTTATGTGTAGGGTGCTGGTGAGGAAAGTGGGATGACAGAACTTGTGTGAATGGGTAGACAAAAATGCTGGAGAAACTCAGCGGGTGAGGCAGCATCAATGGAGCGAAGGAAGTAGGTGACGTTTCGGGTCGAGACCCTTCTTCAGACTGATGTGAGGGTGGGGGGGCGGGAAGGAAGAGGCGGAGACAGTGGGCTGAGGGAGAGCTGGGAAGCGGAGGAGAAACCAGAAAGCAGAGACCCTTCTTCAGACTGATGTTGGTGGGGGGGGGGGGGGGGGGGGGCGAAAGGAAGAGGCGGAAGGCGGAGACAGTAGGCTGTGGGAGAGCTAGGAATGGGAGGGGAAGGAGGGAGAAAGCAAGAACTACCTGAAATTGGAGAAGCCAATGTAAACTACCCAAGCGAAATATTAGGTGCTGTTCCTCCAGTTTACAGTGGGCCTCACTCTGGCCATGGAGGAGGCCCAGGACAGAAAGGTCGGATTCGGAATGGGAGGGGGAGTTGAAGTGCTGAGCCGGCAGGTTGGATATTCTGAAACTGAGTAGGTTTGTTGTGCGAAGCATTCGCCAAGCCTGCACTTGGTCTCACCGAGGTTGATCATATGCTGAATAATCCAACCACATTTTTGTTTGGAAGTGGAAAGAAATAATAGAAATTACATTAATTGCAACGTTTAAAAAGAGTTGAGATACTGTATCATAATTTTGCTGCATGTCATTGTGGTATATATCACGTCTTGATTGGTGAATATGTTTAGTTTCTGACTTTATTTGAAGCAGAAATAAAATATGAATGCTTCATTGAGCATAATTCCGACTGGTAACTACGCACTTCATCCGAGCATGTTATCGCACGCATCATGCAAACCGTCTTAAATGACCACCGAAACTGTCGTTTGGCAACCTAAAAAGCTGCCGAGGTTGCCCGGCTGGCAACAGCGAAAGAAAGTTAAGTGAGAGCCCTGTATCGGTGATTGGGTTGTAGAGGTTGCCCTCCCCCTGTATTGTCATCAAACAGAGAAACTGTCTGAAAATCATTGAAAGAGCTGACCTTCGCTTGTTCCTTACAAAAATTAAACCAGATATCCAACATTTAGTAAGTTTCCCAGCATCAGGCTCAAGGAGCTCATTAAATTAAAGGTAATTTCAATTAATTTTATTGTTTTATGTTGGGTATGTAACTTCTTGTTTTCAATTTAAATATTAGTGGGCGGTACGGAAATTTTAACCTCACGAAAGTTACAAAAGGTTGAAGAGCACTGATTTAGTGCAAATAAAGTCCACTAAAGTCCGATTAAAGAGTCCGAGGAACTGCAGATGCTGCTGCCACAAGTAAAACAAAAAGTTCTGGAGTAACTCAGCAGGTCAGGCAGCATCTCTGGAAGTCATGGGACTGAAGAAGGGTCCCGACCCGAAACGTCGCCTATCCATGTCCTCCACAGATGCTGCCTGACCGGCTGAGTTACTCCAGCACTTCGTATTTTACTCAAACATTATAGACCAGTTGAGTTTTGAAACGTGCGAACGACTTTGTCTGCCACAGAAGGTAGTTGAGGCCAGTTCATTGGCTATATTTAAGAGGGCGTTAGATGTGGCACTTGTGGCTAAAGGGATCACGGGGTATGGAGAGAAGGCAGGTACGGGATACTGAGTTGGATGATCAGCCATGATCATATTGAATGGCAGTGCAGGCTCGAAGGGCCGAATGGCCGACTCCTGCACCTATTTTTCTATGTTTGTAACCACATGACAACATACTCTACGTGTACTGTGATCATTTACACTAATGCAAAGACATTATTCTTCTCCATCCCCGGTCTTGGAAAGATACAGTGGTCTATGATTGGCTCTGAGACGGCAATCAGACCAGCTCTCGGGGGAGGGGAGCCGGGCCGGGCCGAGCCGGACCCTTGGTCCCCCCACCTGCGGCTCCTACCTGCGGGTAGCGCCCGACCAGCCTGGCGATCTGCTCCCTCTCCACCAGCCACTCCGGCTTCCGCTGCTTCCTCAGCACCTTCTTCCTCGCTTTTCGCCTTTGATATTTCTTTTTCCATTTCTCGTAGTTATTGATGATGTCGCCGCGACTGGCGGTGTCGGTGCTGGTCGCGAGCACGGGCCGGTCCCGGGGCAAATCCATGGCGCAGACCAACGTGGAGACGGCCACACTGGCGTCGCGCCGGGATGACGCAAAGGCAAGGGCGGTCGCGTGAGAATGACGCCATGGCCCTAACTTCATTCATGCTTTTTTCTCCCTGTGTGTCAGCCCGGACACAGCTCATGGGTCTGGTAATAATACTGTAAATTATTACTTGTCATACTTGTGTGTGTTTGTGAGTGTATGTGTATATGAGTGTGTGTGCATGTTTGTGAGTGTGTATTTATGAGTATGTGTGTTTATGAGTGTGTGTGTGAGTGTGTTTGTGAGTGTGAATGTGTATGAGTGTGTATGTATGTGAGTGTGTTTATGTTTGTGAGTGAGTGTGTATTTATGAGTATGTGTGTGTTTGTGTTTATGAGTGTGTGTGAGTGTGTTTGTGAGTGAGTGTGTGTGTGAGTGAGAGTGTGTGAGTAGTCTCAGTGACTGAGCTGCCAGCCCAAGAATCCATTCAGCCCACAATGTCCATACCAGCCCTCTGGAAACCAGTTCCTTCAGCCCACAACACCATGCCAGCGCTCCAGAAAGCCCTCCCCCACTGGCCAGCAATATTGGAATTGGTGGAGAGGTGGAATATTGCGTTGGGGGACCAGCCCTCCCATGTGAAGCTGGGACCCAACGGGTCCCATACAGTCTAGTAACTTATAAAACTTGGATGTTTACTTGGATGTTTGCTTGCTTGCTTGAACTTTGTTTTGATTCACATCTCCTCGAAAACCCAATGGGGTAACAGTGACATTTTTACAAATTCCGGGAGAGATCTACCTCATGATTTCAAAAATCCCCTCATCTGAAAATTTGATTTATTATTTCCCATGTTTTTTACTAAAATTGTTCACCAATCTGACATTTTTAAAATCTAATGTGCTGAAGCGAGCTGGATGACGTCACAATGCCTCTGCTCCTTGCGGCAAGCTGCACAGAATTTTCAACTCGCTGCCTGCTGGGCACTGTTTTCCAGGAGTGATGCCACAACCCTCCCCCCCCCCCCCCCCCCCCCCCCCCGGTTCTTCAAAAGATGCAGAAAGAACGAGCAAGTAGGCTCTGTTCTGCAGATCCTGATGGCTTCCGAATACATTTCCGAGACATTCCAGCCGCCGAACATGTTCAAGTAGGCTCGCACCTCAGCTTGTGAACCCATGTAAAACCGAGGAGCACCCGAGTGAAGACGTCGTAAAGCACTCTACAATCTGGGTAGATGCTGCCTCTACCCCCTCCCTCTCTACCCCCTCCCCGGGGCAGAGAAAGAGAGAGAGGGGGGTGGGAGAGGGGATGGAGAAGGAGGGGTGGAGGGGGGGGATGGAGAGGAGGGAGAAGAGGGGGGATGGAGGGGGGGAGGAGAGGGGGGGGGAGGAGAGGGAGGGGGCCATTCCTCTCTGCCCCCTCTCCGTCTCTGCCCCCCTCCCTCTCTGCCCCCCACCCCCCTCTCTGCCCCCCCCCCCCCCCCCCCTCTCTAGGGAGCGCTGAATATTGGGACCTATGGGTGAGTGGTGGTGTATTGTGTTCGGGAACCAGCCCTCCCCTGTGACGTCCTGCCCCCCCACCCCTCAATCTCTACCCCCCTCCCTCTCTCTCCCTACACACCTCCCCTCCCTCTCCACCCCTCCAGCTGCGCAGTTGAGGGTTATGCATGAGTGGATAGGGCAGGGGATGGGGTAAAAGGAGTGTAAGTACCTCACTCTCACACAGGTCAAGGTATAAGCATCTTTAATGTTCAGCTCATCATCACATAAGCATTACATCATACATTCAGTCTACTGCAGCTACTGAAGACAGTAGGCGAGTTCTTACACTAAAAAGCATGCATTAGGCAGAGATATAATTACTAAGCATTCTGATTCAGTAACATGCAATAGCCAATCTACAGCTCTTCTTGTAGAAATGAAAAAGCATCTCAGATGCTTTAAACGGTAAGCTGAGGGAATAATAGTGGGGTTAAATAAAATCGCCATATCTAATGGGTGGCCTACGGACCCGCCTGGTCCTCATGCGATAGGGGGCTGCCTCATCACCCTTTCCTTCCTAAAAGATGGGGACTGGGGTTGGTAATGCCGCGGGAG
Source organism: Raja brachyura (assembly GCA_963514005.1). Next base: position 67,693,657 of record OY740786.1, read on the forward strand.
ACCGAATGGGCCTGTGGTGAGAGACCGCCACGGGGGAACCGGGGGTGAACCGACACGGGGAGCCCGGGGTACCGGTTACAACAGGAGCCGCAGGGGCAGACCGATGCGGGGAGTGGGTGGACTTGGTTGCGGCAGGTGATGGAACAGCTGCAACAGGCGTTGTTGTGAACACGAGTGGTGTGGCATCAGGACCCGGGGGCACCGGACGACGTTCCTTCACAGGAAGGAGGCGTTGATGGTTGCGCCTGTAGAGGACACCATCGACTTTGACCAGGTAGGAGCGTGGTTCCTTTGAGGGGCCATGAATGTATCCCAGTTTGGTAAGTCCTTTGTCAGTTTGTAGGCACACCACTTGTCCTTGTATAAGTGGTTTTATCATAGAAACGCTTCTGTGTGTCGCGTTTAAACTGCACACGTTTTTGTATCACAGTTGGAGAGTGGACTAGCGGCTGCAGCTGTTGCTGGGAGACAGGCAGTGGTGGACAGGTCTGGCGGGACATTAGTCGTTGGGCGGGGGAGCTAAGAATACTATCTCTTGAGATGTTCCGCAGGTTTATCAGGTCCAGGTAGACGTCAGATTTTGCTAGGTAGGAGCCCTCCATGAGTTGTTTGGGGCTTCGAACGGCGTGTTCAGCAAGTACATTGGACTGTGGGTAATCTAGGCTGCTAGTGACATGTTGAAAGTTCCACCGTTTGGCAACGTTCTTGAACTTTTGACTGGTGAATTGAGTTCCGTTGTCAGTTTGAAGGCGGACGGGTGCTCCATGCACAGACAGGTGGATTGATATTTTCTGGATCACGATTTCAGAGGTAATTGTGGGCAGTAGGTCGATTTCAAACCAGCCTGAGTAGAAGTCTACCAGGACGAGGTAGTGCTTCCCGTGCCATTCAAAGATGTCGGCGGCCAGTGATGACCGCGGAAGGGAGGGAGCCGGCTGAGGCAAAAGGGGCGGCTTCTGTTGGTGTGGTGTTAAATTGTTGCAGATGGCGCACGAATCCGTCTTGTCAACCCGGGCCAGTAGATCATGTTCTGGGCCCGTTTTAGAGTGGCCTTTGTGCCGGGGTGGCCTCCGTGGATGTCTTCATAGTACTCACTCCGCAGAGTGGAGAGGATGACTGCCTTTGACGATTATTCCATCTTGTCGTACTAGTTCGTAACGGACTAGGAATTAGGGTCGTATTTCAAACCGGGTGTTTGACTGTTTGTTTGGCCATCCATTTCTTATAACAGAGGTCAGCAGCTGTGAAGTTTTGTCCGCAGCTGTGTGTTCGGCAAGGTGGCGTAGACGGTCAGTAGGCACGAACAAGACCTTCAGGACTGAGAATTCGGCCTGTTCGATGGGGTGACGTTCGCTGGTAGTGCGTGGGGCTCTGGAGAGCGTGTCTGCGGTGTGCATGTCTTTACCTTTCTTGTATACGATGCGGGAGTCAAACCGCTGCAGCTGCATCATCATTTGTTGTAGACGAGCTGGGACGGCATGGATGGGCTTGTTTAGGATGGTGACTAGTGGCTGGTGGTCAGTCTCGACATCGAAGCATGCCAAAGATAAAGTCTTTGAGTTTTGAACGAGCGAAGACAACGGCGAGCAGTTCCTTCTCGATCTGGACATAGCGTTGTTCAGTGTCTGTCAAGGTACGTGATGCATAGGAGACAAGCATCACGTCGTCGTCGGTAGTTGTTTGTAGGCATGCTGAACCTAGCCCGTACTGGGATGCATCGCAGGTAACGATGATTGGTAGGTTGAAGTTGAAGTATGCCAATGTAGTTGCGTTGGCTAGCTGGAGCTTTAGTGTCTCGAAGGCTCTTTGGTGATGGGGGTACCAAGACCATGCATTGTCCTTGTGGGTCAGTTGTCGCAGGGGAGCAGAAAGTTCACTGAGGTTGGGAATGAATTTAACCATATAACGATTACAGCACGGAAACAGGCCATCTCGGCCCTTCAAGTCCGTGCCGAACAACTTTTTTCCCTTAGTCCCACCTGCCTGCACTCATACCATAACCCTCCATATCCTTCTCATCCATATGCCTATCCAATTTATTTTTAAATGACACCAACGAACCTGCCGCCACCACTTCCACTGGAAGCTCATTCCACACCGCTACCTCTCTCTGAGTAAAGAAGTTCCCCCTCATGTTACCCCTAAACCTCTGTCCCCTAATTCTAAAGTCATGTCCTCTTGTTTGAATCTTCCCTATTCTCAAAGGGAAAAGCTTGTCCACATCAACTCTGTCTATCCCTCTCATCATTTTAAAGACCTCTATCAAGTCCCCCCTTAACCTTCTGCGCTCCAGAGAATAAAGACCTAACTTATTCAACATATCTCTGTAACTTAGCTGTTGAAACCCAGGCAACATTCTAGTAAATCTCCTCTGTACCCTCTCTATTTTGTTGACATCCTTCCTATAATTGGGCGACCAAAATTGTACACCATACTCCAGATTTGGTCTCACCAATGCCTTGTACAATTTTAACATTACATCCAGCTTCTATACTCAATGCTCTGATTTATAAAGGCTAGCATACCAAAAGCTTTCTTTACCACCCTATCTATATGAGATTCCACCTTCAAGGAACTATGCACGGTTATTTCCAGATCCCTCTGTTCAACTGTATTCTCCAATTCCCTACCGTTTACCATGTACGTCCTATTTTGATTTGTTCTGCCAAGGCGTAGCACCTCACATTTATCAGCATTAAACTCCATCTGCCATCTTTCAGCCCATATTTCCAACTGGCCTAAATCACTCTGTAGACTTTGGAAATCCTCTTCATTATCCACAACACCCCCTATCTTGGTATCATCTGCATACTTACTAATCCAATTTACCACCCCTTCATCCAGATCATTGATGTACATGACAAACAACAAAGGACCCAACACAGATCCCTGAGGCACCCCACTAGTCACCTGCCTCCAACCCGACAAACAGCCATCCACCATTACCCTCTGGCTTCTCCCATTCAGCCACTGTTGAATCCATCTTGCTATTCCTGCATTTATACCCAACAGTTGAACCTTCTTAACCAACCTTCCATGAGGAACCTTGTCAAAGGCCTTACTGAAGTCCATATAGACAACATCCACTGCTTTACCCTCATCAATTTCCCTAGTAACCTCTTCAAAAAATTCCAGATTAGTCAAACATGACCTTCCAGGCATAAATCCATGTTGACTGTTCCTAATTAGACCCTGTTTATCCAGATACTTATATATATTATCTCTAAGTATCTTTTCCATTAATTTGCCCACCACTGAAGTCAAACTAACCGGTCTATAATTGCTAGGTTTACTTTTAGAACCCTTTTTAAACAATGGAACAACATGCGCAGTACGCCAATCCTCGGGGACTATTCCCATTTCTAATGACATTTGAAATATTTCTGTCATAGCCCCGGCTATTTCTACACTAACTTCCCTCAATGTCCTAGGGAATATCCTGTCAGGACCTGGAGACTTATCCACTTTTATATTTTTCAAAAGTGTCAGTACTTCTTTACGTTGAAATTCATAGTATCCATAGCTACTCTACTAGTTTCCCTTACCTCACATAATTCAATATCCTTCTCCTTGGTGAATACCGAAGAAAAGAAATTGTTCAATATCTCCCCCATCTCTTTTGGCTCTGCAGATAGCTGTCCACTCGGTCTCTCCAATGGACCAATTTTATCCCTTGTTATCCTTTTGCTATTAATATAGCTGTAGAAACCCTTTGGATTTACTTTCACCTTACTTGCCAAAGCAACCTCATATCTTCTTTTAGCTTTTCTAATTTCTTTCTTAAGATTCTTTTTACATTCCTTATACTCCTCAAGCACCTAATTTACTTCATGCTGCCTATAATTATTGTAGATCTCCCTCTTTTTCCGAACAAGATGTCCAATTTCCCTTGAAAACCAGGGCTCTTTCCAATGTTTACTGGTTCCTTTCAACCGAACAGGAACATAAAGATTCTGTACTCTTAAAATTTCCCATTTAAATGTCCTCCATTTCTCCTCTACATCTTTCCCATAAAACAAAATGTCCCAGTTCACTCCTTTTAAATCATCTCGCATCTCGTTAAAGTTAGCCTTTCTCCAATAAAAAATCTCAACCCTAGGCCCAGTTCTGTCCTTCTCCATAATTATATTGAAACTAATGGTATTGTGATCACTGGACCCGAAATGCTCGCCAACGCATACCTCCGCCACCTGTCCCGTCTCATTTCCTAACAGGAGGTCCAGCACTGCCCCTCCTCTAGTAGGCACCTCTATGTATTGCTGCAAAAAACTATCCTGCACACATTTTACAAACTCCAAACCATCCAGCCCATTTACAGAATGTGTTTCCCAGTCTATGTGTGGAAAGTTGAAATCTCCCACAATCACTACCTTGTGCTTACTACTAATATCTGCTATCTCTTTACATATTTGCTCTTCCAATTCTCGTTCCCCATTTGGCGGTCTATAATATACCCCTATAAGTGTTGCTACATCTTTCCCACTTCTAAGTTCCACCCAAATAGCCTCCCTAGATGAGCCCTCCAATCTATCCTGCCAAAGCACTGCTGTAATATCTTCCCTGACGAGCAATGCAACACCTCCACCTCTTGCCCCTCCAATTCTATCACACCTGAAGCAACAAAATCTTGGAATATTTAGTTTCCAATCACAGCCCTCCTGCAACCATGGAGTTTGCCCAGGTAGTTAACCATGCCGAGGAATCGTTGAAAGCTGGTGACGTCGGTTGGGACTGGCAGTTTGTTGATGGCTGCAGTCTTTAACGGATCAGGTTTTAATCCATTGCTGGTGAATACATGATCGACGTAGGTGACTTCCAGAACCTGGAATTTGCATTTAAGTGGGTTGAGTTTGAGGTTGATGTCTCTGGCACGGTTTAGTATCTTCTTCAGGTTGGCATCATGCTCGGCCACATCGCGGCCGTAGACTAGAGATATCGTCAACAATTATGGCACATGGATATTCTGCGAACAGCTGTTCCATTGCGCGTTGGAAAACTTTGCTGGCAGAGGTGATGCCAAAGAGCATCCTTAAAAATCTATAGTGGCCAAACGGCATGGCAAAAGTTGTTAGGGCAGACGATGCCCAGTCCAGTGGTATTTGCCAGAAAGAGCTTTTGGCGTCAAGGACCAAGAACACCGTTGCATTTCCGATTTGTGCAGTTACGTCCTCAGTGGTTCTCATCGGGTAGTGTGGGAGTTTGATTGCTGTATTTAAATCTTTGGGGTTGATTCAGACCCTCAACTCTTCTTTGTTTTTCATGGTGGTTACGACCATGGTGGAGACCCAGTCAGAGGGTTCACTGACCTCAGCTATGACTCCGATGGAGACCATGTGTTTAAGTTCGGTGTGTATTTTTTTCCGCATGCTGTGGGGAACGCGGTGGCGTGCGCGAACTATTGATGTGACTGCATGATCTACAGTGATCTTGTATATCGTGGGCAGCTTGCCAAGTTTGTCGTCAAACAGGTCTTTGTACTGGGATAGCATCTGCTGTGTTGGTTCCTCTGTCAGGCAGAGTTTGTGGACAGCACGCCCGAAATAAACCAGCCCTAGGTCATGGCATGCGTTGATGCCAACCGGGGTTTCAGAGTTAGGTTGGACAATGTGAAGCATTAGGTTTTTTGTCTGCTCATTGACAATGCATTTCAAATCAGCTTTTCCCAACAGGTGAAGAACTTCCCCCCCGTAGGCATGTAGTGTCGAGGAGTCCTTTTAGTTCAGTACTCCTTATCTTGTTGAACTCTCTGAGTGACAATACGTTCACCTTTGCACCTGTTTCGACCTTGGCGGTCAGGGCCTTGGTGTTTATTACCATGATCACTGCAGGAACCAGCAGCTTGCTTGAGGAGCACAGGAGGGACAGCACGGCTGAGTCGTTATCTGTGTTATCGGAATCATTCCCGTGGGAAACATCGTCTTGTTCTTGGGAATCAGAGTCAGTCAGTTGTTGAAGCAGGTGCAGATTTGTCCTTGAAGCAGTGTTCCCACGAGATCGGCAACATGTGGCAAAGTAATTAAGCTTCTTCCAGTCATGACAAACTTTCCCATGGGCGACGCAGAACTGGCGCCCCTTAGAGTGGAAATAATTGCAGTTGGGGCATATCATGGCAGGCACATTGGGATCTTTGCAAAGCGCGTTTAAAAAATGGAGAATAGTTAGCGAGATTTACGTTATGTTGCTGTTGAGGCTGGCAGGGTCAAAATCTGCTAGTGGGGCCATGACCTCCGCCATTTGACACGAATGAATGGTCTAAAGTCAGACCAGCATTCCGAAGCAGTTCGGGGGGGGGGGGGCAGGATCCAGCGAGGGGGACCCTGAGGGGAAGGGGTTGGCGGTGCGATGGGGACTCACAGTGGGCGCTGGCTGCTAGTCGCTTCGTTGGTCATTCTCTTCCGCTGGGATCAGAGTCTCCACTTTGCATTTCAGCGCCATCTCCAACTCCGTGCCAGGCAGGGCTGAGCCGGGCCGGGTTGGGTTGAGCTGGGCTGGGTTGAGCTGGGCTGCACCGGATCAGGCTGTGTCGGTCTGGGTAGGGCTGGATCAGGCCGTTTCCGGTCCCTCCCTCCGAAAATTGTGTCCGGTTGGAGACCTCCGCCGGCCATCCAGAGCCTCCCACAGCTGCAGTAAAGACGCAATGACGCAGGAAGGGGCGGACTGTCCCACGGAGTGACAGCATAAGGGATCAAACTGCGCGGTGGTAATTGGCAGGAGGCAATCGATCTGCTCACGCGCGGTTTTTAAGATTTATAAACCTCGATAACTCTTACCAGCTTCCACCGATCGGAACAAAACTTGATGCAATCGCAGCACAGGGGAACGGTAATTGAGCTGGCGAAAAATTGTAGCAGCTATCGCATACCGTTTTTACACAAATAGAATGACTGCAAAACCGGAAGATAACAAGATCAGAGTTTTAGTTATGTACTAGACTAAGTGGGACCCGTTGGGTCCCAGCTTCACATGGGAGGGCTGGTCCCCCAATGCAATATTCCACCTCTCCACCAATTCCAATATTGCTGGCCAGTGGTGGGGGGGGGGGGGCTTTCTGGAGCGCTAGTATGTGTGTTGTGGGGTCAAAAGGACATGTTTCCAGAGGGCTAGTATGGACATTGTGGGCCGAATGGATTATTGGGCTGGCAGCTCAGTCACTCTGGCCAGGCAGCACAGTCACTCTGGCCAAGCAGCTCAGTCACTCTGGTCAGGCAGCTCAGTCACTCTGGTCAGGCAGCATTTTAGAACCAATAGAGACATTTTTTGCAAGCATTTTAGAACCAATAGAGACACTTTCTGCAAGAATTTTAGAACCAATAGATACACTTTTTGCAAGCATTTTAGAACCAATAGAGACACTTTCTGTAAGCATTTTAGAACCGATAGTGACACTCTTTCTGCAAGCATTTTAGAACCGGTAGAGACACTCTTTCTGCAAGCATTTTAGAACCAATAGAGACACTCTTTCTACAAGCATTTTAGAACCAATAGAGACACTCTTTCTAAAGCATTTTAGAACCAATAGAGACACTCTTTCTGCAAGCATTTTAGAAACAATAGAGGCACTTTCTGCAAGCATTTTAGACCCAAATGAGGCACTTTCTGAGTGAGGCACACCACTTTCTGGTTTTATAGACCCTCCCCCTCCCTCCAGCAGGGGCAGCAGAGAGAATGGCAATTTTTAAAAAAATATTAATATTTTTGATTTTTCATCGATGGGATTAATATCTGATTTTTCATCGATGGGAAAAATCCTCTGGTCCAGGAAGGCAGAGGGGGGCTCTGAGCGAGGTGGCCAAAAATGACGAACATAGGTGGCGGCGTTATCTCGGAAATCACACCACAGTGAGCCAAAAGAGGTCAGGATCAGACTTTTAGTAATATATATAGAGACAGATAGACAGATAGACAGATAGACAGATAGATAGATAGATAGATAGATAGATAGATAGATAGATAGATAGATAGATAGATAGATAGATAGATAGATAGATAGATAGATAGATAGATAGATAGATAGATAGAGTTTAAAACACTATAGAATAATAAGAGCTACATTAACATTACAAGGGAAGAGCATGTATAAGGCAAAACAATCCAAAATTAAATTATACTGGTGGCAACAAGGATGCAGCATTACTATTTAGAAGTACCAGCAAACTGTAATACTATAGAATAATTTGATTTAAAGGATGACAAATAATCTACAGTGCATTTATTCTGCAGCTTGGACACCAACGGTAAACTTACAAGCACTTAAAGCCTTAAATGATAAATACAAACTGGGAAGAGTGCAAACAATAGATTTGTGGATGTAACTGGGTCTGAAAGGTTTTAGTTATAAGGAAAGACGGCATAGGTTGGGTTTCTTTCCCCCATATAGCAGAAGAAATCAAGATCTTTATAGAGGTTTATAAAATGACAGCATAAAGCGCATGAATTGCCAAGGCATAAAAGGCAATGGACCAAGAACTGAAAGACAGGATTAATTGGGAAGGGTTCCCACTGGAAGGCATGGACATATTTGGCTGAATAGCTTATTTCAATGCTATATGATTCTATACCTCTGAATAAAATAGTGATAGCAATAATTCTGAGAGAAAACCATCTAAAATTTTAAACCATCCTACAGGTAATGCAATGTAATTTCCAAAAGTAATGATCCATTCTTGGTTGGGTTAATGGGCAACATTTTGACAGAAGCATCTGTCCTCTAAAATGTTCAACATTTACAGCTGCTCTGCATTCTATTCACAAACATTTACCTTTTATCTATTTTGGTTCTCATTTGTTTTAGTTCAAATAATGAGCAGTCAGAAAAGTTATAGATGTGCACACATACTGAAGATGGTCCAGAGGCTGCCTGTGACCATAAGGTCAGTGAGGAGGTGATCACAGGAGGCCTATGACGCTCTACAGGGCTGTTTAGAGAACACAAACTGGGACACACTCTGTAGTCTTCATGGAGAGGATATTGATGGACTTATGGTCTGTGTTACCAGCTACATAAAGTTCTGTGTGGATAACATTGTTCCCGATGAGACTGTACACTGTTTCCCCAACAACAAGGCCTGGGTCACCAGTGAGATAAAGGCCCTTCTCAACCAGAAGAAGAGGCCTTCAGGAATGGTGACAGGGAGGAGGTGAAATGGGTGCAGACTGACCTGAAGGCGAGACTGAGACGGGGCAAGGACTACAGGAGGAAGCTGGAGCAGAAACATCAACAGAACAACATGAGGGATGTGTTGAGCGGTATGAAGAGAATTACAGGCTGCAAGATGACCAGTGGCCTGGGGAGGGAAAGCAATCAGGACTTGGCCAACGAGCTAAACCTGTTTTTTTGGGTTTCAGCCCGAAACGTTGCCTATCTCCTTCGCTCCTTAGATGCTGCTGCACCCGCTGAGTTTCTCCAGCCTTTTGTGTACCCCTGTTTTTTAATAAATGTGATGATGGGGCCTCTGCCCTCCCTCTCCCTGAAACTCCCCCCCCCCCCCAATCCCTCTGGTCCACTTCCTCTGCCCTTTCTTTGCTGCGCCTGACCATCAAGGCTGAGCAGATGAGGAAGGAGCTGAGCAGACTCTACCCAGGCAAAGCCACCTGCCCCCATGGTGTCAGCCCTAGTTTACTCAAGGCGTGGGCCAGTCAGTTGTGTGTGGTATAACAACATATCTTCAACCTGAGCCTGAGCCTGGAAAGGGTTCCTGTGAAGGAAAGAACTGTCTGAAGGCGGGTCTCAATCCGAATTGTCACCCATTCCTTCTCTCCAGAGATGCTGCCAGACCCGCTGAGTTACTTCAGCATTTTGTGTCTACCTTCGAGCATTCCTGTGGTGTGGAAGACATCCTGTCTGGTTCCTGTATCAAAGAGGATGCGCCCCAGCTCCTTTAATGACTACAGACCGGTGGCGCTGAGTTCACACATCATGAAGTCCCTGGAGAGGCTGGTGCTCACTCACCTGCAACCCCAGTAAAACCCTACCTGGACCCCCTGCAGTTCTTACCAAGCAAAGATGGGGTTGACGATGCCATCATACCCCTGCTCCATAGTTCCTATGCTCACCTGGATAAGCCGGGAAGCATTGTGAGAGTCATGTTTTTTTACTTCTCCAGTTCTTTTAACATGATCCAGCCTGCATTGCCAGGGAGCAAACTGATGAAGATGCAGGTGGATGCTCCATTGGTGTCCTGGATCACTACATGACTGGACAACCTCAATATGTCAGGCAACAGAACTGTGTCTTGGGCATGGTGGTGAGCAACACAGGGGCCCCACAGGGGACAGTCCTCTTGCCCTTCCTGTTTACCATCTACACCTCAGGCTTCAGATATAACTCCACCCCCTGCCACCTGCAGAAGTTTTCAGATGACTGCAATTGTGGGCTGCATCAGTGAGGGGAGGGAAGCTGAATAGAGAGGTGTAGTCAACGACTTTGTTGAGTGGTGTGGACTGAATCACCTGCAGCTCAACACCAACAAGACTAAGGAGTTGGTGGTGGACTTTAGGAGGAGAAGAAAACCGCTGTCCCATGACTCCATCAATGGTGTGGATGTGCAGAACAAATACCTGGGAGTGTAACTGGACAGTAATCTGGACTGGTCTAGGAACGTTGAGGCCCTGTACAAGATAGAAAATAGGTGCAGGAGGAGGTCATTTGGACCTTCGAGACAGAACTGGCATTCATTGTGATCATGGCTGATCGTCCCCAATCAATAACCAGTGCCTGCCTTCTCCCCATATCCCTTGATTCCACTAGCCCCTAGAGCTCTATCTAACTCTCTCTTAAGTCCATCCAGTGATTTGGCCTCCACTGCCCTCTGTGGGAATTCCACAAATTCACAACTCTGAGTGAAAAGGTTTTTTCTCACCTCAGTCTTAAAGGATGTCCTTCCTCAAATTAGGAGGCCAAAACTGTACGCAATACTCCAGATGTGGTCTTATCAGAGCCCAATACAACTGCAGAAGAACCTCTTTACTCCTATACTGAAATCCTCTTGTTATGAAGGCTAACATTCCATTAGCTTTCTTCATTGACTGTTGTACCTGCACGCCAACCTTCAGTGACCGGTGTACAAGGACACCCAGGTCTCGCTGTACCTCCCCCTTACCTAACCTAACCCCATTGAGATAATAATCTTCTCCTTTGTTTTTGCCACCAAAGTGGATAACCTCACATTTATCTATATTATACTGCATCTGCCACGCATCTGCCCACTTACTCAACTTGTCCAGGTCACTCTGCAACCTCCTAACATCCTCTTCACAGTTCACACTGCCACCCAGCTTTGTGTCATCCGCAAACTTGCTAGTGTTGCTCCTAATTCCCTCTTCCAAATCATTAATATATATGGTAAACAGTTGCGGCCCCAACACCGAGCCTTGCGGCACTCCACTCGTCACTGCCTGCCATTCTGAAAAGGACGGGTTCACTCCTACTCTTTGCTTCCTGTCTGCCAACCAATTTTCTATCCACGTCAACACCCTACGTCCAATACCATGTGCTCTAATTTTAAGTCTCCCGTGCGGGACATTATCAATGGCTTTCTGAAAGTCTAGATACACTATATCCACTGGCTCCCCTTCATCCATTTTACTTGTTACATCCTCAAAAAATTCCAGATTAGTCAAGCATGATTTTCCTTTCATAAATCCATGCTGACTTAGACTAATCCATTTACTGCTATCCAAATGCCCCATTATTACCTCTTTAATAATTCACTCCAGCATCTTTCCCACCACCGAAGTCAGGCTAACTGGTCTGTAATTCCCCGTTTTCTTTCTCGTTCCTTTCTTGAAAAGTGGGATAACATTAGCTATCCTCCAATCCACGAACTGATCCTGAATCTATTGAACATTGGAAAATGATCACCAATGCGTCCACTATTTCTAGAGCCACCTCCCTGAGGACCCTAGTATGCAGACCAATTGGTCCAGGGCATTTATCATCCTTCAGTCCCATTAGCCTACCCAATACTATTTCTCGCCTAAAGAAAATTTATTTCAGTTCCCCGACCCTCTTAGATCCTCCATCCTCCAGTATTTCTGGGAGATTGTTTGTGTCTGCCTTAGAGAAGACAGATCCGAAGTACTTGTTCAACTCTTCTGCCATTTCCTTGTTCCCCATAATAATTTCACCCGTGTCTGTCTTCAAGGGACCCACATTTGACTTTGCTATTCTTTTTCCCTTAACATATCTGAAAAAGCTTTTATTGTCCTTCTTTACATTCCTGGCCAGCTTCCCCTCGTACTTCATCTTTTCAGCCCGTATTGCCCGTTTTGTTTCTTTCTGTTGTCAATAGACAGTAGACAATTGGTGCAGGAGTAGGCCATTTGGCCCTTCGAGACAGCACCACCATTCAATGTGATCATGGCTGATCATCCCCAATCAGTACCCCGTTCCTGCCTTTTCCTCATATCCCCTGACTACGTTATCTTTAAGAGCCCTATCCAGCTCTCTCTTGAAAGCATCCAGAGAACCTGCCTCCTCCGCCCTCTGAGGCAGAGAATTCCACACACTCACAAATCTCTGTGAGAAAAAGTGTTTCCTCGTCTCCGTTCTAAATGGCTTACCCTTTTATTCTTAAACTGTGACCCCTGGTTCTGGACTCCCCCAACATCGGGAACATGTTTCCTGCCTCCAGCGTGTTCAAACCCTTAACAATCTTACATGTTTTAATAAGATCCCCTCTCATCCTTCTAAACTCCAGAGTATACAAGCCCAGCTGCATCATTCTCTCAGCATATGACAGTCCCCACATCCCCGGAATTAACCTTGTAAACCTACGCTGCACTCCCTCAATAGCAAGAATGTCCTTCCTCAAATTAGGGGACCAAAACAGCACACAATACTCCAGGTGTGGTCTCACTAGGGCTCTATACAACTGCAGAAGGACCTCTTTGCTCCTATACCCGACTCCTCTTGTTATAAAGGCCAACATGCCATTCGCTTTCTTCACTACCTGCTGTACCTGCATGCTTACTTTCATAGACTGATGAACAAGGACCCCCAGATCATGATGTCCCATTTTCCCAACTTGACGCCATTTAGATAGTAATCTGCCTTCCTATTTTTGCTACCAAAGTGGATAACCTCACATTTCTCCACATTCAATGTCATCTGCCATGCATCTGCCCACTCCCCAAACCTGTCCACCCTGCCCTGCGTTCTCATAGCATCCTTCTCAGAGTTCACACTGCCACTCAGCTTTGTGTCATCTGCAAATTTGCTAATGTTACTTTGAACCCCTTCATCCAAATCATTGATGTATATTGTAAATAGCTGCGGTCCCAGAACTGAGCCTAGCGGTACCCCACTAGTCACTGCCTGCCATTCTGAAAGGGAACCGTTAATCCCAACTCTCTGTTTCCTGTCGGCCAACCAATTTTCTATCCGCGTCAGCACTCCACCCCCAATACCATGTGCCCTAATTTTGCCCACTAATCTCCTATGTGGGACCTTATCGAATGCTTTCTGAAAGTCCAGGTACACTACATCCACTGGCTCTCCCTTGTCCATTTTCCTAGGCACATCTTCAAAAAATTCCAGATTAGTCAAGCATGATCTCCCCTTCATAAATCCATGCTGACTCGGACCGATCCTGTTACTGTTATCCAAATGTGCGTCTATCTCATCTTTTATAATTGACTCCAGCATCTTCCCCACCACCGATGTCAGGCTAACTGGTCTATAATTCCCTGTTTTCTCTCTCCCACCTTTCTTAAAAAGTGGGATAACATTAGCTACCCTCCAATCCACAGGAACTGATCCTAAGTCTATAGATCACCAATGCATCCACGATTTCTAGAGCCACTTCCTTAAGTACCCTGGGATGCAGACCATCAGGCCCTGGGGATTAATCAGCCTTCAGTCCCATCAGTCTACCCAACACCATTTTCTGCCTAATGTGGATTTCCTCCAATTCCTCCGTCACCCCAGATCCTCTGGCCACTACTATATCAGGAAGATTGTTTGTGTCCTCCTTTGTGAAGATGGATCCAAAGTACCTGTTCAACTCATCTGCCATTTCCTTGTTCCCCATATTAAATTCACCTTTTTCAGTCTTCAAGGGTCCAACTTTGGTCTTAACTAATTTTTTTCTCTTCACATACCTAAAGAAGCTTTTACCATCCTGCTTTATATTCTTGGCTAGCTTACCTCAGTACCTCATCTTTTCTCCCCGTATTGCCTTTTTAGTTATCTTCTGTTGCTCTTTAAACATTACTCAATCCTCTTGCTTTCCGCTCATCTTTGCTACATTGTACTTGTACATTGTCTTTTATTTTTGGACTGTCCCTGACGTCCCTTGTCGGCCACGGTCGCCCCTTACACTCCTTTGAATCTTTGTTCCTCCTAGAAATGAACTGATCCTGCTCTTTTATTCCTAGAAATACCTTCCATTTTTGTTCCACTGTCATCCCTGCTAGTGTATCTTTCCAGTTTGTTGCCTATGAAAGTTTCCCAATCCTCCGGCTTCTGGCTACTCTTTGCTGTGTAAAGACCCTGTCCCACTTAGGAAACCTGAACGGAAACCTCTAAGTGGGACAGGGGCTTTATACATCTTTTCTTTTTGTTGTATTCTAACCCTAACTTCTCTTGTCAGCCACGGTTGCCTCCTACTCCCCTTAGAATCTTTCTTCCTTTTTCTTCCCTGGGACATAGCCGGCTGTACTTTTTGAGAAGGCTCCATTTCTTCAACGTCTGCAATGAGATGCTGCAGATGTTCCACCAATCGGTGGAACCAATGCCATCTTTTTTGCTGCCATGTGCTGTGGCAGCAGGGCGAAGGCTGAGGACTCCGATACGATCAACAAACTCATCAGGAAGGCTGGCTCCGTCCTGGGGCGGTGTTGGATTCATGGGAGGTATCCTGGACAATACAGCTCACCCCCTCTATGACACACTGGTCAACCTGAGGAGTACCTTCAGCAACAGACTGCTTCCACCAAGATGCAAGACAGAACACCACAAGAGATCCTTCAGTCGAGTTGGGAAAAGGGGAAGTACAACGAGATCTGGGGGTGCGTGTTCATCAGTCACGGAAAGTAAGCATGCAGGTATAGCAGACAGTGAAGAAAGCGAATGACATGTTGGCCTTCATAACGAGTGGAGTTGCGCATAGGAGCAAATAGGTCCTTCTACAGTTGTATAGGGCCCTAGTGAGACCACACCTGGAGTATTGTGTGCAGTTTTGGTCTGTAAATTTGAGGAAGAACACTCTTGCTATTGAGTGTGTGCAGCGTAGGTTCACAAGGTTAATTCCTGGGATGACAGGACTGTCATATGTCGATGGAATGAAGTGGCTGGGCTTGTATACTCTGGAATTTAGAAGGATGTGTGGGGATCCTATTGAAACATATAAGATAATTAAGGGTTGGACACACTAGAGGCAGGAAACATGTTCCCGATGTTGGGGAAGTCCAGAACCAGGGGCCACAGTTTAAGAATAAGGGGTAAGCCATTTAGAACGGAGATGAGAAAAAACATTGTCACACAGAGGGTTGTGAATCTGTGGAATTCTCTGCCTCAGAAGGCAGTAGAGGCCAATTCTCTGCTTTCAAGAGAGAGTTAGATACAGCTCTTAAAGATAGCAGTCAGGGATATGGCGAGAAGACAAGAACGGGGTACTGATTGTGGATGATCAGCCATGCTCATATTGAATGGCGGTGCTGGCTCGAAGGGCCAAATGGCCTACTCCTGCACCTAGTGTCTATTGTCATTATAGAATTCTGTTCCTGAGAACTGCTGATAACATGAAATGTTTTTGTTGGAAATTAACAAAAACAAGTGTTTGGGAGAGGATCACAGAAACAGTTGTGATAGGAAAGTGTGCTGGCATAGGAAGAGTGGCCATATGCCAGCCTCACTATCTCAGTGAGTGAGGCTCAGCTTGACCCAGCAACCTGATAGCTCAGGGAGGGGAGGTGAAGAGGGAGACAAGACGTGCAAAAATGCCCCATATCATTTGGTAGATAACTGCTATCCTGCAGCACAGGTAAATCCATACCTATCTATCCCAAACGGTCATTCATATACGCTGGGTATTCACTGGGGGTGGCACAGTGGTAGAGTTGCTACCTTGCAGCGCCAGAGACCCAGATTCAATCCTGACTTCAGGTGCTGCCTGTACAGAGTTTGCACGTTCTCCCTGTGACCGCGTGGGTTCTCTTTGGGTACTCCGGTTTCTTCCCACACTTCAAAGACGTGCAGGTTTGTAGGTTAATTAGCTTTGGTAAAATTGTCCCTAATGTGTAGGATAGAACAAGTATAAGGGTGATCATTGGTCTGCACACACTTGGTGGGCCAAAGGGCCTATTTCTGTATCTCTGTATCTCTAATGCAAGAGCCAAAGCCAAAGCAAAATTAAACTAAGAAGATTGGTTGAGGTGTGAGACAGATCATCCAAAATCATTTTATGAATGAATGAATGAATGAATAAATAAGTGTATTGGCCAAGTATTAACATACAAGGAATTGTTGAAAAGCAGACTAAGCTTAAGAGGCCAGGTGGCCACCCTTGCTTCTTCTGCATGAATCAGTGTCAGCATTCCCTGCACTCCTCATGAGTTGGTCCAGAATTCATTGATGGACTCCACATTATAAATGCAGGGATTCATCAGGACTGCAGTCCCAGCCTGAGTGTCTAGTGTCAGAAAACAATTGGTTGCCTGGTAACAAATCACCAACAATTACTTTTATATACAAATACATGTGCATAAATATGGATGTTGCTGTCATTTATGCATGCTTATCAGGATAATCCCTGAAAATTTAATTAGCATGCCCTGCAAAATTAAAGTCTTAAATTGATTACAGATCACAAATCCAATCCATCAATACAAATTGCATGTTAAATGTGTCAATGAAGCCCATTAAGAAATTCCATCTGACTTGCATGACTGAATTAAAACCTTAAAATTAATCAGGTAGCTTCCAAGATTCAGAACTAACATGTAATAGTTGGTTTTGTTTTAATTATTTTTGTCATGATTTAGTAGACAGCAGTAGTGCAGTTCGATTAAATCAGTCAAGAACAATGACAATGAAAGGAAAACTGCTTTGTCCTTTAAACAGCTATTAAAAAGTCTTTATGAGTAAAGACTTGTACTCAATAGGAGACAATCCTTCTTCTTGCGTTTTAAGACAGCAGGGTGATGCCATCTGGTTCCACATCCGTAGGTGCCCGCCCTAAAAAGGGCGCATGCTCCGGGGTGGCGCCAAGCTGCGGCGCTGCTGCCATCTCTGTTTGTTGTCATTCACCTGACTGAGGTCAGTTTACAGGGCTCACCACGGGGAAGTCGACAACATGAGCCCCATAGGAGACTAAGGAAACTGCAGATGCTGCAAACTTGAGCAAGACACAAAATACTGGATGTTCTGACGACGTTTCATGTCAGGATCCTTCAGGTAGATGAATTGCGGGGTGGGAGGGTAGGAAAGTTGGAAAATAGAGGTGAGACAAAGCCTGGCAATCAATCGGTGGGCACAATTTCTGTTTCTGATTCTGGTTGTTTACTGAGCAAACACCTCATCAGTGGTCGGAGTGAGTAGAGTATCAATTAAATTTTGAAGTGGGTCTTTTTGACCAAGTTGAGGAGATCTAGTTGCTCAATCCCCTTTTTAAATGACTTAACATCGGGAGCAGCATGTGTGTTGGGTGGTAACATATTCCATTCCCTTACCGTGCTTGGGTAAAGGGAATATTGGTAGCAACATTTATTGAAATCTAGCGAGTTGATGATGTAGGGACCGTTAATTTGTCTTGTTTCATGGCAGTTTGTGCTCTGGGATGACGGGAGATTTGATAGCGTGATTTTGTGAATCTCCTTGTAAATTGCAATAAGTCTTAGCCTGAGAAGTCAGCGCAATATTCACGCTTGATTTGTGCTTGTAGATATTACATACAAAGTGGGCTGCTCGGCATTGTACTTTCTACAGGGTGATCTTATTGTTGTTGTTGAAAGGATCCCATATGGCTCCACAATACTCCAATTTGGGCCTGACCAAGGACTTGTAGGCATTCTCTTTGACGGATGTACTACATGCATGAAAATTTCTCTTGAGAAGGCCGAGAGTTCTATTTGCCTTGTCAGACACTTAATTAATATGCGTCGCCCAGCTTAAATCTTTGCTTAATTTGAAGCCTAGATATGGTCGATGGTCGACAGCAAGCAATGTATGGCTACCCATGTTGATCTTGTGTCAGATATGCATGGTATGACATTTGGTTGTATTGAATGACATCTGCCAGATTTTTCCCCACTCACAGAGCATCCAGATCCTTCTGTAAGGACAAGCTGTCTTCTGGTATTTTAATCTCTCATTTGTCATCATTTGAAACACCAATATAGAAACATAGAAACATAGAAATTAGGTGCAGGAGTAGGCCATTCGGCCCTTCGAGCCTGCACCGCTATTCAATATGATCATGGCTGATCATCCAACTCAGTAACCCGTACCTGCCTTCTCTCCATACCCTCTGATCCCCTTAGCCACAAGGGCCGCATCTAACTCCCTCTTAAATATAGCCAATGAACTGGCCTCAACTACCCTCTGTGGCAGAGAGTTCCAGAGACCCACCACTCTCTGTGTGAAAAAAAATTCCTTCTCATCTCGGTCCTAAAGGATTTCCCCCTTATCCTTAAGCTGTGACCCCTTGTCCTGGACCTCCCCAACATCGGGAACAATCTTCCTACATCTAGCCTGTCCAACCCCTTAAGAATCTTGTAAGTTTCTATAAGATCCCCTCTCAATCTCCTAAATTCTAGAGAGTATAAACCGAGTCTATGCAGTCTTTGTTCATAAGACAGTCCTGACATCCCAGGAATCAGTCTGGTGAACCTTCGCTGCACTCCCTCTATGGCAATAATGTCCTTCCTCAGATTTGGAGACCAGAACTGTACGCAATACTCCAGGTGTGGCCTCACCTGGTGATGTATCTGATGTATACAACATTTCATTGTCATAAATAATTCTATGTAGGTGTATATTCATAATTGTTTCGTTTATTTTCATTGCCTTTATCACTGTAATAATCTTATGCTTCACTTCAGTTCTGCAGCACTGTTGCTTAGTTTTTCTTAAAACCATGGCGTCAGTCCTAGGCTTTGGTAAGCCCAGCAAATTAATCAGGTACAAGTCAGCAGCACCAGAATAGTAAGTGTGTCAAAGGTTATGGGAAGAAGGCAGAAGAATGGGATTAAGAGGGAAAAATATATCAGCTATGATCAAATGGCGAATCAGATTTGATGGGCCGAATGGTCTAATTCTGCTCCTATGTCATGGTCTAATCCATGTGATTTTACTCTGACTGGGTAATTTCAACCTGCTTTTTAGGATCCTGTCATTCGGCCTTGCTCAGATCTTGAGTATTAAAGAGACATCAGTAGCGTGAGAGCAGAGGAATAGTCTGGGTGTGTTCATCTTATGGAATTCATGTAGAAACACATCATCCATTCTGCTACGCCTGTTGTGTCGCGCATTTTTTTTCTACTCAGCCAAATGTCAAAGCAAATGGGTGGATATGTCAAAAATGTAATGAGGACAGCTTGGATTATATAAAATAAAAACAGAAAATGCTGGAAATGCTCAGCAGGTCAGATTACATCTGTGAAGAACAAACCATAGTTCATGATGACCTTTCATCAGAAGTTGTACCATAACTCTTGACACGAGCATTTAAGAATAGTGCCAGGATTTTGAGACTTATCTAAATTATATGTACTGGTCATGGATAAATTTCTAGAGAATCACGTTGGAAATTCATTGTCATCATTTTTCAGCATTTAATTGGGGGAGTTGAGGTAATTCTATAACAAACATACAAATCTATAAGATAATTTAAATATGCTTAAAGCCAGCTTCTTACGTTTTTCTAACGTTGTAGAAACTGCAAGTGGCACAACTGGTAGAACTGCTAACTTAGAACTCTGGCAAACCAAGTTCAATCCCAAACACTGCTGCTGTCAATGTGGAGTTTGCACACTCCAATGTGCTCTAATTTCCTGTACAGAAAGAACTGCAGATGCTGGTTTACACCGAAGATAGACACAAAAAGATGGAGTAACTTAGTGGGTCAGGCAGCATCTCTGGGGAAAAAGGATAGGTGACATTTCGGGTCAAGACCCCTGAAGAAGGATCTCGACCCAAAACGTCACCTATTCTTTTCCTCCAAAGATGCTGCCTGACCTGCTGAGTTACTCCTGCTTTATATGTCTATCTTTGGTCTAATTTCCTCCCAGATACCAAAGGTGTGGTGGTTGGTAGATTGATCAGCGACTGTAAATTGACTTAAGCTCCCCAAATTAAATGCTAAAAAATTATGACAATGAATTTCCACAGGTATTTCCAGAAATGTATTTGGTGCATATTAAGGAGGCTCCAAAACATCTATATAATTAAAAGACTCATCTTGACCACTTCCTGTCGGCGCTGTATATTGATTTTAGTAAGAACGCTACCCTGTATCGCTGCAATTTTTGGCCATCTTACTCACAGTCTTCCTCCGCTGAGCCAGCCCCTTACATATTGATGATTGCGTAATTTTGAAAGTGCAGAGGTCATGCTGATTGCAGAAGTGCCGCTGACTGTGGAAGCCCCATAGTGAAGATGCCGCGCTCAGCCATGTGAGTAGATTTAAGAAAGTTTACTGTCATATATATGGTGTGAGTGTATGTGTGAGTGTGTGTGTGTGCATGTGAGTGTGTGTGCGTGAGTGTGTGCGTGAGTGTGTGCATGAGTGTGTGCATGAGTGTGAGCGTGTGTGTGTGTGTGTGAGTGAGTGTACGTGAGTGGGTGTGTGTCTGCGTGAGCTGGGTGTATGTGTGTGTGAGTGAGTGTATGTGTGTGAGTGTGAGTGTATGTGTGAGGTGGAGGGTGTGTGTATGAGTGTGAGTGTGTGTGTGTGAGTCTGTGTATATTGGAATTGGTGGCAAGGAGGAATATTGCGTTGGGGGACCAGCCTTCTCGTGTGAAGCTGACACCCAATGGGTCCCACTTCGTCTCGTATGTCCTAAAGTCTTGAATGGTAGAATTTCAGAGAATTGATGGTAATGTGGGAGAATTGGGTACAGGGAAATTTTTGTGGGCATGGAATTGGTCTGAGAGCTGGGATAGACTTGAAGGGCCTAAATTGCCTCTTTCTATCTATGTCATTAGGAAATATAGAAAAGGAAATATGAACATCAATTTATAATATCAATTGTGACTTCCATCATTGACTTCCGTCAAGAGTTAGAAAATTATCCCTCTAACGTGATATTCAGTTTAGTTTAGAGATACAGAATGGAAACAGGCCCTTCAGCCCATTGAGTCTACACTGCCCAACAATCATTTGCAAAGTATAGGTCTGTTATACGACTTTTGCATAAACTCCTTACATGCTCGGGGCAATTACAGAAACCAATTAGTCTACTAACACACACATATTTGGGATATGGGAGCAAACCGGTGCACCCAGAAGAAACCCTCACGGTCATAGGAAGAACATGCAAACTGCACACAAGCAACATCCAAGGCCAGGATCAAAATCAGATCTCCGGCGTTGAGGCAGCAGCTCTATCAGCAGAGCCACCCATTCTGTGACAATTTGGACAGTGATTGTCAAATTTCTGCTCCTTTCCAACTCCCTTCTTATAATAATGGAATTACATTTTAAATAATTTACTCTGATGCACTAAAGCGCCATATGCTGTTCCACACTTCATTTTGGAGAATACCATTTACTTTACTCAACATACATTAATGCGTCTGAAGAAGGCTCTTGATCCAAAACCTATCTATGTCACCTATCTATGTTCTCCAGAGATGCTGCCTCATCTGATGAGTTACTCTGGCACTTTTTGTGTCCTTTTGTGTATTAACCAGCATCTACAGTTCTTTGTTTCTACATTAAGGGTGAAATATTGACAAATATTCTTCTATACAATACCATCTTAACATTTTGTAACAAATTAGTTCAGAAGTAAATTATAATGAGGATTTTTTTAAGAGTCCTATATAAAATACGATTAAGCCATTTAAAGCTAATCAGATCCAGCTACTTTGCATTCTGTATGATTACAGTGGTGTCAATGAAAAGACTAGAATTAAGTACCTTTTGTATTTATTTCAGGATTCCCAAGAAAGAACGTTTGAAATGTGGTTGTTGGCATCATGGAAATGCAATAAGCAATTTGTGCAGTTCCCATTGATAACAACGTGTAGGGTAAATATTAAAGAGGAAACCAGGAATGGGTGTGCATCACACTATGCAAAGCAAATGTTACGCGTGAACCTATCTTGCCCAGAGATTTTATTAAGGTTGAACCTACCATTATTGTTTCAATAACGTTGATGATAGCTTAATTTTGTAATGCAGGTGATCTGCATTGATATGGTATATTTTGTGTACCTTCCATGACTAACTAGTGGATTTCTTTTGAAATAAGGTATTTCTCAATTCCTGCACTGAAACTACGGCCAAGAGTTTTTCCTCCTTCTTCTTTCGTGTGGCGTGCACAGCCTAAAGTTGTTGGACAACTTGTTCTATTTGACCTTCCGTTTGTGCACGTCGAGTTGATTGCATTAGTCGAAACAGGGCGGACCACGTGAAGGTTGCAATCTTCCACCCCAGTTTTGTCCTCCAGCTTCTAGACGAGACTGGAACCTTTTTAGCGAGTGACATGTCATCTAGCAAATATAACCAGAAATGCATTGCTGTTGTCTTAACTCTTGTCCGAAGTGGTCTGGTCAAAATGTGTTTCACAGGTTAAGTATTGTTAGTAGGTGCTTATTGTGGGTAAATTGACCGTTAACACCCGAGATTGTAGCAATTATTGCATTTCAGTAGTATTTATTGTAAAGCCCTTCACAACATCCTGGAAGGCATTGAAAAGCGTTGTTTCATCACAAGCACTCAACTGCAAAATAAATAAATCTTCTTCATTACAGAGGCTTTAGAGGCAAGTTAATCCCCAATAGAGTTGGTGTGAGCAGCCGCATGCAACCTGTCATTATGTACCTTTCATATTCCAAGACTAATAGAAAATGCAGCTTTCTTCCAAATGTTGGTGTGGTTATCATTATTGGTTAAGTTTCCTGCCCTTCGATTGTTACCAATTCTAAATCTTCACAATATACCAGTATTGGGTTTTACTTTGGAAATATTGTAATCAAAAATATCAGGGCGATTTGCAAGCTTAACTCAATAAGCTTAAAAACACTCCTTTTGACATGTTTTCGCGAGTTGCATTTGGCAGGTATTCCACAGTTCTTTAATTAGTGACGGAGCTGTCCGGAGGACATGAGTGTGCTTGATGAGTACCTCCTTAATATTTGGGAGTGACACTGCCCCTCCTAGTTCCAGAAGACACTATTTTTTTTTTGCCAGAATTGAACCTGAATTCCTACCGAATGCACATTTCTTTACCGGAGCTTGGTGACCAAATGTGGACATGCTAAAAGATGGTGTAGCGACTCCTAGAACAAGGCAATGTGAGGCGTGAGGTTGAAGCTCATGCGAACAGAAGTCGTAAAAAACAGAAAGGACCGGCGGTTCGTTAAACAACGGTGACAACATTTTTCATTTAACTGTTAATTGTATTCAGTTGAGTTTGCTTCTATGATTAGCAGCTGCGAACGTGTTACTAGGCTTGAAGGTAGGGTTGAGCAGCAACATTTTTAAAGCCTGTACCAACCAGTTATAAATGTTTCTGTGAGGTGGAGCCTCATTTGTAAAACAAACTATTGGAGGCTCTCTGCTGTCAGATCTATTTCTAGTTTGCGTCCATTGTGGTCTGAAGGATCGAGCATTAGTGTTGTGAAGTTACGACTTCTGTGACCTACTCTCCAATCTTCAGAAACCGTGATCCCCATTGCTGCTGAGAATTGTTTTCAGGCCAGTCACCTCGTCAAATCAGGAAGACGGAAGTTAAACAAAATGTGGGTATAATGTTATAGTTTCATTCTTTCTTCGTCGTCAGTTTTGTTCGCCCCTGCGGAGAAGAGGCCGAGGGGTGATTTTAACATCATGAGGAGGATAGATAAGTGAATACACAGAGTCTCTTACCCAGAGTAGAGGAATCAAGGACCAAAGGACATAGGCTTACAGTGAGAGTGGAAAAATTTAATAGGAACCTGAGAGATAACTTTTTCCACACAGAGAGAGGATGGTGGATATATGGGACTAACTGCCAATGGAAGTAGCCGAGGCAGATACTATAACAACATTTAAATGACATTTTGTGTAAGAAGGAACTGCAGATGCTGGTTTAAACCGAAGATGGACACAAAAAGCTGGAGTATCTCAGTGCGATTTGCAGCATCTCTGGAGAGAAGGAATGGGTGACGTTTTGGGTTGAAACCCTTCTTCAGACTATGACAGGTACATGGATAGAAAAGGTTTGGTGGGACATGAGCCAAATGGGAGCAGATGAGATTAGTAGATGGGGCATCTTTATTGGCATAGACGAGCAGGGCCGAAGGGCTCGTTTCTGTGCTGCATTACTCTGTTAGATGGGGCATCTTGGTTGGCATGGACCAGTTGGGCTGATAGGCCTGTTTCTGTGCTGTATGACATACAGAATGGTGGAATCCACTAGCCGCTGATTTTTATTGCACCCACCACTTGGTTACAGCCTGTGTAACCCCCCCCCCCCCCCCCCCCCCCAGGTGTTATGGGGATAGGTTATCTGAGGTAACAGGGTATTACAGACTCTTCGGGGAAAATATCAAAAGTAGGGAGACTGAAAATATCTAAATGCAACAAGGGGGTCATTCCTGCGAAACCCGTAAAATTGTCCGTTTTCAATGTAAACCACATCACTGCCTTTTCAACAGTGGCATATGTGACTAATCGGGACATTATATTATGTAATGCAATTTTTGATCAGTAAATTACATAGAAATACAATTATTGGAAATGTGATCTCAATACATGCCTTGGTTAACTGAGTATTTTAACCTTTTTCGAATGTTGGTAAAACGACATGGTGAAAAGGCAACGTTTATGATAACGATCTGGGTGTTTTACTTATTATTTATTTGCTAAATTAATCTGGTGAAAAGGCCAAATTTCAGGTTATTTGGAGAGGTAAACTCAGAAAATTGAGATGAAGACAGAGAAAGATGTAAGGTGGCTGAGACTAGTGAAGAAAAGCAAACAGGGCAATATAAACTAAAAAAGACACAAAGTGCTGGAGTAATTCAGCGGGTCGGGCAGCATCGCTGTGCAACATGGGGAGGAGATGTTTTGGATTGGGGACCATTCTTAGGACTCCTGCCAGATAAGTCTGAAGAAGGGTGCCGACCCAAACGTCGCTTATCCATGCTGCCTGACCTGCTGAGTTACACAAGCACTTTGTGTCATTTTTTGTAACCAGGCATCTGCAGTTACTTGTTTCTAAATCATAATTAGCGCTTCAGGTCAATTCAGAAAAAGTACGCCCCGCAGTGGGCAACTCCAACATAGAGCAAAGGCAAGCAGTCTTTACAGTGGGGAAAAATCTGTGTTGTGTCTCATAAATCCATGGCAATATTCCAATTGATGATGAAAGACTAAAGTGTTTTTCCAGTTGATGGCATATACCTGTTACATAATTGTTGAAGGGAAGTGGGCGGGTTTGAATAGATGGTTAATACTATTATCATGTGCATTTTCTTTCGCAAGACAGCTATTTGTAAAGAACAACGATGGATTTTGCAACATAATGTTAGCTATGTCAATACCTTTACCACAATTACCAATGAAAACACTGAATGTAGAAACAAAGAACTACAGATGTTGGTTAATCACAAAAGGACACAAAGTGCTGGAGTAACTCAGCAGGTCAGGCAAAATCTCTGGAGAACATGGATAGGTGACATTTTGGGTTGGGACCCTTCTTAAGTCTGAAACATCACCTATCCATGTCCTCCAGAGGTGCTACCTAACATGGTGACTTACTCCAGCATATTGTGTATTAACCAGATTTTACAGTTCTTTGTTTCTACATTGTGTCATTCCATGTTATCGTTGGTAATTTAGGTTTAAGATGCAAGATTGGCTATGAGGATATCCAATAATTTTAACAGTTTTGGTCCATAACCTCAATAACCGCCATCATAATAATGAACAATATAATATTTTCCACATAGATTATAACATGGAAGTGCACTAGTCCACGTCCAGTTCTCCTCTGCCACTTCAAATTGGGTACCACCTTTATCTTGCTAGAGCGAGCGGACAGAATATCCTGTATGTTGTGCATGTCTGTATGTTGTGCAGATTGTTTGGGGGAATTGGCTGATATGGCTATACGGTTTTGCAATCAATACAAGCACTGGGAAATAGATTTGAGAGGTGTACTATTTCCCCAAGTCAGCTCAGTGCAACATAAATGACCTGATTGACAGGGATTTTTGGTTGGTGTGTAATGAGGGTGTGGTGAATTGCAATAGGTTAGGTTTATTATTGTCACATGACCCAATATACAGTGAAAACATTTTGTTTGTGTGCTATCTAATCAAATTAAATAATGCTTTATATGAATACAATCAAGCCAAACAAGTACAATAAGTAGAACAAAGAGAAAAATTACCAAAGTGCAGAATATAGTTTCTCCGCATTCCAGCGTAACAGTTCCAGAGAAAAAGTCTAATATTCACAATGAGTAGGTGGAACAATCTGGAATATACTGTGGCCTACGGAAGGACCATTCAGAAGTCTGATAACAAAGGGGAAGAAACTGTTCCTGAGTCTGGTGGTATGTGCTTTCAAATTTTTTGTATCTTCTACCTGGTGGGTGTTGGGAGGAGGAATGACCACGATGGAAAATGTCCTTGTTAATATTGGCTGATTTCCAAATACAGCGTGAAATGTAGACGGAGTCAATAGTGGGGAATCTGGTCTGTGTGATAGACACATCTCTCTACAATTTCTTGCGATCTTGGACAGATCTGTTCCTAAATCAAGCTGTGATATAACTCAAAAGCATGCTTTCTATAGTGAATCAGTAGAAATTGGCAATTAAATGATACTCAACTTCAGGAGCTATTATTAGGTTATAGAATTTTTAGATGCATTTGTTGAACTTGGCCATTTTGATTAATTACTGAGTTTCTTGCAGCCTTGCATTCAGGTCATCTAGGCTTCTGGGATTGACTGCCTCACCCTCTCTGACTGGACAACCTTTTACCCAATTTAGAATAATAAATGCTGTTAACCTCACCATTATTACTCTCAGAACATCCAATGTATTATGTTTTTATTGCTGTAAAATGAAAATATAATTTACCGTTTGCAAACCACACTACACCCCGAACAAAAACATTAAATATAAATAGCTTTATTTATTATGGTAGCCTGTCATCTTAACTAAATTATTTGAAATTGTAATGCAAGTTGAAGAGTTGTATATTTAATTTCCTTCTTAAATTGAAAAGTTAATGAACTTACTTGCTACATTTTGTTTACAACACATCTCTCATCAGGGCAGCCAGGGGGTGCATTTCTTCCTTGAACAGTGGCCTAAGTAGACCTCTTCCAACACCACCACCTTCCATCTTCCCTCTGGGAAGACTTTCTTACATTGAACAGCCTTGACTGAAATCCATTTTTCCAGGAATTATAGAGCTTCTTTTGTTCCAGTCCCATATGTTATCTTTTCTTTCACCTCTTTTTCTGGTACCACAACAGTACGGCAGTAGTGTTGATGCCTTATGGCACCTGTGACCCAGGTTCGATCCTGACTACAGGATCCTGACTACAGGCTGTTGTGTGGAGGTTATACATTCTGCCTGTGACCATGTGTGTTTCCTTTGTGCTCCGGTTTCCTCCCACATTCCAAAGATGTGCCGGTTTGTAGGTTAATTGGCTTTTGTAAATTGTCCCTAACATGTAGGACGGAACTACTGTATGGCTTATTGATGGTTAGTATGGACTTGGAGGGCTGAAGGGACTGTTTCCACACTATATTTCTAAAGTACTGCTTCCCGATCGTGTTTATTGCTGAAACTTTGTAACCAGCAAGGTGGTGTTTCAATTTCCACCATCCTTTACTTTCAAATTATCACCTACTGACTTTTCCCTTCCCTCCTTTGACATTTCCATACCTGATTGGGGGATATCAATAAATACTGGAAGTCCACTCACTTCGACAATAACTTTTAATACACTTTTCACTTTGGACTCTATTTCATTCTCTTAATCTTCCTGTCTGCATTACACTTGTTCTTATACTGTGACTTTCATACCACTACATCCAATTTGTATGGCCATTTCCTCAGCAAATAACCCACTTCCATAGTGATTCCCCAGATGCTTGCTATGTTCATTCCATTTCCTGAACTTCCAATTTTTTTACCTCCGGGAACCATGATGGGGTTCCATTTGTTGTAAATTATTCTAAAGACTGCTGATGACCACACAATTGACTTGGATGGCAGGATTTTAATTGTTTCTGTACTTAAAAAAAAAAATTCTTACCTTTTTAAAGTTCATCAAAGTTGACTTTATCCATGTTTCTCTCTCAGCGGATGTTGCCTGATCCACTGAGTAATTCCAATTAAGATTAAATAAATGGTATAGACATGCAACAGCACAGCTCCAGTGATCTGGGTGTGATCCTGGTCCTGGGTACTATCTGTAGAGTTTGGAAATTCTCCCTTTAGTTTCCCTCATGTGCTTTGGTCACCTCCTCCATCCCAAAGATGCATTGTTAACTGGTTATTGTAAACTGCCCCCAGTGCATACGGGTGGTTGGATAATCCAGAGGAGTTGATGGGAGAATTTAATTAATGGAGGAATGAGACTGGTGAGAGCACTCCGAGAGCTGACATAGGAGACCATTTAGCCCGTCAAGCCTATGTTGTACAAGAGATTAGGAAAGTATATTGCAATTTTCCCAGGACAGTAAAATAACATTTTAGGATTTGAGCATGTTTTACAGAATGTCCTTGTCTGTAAGAACAGGTTGTTTACAAAGTAAAAAAAAAATGCACATGCTTGAAAGAGAATAAATAGAGAAAATGCTGAAACAATTAGATGGTTATGAAGAATACATTTTATTTCAAATGTTCTCAAGTCTGAAGAAATATCATCAATCTGCTGCATAAATTCTGTTTCTCTGTCCACTTTTGCTCTGAGTATTTCATACATTTATCACTCCTTGTTAGTTTCCTATATTAGGTGGTGGGCCTTTCTTGCATTTCTTACATAATCTACCATTATTACTGCAACAGGCAAATATCTTGTATTTCTGTCGGCTACACATTCCTAATTTATTTAATTGCAAACTGACCTTTGGATGTTGAGCAATAGGTGAATTCACAGAAAGGAAATTAATACTTTGCATCCACAGTCACATTTAATTATGCACATAAAACATATTTCAGTAAAATGAACCTACTAAATTTTAATGCTAGATGGTGCAGCAGCAGCAAATATTCAACACCATTGTTCATATGTATTACTTCACAATCTTGCAATAGATCACAAACAGAGCAAGTATGGTATCAGTTGTAGATCGTTTATCACTGATTACTCAGTGTGAATATTGATTTCTCTAATTTCAAGTAACCCTTTTATTCCCTCTCTCTCCACCCCTCCCCCACCTTGGTCATCCTGCTATTTTCACTGTTTATATTCCTTCGTTATCACTTCTTCCACAGCCAACAATGGACCATTGAGGGCACCACCTTTCCTTGGTCATCAGTGCCAGCTCTAATTTGTTCTGGACCTTTTCATACCTCTATTTTTTCTCTCCCCTGACTCTCAGTCTTAGGAAGGGTCTTGACCCAAAACATCACCTATTCCTTTTCTCCGGAGATGCTGCCTGACCCATTGAGCTACTCCAGCATTTTGTATCTATGCTCAGTGATAGTTTGGATTGGCTACAGTTGAACAGGGAAGAGGATTGGACTTTTTGCCTTCCATCACAGTGAGGACTATGGGGAATCCGCTGTGGTGGATGTTTATGTTAACTTTTATGTAGATGTGTGTCTTGTTGCTTTTTTTTTTCGAATGGCTGTATGGTAATTTGCATATCATTACCTTAATTGGTACATGTGACAATAAAAGATCTTTGACCTTTGAAATAACAAGGTAGTTCCAGGCACCTGAAGAAAATGTATTGTCTATAACTTCCAGCCATTGTAAGTGGACCTTTTCTTTGACTGAACAAGATAATAAGCCATTCCTTGCCTTTCACCTGTAGAGTTACAGAGACCTGAATTTATGTAGATAATTTTTTTTCAAGGTCCTAAGATAGACACAAAATGCAGGAGTAACTCAGTGGGACAGGCAGCATCTCTGGGTAGAAGGAATGGATGACGTTCGGGTCAAGACCCTTCTTCGGACTGAGTCAGGGGAGAGGCTGACATAAAGATATGGAAGGGTAAGGTGTGAAAATTAGAGATCAAAGGGGATGAAGTTCAAGGAAAATGTAGAAGAGATCATTGTTAGCAGATGGGAAGGTGACAACAAGGCATACAATCAGCAAAATGTAATCAGGCGGACAGTCAAATCAGTTGGAGAACTAGGATGGAGAGAGGGGAAAGTAAGGGTTAGTTATAGTTAAAGTAGTCAATATTCATGCCGCTGGGTTGTAAGCTGTCCAAGTGAAATACGAGGTGCTGTTCCTCCAATTTGCGTTGGGCCTCACTCTGACAGTGGAGGAGGCCCAGGACAGAAAGGTCAATATGGGAGGGGAAGTTAAAATGTTTAGCAACCGGGAGATCAGGTACATCTAGGTGGACTGAGCGGAGGTGTTCAGCGAAACAATCACCGAACCTGCGCTTGGTCTCGCCGATATATAGAAGTCCACACCTGAAACAGCAGATACAGTAGATGAGGTTGGAGGAAGTGCAAGTGAACCTCTGCCCCACATGAAAGGACTGTCAGGGTCTTTGAATGGAGTCGAGGAAAGAGATATAGGCACAAGTGTTATCTCCTGGACATCGGGTGTTTCAAATTCCTGTATCTTCTCCAATAAGGTGGAAGAGAGAAAAAGAATAGTTTGGGTGTCAAGTATCCTCAATGATACTTTCGGCCTTCCTGATGCGTTGCCCTGTGAAGATGGATTGGATTCAGGTAAGTGATGAGCCTGTGATGGACTGGGTTGTGCTCACCACTCTCTGCAGGTTCAAGTGATCAAAAACAGAGCAGTTACCACACCACAAAGAAGTCCAGACCTCAGTGCGTGGGGCAGGTGACATGCAGATCGTATTGGGGATATACATTCCTAAGGTTAGGTTGTATAGCAAGATCAGGTGCTTCAGGGATGAGCCGTATTTTAGTGAAACAAAGAACACAACAGTCCCTTATCTCCGAAAATAGATACAAAATGTTGGAGTAACTCAGTGGGTCATCCAGCATCTTTGGGGGAAAAAAATTGATGGACAAATAATGCTGAAATAACTCAGTGAGTTTGATAGACACAAAATACATGTCCCTTATCTCCCTTTGACACAGCATTCTTTTTCCAAGCAATATTCTCAAGTAATTGAACATTAGGTAGAAGTACAGACACACAGTGCTGGAGTAACTTAGTAGATCAGGCAACATCTCTAGAGAATATGGATAGGTGACATTTCGGGTCGGGACCCATCATTAAACTTTTTTTTGTAAACCAGGGACAGGATCCCTGTCATTTCAGCTACACCTTGATCACCATCACCCCCCCCATGCCCTTCCAACGACTGCCACCATTCCTTCTTCTGTTTATGCTCACTGCTATGCCGGAAGCATTTGGTCTAATGTAAATCAGTAGTTCCAAGAATTCATTTCAGACAATGATTGACAGGATTGTTTAGAGCTGATATAACATCTGATTGGATAGCATACAAAACCAATCTTTACACACTATCTTGGTACACGTGACAATAATAAACCTTAACAGGGCACTCATGTTGACAGATAAAATGTGGTGGGTGATGGCTTTACCTCTCACTCCCTCTCAGGCAAACTATTGTGTGTTAATCATGAGAATTGGCATAAGAGAAAGTCGTCATAAAGGTATGTCCGTTGAAAAGAATGAGTTCCATCAGGACTCAAAGTAAAATTCATACTACACATTAGGAAACCTCTGTAATTCAGCAGTGTTTTGTAACAGTTCATTCACAAAGTATTTCCAAGGCACTCAAAGACAATATGTAAAATTATGTTGGGCACGCATACCGAGCATTATGGTATGCTAGTTCACCTCCTTGGGAGGTGAAAGTCCATGGGAGTGACTCGTTCAAAGCTGTGAAATATTTCTGCTAAAGACATTGAAAACACGTATGACTTTGCACAGATTTAGTAATAAGATTGAAGATTGCACCAGGGCACTCTTTCAACACATCATCCACCCAAAATAGGCATACATCCAACAATGATGCCTTAAATAATAACCAGAAAGAATCACTAACAACCCAGATTTTCGGAATGGAGATCGGGTCACAGTTAGTTAACCTTGTGAGCCAGAATTGTTATAAATTAACAACATTTCCTGTTGTTGGAATGAAGCCAAGTGCTTTGGTCACGGATGGTCAGCTGTAAGGATCACTTCTCTTTTATTTTAATTTCTTGTTTGTGGGCACAATTCCCACACCAGGAAATGAAAACAGAATCTAATCTGATACTAGAGGCATTACTACAAAAGGATTTAATTTTGAGATAGGCAATCCTTCAGGTATTTACCCATCTATTTTTTCCTATGATATTAACCTTGGACAATATTTCCCCTAGAGTTTAGGGTTTTTTTTCTCAATCTTAGCAATGCATCCAAAACAAATTAACTAATGTTTTATATTTCTGTTCTGCCTTTTGAACATTACAAAAACAAAATCACTTTCTGGTATCTTCTGCTCCTCACTTTAGCAGATAAAAGTCAACCTTGTTCCCAAGATTCTAAGAAAAGACCTTTGCATAACCTCCAATATACCACTGGGGGGTGGGGGGGGGGGGTGTTCAATAATCTCATAGGACTTTATGCTGAACATTTCCTCGCTGATATGCTCCCTTCTAAAACAATTCCCGATTAGTCCATGAGCAATAACAACAACTACCTACATATTTGACATCCATGACAAATTCGTCCTTAAGGCATTTCAGGAGTAATTAATCCAACCTTATTCAAAATAAGAAGAAATTATGGCGGTACACTGGAAAATGGTCGGACAAGATTTTTAAACCACCTTAAAGTAGAAAGGGGAGGTCAGGAGGCATGGACATTCAAATGGGGAATTCCAAAGCACAAGCTGGTGAGAGCACAACCACTCATAGCGAGGCAAAATAAATTGGAAATGATGCCAAGCTATCAGTAGGCTGAAGATCGACACAAAAAGCTGTAGTAACTCAGCGGGATAGGCAGCATCTCTGGAGAGAAGGAATGGGTGGCGTTTTGGGTCAAGACCCTTCTTCAGACTGGGGCTGGGTGAAATTACTTTATGTTCATATGTTGTTTGAGAAGGCTTTTGAAGAGTGAACTGGTGGTGAAAATAATATTTATCAGTAAACGGTTTAGAAGCATATAATTGTGGTTGCTGCATTATTTATTTTGTGTAAATAATGTTTAACAGATCATAAGTATGCGCAATTTGGAGAACAGCTTTGTATTACAAAGTGTTGTATTGATGTTGGTAGTTCACACAAAGTGCCCGTCCTAAGTGCCAATGTACAAATATTTAAGTACAGAGGTAAAACAAGGTTAAACCTGGTCAATTGCAAGGATATACTACAACTAGTTTTCTCAAGTTCAAGGAGCTTGTTTCCCTTCAAGTGCTAGAAGGTATGATGGGAACAGTGGGTGGGAGGAAACCTGGACTGAATCTGCACCAAAGATAGTCACAAAATGCTGGAATAACTTAGGACAGGCAGCATTCTCTGGATAGGAGTGGGTGATTTATGGGCATTAAACACTGAACTCCTTCAATTTGACCTATTAATTAATGACAATTAGATTAAAAAATCATGTTATATTGTGAATTATTGTGTGAATGTTAATTGGACACTTTGGCTTTACATTTTTTTTCCCTTAAGAAATGGATAAATGTTTAGATCTAGTAATTGAATTTTGTAATTAGCTATAATTGGGTAACTAACTAATTATATGCTTTAATTTCATCTAAGTAAGATTGTTTCATATTACTTCAATCTATCATAACTGAACATTTCTCTCAGTTCTCTTAATTTTTAAGAAAGTTATGGCCTTTTGACTGTCCTCGATCACAACTTTTGTGTTAAGTTAATAGAAAAGCAATAGGAAGCAAGTTGCTAATTTCCGAGTATGAAAATGGCCATAACTTTTTTTAATACTGAAGATATGAAAGTGAATTAGGTGTCAAATTAAACTTTTTATGCTGTATCTGATGGGATAAATTGCAGACTTGATTTTTTTAAATCTCAATTTTTTGTCACATTGCTACTTTAACCCGGGCAACGTGGCCCTTTGCTGGCCTCGGGGCATCTTCCTCACGTTTGGCTTCCGGCAGAAAATTGCCCCCATCTTAACTCAGACGGGCTTTCGAAATGATCCGGTTCTTTCGTTTTCATGCGACGTAATTTAAATTCGGTCTCTCTTTTCTATCCACTGGTTGTTTTTTAACGAATGAAAAGTCCTCTGAAGGTTGAGGCCGGGGCGGGTTTTCCGAGGCCCGGGCCTGCGCGTGTCCATGGCAACGGGAACGGCGCGTGCCCGCCCGCCCGCCCGCCCACCTGGGCCGCCGGCGCCAGGGCGTTGTCCACCTTCATCCAGGGCGAGTCGTGCCCTGGAGACTTTGCTGCCTCGCCGCCCAGACACGTCTCTGCAATGTTCAAACGGTGGACGTCCAAATCAAAGCGCTCAGTGGATCTGAGCTTCCTGAACCACGAAGAAGTGAACGCCGTCCTGGAAGTGTTGGAACGAGATAAAGAGGTCCGGAGGATGAACTCTGAGAGGCTCAAGTAGGTAATCCCAGTGCTGGCAGCGTTCGGGGACGCTGTGTCTGCGACTCAAGACGTGTTGAATTGTGCAGCTGCAATTATTGTGGTACCTTTAAAAGAGTTGAGCTGTGTGGGGAGCAAACTAATGGTTTATTCCTGGCAATACTCTAAGGATCGTTATAATAGGAATAATATAGCAATTAATTGCGGCTGAAAAAAAGCTTTTCATTTAGAAATATAAATTTGTTTTCTATTTCCATGCTCGAAATATGATATTAAAATTAAAGTTGAATTTTGGATGTACACGTTACATAGCTTTATTCTAATGTCACATCTAGTTTAGTTTATTGTTTTTAGTTTTGTTTATTTAGTTTATTCTGTAACAAAGTCAGTTCAAAATAAATGCATATATTGATTGTCAAAAAGCTCTTCGAGACCGATAGGGACTGGAGTTTTCTTTACAGTTCAAAGAAACTGCTTGCAATGGAGAGTGTTTTTTTAAATTGGAATATCGTTAAACCAAACTGCGATCTGGGAAGAAACTGTTTAACGTAATGAAATAAGAAGAGAGTTCACCAAACCACAATTGCTGCCAGAAAATATATTTACTCTAAATTTGTTACTGAACAACATTTATAAATGAAATCGACAACCATTATTATAAAGCATTGTGTAATCACGGGCGTTATCAAAAGCGTGAATAGTTTCGGTAATGGCAAGATTTGGATTTGAATTACTAAATATGTGTGTTAAGAAACACTAAAGAACCTGACCCCGCATACTTTCAGGTGAGTTAATCATGCCCACACGTCGCAAGTCTCCACGCCCGGAAAAACAACTTTTGAATGTTGTCGGTGCCGATCAGTCAGCTTCCCGAATGTAAATTTAGCAACTTAAAATGTGGTGGAATTTAAAATATATATATTTTGTACAAATAGCGGACCATTTAATCACAGCCTGTAATTATGTCCCTACCCTGGCGGCGAATGGGAACGAGGTAATTCCAAATTCACAACTTCAATAATAGGCTTCAAATCAACAATGACCCAGCAAAGAGTCTTTGTGAAATAGCATTGCCTGTTTAGAGGTCAGAAAATGACAGCCTGTGTTGTTGAAGGCATTGTTTATTTTTAC
The DNA here is from genome assembly GCA_963514005.1 of Raja brachyura. The sequence goes on from OY740786.1 coordinate 67,729,638, forward strand.
CATCAGAGGTGTCGATTCAAACTATTTAATATGGTGGGTCTGAGCTTTGCTATGAATCGAGATTGCTGCCCTTTCTGGCGCTGGGCTGCTGCCACCGACATCGAGTGTAAGAGCCGAATGAGATTTGTTGGCGTGAGAACCTTCTTGGTTTGTTATTTGAACACCCTGGACAAATATTAAACAGAGTCTTAAGCCAACAATTCCAGTATTGACTGATAAAGTCAACATGCATTTCTTGTTCTGTTGCGCCATAATAAAACAACATGGAACAGTACAACACAGGAACAGACTCGTGGTTCACAATGTCTGATGCCGAGTAAACGAATCTCACACGATCCATATTTCCTGCATGTTGGATATTGGTGCATGTTGGATATTGGAGCATACTAGGATAAACGGAATGATTTTGCAATTGGGATTTTGGATTGAAAAGGTACATCATGGATACAGGCTCTGACCCAATGAGTCCATGCTGACCATCAATCACCCATTCACTCTAGTTCTGTTATCTCATTTCACGTCCATTCCCTATGCACAAAGCACCAATTAATCTACATGCCCACACATCTTTTGGAGGTGGGAGGATACCAGAGCAACCAGAGGAAACCTATATGGTCACAGGGATAACGTTCAAACTCCACACAGACTGCACCAAAGGTGAAGATCAAACTTGGGACTCTGGGGCTGTGATGCAGTGGCTCTACCACCTGCACCACTGTGATATTCATGGACAATTTATTTAAGATGAAAGAAAGGAAGCATTGATCCTCTTAAAATAACTGCTTGTTGATTGATGGTACACAATTATATTGTGTGAATATAATTATTTTGCAGGGTAGACTCCTAAGCTAACAAAACAAAGTTAGAAAGTGCTCTAAGATGTTTCCTAAGTTAGACGTTGTCTTATCTATTTGTTTTTAAAGGAGGAATGGCATATTTGTGCAGTAATCTTTGTTTGAAAAAGATCCTGTTGCATGAGTTGAGACCATCCAACCTTCCCAGGGACGGTTGGAGTTGTTGGTAGTAAATCTGTTCAGTGAAAGATGCTCTTTGGTCTCGTCCAAAATCTGCTTATCTTGCAGCAGAGCGAGGTGTTTATCTTCCAGCAGAGCGAGGTGTGCATCAGGGAGTGTTGCCGACTGGCCCATTCCAAACTGCAGGAGTATAAACTCAAGATGCACTGAAGCTTGGTGCAGCCAACATCAAGGCTCTGCAGGGAAGAACCACAGTCTCGGGTCCTTCTGCTGCTGGATATTTGGGAACAAGGTCAGGTGGAGACACCCCTCAAATAAGGGACAGGATATCCTTGGGGATAGACACAAAATGCTGGAGTAACTCCGCATGACAGGCAACATTGCTGGATAGGAGGAATGGGTGACGTTCCGGGTCTTCAGACTTTCACTGCAAAATATCATCCTAGTCGGCCACATGAGTGGCGAGGGTGCTTGGTATAAGGATAGTTTGTGAACATTATTGAATATAACACTAATTAATGTATGTATAGTTGCTGAGAACGTTGCACTGTTCTTGTTTAGTATATTTTTTATTATGAAATTTATTTTTTGGGGGAAAAAAAGGTAAATCTGTTCAGAGGCTTGCAATGCATTGTTTTTGGATTATGTCCTTCATGGCAGCCCATAGATAATAGACAATGGGTGCAGGAGTAGGCCATTCAGCCCTTTGAGCCAGCACCGCCATTCAATGTGATCATGGCTGATCATCCACAATCAGTACCCCGTTCCTGCCTTCTCCCCATATCCCCTGACTATCTTTAAGAGCTCTCTCTTGAAAGTAATCAGAGAACCGGCCTCCACCGCCCTCTGATTCAGAGAATTCCACAGACTCGCTGTGTGGAAAAAGTGTTTCCTCATCTCCTTTCTAAGTGGCTTTCCCCTTATTCTTAAACTGTGGCCCTTGGTTCTGGACGTCCCCAACATCGGGAACATGTTTCCTGCCTCTAGCACGTCCAAACCCTTAATCTTATGTTTCAATACGATATCCTCTCATCCTTCTATATTCCAGAGTATACAAGCCCAGCCGCTCTATTCTCTGCATATGACAGTCGCGCCATACCGGGAATTAACCTTGTGAACCTACGCTGCACTCTCTCAATAGCAAGAATGTCCTTCCTCAAGCTAGGGGACCAAAACTGCACACAATACTCCAGGTGTGGTCTCACTGGGGCCCTATACAATTGTAGAACTGACCTCTTTGCTTCTATACTCAACTCCTCTTGTTATGAAGGCCAACATGCCATTCTCTTTCTCCACTGCCTGTTGTACCTGCATGCTTACTGAAAAATAGGATATTGACTACAACTGCTCCTCCGTCCCTTTTTCTTCACCAATTTAGGGCACATGATTAAAAATAAATAATCTAATTTTAGATTCATGAAGTGAAGCTATTGTGAGCTGAAATGTTACACCAACAGAATTATTAAGACAAAGAGTGATCTTGTGTTAGTTTAGAGATACAATGTGGAAACAGGCCCTTCGGTCCACCAAGTCCACGCCGAACAACGATCACCTGTGCACTAGTTCTATCCTGTACCTTGTGACGATTTACAGAAGTCAATTAATCTACAAACTTGCTCATCTTTGGAATGCAAGATGATTCATAGAATCTATTCTGGAAAGGGTATTTAGCCTTTCTGGATTGGCAGCCTCAATTTTGTTTCCCTAAATTACAATTAATAATTTCACTTCTAGAGAAGTCAAGAAGACAAATCCAAACAAGTTATGGTGGAAAGGAGTGACTGGCGAATGGTTTGAAGAGTTAAAGAAATCAAAATTCAACAATCAGACTGACTTGAGTAAGCTACTGAAAGTGCCGCAGAGCTGTCAATCTGGAAAGAACAATCAACCTGGTAAATAAAGCCTGTTATTGCTAAAAAATGTTGGAAATAATAACAATTTTGTTTCACTGTGAACATATAATGTAAGATGGCATTTTGCTTTCTTATGAGTAATCAAGTGCTTAGTTTTCAATATTATTGCATGGTTCCAATTGTTTTTCTGGGGGTCCCCATCACAAACTCCATACTCTACCCATTGACCCAATGCTGTCGACTATCAACTTTGCAACAGTCCTGAATATGGAATTCTAAATCTAGGTGTCATATTTGATCTTGAGTTGCATTTCAGATCTCCACATCTATACCATCAGACATGGACAGATTTGATGGAAGTCCACTAGGGCTCAACTACTGTTGAAACTTCAAACCTTGTTATCTTTCTGACTTAATTGACTGGCTTCCCTATTTGAGTCTATCCAGCACTTTGTTGGTCATGTGGGTTAGAAATAATCAAGTTTGTTTTCCAATCCTCAATGTTCTCATCCCACTTTATCTCTGTAATTTCCTCCTGTCTAGTACTTTGTGATAGTAGCCATCCTCCATCCCAACGCCTTGCTCATATTTCATACACAAACTGGAGGAACAGCACCGTATAATTCGCCAGAGTAATGCCACACGCAAACTGGAAGAACGGCACGTCATATTTTGTGACCTTTCTATCCTGGGCCTCCTCCATTGTCAGAGTAAGACAACATGCATACTGAAAGAACAGCATCTCATATTTCGATTATTCACCTCTAACCTCATCAACTGCATCCGGTGTGCCCAATGTGGGCTCCTGTACATCGGTGAGACGAAGCGCAGACTCTGTAACCATTTTGCTGAACACTTGCGCTCAGTACGCCAATGCCTAATGGATCCACTGGTCGATAACCACTTTAACTCCCCTTCCCCTACCGACCTTTCTGTCCTGGGCCACCTCCATTGCCAGAATGAGGTCACATGCAAACTGGTGGAACAGCTCTTCACATTTTGCTTGGGTAGCTAACAACCCAATGGGTATGAGTGTTGAATTCTCCAAATTTAGGTAACTTTTACAAGCATATCTCTCTCCTTTCCCCCCCCCTCCCCCCCCCCCTCCCTCCCACACACACACACTAAAAGTCCATTATGCAGCCTTCACAGTTCATAACTGTGTATCTCTCTTGGACTCATACCTGTCTCTATCCAAAAATCTGTTGCCAGCCCTGATTTGTCCTGTTTTCTTTTCGCTTCTGTTTTTATTTATGCCAACTACAATCATGCTGAAGAAGGGTCCTGACATGAAATGTCCCCTACCCATGTTCTCCGGGAGTTGCTGCCTGACCCGCTGTTGCTCCAGCACTCTGTATCTTCTTTCGTAAACTACCTTCTGCATTTCCATGTTTCTACACTTATAATTACATCTTAAAGCAGTATAAAAAGAAGTTTGCAATTGTCATTACAAAAGGCACAGGAGAAATGTTATCCCAATTTAATTTGGTTTTCTCAGGAAAAAATATATTAAGGAAGTTGAAAATGAAACGAAACACAAGTAGTTTTATTGAAACTAAGCATGGTGGAAAATATGCCTAGTCATATAAAATTACTTGCAAAATTTCTTATCTCTGGATAAAATGTTTTATTGGCATGTAATTGACAGTTGTAAGGAGGTAAAAAATCTTATCACGACCTTTAATATGTACATATCGTTTATCACCAAGATGGAAGCTAGAATCAATTTTCAGAATTTGGTTAATTATGAACAAGATTATTCTTCACAGAAGACATGCTGTTTATTGCATTTTTCCCGTTTTTATCCGGAGATCTGAAATTCAGAATGTTAGGTTTTATGACTATTAAATGTAAAATATTTTTCTCTAATGAAACCAACAAATCAACACAGAATATCACTATATAGTGATATGCATAGCATATCTATACTGTATAAGAATCACCACATAGTGATTTATTTACGTTCATTAAAACTCCAATGTCTGTTTTAAAAATGTGATTCCAAGTCACATTTGCATCTTCAAAAGATAATAATATTCTGAATAAAAAAAAGCATGACCCATTGTTAATTTTCTTCCAAGAAAGAGGGTGTGCAGGTTTAAGAAATGATTACTTTTTGTACAATGGGACTCTCTTTTGAGGAAAGATTGTCATTACTGATTTGTTTAGAAAATTGAGGTAATCCAATTGAATCATCTAAGGCGGGTACTAAAAATTGTTGCCTCGAGGGAATCCAGATCTAGAGGACTATTGTTTCAGAGTAGTGGGTTGTTTATTTAATATAGAGATGAGAAAGAGTTTCTTCTCACATTAGGTCATGAACTCCATAGACCTGTTGAAATTGACTGAATATATTCATTAAGACGTTTTTACACAGTTGAGAATTATGAAGAAATGGGGAGAATTAAGTTCATTGCTTGCCCTACATCAGTGATTTTTTAAATGACACTAAGAGCTGGAGTAACTCCCAACTACAAGTGTTGTAAGTGCAGTCAACACTTGTAGTTGGGATTGAGTCTGTGTCTCTGGTGCTGTAAGGCAGCAACTTTATAGCTGTACCATTGAGCGGCCTCAGATTTCTTCCAGAGATTCTGTCTGACCTGAGTTACTTCAGCACTTTGTGTCCTTTTTGTAAACCAACATCTGTAGTTCCTTGCATGTTCAGTGTGATTCACCCTGATTCAGGTTAGGCACCGAATCCCTCTCCACATAAAGTAAAAAGTAAAGTAAAGTATCCTTTATTGTCGTTCAGACCTTTCGGTCTGAACGAAATTTCGTTGCCTTGCAGTCATAACATATAATAAAAATAAAAAAAACACACAATAAACACATATTTACCATCCACCACAGTGAGTTCACCAGGCACCTCCTCAATGTGGTGGAAGGCAAAAGTCATAAAGTCTTTGTTTTCTTCCCTCCTTGTTCTCCCTCTGCGCTGAGGCGATCTAGGCCTCCGATGTTGTCGTCCACTAGACCTGCGGTTGAGCCTCCGAAGCCGGAATGTTGGAACTCTGCCACAGCTCTAAAGCAGGGTCCGCCGCTGGAACGCTGGAGCACCACAGCTCTGAAGCTGGGTCGCCGCTCGAACGCCACCGCTGGAGCACCACAGCTCTGAAGCCAGGTCGCCGCTGGAGCACCACAGCTCTGAAACCGGGCCGCCGCTGGAACACCGCCACAGCTCCGAGGCCGCCAGCTCCGCCATTAGGCCTCAGCACAGACGGAGACGGTGATGGGGTCGCACCCCCCGAAGGGAGAGACTAAAGCCCTGTTTCTCCCACCCACCCCCCCCCCCTCCCCCACACATACACAGCCTAATAAACCCAAATTTTAACTAGACAGACACAAGAAGACAAAAATAAAATATAAAAACAGACGGACTGCAGGCGAGGCGCAGCTGCCAGGCAGCGGCGCCACTTCTGGCCGCCACATTCCACTCAAGCTACCCACCTTTGCCCGATTTCCTGCCAATGTCAGGCACTAATTTCTCGCCGTCAAGCACCTGAAGTGACTCAACAAGTTTTTCTGTCCCTCTACTGATTTTGGGTTTTTTTCCTTGCAGCTGCCAATAAAGCCCTTCCCAGATGCCTGCTGCAGATATGCTACCAGTTGCCGATCACAGGAATCTGACACGCATCCCATGCTGCCGTTCTGGCCCCTTCCCTTCCATAACTCTTCATGCCCTTCTCCACGCCCTTTCACCTTTGGCTTGTATCCCCTGGAACTCCATGATCTCAGGCTTGCCTGTTATCTTTTGTTGCGCATTGGGCCAGCCATGAAGGAAAGGCCTTTCCATGTAAAAGGTCGATTCAGTAGAATTGACAACATGGGATTTGTATATCTGGCACTACTGAATCTGAAAAGCAGCTGTTTAACAACCAGTGTTTGCAAATATGCTACATGGCAACAGCACCTCTATATGCACAAATCGACTTTGAGATATAGAACTTTGAAATAGTCACCTGACGAAATTAGTTTTCACAACAACAAAATTGTTTTACTATCTCCAATTAAGTTGTTAAGCAGGAATTGTGGCTTGGCATTACATATATAATTCATTTGAACCATATTCAATTGCCTTGTACATTTTTCAGGTTTTGTGCCATAATATTTCATAACAAATTGAAGTTATTTTCATTTCATTGATACGTGATTGTACCAGAGAAACTTGCAATAACACACCTTCCAGGTGAGCAAAATATTCCTGACAGGAACTTTCGTTTCCAGTGTAACCTTGATTGCAAGATATTGTAATCAAAGTTACTTCCATTGCAAGATATTCCTCTTGATAAAAGACAGCAGCTATAATGTCATTGTTACTCCTATCAGAAATTCTAGCTTGAAATTGCAGAAATCAATATACATACTGTTGGGTTGTAAGCTGGCCAAGCAAAATATGAGGCACTGTCCCTCCAATTTGCGTTTGGCCTCACTCTGACAGTGGAGGAGGCCCAGGACAGAAAAGTCAGTAGGGGAATGGGAAGGGAAGTTAGTGTTTGGCAACATGGAGATGTATAGCTACCTGAGTTTTAGCATAATGAAGTAAAGCGATAATAAGGGCAAAATATAAAAATGAGAAAAGGCATCATTAAGGGTTGGAATGTGTGAACTGCCTGGCCTGGCAGTGTTAATAGGTTTGTGCAGAAGGAAGCCTGATTGGTTCAGGCAGAAAAACTTAATTTAATTCCAGGAATTTCCTATGCTCATTGAGTAATCAACTTCCATTCTTAACAGTTGCCCATTGAACCTGGTTTTTATATTTTTTACCCTAGCCATTTCAATCTTTTTTTTCTATTTTAAATTGTCTATGCCTGGTGTCTTTTAGCCTATGAAAGTAGGGCATCACTCCACCATTTTAATAGCTGACCTATGTAGATTAAATTAGCCAAGCTTTATTTATTGTTGCACTTATTCCCACTACCATGCCATTCCCCAATTCATAATCAAGCCTATTGCTGCTTCATCAAATTGAGTAGTGTTTAAATGGTGGCAGCAGAGCAAACAAAACATCTGGACACCTTAGACACTGTGGATGCTGGAATCTTGAGCAAAAAGCAAACTCCTGGAGGAACTCGTTGGGTCAGCAGCACCGTGGAGCTTAATGGGCAGACTACATGTTTAGATCAACACTCATCGTCAATCTGATGAAGTAGAGTGGAGATAGCTGGTAGAAAGGGCTGAGTGGAAGGGGTGGGACAAGAGTTGACAAGCAGATCCAAGTAAGGAGAAGTAGATTGGCAGATGAGTTTGGTAGGGGAGGGAAACTTGGAGATTGTAACCAAGCTGGAGGTAATAAGTGGAGAAGACAAAATACTGCAAATGGTGGAATCAGTGTGAAGGGCACAGTGTAGCAAGAGGGATTCCAGAAATCAGAGGTTCAATTACACTTTATTGTCACATGTGCCTTGGTATAGTGAAATTCTTTATTTTTTGCATGCAATCTGGTAAAATCATACAGCAGACTTAGCTTGGGTGCCTAACCTAGCTAGTGTACAAACAGTCGTCGCATTTCTGGCTGCGCAAAATTTCAAGATTTCCTAGTACAATATTATCTTCTCGCAGTGGCGAACCAGGCCTGCCGCCACACATGGTTGTAGGTGTCCTCCTGCCAGGTCCCTCTTCGTTTTCCGTGGCCTTCTGCCGGGTCCGTCTTTGCACTCAGCAGCCCATCCGCTGAGCCTCGCTATTCAGGTAGAATCTACCATTAAAAAAAATCAGGTTCGTTTTTTAATAGACAATAGGTGCAGGAGTAGGCCATTCGCCCCTTCGAGCCAGCACCGCCATTCACTGTGATCATGGCTGATCATCCATAATCAGTTCCCCATTACTGTCTTCTCCCCATATCCCTTGACTCTGCTATCTTTAAGAGCTCTATCTAACTCTCTCTTGAAAGCATCCTTAAACTCCGCTGTACTTGTGTATTTCCAGCTTCAACCGACTCGAAGCTCACACGATCAAAAAACTGTCCACAGGTCAAAAATGTAAGCAGTGATATGAAGTCTTCGGGTAACTCCAAAGGTGATGAAAGTGGAGATCCTGTTTCCAAGCCTGTTGCTGCTGCTTCTGAATCTGACAGACACAAAGCAGAGTTGCTCTTAGAAAAAGATTGGTGAGTTTAACTTATGCATTGTGTATTTGCAGTCTTATTAGTTCTGTAAAATAGAGCCAAACCTTTAAAATTAAATTAAAAATATTAGATTTATACAAACCACATCCAGGAGGAGACAGATAGCATGGCAGTGCACCGTCCCAGCTCCAATGACCCAGGTTCAATCCTGACCTCTGGTTCAGTCTTTGTGGAGTTTACATTTTCTCCCTGTGATTACGGTTTCCTGCAGATGCTCGGGTTCCCCATCCCACTCCCCACATCCATAAAGGGGCAGCAAAATGGTGTAGCAGTGTTTGCCTTTTGCATCATTACATCATTTATCCTTTGCCACCAATATTGGTGCATTGGAGGAATTGGTTATCACTTAAACTCGCTGCTCATGGGACCATTTTTTTCCATTTAATTCAGCTGCCATATTTGCCAAGTAACAACAGGTCCATCATTTACAAGTCGTTGCTTGCCTGTGAAATGGCTTGGTATTTCCTCAGGATGGGAAAGGTAGTGAGAGAAGTAGAGTTAATATTTCAGGTCAATGCTCTTGAGAGGTAATAGATCTCAACGGCTGTTTATCACTCTCCCCTCAGATGCTGCCTGACATGTTGAGTATTTTCAGCATTCTCTAGTTTTATTTTAAAATTGCAGCATCTGCAGTTTTTTCAAGTTCATTCTTTACTAATCACATTGCATTCATTTTAATAGGTGCAGTAACCACAAATCGTTGCAATTAGAATCGCCAGCTATGTTACAGCAAATCGATGTAAGTGCTTGTTATAGTAATGTATTTCATTTAAGGAAGACACGTTTGAATAGTGTGAAATTTTCAATTGTCTCCCTCGGCCTCTCCGCTGCCTCTCCGCTGCCCCTCCTCTCTCTCCCCCCTCTCTCTCCCCCCCTCTCTCTCCCCCCTCTCTCTCCCCCCTCTCTCTCCCCCCCCTTCCCCCCCCTCTCCCCCCCCCCTCTCCCCCCCCCCCTCTCCCCCCCCTCTCCCTCTCTCTCTCTCTCTGCCTCTCTCTCTCTCTCTGCCTCTCTCTCTCTCTCTGCCTCTCTCTCTCTCTCTCTGCCTCTCTCTCTCTGTCTCTCTCTCTCTGCCTGTGTCTCTGCCTGTGTCTCTGCCTCTCTCTCTCTCTGTCTCTGCCTGTGTCTCTGTCTCTGTCTCTCTCTCTCTCTGCCTGTGTCTCTCTCTCCCTCTGTCTCTGCCTGTGTCTCTCTGCCTGTGTCTCTCTGCCTGTGTCTCTCTGCCTGTGTCTCTCTGCCTGTGTCTCTCTGCCTCTGCCTCTGCCTCTGCCTCTGCCTCTGTCCCTCCCCCTCCCCCTGTCTGTCTCTCTCTCTGCCTGTGTCTCTGCCTGTGTCTCTGCCTGTGTCTCTGCCTGTGTCTCTGCCTGTGTCTCTGCCTGTGTCTCTGCCTGTGTCTCTGCCTGTGTCTCTGCCTGTGTCTCTGCCTGTGTCTCTGCCTGTGTCTCTGCCTGTGTCTCTGCCTGTGTCTCTGCCTGTGTCTCTGCCTGTGTCTCTGCCTGTGTCTCTGCCTGTGTCTCTGCCTGTGTCTCTGCCTGTGTCTCTGCCTGTGTCTCTGCCTGTGTCTCTGCCTGTGTCTCTGCCTGTGTCTCTGCCTGTGCCTGTGCCTCTGCCTCTGCCTCTGCCTCTGCCTCTGCCTCTGCCTCTGCCTCTGCCTCTGCCTCTGCCTCTGCCTCTGCCTCTGCCTCTGCCTCTCTCTCTGTGTCTCTGCCTCTGTCTCTCTCTCTCTGTCTCTGTCTCTGCCTGTGTCTCTGTCTCTCTCTCTCTGCCTGTGTCTCTCTCTCTGCCTGTGTCTCTCTCTCTGCCTGTGTCTCCCTCTCTCTCTCTCTCTCTCTCTCTCTCTCTCTCTCTCTCTCTCTCTCTCTCTCTCTCTCTCTCTCTCTCTCTCTCTCTCTCTCTCTCTCTCTCTCTCTCTCTGTCTCTCCCTCTCTCTCTGTCTCTGTCTCTGTCTCTGTCTCTGTCTCTGTCTCTGTCTCTGTCTCTGTCTCTGTCTCTGTCTCTGCCCCTCTGCCCCTCTGCCCCTCTGCCCCTCTGCCCCTCTGCCCCTCTGCCCCTCTGCCCCTCTGCCCCTCTGCCCCTCTGCCCCTCTGCCCCTCTGCCCCTCTGCCCCTCTGCCCCTCTGCCCCTCTGTCTCTCCCTCTCTGCCTCTGTCTCTCCCTCTCTGCCTCTGTCTCTCCCTCTCTGCCTCTGTCTCTCCCTCTCTGCCTCTGTCTCTCCGCCTCTGTCTCTCCGCCTCTGTCTCTCCGCCTCTGTCTCTCCGCCTCTGTCTCTCCGCCTCTGTCTCTCCGCCTCTGTCTCTCTCCCTCTCTGTCTCTCTCCCTCTCTGCCTCTCTGTCTCTCTGCCTCTCTGTCTCTCTGCCTCTCTGTCTCTCTGCCTCTCTGTCTCTCTGCCTCTCTGTCTCTCTGTCTCTCTGCCTCTCTGTCTCTCTGCCTCTCTGTCTCTCTGCCTCTCTGTCTCTCTGCCTCTCTGTCTCTCTGCCCCTCTGTCTCTCTGCCTCTGTCTCTCTGCCCCTCTGTCTCTCTGCCCCTCTGTCTCTCTGCCTCTGTCTCTCTGCCTCTGTCTCTCTGCCTCTGTCTCTCTGCCTCTGTCTCTCTGCCTCTGTCTCTCTGCCTCTGTCTCTCTGCCTCTGTCTCTCTGCCTCTGTCTCTCTGCCTCTGTCTCTCTGCCTCTGTCTCTCTGCCTCTGTCTCTCTGCCTCTGTCTCTCTGCCTCTGTCTCTCTGCCTCTGTCTCTCTGCCTCTGTCTCTCTGCCTCTGTCTCTCTGCCTCTGTCTCTCTGCCTCTGTCTCTCTGCCTCTGTCTCTCTGCCTCTGTCTCTCTGCCTCTGCCTCTCTGCCTCTGCCTCTCTGCCTCTGCCTCTCTGCCTCTGCCTCTCTGCCTCTGCCTCTCTGCCTCTGCCTCTCTGCCTCTGCCTCTCTGCCTCTGCCTCTCTGCCTCTGCCTCTCTGCCTCTGCCTCTCTGCCTCTGCCTCTCTGCCTCTGCCTCTCTGCCTCTGCCTCTCTGCCTCTGCCTCTCT